>OX375875.1:31609784-33017893 GCA_947359465.1 Metellina segmentata
AATCATGGATTACGAAACTTAAGCATTTCAGTACAATGTTACCCGGTGCACCGACCATAGTTTCTATATTTTCATTTGGCAACTTCTTTCTCGTTGCACCGGGTTACTCTACTTTAGTGTTGTTTTTTTTCCTTTTTGTCCTTTTGGCGCTTTTAATTTTGGCGGCCTCATTTGTTGGATCGATGTTTTTAAACGAATGATTATATGAAATTGTCGAAGCATTTGCCATTTGCAATATTTGCATTGATCGAAGGAAGGAGAGTTGGCTGTGGTGTTTTTCTGCTGACCTAACGTTCTTTCATTTAGAAGCCAAATTTGTGTAAGCAATAATATATTCATTTGAAATTGAAGATTTTCTTTCCCATACATTTGTTTCGCAAATTATGTTATTCCGTTGGGTTAGCTTGTATTTAAATGTTATCCAACGGAATGTACTTTTTGGCGGGCATATAAAAGCTCTTTATTTGCTTATTTTCCCTAAATTTTATATCCCGTTTTGAAATGTATTGTTCACTTGCTAATTAGACATTTTGTTTCACTTACATTTGCTTCGCAAATTGTTTTGTTCCGTTAAGTTAGTTTGTATTTCAATGCTATCCAACAGAATATATTTGTATATTTGTTGACCGTGATGAAGGCTCATCATTTTTGTTTATTTTCCCTTCATTTTATATCCCGTTTTAAAATGTTTTGCTCACTTGCTGTGCCAAATGGTAAATAACGTTGAGTTAGCTTGATTTTAAGTGCTACAAAACGGAATTTACTTTTTGGCGGGCAGATGAAATTTCTCGGTCAGGTGCCTATTTTACCTATTTCATTCCTTTATTTCCCTTTGTGTGTTGTATTGTTCATTTGCTATGCTAAATGGTGAATTGCGTTGAGTTAGCTTGTTTTTAAATGCTACCCAATGGAATTTACTTTTGGGTGGGCAGATAAAATTCCTGTTCCGATTGCTTATTTTACTTGCATATTAAAAGAAAACACGATTTATGTTTCTGGTGTTGCCCACTGCACTAGAAGCCTGTGAGTTGTAGGCAGTGCATGTGTGATTTCTCTCATCTGTGTCGGTAAAAATTTCACTGTATGCATGTTTATTACTTGATGTATATCTTGTGTGTATTGCAGATAGGCCAAAAAAATCAAACGTCTGACATCTTTCCCTTCTGTATTGGGCCTAGGTTGTAGTCTGTTATGTTTCACAGATGTGACATTCAACTACTCGCATATTTGATTGTTTTTTATGGAGTGTTCCATTGTTTGTCTGCTATGCTAAATGGTGAATCGTGTTGAGTTTGCTTGTTTTTAAATGCTACTCAACCAAATTCACTTTTTAGTGGGCAGTGAAGATATCCATTCAATCACATATTTTAATCTTGAATACCTATGAAAGTTCCATTGAGCTGGATTCTTTTTAATGCTAACTAGCAAAATTAATTGAGACTATTTGTTTAAAAATGATTCCTTTTTCTAACAGATGTGATGTATGTTTCTTTAATTAATTTTTTTTGCAGCCTTTGCAAACACCACAAAAATGAAAATTTTCTTGCTGTTGTAAATGCTTCTGCTGATTAGTTAAATATGTTTAAAATATCTCAATAAATTCCTTAATTGTGGGTTCTTTTTAGGTGAAAAAAAGAATGCTTTGACTAAATATGAGCCCAAATGCCTTGATACATGTTATGAATTATCAAGAATTTATTTTGCTTGAAAAAACCTGTATTTCCCATTTTAGCCTCTACTTCCAACTATCTGTTAGTCACTGAATTTTCTTTCTGTTAATTTGCATTGTGGATATCAAATGTATATTATACTATATACGCTTTTTATTTTTGGAGAATATTTCGGATATATTTGTCAATTTTTATTCTTTGGGCTAGTATTTTTTTTTTCAATAATTTATTCCCACGACACTAAGGTTGTGAGTATGTCCACTGTCATATAAACCTCCAAGTTGTAGGCGGCACAAGTTCAATGCCTTCCTGGATGTATTTCTCTCGTGTACGTAAAACTATGGTTGTGTATCTATATCCATTACTTGATATTGTATGCCTGGTGCTGTATGATTAAATTTGGTCCTTGCACCATACAAACACAACACTAAAATAAAATTTTAAATTCCAAGCAAGATCTATTGTTTAAGTAATTAATCATTAAAGCACATTTCTGGTATTTTTGTTCAAAGATTTTTGAAACAGAGCTAAAGAGCAGATACAATAAAGTTCTTAATTTTTTAAATTATATTCAAATAGCTTGGGTACTTAACATGGTAAAATAGAATACACAAATCTGGATTCCAGGATGGAGGCTCTTCAGTGAAAGTAATTTGGGTATTAAAAGATGTTATGGCTAAAAAAAGTAGCAATAAAATGTTAATATGTGCTTTATTATTTAGTCCAAAGTGAATTTAATCTTGTACATCCTTAGAAGTGATGATGAACTTTGCAAAACTCCCAAAACTGCATGGCCCTTGCAGAATAAAAAATCAACCCAAAAGAAATTTAATACCAACATTAATGTTAAGGAATTTTTTTTCTCAACAATTTTCATTTTAACAGCTGCTCTTAATATTATTGATTCATTACTTTCATTTTTATATTTTTTGGCATAGAAGTGTAAAATGTATAAAGGAATGGTTAGTAGATTTACAATATACATAATGTGGTTCTAAGCAGAAACTAAAAAAAAACTTAAATTTTTAAACACAATGTGCACTTAAAAATGTTTTATTTATTTTGCTGTATTAAGTAACCACTTTAAGTATTCAGAAGAACACCTTTTTTTTTAATCGATTTAAATTCCTTTGAATAGGATTTTTGTCATTTAAAGGATCAACACACAGTATTACACGAAACGCAGTTCTTACAAGGAAAGAAAAACGGGTATCTTCACATTTTCTGTGAAAATCAATAGATGGTGACATACGGCCTATTCATTTATTATAGTAAAGAATATTTTCTAGTGTCATATTTTAAAATTTTTATGAAAAATAATTTTAATTTATAAAATTAAAGCATTTCCTGTACACATCCCTTTGCTAGGTTTATATGTAAAATTCAAACAGTATGGTTTGAAAAACTTACAAATTTGAGTACAAGAATTATTTTAGCCTAACAGGTAAATAGTCTTCAAAGATCTGGAAAAAAATATACACGCAATCTAAAATTTAACCTTTTAATAAAGTTTCCATTATATTTTATAAAATAGTTAATGGTAATCTATATTGTAAGTAATGCATATTCATCTCATGTCACCCAGATATTGGATGTATCTTCAAGAAAATAACGATCACAGAGGCGCATAATTGGGACACCTTTTATGGTTGAAAAAGATTACCAACAGTATAGAAAAAAAATTATTTAATTAAAATTAAATAGGATTCATACATGAATAGATAATTTATTAAATCTAAAAACATTTTTTGAGTAATGCTAAAAAAGACGATCCTTGATTTGAAAAATTGGTATATAAAAGAATTTGTCAAGCTCCTGAATAACTAATTAGTGCTCGAGTAAAGAACAGTGAATATAGTGTTTACTTTGAATTGCATTAAACATTTACAAATTGAAAAATGTTCAGAATGTTTTCAACATGGCTTTCACTAATCAAAAAACTCTTATCCTTATCCCAGTGCTACATTCAACCAGTTTTGCATTTAAAATATCAAGGAATGGTGTATGCATGGATTTTAATTGTACAATTTTTCCATCCGATCTTAGCAAGAACCGCAACAATCAAGACCTGATTTAGACTGCTTGACAGCACTTTTGAAAAGACTAAGCATTCAGATTGTAGGTATTTCAATTGGCGTCGTACTGTTAACGACGGTCCGGGATCAATCCCAACGGGAAAGAATCGAGGACAAAATGTAATTTTGAACCATGGTCAGATCGCGAGGCAACACCTGAGATGACACCCCACTCTCCAAACTTCCACAATCCTTTTCTGGATCTTGCGCCATAAAACCCACACTTCCACGGCAACATTCAGATTGTAATGTGAATTACGGATTTAATTATAGTTCTACAAAATTTGACTAATGGAAATGTAGTAATATAATAGAATCTAGTATCTAAACGTCAGTAACATGTTATTATTCTGGAGAATAAAGAATTTGCCTCTCATCTTTTATAAAATTTTTAACCTACTTTTAAATGCCATTTCAAAGATTTTTGGCTGAATAGATACTGGTTTATTATCACAAAATCAATAACTGTCTGTAATTAATTTTTATTACACATCAATAAACATGTATAATCATTATATAGCAACTTAGCTTCGAAATGTATTAATTTAATTTAGGAAACGTTTCTAATTAGTAAAGTGCAGAAGATTATAATCCGTTTTGTACGAAAAATATTCAAACATAATTTATCTACCTTAAACACCAGCTTCAGTCACATTTTAATCAAGAACAATGCATAAAAATATCGATACTTTCTTAAGATATATGAAAAAATCTCTTTTGTAAAAGCAGTTCTGCGCATTCCAATCCGTCATTTTATGATTTTCTGGTTGGGTAACTGATTAAAAAACAAAATTTTTCCATTTCGGTGGAGCTAAGTTATGATGTCTACATTTGTAGCAGTAAAATCTAGGATACTGACGCAGACCAAAATGTACTTAAAAGGTTTTCGTAGATTGCAGTTTGTCTTTCATAAAAAATTGTAAAACAATTTTTGGATTTTATACGTTTCTAGAACTGATAAAACTAAAATATAATCAATTTGCAGAGTCTTGTGTCTAATTTTTTTAAATGTAATCATACTGATGAAACCAATTCTTCAAATATGGTAGTCAAAGTGAATGGTATAGAACCTACAAATTTTATGCCTAAGTCATTAGATGTAGATGTAACATTAGAAGAAAGCATTTTATTTCAAGCATCTAAGTGCTTTAAAAGGGGATGGCTATACGATACAATAGTAGATTCTTTTCTTTATAAACTTATAGAAAATTCAATCCGTTTTATGTTTATTGAGTCCGTATCTTCAGCTGCACTTTCACAAAGCAAAAAATTTTTTTAATTCTTTCAAATTGGTACTGTACTCAAAGCAAACATTTTTTCCCCCTATTAACCTTGATAGTCACTGGGTGTTGTTATTTGTTGATACTGAAAAATATGTATTTGAGTTTTATGAGCCTTTTAACAAAGCTCCTAGTAAAAATTGTTCAGACATAATTAGTGTATGGAGGGAAATATTCAATTCATTCTTTAATTCATCTATAACATTGACATTTTCTCTCCCCCTCACATAAATCAAAATGATGACATGAACTGTGGAGTTTTTATTTGTTATTATGCATGTAAAAAATGTAACAATGTATCCTTGCTAGTTGAATTTGATGTAATAACTTTCAGAAAATTTATGTATGATTGCATCATGGGGTAGTACAAAATATCTCAATTATAAAAATTATAAGATATGTACAATAGTTGATAAGTGATTTTGAAGAGTTGGTTGTCTATAAAAACTGTTCCATATGCATGTACCGTAAAATAAATATTCAGTGTTGAGATAACTATTGCTCATGAACACCTTTTGTGGGAAAATATTTGTAAAAACTTGCAACTACTGTAACTCATTTTTGGTGTGTGGTGTTTTACAGAGATACGTCATATCTATTCTCAAAAAAAAATATTTTGGAAGTTTTTTTGCATTTTTTTTGTGCCCCACTCTCCTTCCTGGTGTGGCTACCTAATATATATAAATTTTTTAAATTTTTTTTAAAAAGAACATGCAAAAAACTCCAAATAGGCAAAATGGTCCGAAATATGCAAAATAAATTCGGGTTTCGTGATGTGTCAGCCACAGCCGATTTGCTCATTTTGCGTGGAATGACCCTACACATAAAAGATACTGAGAATACCATAAAAGGATTTTTTTTTCAGTCTTCAAGAAATATAAAAAATAAATGGTTTACAAGTGTAATGGTTACGTTTCGTGAGCGGCTAGGAGCCCCTATTCAGGGCGTGTTCGTAACACGTTCTCGCCTTTTTTCCGAGGGAGATGTCGGAAAAGAAAGTGTTAGATTCAGATGGGGGCGATCTAACAAGATGCCGTTAAGGCCATCGACCTTCAAGTTGGAGAGGGACGTTTTCTCCCCTGGGTAGAAAAAAATGCGCGGGAGGATTCGGGTAGAAGTGGGGGTTCGCTGCCGTTACTCAAAAGCAATACGTTGTCTTTTTACTTAAAGCTTGTTCTTTACTTGTAAATGCTTATTTTTGATCCCAAAATATAAAAGGTTTTAATCCTTAAAAATTAGTAGTTCCGTTTAATTAATATGGAAGGACTTCACTGAAAGGGACCGTCGTTGTAGTGAAACTTTGTTTTAAAAGCCCTACTTCGGATATATTTACCAGTCATTTTAATTAGCAGTTATATTAGCACAATTCGCCACCTCATTCCATGATCTAAACGTTGGTGGTTACTCATTTTTACTGTTACAATTTGAAATTAACCGATTGTTGCAAAATAACACCAAGAAATTCGCCGAGGTGTGCTAGCGAACGAAATGCGTCTTAACTTACACGCGCTTATAAAGCCTGTTTCTCTACTGGCTCTGTCTACACACACGTGTACGCTTACGTATTTGACGTACAAAATTTAAATTTTTGTCTAGAAGCAGTGGTTTTACATTCAGTTCAGTTCTTTTCATGTAATTCGATAAAATATGCAAATTCTCTTAATTTATTTCACCAGTGTATATTATTTGACCTTCGAATATTTCCGTTCACGGCATTGAGTTTAACTTATCCACTTGGAATCACTGTTGCAGCTACAGACACTTGAGTAACTAATACAGCTCCGGTATCATTTACAAGTTAATTCTGAGAGTAATACAATTGAATATGAGTTACCTGCAGGGACTTGTTTTACGAGCTAATGCAATAAAAACGAGTTACTCCAAAGCGGCGACTACAAGGCATCAAGCAGAATGCTCTGTTATTGGCACTCAACGTAAACTTCTACCTTCAATTTTACCAATTTCTTGCAATTTATAAGAGTTTAACCAATAGAAGTTTAAATTAATGATATTTATACAACAACGAAGATAATATCGTCTGTATGTTATTCTTCAAATTAAGGTAAGTGTGAAACTCAAAATTATCATAGCATAGACGGAACAAGGTTTGTTGAATGTGTGTGTGGGGGGGGGGAGTTCTCCCGAAATGTATGAACTGTACCCCCAGTAAAAAGGCTGAACAATCCATCAGGAAAAAATTCAGGACAGTTCACTCTCAGGCAGTTACCCGTATTTACTTCAAATAAGAAAGCCGACAATTTAAAAGACCCTATATTGTAAATAATCAAAATAAAAGCAATGACAGATTTGTTGCGATTTGTTGAATGCCCTTAACTTCAAACGACATTTCCGTCAGTTGGTATGGCGCTTCTTGTCCACTTTGGGACCTAGTGCCATAAAACCCTAACATCCAATCCGTCAGTCGGTCATAAAAATCAATCGTTTTTTTCGAAACTGTCCAAGTGGGCACCCAAAAGAAAGGTGATCGCGGAATCGTTTGCCCGTCAAAGACATGTTCGAGCCCTGAAGGGTCTAGGGGGTGAAGCCACTATACAGCAATTTCTTCGAAAATAGATAGTCATCTCGTGGCATTCAAGTTCGAGCACCACGTGCATTCATTTTGGGAGTAGAACAGAACCACTTTGAAGTCGTAAAAAAAAAAAAGCGATAAGCAAGCAATAGAAAGCGATACTGGGCCACTTTACTCCACGCATTCAAAGGAAGAATTTAATTTTTTGGTACTTTCAATGGTAAGAAGGTAGTGAAACGAAGAAGTAATTTTTTCTTAGACAGGCGATTTGAAAGGAAAAGTGTTCGTGGGACGTCAAAATACTGAGGGCGCTTGAGTTCAAAGGTGAAAGGGGATGGGAAGATATATTGACCTATTGGAGAAAAGACTGAAAGGAAAGAGGGATGTAAGGGGACTGGTCTCTGTAGTGAATTGTGTTAAGGGGGTTAGCTTTAACTATCGTGACAGGAAATGAAATTAGAAACCAAAGTTGTTTTAACGGCACTGTTTTAATGTTACTTTTAAAGTTAAAATTTTAAAAATGTTCCTTGATTGTGTGGGGGGGGGGGGAAATATACCTTTCTCCCCTTCTCCTCAGTGACAGGGGGGGGGGGCTTAAAACCACCCTGCCCCCCCTGTTGGCACGTGCCTGAGCAGGAGCAATGGAGATTAATTCAACAAGTTTAGACACTTCATCCATAAGCTCCCTAATTACACTCGACTCTGCCGCCAACTTCTGGCAGATATCAAATGTTGACACAAACTTTTCTTTTATTACACTAGATAACAGAACCAACTGGGGTTCCAATTTTTCCAGATCGAATTCACTTGCATGAACACACAATTTTTCTTGAAAGGAAGTACCTTTTTAAATTTCTTCTTTTGCTGCATCTGTAAGCACTTCTAATTTGACAAGATTCACCATTCCTGGTTGATGGAATCGTTTTTCAATTTTGGTGGTTACTGTGTCAACCACTTCAAACAAGCATTTTCGAAGGCCAACAGTTTTATTGATGTTGGCGGGGGTGAAACTTTCAGAATTGCTGGAGTATTCATACCGACATAGAAGCTTTCTTTTTCGAGATGACTGTGGCAGCTTCAAACCTAAGAGTTCAGCAGATTCTTTTGTTCCTGCACCCAAGCCTTCAAAAAGTAGTGAAAAGTCCTAGATGCTTATTGGTGACACAAGTCCAAGGAATAGTTGTTACAATGAACAAATAATAATTTTGGTTGAACATCTTTAATGAGCTTTTTGACACCATTTAAATGACCACACATATTCCGAGCTCAATTAAATCAGTGTCCTCTAACTTTTTGAAACCGTAAACCAAGTAAACCATCACATCCTCAGTGACATGAAATAAAGTATTAGCCTTAGTATCTTTTATTGAATTGCCCATGAAGTCTTCTCTCACTTCAGATGTGATAGGATTCATCTGAAGTGAGAGAAGACTATATGTGATGGGATTCATCCATTTCAGACGTAAGCTGAATTGCCTCCCCCCCCCCTCTTCTGTTGGCGAGTGCCTACGTGCGTGAATCCTTAAATGAACTTAAAAATTGTTTCAGAATTTATTTTAGAAGCTTATGCACCCATGTGGTATGTGGTAAAGTGTTATCGTTCCTGCAAAGAGGTTTGAATGTTTTTAAAGCGATACGTGCATTCTTGTTCCTCAAGTGACAAACTAAAAGATGTTATTCAACCAATCATTCAGCAAAATGTATACTTCCATCACCCCGAGAGTATGCTCCTTAGAATGATCAGTGACGACGGTCACCATATTCCCAAATTGAGACTAAGGAGAATTTTCTGAGTGCTAAGAGGGGGGATCGCGCGCGACTAAAACAAAAACATAATTTTTAAAATTCTAAACTTAAATTTCGATGCAATGAATTTCAACGAACTGAAAAATTGGCAAGACTGATGTATATATAGCTCACCCATATTTTAACAAGCATTTCAAACGAAGACTCGTGAGAGAAGACTACATGTGCTCACTCATGTAACTACATGTGCTCACTGTGCTACCTAAGCTGTACAGATATTTTCAGTTTCTTTGCTACCCTTGTAATACTTGAGGTTGAAAGATGCGTACAATTGGAATCAGAGGAATAAATAACATTGGTCTAGGAGCACATGATTGCTTCATCAGAGCTAAGATAAATTCACGACGAATTATGCGAAAATTGTGATAATTAGAAACAGTATAAACTAGTTTGTGTTTACTTTAACTTAAGCTTGTGTTTTTAACTTCCGATCGAGCAGGACTTCGATAAGGATATCGAAGTATAATCAGAAAACTATAATAAATATCTCTGTAGAAAGATTGTAAGAAACCCATGCTAAAACATACCTTTGACGCTGAAGACTAGTCAAAACTCCGAAAACTTTTGGAGTACTGAGGAGGGAGCAGTACATCTTCTATTCGAATTAATGAATTTATCGATGCTGTCAAAAAAGGAAGCTAATTTTGCACGCCAGTTGATCGCCTCAATTGAACGCCTCAATTGCACGCCTCAATTGAAAATATTCTTAGATGATTCAAATTTTTCCTTGCCCAAAGCAGATCGTAAATTATTTTTGATTATAGGTAGTTTACTGAATCCTTTCACCAGAAGCCACAGTGATGGGAAGAGAAAACAAAATTCTTAAAGTTATGCAAAGTTCTGGGGGAATAGATTGCAATTTTAATCTATAGATATCATTTAAAGGGAGTGGAAGACCTTTATTTTCTAATTTGGGTTAATGTGAAAAAGTAGCTTCGCGAACGGTCTTGTACATCTGAATTTCATTGATGAAATTGCGGCTTAAATCATCTGGATAGCTTTCAATTAATTTTTTAGGTGCGTTGTTGTCATTGGAATTAGAATTTATTTTTAATATGGCTTCGAATGCATTGCATATGTTTTTTCATTTGCTCATACCTTGATTATAACTGAGAAACTATTTTATTGATTACTATATAAAAAACTGAACTTTTGAATTTTGTTTCTTCGGTTTCTAATACTTTAGGCATTTCTCTTTCCACTTCAAAAGCTTCCTTTTCCGTCCTCTTTTTTTGGAAAATTCTGCATCTATACCCATAATAGAAGCTGTCTCTTTAGCTCTATTTATACAGACCATTGTTTACTTAAATCTTTATCTATTGTTTCAGTTAACGCTTTAATGTTATTCATTTCGATATCAAGGGAGATATATTATGATTGAAGGGTTACATTTCTTGTACTAATTTGCTCTAGTATGTCCTTCCAAATATTTAGCTGAATTAAAGTTTCAAATTTTGAAAATAATTGAGGAATCCATTTACTCTTTCGCCGTTTCCTCTTACGATAAACTACTGATTTTTTACACATTGAAGGGCCTTTAAAACGTCAGGTAGTTTTTCAGTTATAGGTTTCACTGCCTCAATTGTTGCACTGCATCTTGTCTCACAAAGACCGTGTAGAGACCTCCCATCAGTGTGTTTTAGAAGCAGTTCCCATGGCCGTTGGCTCGCACTAAAATAAATTGTAAAGCTGGTTTATAAAGTTGAAGAACGTGCTTACTACTTCATTACTCCTTGTGGCCAGGCCCGCCGCTAGCTGTTTGTTTGAACGCCTGTGTGCAATATCGATTATGCCGCCCCCTGTGTGATTGTGACATCATGTCGATTGGATCTCTTCGCAATTCGAATTTGGCCGCATTTGGCAATGACGAGGCCATCACGGCGTTGCTCGTAGTGTTGGTTTACCAAATGGGATTTCGTATCAATCAAAGGGGGTTAGCGAGCAGTGGTCTCACCTGACCCCACGAAAAGAACTGTTACGGGCAACGCAATGCTGGCCAAGCAGTGGCTAGTTACCATATAAATATTGATCTACAGAAATTGAACTCGTCTTGAATTTATGCTATCAGCGATAAGTAGGCTTTCCAAGTTTACGAGTAATAATCGACCCACTTAATCGAGTTTATAAAAAGTTTATAGAAATTCCGTATAAAGGAACTGTAAAATTAAATTTGTATTTCTAAACAATACATAGAGTTTTGGCTCAGATGTTTTGTAAGAATTTTGCATAGCCAGTACTGACTACGTGGTCAAACACGAACTTGGCCGGTTTTTTATTTCAAATTTCGTAAATATTTAATTGTATATGTGCTACAAACAGATGATTACTAGGCGCAGCAATTATTATGATAAGCCGATAAATAAACGTAGGTACCAAATTTTTGCACTTATATTTTCACTGACATATGATACATTGAATTATAATCACACTAACCAAGTTAAATTATCCTTAATTATACCTAGACCAACGTCAGACGAAGTATAAACAAAATAATTGCAACTTGATGTGCGATAGTACTGTTCGAATGCGTGTACAAACTGAGAACGAAGCTCTGTGGGGATTCCTAGCCTTTTCCAGACGGGGAGGTTTCAACCAGATTTCGCTTGAAGACGGGAGAAATGGAAGAATAGATTTCCCCCTTTGTTGCGCGCATCCGGTCCTTATCTTTACTATGGTCAGGTCCCCTGCGGTAATTGGAACCGCGGACGGTCCAAATTCCCAGTTCTGAGAAATTTCCGTTTTCATACTACCAATATAATCTTTCTCAAGAGCGCTGCAACACGTGACAGGTTTTGTAAACCCCTCTCCAAGGACGATGGTTTTATTGTCCTACGGAGGGGCACATCCTGTCAATTTGAATTTGGAGAATGGATACTTTGAATTTTGGAAAGTGATTGCGAAACATAATGGATCAAGAAACTGCTTTACAGCTGAGGCTACTTAATAGTTTTAAAAATTAGTCCACAAATTATTCAGAAATAATTTGCTGCTGACCCAATGACTTTGAATATTACGTGATCGATCGCTAGATTTGCCCCCACCTGGACGTGCGGTCTACGCCCGCTTACGGCGGGCGGGCCTGATCTGGACACGGACCATCTGAGTCACCAATCGCTTGACATGGGTGAAAACAAAAGTAGAGAGTGCATCGGGGTTGGTGCACGTTAAATCTGTAGGTGTCAATTGAATGGGAAATATACCGACCCATTTTGATGAAGCCAGTGGCCTCGAATTCAATTTCCGACCCAACCAATTAATCCTACAGACGGTGTTCAGATTCTGCGATTGAAAAGGTTAACATAATGTTCTTCGCACCAAGATTGACTACGTTTCATCAGCATCCCTTTTAGAAAACTAGAGTTTCACTGCATCAGTAACCCTTTGCAGCCATTCCCATGTGTTCTTTTTAAACAATATTTGCTCAATGAGTGTATCATAATTTGTTCAAAGCGTTGATAGACAGGAATGAAAAAGATACCGGCCTCGAATTCGATCCACTAAATAATCCGATGAAGGGGTCTGCGATTGAAAATGAAATTTCAATTGGCTCATTCGATCGACACCCTGAAGTTTTTAACTAAACGTTTTTCTCACGCATCAAGCAAACTCAGGCACCGCATGCCCAGGTAGCACAACAACATTGGCCAACATTCTACCAATATTGGCCAATGTTTTGAATGTCTGTGAATGTCGGAATTACGATATCTGTCGACATTGGCAGATATCGTTTAGTTTTATAAAACGAGGCCAAATTCGATGCCACAAATGCTTGGAAGATTGTGGATCCAATTCGTGTAATACAGGAAGATGGGGTCAATTGTGGTGTATTTTTGTGTTATTATGTTCATCAATTACTTAGCTACTCGAATATCAACAAACCTTTTGCCACTTCGGAATTCAGAAAATATATTTCTGATATTTTAAGTGGAACAGTTACATTTAAGAAGCTGAAGAAACTAAAATATAATCAATTTTCAGAGTCTTGTGTCTGTAATTTTTTAAAATATAATCATATTGATAAAACCAATGTTTCAAATATGGTAGTTAAAGTGAATGGTACAGAACTTACAAATTTTATGCTAAAGTCATTAGATCTAGATGTAACATTACAAGAAGAAAGCATTTTATTTCAAGCCTCTCGGTGCTTTAAAAGGGGATGGCTATACGACACAATTGTAGATTCTTTTATTTTTAAACTTACAGAAAATTCAAACCGTTTTATGTTTATTGAGTCCGTATCTTCAGCTGCACTTTCACAAAACAAAGAAACATTTAAATTCTTTCAAATTGGTACTGTAGTCAAAGGAAACATTTTTTTCCCTATTAATCTCGATAGTCACTGGGTGATGTTATTTGTTGATACTGAAAAACATGTATTTGAGTTTTACGATCCTTTTAACAAAGCTCCCAGTAAAAATTGTTCAGACTTAATTAGTAAATGGAGGGAAATATTGAATTCATTCTTTAATTCATCTATAACATGGACATTTTCTATCCCCCCTCACATAAATCAAAATGATGATATAAACTGTGGAGTTTTTATTTGTTACTATGCATATAAAAAATTGAACATTGTATCCTTGTTAGATGAATTTGATGTAAAAACTTTCAGAAAGTTTATGTATAATTGCATCATGGGGTAATACAAAGTATCTCAATTATAAAATTTTTAAGATATGTACAATAGTTGATAAGTGATTAGAAGAGTTGGTTGTCTATAAAAATTTCCATATGCATGTACCACTGTATAAATATTCAGTGTTGAGAACATGAACACCTTTTGTAGAAACATATTTGTAAAAACTTACTACTATTACTTATTTTTGGTGTGTGGTGTTTTACAGAGTTACTTCATATCTATTCTCAAAAAAAAATATTTTGAAAGTTTTTTGCATTTGTTTTTGTGCTCTACTCTCCACCCTGGCGTGGCTACCTAATATATATATATATACATATATTAGGTTCAATTTGTTTTTAAAAGAACCTTACTGTGTCTTCAACATTCCAGGGGCAGTGAACAGATCAAGCAGGAGCTCAGCTTAGCAGCCTACCAACCAATGAAAGTCTCAAGAGAAAGAAAAACGACCCCTCCCCTCTTCATTCGATGCTTTACTGATGATGTTTCACTGAGAGCCATAACAAATCTAAGAATATTGAAAATGTTTCTTTAATTAATAAAAAAAATTTGATTTTGTTTATGTGACTTGTGTTTTATTTGTGAATTCTGAGGACTTGAATGCTTATTAATAACGTTTTTGCAATTTTAATGTTTGCTAAAATCAACTTTTATAGATTTTTGAAAATGTTTGTATGTTTTGAAGTAAGGTTAATTTTATGTCTTTAAACTTCAATATCTTGAAATGTGTATTTTTTTCCATGAAAGGAAAATTTTTTCAGTCTTCAAGAAACATAAAAATATTAGTTTACAAGTTTAACATACATTATAACCTATTTTAACGCAAGCATTTCCTATCTGCTGAGAAAAGTTCATTTTAATTGTTAAAAAATATGAAAATGTTAAAAAAAAAAGTTGAAAAATAATTCTACAAATTTTAAGTTTTTTGAGAGTACCTGACACCTTAAAAATTATTTTTTTAATGACAACACTTTGGACAAACTTTTTGCAGTTTCGTATACCAGAGAATTGTACATAAAAGTTTAAACTATCAATTTTCTTCAAAATGTGTTAAAACATTTTAAATTAAAAAAAGGGTTGAAAAATTCAAGAAATTTAAAAGTGTATCTTCTTTTTTAATTTTTATGATATATATAAGCTTGAATTTTTTTTTATAGTATTCCTTTAACTATTATCTAATATTACAGGTATGGAATTGAAGATACATTGAATAGATCTTGAGGTAAAAAATAAAACTGAAACACTACGTAAAATATTAAAAAAACCCGTCGCTTTATTATTTAATTAAGCGCACATTTATTAGTAAAAATAATTATACTCATAATAACTAAAAATGCATACCTGTATTTCTATATATCATGTAAAAAAATTTGATAGGAAATTAACAAAGCCTTGGCATTTGGAATTTAAATATATATACAAAAAATAAAGTAGGAGAGAAAGCAGTTCAAATTATTGAAATTATAAATTTAAAAAAATGAGCTACTTTCTACATATAAGTGAAGTTTTGAACTTCCGTGGATCATAAGTGCCTTCCTTTTTTTAAGAGCCATTTCCTTTGTTCTGATTGCTGTTTTCACTAATTTTTGAACGTTTGAAATTTGGCACTTAAATTGTTCCTTCGCTGATAGTTCTTTCAAACATCGATCATCTGTCTACGTATAAAAAAACTTCAAGTCATTCCACGTGAAATGAGCAAAAAGCGGGAAAAACCTGTGGCCGTATGGTAATGGATTTTCATAAAATTCGGTACAGGGGTTTAGTTTATGCATAAATAACGATATCAAAAAAAATTTAGGTTAAAAATTAAATATTTTCAAAGTTTGAAGCATTTTAAGGACTTGCAACTTTGATGAGCTGTGTGAGATCGCTTAATGTTGCATGTTTGAAGTTCTGTTTCTCAAAAACTACTTAACGTAGACAAACTTGTTTTACATCTCTATAATCTGTACAAAATTGTCTTTTTTTCACTTTGTCAACAACAATTTTAAACATCATATTTAATCCAAAATTTTGTTTCAAAAAATGGAAAAGTGTTATTTTTGACAGAATTTTAAGCATTTCTTTGGGCTAAATAAATGTTACGACATTTTTAAAATTCATGCCAGTTACAGTGCTAGGTATGATAATATCACTGATAAAGTTTGGAAGTCGCATTTTAATTCGTTCATCTTCAAAATAGCTAACGAAAGTAACAAAATGACAATTACCTACTATAAATATATATGAAAAATCAAATGAAGGACAGCTCTGATAAAATCGACACTTGACAAGAATACAGTTTAATATGTTTATTACTTGAAAAAAAAAATCGGGATTGTAGTCAAGTCCTAAAGCAACAAACCGACCAACCGGTATAGTGGTTAAGGAGTTAGCCTCTAGATCGGAAGGTTTCTGGATCGAATCCGGGTCCGGTGTTTGTAATCGTATGGTGTAGAGGCGCCTGGTGCACCTTAAATCTGTCGTGGCCAAAAGTCCTCACGTTGAGTTAGTGTGGAAGTTTGGAGAGTGGAGTGCCAGCTCAGGTATTGCTTCGTCATCTGACCGTGATTCAAAATTACGAGGTGTTGTCCTCGAATCTTTCCCTTAAGGGATTGATCCCGGACCGTCGTCAATAGCCCGTTGCGTTGCTCTAGTACGATGTTAACTAATAATTACCAACTACCTAAAGCAACAATAATAAAATCAAAATCGCAGCATTTGCTTCCCAGGATGCGCGGGGATGGATATGAGTAGAAGTGGGGGTTCGCTGCCGTTACTTAAAAGCAATACGTTGTCTTTTTCACTTAAAGCATGTACTTAACTTGTAAATACTCATTTTTGATCCCAAAATATAAAAGGTTTTAAACCTTAAAAATTAGTAGTTCCTTTTAATTAAGATGGAAGGACTTCACTGAAAGGGACCGTTGTTATAGTGAAACTTTGTTTTTAAGGCCTCACTTCGTATATATTTACCGGTCATTTATATTAGCTGTTAGTTAGAACGCACTACAATCAGTGTGTATTCTTATGAACCAGCCTTGTTGGGCTTGAGCCTGTCGCTGGTCGTCAATATTTGTATTTGTATATATAGAGAGAGATACGGGAAATATATATAGTATGTTAATTTTTTGTACAAATTTCGATCGTAGTGAAAAAAAATCTTTATTTCTTGAGCAAGGTTCAAGGAAAAGAAGCAGATCAAATTGGGGTCAGATGGTGTTGTAAAATGCGTTGTTTTTAGATAGTTAACTAGGTAAGTAGGTTGTTAATTAACATCGCAATGGAGGCAACACGGCAGGTTATTGGCAACGTAGCATAACAATTTTCCCCTAATTTTATCAAAACTTTGGCCAATTTGTTTTTTAATCATAAGTTACGATGCTCTGCAGTGCAAAGTTCCCAAATTACCAAAAACACTTTTTAAATAACACATCTTCTATGTCAATGAAAAAATATTTAACTTCGAAAGTTATCGACAGAATTTCAAATTCTGAAAGTATGCCTTGGTTTTAAATAAATAAAGTTAATATGTGGATGCATATGTGGGAGGCGGAAGGTAGAATGCGTATTAGGTGGGCCGAAAAAAAATTTCAAGTCGTAATACCGCGGAAAAGTTGCGAATTCGGGAGACTAAAAAGGGGTTAAAAATTAAATAAAATCGGTTTATATCTTCCATCGCCCCGAGAGTATTCTCCTTACAATGATCAGTGACGACGGTCACAATATTCACATATTGAGACTAAGGATAATTCTGAGTGCTAAGAGGGATTAACTAAAGCAAAAACATAATTTTTAAAATTCTAAACACATAAATTTCGATGCAATCAATTTCACCGAACTGAAAAATTGGAAACACTGATGTAGCTCATAAATATTTTAACAAGCATTTCAAACGAATTACACTTATTCTTTGCAAAATAGTATTCCTAATAATTGTCATTAGAGGAGTTTCATATTTGTCTATTTCTTAAGAAGTTGCCTCCACTATGGTAACTTTCTTTTCTTCTTCTGAAATACAAATTTCAGTTAAAGCCTGTTTAACATGGGTGAAACCAAGTTTTATTGCTAATACAGCATCTGTTCTTGCTTACCATCTTGTATTAGAAACTCTTTTCACTGCATTTAAAGATGCACACTTGTAAAGACGCTGTCACAAGTTTCCTCGAACCCTAATGAAAATACATTTTATGGGCCCCGTGGTATTCCGGGGCCCTCTCTGCTTAAGAGTCATTGACATGAGGTACAAAATAGCAGATTTTTTTGTTTCTCGAAGGCTTCAAATCAGCAACTGTTAGAACGTTCTGTATCACTCACGGAAATCGCGTAATCCCTTACTTTTTCCAAAACCAACCCCTCTCTCGCTGCGGTGTGGTTTCCCTTTCAACTGTCCCATAACTCTTAGCTCCCCATAAGAAAATAACGGGTTTCCGGAGGACTTAGGCCGAAGGCCTTCTCTCTATCTCCTTCTGAATGTTTAATAGGACTGAGCGGAATTTTAGTTTCACTTGGCAATCTGATATGCCCAAAGTCAAGGGTGCCGCGGAGGGGTCTTCCTCCACAAAGAATAAGAAGAGCGGAATTTTAGTTCGGCGTTAAAGATAGACGGTGGGAAACTGAAGACGCGGTGCGTCCAGTGAAACCAGCTGGGGTGAGGACCCAAGAAGTGACCCTAGCTCACCCCATCTTCACAACAGGGAGAAGGGCGACGACGGATGTGCAAAAGAGAAAAAGTCACGAGTTCATGAGATCTATTATTTTGCCCCTAAGAGTTTGAAAACGTTGAAAAATTCCATGAGGTTAACCAGATTATGGTATGATTTTGCTTTGAATGTATTTTTTTTTTGCATAATTGAAAAAAATCTAATTAGTGCACTGCTACAATTTTGCTGAACTAAGACATTTCAATAATTTGATAATGGTATTCAACTAGTTACCACCGTCCCAGCCTAAGCCATTCGCTGTATCGCCATGTAATTTTAAACCACGGTCAGATGATGAGGCAACATCTGAGCTGGCACCTCACTCTCCAAACTTCCACACCAACCCAACGTGAGGACTTTCGGCCACGACAGATTTAAGGTACACCAACCGCCTCTACACCATACGCTTACAAATATCCATGCCCTGACCGGATTTCGAATCAGGAACCTTCCAATAATTTGATAATATAATAACTTTATTTTAAAAAGGAAGAAGAATAAAAGTGTATTAAAGCTCAGTCAGGGGATACATGAACAAGAAAAGTTGAAACTCCTGCAAAAGCTTTTTATCAGAAAAAATTATTATTGATTATTGTTTTATCACCTTTCTTTTACTGAACTTGGTTTTAAATTTATAATATCTAACTTTACTGTAAATATCACTACTGAGGGCAGAAAAGGGGCGGCAAGTTTCCAGTAGCCCAGGGGTGGCTAACCTTTTACATACCACACGCCAATTTTTTTCACATACGAATTCATATGCGTCTTACAACTCGAGCACCTTTTGTACTGTCTTAAGTTTTCATGGTCCAGGCATATTCTTAATAACCTTTTTAATAAAGGTATGCTTATACACATAATTAACATATTAAAATGAATTAATTATTGCATGTAAAACAATATCTATTACATCACATAAACATTACTTTCCATTAATGACACTTTTGAGACTGGGTTTCGCTAGTCTGAATGTTTGGTGTTAAAAATTTGGCACTGAGAACAGCAGAGAATTTTTTAAATTGAATCAGTCAATCGTGACCTTTGTTTTGCTTTTCATGAATGTTCATGAATGTAAATTTCATTAATGAAAATACTAGTTCACATCTGTATGTCGTTCCTAATAATAACAGCACAATAATTATAGAAAAAGTCCACATTAAGATGGACAGAGAGGTTTTCTTGCCTTTTTGTTAACCTCTACTTGTTCCTTTAAATACCTTTTTGTCTGCCAGACACGAAAGCATACATTTAAACTTTTTCAATTTGTCGGAACCAAATTGTTCTAGAATCAAAAGGAAATATCTGGAATACAATGTTGTCACAAAGGAAATCAAAACACGTATATGCCTTTGGATCTTCTTAATTACAGGCTTATTAGAAGAGTACTTTTCTTTTGTGAATATTAAGAGGTTCTTTTTTTCTATTTAAGTTTAGCTTTCTATTTAACCTTAGTTTATTTTATTTCAAAATGTTTACTATTTAAACTATGAAGTGAGGGCATCCATGCTAGTTTTTAACACGCTGAAAACAAATTTTAAAGTGTTGATTACCCTCTTGAAAGGCATCAGTTCAAACCTCCGTAACCTTCCAACTGTGAAGAATCAGTGTCAAAATTAGCCAAAAAAATGCTTTGAAATTCAACCTCTGCCTGTTTTTAGTGAGTAGAAAGAAATATTTGTTATAGTCAAGTGTTATTCTACTATAGATGCGAACTCCTAGCGTCCTGAGCTCCTTGTATTCCCACAAACGTGAGAGGTAAATATTTCCAATGAGAAATTAGGTAAATTGTTAAAAGAGCATTTACACCAAGCGTGCCATAGGAGTCTGATATCCTTGAAAGTTTTTATGGTAGACCCAGGAACCTCAAACATAAGGGGTAAATATAACGAACAATAGAAATAACCCCAAATATGCAAAATGATTCGATCTCTCTTAATAGACTACTTTACCAGAAGAGATGTACAGTTCTAGGGAACAGAACACCTTGCGTTCTACCTGTCGCACCCCGGCAAGAAAAGTGATACAAGTCAAAAAATAAAAATCTTGATGTTATGTCATTCAAAAATATGTATGAGGTGCCCCAGCGTGTTATATTACGATTCTATAGAATATAATAGAAGTTACCACCATAAATACTTACCTAAAGCTTTAAAGAAGTCTATATTATTTCAATATAAATTTTATAGTATCCTTTAAGTTGATGTTTCTCAAATTCTGCAATTTTGAGCTGCGTCACTTTTCTTGCCGGGGTGCGATATGTTTGTTTGAGTCCTGGTCTCTCTCTAATATGAGGTTTAAATATTCGACAAATACACTGACAATATTCATAATTGCTTTTCAAAAAATGAATAGTTCTGAAATACCCTTGTATATAAAGTGATGTTCGTTTTATATCTCTCAATAATTTTTAAAAGTTGGCACCACTACATCCCAATTTATACTACCATCTCTACTAGGGAATCCAATTATTTTCAGATAAAAAAGGTCATTCTTCAGGTGTTCCTGAGTAGGAGCAAATTTTTAACCTTTTTAAATAAATTAACATGAATTCTGTTCCAGGATATTTCATTCTAATACTATTAATATTCAATTTAAAAAAAAAACAGGTTTAGAAGTTTGATTTCAATCAGTGTTCTTTTAAATTTAAGTCATGATTGAAATTGGCATACCCTGTTTTCAATATAATTTTGGGGTAAACTAAGTACAAGCATATTTTTTAACTTATTTGAATAAAATAAGATGCATCTTGTTCAGTTATTTCATTTTCAAAATCTTTAAACATTACAGTAAGAAAAAAATTAATTTAAAATTTTGATTAAAAACAATTTGATTTATCAAATCATAATTTTTTCATATCAAATACAAAAATTTATTTATGAACAAGGTAGGTAGGTAGTTGATTAAACGTCACACTAGAACAACTCAATAGGCTATAGATAAATGAACTAAATTCACAAAATCAGAAAAAAATCTATAACAAATGCAAAAAAAAAAACCTGAAACATATATAAATACAAATAAAATTGTTTTCTTCAAAAATGTTTTTGATTTCCAGAATCAAAAGTCGTCCTTCCAACCGCTCAATACATCAGCCTTATTGGAAATTAATTATCTTCGACTTTATTTCTCTTTTCCGCTCATTCCGGAAGATGGACACACCGGCTAATATAAGGAACAATCTTTCAAAAGATTCGAAATCTTAAAGAATCGATTTTCACACTTGTTACTCGGTGCACCGAGATTTTGGCGTCTATGGTACTAATGTTTTACTTATTTATCGCTTTTCTCCAATTTAACACGCCAAGCCCTTTCTCGCCAAATCGTGCACCCAAAAATTTTGTGAGGACGGGGGAGGGAGTAGGTAACATTGTACTGAAATGCCACCGGTCCGTTACTCGGTGCACCGAGATTTTGGCGTCTATGGTACTAATGTTTTACTTATTTATCGCTTTTCTCCAATTTAACACGCCAAGCCCTTTCTCGCCAAATCGTGCACCCAAAAATTTTGTGAGGACGGGGGAGGGAGTAGGTAACATTGTACTGAAATGCCACCGGTCCTAAAACAAAACAGCAAATCTTAGTAAAATACACTTTTTTCTTTCGTTAAGTTATTTCAATTCAATTTTTTGAAGGTTTAAATCATTTAAATTTAATTGTGTGAGAGTTGAAGTTTCTTTTAATTTCATCCCACATGTGTGTCAAGAGAACAATAAACGGGATTTGAAAAGGCGGGAAACCGGTGTTGGTAATGGTATTATAATTATAATTTATTAAGTAATGGTAATTTTTAATTAACGTCATACTAGAGCGACACAACGGGCTATTGCAACTAATTAGTAAAATCAAATACCAAGACACGCACATTAACCAATTGTTATACTGTTAATACCACAGAGAAGGTCATCTTTGGGGCCAGATTCGCCATGACCTCATCAACACCAGTTTTGATAAAAGTCGCACAGGAGCAACACAACGGGCTTTTGGTTACGTTCCGGGATCAATTCCTATGAGAAATATAAGAGGACAACAACACGCAATTTTGAACCACGGTTAGATGACGAGGCAACACCTGAGCCGGAACCCTACTCTCCAAACTTTCACACCACGACAGCAGGAGGACATTTGAGGCGACGACTGATTTAGCATGTACCATGCCTCTTTGTACTAGTGATGCAAAAAACCCGGGAATTTTGGAAGAGGGGAATAAACTAACTTTGGGGAACATTGGGAATAACTAAACCAACCATTTTTTCACATTGTGTGGCTTCTTTTGGTTTGATGCTAAGTAAAAACTATAAAGAGAAAACCCCATATATATATATATATATAATATATATATATATATATATATATATATATATATATATATATATATATATATATTATATATATATATATATATATATATATATATATATATATATATATATATATATATATATATTTATATATATATATAAAACTACAACCTGGAAAATTGTTTCAATAAAATTTAAATATTATTTTTTTTTGGGGGGGGGGAGGGGGGGATATCGGTTTATTTTTATTGTATAAACAACATCAGCATTAAAATCCAAATCCAGATGAATGTTGATGTGATGGTTTTGTTCCGAGACCTAGCAGCAAAAAATAAGATGAATGTTTGCATCAAAAACAATACTTTTGTTAACACATTTCATATTATCTTTATATAAAGCAGTTACAATTTACTCTCTACTTTTACTGATGATTCAATTTGGCACCGGCACATGTAAGCCTTTTATGAGGGATGATCAATTTTGCATAAAACGATGACAATATAAATAGGAAACAGCCAATCCAGAGAATTATTTCAAAGGTTCAGAATATATAGTCAGAACTATGCAAAGGTTTGAATGCACACAAGAATTCACTTAAAAAGTTTGTTCTTATAATTCATTCAGAAAAAAGATTTAGCTCAAAAATATTGTTTTCGCATGCGCCTATTAGTACTAGTAATATCCACAAAATCTCATTAATATTTACCTTTCAATTTTTGTAAATTGCAAGATGGCAAAATTTAGGCATAAATAATATTCTATTTATTTAAGACGAATATTTTCTAAAATTGAAATGGTCAATGCAAACAATTGTTAAAGCCCGCCAAAAGAGTACACGTTTGAAGTTGCTGTTATAAACTATTAGGGAGTTTCTAAAAAAAATATTGTTTTAAAATTTTCCAGACAAAACATTAAAAACTTTCAAAATTCCCGAAATTTCAAAATTTATGGAAGTTTTCAAAATTTCCTTCCCAAAACACCGGGTTTATTCCCGGGAATAAATCAGGTTTTTTCCACCCTTTGCAACACTGCTTTGTACACGATGGTCTTTGGTTGGATTCAAACTCGCAATCCTCTGGTTGCTAATCCGTAACTCTTCCTCACGTTGGGTTGGCGTGGATGTTCGGAGAGTGGGGTGCCAGCTCAGGTGTTGCTTCGTCATCTGACCGTGGTTCAAAATTACGAGGTGTTGTCCTCGTATCTTTCCCTCAAGGGACTGATCCCGTACCGTCGTCAATAGCCCGTTGTGTTGCTCTAGTACGACGTTAACTGAAATTACCATTACCATTACCGTAACTCTTCCAACCGAGCAACCGGAGGCATGTAGGTTGGTATTCAATTAACGTCAAACTGTAGCGACACAACGTGCTATTGGCGAGGGCCAAGGTAATTTGGAAATTTTTAATCAACGTCGTACTAGAACAACACAACGGCCTGTTGACGAATGTCACGGGATTAATCCTCTAAGGGAAAGATTCGAAGACAGCACCACGAAATTTTGAGACGACACCAGACTACGAACGGAGGAGGACCGGACTGAAATGTTACTGACAGGCAATAGCGACCCGAACGTCCATTCCGAACGCTTACCACCGATAACGCCCAGCTCCTTACACAGATGTTCACAGATTCCCGGCGAGTCCATTTCCTCTTCATCAGACGGAAAGCCTCGGTCTCTTGTCATGGTCCAGCGGCTCCCCAGGTAAAGCTGATTTTGCCTAATTAACTGGACACCAATAAAGAAGAGTTTCTCAGGAACTTCTACTTGCTTTTATTTATGAAACTGAACAACTCAGCACGACGGTCTTTGGTTGGATTCGAACTCGCAACCCTCCAGTTGCTAGTACGTTACTCTTCGTTAAGCTCCGTGGGAAACCGGGGAAAAGTTTGATCTTTTCTTTACCCCCTCCCAACTAGAGTGGCTAATAAGAGTGGCGACATACAGGAAACATTTTCTGATTGGCTTAGAGACCTTTTCTACCGCCCGAGGCGGTCTTTTCCTAGCTCCCGTAGACTTAACTTGGGAACTTTTTGTGTGTTCGAGAAAGACGACCAACCGGTATAGTGGTTAAGGTGTTAGCCTCTAGATCGGAAGGTTCCTGGTTCGAATCCGGGTACGGGCATGGATGTTTGTGAGCGTATGGTGTAGAGGCGGCTGGTGCACCTTAAATCTGTCGAATCCGAAAGTCCTCACGTTGGGTTGGCGTGGAAGTTTGGAGAGTGGGGTGCCAGCTCAGGTGTTGCTTCGTCATCTGACCGTGGTTCAAAATTACGAGGTGTTGTCCTCGGATCTTTCCCTTAAGGGACTGATCCCGGACCGTCGTCAATAGCCCGTTGTGTTGCTCTAGTACGACGTTAACTGAAATTACCATTACCATTACCATTTTGTGTGTTCTAGAAAAACGTGTGTATATTAAATTAAAAAGAAAATATAGCTTTTTCATGTTCCATTTCGTGTTCTAGAATGTTTATTTATTGTTATTTTAGTGCTTTGTCAGCATAAATTTGAAGACTTTTTGAGTAAATAGCTTTTTTTGAACAACATGATGTTTCCCGCAATCTAAGTTAGCGCGTTGTGCAATCCATCTCATCAATTACGCATATAACTGAGCGTTTTTATGATTCATTTATACCGAATGTATCCATATTATAACAATTATATGCTTTTTGTTCTCTCTGAAATGATAGATTAATTCGCCCAGCAGCCTTCTTCGAGACGATTCTGGTAAAAAAATGGATGCCGCGCATGCTCATTGTGCCAAATTTGGTCGCCACTCTTATTATATAGGCACTCTACTCCCAACCTGTCAGAAACTTGAACTTTTCCTCAACAATAAAGGTCTTCTGGGTTTGGCAATTTATTGCAGATTCAAAATGTAAAATAACCGCCATTGAAGTTCATACAGCAGTTTTGTTCATGCGCGGTTTGGCGGCTCATAAGAACCCAATTAGGTAGATAAACTAAATGCGAGTTCGCTTTCTGTGGTCGGACGCAAGTATTCTAACAAAGGGTGGTTGCATCATTTTATAACGCACTTTTTTGTATAGTTGTGTAGATGTATAAGAGAAGTTTGACATTTTTGAGAGTAGGGTGAATGATGCTGTCAAATATTCCCACGTGGTGTAATATGGAAATCGGGTGAATGAGGTGCCTGATAATGTGTTGATTTCGTCATCTTGCCGATGATAAGGTACAAAATTATGACGTACTGTCTATGGATCTTTCCTTTAGGGACTGATCCCGATCAGTCGCCACCTAGTGTTCAAGCATGCAACACATGACAAACAAAAAATGTGTAAAATATAGATTTTATCACATTGCTGCGATAAAAAATACTTTAAAGAATTTAATTATGTTTATATTGTTTATGCGGCGTTGCCTGTTACAGTTCTTTTCGTGTCCTTACTGATACCGAAAACATTGAAAATAAAAACAACAATTTTAATAATGAGTGCCATCTCCAGTCAACATGACACATGTCGCAAATTCCCATAAATTTCGTACTACCTGAGGTATCGATCTGGTGTAAAATTTTCCGCATATTTGAAAATACGTTGAAACATTTACTCTATCTTTAACTATAGCAAAGATAGAAAACCTCAAAAAGTCCTCTTTGTGTTCGTAATGAATATCTTCGTCAAATGCAGCCCAGTTCGTATTGTGAAAATATAAAAGTTAATTGAAAAACTATTATTTAAAGAAAATCACATGCAAGATAACTGTATGGTGTAAAATTTTCCACAGATTTCAAATTTGAAAGTTTTACTCTCTTTAACGATCGCGAAAATAATTAGAGTTAGCTATTAGAAAATTCAAAATTTTTTATTTGTTTTGTTTCGCTTTACGGGAATTGTTTGTGCTCGGAAAATGAAAGGAAAAAATAAATCTAGCATCTGGTGATCTCTTACACTGTTGCCATTCCAAGGAAATCAAATAATAGATAAATGCTAATAAATTAATTAAAACATGTTTTTGATTAAATTATTAAATTCAAACTTCTCACAAAGTTTGTATAAAATTAGAAGTATCATTACTGTTAGCCAAATTTATTACTGTGAGTCCTATAGATTCGTCTGAATACCGCACGCAAGCGCAGACACTTCCTTTTATAATAATAGAGACAGGGTCTTTTAATATTTTTTGCTGGTACAACAAAAGTATATTTACTGGTTTTTTAATTTATATACTTGCCAACATTACCCGTTCAGTAATAAAATGCTCTATAGCTTTATAATGATTATCTATCCAAATAAAGTTTAAAATAAAATTATTTATACGGATGGTGTTTGCTTTTATAACATACTAGCAAAATACCCGACCTCGGTATGAATTGGTTTACTCTAGATTGAAGCGATGATGAAAATATATGACTTATGTCTTTCGTAGATTAAAATAATTATTTAACACCTTTTGCAATCTTTATAATTTGGACACAAATCCTACACATGCATATCCATTTTCATGTAATACATTTCACATACATAGCTCCCTTGCTGAATGAGAGATTTGGAATTCCCTTTCTTATGTTCTTTTCATATTCACACACACAACTCAATTAATAAAAACGACGATTTACGGCGAGTTCTCTAGCACTAATAGTCAAAAAAACAATATTTTTTTTTACTTATGGCACTCTTACATCCAGCATGCGACATTGTAAAAGTTCGCAATCTTTTCCTGTAATTATGACAAAGAATTTTTTAATGTTTGAAAAGTTTTAGGTCGGAATTTTTAAACATTATCATTCTTTCAATAACGGCATTATTTTTTTTCAATAATTGCATAATTACACTAAAATTTGCTTTATTATTACTTACCTGCCGTGTGATGAACAGGAAAAACAATTTATTAAAATAATAAATATTTAAAACAGAAAATAAAGGAAAACAGCGAAATAAAACAAAATAAAAGTTGTTGGGAAATAGTTGTTTTAATGATATTAATTCTTGTTTCTTTATTATCTCTTGATCCAGCATAGTTGCCACAACTTACAACTAAAAGTGCACATAGTTTAACCATTCATTCAGAGCGAAAGAAACAGAAAATATCACTGCACGCGATTAATCATCAGGAGTTTCCACTTCATTCACGTTCGTAAAAAAATATCGTCTGTCCCAGATATTATGAAATCATTTACATAGCGCAAAGAACAAATATTAGACTCAAAATAAGAAATCAGAGCTAAAATTCCATCGAAAAATTTTTTTTTGAAAAAATAATTGCTAAAAATAAAAATTATAAAGCAATTTAAGTAATCGTAATTCTCAATAAACATTCCAGTTTTTCAAAAACTACCAAATTATGGTTGGTATAAAAATTCTTACTCAGGTGTTTTAGAATGAAACGAATTTAATGTCAAAATAAAGAAAGGTTTA
This sequence comes from Metellina segmentata, assembly GCA_947359465.1. Classification (NCBI taxonomy): domain Eukaryota; kingdom Metazoa; phylum Arthropoda; class Arachnida; order Araneae; family Tetragnathidae; genus Metellina; species Metellina segmentata. Next base: position 31,638,138 of record OX375875.1, read on the forward strand.
ATATTGCATTCGTTAAACTAATATATGACGTACAAAATAAAGCACATTGTAATCTAATACACTCTATAACAAAAAAAAAAAAAATCGATGCACCAAGAAGGAGTTGTCCGATGGAGACAAAAATTGATGGATAAGAAAATTATGTACAGAATAGAAAATGATTAAAATTTCAGAACAATTGAATGATTTATTTCAGAGTTACAGTAACGAGCTCAATAAGGTGTTGACCCGCCTCTAGCCTGGATGCAAGCTGCCACACGGCGATGCATAGACCTATAAAGCTCCCGGATGGTCTCCTGCGGTATTTCTTGCCAAATTTGCTCCAATTGTAGGGCTACGTCATCAACATTCCCTACCGGATGCAGTCGCCTTCCCATCATATCCCAGACATGCTCGATGGGAGAGAGATCTGGTGATCTGGCTGGCAAGGAAGTGTTTGACAAGCATGAAGACAGTTCATTGCAACACGTGCCGTATGTGGTCTGGCATTGTCTTGCTGAAAAATAAGCCCAAGGTACTGCGAAATGAACGGTAGCTAAACAGGTCTCAGAATGTCGTCACGTACCGCTGTGCAGTAAGTGTACCTCTAATGACGACCAAAGGGGTCCGGCTATCAAGGGAAATGGCACCCCAGACCATAACTCCTTGTTGAAGGCCCGTGTGGCGTGCAATAGTGAAAGCAGGATCGGCACACTGCACTGGGCGTCTCCAGACACGTCTTCGATGATCGTCAGGACACAGTTGGAAGCGGGATTCTTCGCTAAAGACTATACTTTCCCAGTCAGCATCATTTCAGCCTGATCGAGCCAAGCACCACTGTAATCTGTCTCGACAGTATGCAGGCGTGAGTGGCAGGTGGCGTAACGGTCGGTATGAGCTTAGATTTCGCTCTCTCAGTCGTCTGTGAATGGTCATGGTGGACACTCGTGTGTGGGTCGCACGACTGATGGTTGATAGCGATGAATCAGGCGCTGTGACAGCTGATCTGACAATCACTCTGTCCTCGCGATCTGTTGTGGCCCTACGTCGACCGCTACCATCATGACGCTGAAATCTGCCATTGTCCACCCACTCTTGCCAGCATCTTCTAATCGCCGTATCGCTTCGATTCACATGACGAGCGATTCTCCGATTTGCCCAACCTGCCTCTTTCAATCGAATGACACGACCTCTTTCAAACTCTGAAAGTTGCTCGTAATGAGCTCGAATCCTGCGGCGAGGCATTTTTTCAGTAGTTAAAAGGTATCCTAAATCGCAATGCAGCAGATATTTTTAACAACAGTTCAAGAACAACTCCTTATATACATCTGCTGGATGCGCAGTTCCGAAGCGCTGGAGATCGCACTATTCATTCATTCGACACCAAATTTTAATCATTTGCATATTTGGTCAAAACATTTTTGCATACGAAATTTCAAAGCAATCAGATGATTCCTTCTTGGTGCGTCGATTTTTTTGTTATAGAGTGTATATGGAATAAAATTCATGTGTGATGCCTGTACAAACACAAAATCGAACATAGAACAGAAAGACGGACAGGCAGACTTACGCAACCAAGTTCAGATAAGTACTCACAGTGTGTAAAATTTCATGAAAATGTATTAAACCGTGTGGACGTGTATAAGGCACATGTAAACATACATACACACAGACATAAAACGCGCAAGAGGCGGATTTGGCATCAGAAGGGTACAAAAGGGATATAAAACTTGAAATGGAGCGAAAATATTCAATGCACAAATAAACACTCCCTTCTTATTTATATAGATATTTAAAAATACAATTTCAAATTTTATCACAATAAACTCTGTGCTTCATTTTTTTAGCCTCCTTATAAAATAATCGAATTACTATAAGTTTTTCTAAAAATATTTAATATGTGACAAAACCAATCAGATTATATAAACGAAAGTTTTTGACCACTTGCAAAAAAAAAGTACAAATGTTTAACAAAAACATAAAAATCAAAGTCAATAAGATTTTTTGCATTTTTTATAACACTTTAGTTTGTTTTTAGTTAAAATATCATGGTTATTTCCTTTTATTTTGTCAAACTCGAATCAATTTCATTCTCTTGTGCTTGAAGGTAGATTTTCAAAGGGTTTTGCTATTCTATAATATAAAAAATGCACGATTTCTTCATAAAAGTCACAAATATTCTATTTGGTGTCCGATTTAACATAATTTTTTTGGATTAAAAAAAAATATTTCTAAGCAAATTATTTCTGTTTGGATTGCTGACACGTTAGTCCAAAACCTGTGCTAAAACTCAAATTTAACTTCAGAAAATTCAAACTTTTGTAAGATCAATTTTTGCATATCGTATTAGTAATAAATTAAAAAATAAATTATGCAAAAATATTAACAATAAATTTAAGTGGATGTATTCCAATTACTGATACCACACCTTTATCGTTACAGAATATGCTTTGCATTTGTCGATGGCTATTGATCAAAATTAGATTTGAGCTACATTCGAATTAAAACTTTCACTTTTCGGGTTTGGATATTTCTTAGCATCTTTTCAAAAGAGGTGATTTTATCAGATTCGTGAGCAACTGGAAGATGATGCTAATAGAACATACCGTCCGTATAAATGTTTCCCTGTTGTAAAATTTTTAGAGAAGGCTTTAATTCAATTTTGCTTTGAGAAAATGTCATCTCGTATCAACAAAATCCTTGTAATGACACATTTTCTAGAGGTATCAGTAACCAGTACTCAGGCTTTTACTTGCCAATATGGATTCGCAATGGTAGGCTGTGACACACGAAGCACATGCTGCTTCAGCTTGTTTGTGTAAATCTCTACTATTATAAAAATAAGTGTTTAATTGTCTGTTTATACTGCGCATTGTTTTGACGCAATTTTTTGCAATTTTTGTGCGAAGCATTTATTTTAAAATTTAATCTAGAACAGTTTAAAATGAATTTAATGGAATTTAATTATTATTGTTTTCCTTAGAATTGCAACACTATAAAAAGATATGACAGATTATAATATTATTTTTTCCGTTTCATTTTCCGAGTAACGATTTTTCAGCGGGCGAAAAAAACAAATAAAGTTTTAACTAAAATAATGTAGTTATTTTTTTCTATCTCTTAGATCGTTATAGATAGAGTAAAAATTTCAGCGGGTTTGAAACCTGCGAAAATTTCAAATTAGATTGATACCTAAAAATATAATTTTCTTTAAAAAACTAATTTTTAAATTGTAACTTTTATACTTTTTTCCCCATACGAATTTGATCACGATCGTGTTAGAGAAATCACAGATTTCATTTCAAATAATTCCAGCGAAGGAAAGCAAAGCAATTAAAAAGTTTTTGACTGTCAATGTTTAGTTGTTTTTTGTGTATTCGAGATCGTTACAGATAGATTAATGGCTAAAATAAATAATTTTTTAATTGAATATTTATATTTTTGCAAGAGCTTGTGACGTCACGCCGATTAGATCTTTTAGCAATTCGAATCTGGCCGCACTTGACAATGACGAGGCCATCACGGCGTTGGCCGCAATGTTGCAAACCAACACCACGGTCAACGCCGTGATGGCTGTTATCCAATAGGATACCTATTACCAAATGGGAATACGTAACAATCACCGGGGCTTAGCTAGCAGTGGTTACTCTTGATTCCACGAAAAGAACTGTCACGAGTAACCCACGCAGTGGCTAGTAATCTAATATAAAAAATAACATCTTCTGAAAATCCTCAGAGATGGCGCCACCAAATTCTGTAGGCTTTTCATGAAAAGGAAAATATGCGAAGGAAATTAATGTTTTCAAGACAACGAAACATTATTATTAAATATAACGAATGAATTAAAAAAGTATTTAACTTATTTTTTCTGTTGCAATGCTAGAAGAAGCGAGACTCGCCGGTGAAAGAACTGACAAACAAATCTCCGAACAGCAAATTGAAGAATTATTAAGATGCTAGTACGAACACTTCTCAGAACAAGACATTCAGTTTATGAAATTTGAAAGAGGAAGAATTTAATTGACTGAGGATTCAAGAGCCCAAACGTTCTACGTTCTACCATGCACGTGATGGACAGAATAAGGTTTCTTACAACAATGGCGAAGCTAGACTTTTGTGGACCTGAGTAAGTATGCCGCCTCCCTGTCCAAAACAAAATTTTCGTATTTAGGATGATAAAAAGTATATTATTTAAGTAACTTAAACATTCTTTTGACGAGATACCTCACCGATACAACCACCAGGAGGGTTAAAATGTCTCCAGGGTGTACGTAAGAAAAGGCTATCGTGAATTTTGTTCTCTCCAGACGAATGTGAGAAGAGAATTTTACTGTTTTGTGTCATCTCCATTTCCTGTACAGTTCTACAATTTCAGGGCTACATGAAAGGAAAAATTTAATTTCTATAGTTGCATTCATTTCAATCGCATACCACTCTTATTTCCTTCCGTGACAAGAGAAAATTTGTTCTTGAAATGATAACACTTTTTTTGAAGAAAGTTCTGGAATTGTAACTAATTCTGAAATGTTACCTCTGTGGACAGTAGCTCTCGCTGCCGTCAAACCCCTGATCTACGCCCATGTCAGCCAGTTGTTGCATAGGATCTGCGCTTCGAATGATTGCTTCGTAAATGAAAGGTACTTGCATCACTTATGGTGGCTTCACAACAACGGCGACAGCGACAAAAAACATGTCTCTTCACTATTGCGCATGCGTATTACAAACAAATTTTGTTTCTCCCGGTTTGTCTCTGTCGATGCGCTTTCAAGTCTTGGAGGAAGTTCAACTTTTGTCTCTGTCGCCTTGCCGACAGCCAATCAGATTCATGAGCACCTTTCATAATCTGATTTCTGTTGATGTTTTTCACCCACTGCTTTCTTTCTTCATGAGCCAGAAGCTTTAAACGCAATCGTCTTCGCTGTAAAAGGAGTTTTATTTAAAGCGGACGCGATCTGTCAGCCATCTTGCAGAATCAGAAGCTGAAATAAATGTTTTGCTGTCGAGAAAGAAGGTTATGCGCATGCGCATATAAATTGCTGTCGCTAGCGGTGTGAAGGCTTTTTTTTAACAGTAACAGAGACAGGCGACAAAATGTCGTCAGTCTGTATTGCTGTCGCCGTTGGTCTGGTGCCGCCATTAGCGTTGACTAAATATACAGCGGTATCCACATCAACAGAGGATCGTAATGTGTCAGATGTCCCACAGAACTATTTCTCGTCGATTGTTGTACCGAGAGTTCGTTACACACTGCGTTCCTCCCTCTCTTTTTGTGATCCTACAACACTAGATATCAGAGGATACAATAATCTCAAGAACCAAAACGGCGGAAAGCTAAATGAAAAAGAATCGTGTTTATAGATATATAAGTGTCTAAATTCAATTGCATGAAATGATGAGGTCGATCGGTTGGTTACGTGAAACACTTTCTGGTTGGCTAAGAGACCTTTTCTACTGCCCGAGGCGGTCTTTTCCCAGCTCCCGTAGACTTAACATGGGAACTTTTTGTGTGTTCGAGAAAAACGTGTGTACATTAAATTAAAAAGAAAATATAGCTTATTCATGTTCCATTTCGTGTTCTAGAATGTTTATTTATTGTTATTTTAGTGTTTTGTCAGTATAAATGTGAAGACTTTTTGAGTAAAAACTTTTTTTGAACAACATGGTGTTTTCCACAATCTAAGTTAGCGCGTTGTGCAATCCATCTCATCAATTACGCATGTAATTGAGCATTTATATGATTCATTTATACCGAGTGTATCAATATTGTAACAATCATATGCTTTTTGTTCTCCCTGAAATTATATATTAATTCGCCCAGCAACCTTCTTTGAAACGATTCTGGTAGAAAAATGGCTGCCGCGCATGCGCATTGGGCCAAATTTGGTCCCTTGTCGCCACTTATTATACAGGGTGGTCCCGAATTCATGGTACAAACTTTAATGGTAGGTACAGGACATTGTAACAATGATTTATTGTATAGGAATGTATAGTCGCAAGTGACGCGGTGAGGCGAAAACAGGGGAAATAACGGCCGAAAGGAAAAACAAAGATTTTATTGAAAGCGTTGTTGACAAGTGTCATGTTTACAGTAATTGTTCAAAATTGCGTCCACCAGTATCGATACATGCTTGACAGCGTCGGTGGAGCGATTGGCGTACACGTTCAAAGATGCCTGGTATTTCACGCACACCTGCAGCAGCTACAGATAAGCGAGCGACGAGATCCTCATCTGAGTCAACTGGAGTCTCATAAACAAGATGCTTTAGATGTCCCCATAAAAAGTAATCGAGGCTCGATAAATCGGGAGATCGGGGTGGCCAAGGGACTGGTCCACCACGCCCAATCCATCGAGTACCAAACGTGGCATTCAGGTAATTCCGTACATCAATGCTGAAGTGTGCTGGCGCCCCATCGTGCTGAAACCACATGCGGTTACGAATGGCGATCGGAACATCATGCAGCAGTTGTGGTAACACTTCTTTCAGAAAAATAAGATAGCTTCCGCCAGTGAGCCGCGTGGGTAGTAAGTATGGGCCAATCAAAAAGTCGTTCACAATACCAGCCCACACATTAATACTGAAACGTTGTTGAAAAGCATGTCGACGCGTTGCGTGTGGATTATCGGTTGCCCACACATGGGAATTGTGCGCATTAAAGACACCCTCGCGTGAAAATGTCGCTTCATCTGTAAATAGCACATAATCTACGAAATCCGGCTGCAACGCACATTGCTGCATCACCCACAGGCAGAAGTTCACGCGGCGAGGATAATCTGCCGGATTCAATGCTTGTGCTTTCTGAAAATGGAAGGGGTGTAAGCAATTTTCGTTTAACACTCTGCATACAGTCTGATGACTCACACCTACGTCACGCGCAACAGTTCTTGTGCTTGACTCGGGTCTATCAGCCACAATGTTCAAGATGCTTTCTTCCAGCCTTGGAGTGCGTACAGCTCTTACTCGACCAGCGCCATGTCTGTTGACGTCGAACGCACCTGTTTCACAAAGTTGACGATGTAACCGTTGAAAAATTCTATGATCCGGCATTCGTCGATCAGGATACTCCGCGCGATACATTCGTAACGCAGCTCTGCCGTTACCATTTGCACGGCCGTACATGTAATGCATGTCTGCTTTTTCTGCATACGTAAAGTCACCCATCGTCTACGGCAGCACAATTGTGAATGGCGGCGCTTTTCCCTACTGCGATGCATCATGTTCAACAGCGGCTAGACATCTACTGCCCTCTACCGGCAATGATACCAACCGATCACTCCATTTCTCTTTCCTTTTATTTCCCCTGTTTACGCCTCACCGCGTCACTTGCGACTATACATTCCTATACAATAAATCATTGTTACAATGTCCTGTACCTACCATTAAAGTTTGTACCATGAATTCGGGACCACCCTGTATAGGCACTCTAGTCGTCACTAGTTCACTCATAAAAATATTTGACCTTTCAATGCATATATTTTTTTATATTTTCGCTATACCAACTATCATACATTTGTATTTACAATTCAATATACATTTGTATACTTTCAATGCGTATATTTTGCTAGTGTATAATGCAACGGCGAGTTTTGTACAATGGAATTTAAACGTTAGGAACGTCGGCGTGTATCAACCCGCGCTTTTGGTTCATATTTATGAATAAGCTCTATGGGATTTCAAGGTTGTGATGAGAAAATAACATAGACGTGAAAGATAGTTCAATCGAGCTGTTTTCGTTGGGCATGTGATTTGAGCATTGTTATTGAGAGGAGAGGAAGAAGTTGTAAGTAAACCTTGTCGTTACCATTATTATAACACCTCGACAATAATATATATAGTTTAATTGAAGGATAGATACATTATCATGAGAAAATGAAGGAACCTAATGTCTCGTTAGCCCCGCTTAAAGTTTAGGAGTTGAATAAGTGAGCGCATGCGAGGGGCACAGGTTACTTGGCCTGATGAAACAGGCTGCCATAGTTGATCTACATGTCGACTAGCAGACACGTGAAGGTTATGTAAAAAAATTCACTTGGCTTGTGCCGATTTGGCATTTTATCGCCACCCTTTGCGACAAAATTGCAAAGGTGTTAATGCACTTACTGACGAATTCTTGGGTTTGGTTACACATATTTATGCTTATATACAATTTTATTGTTTTCAAACATGAAATAATCAGCAATTTATTCTCAACTTTAAAGAGATATGAGGATGAGACAACAATATTATACATATTCATCTAGTTACCACCGTCCAAGCCTCAGCCATTCGGCGTATCGCCACGTAATTTTGAACCAGATGGCGAGGCACATGAGAAGAGAGAGACAAGTCAGATGACGAGGCATATGAGTTAACACCCCACACTCCATCCAACGGATCAAACATATATTGAATAGCAGTGAAAATTCGATTATTCTATTTTAAACGTTATACAGATGGGTTAAAGTAAATTGAAAAATTACTACAAGTTTGGCAATGCCAGTTTCAATAAGCTTTTATTGTATAACTCTGATACAAATTTAAAAAAATAGAGAAAATATATTGCAAAGGAAAAAGAGAAAAACAGTAATGGGCATCAATTTAAAATTCACCCCATATAGTTTTTGAAGCTTTGTATACTTTAGATTGTTGAGCTATTTTGTTCAATGTGCTAGGTTTCGTGTTTATAAAATATGAAAATGAGTTAAACATGAACTTTATGCATCTTAAATTTGAATTTGATAAAATCGAAACAAATTTTAATATCATCTGAATTTTTATTGCTTAGTTTTGTGTAGATTTCTTGTGAAAAAGTTTTGAAACGATTTCTGCTGTGGAATATGTTTCCAGTACGAATAATATCGAATGACTTTTTTTTTCGAATGCTATTTCCGCGCGCGCGCGCGCGCATGTCGCCAATAGAAATTCCAAAGAATGAATACCTTATTTATATATGATAGTTGGTCAATGTCAATTAGATAATCACAAAAAAAAACCCTGCCAAAACGGTGATGAAGTACATTTTTAGGTAACGCCGACGAAAGAGATCAAAAGATATAGTTCTTGGTTTGTTATCACTCCAGACAATGTAAGGTAAGCTAAGACATTCATAGAACATTGCACGTTACATTCCTACAAGCGTATGTATAGATAGACGTATCAAATATGCATCCTAAATAGCCCATTGTCTTTTTATTATTTTTTGAAAATTCTTCTTATTTTTATTACTATAGCATTCGAACGTATTCGCTATTCTGACTGGTTAAAACACGTTAACTATATACGAGGGCTGTTCAATAAGTAATAAGACTAATTTCACTGTCGCGAAATCACTCATCACAATATTAATTTTCGTGAAATAAAGAAATGTTGCTGGTCTGTTCTGACAAAAAAAGTCGATAGATGATGTACGAGCTGATGTGCCAGAATATCACGTGACTAAACGCAAGGTTGTTTTGCCGCGCCCCCGAGCTTTTGAACAGCGTTATGCGATTAAATTTTGTGTTCGGTTGCAAAAATCGGAATCGGACACTTTTAGCATGGCACGCGAGGCTTTCTAGGACGAAGCAATGTCGAAGGCAAGTGTTTTTCTCTGGCATAAAACTTTTAGGGAAGGCAAAATATTGAACGCGAGGGAAGATCTTCCACGTCCATTACAGAGACAGTGATCAACACATGAGCGACTACCATCAGGCATGCTGTCCTGAAAAACACATGCCCTCGACATTACTTCGTCGTGGAAAGCCTCACGTGTCATGCTAAAAGTGTCCGATTCCGATTTTTAGAACGACGTTAATTAAAATTACATTACATTGTTTTCAATTCCAACGAACTTGTCGCTAGTTAGTTGGTTTAAGACGTTGCTGTCATTTTGTGCTACCTTAGGCCATTGCGAAATTCCATGCGCAGACCAGGATTCGAACCGAGAGTCGGTTGCATCTAGAGTCAGAGCAAACCTATTAAAACACATTATGCTTGATAAAAAATTTGACTTGATTTGTGAACTGACAGTTAGTTACACAGTGTAGTGATTTCTGTTCAATCAATTCTTTCTTGTTTGCATTGTGCGTATTATTTTCCTTCAGTTTGCCTTTTCTATTCATTAATTTGCTTTGTTTTCGTCTCACTCGTCGTTGGCAATTTGCATGTGTGGATGAAACTGACGCAGAAGATTAATTTCTGTTCTTCGTCGACGGTGAACACATTCTTTTTGCTGCCATTTGAAATCTGGAAATCCTGTCCAAACTTTTTAAGCGTTATCAATGAGATGAGGTATTTTTGTTTTGCTTCCCGCGAAAATTCTGCTGTTGGCACAGACCGGAAGTGACGAAACCTGCACTCCTTGACATTCAGATCTTCGAATTAATGGCGTTTTGTGTCGGCGAGCGTGTCGAAACCGTATCACAACTCTCAAGAAGCACTATTGCGCAACAGTGTCATACTGTTCCAAAATTCCCAGATTATTATTTGTATTTGCCTTTTGACACCCACGATGAGAAGGAAGAGAGAAAGTTTCGGCATCAAATCTCGCACACATCTGACCTTCATCGCCTTTTTGAAGCGTAATTCTCGCTTCATTTGGCAACCCGGATGTCGCCAAGTCGAAGATTTTCCTATTAACAGAAACTAAAAGGAAATAACCATTTAGTAGGTGGTTTTCCATCAGATTCGTCTGCGCGTTATACCAACCAGTTCGTTCTTTCGCGACTCTGCATTTAGGTGTTGTGAAGATCGGCTACTGATAAGTCCCTCATGTGAATAAAATAGTTCTCGAATAAGGTTTGAATTCATTTGTCGCTGGGAGTTCGAAGATTATGGATTTCGCGGTAAAGATTATTGTTCTGCTTCTGTTCGCTGTGGAAGTATATGGAAGTAAGCACTTTTATTATTTTATGTTTTCGTTGAATTTTCGCGTGTTGTAATTTTCACGTGTTTGTGTTTGTTTTTATGTCAGTTTCTCTCAGCTTTTGTAATATGTGGTTGTTTATTTTGATAGCAAAATGAAGAATCAATGTTTTCATAATTAATAGCTTTCTACTATCAATCAGCACGCTTTCTTAAAAAATATTAGATGAAATGAAGCTATCAGAACAAAAGTGGCCTCACCCATAAAGTTCCGAAAATTTTATTATTACCTTTTATTACGACCTTTTACTCTTTTTAAATACGTGAGTTCAAGTCTTCTAAAATTACACAATAACTTATTCTTAATCACTGCTAAATAAATTTTTACAAAATCAAATCATTTTACAGATAAATGAAAAAAAAAAAAAAACCGGGAACGAGAAAATCGCGTATTTTTCTATTGACTATATTGGTGATTATGCCACTCTTGCTCTGATACCATCAAATATCATCAGCCAAACTCAATTAAAATTTCATTTTCAAACTTTATGTTGGAATATTAAGTCACGCGAGCTAGATTTCTTCTAAGTGAGGACATCATAACTTATATAGAATGTTTTCCCTTTTGTTTTGTCAGAACTTTATTTTTGTCTTCATGGGATGCGATTGTATCTAACATCTTAGCGGATAGATCTATCAAAACTTCGACTTAGAAGTGATAGACACGAAGTCAAAATCATAGTTCTGAGAAAACAAAAGAAAGAACATTATTTTCTCTCTGTGTTATACTCACTAGTGTGTTTCTTAAGTGGCCTTAACAAGTAATATAACACCCATGCAAAGAAAAACTTTGTGGAATTCGTCATGTAAAAGATCACTACATTCTAAACTGGAAAAACGAAGAAACTCATCTAAAATTTTTTGATTTTGTGCGTTTCACTTGTAAACCGACAACATATAGTCGCAATCTCCTGGAAACAACTTTAAATTTGATTTCTTCTTGAGAATATGAATTTCGTAATTAAATTTTGATTGTTTAAAAGAAGCTTAGATCGGAAAAACAACGTTTGGAAGAGAATTTCGCTTCAGTAACATGATTATTTATATTCTATTCATCAGGCCTGCAAACACGCGCACTTACTTGTTCAGATAGATGTCAGGCCCTTAGTAGAAAACACTCAAGCATGTTTCAAGTATCTAAATTCCAACTTAGCAGATGTATAAATGTGTTTCAGTTTTGTTATTACATAGACAATGAACATATTTTTAATTTTGCAAACTTGGAAAATAGACTACAATATAGCTTTTTCATTTTATCCGGGTTCCATTGTACCGGTGATCATCCTACCGACTAGGTTATTCCTGCAGATGTATCAATTTGGACGTAGTTAGGTTAAATTAGGGTAGGAAACTTAAAATATACAAACCTTCAATAATAATAAAGGCTGCTACAAGAACTTTTTTTATGCAAATGCAAATTCTACTGCATTGCTTATCAATAGACCTGAGGACAGGTAATATGCGAGTTAAAATCTTTCTAGATTTATCTTTGTGTGCCAGTTATTATGGATCTTAGAATATTGTATGTTTTTTTTATATTATTCTTCTACAAAATAAAAATAGTTAAAAATCTTTTATCAGCTTCGATTTGCTTAGATCGTTTTATCTTTAGAACAATTTATATTTTTGAAAATAGAGGATGGATCACAACACTTGTTGAAGTTTGTACGTTGACAGCTATTGTATTAAAAACGACCCTTTGCATATATGACAACTTGTCATTCGTTATGCTTCCCCAGTGAAAAAAAAATGGTTCGTAAGATTCCATCAGAGAAATGTATTCAAACGCTTAAAGATTGAAAACAAACATGTGGATATTCGATTGCATTAAACAGACATATTTATGTTCACGCAAAGACACAACCAAAAGAAGTATCTAAGAGGCTCAATCCCATGAAAGTGTTTGGTTCCGTAATATCATATATCTTTACAAAAAAATGTAATTGCGTTGAGTACTTTTGCAGTACTTTTTTTAAAATGCAGTTTATTGAACTTTTCACTTTGATTGATGTCTACAAGTACATGTATGAAGCAACGCTTTAAAAGTAACGAAAATTTGGATGCTCGCTTAATGCTATTGTATTTATATATTGCACAATAATCTCTAAAATGATCTCTGTGTTCGACGAGAAATTTTTCCCAAAACGCCGATTGTCGGAATAGCTTTGTGTTTTCCCTTCTCGACTGCACCACTTCCTGTAATTCTGTTTCGATTATGTTGACTTTTGGCCACTGAACGGTTTTTCAATCGAATACTTTTAACTGGGAAAGCCCCAGAAATCATACAGTTGTGCGAAATCGGAACCTTTGTAAACGAGAAATTACACAGTTGTGATGAATTGTGATTTTGTAAAAAATGATGCGATCAGGCAGACTTTAACAACTTTGTTTGACAGTAAACTGTCAATTTGATTCAAACTGCTGTCAAATTTTTGCTTCACGACTCCCTTTAAAAAAACGTGTCTGACAAAATGTAATAAAATATATTTACTTTTAATTTTAATTCATTACATTAGTAGGGTTATTAAAAAATTGTGGAAACGGTAACTAATGTTCGTGAAGAAAAAAGATTAATTAAAAAGTGATGGAAATCTCTGTTATTCTTTATCTCAGAATCGTAAAAAGTAAAATACTTGAAAAATCTGCGGCGACCTATTGTATAATGCAGACCGAAACGATAATGAAGAAATCGGACTATTTTTGTCCTCCGAAAAGAAAAATACTTATTTTTGAGATTTGTTTACTAAAATTTAACTACGGCCATTCTCTTTCAACGCAAGTCATATCTGAATTTTCCAAGTCTAGCGCCTCAACCATTATCGTCTCAGTTTACGCCGCTCAACCAATAACATAGCTAAACGTAGTTGTTTTTTGTTGCAAAATACCATTTACAGAACGAAGAAATTATGTTTTTTGATTTATAATCAGGAACCCCTATCTCGCTGAACTCAGTTATATAGAGCAGTCAAACATCTGTTTCTCTGACACATAAGAGAGACACACTGAATCAGGCTTTACTGGCACAGAAGAGGGGCAATGAATGAGATTTTATTGACACAGAAGAGAGACACACTGAATAAGACTTTACTGACACAAAAGAGAGACACACTGAATGAGACTTTACTGTCACAGAAGAGAGACACACTGAATCGTTATGCTTCTTCTAACGTCTGACTGACCACGTGTTGTTTGGGGTAACACGTAAGTCTACCAACGCATTTGACAAAACGAGAAAAGAACAAACTGACTTTACGTGGTAATTGGAATTGTTGATCTAAACGGGAATACCTGGTCTTCATACCTGATACAATTACCTGCTCTCCAAGCTGTGTAATTGTGAGGAAAAATAATCCAATTTCTAAATAAAATTATTGGATATCCAGAGAGTAAGAATACAAGAGTCTCACGAAAAGAACATTTTTGGTTTTCTTAATGAACTACATTTTTAGTGATTATCTTCATAGTTTCTTTAAGCAGTATTTTAATACATACAGTGATTTAAGCATAAGATTTCAGAATTAGACCTAGAGGAAGATCAAAACTTAGATACATCACTTGTATAGACAAGGACTTTGGCATTTGAAAAACTAAGAACTGGTTAATTATTACCAATAACAGACATCATCATGGAGAAGACCAAGGCCCACATTCATAATATTCAAGAAAGCGTCTAAAGTAATTGTTTAATTGAAGACAATTAAGATGGAGTAAAGAGTAATCAAAATTAGGTGTGAAGAAAGATAACCGAATATATTGATCACTAATGAAGGTCAGATGTAGTATCTAAATATTTTTTATTCAATTAATGAAGCGAAAGAATGGTGAAAAGGATAAGTGTGCGTAAGAAGCGGACGTGATCTGTTTTTAAAGCACAAGCAATAGCCCGTTACTTCATACTTCAATGGCCTCATACTCTATTTGAATAGACTGTCAGAGTACAATTAGAAGAATTTCACACAATCATGTTTGTCATCAGAAATGTAATGAGTATTTCCTTCACATCCGCATTGTTTTCTCACACACTGACAAGATTTTATTTTGATGAATGGTTATTCTTTCGAAATGGGATGTAGAAATTAAGAGAAGAAACTACATTCTTGTAAGCCACCGTATTACGTCTATTATTTTGCTACAACTCTAACAAAATACAGTGTAAAAAACTATTAATGTGTACCTGTTGTGATCACAAACATTCGTTTGGGGTAGTTTTATTCTGAACAAACAAATGTGAATTAACAAAAGGAAAAGCATAAAATTATTGTATTGTTGTAGCATGAGAGAAAATACAGTGCAACTTTTAGACTACCAAAAGGTACTTAGTGGTTATGATTGGTTGCATTGCTAGAGATCATAACTTCACTTTCAAATCCTCGTGTCAATATTTTTGGTTTTTGAGGTTTTAACATTATTTGGTTACAAATATGCTTGCTAAACGTGCCAAAAGCTTCGTCCGAAGCAAAAATTTTTCGAAAACTTCAAATCAAAGTATTTGTGTCTAGCTATCAGTTACAAAGCCCACTATCGACGAATCGCAAAACTTCGTATCTTAAAACTGGCGTACATTATGATATCTAGTTTTTAACACCCCTGAAAGATTTTAATTTCAGGACTTACAAAGTTTTAATATTAAAATGACGTTATAAATATTTCCTGTAAGTTTATTTTGGTAGTGATGACCAAGTTCACTGTGAGAGGGATTTACAGTACAAAACCACACGGAAAGCAAAGATTTTACTTCCCCTATCCAAATATATGATACATACCCGGAGGTACCTTTAGGCCCGGTGCACACATCCGGTTCTTCAACGTGCGGCGCCGCTGCGGCACTGAAGCCCAAATATGCATACATAACAGTGAAATGACGCAAGTATTTCGCGCCATTTGCGATAAATATTCTTTCGAAGAAAACGTGTTTATTTCGCTAACTTGGTGTAAGAAAAGTAAATTTTGAAACAAAATAGACGTTACTGGATATAACCATTTATTAATTATTATTTATATTCCATTTATTTATGAAACCAAGGTGCTTGAGATCGGAGAAGCGTGTGCGGCAAGCTGCGGCGCCGTGGGGAATTGCGGTACAAATTGCATGCAAGTTGGACGTGCGTCGCCGCAGCGGCGCCGGAGGCATCTATGCATTACTCCATTGGATCTATTGGATCTCAGACCGCACTTGCGTTGCGGCAGCGGCGCCGCACGTTGAAAAACCGGATGTATGCACCGGGCCTAAATTGTAGTTTATCAACTTTTTGTCAACTTTTGGCGTTTTATCTGATAGGCCGTTGAACAACCAACAATAAAAATCAATTAAAGATGCATTATTTGGATATTTTCTTATTGGCGAAGTGCTGATATTGTATTCGAAAAACAACCACGTGCCGTCACCTTAGAATACGTATTCACTTCAGAATACATACCGGAAACACATATACCATTTACATGTAGCTCGACATAAAAAGACATAATCGGTGGTTTGAATTGTTGCTCTGCGCACAATCTATGCTGGAGGAGTCAAGTACTTTGTATACCTAAACACATGGTGCTCTCTCCTTTACCATGTGTTAAAGCATTAATCCCTTAAAAAATTTGTCTACATTGTGTTTTCCATGTTTGTGATTTTGATTTAATTTGATTTGAAATACATGTTGTAGTTGGATTTTGAAGGTTATTAAAGTGGAAGGTAAAAGTTTAAAACGTTACTTCTTGCATTCCAAATATACTTTTAGTTGCCCTTTATTTTCTGAAAAGTTATTGTTTTATTATTTTGAAAAACTTCCACGCACTAGTTAAAGATATTTTAATGCTTCACACCTGTAAAACTTAAGTTTTAATAGAAATTTATGTGTCTAGAGCAGTGGTTCCCAAACTTAGTATGTCCATGGACCCCATCATATAGCAAAAACCTGACCATGAACCAACAAGTAAAATAACTACATATAGTTGCCATAATAGAAAAATTACAAACTTAACTTTAATGTCTTGAATGGTATTTATTTTTTGAAAGATGAATTTTGTATAATTTAATTTTAGTATTTGTTAAAATGAGTATTATTTGAAAGTAGTAGTATTTACTAAAATACTACTACTACTATAATATATAGCAGTAGTAGTATTTTATAGAGTACATACTACTACTACTATATATTTTCTAAAAAATACTAGTAAGTAGTATTTATTGAAAATATAACTTTTGTTTTAAAATACAAAAGCACATTTTTTAATGAGATAGGTGAACTTGATGGGATGATATGAGATTATTTATGTTAGGCTATTTGTTTAGGAGTAAGTTTTTCGTAAGTCTCCACGAGCACTAATTTCCTGTCGGTTTCTTTTTTCTGTGATGAAACTCATAGCTGCACTAAATCCAAGTTCTACTAAATAGGAAGACAGGAAAGCAATTAATAGCTTCTGTACATTAACCCATAATGCAGGATATAAAATTTGTATCTGTTTTGTAACCATAATTTGTGGTATCCTTGTTCAAACATTGTTTTCGGCTCCTCATTTGTGAATAGTTCAATATATTTCTCCTGAATTAGTATGGATTCATCTGAGTTTGTGGGTCTTCTTGCAAAAGGGTTCAACATCCAATCGGGGATAACAAATACAAATACAAATATTGACGACCAGCTACAGGCTCAAGCCCAACAAGGCCGGTCCTTTGTTTATGAATTCCCCAATTCCCACTGACTATCCAATTGTGTCTTAAATTCGTACACTCCCTTTGAATTAACTATATTTTCAGGCAACGCGTTCCAACTGTCTATTACCCTATTAAAGTAGTAGTTTTTCCTTAAATCCCGATTAAAATGTGTCTTATTCAATTTATACCCATGGCCCCTTGTTCTGTTATCCCTATTGAAATTCAAGCCCTCTGTGTCCCCTTGTTTTACAAACTTGAAAAGCTGAATCAAATCCCCCCTCCTTCTTCTTCTTTCCAGTGTATACATGTTTAGCTTACTTAAACGTTCATTAGAGTCGAAATTTGCTAGCCCCTTTATTATTTTTGTAGCTCTGTGATAACCATGTTGATAACCATGTGAAAAATGTCTTGAAATCTTTGGCTGATGCCAGAATAAACAACCGTTAAGTGTTGACACCTCGTTTTTACAATTTTGAAAGATTTGGAAAATGAGAGCATTCTTTTCTCCCCAAGTTGTATAGAAAACGTTTTGTAACAAACGCAGATATTATACTTTTAATTTTGATTAAATTTAATTGATCACCTTGTAGCTTCAAAATGGTTTCGTTAAGTTTGGCAAATAAGTGAGTAATATAAGCTGTAATTTATTTAAATAATTAAATTGAGCCGCAAATCTCTGTGTTTACTTTCCAGGAATTCCAACACTGAATCAAGGAGTGCATAAAGTCGATCCAAACATGCACTGTTAGATAACCAACGAACTTCTATGCTAGGTAGTAAACTATTATAGTCTTCATCATTTTCCAAGTAAAGTTGAGCAAATAATTTCTCATTTAAGGCATTCCTTTTGATTTTATTAGCTCCTCTAATGACAAAATCTACTGAGCCATGAAAGCGTTCAATCCGATTTTTGGCGACTAAATGTTGTCGATGAATGAGAAATGTACAGATTATACGTTCAGTATAGCTTGTTTTAAGTATGCCTGACAGCCTCGGTGTCCTACCATTGACGAAGCACCATCATTAGCAAAGGAGAGGATTTTACTCAAGGGTATAGTTTTTAAATCGAAAAATCTTTTTAATTCATTAAATATTGTTTCACCTTTCGTACCAGTACCCAAACATTTGATACATAACAATATTCTTGGAAAAATGTTTCTTTTACAAATCTTACAAAAGCTAAAAGTAAAGCTTCGTTCCCTGGCAAAGTTGCCGTGTCAAGCTGTATAGAGAATTCAGATGTTTTTAAGTACTCACATAAAGAATTTTCTAATCACTGAGCCATTTCGTCATTCCTTCTTTGTACTGTATGAAACTCAGTGAAATTTTTATAATGTCGAAAGCTGGTTTATGCAGCACGGTGCGTATTACCACAATAAGAGCTGGTATAATACCTTCTTCACCAATGGTGTGCGGCTTTTCGTACTTTGCAATCAGTAAAGAAATGTTATTAGAAGCACGCAGTCCATCGTTATCTCGTTCAGATGTTGTCGCTAAGAGTTGTCGCAATGACAGTGTTTTCAAATATTTTTATTTGACTGTTTAAAAAAAGTTAAATCTTTATCTCTTTTGTCGCTATGGACTTTTGTCAAATGTTTCTTAAGCTTAGAAAGTTTCATTGATTCGTTTGACAAAGTTTTATTGCAGAGAAGGAACATAGGTAAAGTACTATTTCCTGATAACGGAATAAAGCCACATATTAAGTATTCAACACTATATGTTATATGCATTTTTCCTTCGTCTCACATCATGCTGCTATCAGTACAAAAAAATACGCAAATTTAAGGAAAATAAAGCAAATTATTTCTTTACTCAGGCCATAAAAATCGCCACCAATTTATTTATTGTTATTTATTTTAACTTTCAGAATAATGAAAATGGGTCACAATCATTTTACTTTATATTAAACCTTTCGCGGACCCCCCGACATTGTCTATGTACCCCCAATTTAATTTTAATGTGCCACAAACCCCCTCAGCGGTCTCACGGACCCCTGGGGGTCCGTAGGGACTACTTTGGGAACCACTGGTCTAGAGCAGTGGTCCCCAACCCCCGGGCCGCCCAAGGAATAATAAATTATTTCCATTTTATTTACTTTGTTGTATTTATCTCGGGTTTGTGCGGTTCTTATCTATGAAATGTCCACTCAAATTAGGAGGCGGTAAATCAGAACTTGAAATTTGTTCTGTTACTAGAGCTTCAATTATGATTTCTGAATTCTGTATGCCTCTATTTTCCAATTTTGACAAATGTGAAAACTGTTTTCAAGTTGGCAGACAAAGTAGCTGCATTTAAAGCCAAACTGAAGTTGTGGGGACGGCGCGTGAACAGAGGAATTTTGGACGTTTCAGACATTAGTGGGGATTTTAGGCGAGACTGATCCTAAACATTCATTCTCCCAGTTGGTGCACGATCACCTGTCTTTGCTTTTAAAAGAGTTCAAGCGCTTCGTGGATATTTTGTGGTTGGCCACGAACTAGTAAGGAATAGATCCGCAACCAATTTGTCAACAAATCAGGCGAATCTAGCATGTCTGTGCAAGAAGGAGATCAACTGTTGGAGATTGCAAATGAATGCGGCCTTAAAACTATGTTCGAGACAACAACTCTGCCGGTGTTCTGGATTAAAGTCATGGCGGAATACCCTGAGATTGCCACCACAGCACTTAAATCCCTATTGCCATTTCCGACAACCTATCTGTGTGAAGTGGGGTTTTCTGCAGTGACAGCAACCAAAACAAAACAACGGAATAAACTGGACATAAGCAACACACTTCGGGTGTCATTGTCTCCTATTACCCCAGATGAAACCGTCTCGTTGCAAAGAAACAAGCTCAGGGTTCTCATTAATTTAGCGTTCTAGCGAGTTAAAATGTTCAATCACAATACATTCATTTTTTGGTGCAACTGTATTTTATTTTGAAGGCATGTTTAAATACAATTAAATTAAAATTATTAAATCAAAACAATCTAAAATATAAACAATCAACGTCTCCCCCCCCCCTTCCCCTCTGCGGGCCGCGTAAAATTATCAAACGTTGATCCGGTCCGCGGCGATAAAAAGGTTGGGGAGCACTGGTCTAGAGGATCGATTCCTAAGTTTCTAGAAACAGTACATAATATATTATAAACCAATAAATATTGTGCGAAATTTTATCAGAAATTTTATCTGAAAGTCGCATGTAAAAAAATGAATTGGTATCTTAACAACATTTTTTAAAACATTGTATTTTTTACGCATCAACAATTTAACGATCCATTTTATTATTATACGTAAGCCCAAAATACAGAGACCCCTAAAATCTAAAACGGACCTGAAATACTGCGATATGTTCGAGAAAAAAAAAATGGTTCGATGTGTAAACTCAATTAGCTGTGTAAAAGCGTTTTGATTTCAAACGAAAATGATTCCAATTATGAAAGAGTTAGTCGTCTTATTGACCACCTTGGAACTTATCATAGTAGCATGAAAAGTGTCAAATTCAGAGAGAGGTAGGTATGGTTGAATTTACGTCGTACTAGAGCAACACAACGAGCTTTTCGTGACGGTCCGAGATCAATTCGGATGAGAAAGATTACAGGACAACTTAAAATTTGAACCTTTGATCAGGCGACAAAGTCAACACTTGAGATGGCACCCCACTCTCCAAACATCCTCATCACGTCAGTCGAATTCAGAGAACGTGTGTTTTAATATTATCATCACGGACACCCGAATTAATTGTTGCTGTTGTTTTTTCCTAAGTGGCTATATATTTGCAGTAAAAACACTTCTACAGATCGTGCACACACGATTTATTAACTATCTTAAACCAGAAAAACGAGTTCATGTATCTACTTTGGTTTCGACTGAGTGCATGATGGTTTGCTTACGAATTAGGTACGGGACTCTGCTAAAATAAATTATTATAGCATTTCTAAGGAAGAGTCACTAAGTCAAAACAGTATACTCATCTTATAACAACCTGTGGAGACTGGTTCCAGCGACGTTATATCAAATGGTCGTTTATTCGAATATTCCTTTTTTGTTTTCTTTGTGTGTGTGGAAAAGATCATATTGATTTCCACAATTTATAAATTTTCCGAAACTTGACGTCGCTTAAGAGGCCGTTCTTAATAAAGTATGAACTATATTGTAGTACAGGGGTTCCCAAAGTGTGTGCCGCGAAGCGCCCATGAAGCAGTTGCTATTATAAGGAGCAAATATTGTTCGAATATTAATGTCGCAAAATAAATGCGAGTAGCTGTATCAAGCTTAATTCCACGATTCGAACAACTGTGCAGTGAGCAGCAGGCTTACTCGTCGCACTAGACACACACATACCTCCAAGAGCATGTTGAAGGTAATTTTATTTGTTTTATTTATACTTTAACCTACACCTATGTTTTCCTATTAAGTACAATTCAAGTATTTGTATTGATTATGTCTATGAACATTGTATATATAATATACCACATAGATATTACATGACAAGGGTGCCGTAAGAAAATTCTAATTCTCTTAAGTGTACCACAACTTGGATAAGTTTGGGAACCCCTGATAAAAAATTATAAACGAACAACTAAAGTTACACATTGAAGTTAAAACCAAGCAATTGAAAATACGACGCACTGCAGCAACAAAACAAAGCAAAATGTGGTACAGATTAGTCGTCCTTTCATACATTCTACATTTTCTTGAAAATTCTGTTATTTGTGTCTGTAGTCTTCCAAGAAGCCATTCTCTAAATGGTTGATTCCATGAAGGTTATTTTATCAACAATATTCTATTTATTAAGCACGATTTAGTGGATTTAAAGGCGACCCGAAAACTGCTATAGTGCGCTAAAAGAACCCATCAACGAATCAATGGAATCTAACTCGCCGGTAAAAATCATTGGACACAGCAAACTGAAAATTGCTGTCGCAAAATTTTACCTTTCCCATAATCGTTATACTAATTTAAAAATAGCATAACAGTTATAGGAGACAGCCGGGGCCATATAATTGAAGAATATTGGATAATATCTTTATATATTGGACAATGTATGAAGTTTAATATACTTCGTTTATAAAAGGGACGAATTCGGTGTTACTTAGCTTAGTAAACAGATTAAAAACTCTTTGATAAGAAGGCAACATCAATCAACCAGTGATCAGTTAATCAGAGTATGAATAAATTAATTACACGAAATGAGAGCAGTAGCATTTGGGTTAACAATTTAAGCTAAAAATAGAGTGGTTAAGTGTGTTCATGAATTGGTTTTAGGCGTTGTGTGTGTAATGGAAGAAGTTCGTATATTTTGGTATTAGGGCTAAACATCGTTTTTTTTTTCGTATTCTAGAAGAAGTGCATTGAACTTAATAAAACTTAAATAAAATCAGTAAATATACTTTAAAAGTGTTATTGCTCAAATAAATAATAGAAGGTATCAATAGAAATAAATAAAATGTTCTTTGAACACTGAATGAGACTTAACTGAATGAGTACGCAAATAATAAACGAAGTACTGGGATGAAAAAATAACACCCTGTTAAAGACATTTGATTAATTGCGGTTTAATGTTGTTTGATGTCAATTTTTCTACAAGCGACATGCTAAAACTGGATTAGAGAAAAATGAAAAAATACGCAAAAGTTTAACAAAACAATAGCACTCTCTGTATTCAGTTTTACGAAAAACTGGGAGGCGCTTAAGTACATATATAGATTCAGTAATAGAGTACCTTAAAATAAAATAAATGGTTTGGGTTGTTTATTTTACGAGATTTTATAAATCCCGCTGTGTTGCTCCTGTGGGATGTTAAGTAATTACCAAAACCATTGACGGGATTTTCTATAGGAGTCTTTTTTGGCGTAAAGAATAATCAGGCGTTGCTTGGGTTGAAATGGGGTCATTCCACGAGCAATGAGCAAAAATCAGGAAAAACCTGTGGCCGTATGGTAATGGATTTTCATGAAATTTGTTACAGGGGTTTAGTTTATGCACAAATAACAATGTCCAAAAAATTTAGGTTCAAAATTAAATATTTTCAAAGTTTGAGGCATTTTGAGGACTTAAAACTTTGAAGAGCAATTCTGAGATCGCTTAATGTTGCATGTTTGCAGTTCTGTTTCTCAAAAAATTCTTAACGTAGACAAACATGTTTTATAAATATTTATAATCTGTGCAAAATTGTCTTTGTTTTTTCACTTTGACAACAACAATTTTAAACATCATATTTAATCTAAAATTTAGTTGCAAAAAAAGCAAAATTATCATTTTTGACAGAATTAAAAACATTTCTATGGGCTAAACAAATTTTAGAACATACTTTAAATTCATGCCAGTTACAGTGCTAGGTTTGATAATATTACCTGATATACACTCTATAACAAAAAAATCGACGCACCAAGAAGGAGATGTCCGATGAAGACAAAAATTGGTGGATAGGAAAATTATGTACAGAATAGAAAATGATAAAAATTTCAGAACAATTGAATGATTTATTTCAAAGTTACAGTAACGAGATCAATAAGGTGTTGACCCGCCTCTAGCCTGGATACAAGCTGCCACACGGCGTGGCATAGACCGATAAAGCTCCCGGATGGTCTCCTGCGGTATTTCTTGCCAAATTTTCTCCAATTGTCGGACTACGTCATCAACATTCCCTACCGGATGCAGTCGCCTTCCCATCATATCCCAGACATGCTCGATGGGAGAGAGATCTGGTGATCTGGCTCCGTATCACGTGCCGTATGTGGTCTGGCATTGTCTTACTGAAAAATAAGCCCAGGATACTGCGAAAGGAACGGTAGCAAAACAGGTCTCAAATTGTCGTCAACGTACCGCTGTGCAGTAAGTGTACCTCTAATGACGACCAAAGGGGTACGGCTATCAAGGGAAATGGCACCCCAGACCATAACTCCTTGTTGAGGGCCCGTGTGGCGTGCAATAGTGAAAGCAGGATCTGCACGCTGCCCTGGGCGTCTCCAGACACGTCTTCGATGATCGCCAGGACACAGTTGGAAGCGGGATTCGTCGTTAAAGACTATACGTCCCCAGTCAGCATCATTCCAGCCTGATCGAGCCAAGTACTACTGTAATCTGGCTCGACAGTGTGCAGGCGTGAGTGGCAGGTGGCGTAACGGTCGGTACGAGCGTAGATTTCGCTCTCTCAGCCGTCTGTGAATGGTCATGGTGGACACTCGTGTGTGGGTCGCACGACGGATGTTTGATAGCGATGAATCAGGCGCTGTGACAGCTGATCTGACAATCATTCTGTCCTCGCGATCTGTTGTGGCCCTACGTCGACCGCTACCTTCATGACGCTGAAATCTGCCATTGTCCACCCACACTTGCCAGCATCTTCGAATCGCCGCATCGCTTTGACTCACGTGACGAGCGATTCTCCGATTTGCTCAAACTGCCGCTTTCAATCCAAACCTCTTTCAAACTCTGAAAGTTGCTCGTAATGAGCTCGAATCCTGCGGCGAGGCATTGTTTCAGTCGTTAAAAGGTATCTTAAATCGCAATACAGCAGAAATTTTTAACAACAGTTTAAGAAGAACTTCTTATATACTTCTGCTGTATGCGCAGTTTCGATGCGCTGGAGATCGCACTATTCATTCATTGGACACCAAATTTTAATCATTTGCATATTTGGTCAAAAGTTTTGCATACGAAATTTCAAAGTAATCGAATGATTCCTTCTTGGTGCGTCGATGTTTTGTTATAGAGTATAGTTTGGAAGTCGCATTTTAATTTCTTCATTTTCAAAATAGCTGACGAAAATAACAAAAGGACAATTTTATACTATAAATAGGCATAAGAAATCAAATGAAGGACAGCTCTGATGAAACCGACATTTCACAGGAATACAGTTTAATATGTTTATTACTTGTAAAAAAATTAGAGATTGTAATCCGAGTCCTACAGCAACAATAAAAAAAAATCAAAATCACAACATTTGCTTCTCAGTCTATGTATATTACGAAAACTTCAATGATAACAGAGAAATTAAATACAGATAATGAAACCCTAAATCAACAAAGAAATATCAAATAATTTGTAACGTAAAAAATGAATTATAAAGCAGAAAAAATCAGTGTCAAACAAGTTTAAAAATATCAACTTTGTAACATAGATATGTTGTTTCTTATGCATACACTGGCAGACCAGAGGAGTGCCAGGCCCGTCGAAGACGGCAAGAGGCGAGGTAATGACTTTTAACTAATTACCTTTTCAAATTCACTGTGTGGCAAAACTCCCATATTAAATTTTGATCGTCTATAATTGAAACGTGATTTTATTGTGCTGCCGAATTCTTTTTAAATTCTTTACTTCTTTTGCTGGTGATTGTGATAAATATGAAACACGAATTTGTGTCGTACAATTGGGAATAGGAATGTAGCAATGATAGTTACGCGTTCCCGTAATGGCTGCGGTCACTGATGGAAGATTCACCAAAACTCGATAACTTTTGGTTTAGCAAACCAAGCATATTTATAACCATAATTCATTTAATGGTGTTTCTTTATTCGGTTATTTGCAATTGAATGCAATAGCATCTCTTTCAAAGGCGGAAATGGATGTTTTGATTCATTATGCGATAAAATAAAACGATAATTTCCATGTAGGTAAAAACGTTCCTGGGACGAAAATAAGCAAATTACAATGATGGAAATTTTAAGGACAGATAATATAAATCTTGACAAAAAATACTAAATATGTTTTCAGGTTTTCGGAGTTGTCTTTCACAGTAAAATTTGTATTTAAAAAAAAAATAGAAAATGGCTGTTTTCAATTATTTTACTTTTTCATTATTTTTTTTTCTCAACTAAGGAATAGAAACACAATCACTAAATTATAGCAAACTTTTATATAGAAAAAGTTCTTTGTTAAGAATAATTTTTGATACTGTATTTCCCCATTTTTATAGGTACTAGAGCAATTTGAAATTTGTGTCAAATAGGCAAAATCTCTATTTTCTCTGATCCCTGAGAATGAGCAGTGATGGATATAAAACTATATTCTGACATTTCCTAAAAGATCTTTTAGTGAACAATGTAACAATATAAAATATTTTGTGTCAATATATAATTGAAATATGGGGTTTCAAACAGGCTATTATTATTGCTAAAATATCTACATTTGTGTGACCTTGAACTTTAAAATTAAATTAAAAATAAAATATACATCTTGGACATCTAATATTTGGCAGTTCCACCTTACTATATGTAATCTATCTAAAAATTAATCAATCGTTTAAGTTGTACGGAAAATACTTCGTAACTTCGTTTTAACTTCTTTATAGCTTCCACAATTTACTTCGGATGTAAATATATGCCATTTAATTCCTGAATAAGGTATTGCAATATGCAAAAGACTAAGACACATACAAACAAAAACGAAATTCCAATGAAAAAATGCAGAATTCTGAAAAACTAAAGATGTGCTACGTGTCGAATTTCGACTTCCTGAGCTAAAATAGAGCAACTTGAAAAAAGACATTGGAAAAATATTGATAAAGACGATAGTTAGTTGATTTATGTAATTTAATAATACTCAAACATGACCGCGACATTTCCCTGTGTAAAGTTTCCTGTAGAACGTGTTTCCTTGTCAATATTCATTTATTGCAAGAAAACAAACTTTAGATTTTAAAATTGGGGCTTCGAGAAGTACTTTTAGGACTACCTGTGTGCCAATTTTCATGGTTATAAGTGCTACAACTATAAAAGGTCTGATTGGTCTGAAGACAGGGAAGTAATAGCCTATGTTTACCGCAGTGTTCTATAGTATAAGTGTACCAAATTTGGTGTGGATTGGTCAAATGGTGTAGATTTGTATAGATAATATATTATACACACATCCTTTTTTATACATATAGAAGTACAAGGTAAAACTATACCATACATTTTCCCATTTATTTTATTCTATAGTCAAACTTGGAACTTTCTCAACAGCTACAGTATTATCCTGGTTAATTATAGTGAGTTTTTTTTTTTTTGGGGGGGGGGATTCATTTTGGAAGAGAGAAATCCACTTATTTTTTTTACAAGCCTACTAATGATAATTTATTTTATTTGAACACGAAAATAATAAAACAAAAACTCGGTATTAATAAATCGCATGTTTATTTATTTTAGTTCAAATATATTTGAGCTGTTTGTGAACAGCAAAACATTACTGATTTTTAATATTTTATTGCACCACCTTTGAGGCAATCAAAGTTTTGATTCGCTTTTACATGATGTTAATGCTAATGTTTGTAGTTTCTTGAATCTGAATGATGTCTCTAGACAAAAATAATTTCTTCAAATAGCCTAGTGTTTATGGCAACCATCCCTTTTTCGCTTCTCTGTTGAATTATGATGATTCGTATTATGAAATCTTACAGCCCCATCTATTTTTATTTCATTAATTAAATCCGGGTGACCTGTATGAACACCCCTTAATAACACCAACATTATTGAAGCTGTAAGGCTCAACATTGCATGAAGTCACGCGATCGGTTCTATTGCTATCGTAACTCGGAGCATGCTCTTTAAATTATTACACATGCAATAATTAAACAATGCAATAAAAACAATGTATTATATTGTAAATGTAAGAAATTAAATTTAATCAGCACAAGCTCCTAAAATACATTTTAATTATCAATTATAATACAGATTTCTAACACAAACAACGTCCTTATGGTAAAAGAAATGAGAAATAAAATTCCATTTTCATAAGAATTTCTATCAGAGGAAATATTTTCTCGTTGACTAAAACTGAACTCGTTGAAAAATGTTTATTTTGGAACACTTTTCAATTAACATAACTTTCGAGTTCTTATAGAAATAGACAAGTGTTGCGTAAGTTATTTTTTTATTCTGCTGTCTGATCTTGACCGTCCTTTCGATAGTAGTCTTATGTAGATACGTATAAAAAATAAACCACCCAGACTCAACTTAAGATTGTTTACATTTGCAGTATATCGCTACTCAAACATGGCAACCTCTTTCACTTCTGCATCGAAAACAATCTGGTCTTCTGTCATCGATATTCTTAAGTGTTGATCGTACCAATTTAAAGTGGAGAGTGATTTCCATGGGTCCCTGGCTGACTCTACTAGCTCTATTTCATACGGTGTAAGATTTATAAATCTTTTCCGAGAAAAATGAACGTTTGGCCTCACTCTACTGGTCACTGTAACTTCCACTTCCTTATTTGTACAATAATTGCAAAGGCAGAATCTAGCCAAGCTACGATGCATTAAAGTTCTGTTCGCTTAAAAAGATGTTACTTGTTTCATTTCCTTTTATGGTTTTTACTAAATATGTTTAAACAAATACTATTATTTACTTCAATTGAACCTCACGTAACAGCGCATCTTGGAAAATCGGAACACAATCTTTTGATCGAAAGTTTCATGTTAGTATCTCATGCTAGGGATGCGACATCGATGTCAATGTTTTCAAAACATCGAGGTTTTTTAAAAAACATCGATGTATTGGAGTCGATGTTTTTGTAACATCGATGTTTATACTGGTCGATGTTTTTACGTTGTCGATGTTTTATTTTTAAATGAAAAAAGTACCGAGTTATAAAAATTTTAAAAATAACCAAGTAGCTTGATTTTTATAATCAGCAAATTGAACATACTTTTAGACCAACGTGGCCAAGGGTGAAGGGTCTGAAAGTAGGGATTCGACATCGATGTCGATGTTTTCAAAACATTGATGTTTTATAAAAAAACATCGCTGTATTGGAGCCAATGTCGCATCACTAGTTGCTGAGCCAGTTTTAAGAAATGGGGGGAAAAGTTTAAATACACTGAATTTTAAAAACATCGATAGTTTGGGGGCGATGCATTATCAACATTAAAGTTTTAATTTTAAACATCGATGTTTTGCTGTCGATGTTGCATCACTAGGTGCTTAACCAGTTTTAAGAAATGGGCAAAAAAGTTTAAATGCACTGAATTTTAAAAACATCGATGGTTTTGGGGCGATGTATTATCAACATCGATGTTTTAATTTTGAACACATCATCAAAGTTTCAAAACATCGCTGTTTTGCTGTCGATGTCGCATCACTAGTTGCTAAACCAGTTTTAAGAAATGGGGAAAAAAGTTTAAATACACTGAATTTTAAAAACATCGATGTTTAAAAGCATCGATGTTTTTGGGGCGATGTATTATAATAATAGCTGTTTTAATTTTGGGATGGATGTTTAAAAAAACATCGATGTTTTGCTGTCGATGTCGCATCCCTACCTCATGCGAGTCTGCATTGTTGGCAGCGGACTGCCATCCTGCCTAAAAAGCATGGGATTATGTCAAATTCACCTTTATCGTGCATAAGGAAATAATTATAGGAAGTAAAAGCATAATTTAAACTAAAAGTATGCATTAAATGTACTTAAACGTATAATTCAAATAAATAATATTGCAGCTGTGTAACTTAAAGTGGTATTGATACCCGAACACCAGTTTAATAGAAGGAACAACTCCCTAAATTAAAAATGTGCATTGCACGTTTTCTGTGTTTATTTGCGCACGCGAAATTTAATTTTTCTCCTTTTCTTTTATACACTTGTATAGCTTTATTTATAAGTACAAAGAAGCGATTTATAAGTTTTAAATTCAGAAATCAAATCAAGAAATTTCGTATAACTCTAGTTATGGTTCTTTTGGGAGAAAATTTTTAAGTGACCCCATTTTCGAGTTCAAGCTCCTAGCTGTGGCAACCATGAAAGAAAAATATCAGCATCAGTGATTGTAAGATTGTCCCTTTGAAAACCTTTGGTACCAATTTTCAACACATAAGTATGCTTCTGAAAACATTACACTTGAAAGAAGGTTTTAGTGCTCTTTGGCAACATTTTGCCCTTGTATTAGCCGATGAATGATAAAAAAGATATATCTTTTCAGGAGTCTGAGAGACAATAGCCAAAATATGATAGATGCGATCACGAATTCCTCATCCCGTAAATGTTTCCAGGAATAAAAATATATGTTTGTTATCTTCGGATCTCAGGGGCATAACCCCCACACAAGGCCTATGAATTAAAAAAAGAGATGTTTGCTTTTTTGGAGTTCAAGTGGTTTAGGGTGTGATTAGTGGACCCTATTAGGTGCGTGCATGAATTAAACATGGATACAAGCACTCTTTAGGGACTGGGAATTAAACCCGTATAGTTGCACCCTCCTAAGAATTTAAAATAGGTTACTTTGTTCTTTTTCGGGTCTAGGAGACTAAAAGCCCCATAACCCCCTACAGATAACCCCAAAAACTTAAAAAAAAAAGAGTTATACTTGTTTATTTAAGATTTGAAGGGCTTAAGCCCCACCCCTGTAAGTACGCCCGTGACTTAAAAAAAAGGATATATTTGCTTTTTAAGGTATACGGAGCTTAAATACTCCTCCCGCAGATGTACTTATGAATTAAAAAGATATATTTGCCTTATTTTGGGTCTAAGGGGCTATAGCCACCCACATCCTATAGGTGCACCCTACAACAAAAATTTAGATATATTTGATTATATTTCGATTCTGAGTGGTTTAAGCCCTCGCAGATCCACTCCCATGAATTAAAGTATTAAGTAGTAGTAGAGTATGGTTACTTTTTCTTCCTTGAATTGCTTTCATTACGCTCAATATGGTGAACTTGCCGCTTATTTGGGGATTTTTTTTTTTTTTAGGATAATTTTTTAAGGCATTTGTCTTTTCTGACAGGTAGACTTGATTGTGTACCAAAAAGGTTCCTTCATAACTCATACGTCATCCTGATACCACCTTGTACCGGTGCAGATTCATGTGTGTTAATCTTGGGCACTGGAGGTATTTTCTATGTGGTAAAAAATCTTCCAGTTTTTGGTCTTGGAGGTTGGCAGGTATTTAAAATAGGAAAACAGACTTCACATTACAGCATTAAACAGGTTTAAATTCCCATGTAATCAAAGATTAAATCGATCTTAGATGCGCGAATATCCACTTAAAACAATCTGTCCATTTGCCATTTGTTTCACAGTAGATTGCAAAACTTTTACTTAACTGCGTACGATTCTTTTTTGTCGGAACGATCTACATTTCCCTTCCGGCTGATTTAGGGTTCACAGTTGACCGCAAATCTCACTTTACAAAATACAGTGGCAAAAAATAAAAGAACTTCATTCATAAAAGCCTTTCTACGAATCATCTTCATTTGATGTAATGCCCAAGGACAAGCAACCAGTTTACTCATCCGAAGTCTTTTGTTTCCTTAAGGTTTCTCCGTGATTTTATTAGTCATTTGGGCCGATTATGCAAAGTGACTTTTTTATGCACAAAGATCATGGCTGTGCGAGAATGAGTGGGAAACCATGGAGAGATATATTTTTTTAAGATTTGTGTTTTTAAAAATGATATTAAATCTTATCTCAAATACAAAGAAATGTTTGGAGAATCCGTTACAGAAAGTTTTAGGCTTGTAAATATTTGGGGTATTTTAAAAGAAATCGTATCCATTCAAAGTCTGTTTAAACATTATCGGATTGTTAAACCTAGCCCCGACGATAAGAAACAGCTTTTCATCAAATAGCTAAAAACGAGGTTAGAAAATACATTCCAAAATAAATTTTATAGTTGAAAATGATTTTTGGTCTCATGTAACAAAATACCACTATGAAAGGTGCTGAAGAAAGCCGAGTTCAGATACTTTTACATTAAACACATTAGTTGAAAAGAAAGCTGTAAAAAACTCATTGCTAATCTTTACACCCTTACATAAATACAGAAATGGAGTTGAAGCTCGATTGCATTCTTCAGAAAAAGCTTACACTTGGTCGTTGATTTGATTTTGGCTTGGTTATCTCAAGAAAGCTTTTAAGATCTTCTTTATGAAAAGCAGTCTTTAACTGTAAGTAAGTTCACCACCTGGTATCCAATGATTTATGTTTTGGAAATAGAACCCCCCCCCCTCGATATTTTTTAGGTCCGATGATCAAAACTAGCAGCAACCAATAATCTATTATCTCCCATTTGTCAACGCAAATTTCCCCTAGAATCGTGTAGATTGAATATCAAATAAAAACTAAGGTTGACATTCATTTGAACTAGCAGCGAATATTTCTTCTGGAACTTTATGAACACTTAGGTTTTTAAATTATGTTATCAGCCGGTCTCAGGAGACGGTTAGGGTTCTCATCTTGTGAAACCGATTCTCATTTTCCGAATATTCATGTAATGTCAGCATAAGACGTTGCAGAATTCAACCAAGAAAAGTTTTTAGTCTGCCATAAAATTAAATTTCGAGAAGTAATCAGTCTTGACAATTTCATATCTTATTTATTGTTTTTACTTTCTTGATGAGTCAAGAAAGAGGGAGGTGGCATTTCAACAATTCTTTGCCTGCTGTGTGTTTCTTGATCTGAAGCGATGCTTCTTTTATACCTCGACCACCTCTATCAGCATTACTACCAAGTACAACAGAGAAACGATGCTATTATTGAATATGACAAAGTCTTTTTTTACTCACTTAAAACATTTAAATTACCGTATAAAATAAATTCTATAATTTTCCGAGGCCACATTATTTTTTAGTTTTTCTTACTGAAAAGCCAGTGCCAGGTCTTCTAGTCTTTTAGAAGCACTGGCCTTTCGGGATTTTCCCGATTTCTCTGTCTGATATTCTCTCTGACCATGTTACTCAGAAACGATAATCATTATTTTCTTCTTTCAGAATCTGTTGGACTTGAAGATGTAACTGGTAATGCCACTGAAGGTAAGTTGCATCATTACTAAAAATATATATGAGCTCTTTCTCTCTCTCTTCATTTAAATAAGATTTGTTTTACATCTGAAAGCGAGCAATTTATTAATTAAATATTATTCCAGTTGCTGTAGGTATTGCGTTCGGACCGAAATGAAATAGGTATTTTTTATTTAAATACCGATATTTCGTTACTTATAATTGAAACAATGTACACTTCTCTTCTAAAATTAACGTTTCAACACCTGCTCTACCTTCTGAATAGGTCCGTTTGTAATATTTGGCAAGGTTAGACTGATCTGGTCAACTGATACTATCGATTGTATTAAAGCTTTCATCCGTTCAGACTGCAACCTTGAGATTGAGAATGCAGTGGGATGATAAGAATGTTTAAATTGCTCTGACTTGTTATTAGATATGCAATTAAAACAATAGAGAACAACTCATCAAACTCTAATATAACCTTGTACCAGCAGTGACATGTATATTGGAATCATTTGTATGAGTTTAAGCTTATGCAAGGCAGTATATTTTCCTCATCAATTTCTATGAGCTGCAAAGTTTGAAATTACTTTTAACTTCATTTTATGCTAGTGAAATATTTGCTATTTAAGTTATCTTTGACTCTGAGCTGCTTGTTTATTTTTAGACATAGAACTATAAAACCTATCAATTTTATCTTCCGGTTCTATTAATAAATGGATAATAATCGCATTAATAGACATTAAAGTCTATCCAACGACAGATCACTTGATTGAGAGATGCGTTCAAGTTTTAAGGTCTAATTTTTTCTGACAAACTACGTACACCAGAAAGTTGAAATGTCTATCACTTATCAACATAATCAACCTGAAGACGTACACATTTTTCATAATGTAGACTCCATGATTGTATGACGACAGAGAACGCTTCGTTAGGGGTCTGTTTTGTCCACTGGAAAACCACTGATGTAATTGCGGCCCGACAGGAAAAGGAACGAGTGTCCTTAAGTTGAAAAAGGGCAAAATTCACTAGGAGCAAGGTTTGGGGAGTAGAGAACATGAGACACTACTTCAGAGTTGTTACAAAGAAACTCTCGAGTTAGAATTCCTCGGATGAGCAGAAACGTTGTCTCTATGGAGAAGCACACGTGCAGTGTTTCCCGGTCGTTTTTCTTGCAACACTGGAAGGGGTTAGTCATCAAAACATGTTCGTAGGATGCAGTCGTCACCGTAGTGGCCTTTGAAACACAGTGAGTGAGGATTGTGCCTCTTTTCTCAAGTAAAACATGGCTACCATCATTTTCTCAGCACTGGGCGATAACCCAAAATTTCTTCGGTGGCGGTGAGTCAGTTCGGTTGCCTTTGACGTGTCGCACCCACGAACGCACATTTGTCACATCCATGATACCACCGCATGTGTCACTCAACTGACGATGAATGTCGATGGGTGTCACGCCAAGCAAGCGGAGAAAAAGGACGATTACACGCTGTTCTTGTACACTGAACATCGCCATTTCAAGTATTGAGAACGTTTCGGACTCTAGCTGCGGCCACACGAGTTATGTGTGCTGCAGAGTGCTGCCATATCTGTCACGCATCAACAACGAGTGTCCGTTTGTTTTAAACTCAATCGAATGTTTCCTTTCTGCTCCCAGTACCGAGCAAAAACATGAGACGTTAGAATTTGAACGCAACATCAATATAATCTTCACCAACCACATTTTAGTTAGAATAATTATCTTGAAAGACTGTCGAATATGGTAAGACGGTAATAAAATGAAACCTTTTATGCAGCCACTGCTGCCAACTTGAAATCAATAGACAATTGTCACAATATTCATGCGATGTTACCATCTTCCATTTTTTAGGATTATTTCAGCACAACGGAAGGAAACTGACGTATCAATTACGAAGTACCTAACTGAAATCAGCGTCTATTCATAATTCTACATATATCGTAATTTGGCGGGGAGTGGCAGCTCAGGCGTGATCTCGTCATCTGACCATGGTTCAAAATTACGTGATCTCCTTGGATCTTTCCCTTCGGGTTTGACCCTGACCGTCGCCAATAGCCCGTTGTGTTGTTCCAGGGCGACGTTAATTAAAATACCTACCTACCTTCAAAATAATTAATATTAATTGCTATCAAAGAGATGAGTTAAAGGAAATGACGCTGAGCGCTTAACTTATAAGAAGATTAATAGTAGTAAGTTACGCACAATTTGAAATGAACATAATGAAGCAAAGATATTGTTCTCTTCCAAGGTACACTAAAAATGACAAAAATTTCGAAATTATTATTATTATTATTTTTGCATTTTTCGATGACTCATACAGTTGGAAGCTTGCCTCAAAATTCTAGATCTGATATCCAATTAATTTTAAAGATATTTTAAGTTTTCTGAGTGTTATCAGTGTCAAAATTTGACAGCATAGAGGAGGGGGCGTGGTTAAATTCGTTTTTGTTTTGATGTAATTTTACATTCTTACAATTATTTAAAAATATTTTTGCATAAAATCAATTCCTTTCATGAAATGGCTATTATTTTTAACTTTCACTACTAAAATCGTATCTGTTAGTTTATGTTTTGCGTTCTCTTCTGAGTCTCATTACTAGCTGATCAATATTGATAAAAAGGTCTTTTTCAAAACCAATATTTGGTTACGATTGTTATATATAATATATTATTATCAAAATTTGGTAAATATTTGGTATGAAAATATTTAGTTAGGATTAAGATAAATAATTTGTCGTTGCCGTAATAAATGTTTTTCATCGTAGGAAAACATAGTATTTTGATTTTTAAAAAAATATTTTCAATCACATTGAGTTAAATTAGTGTTTTAGTGCATTTTATAAGTTGGTAAATAACATATTAAAAAATTAGAGCTCTACATGCATTATTAGTTTTTGTTTTATGACTTCTAAAACTTAAAATGCATTTTTCTCAGAATTTTATTTTTGTGGATGCTTGTGTTTTCCATTCCCTAAGGCTTTTTTTCTGTACAAGATACAGTCTAGAATTTTTGTGTAGATACTTTCATATATATGTACTATAAAAGTTAGTATGGATTAAGGTCTGAGAATTCTAGTAATTTTTTAAAAAATTGTCAAGGATAATATTTTTAGAATTTTCCTGTTTTTTTCAGGTTTAGCTACAAAAATAATTATTAAAACTCAACAATGAGACTGATGGTCAATTCCATACTAACTTTTGTACCCACACACACAATTATCCAAGAAATATAAATCACTTAAAATAACTAAAAAATATTAAAAATTGAATAATTTATAAAAGTTTTAAAAAACTTCAAAAATTTCAATTTTTTTAATTTTAAAATATTGGTCTTTTTTAAACTGACTTTTTTTTTATTGCTCTCAGTTTAATAATTTAAGGAGAAAAAAAGTCATTAATTATTTTTAATGTTACTGTCTGTAGAAATTTTTTTTGAAAAAGGGTACTGTTTAGCCTTAAGCCTTAATATTATGATACTGAATTTGAGACTTAGTCGAATCATATATATCTTTGAATATTTTTAAAACCTATTGACACGAAAGCCCATCACTCTAGCTATACCTACGATTTTTTTGTGGTACATTACTTTTATACAGTCGTCTCAAGGTCACACTCTTGTTACCTCTCTACTTTATCATGTAACTATAGTACTGACTGCAGCGATAGGCTCACCAAACGTATTTGCTCGTCTTCAGTTATAACGCGATTCTGATTGTGTCTAGTGTGAAGGCAGATGACATTGGATAAGTCCATTTCTGGAGAGGCTCTCCGAGAAATGGGATGCCACAAGTAATATCGCAGATGGCGGTTGCCATAGGTCATTCTTTATTTTGACAATTAACCACTACTATCGTTCCCGGCAACGACCTATAAACTCGGAATCTAAACCTCGCTAAACACACCAAACATGGGAATGCATTACTTTCATTAACTAGTTTATTATTATTATAAATAACTCGTTCAAATCCACGTAAATCAAATACCAACTTGCAAGAACCGGACTATAACGGTTAGTAAGTCATTTGTTACAGGTTAATAAAGGGAATACAAAATGAAGGTGAAGTGTGAAAAGTGATCTTAACATATTCTGAATAATTTTTGCAGTAGAACGTCATGGTAGCTGGTGTTGGAAGTGTAAAGACATGACCTTGAGGCGTTCCTTCTAACCAATGGAATATAATCTCTATATACTCTCTATTGTATTGAAATAACTAAACGCGCGGGTGTTCATTTGATAAAAACAACATATCACTGGTGAACAATCTTTTGAAATTCATGCACCCAATTTTTCATGCTGTAATACGGATGTGCCATCTCCCTGTATCGTCATTCAGTTCTTTAAAATATATTAATGTGCACATATTTATTATTTTGATTTTTAAATCTCCTTTATCCATCACGTTCTTACAAGAAGATAAAACTAATTCTCATTTAGAAAACTATAAACATTATTTATATATATATATATATATATATATATATATATATATATATATATATATATATATATATATATATATATATATATATATATATATATATATATATATATATATATATATATATATATATATATATATATATATACAGGGTGGTCCCGAATTCATGGTACAAACTTTAATGGTAGGTACAGGACATTGTAACAATGATTTATTGTATAGGAATGTATAGTCGCAAGTGACGCGGTGAGGCGTAAACAGGGGAAATAAAAGGAAAGAGAAATGGAGTGATCGGTTGGTATCATTGCCGGTAGAGGGCAGTAGATGTCTAGCCGCTGTTGAACATGATGCATCGCAGTAGGGAAAAGCGCCATTCACAATTGTGCTGCCGTAGACGATGGGTGACTTTACGTATGCAGAAAAAGCAGACATGCATTACATGTACGGCCGTGCAAATGGTAACGGCAGAGCTGCGTTACGAATGTATCGCGCGGAGTATCCTGATCGACGAATGCCGGATCATAGAATTTTTCAACGGTTACATCGTCAACTTTGTGAAACAGGTGCGTTCGACGTCAACAGACATGGCGCTGGTCGAGTAAGAGCTGTACGCACTCCAAGGCTGGAAGAAAGCATCTTGAACATTGTGGCTGATAGACCCGAGTCAAGCACAAGAACTGTTGCGCGTGACGTAGGTGTGAGTCATCAGACTGTATGCAGAGTGTTAAACGAAAATCGCTTACACCCCTTCCATTTTCAGAAAGTACAAGCATTGAATCCGGCAGATTATCCTCGCCGCGTGAACTTCTGCCTGTGGGTGATGCAGCAATGTGCGTTGCAGCCGGATTTCGTAGATTATGTGCTATTTACAGATGAAGCGACATTTTCACGCGAGGGTGTCTTTAATGCGCACAATTCCCATGTGTGGGCAACCGATAATCCACATGCAACGCGTCGACATGCGTTTCAACAACGTTTCAGTATTAATGTGTGGGCTGGTATTGTGAACGACTTTTTGATTGGCCCATACTTACTACCCACGCGGCTCACTGGCGGAAGCTATCTAATTTTTCTGAAAGAAGTGTTACCACAACTGCTGCATGATGTTCCGATCGCCATTCGTAACCGCATGTGGTTTCAGCACGATGGGGCGCCAGCACACTTCAGCATTGATGTACGGAATTACCTGAATGCCACGTTTGGTACTCGATGGATTGGGCGTGGTGGACCAGTCCCTTGGCCACCCCGATCTCCCGATTTATCGAGCCTCGATTACTTTTTATGGGGACATCTAAAGCATCTTGTTTATGAGACTCCAGTTGACTCAGATGAGGATCTCGTCGCTCGCTTATCTGTAGCTGCTGCAGGTGTGCGTGAAATACCAGGCATCTTTGAACGTGTACGCCAATCGCTCCACCGATGCTGTCAAGCATGTATCGATACTGGTGGACGCAATTTTGAACAATTACTGTAAACATGACACTTGTCAACAACGCTTTCAATAAAATCTTTGTTTTTCCTTTCGGCCGTTATTTCCCCTGTTTTCGCCTCACCGCGTCACTTGCGACTATACATTCCTATACAATAAATCATTGTTACAATGTCCTGTACCTACCATTAAAGTTTGTACCATGAATTCGGGACCACCCTGTATATATATATATATATATATGTATATATATATATATATATATATATATATATATACATAAATATATATATATATATATATATAAATATAAATATATATATATATATATATATATATATATATATATATATATATAAATATAAATATAAATATATATATATATATATATATATATATATATATATATATATATATATATATATATATTTAACGAGAGCCTGTGTAGAATGAGATCATTTCCAAATCTAACAGTTTAGAATATTCCCTGATCTCTTCTGCTTGATTCTCGTACTCTACATTCTAATTACTCTTTTCCCACGGATCAAGTAGTTTTGAGCCGTATTCACAGATTAACTTTGAGGCTTCTTGAACATGACTCTCGGATTGTGCATACCAAAATGCGTCGAGATTATGAGCTATTAAAAACACCTTATATAATGATATCACCGTCAGTCTTTTTCCTGTTTAAATACATAAGGCGATTCTACAATACTGAAAATTTATTAACACTTGTTTAAAAGAGTGACTTTTCTAAATCTATGAGTCTCATATACATTTATGTTCTTATGGGCAGTTATTTAAATTTTAAGATTCCCAGATAATCACCAGAAATGCTTTCGAGCCTACTCTTTTGAGGGAATCATGAATTTGATGGACACTCTTGGATACTTTATTAAGTTTTCTTTCATTAAGTTGAATTTTTAACGGAAATTACCACTGCGGTATTACAACCCCTTTTAAAAAGTGGTTGTCCACTGAATCTAGTTTTCCATTTTGAAATTTTCGAGTAACTAAATAGTTTTAAAAGAAGTGATCTACACGCATGTGTTTTTGCAGGATGTTCAGTTACACTCAGGTAACTAACTACCCAACGCAATTCGTTGAGGAACTAACAGGTAAACCTTCAATGCTGAGATGAAAATGAAATTTTGAGTATTTCTCTTTTCAGTGTTTGTGGGAAAGTAATTGGCATACATTGTTTTTTCCAATCAACAAAAAATATCAAGAATGCATATTATCTACCTCTTCTATAAGTCTATTCTGGATATCTATTAGCTCTGTCAAGTCAACAGATAACCAGTTAACGGGAACGGTGCAGTCCTCTCTCCATAATGTTAAAAGGGTCAAATGTTAAGGAACATTTTCTCAGAATCTTTTATGTGTAGTTATTTGAATTTTTTTATACAGGTTATGAAAATACTTTGAAACACTTAAACACAAATTTTTTTTTAACTTAAAAATTTGAAATCTTGAGATTTTTTTGAAGAATGACCAAATTTTACCCTTTTTAACAATTAAAATGAACTTTTCTGAGCAGATAGAGAAACATGCCTGAGTTAAAATATGGTATAGGGTATGTTACACTTGTAAACCAATTTTAGGTAGTAACCAAATAGGGTATGTTACAATTTTTTTTAAATATTTGCTTAAATAGACTTTGAAAAAATGTTCCTCTTATGAAAAAATACACATTTTGAGGTATTGAAGTTTAAAGCAAAAAATTGACATTACTTACTACTCGTACAATAATCTGTGTGCTTTCAAAGAATTATTTAAAATATTCTTTTCAACGTATCTCTATAAATAATATATAATTTTAAACATAATCGTATAAATATTTATTTAAATGTATAAAAATATATAAGCGACATTTTGCACTGGTCCCCTTAAATAAAAGCTTTAAAACTATGAACGCGTATTAAAGTAACTAAAGCGTGAAAAAGTGATAACATTTAAAATTTAAACGGAACATTTTTTTAAAAACAATCTGGGAAGATGCATGGTTGGAGATGTTTCGTCACCGAGTGAAAATAGGTTGCCAATTAAATGGGATTGTCACATCGAAAGCTGTAAAACTATAAGGAAACCTTTAGTCTTTACCAAACATTTGAACGCATCCTTCAATTCATCTTTTCCAGATAATGATAACCAATCAGAAGTAAAGAAATTAAGTTAAAATTTTGTGCTTTTCTTGACAAGGGCCGTCATTTCCCCCCCCCCCCACAGCACATTTTGGAAGCCAGTCCCCTCCAGGATTCCTTATTTTTTCTTTTATGTAGTAAACGCCATAGTTTTACCTGAAGCTTGTGAAATCAACGGCATCGTTCATCCTCTGGATTCGGTATTTGCTGCACCTGACAACCCTTGTCTCGTTTGCGAATGTAATGAGAACTGGACTGGCACAATAAGCGACGCAAGCTGCCATGAAGTGGAATGCGAAGAACCCGATGACATTAAATGGAACGAGGATTGTATTCCTGTATATGACGAAACAAAGTGCTGCGTCATCGATTTTTACTGTCGTGAGTATCTATTGTTGAAGAGCATTAGAAATTAGAAGAAATACACTCTATAACAAAAAAAGTCGTCGCACCAAGAAGGAGTTGTGTCGGGCTCGATTAACTTGGAACGTCGCTGACTGTGGACGTATAGTCTTTAGTGACGTGTCCCGTTTCCACCTGTGTCCTGACGATAACCACATACAAGTAAGGAGACGTCCAGGGCAGCGTGGGGATCCTGTCTTTATTATCGCACGCCACACATGCACGTAACAGGTCGTTGTGGTCTGGAGTACCTTTTCTTTTGATAGCCGGACCCCTTTGGTATTCATATCTGGCACACTTGCATCACAGCGGTACGTAGACAACATTCTACGATCGGTTGTGTTGCTGTTCCTTTTGGCGACACCCTGGACTTACTTTTGAACAAGACAATGCCCGGCCGCACACGGTGCGTATTTCTATGAATTGTTTTCAAGCTTTCCCAACACTTCCTTGGCCAGCTAGGTCTCCTGATCTCTCTCCCACAAAACACATTTGGGACGTTATGGGAAGGCGATTTCAACCATCCCGAAATGTTGACCCCTTAAGCTTCGGTTTCCTAAGAAAGCGTAGCCCGGCCGTGATGTATCGGTGGGTGACGTCACTAAAACGTTGTTTATACTAACACATGGTGTTGGTTTCCTAGAGAGCGTTGTTTATGAGCGTAACAAAAATGATCGGAGCCGCCATTTCATGACTGTCGTCATAGCGGTCTCAAACTGTTGGGGAACGTTTTTTCTCTTGTAGCGTCCAGATTTCATTTCCTGCTGCAAACGATTCGAATGAAGAGTAGCGAAATAAATAAACATTTCTGACTGCCATTGATTAATTCGTTTTTGTAAAATCGGGATCGTTAAACACAGAATGAAAATTTCAACGGATTTGAAATCTGCCGAAAATTTGACACCAGATCGATACCTTAAATGTGATTTTCTTTAAATAAATAGTTAATTATTTCATAAATAATTAAATAATCAAATGGTAAATAATTGAATAATAAAACTGTTTTTATATCGATCTGGCGTAGAAATTTACGCTGATTTGAATTCTGTTGAAATTTTTACTCTACCTTCAACGATCCCGAAGTTAGAAACTTTAAACTAGAGAATAAAAAACCACTTTGTATTGTTTCTCGAATAAAATAAACCACGGCAGCCGTCTGTGTTGCCCATTCTCCAACGTATTCTGCCCGTCTAAGTTGACATCTCTAGATTTTTGTTTAGACGGCCGTCTCTCTAGAGAGTTATGCCCGCGGCATCATGACGTATCACGGCTGTTAGATAACGGCTCCACTTTCTTTGGAAACCAAAGCTTTAGTCCGGCAATAGGAGACAATTTGGCAAGGAATTCCGCAGGACACCATCCGGGAACTTTTTCAGTCTGTGCCGCGTCGGGTGACAACTTACATCCAGGCCAGAGGTGGACCAACGCCTTACTGACTTCCTCCCTTTGTAACGCTCAAACTCTGAAATAAATCATTTGATTGTTGTGAAATTTTAATCGTTTGCTTTTCTAAGTATGTTCTTCACATCCACTCATTTTTATCGCAATCGTCCAATTCTTCTTATTGCGTCGATTATTTTGTTATAGAGTGTATTTTTCTCTACCCACTGCACTCTGATTTACAATGATTA
The DNA here is from genome assembly GCA_947359465.1 of Metellina segmentata. Lineage (NCBI taxonomy): Eukaryota > Metazoa > Arthropoda > Arachnida > Araneae > Tetragnathidae > Metellina > Metellina segmentata. The sequence goes on from OX375875.1 coordinate 31,681,381, forward strand.
TCTTACGATATTGAAAAAGTGTTCCTCAAATTCGACTGCGCAGATTTGTCAATTCTGGCCCCTTCGCCTTAAAAAGCCAACGGACCAAACCTTAGAATAATAGCAAATTTCATCGAATCGTAATTAAGAAATTCGCAAAACGTGTGTTGTTTCAGCACTTTTCGATTACCCCAGGAATTGTTTTTGTAAAATATGTTATGAACAAAAATAAATATGTTATGAACAAAAATTTAACAACTATCGCATCGTGAAACAGAACGTATCAATAGTGGTTTTGGAAACATTTCTGCTGTCCATTTTTCCCAACTACTAATATATATATATAAACACACTACCCTACAATAATGGTGATGTGATGGATGGACCTACACGACGTGATGGTATAAGGGAAATAATACATGCTTTAATAGGGGATGGTCCCCCACATGCTGCAATTACACTAGCAACCCTTCTGGGCATACTTTCAATAAGTTTTGACACACAGATATGGATATTTGTGTCCATTAATGCTGCAAAAATGTCGCCAGCTGAGCTGTACGTTTCGGGCGTGGTTCCCTGGTTCGTAAGCGTCGCTCTAACTCGTCCCATATATGTTCTATGGGGTTTAGGTCGGGACTCTGAACAGACAAGGGAAGACGTTTTACATCCATATCTTCATATCATTGCTTGACAGAGGCTGCAACATGACATGGAGTGTTGTCGGTCTGGAAGAAACATTCGTCCATTGCATAAAATTGTCTGAGCGTAGGAAGAACCTGATTGTCCAAAATGTTCATGTAGGCATCGGCGTTCAATTGACTAGGAACAACATGCAACGGTCACAGGCCGTAAACACTGCCAACAAGTAGTCGGATTTAATGCAAATCCGCTGGCGATCGGTCCATTATTGTAGGGTAGTATATATATATATATACACACACTGAATTTGACGGGCTGCGGGCAAGTCCGTCCCGGGATCCATCCCGTCCATTCCATAAAATTGTCTGAGCGTAGGAAGAACCTGATTGTCCAAAATGTTCATGTATGCATCGGCATTCAATTGACTAGGAACAACATGCAACGGTCACAGGCCGTAAACACTGCCAACAAGTAGTCGGATTTAATGCAAATCCGCTGGCGATCGGTCCATTATTGTAGGGTAGTATATATATATATATACACACACTGAATTTGACGGGCTGCGGGCAAGTCCGTCCCGGGATCCATCCCGTCCATTCCATAAAATTGTCTGAGCGTAGGAAGAACCTGATTGTCCAAAATGTTCATGTATGCATCGGCGTTCAATTGACTAGGAACAACATGCAACGGTCACAGGCCGTAAACACTGCCAACAAGTAGTCGGATTTAATGCAAATCCGCTGGCGATCGGTCCATTATTGTAGGGTAGTATATATATATACACACACTGAATTTGACGGGCAACTTGCCGGGATTGATCCCGTTAGGGAAAGATCCAAGGACATCACTTCGTAGAACAACAGCTGTAACCCCACTCTCCAAAAATCAACATATAGCCAACGAACGTGATAACATTTAATGACACAACAGATTTAACGTGCACCAGTTCCACTGTACACAATGGTCTTGGGTTGGATCTAGTTTCGAACTGAAACCCTCCGATTGCTAATCTGTTGCTCTTCCAAGTGGGCTATCTTGGCTCCTATATACCCGTCAGTGGAAATATATATTTTCTTTCTCTTTTTCTTCACGAACGTTAATTACCGTTGCAGAAAGAAAATTCAAAAAGGCTGTTTTCATTAATTGTGTAAAATAGTTCTGTTGATGAATTTTAACAAGATTGTAGGGGTTAAATTTGTAACAGAAATTATGAGATTTTATGTACTTTTATCACCATTATTGACGTTACAAAATATTTTTTCCATAAATAAAAGTTGTTTGGTGATAAGAATCATTGTAATAAAAATAAACGTTTTACTGTTCCAACTATAAATTAAGTGCAAATATTTGTCTTCTAGGTGATAATGTAGCTACTAATATTACTGAAGGAATTGAGAATGACAATGAAATTGAGAATGGCAATGCTACTGAAGAAAACGACGAAGGTAATTAAGAGACAGAGATAAATAAAACTGAATACATGCACACAAGAACCGAGTTTAGTTGTCCCTTTGTGCGAATCTTCAAAGTGTGGGACAAACGTTTGGTGATTCAGCGCACGTCTGTCGGGGTACCATTCACGATACAATCCCTTATAATGCCCCCTTTCGTTGCCCACCCTACATGTTAGGTATATGTAAGTCATATTGGCATTTTTGAAATGATATATTTCTCCTGTATTAACCCTTCTTTGCATAATGGTGGAAATTTCCATCATAACATTGAATGCCCAAAAATTATATAAAAGAACAAGTTCACTTTAAGTTGATCGTGTCTGGATACCTTTTTAATGTCCATTGCATAAAAAAAAACATAGCTGTAAAAAATAAGCAAGTGTCACTATCAGTAAAACGAGCTTGAAGTTGTCATTCCGCTGTTTGTTGTAGGTGCAATAAACGTATGATTTCGTTTTTAATTTTGTTTTATTATATTTGAGTTTCTATTGTGCTAAAAAAGTGAAAATGAGTGGAAGAAAGGTTTGTAACATGTGTTTCTGTTACTTTTTAGAGCAATTTCTGAAAAAGTTTGCGTTTAATTTAAAAAATACCACATGATACCATCCTATTGTTTTTTGATAAATTTATACTATAAATATATACTAAGATTTTTTTAACCATTTTTCCTTTAATTTTGAACATGAATTATATCACCTTGATTTATTTCACCAATAAAGAAAAAATCATGCAAAGAAGGGTTAAGAGAAAATCCCATGTCTTTTTATCAACTATTCCAGGTATTATGAACCTAATTAAATATTGGGAATTACGTAATTTGATTAACACGCCTGCCTAATGAAGACAACTTCTTATCTATATAAATAAGAATAAAGTGTTTGTTTGTACATTGAATATTTTCGACCCATTACTACTTTTCTATCCGTTTTGGACTCATGCAAAGAAGGGTTAAGTCCCAGTCTAAAATGACGATGATCCAAATTGAACATCCTCAGTAGCCAATTAGTCAGTGGATTAGCTGGTGCTGCCGAAAATCGACAGCTTATTCAAGTAGCGCTTCCAGATATAAGATTATGATTAAATTTAGTGTTCCATATCTCTTCTTAAACTTTGCGCATCAGGGTTCGAAACGAAAGTTGTTAAAATTGGCATATTTCAAATCTACAGGATGTTGAACGTGTTCGTATAATAGAATTCAACTTCTTAATTTAAATTCATTGCGTTTTCAGCAATTCTTTGCTGCCGATGTGTAAGAAAGAATGACTCTAGAGCGACACACCGAACCCACTTATAACTGTGGTAAAATCGATTATTATTCTCTCTATCTAAAATCCCATGCACTATTTTCTTTCTATTATAAAAGAAAATTTTGTGTGTATTTTTTCAGGTTTATTTGATTTGTGATTGGTAGATAGCGAGTCTTGTAATCACAAGACTCGGGCTAATGAATTTGGAGCACGCGCAGACAATAAACACAGTTATATTTTTTAATTAATTAATTCATAAAATTTCAGAGCCCGCGCTAGAGAGTTTGCAATGTTTTCAGAAAAACCGCCAAATTCGGTCGCCGTTTCCATGTCAACAGAGTCGCGAATCTTAAAATCTTAAAAAGTACTATTACAACAAAACACGGTTCAGCTTAAAATATATTATGATGATATTTCCTCAGAATTTTAACACTACGTTATTTATTTAACAATTTTTTTTATGTGGAAGTGAGATGTTTTGTTCTTGACATTTTTTGAAACGTTTTGTTTTTATTTACCTTATATTTCCGTGTGTAAGAAGAGATGTTTTTGGAACGTTTTCTGAAGCTAAAGTATGGGGGTCGGCTTATATACGGATCCGCTAATCTCGTCAAAAAAAGTAGTCAATTTTCCGTTACTCGGGCGCATGCGATAAATATCGCAATGGGAAGTTTCAATTAACGTCGCACTAGAGGTCCGGGATCAAACCAGGAGAGATCCAAATGGGGATGGATTGTGAAGCGATCCCCTCCCCTTCCTTGTTGAAAAGTATAGTTCGTGAAGCAAACTAAATATGATTGCGTAGCAATCATTGGGGGTTGAAGAGCGAACCCCCTAGTATAATAGAAAGCAGCATCTAATCTATTTCTGTCTTGAATTTTAGTTGTGTGTCCCACTCCAATTTGTGCCGACGAATCCTGTCGTATTGAGATTCCTCCTGGACAGTTCTGCCCCACCTGTATTTGCGAAGGTAACTAGCAATTCATCCATGGGAAATGACAACGTACCCCACAATTTGCCCGATACCTTCATGCACTAACTTGCACGAATAATTTTGAACTGCACATTTTTCTTCGCAGGATTCAAAGAGAAAAATGACCTTGAATCTCCGGAACTGTCCGAACGACATCATTTGGAAACACAGAACGCGTCAGAAGACATGGAGTTTTTTCTAATTCCGGTGCCGTGGAGCGGCGTTTCCGATGGGGCTGCACCCCAAGAAGAGAACTCTTTCAAAGAAGAGTCCGACTATGATGGCGAATCGGAAAGAATCGAAATTTCAAAGCCTCAAGTATTGGAGCAAGGTAAATTGAAGTTTTTGTACAGTTGAAAGGACATGGTATCCAAAGATGTAAGACATGCATTTTATAATATGCTATATACACTGCTAGGAGTCATCGAAAATGCAACACTATGAAGGATAATAGATATCAAAGCTATTATTTATTATGTATAAAAAAGGATGTGTGGGTGTGTATTCTATATACAAATCTACACCGTTTGACCAAACCACACCAAATTTGGTACACTTATACTTTAGAACACTGCGGAAAACATAGACTATTTCTTTCCTGTCTTTAGACCAATCTGTAGTCATGAAAATTGGCTAAAATGTCTTAAAAAAAACCCCTCAAAGCCCCAATTTCAAAATCTAACGTTTGTTTTTCTGCAATAAATGGATATGGACAAGGAAACACGTTTGTGAGGTTCTGAGGTTCTCCTACCAACACAAGAAAGAATAGTTTTTTTTTGTGGGGGGGGGGGAGAGAGAGAAGGGAATTGACCAGCGAAAACTTCAGACATCGGACGGATGAGGGGCTCTCTGCCGCTGTTGTTTACTATTTTGTAATATAGTCCTATATATAACCTAGAATGTCCGAATAAAGATTGAAATTACACCTATGAAGCGTAGCTCTCTCCAGTAGACAAAGGAACCACTCACACTCACCAGCGATATTGAAAAGAGGTGGGGTGGGACACCGTTCTATACAGTGTTCGTGTATTTAAGTTAACACAGGGAAATGTCGCAGTCATATTTTAGCTGTCGCGTTAGGAAACACGTTCTACAGGTTGTGTATTTAAGTTAACACAGGGAAATGTTGCGGTTATATTTTAGCTGTGGCGGTCATATTTGAAACCTGAGCAACGCCGGGTTATTCACCTTGTTTATTATACAAATAACAAAGGTACTGAAGTGAAATGATTGAAGTTGAAGCTCCTTCCGATTCAGTATATCGACTTAGTTGGAAATCGGTACTTTGTGTGTAGTCTCCACAGCCAGCAATATCTACTGCTACACGCCTCGAACGAAAGAGGCTATCGATGTGTGTTTGGGTTATGTTAGTTCATGATGTTTCCATACATTGCCAAAGTTCATGCGGCGTAGTCATGGGGGGTTTGTGGTGTGTCAGTCGTTGGACGATCATCAACCAGCAAGAGAGAACGATGATAGAGAAAAGATTTGGTGAACGGGTGGGTAACGGAAGAAGTGAAACTTTGTGCAGATAAGAAATCGTACGTTGCATGCCATGGTTGCGCATCGTCCTGTTGAAAATTGTCCACAGGAAAGCTCTGAAGATAAGATAACATGTTCCTAACCGTCAGAAATGAAGTAGTGGCTGTTGAATATACCGGTAATGCGTACTAGGCGGGTGTGGGAGTATAATCCAATGACAACCAATGATATAATACCAGGTGTATAGTGCCAGAATCGTGAAGTCTGTTGTCGCAGTACCGTCAAAATTGGATGCGACTATTGTGGTGATGCAGACAGAATTAAAATTCGCCTTTAAAGACTATGTCATGCCATTCGTCTGTCCATGCGCGGCGCTCTAGCACCATTGCAGTTGTAGACGCTTGCGTTATAGTCAAATGCAGTTGTTGAAATGGAGTCTTGAAAAAAATCTCCGCTGTTGCAGCGACGTCGAATTGCGCGTACTGACCCAGTTTGTTGTGCAACACTCTTTTTTCTGGAACTGGGGTTCGTGATTTTGCCGTTCGATCCGTTATAGCCATACGCACAAGGTGACTAACCTCTCGTTCGGGGGTGTGATGAAACTGCTGAAATCGTTCCTCCCTCCTGCACTCACCGAATCCATATTAGGATCACTGTGACTTGATTTATCTAACAGGAACGCCGATTTTTCAGAAGAATAATCCACGATCTCGATCAAATTCTTTCTTTATCGATCTCTAAAATGTGCTTGCATGATGCCGTATTTTTCGACCAAGCAGAATTCGGCTTCCAATGCAAACCGGCTTTTCATTATACCTTTTTATATAGTTTACATGTTGTAATTGAGGGGTACTAATGTGCAGATGCCCTTGCAAAGGAAGCACGCGACAAATATCAACCTCGAGTAGTCACCTGTGTAGATGCGAATGCCGTCGCCAGGGGAAGGATCGACAACCAGCATTTTAACAAGGCAACAATCCCCGCGATCTAAACTGCACAAGAAACCTCTCCTCTACAATAGCTAGGCTACGTACTGGACATTTCAAAGGCATGAAGATTTCACGAACTAATATAAAATCCTATCCCATCTGCAGGTACTGTCCCCAATCGCAACTAACTCCAGATCATGTTTTCGACTGCCAGGCCATTATCGGTTCCCTCTTTCAACTTGGAGCACCCCTAATCGAAATCCTCCATAGCCATCGAGCTCCAGAACTTGCAGATCTTGTCACCAAGGCTTTTGGAGGACTCTAAACTTTTGCACTAGTACTGTATGCATAGACACGACAACAACAACAACATATAGTTTACAGGAGGAATTAATGCTACTCATGATTTGCAGATTCGTTGCAGTTGTAATAATTTGTAATTCCTTCCATGATCGTTCCATAACAAACTTTGGAGAGGAGATATTTGATTTATTTTTGTGAGCTGATATTTTGGGGGATACTTGTAAATCTGAGAATTTTGTACTCAGTTTTCTAAAAAACTGTCAGTTTGGAACATTAAATGTTTACGAAAATACAGGAACAGGCATTGGCTTGTAGAGGTGGCTGTCCTGGGCCGTCAATACCTCATGAACGACCTTACTCCGACCGATCCGACTCGTGGTCAGTCAGTGACGAATGTAATGGGCCTTACGGTAGGATATTGGACATCATAAAGAGCTAATCGGTAGCGTCCACATTGCCTAAAACCTTTCTACGCACAACTACCATTCGCCGACTCATGAAAAAAGACAGCGCGCTTTCAGTCAACCAAATAGCAATTCATGGTTTATATTGGTTGCATTGATACGTAAACTGCTACTATATTGTTAGCTCATTTGGTAGTGGTGGCTAAGTAAGCATAGGAGGGAATATCAGTGTGCACAAACAAACCAAACGGAAAGAGATTATTTAAAACCCGCTAGCACATTCTCTTGCATGATACATAGTGGGGTTACCTTGGAATGTAGTTTATCACCATTGTGGCGGCGTTTGATCTAATTGAAGTTCACTAATCAGTTATCTAGTATCGATTGGTGAAGTGCTGAAATCGTATTCGGAAATCAATCCAAGTGATGTCACGTTCGAAGTAAGTAAAAAACAAGTTCCGTCGCAGAAACACTACCATAACCATTTAGTTTGATAGATAAGCCTTGTAGGAACAATAATCATAGGGCTCATTCATTTTGAGTAGGGATTAATGGCGAATACACACACACACACACACACACACACACACACACACACACACACATTTTAATCTTGCTTTTGGCGACTGTTGGCTGTCGAAAGAGGTAATTTGTAAGTACAGATCTCATTGGAAATAAATAAAAATCGTAACAAATATATATCCAATATATCATTACGCTCTTTAACATAAGAGAACCATGAATGCATCCCCAATTCATTACTGCAACAGATAGTTGTAGACTTAGTGGTGTAGAATTTACGCATTCTGTCTCGTGGTACAAGTGATAGCAAAAATGAGTCAAAAGCTTGACAGAACAATTTAAAAGCTTCAAACTTTTTAAACAAGCCAAGTGACGTCGATTTCGGAATACGTACGTGAAACAAGTTCCACGTGCAGTAACACTGCCGTCACTTAGTTTGATAGAAAACGGCTCATTCATTTTGAGTAGTGAGATTGGATGATATCTTAAACTTGCTTAAAAAACACTACCCTACAATTATAAACCGGACGCCAGCGGATTTCATAAAATCCGACTACTTGTTTGGGGGTGTTTTTCGTGGCCTGGGACCTTTGCATGTTGTTCCTGATTAATTGAACGCCGACGCCTACATGAACATTTTGGACGATCAGTTTCTTCCTACGCTCTGGCAATTCTATGGAATGGACGAATGTTACTTCCAGGACGACAACGTCATGTTACAGCCTCTGTCAAGCAGTGGTATCAAAATATGGATGTAAAACGTCTTCGCTGGCCTGCTCATAGTCCCGACCTAAACCCCATGTAACATTTGTGGGACGAGAAATAGCGACGCTTACGGATCAGGGAACCACATCCAAAATGTACAGCTCAGCTGGCGACATTCTTGCAGCAGGAATGGACATAAATATCCATAGCTGTGTGTCAAAACTTTGTTGAAAGTATGCCCATAAGGGTAGCTATGTAATTGCAGCATGTGGGGGACCATCCCCCTATTAAAGCATGCATTCCTTCCTTTATACCATCACATCTTACTGTCCGGTCCATTATGGTAGGGTCGTGCATATTCATGTATATAAAAGCAAAATAATATTTTCTTGTTTTATGTACACTCTTATAAATTTTTGGTATAAGAAATAAATTTTATTTAGGCAATGGAGATCAGATTCCTAGAGAAATGGAATACGCAGATTCTTCCGCAAATGGGATCCAAGGAGGAATGGAAACAGAACCACGAAGAAAACGGTCTATAAATTCACAGACAGGTAACACACACATTTGAAACTAGTTGGTACTCGATTAGGCATCTTTTATGGTTTCGGGTTGAAACTCCACATTAGCTTGTGCATTATTGAGGATTTTTTTGTGTTGATACTGTAGTGGTTATAAAACCCACTGTGTTGCATGAAATTTTGATGTCTTTCCAAAATCACTTAGGAAAGATGATTTAAGTTACTTAAAACTCATCACGAATAGCACTAACTCGTATTAGAGCTGAAAAGAGATCGACACCCCTCAGAACAAACTGTCTGCTTGTCGCCGTAACCCAGACTCATGTTCGGTTTTTAGAAGCGAATTAATAGCTATTGATCTGGGACTTGAGGCTGTATTAACCGAAAAGCACTTTGGTGAACTTGAGATTCTATGTAATAGCCGCAGCTCTCTCCAACACCTTTATAACTGGACACTTGTGGGCGACAAGACCCGTATTTCTGTTATACATAAACTAAAGCAGTTTTCGTTGCATCATGAGGTCCACTTGCAATGAATTCCTTCCCATGTAGACATTCATGGCAACGAAATGGCAGTCAAGCTCGCTAAGGAAGGCTGCGGATTTCCCACAGCCTCTCTTCTTCTGCATTCACCTACCTGGAACTCTTTTCCCTGGAAAAATCAGGTTCAATGACAAAGTGGCTGGAGGTTCCTGTTCACCATTGGTATCTGGGTAAAAAGCCAGGACTGATTCTGTCCGTTGCTTGTGACAGAGGCTCCGCGCTCTCTCGTCTTGCTAGTGTTCATCTCAAGATTCTTTCATTTAATGAGGGAGAAAAGGTTTTCGCCACATGTACCAAGTGTCTCACCATGCCGGCCACTGCTGAGCACTTGGACTGCATGGGCCTGTCTAGAGAGGATATTTACTCCGATCCCCTTAGTGTGCTTTATTTTATGGGAGTCAATGGACTTATGGACCTTTGTCTGACTTCGTCAGACACTGGAGGATTAGTAACAACAACAGAGATCGAGGGACAGACCAAAAGTAACGTGGAAGTGAATGATCAAGTAAGAGAGGACTAAGACTGGATGGCGAAGAGATGATCACCACATCTCTGGGTCAAGCCAGAGATGCGGTTCCTGACAGGAAGAAATGGAGAAAAAACTGAAGGCCTCGTGGACCTACTTGGCATGTAGAGGATGACGATGAAACTCATCGAGATTAATTTGAAGTTTGATATATTTTGCTCAGAAATTTAATTCTTTGAAATATTAAAGCGTTGCAAGTCAAATTTTATACCTTTCTTGAAGAGGTTATGGATTAATTAAAACACATAATTGTTTTATTGGGAAGTATGTTGGTAAGTAGTTAATTAACCTCGCACTCAATCAACACAACGGGCTGTTGGCGACTCTCCGGCATCAATTCTGAAGGGTTTTCTGACCCGAGGACAACACCACGTAATTTTGAACCACGGTCTGACGAGGAAACACCTGATCTGGCACCCAATTATCTAAAGTTCCACACCACACCAATGTGAAAATATTTGAGGCCACGACGGATTTATCTTGCACTAGCCCTCATGTACACGACGGTCTTTGGTTGAACCTAGATAACTTGCAACCCTCCGGCTGTTGCTAATCCGATGCTCTTCCAACTAGGTTACTGGGCCCTTAAATTTATCAGGATTTTAGTACGAAGGAGACCAAAGTTGATGGAATTGTTCATGCAAAGTTCCCCATCACATTTTAAGACACTTTTTTGTTGAATCTGGTCGACTATGAACTTAAAAAGGATTATTGTAAGTGCATAAGCTAGTATGAGACATGTCGGTTGATCAAAGTAAACGAATGACGGCGCAGTAGCTATTGACAAATATTTACATATTAACCTTTGCGCTTAGATTTTTTCAATCGTCTCCCGGAACGGCTTTTTTCCTGATTCTCCTAGAGTGCCTATATAATAAGAGTGGCGACAAGGGACCAAATTTGGCCCAATTCGCATGCGCGGCAGCCATTTTTCTACCAGAATCGTCTCAGAGAAGGATGCTGGTCGAATTAATATATCATTTCAGGGAGAACAAAAGCATATGATTGTTATAATATGGATACATTCGGTATAAATAAATCATATAAACGCTCAATTACATGCGTAATTGATGAGATGGATTGCACAACGCGCTAACTTAGATTGCTGGAAACACCATGTTGTTAAAAAAAAGCTATTTATTTAAAAAGTCTTCACATTTATACTGACAAAACACTAAAATAATAATAAATAAACATTCTAGAACACGAAATGGAACATGAAAAAGCTATATTTTCTTTTTAATTTAATATACACACGTTTTTCTCGAACACACAAAAAGTTCCCATGTTAAGTCTACGGGAGCTGGGAAAAGACCGCCTCGGGCGGTAGAAAAGGTCTCTAAGCCAATCAGAAAGTGTTTCCCGTATGTCGCCACTCTTATTATATAGGCACTCTAGATTCTCCAAGCCCCCATACCTAATTACCTATCTTGAGATATAGGGCTTTACGACTGACGCTTTCCGTTCATAGTATCGTTTGGCATGAGAAGAGATATATCACCTGACGATTTTCTGCTTTCCCCAAAACGTTCACACCTCACGGTCGGCAGGGTAGGGGGGGGGGAACGAACAAAAGATGGGATCCTCTAGAAGGTCAGTCGCTGACAGCTCGTAAATGGTGATCGATGCCAGCGGTCACTTAAAAGGGGATAACATGCACCGCTACCATGCCGCTGGTGCAAGCGATGAATTAGTGGCAACAAAAGTCAATCTGCCGCATCGTTAAGGTTTAAAAATGTTAACCAAATATTCATATTATATATACGATGTACATAGATATGTGAAGCTGCGAGAAGATGGTTGGGGGAGTGGAAAAAGAATTAACATAATCATTACTTTCATTATTACTGGGTGTCTAAGTCATTAAGCTATTGGATTATGTAATGAATATTAATTTATAAAATCATAATTAATTCAAGAGAATATGTCAACACCATTTCTTCGGTCAATTATGATTTCTAATCCTTGGTAACGGAAACACCGGAGTTTTGAACACCATCCGAATTTTACTCCCCCCCCCCTACACACAGTAACGTGTACGTTGTAGCACCTCCTTGAACACCAGTAGAAAAGAAAAGTGTTTTGATTGGACGAAAATAAAGAGGTAAGGTTCGTTTGAGGGGATAGTGTCATCTCTCTATATTTATATTAAAAAAGAGTCACCGCCGCCGCTGTCGCAGTATTGAAAACTGTGTTGTTTAGCTCGATTCTTCGACGTTTTCTCGAGAAAGTACGGATCAGAAAAATATGAAATTAACATGGTTTGTTCTTCATTGTGTTCCCTGGACAATTGTAAACATCTTCTTCCGATACGGTTATTAATTTAGGGTTTATTAAGTGTCAAAGTTGAAAAAGCGACATTTCTTCCGCGAAAATACAAATTTTCAGTCTTTAACCGTGAGTTTTTTTAAAGAGTACCTCTCAACTTAAATTTTTGCAGCTCGTCGAGTTTTTTTTAGAAATTTCAATTTGGTTCTTGATAATATTTTTTGAAATTTTGGAAAAATCGGGACATTTTTGTTACTTTTTTTTAAAACTCATATCTATATGATAGTACTATTAGTTTTTAATTTTAAAAATATCGCAGTATACCTCAGAAGTATCGCCCTGGTGGTGAAAAAAGGATGGTAGGTTAGGTTGGATTTAAAAGACAGGCGCCTCAATCCCATGATAGTACTTTACGCAAGTCCAACTTGATTGGCTAATCGGATCACATGACCTAGATACGTATGTCATCAAGGTTTATAGTTGTTGGCGATTTATCTCTTCCTTTCTGCTTTTCTTTTCAGATCCATGGTGTAGAGGTGGGAGTCGAAAATTGTATCCTTTTATTATATAAGTTAATAATTACATAAGTTAGTGTTTTATGTATGCTTTTTGTTACATCAGAATGGTCCTAAGCCAGGGGGTGGATACGACACCATCATCCTAAAGCAAAAGGGACGGCAGAGGGGCGGAAAAATATCAGCTGGTAGTGAGTTCAGAAGTGGTTCTTAGATTATTTATGTAAAATCAACGGAAGCTTGGAAAAATATGAAAAGGGTATGAAAAATTAGGAAAAGTAAATTAGAATGAGAAGGAATTAAATTGAAATTTTTAAAAAATAATTTGGAGGATCTAAAAACTTTTCCGCCAGCTGGGTTCTAACTTGGGAAGTCATTTTCAGCTGCCGACGCTAATCTAAATGTGGGTGACTTTAGCCATTAGGCCATCGTTGCTTCACGAAAAAGAAGCTCTTTAAAGTATAAGTACCCTTAATATAAGTTGGCAAGAAATACTACTAACAACAACCATACAACATATATATGAGGAGCAAATCAGAGTCAACTTGTCGGACACTTACGCTGTACGCTGAGGCGCTAGTGTATGTATTGTATTTCTACGAAACAACGCGCATATTCAAAATCAAATGGTTACTGCAACAATCAGATTGGCGAGATATCCAAGTGAAGCCAAGCCCGTGAAACTAGCCAATCAAGTTGGACTTGCGTAAAGTACTATCATGGGATTGAGCCGCTTCTATTTAAAAGCTCAAGGGCCGTATTTGATCACGTTGCGTCAAATACTAGAACATCAAGTGAGAAACAGGAAATGAGATGCAAGATCTCGCGGTTGTAGACAGTGTGACTGCAGAGTTGCACATAGACGCTAGCATAAAAAAATTACTTTTTTTGCAAGTTGTGCTGCGTCGCTGTTTTGTGATGTGTTGTCAATGTAGGACCGGTACGCACATACGATTTTTTAACGTACGGTGCCGCTGCGTTGCCGTTACGTCGCCAACTATACACACACAACCGCGAAATGACGCCAGTGGTCACTTGGCCGATTTGAGACTAACAAGAGGAGATTTTATACATCTTTTTGCGGATTTACGAGAAAATCCAGATAACCTTTTTTAATTACTTCCGAATGAGTGTTCGATCATTTGACGAGCTTGCGGGGAAAATTACTGATAAGATTATATCTCAAAATACCTGGATGAGACTCCGTACCTCCTATACAATTCTATTTCCAAATCAACAAAATGTACCGCCATTGCTAAAAAATATTATTAATTCATCTAAAATAACACGCCGTTTAAAGCTGAAGTGGTGTAAGTCCATTAAACATTGTTGTGAGATGAAGAGACTTTACTTCCGAATGAGTGTTCGATCATTTGACGAGCTTGCGGGGAAAATTACTGATAAGATTATATCTCAAAATACCTGGATGAGACTCCGTACCTCCTATACAATTCTATTTCCAAATCAACAAAATGTACCGCCATTACTAAAAAATATTATTAATTCATCTAAAATAACACGCCGTTTAAAGCTGAAGTGGTGTAAGTCCATTAAACAATGTTGTGAGATGAAGAGACTTTTTGTAGCATAGTAGTCAGATTGCCAATGGACTGCATACTCTTGTGTTGCCATATGTGTAGTTATTTGGGGAATTAGGAGGAACACCACCTTTCCAGTATGTAGTTTTCCATATTCAAAATTTGTTACCAGCATTGACTCAGATTTTTCAGAAAGTGGAATTACACCACTTTGGCTTGAAAAGGCTCATATATAAAAAATGATGTGAATGGTTGTATAGTCTCTATAATTCTACACCGTTTGACCAATCCACACCCAATTTGGCACACTTATACTTTAGAACACAGCGGAAAACATAGTCTATTTCTTCCTGTCTTTGTACCAATCTGTAGCCATGAAAATTGGCATTCCTAAAAGATGCCCCTCGAAGCCCCAATTTTAAAATCTAAAGTTTGTTTTTCTGCAATAAATGGACATTCAACAAGGAAACATGTTCTACAGGGTTTGTGTGCTTGAGTTAACACAGGGAAATGAAGCGGTCATATTTGAAACCCGAGCAACTCCGGCTTATTCAGCTAGATTAGTATAAAAAATAACGGATGTTTGCACCGCTCAACAGGGAAAATAAGGTACAGAGACCTTCTGAACGTTCGCTGCTACGTGGGGAATTATTGTACACATTGCACGTAAGGTGGACGTACGTAGCCACAATGTTGCCGGAGTTATACGTGCACTACACTCTCCGATCTTCGGTATGTGAGACCGCACTTACGTTGCCGCAGCGGGACCGTATGTTTTAACATAAGATGTGTGCACCGGTCCTTACTGAGAAGTACATCAGTGGTTTCTCTTGCAGCCTCGAGTCCGTCATCCCAGCAGCAACAACAGCAACAGCAGCAGCAGCAACAACAGCAACAGGAGCGGTGGACAATCCTGCAAGACGACGCTGAAAACATACAGCAGTCTCCGGACAGTGACGAGCGAGAACGCGAGAATTCAAACGAGGACTACGGCGAAATGAAGATCTTCGGCCAGGGAGAATCCGAAACTGCTGACAGCATGAACGAAATCACAGACTTGTACGACGAAGAAAGCGTGGTTTGGGAAAAAATAGGTAATCATTCATTTCCTCATAAATCACTTGGACCTAAACGGCATTGAAAAATATGAAGCATTTATTTTTGATTTTACAAAACAGTATTGCACTCCTTACTAATCGCTATTTGCTTCCAAAAGAGTTTTGAATTGAAATAAGAACCAGTTTTTCTACTTTACTACACCTAAACAGTTGATATATTTTTAACATAGAACTGATTGAGTACACGAATGTTATCCTCTTAAACGGAGGTAACAAAACGTTGATTGAATCATCTAGTTTGAAAGACGAATGGGACATCGGTTTTAGAACCTGGTGTGGAGAGTACGAATTGAAATTCGTTGTTCTTGTCAGAAGCAGACGATTCGCGTAATATCGCTCTCTTTCTCTCTCGGCGAAAGTTTGTAATGCGCATGAGCGAAGCATTGCGAACGGAGCGCGTATCAATATTCTTACTTCTTAACTTTTCCCTTTCGGTTGTGTTCGCCTTGTGTCTCTTTTCGTCTTGTGGAATAAATTATTGTGTTCTAATAACGAACACCACACTGGATTAGCAATCGGAGAGCTACGAGTTCCAAACTCGATCCAACCAAAGTCCGTCGTGTATGTGGGGGGGTTGTGCGCGTTAAATTAGTCGTGGCCTCGCCTCGAATTGACGGGGAATGAAAGTTTGGAGAGTGGGAGCCAGCTCAGGTGTTGACTTCGTTCTCCGATAGTGTTTCAAAATTACAGATCTTTCCGTCATTGGATCTTTCCCTTCGGGATTGATCTCGGACCGTCGTCGAGAATGGTCAGTTTTGTTGCTCCAGTGGAACGTAAATTCAACTACCTACCTTCTGCTTCGTGTAGCTAGGCTAAATTTGACCCTAGCGTCATGAAACATGACCAACCTTTACGGGTTGATTGAGGTTTCTTTCAGAATGTGGGATTGTTTAGAATCGGGATTATCAGCTCCGTTTCTGAAGGTACATGTAGGTAAGTTTACAAACACGAGACAAAAGGAGGTAATTATCAGAATCCTGAAGAGCACCCGGGTGGACACTTCAAATGGTTTACCTCACACGTTCATGAGCTGCCTTTTGAGTCTCTGTTTTATACACCTTGGAAAGTAACTTTTTCAGAACCTACTCATGCTAAAGCAAAGGAGGCTATTTTTCGGTTTTTGCAATCTAAACACCAAGTACTCATTATTATTTCCGGAGGGACCGGTACTTCCCTCCTTTCGTTACTCTACCATCCAAATCCGATCTGGTGGTGAAGGTGTTAGCCTCTTGATCGGAAGCTTCCTGGTTCGATTCCGGGTCAGTGCATGAATGTTTGTAAGCATGTGGTAATGGTAACTTTTAGTTATCGTCCTACTAGAGCAACACAACGGGCTATTGACGACGGTTCGGAATCAGTCCCTTAAGGGAAAGATCCGAATACAACAACTCGTAATTTTGAACCATGGTCAGACGACGAAGCAACACCTGAGCTGGCACCCCACTCTCCAAACTACCACACCAACCCAACGTGAGGACTTTCGGCCACGACAGATTTAAGCATCTCTTCACCATACGCTTACAAACATCCATGCCCGGACCCGTATTCGAACCAGGAACCTTCCGATCTAGAGGCTAACACCTTAACCACTATACCGGTTGGTCGGCGTAAGCGTATGGAGCAGAGGCGGCTGGTTCATTTTAAATCCGTCGTGGCCGAAAGTCCTCACCTTGGGTTGGTGTGGAAGATTGGAGAGTGGGGTGCCAGCTCAGGTGTTGCCTCGTCATTTTACCGTGGTTCAAAATTACGTGGTGTTGTCCTCGGATCTTTCCCGAAAGGGGATTGATCTAGGACCGTCGTCTATAGCCGTTGTGTTGCTCTAGTACGACGTTGATTAAAAATTACCAATTAAATCGCAACTAATGAATTACTAAGCCTCAACTCAAGTAGAAAAATACGTTTATGATAGTTGCTTGCAGTACAGATGTGGGTCGTTGATTTTGGGGGTTTTATGACGCAAGTGCCATATTTGGCCAGATCGCACAAGACATACTATGCCAAGTAATAGACATACAGTCTCAATGAAAGTTTTTAAACAAGGAGAAATACACCCAAAGAGGAATGCACCTAACAAGGAAACGAACCTGCGCTTCTTACAACTCGAAAGTTGCTAGTGCAGTGGGCATACCCATTGAGATACGACGGCTCCGCAGATGAGGGTCATTGCGTGCTCCTGGAGAGAGGTAAATAATTCAAATGGGAATTTGGTAATGGTAATATTAATTAACGTCGTACTGTAGAAATACAACGTGCTATTGACGACGGTCCGGGATCAATCCCCTAAAGCTTCAGGTTCCTAAGAAAGTGGAGCCGTTATCTAACAGTGATACGTCATGATGCCGCGGTCAAAACTAGGCGGCCGTCTAAACAGAATCCAGAGGTGTCAACTTAGACGGACAGAATACGGTGGAGAATGGGCAACACAGACGGCTATCGTGGTTTATTTTATTCGAGAAACAAAACAAAGTGGCCTTTTTATTCTCTAATCCAAAGTTTCTAACTTCGGAATCGTTGAAGATAGAGTGAAAATTTCAACGAATCTCAAATCAGCGTAAAATTCTACACCAGAGATCGACACCAAAAACAGTTTTATTATTCAATTATTTACCATTTGATTATTTATTAAATATTTAATTATTTATTTAAAGAAAATCACATTTAAAGTATCGTTCTGGTGTTTTTACTGTGTTTTTTTTACTGTGTTTAACGATCCCGATTTTACAAAAACGAACTAATCAATGAACGTCAAATATGTTTGTTTGTTTTGCTCCCCTCCGCTCGAATCTTTTGGCGCATGAAATGAAATGTTGCCACTACAAGAGAAAAAACGTTCCACAACTGTTTGAGACCGCTATGACGGCAGTCATGGAAATGACAGATCTGATAATTGTCGTTACGCTCACAATCAACGCTCTCTAAGAAACCAACACCATCTGTTTGTATAAACGTTTTAGTGACGTCACCCACAGATACATCACTGCTGCTAGATCAACGGCTAAGCTTTAGAGAAAGATCAGAGGACACCACCACGTAATTTTGAACCACGGTCAGATGACGAGGCAACACCTGAGCTAATGTACATTTTGACTAGACTAGAGGTAATTGGTAATTTTTGAGTTAAAGTCGTACTAGAGCACCACAGCGGGCTATTGACGACGGTCCGGGATCAGTCCCTTAAGGGAAAGATCCGAGGACAACACCTCGTAATTTTGAACCACGGTCAGATGACGAAGCAACACCTCCCACTCTCCAAACTTCCACACCAACCCAACGTGAGGACTTTCGGCCACGACAGATTTAAGGTGCACCAGCAACCTCTTCACCATACGTTTACAAATATCCATGCCCTGACCCGGATTCGAAGCACGAACCTTCCGATCTAGAGGCCACCTTAACCACTATACCGGTTGGTCGGCTCCAGACTAGAAGAACTGGCGAAAATGGATAGGTAGGTAGTTAATTAACGTCCCACTGGAGCAACACAACGGGTTATGGGCAACGTTCCGGGATCAATCCAGAAGGAAAAGTTTCAAGGACGCCTTGTAATTGTGAACCACAGTCAGATGACGAGAACACCCAAGTTTGTAGCCCAATCTCTCGAAATTTTCATATCACGCCTACTTGGACATTTGAAGTCACTACAGATTTAATGTGAACCAGCTTCCGTGTACACGACAGACTTTGGCTGGACAGTTTCGAGCTCACAGCCCTCAAGTTGCTCTTCCAATTGGGCGATCGCGGCCCCTGGGGAAAATGGAATAAACTCTGGTAATGAAATAATTTTGGTTTAAAAGTTTTCTACTCAATTTCTGGCACTCAAAAGCGGGTAGGGTATATTTTTATATAAGGTTGGCGAGTGGTGGGGGGCGAGTATTGACGTCATCAATATGGCTGCACGTTAAACGTGTGACACTTTACTTAAACGAACCTAGCTTCTCAACGAAGCATCGTAGAGCATTGTTCTATATATTAATTGTTCGTAATGAAATAACCATTGTTTTATGTAAGAATAATATAGTTCGTAAGTGTAATAGTTTCCCTGATATTTAGCCCGAAATGTACATTTTACGAGTTTCTTTTGTTTCATAGTGAATGTTTAAAGCCCAACAACTCTTAAACCGTTAAGAAAATAAAAAATAGGCAAGATTTAAAATGTTGGCTAAGATTGAGGGGATTTTAAAAAATGCCATAAACATGGCTTTGGATGCATAAGGAGATAGTAAATGGCGGGTTTTATCATACTATTGAAGCCAAGAACTGCTTGACCAGCCCGGTGTGGAGGGGATCTTGAGAATTAACACTGACCTCTCTGATGTATTAGTATGGACTTGTAATGTATTATAATCACAAACAAAGACTAAATAATAAACAAATAAAATAAGAAATGCTATGTATATTTCGTCTGTTGTATTGTACGTGTGTTCATAGTAGTACCTATGATATGCTTCAATAATTACTCTAATGTAATATTTACCTGCTAATTAACTAATGCTAAATCTTAATATAGTAAGTACAATTGATAGGGAAGATCACATGCTATCTAGATAAGTGTTTGAATAGAGAAAGAATATTTTCAAGAGGAAATGTCTCTCAAGAACATCCATCCGAGTAGTGATTAGGGGCGTGCAATGCCCGATTATTTTAATTATTTCAATCTAAAATGGAAGTTAAAGATCGAACGATCTGAACATGTACATAGATCAAGGCTCGAAATACCCGGGTGCTCCAGGTCAACTGTGCACATGAAAATAAAAGTGTGAACCAAATTTTTTCACTCCAGTTAAAGAAGGGGGGAACGTGTTTTATGTTATTTTGATTTTTGAACAAAATATATATATATACTAGTATCGACCTCTCTCGCTCTAAAGGAACGTAATTAAAATTCCTAAATACACACAATGCAAAAACAAAATCGCTGGGTCGTAACGGGTTTATAAAGGAGGAAGGTTTACTTGGTGTCACTGCTACCAGAACTTTCCTATGATCGAAATTTTTTCCAGATGGTTCTGTTGGAATTTCTGTATTCTGTATTCCCGCATTTCTGTAAACACTTCGTGTTTCAATAAAGTGTAAATAAAGCCGTAGGAATTCTTGAGAATTGTCTAGCCACTGCATATCGTAAACAATTATTTTCGTTATTTATCTTTAAACTCAGATTTTATCTGCTTAAAATATTGTGTACTCGTTTTTGTTTTATGTGTTTTTTGCCCACCAATGTCTGAATATTTGTAAGTAATATTTTCGCAGATAAAAAAAATTGTTTAAATATTTTTTATTTACTATCTACTACTAACCTATCTAAACATACCCAACTAATAAAGTAGTTTATATTAAGTTAATGCTCTTAATTACGTTTTTTTAAATGTGCACCTAAAATATAATATGTGCACCTAATTTAAAAACTTAGGTGCACAAAGTGCACCTGTATTAAAAAAACTATTTCGAGGCCTGACATAGATGCTCTACAAAAAATAACTCCAATATTTTTTGCCTGCAGTAGACCTAACTATGCTCGCTGGACGACTGTTTACCTTCTGAACTTACTAAATATTGACTCAGTGTGCCCTGGTGCAAAACAGGCCCTTTCTCAAGATGGTCTGTCTATAAAACGCTCTGAAACATCTTTTTCAAGAGTTCCAGTTGACATGACTCTTGAACAAAGAGTCTGCATCAAGACTTACTGGTATTACAGCGTTTGAAAACTCTGATTCAGCTAGGGCTAGGTGGATGAAAACTAGATCATTACGGAGCAAAACAGAAACAAGTTTTAAGAAGGCAGTGGTGTATCCAAGAAACCAAACTCCAAACAGGACCTTCATGAAAAGTCGGATCGGAAAAGACAACAAAGATGTTGATTGTGTAATATCTTCACTCGAGAGCTTTTCAAATCCTTTTGAAGAAATGGACAGAGAAACTCCTTTTAGAAACATATCCAATGGGCATGTTGTGGACGATAATGTAAGTAAAGATCTCCTAAGTGCATACTTCAAAGGCACAGAGGCCTTTGAAAATTTTAAGATGTAGTATATTAGTGATTTAAGAAATGTTGAACTTCCAATACTAAGAAAAATTGTTTTGAACTGTGCTTCTGTGTGTGCTTCTAAAACTATCCAAGGATCAGATAAAAAATTCCATGTTGTAAAATGCACACGTGATCGTTTGAAAAGACTTCTCAACATTGCCTCTGAAAAGAAGTGTGACATGAAAGATGTTTTGTCCTATCCTCTTACCCCAGTTCCCCTAGCTCTAGGACAGATGGATGGCTCACTGAATAAAACATGTAAATCAAAACTGATGCATAAGTTGGAATAGCTTCAAAAAGAAGATATAGTATCTGCTCCAGTAACTGTGGACACAATAGTCTTTGATGCCGTGTTTATCCTTCACATAATTCAATTCCCGGATAACTATGGAGCTCTTGCCAACAACATTCTGGGATCAATGTGTAAAGAAGAAGCTAAAGTAATTCACTTAGTATTTGACGTCTAAGGCACTCCAACTATCAAGGATACGGAACATGACATACGTAATGCTAAAACATTAGTGAATGAAATAAGTGTTTGGACCTGAACAAAAAACTCCAAAAAATTCTTCAGTGACTCTACGAAGCGAGTCGTTCAAGACATCTTTAACAAAGTATTCATGCAAAGAATGTAGATCTTCCAAATATTGTCACTTGCTAGGCAATAAAAAAGTTATATGTTGCTGTAGAACAGACTTGTTATATCTACTCGTGTATTGGAACCAACATGAACGTAAATGAGGCGAAAGAACTTGCCTGCCAACACAATGAAGCAGATACGAGGATGATTTGTCACATTACACACACGACTCGAGATGATGAAGATAAAAATGTTGTGGTGCGTGCAAACGATTCGGATATTTTAGTGTTAATGATCTATCACCAAAAGAACTTAAGGAATGCACACTTATGTGGCTTGAATGTTGTGTATCTTCAAACATCTCTAGAAGATTATATTAACGTCTCAAAAATAACAAAAATAGCTGCCGGCCTGCCAGGCTTTCACGCCTTGACTGGTTCAGATTACACTGCTGCTTTTTCCAGCAAAGGTAAAATCAAACCATTTAATATTCTCACAAAAAGCATGGCTCATAAAAAAAATCAGGCTAAATTAGGAGAATCCGTCTTGGTGGATGAATCATTGCTGATTGGTGTAGAGATATTTGTGTGTGGTATGTATGGCCATCCTTCGTACGTCTCAGTATCAGAAGTGAGATACAGTAATTTTAAAAAGAAAACGTCAGCTCTGGTAACAAGTAAACCGTTGACAAAACTGTTGATCCTACTCTTCTTCCTCCTTCAAAAGCTGCTTTAAAACAAAAAGCCAAGCGGAGCAATGCTGTATCTTTGATGTGGAAACGTGCTATCCTCTGTAACCCTCTGGAAAACATTGACCCCACCTGTCATAGATGGAACTTAGAAAACGAGAAATACCAGGTTAAGTGATATGAAGGGCCTATGTCATCTGGTATTATTCCGCATGAAAATGACGATACTTCTGCAGAGGATCAAGTTGCTTTAAAAAGCAATGATAGTGACACATACTACGATAATGCTGTAAAACTACTTAAACAAGAAAGCAAGTGCTAATTTTAAATTGTTTCTGTTTAAAACATTTCTTTCAATTTGACATCTATTGTAAGATTTAGCATTAGTTTTAGATTTAGTTAATTAGCAGATAAATATCACGTTAGAGTAATTATGAAAACATATTTTAGAGGTCCATGAGTTCTATTGTGAAGACACGCACAATGCAATAGAAGAAATATACATAGAAATTAGTTATTTTATTTGTTTGTTATTTAGTCTTTGTTTGTGATTATGATACATTTCAAGTCCCTACTAATACATCAGAGAGGTCAGTATTAACTCTCAAGATCCCCGACACAACAGGCTGGTCTAGCAGTTCGTTGCTTCAAGAGTAAGACAATAACCGCCGTTTATTATCTCGTTATGCATCCAACGCCATGTTAATGACATTTTTTAAATCCACGCAATCTTAACAAATGTTTTAAATCTTGCCAATTTGATTTTTTTAACGGGTTAAGAATTGTTTGAGAGACATTCACTATGAAACAAAAAACTCGCAAAATGTACATTTCGGGCTAAATATCAGGGAAAATATTACACTTACGAACTATATTATTAGAACATAAAAAAATGGTTATTTCATTACGAACAATTAAAAAAAAAGAACAATGATCTACGATGCTTCGTTGAAGAGCTAGGTTCGTTTAAGTGATGTGTTACACGTTTACGCCTCAGCCATATTGATGACGTCATAACTCGGCCAATACCACTCGCCAACATTAAGAAAGGCCTCTCTGAAGACTGTAGGTTATGGGTATTCTGAAACACATAACAAAGTTTATGGAAAATTAGGGATAAATAAAAGTGGTCTATCTCTTGGTCTATAAAACATACTGTAAGAGTTCTCCGAAATTATTTTCTAAATACGACCCTGCCTCAAAGAGACTACAAGACAAAACTAGCATTTGTCACAGCTACTAAAATTTTCAACTGGTTGAATAAGCATGCCACATAAAAAACGCACCTTAATTCTTTTATTCAGCTTTTAGTTTACAATGGGATTTAACTGAATGAAGGACAGGACAGGACAATCACTTCCGGAGTTGTCATTCATATTAATGGTAAAATTAGAAAGCATTGCAGTGCTGCCATCTGTCGCTCACAATCTTACTAGAATATCGGTCAAACGTTTTCGATCATTTTTGTGCTAAAAGCGAACAGAAAGAAATATTTTGTCATTGGAGGAAATATTAATTTGTTTTCAGATGCTGCAATGAGACGAGGAAATTATCCCCCAATTTAGGAAGTTCACCAGCTTTCCATTTCGCTTATAAAATCAATTTTGTCCCAGGAAATTTGATTTTTATAATCGTCGAGGCGAAATGTGTGGACTTTATATGAAATCAAGAACTAATTTCAATGTTACCATAAGAACACTCAGTGATTAAAAATGCTTCATTTTTAAAAGTTAGTAATGATTCGCTTGAAAAATTTGAATTACATTGCGATTGATATGAATGTACATTAGTAACGACAGTGACGGACAGGTCCACCAGGAATTCGGGGAATTACTGTGAGGCTTGTGCTTCTAGGAGGCCGGTAGGGCTTTCAATAAAGAGGTGATGTAAATTAGACCAAGAGAGTGTATTTTACGCAGTAATTTATGTTTTTTATTAGAAAAGAAGTCAATTATTAGATATCAATAATAAAGTGACCAATCGTCCTCTTTTAGGGAGGACAGTCCTTCTTTTGTAGGTTCTGTCCTTCCTCCAAAAGTGTCCTCCTACCTGTCCTCCTTTTCGATAATTTCCACAAAACGATTCAAAAGATTGAAGGTGAACATATTTCAGCTACAGAAGTTAGTCTTATTTTGAACGATTTTTTGTCCTTCAATATAAATCACGATTTGAAGAAAAATTTATTCACATTTAATAATAGAAAAAAAATTGTCAAACTTAGAGGAATCAAATCCGGGCATAACGGAAAATTTTACCAAAGAAGTGCAGAATTTTTACCAAACATGTTTCCAATATGTCGAAGAATGGTCTTAAACAAATATCACAGGAAATAACAGTTTTCAACGGTGTTTTTTGACTTCATCGCAAGTAAATTGGGCAGATATTGAAAATTGTGTTGAGTTTTTATCGAAAGAAATGCCTGATATTAAAGTGAATGACAATTGTCTGTTTGAAGAAATTAGAAGACTGAATGTATATTTAAATTCTGATAAATTAGAACAATGGGAAAATCAACATGTTGAAATTGATATAAGATTGGTAGAAATATTTAACCATTTCAAAAATGAACACATTCCATATGAATATTTAGTCATTCTTGTTGAATCTACGTTATGCTGCCCTGGAACTAATACAGTGGAACTAATAATAAGGGAGAAAGAACAGAGGACAACACCACGCAACTTTGAGCCACGGTCAGATGAATAGGTCACACCTGAGATGACACCACACTCTCCGAATTTGCACACCAACGTGAGGACATTTGAGGCCATGGCAAATTTAAAGCGGACCAGCCGCCGTGTACCCGGTAGTGATGCGACATCGACAACAAAACATCGATGTTCAAAATTAAAACATCGATGTTGATAATACATCGCCCCCAAACCATCGATGTTTTTAAAATTCAGTGTATTTAAACTTTTTTTCTCATTTCTTAAAACTGGTTTAACTACTTGTGATGCGACATCGACAGCAAAACATCAATGTTTTGAAACATCGGTGTTCTAAATCAAAACATCGATGTTGATAATACATCGCCCACAAACCATCGATGTTTTTTAAAATTCAGTATATTTAAAGTTTTTTTCCAAATTTCTTAAAACTGGTTTAGCAACTAGTGATGCGACATCGACAGTAAAACATCGATGTTGATAATACATCGCCCCCAAACCATCGATGTTTTTAAAATTCAGTGTATTTAAACTTTTTTTCCCATTTCTTAAAACTGGTTTAACAACTTGTGATGCGACATCGACAGCAAAACATCAATGTTTTGAAACATCGGTGTTCTAAATCAAAACATCGGTGTTCTAAATCAAAATATCGATGTTGATAATACATCGCCCACAAACCATCGATGTTTTTTAAAATTCAGTGTATTTAAACTTTTCCCTCCATTTCTTAAAAATTGGTTTAGCAACTAGTGATGCGACATTGACTCCAATACATCGATGTTTTTTTTTATAAAATATCAATGTTTTAAATAACAAACAATAATTCAATTCAAAACAACAATAATTCAATTCTATTAAATTAATTTGAAAATGTTCTAGATTAAATTTTAAAATTCGGGCTTCGTACAAAAATCGCAAAACATTCGGGCTTTCTGTGTGCCAAATTTCATTCTTATGACTGCCATAGATTCGTCAGGACAGTCCACGCACGCAGACAAACGCTTACTTTTATAATCGTAGAGATGAGTACTTTAAAATAAAATTTTACACACAAATATATAATAATCATATGACTACACTGGATAGGATAATTTTTAATAAAATTAATTTGATTTCTATACTAATAGCAAAAATTTAATTATAACGCTAAATGTTCTACCGAAAAACATTTTTAATATACATAGGACTTAACAGACTTGAAAACGCTTTTTAATCACATACTTGCTTATATATTAGACAGTCGGAGATACAAGATAATTTTAAGATATACGTTATGAAAATGAAGTAGCAGTCAAGTATTAGAAAATATAGTAATTTTTTTTTTCTTTAAAAATGTGTTAGTCTAATCAAAGATTGAGGAATATATTATTTAGGAAAACCATATTTAAGTATAAAGAATTAACAAGTGATAAGATATAAATTGTAGCCAATTATTTTTTGCTATATTTTCTTCACAACTAATAAAATGTATGATAGATACATATAAATAACTAATGTCCAACACCCAATGCGACTTACAAGTTGAAACAAGCACTTCATATACGCCCCCTTACAAAGCACGGGACGTCCCGTGCACTACGAAAGTACCTAGATGACCACAGATGATGTGTAAAGAGGGAAGAAATTATTCGATTTTCCTAATGGTTTCTCGGCCGTTCTGGGTTTTTGAAGACATCGTCTTGAGACCCGTGTGGCCGTTAGAGGGTTAACGTCACACTGGAGCAACACAACGGGCTATTGGTGACGATCCGGGTAATGGTAATTTTAGTTAAAGTCGTACTAGAGCAACACAACGGGCTATTGACGACGGACCGGGATCAATCCCTTAAGGGAAAGATCCGAGGACAACACCTCGTAATTTTGAACCACCGTCAGGTGGCGAAGCAACACCAGAGCTGGCACCCCACTCTCCAAACTTCCACACCAACCCAACGCGAGGACTTTTGGCCACGACAGATATAAGCACCTCTACACCATACGCTTACAAACATCCATGCCCGGGCCCCGATTCGAACCAGGAACCTTCCTATACAGAGGCTAACACCTTAACCACTATACCGCTGAAAAACGGAAAAATAACTCCTGGAGACGTTAAGGGTTATTGGTAATTTTTTTAATTAACGTCGTTCTAGAGCAAAGAATCTGGTTATTGTCAACGGTTCGGGATCAATCACACTTTCCAAACCACCTCTCTCGGCCACGAAATTTAAGGTGCACTAGCCATACGCTTACAAACATCCGTACACTGACTCGAATCAGGACCTTCCGATCTAGAGGCGAATAATTTAACCAACAGACCGTTTGGTCGGCGGAGATGTTGTGGGAAGTAGCAAACTGATCTAAAGTTGAATTCAGCACTTACGGGGGTCCGGGACTCTAAAATTTTCGAATTTAAAGTTTTTGTTCTGAAATTTTTTCTGTAGGCATACATTTTATTTTGCAATTTTATAACTATTTTATATTTTCAAAACTTTAAAAAATATTTTCATTCAAATTTAAAAATATCACACAAAATTGATATATCTAAAAATATTTTATAACAAATTACTTCATTTCTGCATTAACTAACACCTAAAAGTTCATACTATATATCGTCTTCGTGATTTTTGGTTAAAACAATTAGAAAAAAATTAAAAAATATATTTCGTTCAAAACTACATAAAACACATAGTATACAAAGTTCGAAAAATGGAATATATATATATACAGGGTGGTCCCGAATTCATGGTACAAACTTTAATGGTAGGTACAGGACATTGTAACAATGATTTATTGTATAGGAATGTATAGTCGCAAGTGACGCGGTGAGGCGAAAACAGGGGAAATAACGGCCGAAAGGAAAAACAAAGATTTTATTGAAAGCGTTGTTGACAAGTGTCATGTTTACAGTAATTGTTCAAAATTGCGTCCACCAGTATCGATACATGCTTGACAGCGTCGGTGGAGCGATTGGCGTACACGTTCTAAGATGCCTGGTATTTCACGCACACCTGCAGCAGCTACAGATAAGCGAGCGACGAGATCCTCATCTGAGTCAACTGGAGTCTCATAAACAAGATGCTTTAGATGTCCCCATAAAAAGTAATCGAGGCTCGATAAATCGGGGTGGCCAAGGGACTGGTCCACCACGCCCAATCCATCGAGTACCAAACGTGGCATTCAGGTAATTCCGTACATCAATGCTGAAGTGTGCTGGCGCCCCATCGTGCTGAAACCACATGCGGTTACGAATGGCGATCGGAACATCATGCAGCAGTTGTGGTAACACTTCTTTCAGAAAAATAAGATAGCTTCCGCCAGTGAGCCGCGTGGGTAGTAAGTATGGGCCAATCAAAAAGTCGTTCACAATACCAGCCCACACATTAATACTGAAACGTTGTTGAAACGCATGTCGACGCGTTGCATGTGGATTATCGGTTGCCCACACATGGGAATTGTGCGCATTAAAGACACCCTCGCGTGAAAATGTCGCTTCATCTGTAAATAGCACATAATCTACGAAATCCGGCTGCAACGCACATTGCTGCATCACCCACAGGCAGAAGTTCACGCGGCGAGGATAATCTGCCGGATTCAATGCTTGTACTTTCTGAAAATGGAAGGGGTGTAAGCGATTTTCGTTTAACACTCTGCATACAGTCTGATGACTCACACCTACGTCACGCGCAACAGTTCTTGTGCTTGACTCGGGTCTATCAGCCACAATGTTCAAGATGCTTTCTTCCAGCCTTGGAGTGCGTACAGCTCTTACTCGACCAGCGCCATGTCTGTTGACGTCGAACGCACCTGTTTCACAAAGTTGACGATGTAACCGTTGAAAGATTCTATGATCCGGCATTCGTCGATCAGGATACTCCGCGCGATACATTCGTAACGCAGCTCTGCCGTTACCATTTGCACGGCCGTACATGTAATGCATGTCTGCTTTTTCTGCATACGTAAAGTCGCCCATCGTCTACGGCAGCACAATTGTGAATGGCGCTTTTCCCTACTGCGATGCATCATGTTCAACAGCGGCTAGACATCCACTGCCCTCTACCGGCAATGATACCAACCGATCACTCCATTTCTCTTTCCTTTTATTTCCCTCGGTATAGTGGTTAAGGTGTTAGCCTCTAGATCGGAAGGTTCCTGGTTCGAATCCGGGTCCGGGCATGGATGTTTGTAAGCGTATGGTGTAGAGGCGGCTGGTGCACCTTAAATCTGTCGTGGCCGAAAGTCCTCACGTTGGGTTGGCGTGGAAGTTTGGAGAGTGGGGTGCCAGCTCAGGTGTTGCCTCGTCATCTGACCGTGGTTCAAAATTACGAGGTGTTGTCCTCGGATCTTTCCCTTAAGGGACTGATCCCGGACCGTCGTCAATAGCCCTTTGTGTTGCTCTAGTACGACGTTAACTAAAAATTACCATTACCATTACCTTTTATTTCCCCTGTTTACGCCTCACCGCGTCACTTGCGACTATACATTCCTATACAATAAATCATTGTTACAATGTCCTGTACCTACCATTAAAGTTTGTACCATGAATTCGGGACCACCCTGTATATATCACAATTGCTGAAGACAAATTAAAGAAATATATTTGAAAAGTAAATGTAGAAAATTGCGTTCATTTATGACAAATAGTTTTTAAGTTATCGATTTCCACTATTGTGAAATCCCATTTAACACAAAAGGAGAAAAAGAGCGTTTAAAATAATGAAGGCTCATTTGATTTGCAGCTGGTCATGTTTTAAAAAGTTGAATATTTTCGGTTTTACTGACGGTAGAAAAAATATTTAGGTAACATTTTATTCAGAAATATGTAATATTTTTCAAGATAAAAAAAAATGTGAACTTTTTTTTTCTTCATATTTTGAGTTTGATATATTAGTTGGAACTGATATATTAGTTACCTATTTAGAAAATTCGTTCCATAGGTTAAAATAATTTTAGAGATGCATGATTTAAAATTTGTGTAGCTATAAAAACGTGTTTAACGATTAAAAAATTTAGTTCCAGGTTGTCCAACTCCTTTATGCGAAAATTCAGGATGTCGGATAGGAATTCCTCCAGGACACCAGTGTCCCACGTGCATTTGCAGTAAGTATTGCCCCCTCCCAAGAAAAAAAGAGCACATACCCTCCGATTTATATACCATTTGATGAAAACCTTTCTTTTCAGATCGGAGGATTCGGCAGCCATGAAGAAAACTGACATTTTTGTAAAAAACGCCATATTAAGAATCTTTGAATTTTGAACTGTATGTGAAATATTAAAATAATTTATGTCTTTAAAATACCGGAATTCTTTCCAATCTTTACAAAAGGAGTAAACACTTTTTTCAAACAAGTGAAGAGTTTCAGTTAACATACGCCACTAGCAGGATTCGAATTAAAAAAAACTTCGAATTATAACGGTATATCCATTATGTAAGAGGTCCCGTGATTTAAAATTTTTTCGCATTAAAATTCTCGATTCTCTAATATTTTGCTTTTTGTTTATGTAACATATTTCTATAAGAAGTCACTTTCTTGGAGCACTTCAAATGTAGCTAAACATTCAGAATTGAGAATCCCAAGCATTCAATAATTTACTAATAAATGGCAGAATGCAGACAATTTTCTAGTTATAATTTGCAAACATGCGTTTAAATCCTCTATTTACAGAATGGAAAGGTGTGTGTTCCATCTGCAGCATAAGTTCCAGTTCTTCTCATACTCTTAAGAGTGGCACAACAGAGGTCATATAGGTAGACCAGCTCCAAACCTACTCTATTTTTAATAGTTATGAGCATTAATGTCGACCAACATTAAGTTCAAAACGAATCTGAAAATTTCTGAATCAAAACTGCCCCGAGTGGTGAAAGCAGTTTTGATAACTGGGGATGACGAGGTTAGACGGAACGAAAAAAAAAATCAGATGCATGGCTTCATACAAATTTTAGTCTCTTTCCTACTAAGACAATAATTTTTATCTCAAAAAAAAAATCAAGTCCAAAATGCACAAATATGTCCAATCCTGGCAAGTCTGTATGATCCAAGACTTGTTTGTCTTGGGGCTTTCATACTAAGGCGGAAAAAATGAAAACGAGACCATGCGCATATTATCTAGACTGGATGCTGGTCACAGTAGGTTCGTTTGGTTATGGCTCAAGGGCCAGACAGTTTTGTCCCCTAAATCAATAAAATTGTTTACAAAGGCTCTCCCGAAAGCGACATCCTTGGTGTGAATGTTTCGTGCCAGTGTAAGACGCTTGTCAGAATGCAATATTCATTTAAATTTGCACAATGAATACAAGTTTTCACCGAAAATTTCAAGGCACGTTTGCTATCAGAACATAGAAATTTCAAAATTCAAACTAGCAAATATTTAATTTTAGTTGAATACATGGGAAACTAATAAAACTACAAGGATTACATATCTGCTCTGCATTTCCCTGTACCCATAGCTACTAGTTTGGCCAAAGTAATTCCCAGGATTCTTTCTACCAAAACGAGTTGCTTTGGTTTCATTGCAAAACGGCCATGGGAGTATTTAGTTATAATAGTGTTGGTTATATTTCTAGGAATCTCATGTTTAGAAAGTTTGATTAATTGATTGTTCTTACAATCCCCCCCCCAACTTTAGGTATTTTCTACATCATGTAGGTTGTGGACATGAAACTTGGGTAACTATCTGCTCATGAACTTGTTCGTCAGTTTCTTCAAAAAAGCAATTTAAATTTAATACAAAATTTTTACTTTAAACAAGTGAATGTATGGGAGAAATTACTTTTTACAACAATCTAATTGATGCATCCATATTTTTATTCAATAGAAAATATTCAGCATAATTTGTACTGTTTATTGTTTTTATGTATTCAAACAAATAAACCACTTCAGAAAAATTTGTTCCTATTTTAAATGAGACAATCACTGGCTTGCTACTGAAACACACCAAGTCAAAATTCTAAAATACGAGGTTTTTAGTTTTTCTGCACCAGAAAATATTGGACTTCAATTCATTTTTTCTTTGTGTGAAGGCAAGATTTCAGGAGAAATACTTAAAGAAAGAAAGCTTAGGGAATAGCTCCCTTCATTTTTTTCTCAAAACCACACTATTCGACTCGGTGAATTTCACTTGCAAGCCGATGTTATATTCTCGTTAACTTTTAACATTCATTTTTAAACTATCACGATTACAAAATCTCATAACAAATATATTTTGCATAATTTACACAAACATCAATATAGTATATTTAAGTATATATTCGTATCCATTATACACTGTAAGGCACAACAGCAAAATTTTACGAAATATAATTTTATCAGAAAATACATTTTAAAAATATGAAATTTAAGTAGACATTTCATTAAAATTTTGAACATTAAACGTTCAAGAAAAGTAGATTACATAATCAAAAATACACGAATGGTAATATAATTATTCACTAAAATCAAATGTGCATAAAATAAGTTTGGCATACCAACTGTGAAAAATAATACCAGATAAAACAAACTGGATAACATATAAACACCAGAATACCTAAATTTAACATAAATATCAGTAATTTTAAAATAAACCATGCAATTCTCTCATTGGAAATAATTTAATTAACAGTTTGGCTCGTTACTCAAGCCATTTTTTTGTTACACAAGGGCTAATTAACCTGTTGACTACAGCTAGACATAACTGGCGTGATATATATAACTTTTTATAACTTTCAAAGTACAACTGCTGTACTGGCCGTAGCCCAAACTCTAGGCATGATCAAGGTACAACTGCTGTACTGACCATAGTCTAAATTCTTTCTTGGTGCGATTCTTATAACTTTCAAGGTACAACTGCTGTACTGCCCGAAGCCTAAATTCTTTCTTGGCGCGATCAAGATACTACTGCTGTACAAGCCGTAGTCTAAAGCTCGAAAACTCTTGTATTATAAATAAACAAATAATTCAAAATTACTCTACAATTTTCCGACAATCAATAAATAGATCTAGAGGTCAGGGTCCCAGCTACTTGGTTGGAGGTTCCCAATTCAAATCTGGGGGAAGGCATGGATGTTTGTCCATCTGATTGTATGCCTAGAATGTATGTTGTGTATAACATGAACCCACCTGGTGAATCAGGTAATGGTAAGCTACTAGCAATTCTGCCCTTGTAGCGTCACAATGAATAATGTTCATTGCTTAAGCAATCAAGAAAAATTTTTCCCCAACAACCGTTCAACAAAATGCATAAATTAAGAGCTACACCTTCAAGGTTTCTGGACAAGACATTTCAGAATATATGATTTCGCGCACAACAGAATCCATGCCTAGGCACTAATTGTCGAGTTTGCAAGTTAATAAAAAGTCATATGTAAACAATTCCTAAAAAAACATGCAAGATGGCATCATGGTTTATTTTAAGATTACCAATTTACAATCAACACATAATTGACTACACAACATACTTGGCACTGATCAAAATATAACAAATCATTGTAATGCAAACACTGTACAACCATTAATACTGTAACTCATCAGTTGACGGATTTTGGCAAAGAAAAGTTACAACATAAACACAATGAATTCCAGGAGGCGTCAGGTCCAAGAAATGCCTCATTTGTTCTATAACGTAACTATTAAGACTGAACTATCACAGACTTGTAAGAAATATACAATTTTTTAACAACAAACATTAAACACAATGCCCATAATTACCCGGGTGTAGATGCAGTCAAGGAATTAAGCTTTTCCTGATTGAATTTACAAAGAACGATTATGGGATTAATTTGTTAGATGGCTAGTATAAGCAAATTAAAAGCGTTCAAGATTTAAAAACTCGACAAATTTCTCGCGAGAACACTGGCACATACTTTAAAATCATTCGTTATAGCAGTTTGTTTAGATACAAAATTGAAGTAAATTCAAATAATTCAATAACAAGAACAATGAATTAAGTTGTATAAATCACTTTCAGGAAGAAACAAAAAAAATGCATTAACATAACAAATTGCTATTCTTTGTACTTTTTGTGTATTGATACTTTTTCATTTTAGTAAAGCTTATACTCATGTGGATAAAGTCTGCCGAGACAGAAGTTATGCTGTGCTTGCTTTGTTCCATTTTAGCATCATGAAGAATTTATTTTGAAAATTAACTAAAGTACCATCACAAAATATACTAGCATTTGTATATTGAATCTGATATATTTTATCATTTAGATACATTTATAGTTTATTTAGAAACACCAGTTCTTAAATACTCACTATAGAAAAATATCATTTTTCCTTAAAAAATTAATTTAATAAAATTTTCTTTGAACATTGCTTTGACAAGATCATGCAAGTACATACTGGCATTCTTCAGTTTTCTTCATTTAGTAAACGAAAATACCCTCTCAAAATACAAGCGAAAAATTGTACACCAATACAAAATTACATTATCAACAATTCCAGCAAGTCCAGCTCATTTTAGTATAAAATATTGGCAGCAATTTAAGTATTTTTTTTATTTAAAACAACAATATTTTTAAGTACTGTATTCGATGACTTATTAACAAATGGTAAAAATTGATAAATGCTACAATTTAAAAACCTTGCCCCCCCCCCAAAAAAAAGTGCTTTGGGACCCAATTAATTCTTGTAAAGCTTCAGATTTAAAATATATTCTCACAACATCTTGCATGAAAAGGTAAATCGAGCAGATTTTAAGTATGCAAAAAAGCTATTTTCCTGTTTCAAATATTTGGGTGTAAGTCTCGCCACTCTTTTCACATACTTTGAATTTCTTTATCCCGTAATCTCACGGAATTTAAATCAGTTCATTAAATTAGCATGCCGAAAAAATCCTACTAAATAATCATATATTGAATAAAAAATTTATAACATCAGATTTACACTCGTAAAATGCCATTCAATTTCATTACTTACAATGAAAATATTTCTACGATATGAGGATATTGGAGCAAAAGTGGCTTATCCTCACAAAATCCAGAAAATTTTATTACCTTTCATTTTTTGAAATGTGCAGGTTCAAGTCTTCTAAAGTTACAAAATAGCCCGTTGATCACTGAAAAACAAGTTTTTCGAATCTCGAGTCACATAGCAGATAAATAAAAATATATAAATAATGGTACCTAGAAAATCGCATTTCTTTTTATTGGTGGGTTAGTCCACTCTTGCTGCGATAGCCTCATATCATACAATTTATATTCCTCAAATATTTTCGAATCTTCCATAAAAAGATATAATTCTAAATTAAAACTGTTTTACAATGTTTCAAAAATAAAAAGTAATGATCAAATACAATGAAATGACAAAGAAAGGTTTTTGCTATGAAACAAAATTATGCTCAGAATCAATGGAATGTTTATGGGAGAGTTAAAAATAAAAGCTTTAAATAAATGCAAAACCTACAAATTCATACACTCTTGTCCAAGTAACGCATCTTAAAGGAAGATCAACATGCCTCTTAAAGATAAAAATACAATAACCAAGTATTTCAGAAAATTCTGCGTTTTTCTTAGATATTTGTGAATTTAAAAAATTACCATAAAACATGAAATGACTAGGAGTGTCTCTTAATCATCCAAATATATCTACGATCTATGATGAAACAATAAAGATGAACATTACGATAAGATGAAAAATGCAAACTTTGAGAGCGGCTTAGCTTCAAAATTTCTTTTGGAAAATGAATAGTTCTAATTATGTTTCATATAATTGCATAACCTAATATTAGGTTATAAAAATTACTCAGCATTTTAAAATAAGGACTTACATTCACGAATATTCAGACTTCAAGTATTTCACTCGGCACTGTTTAACAAGAGCTTTCACAAAAGATAAGAACTCTTTGATAGATTTTTAAATTAAAAATGCCTAACACCAAGATTAAACCGATAAGCATGATTTCTCAAAACGCATTTTGATTAAAATTCTTTAGAAGATAAGCTGAAGCGAGCAGTTTTAAAACTTTGACAGTTCTTTCTCTTCAATCTTGGACACGAATGCATTTGTGAAATGAAGTTGGAAAATATATTTTTGAACAATTAAATTAAAAATTAATAATTTAAAAACACAACTCGAATACATATTGAAGTTATTGCTCTCCTGTATAAAATTCATTGTAGAAAAACCAATGGCAGTACACGACTTAAAGCAACATTATTTAAATTGCCAAGCCTCTTCCAATTTTTCGGCGACGTGCAAGGTCCGATGCATCCACTGGTAAAAGTTTTGGAGATCGTGGTGAAATATTCATGGCCTGGAAGGTAATATTCACAGCACCCTGGAAAAACGATAGATAAAATGTTAATATTGAATTTTGCAATTAATTTTTTTAATTGAAATTTTCGGAATGAATGGATTTCAAAATTTACTATCATGAATGTTGATAGTAAATTAAGGAATCCATTCAGAGTTACCTGTAGTTCAGCACCATCGTTGGTACTTTCCATGCTAAAATGAACATTTGATACATTTCTTCAGAATCTAACTATAGAAACAAAGTAACTGATCAATTGGTTGGTTAAAGGTCAAAGTTCGTGCTTTAAGGTTCCCACTTTGAATTCAGGGTACAGCATGGATGTACATTAAAACGACAAAAGTAATAGGACACTGCAGAAATTTGAAGGATCCATTTTAGTATGGGGATGTTTTACTTGGTTAGGACTCTGTCCATTGCTTTAGGCACCTGGTACCATGAACGCTGACATGTACCTAGACGTTCCAGATAATTGCCCACTGTGGCAATACTATGGCGATGTTGGTCGTCTCTTCCAACAGGATCGAGCTCCATGTCAAATGCGTGCTGGACTGGTTTCCTGAAAATGAGGTGAATATGCTTGACTAGCCTGTTCAAAGCCCCGATCTCAGTCCGATCGAGCACTTGTGGAACAAACTAAAGCAACGAGTGCACCGGCACACACACCAGGGTTGGGTGGTTGGACCTAATAGGTTTTTTTCGAAAAAGCCCATAATTTTGTATATCTTTTGGGTTTTATCAAAAAATCTCAATTTTGCCCATATTTTTAAAATATAAGCCAAAAGTATCACTGATTAAAAAAAATACACACAAAATTGTAGTTAAAAATTTTTTTTAACAGGATTGATAACTTTTATAGAAGATTTATTTTTAATTCACAAGTTTTGTACACGTATAACAAACTACCATTCTTGAGTGTCATTGTCTCTTCAGGGAACGCTGAACTTTGATCAGTTTTCCTGCTTTTCATTTCCCCTAGTCTATTTATCAACTTTGTCCATATGTTGACAATAGATGCCAAATTTGTTGGGCAGCTGAGGAATTGAGTGAAAAACCTGTAGAATTATTTGGGCAACTTCCCAAATTTCTGTGTGTTATGCTCCATTAGCAACCACCACTTCGAAGGATTACTTTTGTACAACATACACTACAACATTGGTAACCCAGTATCAGTAGCACTTCTTACCGACATATTACATACGACATGCTATCAACAAATTGATTAATTATTAAAAGTTACTAAATAATAAAATAATTAATTAATATTTAAAATTAATAAATAAAATTACAAATTATTGAATTGAAACAAATATTTTAAAACAATATTCAAAATTATTGTCTAAATATATAAGTGAATGAATCTTTATTTTAAAAGTCACACAAACAAGTAGCAAAACAAGTGGCTTTTTCATTCTTTAGTCCAAGTTTCTAACTTCAGGATCGTTGAAGATCAAGTAAAAATTTCAACGGATTTCAAATCGGCGTAAAATTCTACGCCAGATCGATACCAAGAACAGATTTATTATTCAATTTTTTCCATTCGATTACTTAATTTTTTATTAAATAATTATTTTCTTAAAGAGAATCACATTTAACAGGGTGGCAACAAAATCCTCGAAAAAAAGTTCCCTGATATTTCCATGAATTCCCTGATAGTCTTGCAAAAATTTCCCTGATTTTATAATTCCTTTAAGAAATGTTGTGATCCCTAATTGGTATCGATATACGGTATCCACACGACAATATGTTTAAATATTTAGGGGCTGGTGGGGTAAAAGGATCATTTTCCACAAATATTTTGTATTTTTTGTCCTTGGATATTTTAACTGTTACTGTAAAGTTTGGAACCCTTAATGGAACTCTTACGATAGCAATTGAAAAAACTGGAGAAAAAATACAAAATACTTTCATCATGAACTTTTTACAAGTGACCCTACATTATCCTACTATACATCAAAATCAAATACAAATTTTCACAAAGAATTGGTAGTTTCAGTTTACGTTTAGAGGGATGGCAACGGTCTTGACGTTTATTCTTTTGGTGCATTTCTAGTAGCGAGTTACGGCAGGTTAAGGCAACCCATCTATAACGGTCATTGTGGATTTCATGGCAACCTCGGCAAAGGAATTGTTAAAATTTCATTTGATTATTCAAGAAAGTTCTTTCAAAATCTGTTAAACTGCAGTTTGATTTCATTGGTTCATTTGAAATAATTATTTTTTTGAGGACTTTAGAAGTGCTCCAAAAAAAGCGCCAAGGCTGTTACCACTGCTATAAACATAAACTGAAGCTGTGCCAAAAAATTCTGCAAAAATGCAATTGCAAGCAAAAAATATTAATTTAATGCACAAAAAAACCCATCTCTAGTTACACAAATTTCAAATTTTATACCACAAGTTCTATCGCCGACCTCACAGCGACGAGACGTTGTTGTGACCGCTAAAAAAAACCCGGTGTTTATCACTGTGTTCGAAAATTACGACACAAGTTTACTTTAATCAAATTACAATTTTGGCAAATACGATTGATTAGATTCTCAAAAGTACTCGTAATCGCGCATCTCAAAAAGGACTAATGATAATAGTTGCAATTAAAATGTCAAAATTAAAAAAATTCCCTGATTTTGTGAAATTTGGAAATTTTCCCCCGAGATTTCCCTGATTTTTCCAGAATTAAAAAGTTCCCTGATAATTCCCCGATTTCCAGATTTTCCCGGTTGTGTTACCACCCTGTTTAAGGTATTGATCTGGTGCAAAATTTTCCAGATTTCAAATCGTTGAAATGTTAATCTATCTTTAACGATCTAGATTTTACAAAAACAAACTAAACAATGCCAGTCAAATTTGTTTGTTTGTTTTGCTTCCCTCCGCTCGAATTGTTTGGCGCAGGAAATGAAATGTTACCGCTACAGGAGAAGAAATGTTCCCCTACTATTCGATACCGCTATGACGATCGTCAAGCAAATGGCATCTCCGCTCACAAACAACGCTCTCTAGGAAACCAACGCCATCCGTGTATAAACAACGTTTTAGTGACGTCATTCACAGCTACACTATGGCTGCTAGATAATGACTCCGCTTTCTTAGAAAACCGTAGCTTCAC
Organism: Metellina segmentata; assembly: GCA_947359465.1. Classification (NCBI taxonomy): domain Eukaryota; kingdom Metazoa; phylum Arthropoda; class Arachnida; order Araneae; family Tetragnathidae; genus Metellina; species Metellina segmentata. Next base: position 31,721,325 of record OX375875.1, read on the forward strand.
CGTCATAGTCGAGGCATGTTCTGAAGACGTCATTTCAGCAATGCAATCGCCTACGTCATTCCGGCATGGGGAAATGAAGGAAGAATGCTTTCTCATAGCAGCCTAATAGCAGGTGGGGAAGAGATTTTCGGCGTTTTTTGTACAAGATCCGTAGTTTTTCACTATCATCCATAGCTTTCACCTAATTTCCGTACCAACTATGGAAATTCCGTAACTACTATGGAAATTCCGTAACAACTATGGAAATTCCGTAACAACTATGGAAATTCCGTAACAACTATGGAAATTCCGTAACAACTATGGAAATTCCGTAACAACTATGGAAATTCCGTAACAACTATGGAAATTCCGTAACTACTATGGAAATTCCGTAACTATGGAAATTCCGTAACAACTATGGAAATTCCGTAACTATGGAAATTCCGTAACTATGGAAATTCCGTAACAACTATGGAAATTCCGTAACAACTATGGAAATTCCGTAACAACTATGGAAATTCCGTAACAACTATGGAAATTCCGTAACAACTATGGAAATTCCGTAACAACTATGGAAATTCCGTAACAACTATGGAAATTCCGTAACAACTATGGAAATTCCGTAACAACTATGGAAATTCCGTAACAACTATGGAAATTCCGTAACAACTATGGAAATTCCGTAACAACTATGGAAATTCCGTAACAACTATGGAAATTCCGTAACAACTATGGAAATTCCGTAACAACTATGGAAATTCCGTAACAACTATGGAAATTCCGTAACAGTTGGAGAGTCTGCTACAAGTTCAAAACATCTACATTGAAAGTGTTTTGGGGAAACAACTCATTGTCTTCGATTTTGAAGGCTAAGGCACCTGGCATACATTTATGTTCCACATATTGCAACCAATTTCCCCCCTGCTTCGCTCGCTCTGCTGACAATATGTTGCCTATACATGATGGGTCCATTATATTTGTCTATCAATGCTTACAATATTCAAGTCGACTCGCTGTTCATTTTCATTAATAATTTCAACACATTTGTGAAAGTTTTCGATGAAAGTGCTAATACATTCAACTTGCGAATTCCAATGTGTATCATTTGGAATTTGAGGTGTGAATCCACTGTTTTCCTTTAATAATCCGTGGTTGAGTTATGTGGTTGCAAAAGTATATATTTACATCCACAATATGTTTAAGGACACATTCATAAAAAAATCTTCTAAAACAAAATAAAAACACATTTATTTTAAAACTTCTACAGAAGCTTTTTGCACATTTTTTAGACAATTTTGGTTAGTCGTAATAAAAATAGTTGGCTGCAAAAGAAATAATTGCAGTTGTACTATGTTTTTAAAAGTCAAAATTATCGTCTGTGGCTTGATAGGTTTCTTTTTATTCAAAATGGCGTTTTTAACGAAGCAGTGGTTTGAAGGCTATATTTATGCTCTTTCTGAAGAGAAATATTCATATTCCGTTATTCAAAACGATGCGAGAGTCATGGTTTTGTGATATCTAAAGCGTCGATAGGTAATATCGTCAACAAGAAACGAAAAAAAAAACGCCAAATTGGAGCATCATGTGGGACAAAAATTCCAAACAAGTATCCAAGGAAGAAACTGACATCTTCGACTAATGCAAAGGTACGTTGTTTAATGTTAAAAGAAAATCCCCCTAGTCAAAGGACAGTTGCAAAATCATTAAAATGCTCGGTGTCCACTGTGAACAAAATGATAAACGTTGATTTAAATCTTAAGAAAGCGAAAAAAAGCAATGTGCATCGTCTTTCTCCAAAGCATATCGCTGAACGCAGGACACGCTGCCGAATTCTATATGAAAAACACTTATCCAAAGAAAAATGGAAAAAAAATAGTCACAATAGATGAATCATGGGTGTATTTATGATTGCAGCAAAAAAAAGAGCCATTTATTATCATAAAAGGGAAGAAAAAAAATTTAAGTACATGGTTCACAGAATCGAAAGAAAGTTTTTCTAAGGGATTCACGATTGTTGCTGGTTTTTCATATAATGGCAAGTTAAAAATAAAGAGAGTGGGGAAAAATGTCAAGATTAACTCCAAATACTATCAGGAACAAATTTTATCGCCAATTTTTCTGAATGAAATACCATCGCTTGACCCACAGTGTCATCAATCTGTGGAACTCTATCAAGACAAAACTAGCAGTCGCACATCAAAATCTACTGTAAATTTCCCAAAAGAAATGGAACAAAAAACCGGTATCAAGGCCATACCCTTCACTGATATCCCTACTAAATCTCCCGATGTATCACCTGTGGATTTTTGTGCTTTCGGACTATTAAAATCTGCATAATCCAAACGTCGTCCCACAACCCTTACAGGACTCTGGAAAGCTGTTCAGGAGGAATGGGATAGAATACCTCTTCTGACACTTCAAAAGGCATTATTACCCTGGAAATTACGGTGTCGAAAGATAGTTCAGAATAAGGGCTATCAAATAGAACATTTAAAACACAAGAATTTTATGTAATTTAGTTTTGTGAATACAATGTACATTGTCTAAAATATGTGTGAACAGCCTCTGTATTTGGGTACCAAGTATATTTCTTAAAAAAAAAAGTTTTAGTGGGCTTTTAGTGTGGTTTAAAAAAAATTTGTTCTGAAAAAACCTAGTTTTACATGTTAAAAAGAAACATGTGGGTTGGGCTTTTTAAAAAAACCTGGGTTTTTGCCAACCCTGACTCACGTCTAACTTCACAACAATTTCTTCTCACAGACTTGCAAGAGGCATGCAAGCTATTCCTGCCCAGACTTATAAAGAACTTACAGAAAGTGTGCCTCAACGTGTTGCATCTGTAATATAAGAAAAAGGAGGGCCTACTGGTTACTAAATAGAATAAAGCACTTTTTCTGAAAAAAAAAAAGCAGTGTCCAAATACTTTTGTCCATATAATATATGTATCTATCTGGAATTAACGCATGGCCCCTAAATGGTTGTGCCTAGAATGCATGATTTAATCCTCACAGCATTACAAGGGCAGAATTATTAACCATTTAGAGTTACCCTGAGGCATCATGGGGAGCCTGGCTTGTTACCCCTCACTTACATATCAGACATCAAGACAACCATTTATAGAGGCTTTACATTCACTCCAGGCGAACAAACATCTATGCCTTTTCCCGGATTCGAACCAGGAACCTTTCAATACAGAAGCCAGTATCCTGACTAGCCTGATCGGTTGGCAGAATAATAAATATACAAGAACTTAGAATTATAGGGGAGAAAAAGTAAGATTCTAAAATGATAAAACTGTCAATATTTCACATTTTAACCATGAATAAAATTAATAAAACACCATTTCAAATTACCTTAACAGCTTGGATATCTTCAAATTTTAATCTAGAGGCAGGTAAGAACTGTCTGTTACATATAAAGTCATGTTTCAAAACCTCCGATGCGCTGCATCTGTTTTTAGGGTTCAAACGTAGCATTCTCCTAACTAAATCCTATGAGTAAATTTAAGAAACATAAGACATTAGACATAAGATAAACATTTAAAACTTATACATCCAGGGGTTTTATAAACACCTTTTTTTATGGCAGGGTTTAGACCTTGTCTTGCCCAAGTGAAAAAAAAAGAAAAATAAATTGGTTAACAGACAAGATCAATGCTTTATATCAACCTTTTCTCTAAGGCAGTTGGTTTCCAAACTTTAATTATTTTTAAAGTGGGCATGGTAACCCAATATCTTGCCACCTCAATCCTTTATTCAATATAATACAGAAATAATTTTAAAGGTTAAAAATGTATTAATATAAAAAATAAAAAAACGTAATTGACAGAATAACAAAGTTTTACTATATACATATTTTTTAATTTATTTTTAATGCGACAGATATGCTTGTTTATTAGCAAAGGATTTCAAATCTTGGTGTCAATGAGGAGTGCAACATGTAGTTCTTTTCCTACTACTTAATGGGCTCGACATTTGGATTTCAATGCAGCTAATGCAGAAAATCCCATTTCGCATAAATACGATGTTACCAATGGCAGCAGGTACCTGGATTGCTTTGCTTGACAATATATTCTTCACTTCAATTCAACAAAAATTGAACTAGGGTTTCATCTGAGATTTTTTTTTCCAATGAAGTATTGCATGATAATTAGATAAATTTTTTCTTTTTAAGAGTTGTCAATCCAAATTCATCTTGTTCATCAACCAATGGATTCAGTATCCATGCAAACTTTGTAAAATTAAGATCTTTGAAATGTGAAAAGCGCATTAGCAAACGATTGAAATGTGCAATAGATTTTTTGTTTGCTTCAATATTAACTCTGGTGCAGGAATCATTTAAAAGAGGAAACATGTTGTACTCATTTTTTGTAAATTTGATTCCCATAGTCTCAATTTGTTACAAATCTTTTCACTTTGTCTTTTTAAATTGGTGAATGCATTTGTGGTTCTTACATTCATTTATTTTAAGCATTCAATTTTCCAAAATTTTTATAGGGAAGCTTGACAACATAGTAATTATTCCTAAACAAATTTGCCTCTTCATTACGAATTTCATCAAAAAATTTGCAATCTCTTCTTTGAGTTCAAACACAATTTGAATAACTTATGCACAAGATAACCAGCGTACTCCAGAATAGTATAGCGAGGCATAATTAGCTTCCACGTCTTCATACAACCTTACTTTGAAAGGACGTTTTTTATGTAGTGTACAACTTTTGCAAAAATGTTGTGTGAAGTTCCTCGTACATATTTTTTTGACATAAGAGCTGCTCTATAAAGCATGCAGTGGTGTCCAGATAATTTTGGTTGCTATATTTTTAACTAATGGTTGAAGACCTGCCAGACACAGACTGCTCCATAGGAACAGAGTACAATGCAGTTATTCCACTTTATGTAGTTCTCATAAAAAAGTGTCAATTATCTATCTATATATATAATTCTCTTGCGTGGCATGCAAAAAAGACGTTATTATTTGTTATTGCGTTTTGTCAATATTGTACGATTGTTTACCACGAAGCGACGCACAACAATTGAATTTATAGCGTTATCGGATGAAATTTAATTGAAAAATAATTCATTTTAGTCAAGCTGTTGCAGTTTATAATAGAAATCAAAGAAAGCGGAGGATCTTATCTTATTTAAAAATGGTCTTTTTCAGGGCCAACAATTATAGTTCAACAAGACACTCTCTCTCTCTCTTGCACTACAACTTTCAACAACAAACTTAATGAAAAAGTGTGAGTGGCTCGAGTTCTGATCAAATGTACACACAAACAACATGTTGGGTATTCAATTTTCAAAGTAGCGCTCACATTTCGAGTCAAAATTTGCTCAACGTTTTCATTTGAATTCTGATTCTAGAGGTACTGTATATAACTTTTCTGTTCTACAGAAAATTTAGATTTAAAAAATATTTTATTTGTAATATATTTTGTAAACAATCCTTTCTGCTAGGACATACGTCTTCATTGATGCGAGCGAAGCAAGCATAGGTTCGCGCAGCAAAGCAATCCTCCGGGGGTTGGTGAGCGTCATCGAGCAGGGGGCTGGCCCCCTAGTATATATATAATGCTTATGCATGGCGAAAAAAAGGGTCTTTATTTCTTTCTTCCCGTTGGCAATGATCAGTTTATTTGTGAATCTCAACCCCGGCATCGAGCATTTCCTATAACGCATTATAGGAACATTCGTTACTTTTTAAAAATTAGTTTTTTTTTTTGCGATCTATTGAATACAATTTGCGAAGAAGAGAGCAGCGTGCTAGGGAATCCATTTGATGAAAGATTTTAGCGACGATCGGCCAGAAATATTGCCGACAGGCTTAGGCGAGCTAGAGCATGCAGCAAGCAACAAATTGCCAATAGGGTGAATTCCCATATCGAAACTAACATTTCCGAGCACAATTGCAGAATGACTGAAATATGCAATTTTTGTCAAGCACTTTATTGGAGAAATGAATTAAACTCCAGCAATAAGTACACTAAATGCTGTCACGATGGTAAAGTACGTTTACCAAATCTGTCGGAAACTCCCGACCTTTTCAAGGAATTGCTCACTAACAATTCACTGGAGGCCAGAAACTATCAACACCATATAAGGGAGTACAATGCTGCATTAGCTTTTGCTTTTATGGGGGGCGGCAGCCCCCTAGTACTAAAAATTTCATTGGATGTGGCTTATCCAGGAATGGGATTTGCAAAATAATACATATTGTATCATCAGTTTCTGCAACATATCAAACATATGCAATTAAATGAAAATCTTTAGCTATATGCGAAACTTTCACCGGTGATATGGTTGGATTTCAGACCTAGTAATGGTACTTGTTCAAGGTCATGTCATTGATATTGGATTTAGTAGGTGTGTAATGAAAGACATGTATTAGGTAGGACTTCTGAAAATTGCCAATTACCCCGACTTTAATCACTTCTTTTGAATACTGGTAAAATGAAACATGCAAGTTTCGTTTAAAATTTTTTGAAAGCTTTAATATTTTTGCAAATAATTTTTATGTTTTGCATAAATCAAAAAACTATCTAGAAACTGATTTACAAATCTCATATCCAACAAGTTTAAACTTGTATGGCTTAGGATTAGGTAAAATAAAAATCAGTTTTAAATAAAATAAATCAGATTTTGACTATTTAAAAAGTCAATTTTTTTCATACCCCAGTATTCTTTCAAACAGCTATAAAATACAACTTTGAAACGAAAAAATTATTTCATTGTATATTTTGTTTATCCTTTAGGGATTAAAGATAATCTTTCATTTTGGATACAAAAGGTTAAATTCAATCACAAATGCTTTACTATACATTAGCCAATGTTCAGCATTTTAGAACATTCAACATACATTTTTAAACCTTACGTCACTAAAAAGGCCACTACAGTGCATTGACATCATTTGTAGACAATCAATATGAAAACACTGCTATAAAATGAAGTTTTGATTTAGGTATTATCTAAACAAAATGAAAAAGTTAGACATTCAACGAAATATACCTTAACATGTTCGCTGCAGATCTCGCAGCAACGCGTGATCGTTCTCCGTTTCAATTGGCCTTATGTTGGGTGTTGCCATAGTATTGGTGTGGAGTAAAGGTTAGAAGCTAGTTGTAAAGGTACGTGGTTTCGAATTTATAGCTTAATTAGTTAGTAAAAAACCCATTTCTACAGTGGGACAATAAATAAAAGTACCGCCAAAACCATGCCATTCTATTCTGCTATTGCCACACTTTTCAATCATATTGTTATAAAAAAAGTCAGCTTTTGTGAAAAAGTGACCAGCAGCAAACGTGTTAAGTAAAAATTTAAATTTTCATGAGCTTTGAAAGTTAATCTATGAAACCTTGAAATTTAAGAAATGTACAATTTGAGACTTACTTTAGCTTGGTCTGATATGTGCCTCCAGTTTCCGGTACACATGTTCAGCGATTCAGTTTCCAATCGTGCCAAAATTATATCCAGGTCATCATTTGGGCCAGTTGCAAAGGGTGTACAACTAAAAAAGCAAATCAGTCATTACATACCCTGCCTACATAAATTTATATATTCTGAAATATTTGATGAACAGATGAAAATCCTAGTCAAAATGTTGCTTAAAAAGGTAAAGTTTCAAACAGTGATTAGAGATTAAAATGTATGGAAAATTTGGCGATGACCATTTGAGTGGGACAAAGTCCACCATCACCAGGACAGAAGTTTGTCAAGATAATGTATGATGGTAGATGTCTTGTTTCACCAAAATGGCCATGGATGCGTTTTTTAATCTTTATTACTCATTGTTTTGAAGCGTTTCGGGTTTTTTTACACTAGAAAGATTTCATATCTTAAAAATTAAGTAAAATTAAACTTTGGAATTCTGTACTTAAAATACTCTCAAGCATACGAAACTATCTAAAATAAAACATAAAAATTGCAATAAACCATTTTAAATTGCCAAAAAACTAGTATATTTGAAAATTTTAGTTTCATATGCATTTGTGATGCGTTTGATTATATACAAACACTAGAACCAAGCAAACAGAGTAGCAAATAGCGATTGCAAACTCCATTTTGTATTTCTACATTTTGACATTTATAAGAGCTAATTGTTTAAGAAAATTATATATTATCATTCCAATTCTCATACAATTGATTGAGTAAAAAGAGAACAGACAAGAAAAGTAAAACATTTTATCGTCCCATGTTGTTTTAATTATTGAAGAACTCCAATCAAAACTCCAAATACAATTAGACACCCGAACTGTAATTTAAATTATATTACAATAATGGAATTGCAGTTTCGAAATTGACACTATTTGCAGTTGCACGACGCTGGCGAGAAGGTTTATTAAAAGGAAACTTTCATTACATGTAAATGTACCATTACTGTACTAAAAACCTCATGTAGACACATAAGCTACATAGCACCAATATAATTCCATTTCTGAAGCATTTTCAGATCGACAAGATTTGGAAACGACTCACCGATAATGGATCCTTTGCAATAAAATTGTCATTTAGTCCCAACAATCTCTAAACTTTCTTTTTACAATTTAAAATAACTAGTAAACCTGCACAGCATCAGCTAAATTTGCTTCATTGCTGAATCTATTTATGGCATTGTCGTGACATGTATTTGGTCATATTTCAATCAATTTATAATAAATATAGCAACTATATATTCAGATTTTATACCACCAAATGAAATAAATTACCTTAAAACACATAACATTTCATATACTTTTACTGGAGTCAATTCTCATTTCTCAAGTTCATACCTCAGTCATGTTACAATTAGGTACTGAACATCTTCAATTTCATCCCATTCTCTTGTTGAAAGGCCATTTGGCATTTTGACTAAACTTTTTTTCCACTCAGATTTTTTTTTTCTCAGCCGATTTATATCTTCCAGATTTCTCATTGCTTTCTGTAATCAAGACTCCTGAAGAATTTCATTACAGTGGCAAGCTCTTTCATGTAACTACAGCATCATGCAGCTCTAAAGCTCAAATCAAGCATATTTAAACTAAGTGGCAAAATTGGCGAATGAATTCCATAACTGCCGATTTTATATTGTTTGCATCCTTTGTGCCATTAGACAATAAACAAATAACAGTGATTTCTGTGCCACAAACGTTAGGGAAAGATATACATCTTTGATGCACCCAAAATTTGCAAAAATGTTTGCTAGATTAATATACATGAAATTCAATTAAAAAAAAGTAAATTTATGTTACCCAGTTAACATAGTACAGAGAAGCACACCCAAGCTCCATATATCACAAGCTTCATCATAACCTTGTTTCTTTAAAACTTCAGGAGCAGCAAAATTGGCTGTGTAACAGGGAGTCATTAATAATCCATTTTCAGCTTTCATTTGCTTTGCAAATCCAAAATCGCAAATGCGCAATGATTGTGGATTACAAATTGTGCCAGTGTACAAAATATTTGATGGCTTTAAATCTCTGTGTACAACCTAGAAATAAATTTATAGATATTTATACAGTTGATTAATTTATACTTTGCTTTCATTGATTTTCCAAATATTAATCAAATGCAATATGAACCAAACGTAACATTCATCACACAACAGGGTATTGTACAAAAAAAATTACTTAGCACATGCAGTTAACAGCAGTCCCCATCCAAAAGCATTAAACAGGGTTACCACTCTATTTCAGAAATAATATTCCGACTTTCGAGACATTTTTCAAAATTCCAGGTCATGCACTAAGCAAATCCCGACATTAACGTTAAAAAAACAAGAAATAATTTATCATTTAATAGCCAATAATAAAAATCAATTTAAGAACTATACACTGTAAAAATTAATACACAAAGCACAAGTAATTTTGCATTAAAATAACTTGTTCAAATAATCCAACATGTTCAGTTTAAGACAGAGGATGAAACAAAATTCTTCATCTGTTAAATATTAGCCATTTAAAAAAAAATTGGTTGAAAAATTATAATTATATAATTTATATATACAATTAATAATATATAAGTTAATATATAATACATTATTGTATAATTATTAATAATATATAATATACTCAGGGTTAGTACACAGTTAAGTAGTCAGGGTTAATAAAAAGTGATACGAAACTACGAATCTTATTGGCTACTTTCTCCAAAGCATAGGAGACGCTGTGATCAATCATTTTCCAGGTTTTGGAAGAAAACGCGTAATTTTCCACAACTTTTGTGGACAAAATTAAATTTCCTGACAATTCCAGGTTTTCTCTGACCCATGGGAACCCTGTTTAAAAGAGCTGGAATACATGTTAAAGCATTCGCTTTTACTTATTAAACTTTGTCCTTTATTTTAAAACATCAGGACGATTCAAAGTGCATGTCATGAACAGAGTGTTGCACAAGCTACACAAATTACCATGAAAAAAAAACTAAAAGGAAATGTGCACTTACCCCATTTTGATGCAAGTAATTTACAGTACTGGCTATAACTGTCATTATATCACTGGCTTCTCTCTCAGAAAATGCTTCTAGTTTTTGTATTTTGTCTAATAATTCCCCACCTTCGAGTAACTCCATAACTAAATATACGCAACCAGCATCTTCAAATACCTGTATTAAAAAGAAAAGTATCATGAAATACAGTTAAAATGAATAAAAGTAACAAGGCCCAATAGTTCTAATTTTCATTTTTCAAAAATTCGAATTGCTGTATTTTCTAAATCTTTATGCATATTAAAGTTTAAGTTTAAACATAGAGGAAGCAGATTAATAAAAATCCAATTTAAATTACAAAAATCTGATTTAAGATTAAAAAGAAAATTGCGATTTTTCATATCCTGGATGCCTGGTATCACTCAATTTTTCATCCCCTCTATTACCGTGGTACAGTTCACTACGATTGCCACAGCAAACTCGTATTAAACTTGCATAACTTTTTGTCAAAAATACAAAATTGCCACAGGCACTACTGTGCATAACAGTTGAGGAAAAAATGATTAAGTGCCATGGACGCCTAACTTTCTTTCAATTTCTAACTCTGACAACTTAAAGCTCAAATAGTAAACTTACTAGCATTTTCAGTATAAACAAACCAGACGGAATGCGAGAATTTGACATATGCTACTCAAATGCTCCTTGCACGATGCACATTAGGGTTACCTATAAATGCAAGTTATCATTCTTTTGACATCATGTGGCGTTTTTTTTTTTTTAATCATTTTAATTTGGAATTTTTATTAACTAGTCAATGTATTATGGCCAGCACAGCATTGCCTATGAGTTTTTTTTGCGGGGTCAGGTGCAACCACTACTCGTTAACGGTCGCCAACATCGGTTATTGCTACGCATTCCCATTTAATTGCGAAGAGATCTAATCTCTTGCGAAAATATAATATGCGATATTCAATTGAAAAAACTTTTTTTAAAGAAAAATCAAATGTATTAATAATTTATTGTAAAATTTTCCACAGATTTCAAATGCGTGGAAATTTTTACTCTATCTTTAACGATCTAGGAGATTGAAAAAAGAACCACACTTCCAGTTAAAACTTTGTTTTTGTTCATCCGCTGAAATCAATCATTGCTCGGAAAATCAAACCGAAACGGAAAAAAATAAATTTTGAATCTATCATCTCTTTACACTGTTGCCATTCTAAGGAAAACAAAAGTAATTAAATTTCAATAAATTAATTTTAAAATGCTCCAAATTAAATTTTAAAATTCAGGCTGGACCCAAAAAAAATTGGACTACCTGCGTGCAAAGTTTTATTATTGTACGTGCCATAGATTTGTCAGGAAACTGCATGGCGAGGGACAAACACTTCCTTTTATAATAGAGAAGTGCTGAGAAATCTTACTGAAAACAAGCCAAGTATCGTCATAAACAGGATACATACTCCCGGCACAAACACTGCGATCTACATTTAGCTTGACAGAAAATGCCTCATTGATAAAAATACAAATGATATTAAAAATAGATTACAAACATACTTCATATAAGGTTACAATATTAGGATGTTTTCCATGTCTGAATAAAATTTCAATTTCTTCTGTGCAATCTCGTAAGCCTCTCTTTAATATCTGAAAAAAAATACTTATAAGTAAGAAAATAATTTCATTTAAAATATTTCTCACAAAAAGTTAATAATTGGGTGATAAATATACAATTTCATTTTTTACCTTAACAGCAAAAGCTTTTCCTGTTGATAAGTGGTAACACTTTCTGCACACTGAATAAGAACCAAACCCTAAAATGTCATCCGACATTTTATATTCTTTGGAAAACGTATTTTTATACAGGCTCAATTCTCCCTATAAAGGAAAATCAGTAAATTAAAATACCAGTTTTAAGTAATGCAAGTCATTATCATTCTAAATCAACAGAAGTATTTATAACTCATTTTTAAAGAGTGACATTACTTCAACAGCAACTGAACAAAAAAATTAATTTAAGGTTAAATTCTGAGTGCCATTTTTATTTAGACATTTGAACTATTTCTAAAGCAATGTGAAGTAAATTAAGAAACATTCTACAATTTCTCATTTGCTGAACTTTCAAATTATTAATGTTTAAATTTTGCCATTTGGCAAAAATTTTATTAAATTATTTCTTTTTAAATGTATCAAGTTTTGAAATGTATTTATTTGAAAGTTTTGAAATGCCTTTACGTATATTAAGTACACTTTGTATTTCTTCAGCAAAAGAAATTCTTACTTTCTAGCAAAAACACTGTTCCAAGCTTTACACAAGTTCTTCGGTAGTTATAATTTTAGATAAAAACAATCTAAAACTTAAAATTTTACAGTTGCGTAAAAATGCTTACTCTTGCACATAGAGAAACATCAAATCCAGTAGTTTTATCAAAAGTTGTTGCATAACTAAAACCTCTAAACAGCTCATTGGCATTAGCACTAGGAGAAACAAATTCAGCAGTTTCAGCAAGAGTTGTTGCAACATAACTAAAACCTCTGAACAGCTCATTAGTTTTAGCACTGGGAGGTATGCCAGGAGAATCTAGAAATTAAACATTTCTTTATATTCCATGTTATTTCTAACTATTGGGTCATCCAGAGAGCTCTGCGTTTTTTTATGATAAATACCAACGTAGGAGAACAAAAATTTTTAATTTTATTGAATCACACAAACATTTTGTTTCATGACTTTTTGTCATTTTTCTGTCGGGAGAAAATTCTATTAAAAAAATCATTAGGCTTGTTTGTAAAGAAGTTATTGAGGTGCTGTTTGGCAGTCTTCAATTGAACTCCAGGCCATTCAGAGAACTTTGAAGTGACCTGAAGGTGAAAATCTGAAAGGGCAAGGTCTGGAGAATACTTGGAGAAGTTAATTTCTCTTACCCCATGATCTTTTTCTTGTAACATTATTGTATAGTATCCATTTCTCATCCCTCCAGTAATGAGTGGTTTAAAAAAAAAAAGAAGAAGAGTCTTCATTTCGTTTCAGCAAAGAATCACATGCCGAAATTTGAGCAAGCATATTCTGTTGTATTGAAGTATGGGATGCCCATACATCGTAGCTGCTAACATACCCTATATTTAACTGATCAAGAACTGTACTTTTTGGAATATTTACTCTGTGTGATAGTTTCTTAACTGTGTAAAGTGGATTTTCAGCGATTCATCTTTTAATAGGACCTCATTCACAGACGATGGTCGTCCAGAGAGGGCATCATCTTCAAGGCTGAAATTTCTGCACTTAAATTTTGTCAAACCATCTTCGAACTGTGTCATCAGAAACAGCACTTTATCCATACAAAGCACACATTAAACGAGCAGTCCGACTAGCATTTTTTCCTTTCTCAAAATAAAAGAGCATATGACGAAAGTGAACTTTTTGGTTCTCTCTATTCTTAGCACTGCAGTGAAACAAAAATTATGACAACACAGGCTAGAATTATGCAGTGAAAGCAGAAAAAAACGAATTTACACATCTGCTTCAGTCAAGGTCACTCCTTATCAGCAGTAGCAAAATAATAACAAAGCGCAGAACTTTCAGGATGACACAATATTTGAAAAATAGATCATAAGTGACAAGTCAAAATGTAAAAAATGTCAACTAGCATCAATTTATTTCATAACAGAACTCCTGTATACACAAATTCAAAAGAAAAAAATTACTTTAATACTTTCAAGTCTCAAAACAAGCAATTACAAATTCAAAGTAAAACTTAGTTTGTACTAATTCCATAATTAAAAATGCCAAATTTTTAATTGTCATATTTTAATCTTGCAGTTTACATTTTCATACTAATTTGGAAATGAATAAAAATTTCAATTTTACCTAAACCAAGGCAACAAAATCAATGCCAAGTTTTCCAATTCATTAAAATTTAAACAAAAATGTTGAGCGTAAATTGAACATAGAAAATGATAGTATTACATGTATGTGTTTTCATGTCTCTTAAATATTTCTCATTTTTTGTAAATTATGTCCTACTGTTTAATACAATTGCCAACATTTCTACCACTTACTAAGTCTTTTACATTTTATTGGAATAAGAAATTTTAAACATAATTCTCAGTAATCCCAATACTGAAATTGTAAGAGCATTAAAATTTTTCTTAAATTAGATTTTATTATTATTATTTTTTTTTTAACTTTTATATCGACACATCCACAAAGGGGTAGTCACATATTAATAAAAATTGTCATTTTTAAAACTGATTTGTTGGTGTTGTGTGCATTTGATAAAGTATGTTATTACAACTAGTTACCCCTGTCCCAGCCTAAGCCATTCGGTGTATTGGCACAGAATTTGAACCACGGTCAGAACCACATCCGAGCTGGCACCACACTCTCAAAACTTCCACACCAATCCAACGTGAGGACTTTCAGCCATGAGAGATTTAAGGTGCACCAGCCACCTCTACACCATACGCTTACGAATATCCATGCCCTGACCCAGATTCGAACCAGGAACCTTCCGATCTAGAGGCTAACACCTTAACCACTATACCGGTTGGTCAGCTGATTAAGTATGTTACATAAAAACTAAAATATTCATGTTTTCATAAATATTTTTCATTAATTTCATAAGCAAATAAAACCATAGTTTAAATTATGCTTTTTGCAATAACCTATTTTGAACTCCGAAAATGTAACATTTAGCTGTTAGTTTACATAGCTTTTCATGATGCATGATTGGCCTCTCAAAAATTTATTTCCAAATTAAAAAGTATGACTATCTAATAAAAGAAGAGAGAAGTCAACACCACACCAATTCTTGGAGATCAAATTCTCTAGGAGACAAGTTCTATTTACAAATGTTTAGCACCGTTTCACATGAAAAAGTGTTAAAGTTATTTAGAGATCAACACAAAAACATATAAAAATATGAATTCAACTCAATGTAACATTTAAGATAAAAATTTAGTATTCAAGAAAATTCATACCATTTATTTCTTTAGAGAAATTTTCTAAAAAGAGCATTGGGACAGTAGGGATAAATGGTGGTTTTACTTCTTTTCGGTACAATCTTTCAAAGTTCACTGTAGCAAAAAAGCAATGACGTCTCAATTCAGGACCAGAGGCTGAAAAGAAAAATGTTTCCACAGGTTAGTGGATCAAATACAATTCATCAAATATAATATTCAGAGAAAAGCATGTACTTACATAATCTATTATCAGGATTTCTCTTAAAAAGAACTCTCAATAAACTTTGAGCTGGTATGCTAAGATAATGGGGCATTAGTAACCTAGCCCTAAAAAGAAAATTAACCACTTGTAGCAGAAAAAGTAGAGAAAACATTGAAATTTAATCATGTCAAGATTAAAGTGTTTGATTATATAAAAGAACTTACTTTAAAATTTTGTTCATAATTTCTTTTTTATTGGAGGAGTGAAATGGAAGAGATCCTGTCAACATTTCAAACTGAAATAAATTAAATAAACAATCGAATGGGAACTTAAAATAGTTCAGAATTAAAAACTAAAATATATATACACATGTAATAAATTTCTTCAATCAACAAATTGCCCAGTGAAATGCATCAGTTAATTTTATTTTGCATGGGGTAATTTGGTAATTAACGTTGTACTAGAGCAACACAACAGGCTATTGACGACAGTCTGGCATCAATATTTTGCATGGGGTGAAGTTGAAATAATCAGGTTATTTTATGAACATCACAGCACATACACATTACAATGACAGAAAAACACAAAGCACTCCCAGCAGACAAAATGGAAAGCGAGAAGCGAAATTAAGGGGAGTGAGAACTGAAACTATAGTTAACTTCACTTCGCGTTCTCACTAGAAAGCCTGTTGAAAGTGGCAACCTATTCAAGGAACAGCAGACTTCCTTCCCAGTGTCAATGATAAACACAGAAGATATCTGGAAAACACACTGTTCAACCAGATGTGGTGGTACAGTTTGTTGGAGATTGTCACTTACAGTGTCAATCTCTCCAACTGTCAGCACCATCACAGGCATGTGGGTTGGTGATAGAGCATCAGCAGCTTGGAACACAGATTCGAGACAGTCAGACAAATTAACATAATAGCCTGCAATGGATGTTGACTTTAAAGAATTTCTGGTTACAAGAAAGTGCTCCAAAGGGCCCCATCATAGAGATGTAGACTTACAAAACCATATCTTATTGGAGGAAAAAGCAAGACAAAGAGCGTAGCTTTTAAGGTGCAATAACAGCTCGTACAGGAATCATACAGGCTTGTACAAGGAACTAAATTGGTCTGGGTTGAAGAAACAGCACATGCCTGCGGAGGCACTTTAAGAATGTCGGGATCTCACACCCATGAAGGATCGAAAAATTCTCCAGGATGGCGAAACCCTAGATAAATTCTGAAGAAGTTGCTTTGAGCTCTCGCAGTGAAGTAAGGAAACCAAGGAGGATCATCGGAAGAACTCTAGTTCACTCTTCAGTGCTATAGCACTTGATGGTGCCTTTAATGAGCAGTGAAGGTTTTTTACAAGACCGTTACAGAACGAGTGATAAGCAGTGGTTTTAACTTGCTCTGCTTGCAGGAAAGTTGCAAGGGATGAAAAGAGTTCGAACCGACGTCATCGACCTGTAGCGATATGACTAGGCACACCGTATCTGCCGATCCATGTATCGTACAATGCTCGGGCAACTGTGGGATTCATTATATCAGTTAGTGAGGTGGCTTCTGGCCACCGGAAAAATCTGTTAATGATTGTGAGAATCTTCAGACAGAGGTAAAGGGCCTACGTCAGTGTGGATATGATCAAAATGTAAAGATACTTGGGGAAATAATGTATGGGGGGATGAGACATGCTTAAAAATTTTAGATCTTTGACAAGACATTCACATGCCCAAGTATCACAATCCTTATTCATAGAGGGTCAAACAAAACCGCTATGAAGTAGCACTGTTGTAGCTTTAATACCTGGAGAATTAACATTTCAGTAAAACCATAGAGTAAAGGCAAACAGAATGGAATTTAAAGAAAAACATGACAACATTACCAACTATGATTAAACAAATCCCATTTTTACTAGATCCAAACATTAAAAATTTATTTTAAAAAGCATAATATTTCACAAGCACCTAAAGATCCTAGAAAGTTACATTTTGCAAGACACTCACCATGAGAACTCCAAAAGACCACCAATCAGCTGCAGTTGTATGCCCCCTACGGTTAACCACTTCAGGTGCCATATATTCCACAGTTCCACAAAAAGAAAAAGCTTTCTCATTATTTAAAGACTCTTTAGATAAGCCAAAGTCTGTAAGACATATGTGACCATCTTCACCCAGAAGAATGCTGAAAAAGTTAAAAAATGCTTTAATATTAAACAACAAATTTCAGAAGTTAGACATGTCTGAAAATAACTAATATACAAACTCTTGTCATTTTGTCAATACAGTAAATAAATATGTAGCAAGTTTGATTAATATGAATGTGCACATTTATTTATAAAAGAAATGGCTGCTCATGATAAACCTTGATTAATCGCAAAGTTTGAAAAATCAAAGAAACATTTTAGCTTTTGCTATGCCAGACTATTGATTAACCGACTTTTAGTGTTAAAGATGGGCAGATATGGTAAAATTAGTTACCACAACTTACTTAAATACGTTAAGTAAGAAGAAGCAACAATTTTGACTCCATTAGTCCTCTTTCCTAGTCTGAAAAAATCAGTACATGCTAATGTCAAGTCAAAACTGAAGGACAAATTCACGCAGAAATTACTTTTGTAACCAACAATTTATGCTAAGAACAATTTCAACCATATGTTTCAAATGATAGGCCATGTCAAGAAACTATCTCTAATACAGCCAAACATCATTAAGAGACTTGTTTAATACGAATTACTGAAAATACAAACAAAATTCCCTCAAAATTCCAATCCCTGTCAAAATGTATATTCCAATCATAACTCGTTCAGTTAAGAATTTGGGTTATGCTATCACGAAAATCGTAAGAAAGAGGAGAGCTGTTAGGCAACCACGATTCAAAGTTATTTCCATGCTGGCTTTGTTACTTCAGATTTAAGAGAGGAACAAATGGAATACTTAAAATACAATCAAAGAAATTTATAGGATGCTCAAAAAATGGGTAGTTTTCTCAATCTAACAATTGATGCTTACTTCATGATCTATGAGGAAGTTTTAACAGCAGAAACATTAAGCTACTCTGAAATTAGATTTGTGGAATTGTGGAATAGAAGAATAAATTCTAATGAAGAAGATATAAGCATGCCTTCTTAGAAATCTAGTGCTGGCTTAGAAATTGTTCACTGCCTTTTATTAGATAGTCAAAATTCAATTGTTCAATTTCAGTGTAGAACACAAATTTTCTTAAAAAAATGTTCCAAAATCCCAAAACAAAAAATCAAGGAGACTATTTTAAGACAAAAAAATGCAACCAAGAATTATCTGCACAATCTTTGTGATGAAGGATGCCATTTATATCTGAACCACGAATTGAACAGTAAGCAATGTAAATACATGAATATTTTATTGTTGCAATATATTGTACATGTATATACATAAATATTCTATTATCGCTTTTCTGAATTTGGTTTAGGTTTTATGACACAAGGTCTGTTATCTGACAAACGCAAGATTACATATACCCAATAAAAGTACTTCTGAATTTGGATAACATTAATATTTTTACGATCCCATGAAATTAATCTTAAGGAGGTTGGAATGCATGCATATCTAAATCAACAATTCTATCAATCAAAAATTATATTCTGAAGAAATATTCTTAAAAGTTTATAATCAATTGGTTGTCATTGAATAAACTTATGGAAGTGGGTAATTTCGCCTGATACCAAGTATCATTTGGAGAATAAGAAATAAAATAACCCGATTTTTAAAGTTATTTACAAAAATTTGACTTGTTGAACCTGAGAAAGTCATTAAATATACTTAAAACATGGAGAAATTTTCACAAATTAGATAACATTCAAGTAAAATACCTGTTATTTTTACAGCTGAGTAGCAATAGCTTTTTGAAGTAACCAGATGACTTGTAACTGATCATTACTGTAGTAACCATTTTACTAAAATGTTAACAGTATGATGGATGCCAACAGAATGGCAATATGTCGAGTCCCATTCTGTATTTTCACACATTAGTGTGCAATTGTCAAGAATAAATATATTTTCTCATATGTTCAGCAAGTTATTACGCTACAGGTGTA
This sequence comes from Metellina segmentata, assembly GCA_947359465.1. Taxonomy (NCBI): domain Eukaryota; kingdom Metazoa; phylum Arthropoda; class Arachnida; order Araneae; family Tetragnathidae; genus Metellina; species Metellina segmentata. The sequence continues at coordinate 31,740,923 of OX375875.1, forward strand.
TGTTTTGAGATAACTTTAATGGACTAACACTACAATGGCTATTAAATGTTGAAATATACAAAACAAATTTTTGTTTCTTATATTTTAATACAAATTTTAAAAAAGATGAAACCATTAATAGTTTCTAGTTCTATTTTGCAGTCAAATACTTAAGTCCAATGTCATCAGTATTGATATTTCAAAATAGAACACTGCTAGAATTACAGTTTAAATTAACACATTTAAAAATGAAGGTGTACAGCATAATGATGAAATAGAAAATTAAAACATACTTTTCAGGCTTCAAATCTCTATAAATAATTCCAATATTATGCAAATGCTCAAAAGCCAACACCAACTCTGCCAGGTAAAATTTTACATCTTCTTCAGTAAACATTACCTGAATGGAAGCATAAAAAGAACAGATAAGAAATTCATTTAATAATTGTAATGCAAGACAGATAAGTTTTAAGCTTTGAAATATTTTTTATTCGTACAAAATGTGCTGATTTGCACTTTAATTAAAATGTTTGCTTTACGTGTTATAAAGAAATTGATGCTACTAAATCTATCAAATACAGGGTGGGTGAACAAATGCTAGAAATTTTAGTGTTAACATTAGTTAACATCAAGCTAATAAAGTATGGGTACATACACTTTTCATTAACAAATGAATAATATCAATAAATAAAATTATTCCAACATTACAGACAACTGCATTGTTTTTCTTAAAACTGATTTCTTGAAATATTTCAAATAAATAAAAATTGTAAACATACTTCTTTACTTAACCTTGAAAACAAATCACCACACTTTAAAAAGTCTAAAATCAAGTATAACTTTCCTTCAGTCTGGAATGCTGAAAAATGATTCAAACATACATTTTGAACAAAATTTCATTCTAAACAGTTAATATATATATATCAGTAAACGGCTGTACTTCATATTAAACTTATTCATAAATTTATTCGAACATCAACCAATAAATATATGGTGTTTATTTAAAAGCTATTTTCTTAACCAATTACATGCAACAAAAATAGCAAAAATGTATTATACCAAATTTAAATATGGAAAAGGAAAGAAAATTAAGAAAATAAAAACTTTTAAGACTAACTTATTGCCAGAGCTAGAGGCGGTAACTTTAGTAATAAGATGTGGTACAGTACAAATAATTGCAAAACATGTTGCAAAATTATCACATTCCCGAGTCTTTATATCCAAAATCTAAAATAACCACTTTTAAGAAATGTATGGACCCAGGAGGGCTAGTTAGACTTGGATCTATGGATTAAAGTACTTCCAAAAAAACACTACAAACATTCATGTCTACAACAGGATTTGAATCCAATTACTGTTGAGCTGTGGCGAGTCAAGGGCATAAAATTAAAAAAAAAAACCAATAAAGCAAAAATATACTAACTTACCATAGTGTAATTTCACGATAAAAGGATGATGAACATCAACTAAAATGTCTCGTTCATACTTTGTTCTTAATCTGTCTCTTACTGAAAGAAAAATATATAGTTAAAAACCCAATTTCTAGCATAACAAGATTGAAGTTTGGAAATATGTTTGAACCAAAAACGCGAGTCTAAATAATAATTAAATGCTTGAGTAGTAAATAATTTTAATTATAGATTTTAGAATTAAAACATACAAGTTCTTTTACAAAAGTGTGCAGATATTGCTAAGCAGTAAGCAATTGGCCAAAATACATAAACTGATATTATTGAGTCATTTTAAGTTAAATATTTATATTTCTAAATTAACAATCGTGTACTAGAAAGTAAGTTGTGAACATGTAATCTTCCTTTGGCTAAGAAGCACTTTCATACATGCTTGTGAAACTTTATTTGAATGCTTCATTATGCTCTGCTGAGAAATATCCAATAAAGAAATAACTTTAACTTGGCAACACTGATTTAATTGTTTTCACCTACTAACTAGATAGTTTAATACGATCTATACAGGGGTAAAAACAGTCAAAATGTAAAAAAGAGGAAAATATATGCAGCGTTATTTTGAAGTACAAAAATAGCTGAATAAGATTACTATATTTGTGTACTAATGTGTGTACAGAACAGTGGTGCAGCCAGAAATTTTTTTCTGAGGGGGTAGGCAAATTTTTAGTCTGATAAAAACCCTATAAAGTCCACTATAAACAATGAAATTTGTCTGGAAAAGTAGGAGTGGGCACCTTACGTGCAAACTCAAATTTTGTAAAAGAGAAAAAATATCAAGGCAACTATAAACAGTATAAATAAGTTGGATGAAGTTGAAAATGTTATTTTTATGAATATTTTTGAACACCTCACCAATGGCAAGATTTTCTTAAGAGTTGCAATTATTCAAAAACCTTGATACCAAAAATGAAATTAACAGGAAATCAAAATGCTGTTACAAAAGAATAAATCAAATATATACTATTTTTATCAAATAGCATAAATTTTATATTAAAAAAAAATAATTAGACACCAAAAATAAAAATGGTACAGCTTCAGTCTTGGTTTATAGAAATGGCAACGGACTTGGCGCTTTTTGGCACACTTCTAGTAGCGAGTAATTACAGGTTAAGGTAACCTATATGTATAACGGTTATTGCGGATTTTAATACAACCAGGTCAATTGGAAAATTTTTAAAATTTCATTTAGAATATTCCAGAAAAATCTTTCAAATTCCGTTAAACTGTTGTTTGATTTCATTGGTTCATTCGAAGTAATTCTTTCCTTGGCGACTTAAGGCTCGGTACACATCCGGTTTTTCAACGTGCTGCGCCACCGAAGCCCAACTATGCACACATAACCGTGAAATGACACACAAACTCATTTTGCCACATTTGCGATAAATATTCTATCGAAGAAAACGTGTTTATTTCGCTTACTTGGCGTAAAAAAAAAGTATATTTTGAAACAAAATAGACGTTACTGGATACAACCATTTATTAATTATTATTTATAATCTATTTGTTTATGAAAACAAGGTACTTCCGAACGGCGCAGAGGGGAACTGTGGTACAAATTGCACGCAAGTTGGACGTGCGTGGCCCCAGCGGCGCTGGAGGCATGTACGCACTGCTGCATTGAATTTAATGTATCTCAGACCGCACTTGCGTTGCGGCAGCGGCGCCGCACGTTGAAAAACCGGATGTGTGCACCGGGCCTAAGTGCGCCAAGGGCAGGTCGTTGGCACAGCTATAAACATAGACTGAAGCTGAAACCATGTGGTAGGAAAAATATTTCTTAGTTCAGTTTAAATTTACAATCTATTTTCGAATATAAAATAACTTTTTTTTTCAAAATCTCTATATTTTTCCGTAAATATTCTTATTTTCTTATTTATTGATTCTTATTTTATTGATGTTTCTATTTGAATCAAATAAACTCAAAATTAATAACTCTTATTGTCCAAGAAACAATTTAACTTATTGAAACAATCATAAATATTGCCCTTAAAAGAAGCATCATTTTGAAAATAGTTGCAGTCTATGTTTAAAACGATGGCCACCGCCTTGGCATACTTCTAAAGTCGCCAAAGAAAGAAGTTTTAACGGATTTTGAAAGTAATTTCTAGAATATTCAAAATGAAAATTTAAACTTTCCGCTTGTCGAGGTTGCCATGAAAGACGAAATAACAAAGAATCTTATTTCCTAGTTGAAAGAAAAATCACATTAAAAGCTGATCAACTTAAAATATTTCATTTATACCTTTTCCGCCGCATCATGACGTTTCACGGCCTTTAGATAACAGCTCCGCTTTTTTAGGAAACCGTAGCTTTACCTACGAAATATGCAACAACGTACGCTAACTAGATCAAAATCCAAGTTCTACAGGATTACCATTAAACTAATAAGCTTCTCACAAAGGATTCTTTTCAAAAAGGAATTAGCAAGACTTATTTGTCTTCTATGAACGTAAAAAAAGCTGATAAGGGCAAAAATAGGAATTTTTTTTGTAAAAAATGATAAAAATCTGTCATATTTTCAAAATTTACGAAAAGTCGGAAGAATCTACTACCTGAAGTAAGGACACACTTTCCTTATTGTTTTTTTTTACATTTATTCCTTGGCTGTAATTCCATGACATAATTTAATTCAAAGAAAAAAAGCGGAAATTTTCGGAAGAAAAAAAAACGGAAATTCTTAAAAGAGGGGAAAAAAGCGGAAATTCTCGAAAGAAAAAAAAAAAAACGGAAATCCGCGTAAACGTGGAAGATTTTCACCCTTGGATCTATATAATAATGTTTGTAAAGAAATTACCTTTTAAAGTGGCTTTCTTTAGCATTTTCATGGCATATAATGTATTGGCATCAGGACCAGTAAGTTTTTTGACTAGGAAAACCTAAAACACAATTCAGTGATTAACACACAACACTAAAATGAAGCATAACTTACAAAATTTAACTTTTCCTTTAGATAGATTAGGGGTCACCAAACTATCGAGCAGCTGGCTGGATCTGGCTCTTAGAATAGGTTTATTGACCAGTTGACAATTTTATAAACTGTAAAAACCAGGGTATGTCAATTTAAATCAAATGATTTTTATTAAAAATCAGCTAAAAATTTATATAAATCCATTTTTATATTTAATTTTCCTTTTTTGTGTAAATTATTTCATTTTCAATTTTAATAAATTTATGAACAATGTGTTATTTTAATCAAATAAGAACTTTACTTGCACTCAGTTCATCATCAAAATTAGACTGAAAATCATCCTCCCTTTAAGATACTAAAGAGCAGTATTTGTTTATTGGAATCATAATTACCAGAGAATTTTACATTTCCCTCTTGGCCAAAAGGTGTTACTCACAAGTCGGCATGGGTTGTTGTAAATATTCCTTGCGACTATAAATTGCATGTGCTCTCAATTTTAATTGTTCTCCAAGTGATGTGTGAAGATACCCTTGAAACATACTCACTCAAATTATTAAGCAATTTCACAGCTCAAATCACAAGTAAACAATGTCCAATATTAGCAGTATTTGTTTTGTGATGTTATCACATACTCATAAGATGCTGGTGAGGGTCATTATTTTAAAAAGGTATCAATGACTTGGTCATGAGTCTATATGACACCAGTTAAAGGTTAAAATACATCCACAAAATATACACTTAAAAATATTTCTTGTATTCAGTCAAGCAACGTAAAAATATTGTCTATTCAATCAAGCAAATCAAATTGCTTTTACCTTTCCAAATGATCCTTGGCCAAGAACTTTCAACAAAGTAAACTGTGTAGGATCTGCTTTGGGATGTCCAGCTTTTGTAATATCGTTTACTTCAATTTCACACAGATCATTATTTTCTTCAACTTTTTTATCCTAAAAATGGATTACAACAGCTATAATTTATAATTTAATCAAGATTATCAATGGCTTTTGCTAACTTAACATTTAACTAGAGCTGTAAAAAGATAATGGATTCTAATAACTATGAAAAATTACATTAAAATCTAACCATAAAAAAATTTCAAGTATCAGATTTTTAAATATAACATCGGGTAGATTTAAAGCAAACTAACCAAACTTTCTTCAGCATAGCCATTTTGCTCATCAACAACCATATCTTCAGATGAACACTATAATAAAAATATAGAAAATTTAAACATTTCAAAACAGTCTCAACAGAAAATTGCATATGTTAACCGTATTTGATAAGATACTTATCTAATACCTACAACAATATATAGATATTTTACAAATAAAGATGACAGAATCCCCCTATATTAAATCATTCACAACAAAATAAAATCTAAAGTTGAAATCTAACCAACTTTCAAATATTTGCACTGAATAACCATATTTCGCGAAATTACAAATATATTACAGAACTAGACATTTTATAATATTAGAAAAATTGCATTATTAAAACAAGTGTTCAAAAATGAAAATTATTTTCCCCACTTTTGGCACATTTACTTCAAGTTCAAAGAACTGCTTAAAATTAGAGTGACAACTTCGACAAAATAAAATTTTTAAAGAAAATCACCGATTACAATTGCTATACACGATTTTTTTTTACGTCACCTCTTTTCACTGATGAGTATTTACTACTTTTCTAGGAATAATTTCCCAAGGTCATCTAATTTGTCATCATAACTACACAAAAAAGCTTACAGAATTAGATTAAGTTTCTTTCTAAACATTTTTCAAGCAAGCCGTTTAAGTTTTAGGTACAGCTGCATTCTGCCTTGCTTGTTGCCTATGGTTTTGGCACACTTTTAGCAACAAACAATGGCAGGTGAGGAAAATCCATCTTTTTTCGTTTTTATGGCAACCTCAGCAAGCACAAAGTTTTAAACTTTCATTAAGAATATTCTAGCATGTTCTGTCCATTTCTGTTCAATTGTCCTTCTTTCAAATTTCTTTCCCCAATTATTTTCCATTTCATGTAAATTGGAATCAAGCTTCAGTTTGATTTTACTGTTAGTACAGTGCAGTTGCATTGTTTTTTGGCCTTTTCTTTTGAAAACACAGTTACCTTTTTCTATTTGAACATGCCTTCTGTATATTTAGTGTTGTAGATAAGTTTCAGGGTATTCTTTCGGGAAATTTGAAGTTCATATTTCTGCTGGTAGGCAAAAGCTATAAAACGAGCGAGTAGCTAATCGTTTATTTTACATATATTTGTGTCAGGAGAAGCAGCTCTATTATGATTTCTTCGAGGAATTGGGATTAATTAAATAGGAATTATTGTGTAAAACTGATTACTTTAACAAATTCTTCTAGATTAAAAGTGGGGCAAGTTTAAAACACTAATACTGTTGTCACCAAACGAGACAGAGAATGCAGCTGTACCTAAACTTTTAAAATAGAAAAACATGCATTGAAATGAAAGACTTTTAAAAGTACAACAATGAAATTAGTGCAAAACCTTGAAAATTTTTCAACCAAAATAAATTTATACTAAAAGAACAGCACATACATGGTACGTATTCAATGCTGAACTGTAGCAACAGAATGGGTTATTGAACAGCACATGGAAGTAAACAGTAGTCAGAAAATTTAACAGAAGTCGGTAAATCCTAAATGTAGATACTAACTACTAACTCTTCACGGAAAATATTTGAATTGGGATTTTCTGTCAGTAACTAAGCTTATCTCTCTTCCCATGTGATTAGCATACTAATGCTTAGTATTTGTGGGAAATAAAAAAAGTATGTCCAGAAGTCGTGAATAAGAACGACCTAAACAAATATGTAAACATTGTCCATTCATGAGCATTGTTTTCTAAACACAAGAGAAAAGGAATGAACTCTGCACATTGGTTTTTCACAACAACCTTCAAAATATGTTCAGCTTCCTATGAGACAGCAAAATTTTGAATGCTTTCAAAAATGATCGACAGTAAATAAAACCCAGAATTTGTAATTATCAGTATTTAAATTCTTCTGACAAGAACCGGAAGTTATGAAAGCGGACAAAAACATTGCACAATAAGTTTAAAAAACAATTTACTTGAGTTGTTTTGGTGTTTCCAACTTTGAAAGGATCACCTAAATGAGCCAGCGGCATCTTGGTTGCTGTTATAAGCATATAAAACAAAAATATTTAAAATTTAACGAGGCTTTCATACTTTTCTAACCCATGTATAGCCACAAGCGAACGACAAAAGACGTCATTTCCGTCAGAATTGAAGCCATTCTTACTATTCAAATCTCAGTAACTATTTTGCATAATATTGTATTTATTTGTTATTAGAATAATTATTACATGCCAGAAATTCAAAATCAGAAAGAACCAATGGCTTACAGAACGTTTTTCTCAGTCTATAATAAATAATTAGATATTTTAAAATTATTTCGTGACTTGATGAGTGTGAAAATATATATCGACATTTCGTTTGGCAACCCATCCTTAGGGATTGAGTTAGTGGGACGGGTGGCATTTCAGGAACAGGTGACGCTGCTATCGTTGCCACCAGATTCTTGGTTGCCCTTCTGGCGATGAATGGCTTGGCGCGGTTTCTCCACTAAAAGGCGATTTATGATTCAAAAAGGTTAACCTAACGCTGGAATATTCTTGAACAAAAAATGAGTGTCTGAATCGATTTCTGAAAGACTCGATTCTGTCGTCGTATCAATATCAACTAAGTGCATGTGGTCCGGATAACAAGCGGATGGAGAGAGAACGATCAGCAATGTTAAAAACTTAGAAAATTTCAGCGGCTCTGGTGAAGCACCTGGAATGACTAGTCGATAACGAGAGAACGATCATAGAGAACGATCATACGTGTTCAATGGGTTTTTCTCTATAAAATAGCTGTTCTTTTTGTGGAAATGGTTTTCTGTACAAAATAACATCCTTATTCACATGTAAACAATACAATCGCATTCATGATCGTTCTGTCTATTTTCCTTTCCATTTGGTAACAAGCATTGTAGATTATCTCGGAACTTCTGAAAGACTGATATATTTGCAAAAGTTTCTGAACGCTCTCGTGATAATTTCGAGAATTTAAAAACTAATTTGTTTTTACTGTAATGCATTGCAGATTATATTAGAACTTCTTTTGATATATTTGCAAAGTTTTCTGAACGCTATCGTGATAATTTCGAGAATCCAATTTGTTTATACTGTGATGAATCTCGCATCTTTTAATATCTAAGCATTTAGAGATACAGGGTTTTATATGTTTAAAGTGAGAAAATTTTTATTTTACTTTACTTGTACCGATTGTTCTCAACTTTTTCCCTGAACTCTTATTTGAAACAAAGTTTGGGTTAATTTTCGCTCGAGTTTATTTTAGTGTGTATTTTTTTTAAATAAAATTTTAATCTGATTAATTTTAAATCTCAATGACTTGTGTTGCAATAAGATGAATGAATAAATACCATGGAATTCAGGAACATATTATTTTGTTTGTATGAAATGTCCTTTGCTTTTTATAACATGCAGATATCCAACACATTTTTAAACGATTTAACTGTGCATTGCCATGATTGATTTCTTTGGAATTCACTCAGGAAAAAAGAATCAAATCTGACTATGCTAAAGCACCTCTAGTAAATACAAGACATTTAAATTAATTTACTTATTGATGCACAGATGATTTGATACAGTAAATCGAGATTTTTAAAAATGTAAAATGCAGTAAGTTATAGTTACCATTTTTTTTAAAACTTATGGTTCAGTAATACAATTATGCTTTTTAAAAGTATTGATTTTGTTTGCAGATGCTTTTTTTCATGAAATCCTTGTCATGGGCACCCATACAGGGATGCTCAAGACCCCTCCCTAGCCATTAGTATTGCCAAATTTGATAAATTTAAAACAAAATGGACTGAACCATTTTTTTTAAATATAAAACATTGATAATATAATTGCCTTTATCAAATATCTTTTCATTTAAAAAAAAAAAAAAACTTTAAACAAATCAGATAGCTTTAATTGTACACTTCCATTGTAACGTCTGCATTGAAAAAATTGCTAATATTTGTGTGGATTTAGAGATAGATTTGAGTTAAGATTTCTTTTGCCCATAGCATAGGCTTTAGTGACAATGGTCCTATCAAATTATTATAAGAGAAAATTTTATATTAAACTTAAAATTTTCAATGAACTGAAGGTCATTAAAAACAGGGTTTTTTTTTTGCCTACAAATTGATTAAAAACCAGTTTTATAACTTAACATTAGTTCAGTCCTATATTTGCTAGCATTTATCATGAACATAAACTTCTGATTTATTTCTTCCTATTAAAAGTTAGACTAGATGATTTCAGTTTGATTGGCTGTTAGTTGGAACACCAACATATGAAAGATGTGTGTATTATGAAGGTGGGCAGCACAAATAAGTAAAATATGAATTTATTAATTTAATTTTATTACGCAAATGTAACAATATTTTATTTATAGTAAAATGATTTCAGGTATGCCCTCAACAATTGAAGTCTTGGAAAAAATCTAAACTATGTGCCAAATCACAAAATTTCTTTATTATTTACATGATATAAAACATCAAATCCATTATTTCAATGAATTTTATTGGTAAAATTACTGAAACCTAATTTTCTTTAATTTAACTTATTAAGTAGCTGTTGCAAAATTTATTAGCCTATAATTCTGACTTTAAAAAAGTACATTTTAGTTATTTTTATAAAAATAAAAAATATATTTGTAAAAATAATCTTTATTTACTCTTATATGCAAAAAGAATTTTAAATGTTGTAGATAGAGAAATATTTTCAAAAGACAATTAATCACACATAATTGAAGTAAAAAAAATAGGTCTAGTTCTACCCTCTATATATGTTACCTTTTCACTACCAACAAAATAAAAATTGTTTAAAAATCAGTTTTTCTTCTTCTGATAAATATGAAATACTTCAAAGTTATCAAGCCTCTTTGGGTTTCAATTATACTGAAAGCCTAATAATTTTCAAATGATAAGTTATTGCTTAAGAAACTCAAGTTTTTGTGCAGTGCTGTATTATTATCACTTTATAAGAAAAATAATTGAAAGTTAGAACCATAAAATATATTTTTTTCATGCAATATTATATTTTGGGAAGTGCTTTTTCACATACATTCATGCCAAATGCAAAACATAGTGGGAAGAAGGGTGGGAAAAGGCCCCAAATAGTGATTATCATGCAGTTATTTCCTCAAGGATCCAGCAGACGAAAATACTTTTGTACTCAACAAAAATATAAATTTATTCACAACAAAATGGATTACAAGGACTAATAGAAACAATGATTACACACCCCTCAGACAACCGACCTAGCTTGCCGGAGTCAGACGTTTATCTCTTCCTAAACATACTCTTTTTCATCAAGTTAGTATAGCACACTAACTAGAGAGTAGGGCTAACACTACACCCCCATGCAAGATTGACGTATCACCTACCATACACAATCTGACAATACCAGAAGGAATCGTACAAAATTATTGAAATTCAAATACATTCATATTAATAAAACCAAAAAAATATTGCTCACATATACACTACCCGACTCTAAACACAAAATAAGTCTAAACCTTTTTGTATGATATAGCAATATAGGTAAACAAATAATACACACTGATAATACAAATAGAAATAAATGTACTGTACACAATTATTGTGGCTATGAAATTATCCCCATTATAAAAATTCACCATTTCATAAATTGAAAAAAAAAATTTTTAAACACTTATTAGAAATTTATTTATAAAAAAACATATTAAAAAATACATTTTAGAACAGAAAAAGTTCAGAACAGAATTCTAACCAAGCATGTCACTGAAAATCGAAATGAAATTATTTTTCACTTCTTTCAAATTTATAATTAAAATATTTACACTTTTCACAATAAGCGTAAGAGTGCATCAGCATGAGGCGTTTTTGCACCAGAGCAATATTTTATATTAATATTATACTTTAGTTGTGCAAAAGCCCATAGACCAAGCCTGCTGTGCAGTGGTCAGTTTCTGACTGGCATAAGCAATTGGATGTTTTTTGTCTGATCAGCAGTCAAAGAATCGCGTTCAGCAGCTTTCTTCATTTTAACATTCATTTCTTGAAGATAATCGACGGTTGACTGAGAGATTTTTGTTGGTAGGTGTATCTCACCAGCCCAGGAGGATTTGAGAAACTGAGAGCGGTCACAGAGCTTCTCTGCCATACATAAGTTGAAAAGGTGAAACTCCTGTAGTCGTGTTCGTCACTTCTTGAGCAGCGAACAGGAAGGGTAGTTGCTGATCCCAACATCTTGGAGCTTCACTAATTGCGTGATGACGCATTTCTTTCAACACTATGTTCCATTGCTCCATCAAGCTGTTGCTAGATGGGTAACCAGGACAAGAAAACCTTAGACTCAATCCAAATCTTTTCAAAAACTCTTTTGTGTTAGGGATGATTTAAAGTTTGTTCCCTGATCACTCGCAACAATTTTGGGCATACCAGTTCTTGGGAATATTTGTAGCAAAGCGTTGCATGCCGCCTTGGTTGAAAGTGACCTATTCCTCATACAAGAGGTACTGCCATACAAGAGGAACATTGACCATACAAGAGGTACTGCCTCAGGCCAATGAGTGTGCTGGTCCATCATACAGAGAATGTCTTTGTGGCTTCTACTGGATGGAGGCTCAAGGGTTCAACAACATCAATATTGACAACTTCAAAAGGCAGCTCCGGACGAACTATTGGAGTTCCTTCGACAATCTTTTCCATTTTCTGAAGCCGACAACCCTTCCAAGTCTGGACAAATTCAGTAATGTTTTTTGTCATGCCCGGCCAAGCAGTGAAATTCTATACTGATCAGGAGTTGGCAGTTTGCTTTATTTGGCAATGGGGACTCGACCATATATTGCTTATGCAGTGAGTTTAGTGTCTTGTAAGTTGGACAACCCCAGAGACTAATTGGGAAATTATGCAAACATTAAGATACCTTTGGACATGGCATTGTGTACAATAATGAAGATTACAGAAGCCTGATGTTGTTTGGTGATGCAGAAAGCAACAGCTGTGCAGAAACAAGGTCTCGCAGAGGTGTAGTTACTTTTTACTGTGGAAGTGCAATTACGTGGTGAAGCAAGGTAAAGGAGGCCATATCCAATTCAACGACAGACAAAGTTCATGGCATGTTGTCAGGTTTTGAAATGTAAACAGTTCTTGAAAAGCATGGAGGAGAAGCATGGATAAACTGAACATGAACTTGTGATTCAGCAGATATATAAACAGTTCTTAAAAGGCATGATGGAGTGAAAGCAGGGATGCTCTGTGATAATGAACATGTGTTGCTGGCAGGTTTTGAAATGTAAACAGTTCTTGAAAAGCATGGATGGACATAAATATGTGATGCAGGCAGGTTTCGAAAGGTAAACAGTTCTTGAGTAAACAGAAAGAATTTGTGGCTTGTCCCATTTCATTTTTGAAAGCAAGAAATTCAGCCTCAGAATTAAATTGCTTTGTTTCTTTGTCAAATTATATTTCGTGTACATCCAACAAATGACTTTCTAGCTGCTTTTTTGAAGCTTGTTTCAGACTGCAAATTGGGCATGCCAGGATACTTTTACCAGCATTGGTGACTGCAGATGATACACTGTGAATTTGCCGTTGATGCTGAAACATTCCAGAACTGAACTTGCCTTGAAAGCAAATTTGCGGCAAGCAAATCGAACAGATTTGATCGGAATCCATCACAAAACGTTGTTTGGAAAAATAACAACACAATCGTGCTCGAAACAAATAATACTTAATCTGATTAAGCTAAATCTGAATAAAAGTAAAGAGCTAACATATAAAGCAAATCGTATCGAACTCGTAAAACTTTCAAAACAAACTGAAATAATAAATAACAGTTTGATTCAACCGTAAAAGCATGTATTATCGGTTAACTGTGTCAGTCCCTTCTGCGCAAGCGCAGAAGGATTGCGAAAAAGGTCTGAAAACGACTAAGTTTTAACATTGCTGATCGTTCTCTCTCCATCCGCTTGTGTCCGGATAAAGGTCTTGGGAAAAGTTGGGTATATTTCCCAACGCCTTGGAAAACGGGTTATTTCTGGGTATAAGCATTTAATGTGGGACGCTCGAAAATGTTTTCAGAAATGTATCGAAACTTTTGCAAGACTTTTTTGGTTTTATTGTTTTTTATTTTTAAAGAAGTAACTTTTCTGTTTGTTAAACCTTTCATTTTTTTATGCCGATACCCAGTGAAATGGATGCTGCAAATTGGTTGGTTCTTTACTTTCAGAAATGAAACTATTACCAGTGTGAATTATATATATATATATATATATATATATATATATATATATATATATATAATTATTTTTTATTTATTCATTAGAAAAAAAAAATTTAATTTTTTATTGCAAATTTCTGTTTGGTTTTTTAAATTATATTGCTTACCTTTGTTAGCTGCAGCTATAGCTTATTTACATGGTTAGTTTTGACTTTCGTGTTGTGGATCATTGCACCCCGGCAGTTTGTTTTACTTAGGTTTTTATAAGTTTTTTTTTAGAAAAAAATCATTTTGTTTTTAAAGACATAGGAGTTCTGCCAATTTTTTAAACACTTAATATGTCTGAAATGCTAATTATGGATAGGTAGTTGAATAACGTCGAACAGGATCCACACAACGGGCTATTGGCGACCAAAGGGATAGATCCGAGGACAACACCTCGTAATTTTGAACCACGGTTAGATGATGATATTAACACCATCTTATTTTCGAAACTGCCATACCATGCCAAAGTGAGGACATTGTTATTAACCACGACAAAAGGTGAACCATGATTCAAAAACCTGAATACATTTTTAGACAGATGCTTTCATTATTTCTTTTGCATCCAAACGTTGTTCGTGTAGATTTCAAATGTTTGCAAAATAGAATAATTAAATGTGGAACAGGTCTGTATGAGGGGGAAAATGTTTCAGATGGGACGGTTTCCTAGATATTTTCAGATATCAAAGAATAGTTACACAAGTTTTTATAGATTTCTTTGACAAAATACTCGTATTAAAAATAATGTTTGCAATATTTTTGTTACGTCATTTCCCTTCTGCATGATACCCGAATTATCTTGAAATAGATGTCGCCTGATTTTTAACGTTTCCCCCTTCGTAATAATTAGAAATAGAATAAAATAGTCACTTAAAGTGCAAAAGGTCGTTTGTCAAAAATTCTATTTCTCTTTTTATTATTGCTATATGTGGCATTTTGTAGTTTCCATCTGGTGGCAAAATCTCATGACATCAGCTGATCCATTAAAAGTTACAACCAAATTAATGTAACAAAATAGAATAAAATCACAAGGGAAAGGATTAGTTTTTACTCTCCTGAAAAATGTAGCTTTTAGACATACTACCTTTTGCACTTTCAGTGAACAAAGGTAGATTATTTCTACAAAAGCAAAATATTTTTTCTCGAAATGAGTAACATGTGATATAAGTCCAAAAACACATAGCAGTATCTATTATTATTTCTAAAGTATCGAGAGTGTAGCCGTTGGTTGTTTTTCTACACATTTATGAAAATAAAGCCAATTTCTTAAGGGATGCATGTAAAATAGTAATTTTAAAGCCTTTTTGTTATTTATATATTCCCTCATAGATCATCCTCGAACTCCAGAAGAACATCATATCCGAGAAAGTTTGTTTTTTGCTTCTAATAGCTTTTATTGAGTGTACTTGACTGTAAAATTCAAGAGCATTACAAAACATTAACTTTTATTGAAATTATTACTTAATGTTTTGCGCCTTAAGATATATGCACTTTACCAGGCCATTATAACATATGCACTTTACCAGGCTGATCAAGGGTATGCTCCCATAAATCCCGGACACATGGCTTACGATTTTCGAAAACACTTCCACTTAAACAATAAATTTCGAAAGTGCTTTAATAATCTGTTATCCGATTGCAAAGTTGAAAAAAAAATTTAAAGTTCACGCACATAAAATTCACACAGAAAAAACAAGAAAAGTGTTTTATTGATGTCCTGAGCGAGAGGAGTTGGTTGAACCACGGGTTCAACTCCTTCTTTGCCGGGTCATCAAGAGGGGTAATCCCGTTTGAAGAGGACAATCGTTTCCAACCCCAAACTGTTTCTGCGTATTTTTGCTTGTCAGGTTTTTTTTTCTTACTTCGGCGATGGCGTGATGTTGGCTTCACATATTAGCTGCTAGGAAAAGTACAAAACAGGGTGTAGTTCAGTGGTTCAGAATGTTATGTGGTTCTGTAGATAATACATTGATCTTTTTTTTTTTTTTTTTTTTTTTTTTTTTGCACGTTTTCATCCATGACATGGATGGTAGAGTTATTAATATTGACTAGGTTGTTATGGAATTTTTCTGAAAGATGGAGAATTTGTTTTGGTCTTGCATTTAATTTAATTTCTCTGCAAACGTCATAGTTTATTACCATGGTGATCTATTGATCATTTGAATTGTACATTTTTCTTGCTCTCAGTAACACGCCAAGAATAACATTTTCTAAAACAGAAAATGAACTGGTTTCCTTACTTTGTTTCTCTTACATTAAAGAAGAAAGAACAAGATTGAATTATATATACAATCACATTGTATTATATGTATATTTATTACTGTAGTGATTGTAGTTAATACCTAGAACAAATATTTATTCAAAGAAGACATTTGTCTTACAGGGTCTTCTAAACAAAGGTTAGTTTTATGAGTAAGTAATATATATTTTGGGGTCTTCAAGACCGTTAAGTTTAATGCTTCAACAAACTTTCAAATGGAAAAACAATTCATGAATATGTAATGGTCTTCTGAAATAAACTTTGTGAAACTAAATTAACGTCATATTTTTGTCATCTCGATTGTTGTGGTTGATTTTTGACCAGCTAGCTCCCCGGGGAAGACCCCTTGAGGGTATTCTAAGAGTTTATAAAGTTGTGCAGCTAATAAATAGATTTAATTGAAACAAGTTTTTACATAAGGGAACAAATGCTAAAATTGGAAAAATAACTTTTTTGATTGATTCTTATATAATATTTCAAGCGGAATCGAATGGCAAGGCTACATTGAATTTGTGATTGAAATTTGTTAACGACCATTGTCATAAAGCAAAGGACAAAAATATTTTTTTCATTAGATGAGTGACAGAATCGAAACGTGCTCATTGATTTTTATTCTTATAAGAAAAAAGCTGTCAGCAAAAGCTGTTTTTTAATAGTCTTTAGTGTTACTTTGTAAGAAATCGGCATGCTTCCTTCACTTGTCCACCGCTTGACGAAGGAAAAAAAAGAAGGGAAAGGAAGTTTCAATGTATACATTGTACTAGAGCTACAAAATGGGCTATTGACGACGGTCCAGGATCAATGCCGTAGGAGAGATCCGAGGATACTACTTCCTAACTTTTAACCACGGTCAGATGACGTACCTGACTTCAAACTTCAACACCATCGTGAGGACAATTGGGCCACGACGGATTTAACGTGCACCAGTACCCTCTACACGGCGATCTTTGTTTACGAAAAAAGTCTGAACTTCGCCTAGTTTTTTAGCCATATTAAAATATCAGATGTGAAACATGCTAATCTTTTTGTTATTCAAGAACATTTGGCAAATGTAGCAAACTTTGAATTTTGCCTTCTTCTTGCAATTTTCCGCAGCATATTATCTAACTTATATTTTATACAGAGTGCTTCTGAATTCTTCATTTCATATTTCTTAAGCCCCGTCCACACCGGAGAAGCCTAGCAAAACATGGATGATTGATTCACCACGGAGACAGGTTTGGTTAATCAATCTCTCTGATTTTCCTGGTTCGACAGCTCGGGCACAAATCGTTCCATGTGCTCGCGATCAATCTGGTTGGTTGTGCGTTGAAGTTAAACTGCAAACTTATTGTTTGAAGCAAATTGTTTAAAGGTCCCGTTCTTTACGAAGTCGGCATATAATCGCGAGTGCAGCGTATATTATCATAGACGATTTATTAAAGAGAAATAGGAAGAAAAGTTCACAAAAAAAGGCGACATTGGGTGACTTTGAATATCTACTTGCTTTGACTGAACCGGAAATAGGAAGTAGGACACTAATTATAGAAGTGCTATATCTGCAAGAGAAAGGTTGGCAATAACTTTACGCTTCTTGGCAACTGGAGATTCCTTCACGAGTTTGATGTTCCTCTTCAAAGTTTCTATACATACGTACTTGCAAAATTATTATTAAAGGTAATTGGTAGTTTTTGATTAACGTTGTACTAGAGCAACACAACGGGCTATTGACGACGGTCCGATATCAATCCCTTAAGCGAAAGATTCGAGGACAACACGTCGTAATTTTTGAACAACTGTCAGATGACGAAGTAACAACTGAGCTAACACCCCACTCTCCAAACGTCCATAACAACCCAACGTGAGGACTCTCGGTCACGACAGATTTAAGGTGCACCAGCCGCTTCTACACCATACGCTTACAAACATCCTTGCCCGGATCCGGATTTGAACCAGGAACCTTCCTATCTAGAGGCTAACACCTTTACCACCATACCGGTTGGTCGGCACAAAATTATTATTATTAAGCAGATTATTTCAATTAACAAGATAAAAATTTCTTACTGAATATTTCACTCATAATATGTTACATAATATTGAATGTTTCTTTCGATTCGGCCTATTTCGACAAAACGTATTCATATTGCCAGTGCGACAATTTAAAATTTTCTTCAATTGCAAAAAAGTGAAATACATTTTAACTAGCCTCATCTTCTTTATCTTAAATTTAGAAGTTCAAGAAATTTAGAAGAAGTTTAAATTGCAAAGTTCCCCAATACCACTCTTCGTCTAAATACACATGGATGGACACATCAATTTTGACATTAATATGGGCATGTTACATTTTCACAATTAAGTTTTAAACGTCTACGATATATGGCAAAACACAATGTTTACAAATGTACTACTTAAATAATAGTATGAAATGTATTCAGTAGAGCTTAACTTTTAACTTGCAAGAAATCAAGTAGAACTGTTAAATTTAAAAACAACAAACTCGAGCTGTTAAAAAGCGGTACAATTGCGGGACAACTGTCAGTGAAACTGAACTAGATGAGAACACTTCACAAACTACGGACTAACGTACTTAAAGTAATGGGGGACAGGTTTGGATAATCAACGGGATAATTACACTATATTTGTGAGGATAAATGATTTGAGGTTCCTATTATGTTTTCGGTGCTGATGAAGTCCGAATTAGTTGATTAACTTCAATGACTATAACGGTTTATACTTGGTCTTCAAATGTAATAATCATTTGTACACTTTTTTAATAGAATTCTCCTTTACAATCTATTTATTAATGAGTAACATATTTGCACCTGTGTGGTAGTTTAGTCATGCGGCCATTAAACCAGTTGAAATCTTTGAACTGTAAAACGAAACGATACCTTCCCGATTCAAATAATTAAGTTCATCAGGTATTGCGCGACCCTAATCACTGGATGAGCTTGAGGGACATTTCCTCTTGAAAATGTTCTTCCTCTATTCAAGATAGCATGTGAGATTTCCTGTATCATTTATACTAATTACATTAGAAAATCCATGTACACCCATCATACTGTTTAAGAACGGTCTGAATCAATTATCACTTTAAAATCTGAAGAAAAATAAGTATTTCTATGTTCAGATCCCCGACCCGTTTCTTAACGATGACCCCGGTGATTGATTGAACGTCGAGCAAGGGAACGATAAAACGCCGTCCAAATAGAGCGAGCACGAGCACTTGCTTTCCTTTGATGTACCGACAAGAAGCGGATCATTTTGCTCGTGCTTAAACTGCTCAATTCACCGTCTACACTGAACGAACTGTCAATCAAACCTGTCTCCGGGGTTAATCAATCATCCATGTTTTGCTCGGCTTCTCCGGTGTGGACGGGACTTTACTGTGGAAGCAATACAACAAAAACCAAAATTGCAATAAAATCTTTAAGAAACAATTTCAAATTTTGGAGATACTCCGAAACTTGCCAACTAAAACACCGCCGTGTAGATGAAGCTGATGTACGTCAAATCCGTCGTGGCTGAAATGTCCTCGCGTTTGCGTGGTGTGTAAGTTTGAAGTGTGGTGCTAGCTCAGGTGTTGCCTCGTTAACTGACCGTGGTTCTGTTCTCGGGTGTTTCCTTCGGGATTGATTCCAGACTGTCGTCAATAGCCCGTTGTGTAGCTAGTACGTCTAGTACGACGTAAATTGGATGCTCTGTTTCCCCCTTAAATTTATTTGGTTTGTTTCCGAAAACACTTGACCTTTAGGAAAGTAGGACAATTACAGTAGCCTTTTCTTAGTATTATTTCTTATTTAGTGTTATTTAGTAGTATTTTTTAGTATTCAATGGTTACAGCAGGGCTCCTAACACGTCACTTTTTTGACTTTTTGTCACCTTTTCAGGGGTTTTAAGTTTTAAATTGTATTTGGAGAAGAAAGATTTTTCGTGCGCAATTAAAAAAAAATTCATTTCCTCTAAAAAAAAACAGGGTTCACACGAATTCAATTTCGAAACGCGCGCTGCGTTCCTCTGCAAGAACGGATTCAAAAACGTACCGTTTCATCTGTAAAAGGATACTTCACGTTCCTGTGATGTATTAGCAGCAAGTTGTGGAAATTTTCCCACGGAGAAAAAGCTATCAGTAAAACGAAGCGGCGAAGTTTAAGGGAAGCAGGGCCATCTGCATGTCCGACCCCTCTTACCTAATTACCTAACTTAAATGATACAGGGGTGAAAACAGTCAAAATGTAAAAAAGAGGAAAATATATGCAGCGTTATTTTGAAGTACAGAAATAGCTGAATAAGATTACTATATTTGTGTACTAATGTGTGTACAGAACAGTGGTGCAGCCAGAAATTTTTTTCTGAGGGGGTAGGCAAATTTTTAGTCTGATAAAAACCCTATAAAGTCCACTATAAACAATGAAATTTGTCTTTGAAAAGTAGGAGTGGGCACTTTACGTGCAAACTCAAATTTTGTAAAAGAGAAAAAATATCTAGGCAACTATAAACAGTATAAATAAGTTGGATGAAGTTGAAAATGTTATTTTTATGAATATTTTTGAACACCTCACCAATGCTAAAATTTTCTTAAGAGTTGCAATTTTTCAAAAACCTTGATACCAAAAATGAAATTAACAGGAAATCAAAATGCTGTTACAAAAGAATAAATCATATATATACTATTTTTATTAAATAGCATGAATTTTATATTAAAAAAAATAATTAGACACCAAAAATAAAAATGGTACAGCTTCAGTCTTGGTTTATAGAAATGGCAACGGACTTCTAGTAGCGAGTAATTACAGGTTAAGGTAACCCATATGTACAACGGTTATTGCGGATTTTAATACAACCAGGTCAAGTGGAAAATTTTTAAAATTGCATTTCGAATATTCCAGAAAAATCTTTTAAATTCCGTTAAACTGTCGTTTGATTTCATTGGTTCATTCGAAATAATTCTTTCCTTGGCGACTTAAGCCCCGGTACACATCCGGTTTTTCAACGTGCGGCGCCACTGCGGCACCGAAGCCCAACTATGCACACATAACCGTGAAATGACACACCAACTCATTTCGCGCCATTTGCGATAAATATTCTATCGAAGAAAACGTGTTTATTTCGCTTACTTGGCGTAAAAAAAAGTATATTTTGAAACAAAATAGACGTTACTGGATACAACCATTTATTAATTATTATTTATAATCTATTTGTTTATGAAAACAAGGTACTTCCGAACGGCGCCAACTGCGGTACAAA
The DNA here is from genome assembly GCA_947359465.1 of Metellina segmentata. Lineage (NCBI taxonomy): Eukaryota > Metazoa > Arthropoda > Arachnida > Araneae > Tetragnathidae > Metellina > Metellina segmentata. Next base: position 31,762,097 of record OX375875.1, read on the forward strand.
TTGCACGCAAGTTGGACATGCGTCGCCCCAGCGGCGCTGGAGGCATGTACGCACTGCTGCATTGGATTTAATGTATCTCAGACCGCACTTGCGTTGCGGCAGCGGCGCCGCACGTAGAAAAACCGGATGTGTGCACCGGGCCTAAGTGCGCCAAGGGCAGGTCGTTGGCACAGCTATAAACGTAGACTGAAGCTGAAACCACGTGGTAGGAAAAATATTTCTTAGTTCAGTTTAAATTTACAACATATTTTCGAATATAAAATAACTTTTTTTTCAAAATCTCTATATTTTTCCGTAAATATTCTTATTTTCTATTTGAATTGAATAAACTTGAAAATAAAACAGGGTGGCTACAAAAATTGAAGTAAAAAGTTCCCTGAGATTTCCCTGATTTCCAGAGTATTTTTCATGAAATTCCCTGAGTTTCTCCTTTTGTTCGCAGAACAATTCTTCGGTAATTATGATAAACTTGACACTTGAAGAACTAAAAAACTATAGATTAAAAGATGAATAAAAATAAGATAAGAAAAAAATATTTTTACTGTATTCCATAATAGACCAAATAATATAAAGTTATAGATAGAATATTTAATGTTACGTTTTTAACTATTTTGATATGTTTGCAAAAGCAGCCATCAGCCCCTGAATCCGTCAATGGCGCCAGCGCTCGGTACATCTGTACTATTATAAACGGAAGTGTTTTTCTGTCTGTCCTGTACGCAGTGTCCTGACGAATCGATGGCACTTACAATAGGGAAATTTAGCAAACATGTGGTCCGAATTTTTTGCAATTTTTCAAGTGCGCCCGAATTTTAAAATTTAATCTAAAACATTTAAAAATTAATTAATTTATTATTATTATATTTTATTATTTTTCTTAGGATGGCATACGGTATAAAGACATGACATTCTAAATTTATTTTTTCCGTTTTCGTTGGATTTTCTCAGCAACGATTTTAGCTGACGAACAAAACAAATAAAGTTTTAACTGGAGTTTTGTAGTTCTTTTTTCTATCTCCTAGATCGTTAAAGACAGAAGAAAAATGTCAACGGATTTCAAATCTGCGGAAAATTTTACAACAGATTGATACCTAAACACATGATTTTCTTTAAATAAATAATTTTTAATTGTGACTTTTATATTTTTTCCAATACGAATTTGGCCGCCGGCGCCGTGAAGAATTCTACCTTCGTGGTTAAAAAGATCAGATTAATCCATTTTGATTTCCTGAGTAACGAATTCGAGTTCGCTCGTTCTGGTTCGAACTGGCGTTCTTCGTTGCTTTTTTCTATCTTTGCGATCGTTAAAGATAGAATAAAAATTTCAACGGATTTGAAATCTGCGGAAAATTTCACATTAGATCGATACCTAAAAATATGATTTTCTTTAAATAAATAATTTTTTAATTGTAACTTTTATATTTTTTCCAATACGAATTTCACCGCCGAGAAGAATGACCTTCGTTTGATTCGAGATTCATTCATTTTGAAAAGTAACGGATTCAAGTGAAGCAAAAGAAATAATTAAAGTTATGACTGGCGTTATTCAGTGCTTTTTTCTAAATCAGCGATTGTTTAAAATAAAATGAAAATATCAACGGATTTCAAAGCTGCGGAAAATTTTACACCAGATAGATACCTTATACGTTTGATTTTCTATTTTTCCGTTAGCCGGGCGCTATTTTGGACCAAAATCAAAATCGCCAATCTTAGAAAAAAATTATAATTTTTTTTTTAATGTTGATTCAATTGGAACCGGATGTTTAACTTTTGCAGGTTTTCCCGTCCGTTAGTATTTTTCAAAGCCGCAAGGCAATACGTTCCTATTATTGACATTAGGGAACGTGGCACAGATGTAGACTTAGGTTACAGGATTTCCGGCCGTTACAGTATACAATGTATACAACTCTTTTTTCTGGATGTTTACGTAAAAAATACACTTCTCATTTTCGGAATGAAAACAAAATTGGAGACATTTTGATTTTGGTTCAAAGTGGCGCCCGCATGGCTAAAGGAAAAGTACCAAATGGGTGCCATTTGCAAAACGAAATTCCAACTTTTTCCCTGAGTTAAACGAAACTTCCCTGAGTTTTCCCTTATTTTTCCAGAAAATGATTCTTCCCTGAGAAATCCCTGATTTCCCGGTTCTGTCGCCACCCTGATAAAAACTCTAATTATCCAAGAAACAAAAAAAAATTAACTTATTAAAACAATCATAAATATTGCCCTTAAAAGAAGCATCATTTTAAAAATAGTTGCAGTCTATGTTTAAAACGATGGCCACCGCCTTGGCGTACTTCTAAAGTCGCCAAAGAAAGAAGTTTTAACGAATTTTGAAAGTAATTTCTAGAATATTCAAAATGAAAATTTAAACTTTCCGCTTACCGAGGTTGCCATGAAAGACGAAATAACAAAGCATCTTATTTTCTAGTTGAAAGAAAAATCACATTAAAAGCTGATCAACTTAAAATATTTCATTTATACCTTTTCCGCTGCATCATGACGTTTCACGGCCTTTAGATAACAGCTCCGCTTTTTTAGGAAACCGTAGCTTTACCTACGAAATATGCAACAACGTACGCTAACTAGTTCAAAATCCAAGCTCTCCAGGTTTACCATTAAACTAATAAGCTTCTCACAAAGGATTCTTTTCAAAAAGGAATTAGCAAGACTTATTTGTCTTCTATAAACTTAAAAAAAGCTGATAAGGGCAAAAATAGGATTTTTTTTTGTAAAAAATGATAAAAATCGGTCATTTTTTCAAAATTTACGAAAAGTCGGAAGAATCTACTACCTGAAGTAAGGACACACTTTCCTTATTGTTTTTTTTTTTTTTTTTACATTTATTCTTTGGCTGTAATTCCATGACATAATTTAATTCAAAGAAAAAAGCGGAAATTTTTGGAAGAAAAAAACGGAAATTCTCAAAAAGGGGAAAAAAAGCGGAAATTCTCGAAAGAAAAAAAAAAGCGGAAATCCGCGTAAACGCGGAAGATTATCACCCCTGATGATAGAGCCGTGAGTGGCATTTACGACTAACATTTTCATTTCATAGTACGGTATGGAGTATCATTTGGCGCAAGATAGATATCACCGATTGACAGGGTCGAACGAAAGGAGGGAACCTTCTAGGAGGTCAGACGCTGACAGCTCGTTAAATGGTGATTGATGGCAGTGGTCACTTAAAAGGGGGGATAACGTCCATCAGGCTACTTGAGTAATAAGTTGGGTCACCGCTCGTCCCTGGGGCTGCCCCCTAGTTAGTTTAGATCCTGGGTACTCCCTTGTAGTATACCATGAATGTTAGCATTGAAGTCAGTGTTTGGAATCCTCAAAGAACTAGTGAAAAAGCCTATTGATTCCAACATTCTGGCCTTCTTTTGCACACGGACTCGTTTCACCCCCCCCCCCCTATTTAAGAAGTCTGAGTACGCCACTGGGGCCGAGAGGTTTGCGAAGAACGACACATGAAAAAATCTCTCATGTTTTAGTTACAGCAACTTAATAGATGTTGAACTTGGAGATATGTCGAATATCGACTAGATTTTGAGCGAAAGGTGCTCACGTCGAACTGTACGGATCTATTGGAAAAACAAGCTTGGTTTTTATTGTTATGACTTTTCTTTATTAAGAAAACATTTTATGTAGTCGTGTTTATTAGTCGTATTTCGTTTTGGAAATATGTCTACTAATTAATTTTAATTTATCTTCTCAAACTCGTCTTTAAACAGTGGTTCGTGAAGGTGGTGACTTCAAAGAATGGTTTTTAGCAGCTGCAAAGAAAGGAAATTAGGTGATTCTTTTTCCACATCACCCAATGGGGTAAGAATCCAGACGCGTCTTTTTTTAAGAGGTATCGCCAAGAGCCCTGTCCTCTGTGCAAAAAAAAGAAAAAGAAAACTTATCTTCTTACCTTTTGATTGTCCGGCCCCTCTTAGACTTTCTATCCTAATTACAAAAATGTACTTGCTGTTGAGCTTCTGAGGAATTAATAAAATCTTATAATTTTTAACGACTAGGGGGCTCCGCCTCCTGCTCGGTAACGCTATCAATTCCCCGGTTATTGCTACGCAATCCTATTTGGTTTGCTTTGAAAACCAACACTCCTTTCGCAAGCGTCTTGGTGAGGGTCAGGTGTGAATGTGTTTTGGCTCCGCTATCCAACACGCGAAATAAAGGCTTGCTTGCTGAGCAAGTTCTATTTATAAGGAATTAGTCCCAACGCCCGATATGACACAGGCCTGTCGCCTCATTCTTTCCCTAAAGGAGAATCGTCATTTGACCGTGGTTCAAAATTACGAGGTGTTGTCTTCGGATCTTTCCCTTAAGGGACTGATCCCGGACCGTCGTCAATAGCCCGTTGTGTTGCTCTAGTACGATGTTAACTAAAATTACCATTACCCTAAAGGAGAAAAAAAATTATTGAAGGAATCAGTCCCACCACCACCCGACATGACACGGGCATGTCGCCTCATTCCTTTCCTAAAAGAGAAGAAAAAAATAAATTATTGAAGGAATCAGTCCCACCACCACCCGACATGATATGTGCCAGGACTCGAAATAAGATTTTGAAGCTGGCGGCAAATATTGCTGTGACCTTTTATAAGCTGGCAGAAAAATCTATTCAGCTCATGGCAAAACCTAAAATTTTAATAATGACGGTAAACTGCAGTTGTCAATTTTTCAGTAAAATTTAAAACCATTGAATGAAAATTGCAATGAGGAGAAAAAAATTGTTCACTTTTCTGGTAAACTTTCTGCAATTTCATATGAAACCCTAAAATACATCCGAAATAAAGAGAAAAATAATATACTGTTGATACACACGTTTATTTCCTTAATATCAAGTTTACGAAGTCATCAGTCAATAAATTAGGCTAGAGAAAATTACAGTTGTTTCGTATCTACATAGCTAAAAGCAAGGTCTGCAAGGATGCACGAAACAATTTCTGTACTGCTCGGTCAGCCTTAAAATCTGAAAGCGAAAGACCATCCGAACTTATCCTCATTAAAACCCATAGTTTTTTTCTTGAAATTTTTTTCAATGGCTGGTATTTGGAAAGAAATAGTGAAACATTTTGTGTCTCAAATGCTCGCAGCAAAACTTGCCGTGAGAACCGTTGATCGTCGCGACAATTTAAGCTAAGCTCACGCCATTTGACGTGGTTGCCGCGACTTATTTCGAGTCCTGACACGGGTATGTCGCCTCATTCCTTTCCTAAAAGAGAAAAAAAAAAATTAAGGAATCGGTCCCACCACCACCCAACATGACACTGGAATATCGCCTCACTCCTTTCCTGAAAGAGAAGAAAGAAATTATTCAAAAAATCAGACTCACTACTACCCGACACGACATGTGGATGTAGCTTCATTCCTTACCCTGAAAGAGAAAAAAAATGGTGGTACCATGTAAATTTCGTAATTATCTGTTGTGTAATTTCTCGGGAGAGAAAAAGCGAGTTTCCAATCCTGTAACTGCGGCAGTAACTTTTTTTAATATGAAGAGATAAATTTTTTCTTGTATTATCCCATTATGCAATTGTATATGAACTTTCTAAAAGTTACAGTGTCAAAATCATCTATCAAAGGTGCATCGTTTAATTTTTGATATGCGAAGTAACAAATAAAAACGCCACAGTTAATATCGTCTTTTTGATTTACATGAGAAGGTAAAGAAAATGACCAATGTTTCGGAGATTTAAAAAATGAATCAAACATTTCCCTCCACTTTTTTATCAAATCAGAACATTTTTTACTTGGAATTTCATTCAGAGGATCATAAAATTCAAAACAATATTTTTCTATATTAACAATCAGTAACAACCAATGACTATCTATGTTAACAGGGAAAAAAATATTTGATTTGAGTGAGTCACCACTTTTGAAGAACTTAAATTCTTTGTTGTTATTTCGTGAAAGTGATGTGGACGAGAGATTCAATAAACATGAAATTTTTGGAGTTTTCTGTTAGTTTATAGAAGAAGGAATCTACAATTGTGTCATATAACCACCCTTTCCTAAACCACTCTGATGTTTCCAATAAAACGTTTTCCTCATCAGGAGTTATATTGACGTCTAGTGATTTTAACATAAAATTTGAGATATCAATGCTATTTACTTTAACTACATTATTTGACACATTATTTCTATCGACGTAATCGAATTTTAAAAAGTTACATACATCTGATTTCGAGAATTCATCAAATTTCATATTGTTGAATTTTTGGTGTGATTTTCTCCCGGTTAAAGTTTTATAAATATGCTGTCTAAATTCACATGTGTCAAACGCCTTATTGACATTTGAATTACTGATTAATTGATGCACATAATAGCATAAGAATACACCACAGTTAACATTATCTTTTTGTAAAATGTGTACTGGATGAACAATACTCCATGCATTGGTGGCGTTATCTAATTTATTTAAAATGGTCCTGCACGTTTCTAGACAAATCAGAGCAGTTTGGTCATTATAACTACCCCGTGAGTCAAAAAAATAAATTACTTTTTGTCTTTTACTTATAAAGATTAGGACCCAATGACAATTGTTAATACAAATCGGAATAAATACGAATTTCGACAGTGTACATATATTCCTAGCCAAAATCGGTTCAAAATCAATTTCAGAAAAAATTAATTGTGAAATAGATGAATCGAGAAAAGAAAAAAAAAGCGTTTTGTTCACACAACGAAAATATATACGCATCTATAATTACGTCATACACCCAGCTTTTCACGAAATCTGGAAAATTAGACCTGATAAAATGTTCTTCTTTTTCATTAATGTAAGGATCTAGAGATTTCAAGACATAATAGTTTAAGACATATGGACCTACATTATATAGTGATGGAGTTCCTGTTGTTTTACACGTGAAAGATTCGACACTAATTTTAGATTTTTTAGAAGGAGATTCATACAAATACGGGATGTCATCGGTATCCTCAATACTAAAATACTGATCTACCCTTTTTGACTTATCTAAAGGTTTTTTCGTATTTTTACGCTTTCTACTCGTTCTATAAAACTGAATTTGCTTAGTAAGCTTCTGATTTGGAAATACTGAAGACTTGGGCATAACTGATAAAGATTTTTCATTAGAACTTGATATTCCGTCACATGCAGCAACTAACGTGCTTAAGGTAGAAAAAACATTACTTAACATTAACTCTTGAACTGACTTATTTCTAATTTTTTGCATTAATTTTGAACATAATTCTTCGCAAGCTACAATTTTGTTATCGGCTGAACGAGGGTTTGAAAAATTCTCAATTTCTATTCTAGACTGTAGATCGCGATTTTCTGTTATTTGCGTTACACATATTTGAGCCCCATCAGCATAAAAATCATTACTTGCTACAGTAGAATGTATTTTATGAATGTGCTTACATAAATAATGATTATCAGGGCAATTACAATGGTATAAATGAGTGCATAGAGACATGCAACTCAGTTCTAGGCATTTAAAATAGCAGAAGTCGGACATATTACACTGTTCTTCTACTCGCTTCACTGTATACAATCTGTTTTTTACAGTCTGCGAACGAACAGACCAAGATTTACTATTTAAAACTACAACATCAGCATCAGGTATTCTTTTAGCCCTATCATGCCTAGACTTAACAGATAGAGAAAAGTTAGATTTAGGAGGAAATTGCATTATTTTTTTGTATTCGTGGTTTAAATGGAAGTCTCTTTCTACTTCTAGTAGTACTTTAACGAGTTCATCCATGCGTCGATTGAATTTTCGACCAAAATAATTCGTTTTCAATTGATTGTGAAACGATTCACAATAATTATTAGTTTCTGTTTCGGCGTGAGGAAAATCGCGATAAGATGCTGCCCATAACTGAACCCTATTACAGTACTCACTTTTAAAATAGTTTATGAAATCTGTAGCCTTTGATGCAAATGATTTTAAAAATTCATCCAAAAGATTTTTAAACTTATTTCGATCCTCTTCTTTTAAAATTTCTACTAACTTTGTATGAATCTCGTTCCTCAGTTCTTTATTGGAGATAGACGCCGATATTTACGACCTTCGCGAACTTTCATCCCGAGGCATGCATTTTGTTAGCCCTGTTTTGAATCATATATCGCTTTTTGTGAATCCAACACGCCAAGTCCTTCCTCGCCAGATTCTCGAGAGAAGGCGGGGGGAGGGGAGCACTCCCATAGGGAAAGCATGGATAGGAATTGAGGACATGTGTTGCCACCGGGATTGTTGCCCTTCTGAATGGGCGCCTTGGCGATGAAAACCACTCTCCTCTTGGCTACCTTTCGTTCATCTTAAATGTTGGTAACCATGTTTGTTTCTGAATGTACGAGGGATGGGGACAAGAAAGAAATATATTCTTTTCAGACTTCCTGGAACGTGATTCAACAGTGACTTTGAAAAGGGAAGGGGATTGCATCTTCGGCATCCGAGGAAAATAGAGAATGCTCAATTTGATAAGACAATTAGTTTGAATTAGTTACTCACCATCATTATGAGAGAATGACACATTAAATTTATACGATATTCATGATAAATTTCTTTCAGAACGAAACATTTCTTTATTGCAAATCCCATTCAGCGGAAACCCAGCTGGCAGAGTCGCGGATTAGCAACCAGAATCGCGAGTTCGAGACTCGATCGAGACTAATAATATTCCCACTTTCCAGTGATAATATTATTATACTGTTATTTTTGATTCGCATAACTAATTTTTAGTTTAGGATTTACTGAAGAGAAAAAATGTACTAAACCAACAAATTTACTCTAATAACTGGATCAGCACTGTTTTCTCTATTGTTTCACGATGAGTTTTTGAAAGCCATATTACATCACTTTTGTTCTTCTTAATGATATTATCAATGCAATAAAAATTCCTTTTTGTCAAATTGAAGTAAAATTAAGTTCTTTACTTTTGTGTTCGTGATATCACTAAATTAGTACAACACAAGGCATATTGGGTTGCTAAAAGCTTAAATTAAGCTGAGCACAAGAATTCGTTTGCTCAAATGAATTCGTAAAAACTCAACCATAAATATTATCAATTTTTTTGTGCAGTTCTCGGTTTACGTAACTATTACATTGAAAATTGTGAGTATACTAACAAGAAATTGAAGAAAGAGTGTAAAACTAGTTGACCATTGCTAACGAATTTGGTTTGGTTTGCCAAACGACAGCTCAATAGACCGGGACGTACAAATACCAACATCTTCGACCGGGATTCGAACTTAGAGCCTGTTGAACCAGTGACACTGATACAATAGCAAAATCTTTGAAAGTATTGTGATATTCTTGTAAAGTTCATGTGAATGTTCAATTTAGAAACGAGCTTCATCGCAGAAGGGACATGTAAACGAAATTAATAAGCAAGGATCTGTGGCCTCAAGTGCATTCCAAACCACGACGAACATTCATGTCAAAACGGGATTCGAACCCAGAGCTTGTTGAACGAAAGGTCAAGGCACCGACCCCTCGGCTGTCACTACCAGCTGTTTAATTACCTTTATAAAACTACAAATACATAACGAAGAAAATAATTATTATTCTAAAAACTGGTAATGTGCTTATCGAATATGCGTTATATATAATTCATATTCGCTAAAAATCTCTACATAAACATAAAAGTCTATCTCTGCAAGATCGTCATATCTCACCGCCTCACCGCTCAATGTTTAGCCGTCAGAGAGCGCAGAATTGATATTTATTTTTAGTACATTTTATTCTACTTTTATCAGTGACGCGCGGATTAAGCGGTACGCGGACTAAGCGGCCGCGTAGGGCCCCGAGGTCTTAATATGTATTTTCATTAGGGTTCGAGGAAAGTTGTGACCGGTAAAAAGTGATTGCGAAAACGCAGAAGATATAGTCCAGAAAGATGCCTCGATAGAGAAGACATCGAAGTAGTAAATAATATAGCTTTATGGTCAACAATATTAACAGATGCTGTTATTGACCATATTCTTAGTAACAAACCAAAAAATATCGGGAATATAGAGAATTTGAAATCAGTTTATAAAGACATAGATGAAGTGAAAAAGAGGACTTTCTTATGATAATTTTTACAGAAAGAAATAAAATGGAAAAGAGAAATTGGTTGATATTTTCAGAAACTAGAAAAAGTGTCTACAGCTACCCTTGCAAACTTTACTCAACATCAAGTCTAAATCAATAACTGGTTTGCAAAATTGGAGATCAATTACTGTTTTTTTACCGGACTACGAAGTTTCGAAAGAACATGTCAGTCATCTGTACTATGTATAAAAGATCAACAAAATTCATTAGAATTGCTACTCAACTATTACAGAAAAAGAAGTATGTTACTGGAGAGGTGTGTTGAATAGAATTATATCAACAATACAATTTTTGAGCCGCTTAGGATTAGTATTTACGATGAAAGCAAATAATTCAATGGGAAAGGAAATTATTTAACCTACTTGGACTCCTGATAGGTTGGAAGTTACACCTACAAAAATATACCAACAATGGACGAGGAAATAGAAACTATTTATCTCATAATATTTTAGACGAATTTGTAGGTCTTATTTGCAATCAAGTAAAAGCTGAAATAATTGAAGGAATCAAGTGTGCGACCTATAGTATAATTGTTGACTATACTCCCGATGTTTTGCATGCCGATCTACTAACTTTTGTGGTACGATGTTTCATCCCTGTGATGTTTCATAATATAAAGGACGTGTTTGTGGAATTCATTCCCATAGATCATATAACAAGAACATCAAAGAACAAAAAGTTTTGAAAACTTTAATAAAATTAGGGGAGTGGATATTGAAAACTGTCTAGGGAAATCAGTTGGTAATGCTTCTAATATGTCATGGCAGTACTCAGATTTGCAAGAACATATTAAAGAACATAGTCCAAGTACGGTTTTTATTCTGTGTGCTAAATCATTCCTTAAACTTAATTGGAAATTTCTCTGCAGAAAGTTGTAGCGCTGCAATTCAGTAATGTGTTTGTGAAGAATTTATTCACACTTTTTTCATCGTCAACCCATCGCTTGAAAATTTTAAATGGTGTAAACATTCCGTCTCAGTAAAAAGAGTTTCTAATACAAGATGGTCAGCAAGAGCAGATGCTGTATTAACTATGAAACTTGGTTTCACCCATATAAAAGAGGCTTTAACTGAAATATGTAATTCGGAAGAAGAAAAAAAGTTACTATAGTGGAGGCGACTTCGCTTCTGTAGAAAATGGACAAATATGAAATCGCCCTAATGACAGTTATTTGGAATACTATTTTACAAATAATAAATGCTTCTAGCTAATCACTGCAATCAGTGTGCAATGCGAACTATTGAGAAAGAATCTATCCTACTAAAGGGTCATTAGAAAATTTTATAAATAACTTCAGAGAAAAATTTGAAAAAGAGGTAACTGATTATTCAGGGCTATCTTTTAACGTGGAAGATTGAAAACCTCGCAGACAAAAAAAAAGATAAAATGTTTTTGGATGAATACAAAAAAGTCGGACATGTGAATTTACAATAAGAAAAAATTCCAGAGTCAATTCATTTTGTGTCATATGTGATTACACCAAGGCAGAATTATTTCAAAGAACTCAGACGTATGAAGTTGTAGTGGAGCCTTTTCGAATATTTTTGTTATTGGGATTTATCAATAGAAGAAAAGAACAAACAAAGAATTTTTTTTAACAATTCACTTATCTAATACGTCAGTAGAAAGATCGTTTTCTGTTTTAAAACGTGAAAAAAATTATTTAAGGAGCATTATGGGAGAAGAAAGATTAAATACTATGGCCATTCTGTATATAAAGCAAGAATTTTTAAATCGAATTGACACTGCCAAAATAATTGACGAATTTTAAGAAATAAGCAAGACGGAAAATCATGTAAAAAATGTTGTTTTGATAAATTTATCTAATGTCTTATGGTATGACATTTTTGATTACTTTGTTTTTGTAAATAACTTAGTGAGAGTTTTTTTTTTTTTTTTTTTCTTGAAAATGTTTTTTCTAAATTTAGTTTGAGGGCACCGAAATTTTACCGCTTGGGCTTGGGGCCCCCACTTGACTTGATCCGCCACTGACTTTTATACTTTAAAATCACTCTCCTGAAAAATCACGTTTTTTGAAATGCAAGATGCAATCCCCTTCCCTTTTCAAAGTCACTGTTGAATCACGTTCCAGGAAGTCTGAAAAGAATATATTTGTTTCTTGTCCCCATCCCTCGGACATTCAGAAACAAACATGGTTACCAACATTTAAGATGAACGAAAGGTAGCCAAGAGGAGAGTGGTTTCGCCAAGGCGCCCATTCAGAAGGGCAACCTTCCCGGTGGCAACACGTGTCCTCAATTCCTATCCATGCTTTCCCTATGGGAGTGCTCCCCTCCCCCCGCCTTCTCTCGAGAATCTGGCGAGGAAGGACTTGGCGCGTTTGATTCACAAAAAGCGATAAATGATTCAAAACAGGAATGACTAGATGCTTGGGCTCGGGGTTAAAGGTCAAAATGAGGTAAAATTTATGTCCTTTAGTTTTGTGTACGTGATGTCACTGAATTGGTACAACACAAGGTATATTGGGTTGATGAAAGCTTAAATTAAGGCCCATTGCTAACGAATTTGATTTGGTTTGTCATTACATTTTTGACACACGATAGCTTATTAGACCGGGACCTCCAGTTAAAAGTAGATTTTCTGAACCCCCCTACGAACATCTTCGTAGGGATTCGAACTCAGAGCCTGTTGTGAACCAGAGACACTGACACAATAGCGAAATGATTGAAAGTATTATGATATTCTTGGAAAATTCATGTGAATGCTTCAATTTAGAAATGAGCTTCTTTGTAGAAGAGACATGTAAACGAGGTTAATTAGACAAGGATCCAAAGTGGATTTCAAACCACGGCAAACATTAATGTCAAAGCGGGATTCGAACCCAGAGCTTGCTGAACCAAAGGCCATAGCACCGTCCCCTCGGCTGCCACAACCAGCTGTTTTAATTAACGCCTTTATAAAACTACAGATACATAACGAAAAAAATTATTATTATTCTAAAAACTGGTAAAGTTTTTTACACGAATTATGTGTTAATACATATTCTCTACATATAAAGAAGAATTGGCAAACACAGAAGAGAGACAAATGTACACCGCTTGACCAATCAAAATCAATCCATATATAATTTGGTACACATATCAGTTAGAGCAATGCGGGTAGCCTAGTCTACATATTAACCCCGTTCTATTTGGCCTACTTGAACAGAGGTGGCTAAAAACAATTCATAATCCCATAGGAATAGCATTGAATATTATTACTATTGCGGTAGGCAACTCAGATTATTTTACCAATATTACTCGAATTTCAAGCTATCAATAATTTATAAATATTTGACTAATGGTACGAAATGATTTAAAACATTAAATTTTGATTTACCTACATTTTGTTAGCAAACGAGTCTATCTAACGCGAAAATCTCAGCTCAGGTGTTGCCTCTTCATCTGACCATGTTTCAAAATTACGTGGTGTTGTCCTCGGACATTTCCCTTAGGGGACTGTTCCCGGACCGTCGTCAATAAACCGTTATGTTGCACTAGTAGGACGTTAATTAAACGATATTCTACTAGAAGTACACTTATAAAAACGATCCGTGTCATAGTAAAATTGTCGGAAAATCATGTGCTTGGGCTTACAGTTGATATTATTCTTTCTATGCACCAATATAAAATTATATAAACAATGTAAAGAATCATAGGCACGTAATTTTGAACCACGGTCAGAAGACGGGGCAACACCTGAACTGGTACCCTACTCTCCAAACTTATACACCAACCCAACGTGAGAACTTTCGGCCAATACAGATTTAAGATGCACCAGCCGCCTCTATACCATACACTTACAAATATCCATGCCCGGACCCGGATTCGAACCAGGAACCTTCCGATGCAGAGGCTAACACATTTAGTTGGTTCTTCAAAAAACATATTCTAAGTTAAACATAAAAAGCAAGCGAATAAAAATTTCACTTATATGCCGCGCAATTATTTATTTTTAATGTTTATAATGCCGTGCAATAGCCATAAAACTTAAAGCTGCGATTTCTCGTCATCAACAAATTCGATTATCTTATTCGAACTGAATGGGGGGTTGATAAAACCAACTCCCCCTGACTACGCATATGAATTAATGTACCATTGTTTCATTGATTACATTTATTTATTACACAAGTGAAGCATTAATTAAAATTAAGTTATGAATAGTTAATATAGAAGACAATGTTACACAACTGGGCTGTATAAGTTTTGGCAGGAAGGATATTTTACGAAATCTGAATATTGTATAGGAAACAACTATTCTTTTATTTCTTGGTTATTAATATTTATACAGTGCTGTTCTGTTGAGAACAGACAATTTCAAAAAACATAGCAAGAATCTCTTAACTTCCAAAGTCTAGGGCGTCGCTAGTACGCCCTCGAAACAACGACCAAACTCTTCTCGAGTCTGTGTCAGAGTCCAGAGAGTCCTCTCTCGCAGACCCAATCCTCCCTGCAGTAAGCCTCGAAGCTCACGACCGTGGGAAAAACCCTTGGGCAGTAGTTATCCATCGTCTCAAAACTCCAAGAGGCGAGCCCCCCCCCCGTCTTTTCAGTTCTATTTCAACAGAGGGGCAAGCCAGCCATTGTCCGACAAAGAACGATTTCAGCCGGCTAGGCGACTGGAGAAACAAAGAGGTCCCCTTTTATCACTTCGCCACATTATATATATATATGCAAAATTGATTTTCTCACTTGAATGGAGGGGTTAATGTTCTTTACAACGCCCCCCCCTGATTACGCATATGTAAAGTTCATTAACTAATTTGTATACACCATTTGTTACTCTTCTGGGATCATTATCACTAGGGCAACTTTTTTGTTGCAGTAAAAATGGGAAAAGTTGCATTTGTCATTCCCTAAAGTTGCATTTATGGAAATAAAGTTGCATTTATTTTTGATACACTAAATTCTAATAAATTATTCGTAAAAAATGAAAAATATATTGACAATTTTAGTCGTGTATAACAATATTATTATACATTCTTAAATACAGACAAACATTGAATGGCCGATCCTTGGCCAGTAATTTCTTTAACATTGAAAAACTGCGCCAGTCGCATTAAAATAATGTGCTATATTATATAGCAGAAGCGCCAAATCCTTTCGCTCAACATTCAGTGGATTTTGAAACGTCATATCTACAAGGCGAACAGCATATTTATGATTGACACTCACCTCGCAAACTCTGCAGTCGATTAAGCAAGTTTTCTCTGCATTATCAAGGGTGCCAACTGATGTGTTAAAAGTACTTCTTGCCATTTCACTTTTGTCTGTTAGGACAAACAGCTTCTTTCCATTAACTTCTTGTTTGATCGCAATACTTCGGCGTTCGCAAGATCAGACACACGTGATCGAATATTTGGTTCAGAGGGCAAAAAATAAAATAGTAACTTCATATTAATTAATTTTAAGCTAAATTTTAAAAAGTTGCAGGTGGTTGCATGTATGCAAAAAGTTCCATTTATGCAGAAAGTTGCATTTATGTTGCGGTTATAACTCACTTACAATACACCCCATGAAGGAGGAATTTTTGTTTTAGCATTTTACATGCAGCTTAGAACGTGTGAAAAAAAGTTGCATTTGTTGCAAAAAGTTGCCCTAATTATCACGGAAACTTCAACTGTACCACAAATTCTCACAACTAATGTCTTATCAACTGCTCTGTAAAAAGGTTACGTACAATTTATGAACAATCTTCAGACATATTTTGTCGAACGATAATATCAGAAATACAATTATAATGAAGGCTGTAATGGCGCTGAACAGAAAAATTTTCTGGCAATGTTTTTTCAAGAAAATATCAATATGAGCAAAGTGTGTTTAGCATTTCTTTGGTGCCTTTGCTTGTACTAATAAGGGTAAACAGATTATTTGTCACAATCTTCTGTTCCATCCTCAACTAGACCTTGTCGCTCCATCAAATATATTTTTGTCAAGTAATTAATAGATTTAACTACTAGGAAGTTATTAATGTGCAAGGTACTTTAAAGTTGACTGTTGTTTGGATAAAAATCACTAAATATTAAACAGGGAGTACTAACGATAGAAACACCGCTCGTAGATTTTTTCTTAGAAATGTGTGTGTGTGTGTGCTTAGTATTCTGCTGAAATAACTGAGCTGCGTACCAGCAATAGTAATAATACTCAATGCTATTCATATGGGATTTTGAATTGTTTTTAGCCACCATTGAACAACTAGGCCAAATAGAACGGGGTTAATATGTCGCTCACTCCTTTCACCAATTTCATATCTCGAAAAACGTGATTTTTCAGGAGAGTGATTTTAAAGTTTAAAAGTAGAATAAAATGTATTAAAAATAAATATTACTTCTGCGCTCTGACGGCTAAACATTGAGCGGTGAGATATGACAATCAAACAGGAATATACTATTCTTTCAGGGCTTTCTGAATACAGGATGGATAAAAAAAAAAGAGATGTGGATTGGTTTTGATTGGTCAAATGGTGTAGATTTGACTCTCTTTATTTGCCAACTCTTCTGTATATGTATAAATTTTTAGCCAATATGTATTAACACATATTCGCTAAGCACATTACCAGTTTAAAAAATAATAATAATTTTCTTCGTAATGTATTTGGCCGACCAACCGGTATAGTGGTTAAGGTGTTAGACTCTAGATCGGAAGGTTCCTGGTTCGAATCCGGGTTCGGGCATGGATGTTTGTAAACGTATGGTGTAGAGGCGGCTGGTGCACCTTAAATCTGTCGTGGCCGAAAGTCCTCACGTTGGGTTGGCGTGGAAGTTTGGAGAGTGGGGTGCCAGCTCAGGTGTTGCTTCGTCATCTGACCGTGGTTCAAAATTACGAGGTGTTGTCCTCGGATCTTTCCCTAAAGGGACTGATCCCGGACCGTCGTCAATAGCCCGTTGTGTTGCTCTAGTACGACGTTAACCAAAATTATCATTACCTTGCTAATTAGTTTCGTTCACATGTCCCTTCTACGATGAAACTCGTTTCTAAATTGAAGCATTTACATGAGCTTTACAAGTATATCACAATACTTTCAATGATTTCGCTATTGTATCAGTGTACCGGGTTCAACAGGCTCTGAGTTCGAATCCCGGTCGAAGATGTTCGTATTTGTACGTCCCGGTCAATTAATCTGTCGTGTGACAAACCAAGTCAAATTCGTTAGCAATGGTCAACTAGTTTTACACTCTTCTCTTTCTTGTTACTAAACTCTCAATTTTCAGCGTATGAGTTACGTATACCGAGAACTGCACAAAAAATTGATAATATTTATGGTTGAGTTTTTACGAATTCATTTGAGCAAACGAATTCTTGTGCTCAGCTTAATTTAAGCTTTCAGCAACCCAATATACCTTGTGTTGTACCAATTCAGTGACATCACGTATACAAAAGTAAAGGACATAAATTTTACCTCATTTTAACAAAAAGAAATTTTTATTAACAGATGCCGATGCAGCTATTGGAGTAAATTTTTTGGTTTAGTACGTTTTCCTCTTCATCAGTTTTTCCTAAACTAAAAACTAAGTCATTTTTTATCAGAAATACCAAATTCCCACCCGGTTCAAAGATATTCACCCATTCCACTGTCAAGTGTGTGTCAAAATTAACGGAATACATTTTATACAATACGACGAGTATTTTCAGAGAGCAAAAGGATAAATATTTGTTCGTCATTATCCTTCTAAAACGAAGCAAATTCAGGCCGTTGTGCGCTACGTGAAAACCATCTGGACTTGAGATCTTCCCGGGATAGATATGCGAAAATTTACTTGAGGAAATTACGACCGCAAACTTTAGCCCCGAGACCAAGCATCTAGTCAGTCGTGTTTTGAATCATTTATCGCTTTTTGTGAATCAAACACGCCAAGTCCTTCCTCGCCAGATTCTCGAGAGAAGGCGGGGGGAGGGGAGCACTCCCATAGGGAAAGCATGGATAGGAATTGAGGACACGTGTTGCCACCGGGAAGGTTGCCCTTCTGAATGGGCGCCTTGGCGATGAAAACCACTCTCCTCTTGGCTACCTTTCGTTCATCTTAAATGTTGGTAACCATGTTTGTTTCTGAATGTCCGAGGGATGGGGACAAGAAACAAATATATTCTTTTCAGACTTCCTGGAACGTGATTCAACAGTGACTTTGAAAAGGGAAGGGGATTGCATCTTCGGCATCCGAGGAAGATAGAGAATGCTCAATTTGATAAGACAATTAGTTAGTTACCATCATTATGAGAGAATGAAACATTAAATCTATACGATATTCATGATAAATTTCTTTGGGAACGAAACATTTATTTAGTGCAAACTCCATGCAGCGTTGGGGACCGCGGAAACCCAGTTGGTAGAGTCACGGATTAGCAACCAGAGTCGCGAGTTCGAGACTCGATCCAATCAATGACCGTAGTTGAAGTGGGGGCTAGTGCACATGAAACAGTCCTGACTTCAAAGGTCCTCACATTGGTGTGGTATGGACATTAGGAGTAGGCCGAGTTCACTTACAAAATTGAAGTTATGCAAAATTAAATGTTTTTTAACCTTTACACATAATTTAAAGATTAATAAAATTTTGATATTTTGGGAAAAAAATAACCTTTTAACATTGGAATTGGATAAGGTGTTGGAAAATCAACTCAGTATAAAAAATAGATGTATCCTATTTTTCTATAAAATCTGGTTTCAAATATTTCCACTCTTTCACTATTTGAACACTTCAAAGGTCCAGAACTTGAACGGGATATCACGATGCTATTCGATCTTTAGTGCTTCGGAACGGGCACGTATGTCTGAGTTGAATATTCTTTCTGAGAACAATTTCTTTCCTTGTACAGTCAGCCAATTAAAAATCCGAACACAGGAACCATTTCAAAACATTAAGCTGTGGCATTTTTTTTTTACAATGAATAGTTTCAATTTCTTCGATTTTTTGGAAAAACATAATAGCTTAAATCAAATGGTTTTTTCACAATGTTGTACTCGGTGCTTTGGCTCAACAAGCTCTGGATTCGAATCCCGCTTTGACATGAGTGTTCGCCGTGGTTTGGATTCTTGTCTAATTAGTTTCGTTTACATGTCTCTTCTACGATGAAGCTCATTTCTAAATTGAAGCAATCACATGAATTTTCCAAGAGTATCAAATTACTTTCAATGATTTCGCTATTGTGTCTGTGTCCTTGGTTCACAACAGGCTCCGAGTTCGAATCCCTACGAAGATGTTCGTAGGGGGTTCGGAATCCTCTTTTAGCTGTTGGTCCCGGTCTAATAAGCTCTTGCGTGGTAAAAACTGTAGTGAAGAACCAAATCGAATTCGCTAGGAATTGACCTTTATTTAGCTTTAAGCAACCCATCACGAACACAAAAGTAAAACTACAAATTTTACCTCAATTTGCCAAAAAGGAATTTTAATTACATTGATAATATCATTAACTAGCAGAAATACCCGGCTTTGCTCGGGTTGACTTAATAATAACTTGATTGAAAAATCATCAATTATTTTTCATAAAAGAATGTAACATCATTTAAGTTAACAGGAAAAAAAAAAAAATTCCATTTGAACTTCTCCCTTGCTTCTACAATTTACTTCGGACGCAAATATACATACATGTTGTATCCATCCATATAATCCATTTCATGTTCGTTGTACTTCTGCTGAAAGTTTTTTCTTTAATGTGACTGACTTTCTAATTTGCTTCTGACATGAATTGTTCAAAATACTTTATGTAACTGTCATTGTAAATGTATTTGACGAGTCCACAACAAATTGAATTGTACACCATGCTGTACATACATTTTTTTTTTTAACTCTGGAAATAAATAAGAAAACTTCTTCAACAACTCAAATGTTTTCTTGACCAGCTTGTGGTTTAAACTATGGTCAGGTGAGCTAATTTTTATTTCAAACTCCAGGAACTTTTTTGCAAGAAAAACAAAAAACATTTGAGTTGTGTTTATGTTAAAGCATTTTTTTTTTTAAATTTTTTACTTTGATCAATATGTAGTGGTTTAAGAATTTTTTACTCAGGTGAATCACCATCCAAATAGTCTTGCTTTATGCAATAACCTTGGTATAAAACAAGAGAACTCTGGCATCATTTGCCTTGAGCTGAGCTCAACTGCTCTCTCTCATGATAAATAGAGAAACCTGTGAAGCTACCACAAGTATTGAATACTATAGAAGTATTAGATGGAAAAGGACATTTCACTCTGAGGGAAATAAAATCGATAGAATGGAAAAACTACATGTCATTCAAAGGACCAGTCATTCGTTTTAGGATTGGGTTTAAACGGTAAAGATGTAATTTCCCTCGAAGATATGTAGGAAATACCTTTTAAGGTATATAAATGTGAAATGGATTTCCTGGTTGGATATTACCAAGACCTGGTAAAATAAAGCAATGGGGGAACGTTGTGTTCTTATTACTCAGATGAATATTGTTGTTTACATTATGTATTACCAGGATATGTAAGATATACAGGAATGCAGTTATTCATTTACACATGTATGATAACTGATAGATTTGTTGTAAATAATAAATGTATTTAGTTTTGATATTCTAATAAGGTGTCCCTTATTATATTTAAAAATACACACATTTTTAAAAGCAAAACATCAAGAATAGTGTGAATTCATTTTCTACATTGGAGTTTGGTTGACAAGTATTATTTACTCAAACAAAATTTTGTATGAATATAATATTAAAAAAAAAGTTGACTGATTTAAAACAGGGTTGTTAAAGTATTTCGAAAAACATGCCTGATTAGATATTAACGCAGCCAAAAAGTAATTCCATTGGAATAGGATATTTCAAATAAATCACTAACTCCAACAGAATTTACCATTTAGCAAACACAAATCTATTAAAGAATAACACAATCCATGTTTAAAACTCTTCATCTCAACATGTTCAATTAAAGAAAAACAAAATTGCACGCCCATCAGATACATGTCTCACCCAAATTGGATGAAAGAATTTTGAACGCTAAAACAAAAGCATCCATAATAGCGTATTTTGAACAAATACACTCTAAATGAAGCATATTCATATTCAAAAGCCTAAATTCCTATAAAAACTAACGTATAAAAAATGTAGAGAAAAGGGTATAACATTGTATTAGTATATAAAATTTTAACTTTAATGTTTTAGTATAATTTTTTAAGAGAAACTAACTTTGTAGTCAACACAAGAAATAAAAAAAGGTATTGTAAATAACAGGTATATATATATATTACATTGTTTAAAACTCTTCATCTCAACATGCTAAATTATAACAGGGAAAACAATTTTAAACAAGAATACGAAAAACATTGTCTCAATTAATTGTATTTATGTACTCAAGTGCATTCAGAATAGTATTTAGCTTTGCACTTCCTACTATTGGCAAAACAAAACTTTGCTTTGAATGACACTTTCTAATCGCACAGTACTTCAAAACCAGAATTGCTAAATTTAACCACAAAAATTACGTATTCTTAGAACTGCTCGAGATGTTTACAGTTAATTACGTCAACTACCATAAAAAGTACAAATGTTAAATAAAAACATGAAAATCAATGCACATGTGACACTTTTTGCATTTTGTCTTGCATCTTAAGATTGCTTTAAGTCTAAATATCATTGTTGACAGCAGGTATTTAATCAAATTGGAAGCAATTTCATTCTAGCTTCATTGAAGACAGATTTTCAATTAATTTCATTAATTGGTAAGACACAATGTGTGATTTTTTGTTTTGAACTTTTATATATGAATCAGACCTTTTGTATGCAAAGCACTTCATTTTTTATTAATTCCATGGGAGACCAAAATTTATACTTTAAATTCAAATTAACTGGAAAAATTTCCAATTAAAAATGTCTCACTACACTTTCAAAACCTTGCAAGTCTTGATAAACATGTTTAGAAGCAATGAAACACTAATCCAAAAAATTAGATTCAAGAGATTTTGACAACAGTACACACTGAATTTTGGTACAAGCAATAATAAGTGTATCGATTTCAGTCACCAGCACAAACACTCTACATTTGATAGTGAATATTGATCAAACTGAATTGAACTTCCTTCAAATTAAAAATTGATTTTTAATGCCGAGTGAATGTTTTTGATACTTATAACAAAAGAGACTGTGCATAGAAACTTGAATCATAAATCTATCAAATGTACTCTTGGTGCCATGTTACATATTCAGAGCACACTCAATACTGAATAGAGTGTACATTGGAATATATACAATTGGATGTATTACTAGAACTAAGATACAATGTGCACATTTGATAGTTATCTCAAGAAATTTGAATTTAAGTACAGATTTTGAGCCAAGACAGTAATTCAAAATTTACTGCTTTGCATACAAGTCTGGTTATTACATAAATGATAAATAACTTCAAATCTGACCTCAGTAAAATATTAGTATCCAGCCATTAGCTAAGGGGGTGATTCTCGCTTTTACAAATAGCTTCCACTTAATAAAAGTTATAAAAATAAAGAACATTTTCGTTCTGACACAAAGTGACACTTGAACTCAATAACCGAAACACTATTTGAGTGGAAAATGCAAAAAGAAAACTATCTGACAAGATTTTCACAAAATATAAACCGCCATTATGAACTGAATATCCGGTATGGTTGACACCTTTATATATAAACGTATCATGTTTATGACACTAATGAAACATTGACAACAGCCGCCTGTCACAACACAATAAATTAAAACAGAACAAATAAAATATATATACCAGGAAAAAGTCACTCGCCGAAATAATTTACACGATACACGACCACGCAAAAGCGTCAAGGAGGAATTCGGAAAAGCAACACACTAAATTAAATTGAATAAAATTCGACCGATTTGGAGGGAAAACATTCGATTCATTGCTAAAGGTTGCCATGAGATGGAAGAAGCCAAAGAAAGATATAGCCTTCACAAGAATTAAAGGTGAATGACCAGAAGGGTGATCAAAAATCCGGTGGCAACGAAATAGCAGCGTCACGACTTCCTGAAATGCGTATCTCCCGAGTTAGTGCCTAGTGGTTTTGGTTTGATTTGCTTTTGTATCTCGCCGATTGAACACCGTATTTCTTACTGTAAATATTTGAAGGAAATAAGATACATTCCAGCGTTCAGAAGAGTAGTCACACTATCATTATGGTTTTTATCACATTTTAGTTATTTTTCTGTCTATTAAAATTGATTCTTACCATCTCTTTAGGCTCGCTTACTTTTATCTCAAATTTGGTGTAAATAATCAACCGGATGAAATGCAATGGACATGTGTCTGTTGTGTAACGTAGGAAAAATTGACAAAATCTACTTCTTGCAATACGTTTTCGCAAATTTAATTTTTAAAATATGCTGGTTGTGGTTTTAAAAGCAGTATCTACCTCATGTCCTTATATCCAAAAATCTGACGTGGCTTTAGTGATGTATTTCATTGATTATCTGTAAAATATTAATCAAAATCAAGTAATAGATCTTCCAATCAAAGTATAGCAACAGACTGCCAATCAAAACAAAGCAACAAATTGTTTCTCGTATAGAACCATTTTCTGTAAAAATAATTTTTCTTCTGGATTTGAGGGGGAATAGTACTAACACAGTATTCTTAAAATTATATTGTTTTGTAAATTTTCACTTTCCTAAGAAGAAAAAAATAACCACAATATCACACAAAAGATTCGTTGAAATATTTGCTAACTAGAAGTAAATCAAAAATTTCTAATTGAATTTAAACATTGTTAAGTAAGGGATTATTTTAAGTATTTTATTTGTTTTTTAATATTACAGCCTGCACTTGACTTATATGTATCAATACAGTGTTTAAGGACAGACCTGCAAATAAAAGCTTTATTGCAAATTCAGAATATAATTCTGGAACCCAACATACTAGAAAATTAATTAGTTTTTAGGAAATTTGAAATGAAATGTATTGAAGTTATTTTCAGGATATAGTTTCTTTGAAGATTTTTTTGTTGATTTATGGATGTTGTTTCATGAATCTTTTTATTAGTCTACCTTTCATGGACACTGACATCTATGCAAATTAATTTGTGTTAATATTTGTTTACAGTATTGCCACTCTTGTTTTCACAGGGATTGCTTTCTCTGCTTCGTAAATTGAAATCAGCTCCAGATAGGGAATTAAGAATTTTACTCTTGGGACTTGATAATGCTGGAAAAACCACCATTTTGAAGAAATTGGCATCTGAAGATGTAACTCACATTACTCCTACGCAGGTAAAATGTTCAAGATGCAGAATTTCATATAAAAAATTATATCAATAAACAAAATGAAGTATTCTGTAATTCTTACTTTTTTTTTCATACTTCAAAAGATTGTTCAACTGATATGCTTTTCCCTTGAAATGGTTTTAAATATATTTTCTTGTCATTTGTTTTTACTTCAAAGTTGAATGTGGTTAACATTGTCTCAGCTTCTAGAGTTTTCCAAGTGTCACATTATTCACAGGAGCCTGAAGTTGTGCTGAAGAAATTGAATATAAAAAGTGTGTGTGGTTTTGATCTATTGATGTTACAGAGTAGCTAATGTTACTTTTAATTAAATTCACTGCAATTGTGATCGAAAATTTTAAATAATATACATTTTTAAGGGCAATTTAATAGAGCAGTTTAAACCTGCTTATAGCAATGAAAATGAAAAAAAAATTACAAAATTTAAATTGTTTTCTGTATATGAATTTTGAACTTTATGGGTCATTCTTGCAAAATAGGCAAAATTCATGTCCCTTCAAAATTTATAGAATTCTATCACTCTGAAGATTTTGTCAACTTTCAAGAATAGTTTAGGATCACTTTTATAATCTACAGAACTAGAAAATTAATGACATATTTTTTTATTTTATACATTTTTAAAACTTTAAAATATCAAATATCATTGTCCTGGCATGTCCCTGAGTGAAATTTTACAATTTCTTCATTCATTAGGGTTTTAATACTTATTTATATATTCTTGTAAATAATTTATTCTGCTTCTTTATACATTTGAAAGGTTATTAGTTACAGTAATGGAAATAATATTGCAAAAATTTCCAAAAGTAACTTCAATAACTATTGTCCCAAGTAATATCATCATTTTCCTGGCATCTCAGATATCATTATGTGGGCAATTAATAGATGACAGCACTGAGTTAAAAGAATACTTTTCAAGTAACCTGGGGTTGAGGTTATTTAAATAAATAACTGCCATTTTGAAAAGTTATCAACTTTTTTTTTGGTCAGCACATACAAGTTCAGAGTTCAAGGTTTATGTAAATTGAAGATCATTTTCCTGGCTTTGATAAAAATTAAATGTTTGTAGTAAATTAAAATTTTTTTTTTATTATCATGTGTATAAAAGATATTTATTAAATGTGTGTGAAATTCAAACTGAAATTTTTAAGGGTTCATCCATTAAGCCCTGAACAAGCCTATTTCATCATTATCCTGGCCATCATTGTCCTGCCTTTAACATACCAAGTCAATGATGTCAAGACAGGAAAATGATGTTTTATGTTCAGTATTTTATAAATATTTAAATTATTAACAAGATAAATATATTCTTTACTTTTAACTATTAACTTTTGATTATTTATTCTCCATTGTAATTTTTTTAATAGTAAAATACCTTATAATGGGCTTGAAATTTTTAAACTTATTTATTTCTTTTATTTAAAACATAATGTTTTTGTCATTGCACCTAAAAATGTCTAGATATTACTAAATATCCTTTATCACATGCTCTTTTTTATAAGTTGTAAACAATATATGGACAGATATGAGTGGTAAAAAGAAACAATCATATGAGGAAAGGTTGTTAAAGAAAAGGTTAGCTGAGAAATGTCGTCAGGAGCATATTAAAAAAAATTCCATAACGTTTGATACAAGATAAATTGAAGAGGCATGTGAAATATATGTTAACCAAAAGAAGAAAGGAGTGGTAAAGCCTATAGCTAAAATGAGTTCGAGGCAGAAAAGGGGAATTATAAAAATAGGAAAGAAAATTCAAAACTCTATCACTTGAACAAGAAATTGTCATCCGATCGAATTGGCTACCCAAACCAAGTGAAAGGGGTATAGATATTCAACTTTCAGGTTCTTCAAACCCAGACACAACAAGAGATGATAATGTTAAGAAAAAAAAGTTAGAAGAGATGGAGCAGAGACCTATATTCGTATAAAGAAACTGGAAGAAAATTTTTTTTAAATATACAAGGCAAATGGAAAAATACAAAAAAAAAATACTACAGATCAAAAATAGCTGAGAATTGATTGCAGTAATTTAACACCACACAGCAAAACACGTAATCTGTTAAAAAAGCATAAAAGTTGCAGTAATAGCTATCCACAATGTTCCTACTTTCTAATAATACTTAAATATTCGAGAATCCATAATTTCCTGAACTGTCATGTTCCTAGTAATTTTATTTATGTACTTAATCAGCTGAATTAAAAATACATGGTCATATGAAATGTTCAACAAGAAATTTATATGTTTTTTTCTATTTTCATCATTGTCCTGGCAGGTTCATCATTGTCCTGCCTTCCAATATTTTGAAATATTTTTTTCCTTAACAAAAAGTTAATAATTTAGATTGCTGATATTTTTAATTTACTTAATGAACATGGTAGAAAACTATTAGGCCAAAAAAATAAAGTTTTAAAAACCTTCGATTGAAAAAATTTTAAGAAGCCAATTTTTCCTATTTCACAAGAATGACCCTTATATTAGTTAAAAATATTTTGATATTAGAGGTAGGTAATTGGAATTAACGTCACACTAGTTCAACACATTGGAAAATATATTTTAGTCTTTTTATGAATATTTGATCAAAACCAAAAAAGCATATTTTCATTTAAAAACCATTATATGAGCTGAATTAGATTCATTTAAAAAGTTTTCAATGGCTTTTAATTTGTGTTTTTTTTTTAATATCTGTGTTGCATATTATCAAATAATAATATATTAAAATAAACATCTATTTTATAGGGCTTTAATATAAAAAGTGTTCAATCGGAAGGTTTCAAGCTGAATGTGTGGGATATTGGTGGTCAAAGAAAGATCAGGCCTTATTGGCGAAATTATTTTGAAAATACTGATGTCTTGGTAACTCCCTATTTTGATATTAATGCCTCAAATTTCAAAATAGTGTTTATATTCAATGTTTTGAATTGTAATTACATATTCGTTAGTTATTAATTTTTTGCTACACTTTTTACACTAAACATTGCTGAGTTTTAATAAACTTTGATATTCACATTTTGTGCTCGTAAACAAATAATTAAATTTTTAAGAACATTTTAAGAATTAATTCGCGAAGTATGGGAGACTGGGGACACTTGATCCCTAGTGTTAAAAACAACAATAATAAAGAGTCAAGTCTTGTAAACTTGTAAGACTGGTACAGTTATTCTTAGTCAACAAATCCAGCAACAAAATTTCTTTCAGCCATGTTTGTTTTCATTATAAGAAAAGATTGTTTGATTTCCTGAATTTGAACTTTTTTTATTGTAAGTGGTTTAAGTTTTTTATTTTTAACTAATTATAATTAAAGTAGTTATATATTATGGTATTTCATACTGCCTTTTCTTACCTTATAAATAATACTATTTATGTGTAAAAAAAAAAATTCTTTTTTTTCCAACAATATTTTTATGGTGCATGTGCATTGGGGACACATGATCCCCATCATATGGGGAGAGATGATTCTGGGATCAAGTATCCCCAATGTCCCACACACCTATTTTTTTTCTTCTTATTTGTTTACTTTTTATTGGTAAAGTCATGCCATGTTTTTATAAATGTAAAGATAGTGTTAAGCCCAGTAAAATATCAATGTGGAAGATATGCAGGCAGCAGTAGAGGTTGTATTAGATGGTGACAGTATAAATGGGGCAAGAACATTTGGCATTAATGTAATGACATTACAACGTTCTGTTAAAGAAGTTGTTTTATGCATATATTTGAAAACATCAAGTAAATTACATCATGGACTTACTCCTATGCATTTAAGGAAATTAGCATTCCAGTATGCTGTAAAATAGGAAAAAAAGATCCCTGAATCATGGAAAAAAGAAGGATGTGCGTGGTATGAATGGTGCAGAGCGTTATGAATCGTAATAAGTCGTTGTCTCTTTGAACACCAGAGGCAACCAGCCTTAATTGTGCCATTAGTTTCAAAAACACAACATAAAAATATTTTTGAAAATCTGGAACTGATATATACCAAAGAAAAGCTCAGGGCTTCTAACACGTCACTTTTTGTCACCTTTTTATTTTTTGTCACCTTTTTATTTTTTGTCACCTTTTTGACATTTTGTCACCTTTTCAAGGGTTTTAAGTTCTTGAATTTTATTCGAAGCAAAATTTTTGGTGAACTGTAAAAAAATAATAATTTTCTCTCTAAAAAAAACAGGGTTTGTACGAATTCAATTTCGAAATGCGCGCTACATTCCTCTGCAAGAATGGATTCAAAAGCATACCGTTTCAACTGTAAAAGGATACTTCAAATCCTGCGGTGTATTAGCAGCAAGTTCTGGAAATTTTCCCCACAGGAAAAGGCTATCAGTAAAACGAAGCGCTGATGTTTAAGAGAAGCAGGGCCATCTGCATGTCCGACCCCTCTTACCTAATTACCTAACATGAGTGATAGAACTTGAGTGGCATTTACGACTAACGTTTTCCTTTCATAGCATTGTATGGCGTATCATTTGGCACAAGATAGATATCGTTGGTCGACAGGGTCGAACAATAGGAGTAACCCCCTAGGAGGTCAGACGCTGACAGCTCGTAAATGGTGATCGATGCCAGTGGTCACTTAAAAGGGGGGGGGGATAACATCCTCCACACACAGATCTGAGGACGGTCTCAACAGATCCGTTTTATTTTCGGATTCTGGCATAAGACGAGAATGGAGAGGTCAAGAGACAGCACGGATCAAGCTGATATTAACTCAACGTTAACCCAGGAGGAGAGTTAATGCGTTTAGTACCTTTGTCATCACACACACACACACACATGTTGCAGTTTCTATTGTGGGTCTGATTATGTCTAGAAGGTATAGATATGTCAGGGCAAACACTGAAATGACGGTGGAATCTTCAATATGTATGATAATTTACACTCGAAGGTGTCTTCGGCAAAGTTTTTAAGGGGATAGATCATCAACCTCACACATTCTAAGCACTCAAAAGCTCCCCATCAAAAACCCCGACATCAAGTGCAAGTATATTTAATCGTGTGACCGAATTTCTTCAGGTAAAAGAAGCTCTAAAACTTAACCCTTCATTCTCAACTTGAATTGTTGACAAGAACAATTTTGGGTAGAATCTACTAAGAGGAATTCATTCGGGATTTGAAAATGGATAAATTGGAAGATATATGTCCTCAGAAACTGTTGCCTCTGGCTGATATTGTGACTGGAGATGAAATTTATAGAGCGCTTCAGAATGTGAAAAAGAAGGAAATTAATTTATTCTAAAGGCTCAGAAGCATTACATTGCCAGTGTTAAATATCTTTTGAAAAAGTCCTCCTTCAGTTCATCTCTACTTAAAAGTTTATCCCGTCTTGATTCTCTTGAGAGACTCAGTGGCGAGTGTGCAACAAGTATTAGAAGTTGCAAGAGCAATTCCATGGGATGTCCCAACAGAAATACTACTGGATGAGTGGAAATTACTCCAAAAAGAATTTGAGGAAGAAGGATCTAGAATGAAGCCTATTGATGTTTCTGGAATCAGTTCTTCAGACTGTGAGACATTAGTGGTGTGGATCCTAAATACCCAGTTGTGTTAAAGCTAGTGAAGGCTACTGTGTCACTTTCTCATGGTAGTGCTGACATTGAAAGTGGCTTCTCAGCCAAAGGAAGAGCTTTGACAGGAGACAGAGCATCAATGTCAAAATGCACACTCAATGCATTGATGGCAGTTAAAAGTAGCTTGCCAAATTTTGACAATCAACCTTATTTGGTGCCAATCATATCAAAGCTAATGGATATGGGAAGGGTTGCATATAAAGCCTACAATACCTATTTATCTCTATATTAAAAAATGTTACCCAGGGTTCCCACGGGTGCTTACAAAGTGCTTATTTTGACCTTCCATTTCTAAGGGCTCTTAGAAGTGCTTATTTTGCATCAATAGTCCTTAGAAAGTGCTTATTTTCCTTTGAAAAGAAAATTCAGTTTTCAAATGACGATATTTTTACACAATATTTCCGACCTCTTTTTAGCGGCTGATCGGCGATAAAACTACTTAAAAGTACGGTTTTGGTGATGATTCGGGAACTGGCTTGCTTGAATGGCAACCCTTGATAGCCGATATAGAAATCGTCAATCGACTCTTGATGAGCACTTTATACACTTTAAAAACTTGAAAACCCATGAAAATCGGTCTGTTTTCGACTTATGAGTGGCTCTCACAATGCACAAAATAGTTGACCTGATAGAGGAAACAAGAATACAATCATCAAATCTTAATCAATTTTGTTTTATCAGTTACCCATAAGTGCAATGTTTTAAAAATGCATTATAAGTATAGGGAAGTGTATTTTTAAGTTTGTAGGTGAATCAAAGACAATTTTAAAATAATTTATTTTAATTAATACTGCTATCTGAGGTGGCAACCCAAAGTGTTGCAATTTTTTTTTTCTTTTTAATTATTCCTCCCCCCTCCCCAAAAAAAAGTGTGAAGATTTTTTAGGTGATTCTGCTTTGCAAATTTGAAGCAATCAGTTATCAGTTCCGAAAAAAAAAACCTGCTCGATTAAAAAAAAACATTAGAGGAAAAGATCGCAAAAACGTAAACCAGAGTGCTGGAAAACCGAGAATAGTCAGAAAATTTCATGAATCAGGAAAAGTCATTTGAAAACTGGAAATTTGGGACTCCTATCATGTTTGTCCGCTAACCTAAAATGAAAGTAATTTTTCTATGCTTTATAATTTTTTTCTCTTTGTATAAAGATGACAAATACTCAATGGCCGACTGTGCTTGAATTTCACTTTGCTTTTGTTATCCCATGCACAATCTGTTTCCATTGTCAGCTTAGATGATAATTTTCAAATTAATTTTGTTTCATAAAAATGATGTTTGTAAGCGTATGGTGTAGAGGCGACTGGTGCACCTTAAATCCGTCGTGGCCGAAAGTTCTAACGTTGGGTTGGTGTGGAAGTTTGGAGAGTGGGGCGCCAGATCAGATGTCTCGTCATCTGACCATGGTTCAAAATTATGTGGCAATACAACGAATGGCTTAAGCTGGGACGGTGGCAACTAGTTGAATATCTATTCAAGAAAATTTCATTTTATTATTTTAACCTTTTTATAAATTTATCAAAGTTTTTGCATAACTCTTATGATCCATTTTGGTTCACAGGAAAATATTTTCTTCAAAACTCGTTCGGTCTCTGATCCAGTCAAATTTGATTCTGACGTATGCAACTTGCTATCCTTTTACATCCTTTTAGTAATGAATAGTTTGCCACTAATTTTATTTTATTGAAGCCTTCGATGTGCCAATAAATGAATTTACTTCTTACTTTCATTATGAATTTATGAAAGTGTATTATAAAATAAATACTGGTGTGAGTAATTTCCATTTCATAAGCAGATTGAAGCTGCATACACAACAAGATAAGCACTTTAATTTCAAAAAGAAATTTAAAATAAAAAAATTAGGAAATTTTTGAAAATAAAAGTGTATGTGGATTAGGGACGAGCCTGACAAAATGGTGGTTCCTACCCATGAGCAGCAATCTGCTAAAAAATTGCTCATACACTCCCCTTAAGACCATTAAAAAGTAAAAACAAATCAATATGAAAATAATAAGAAATCAAAATCAAAGTTGCAACAGCAGCTTTGAGACCAAACACACCAAGTCTGGTCCTCATCAAACTTAACTCTTTCTTTCCCTTTTTATAAAAGCAAATGCACTGTGAAGAAATTAAAGAAAAACTATTTTTTTTTTCTTTCATATTTTTTCTTGGGGTCTCCATTCTATAATTTGTTTATGTACTTACACATATTATTAATACGTGTACACGTAAATGCCCATATATTAACCGCTGAATTTTGTAAAAATTAAACGGCTTATTTTGAAAAATCTCATTTTTTTTTTAGAAAATAGATTTGAATTCTAAATTTTTTACATACTACTGTTCTTATAAGATTAACTAATCTGTAAGAGCATCCCCATTTGGTCGAAAGTCAGGTATTACATTGTATAATACGGTTTCTTCAATGTTTTATTTAAGTCCTTATAAAATCCTTATTTTGTCTTAGAAAGTCCTTATTTTTAGTTAGAAAAAAAAAGTGGGAACCCTGGATACCACCGCCACAGGATTGAAAACTGTGTTGCTTAGCTCGATTCTTAGATGGTTTCCTGATAAAGTACTGATCAGAAAAAAACGAAATTAACATGGTTTGTTCTTCATTGTATTCCCTGGACAATTATTAAGATTTTTTTCCGATGCGGTTATTAGTTAAGGGTTAATTAAGTGTCAAAATTGAAAAGGCGAAATTTCTTCCGCGAGTGAGCAAAACACATGCAAATTTTTAGTCTTCACCCTTGAATTTTTTTTAGAGTTCCTCTTAATGTAAATTTTTGCAGCTCGTCAAGTTTTTTTAGAAATTTCAATTTGGTTCTTGATAATATTTTTTTGAAAATCGTGACATTTTTGTTACTTTTTTTTTAAAACTGCCGTATTTATATCTTATTACTATTACTTTTAAATTTTTAAAATATCGTAGAATTCCTCAGAATGTACTCTTTCTTCTGGTACAATTATTTTTGAAATCGGTTAATAATTAAATGCGATCAGAAGTTGGTCAAACAAAATTCGTAATCTTTGTATATTTTCGCTACTTTTTGTTAAAACTGTCATATCTACAGCTTAGTTCTGTTATTTTTTTAATTTGAGAACATCACTGAATGCATTACATTACTCTTTCTTATGGTACAATTATTTTTTAAATTGCTTAAAAATTAAAATCGATGCAATTAAAAGTTGGTCATACAATTTTAGGAACTTTCAGATCGTAATTTCCGATACAAAACCAAAACTGTCATATTATTAGTCTTCTGTCATAACTATTAGTTTTTAATTTTGAAAATATCGCAGTATATCTCAGAATGTACTCTTTCTTACAGTACATTTATTTTAAAAATTGGTTCATAAATAAATTCTATGGAATCAAAAGTTGGTCACACAAATTTCGTATTTTTTAGTTCGCATAGCAGGTTCTGCACGCAGTTGTGGGTTGTATTCTTGACTATCAGGTTTGCCAGATATCAAATTTATCGTAGCAACAATTGCCATAAAAACGATTTGTTTTTATTTGGCGAGGAAAAAGGCTTGCTTTTTTTCACTTTGTACTCAGACGTTTTACGGAGAAAGTACGAAGTACAGATCATAAAGTTAGGAGATTAACACAGTTTACTTAAAATTGTACAGGGAACAAGATGCAGAAGGTTTTTTACTGATTCTGCTATTAGTTCAGTGTGCATTAAGTGTTAAAGTAAAAAAGAGTGAAATCACTTGCGAAAGTATCGGTTTTATTCGTAAACCAAACAGGATTACGTAGCAATCCCCGGGGGTCTGTGAACGCAAGGAAGCAGAGGGCGAAGCCCTCGCTGTGATGTCATGGACCGTAAATTCATATCAGGATTGTAGGAATTATTCAGATAGTTTCGCTGTCCAGGAGATGCGCTCTGCGAAAGTGATGTTGGTTTGTGAAGCAAACCAAATGGGATTGCGTTGCATTCCCCGAGGTTGGCGAGTGTAAGCGAGCAAGGGTCGGAACCCCCTTGTAAGATATAAAACATGAGGTACAAGAAAAATTAGAGAAGGACAGGAAAGAAAAAGATAAGACTGTAAGCGGAGAAAAAGATTTTTAAAGCAGCTGGCAAAGAAAAGAAAGGTGAGAGAAGAAGACGAATGAAAACTTAAAATTATGCGTAACGAAGAGAATGAGATATTGGACAGTGCTTCTAAATTATTAAAGGAAGCCAATGATAGTCTTAAGAAGGCGATAAAAAATAAAGTTTTTAAGGAAGCAGCACTTGCTCAGGCAGGCAATGATTGAAGGAGCAGCAAAAGTCTCAGATGATGCTGGTCAGTAAAGACAGACTTTAAAAAATGCACATTCTTCTGTTAAGAAGAAAAAAGACAAAATTTATTTCAGACTTTTTCAACAATAAAAATGAGACAATCTTTCAAAGAAAAGGAAGAAATTCTTGAAGATGTGTCAAAAATGAACAAATTAAAAAAATCATCATTACATGTTTTTTTTTTTTTGTCAATATTTTAAAATGATGTATTTTTTAAATGAAGAAAATAAAAATATCTTTCTAACGAAAGAAAGGATAGGGGAGGATCTTTTTACTTTCTATCTTTATACTTGAATATATTTAGCATTATTGTTATTTGTCACTTTTTTTTTGCTTGATTAGTCACTTTTTGTCACCTTTTTCTGCTTGATTAGTCACTTTTTGTCACCTTTTTGGTTAAATTAGTCACTTTTGTCACCTTTTTAGACCTTTAAACCTGTTAGGAGCCCTGAAAACTAGACCCACAAAAAATATGGAACATTCATGAAAGTGGTTTTACCACTGCATAAGCCACCAAAAGTAGTTGCTACCAAGGGGAAAATATTGCACCCCGGCAAGAAAAGTGACACAGCTTAAAATTGCAGAATTTGTAAACTGTCAACTTAAAGGATACTATAAAACTTATATTCAATTAGTAAAAGCTTCTTTTAAATTTTAGGTAAGTATTTATGGTGGTAACTTCTATTACATTCTATAGAATAGCAATATAACACGCTGGGACAACTCCTACATATTTTTCAATGACATAAAATCAAAATTTTTATTTTTTGACCTGTGTCACTTTTCTTGCTGGGGTGCGATATGTTGACGATTCATCAGAAAGTGATAGCAATTACAATGTTCACGATTCAACAGAAGCATAATCGTTTTATGAATTTTCTGATAAAAATGAAGACACCCAAGATGTATCTTTTAATTAGAACGATATTGTAGTTGTGAAATTTCCAGGGAAAATAAAATTAAATCACTTTGTTGGAAAAATCGAAAAAAAAAATTATGTTTTCGAATTTGAAATGAATTTCTTGAGAAAAAAAGAATCTAGTGTCAATCAGTTTATATATCCTGAAAAAGTCGACAAAAGCATTGTTGATAAAGAGGATTGTGTTAGCAAGTTGCCAAAACATATGTTAGGTGAAACACTCCAAACAGCAACAGTTTTGACTTTTCACGTTTTGAAAATATTCACACTAGTTTTTTTTTAATACAAATAACCTTGGCTTTGTATTTGTAGTAAATGTAGTACTTTTTCAAATGTTTCATTTGACATGAAAATGTAAATTCTTTTTTTGTTTGCTTTGAATTGTTTAAAAGTGTTTGTGTGAAGGATCAAGTCTCCCCTCGAGGAGGATCAAGTGTCCCCATAATTGGGATGCTGCATTTTTTTCTCCCATTGTTGAAAATTTTTTTTATAAAATTTCAAAATTCATTTATGAAAATGAAATTAATGTTGTATCAAAAAATACAGTTGTGCAATTTATAGTGATTCAAAACAGTTAAAAAATAACAATATTTTATTAAGATAAAAATTAAAAACTGCAAAATGGGATCAAATCTACAGTAAGAAATATGCAATATGTTTTTGGTGAAATTTATTGGCTTACCTTACTAATCTAAGTACAGTAAGCATACGTATGTGCATCGATATTCAATGCACTTATCTTTACTATTATGAAAGGAAGTGTTTGTTTTTCGTTATCACAGTCCTGACAAATCTACGGCACTTACAATAATGGGATTTGACACACAGGTAGTCCGAATTTTTTTGCAATTTTTGGGTCATGGCAAATTTTAAAATTTAATCTAGAACATTTTTTATGGAATTTTATTAGTGTTTTCTTTGGAATGGCAATAGCATAAAAGATTGCAGATTCTAAATTAATTTTTTTCGTTTCCGTTTTTATTTTGCACAGAGGAATAATTTGTCAGCACACTAAAAAAGCAAATACAAATTTTTGACACAAATGAACGTTCTTATTCGCCATGTATGATCCAAATGTAATCAAATTTTTCCTATACTCTTTTCTTTTCAATTTCAACTTACTTTTCAAATAGGGAGTGATAATTTCAACCAATAAACAGACAGATGTCCACCTGCTGTGCTTGGAGAGGAAGAGAATTGAGGGGTGGGTGGGTAACACTGATGATGATTCAAAGATAAAGAGGAAGGGGAGGAAAGTAAAGTCGTAAATTCAGGTCCTCTCCGGTGTCGTCACAAAGACTATTTTTTCTTCTGGTCATTCCCTGTGTTGATCCCCGTCTCAAAAAATTTTACAGCAATTACTAAAAAAAAAAAAAAGATGATAACCTCATTGAAAAGATATGAAAAAAACTGACCATATAACCAATAACCAGGAAAATAAACTAACTGTATTAGCGGTGCGCTTTAACACATTAAGTTTAATGAGCCTTCAGAGAACTGACCATATAAGTGGGGTGACCATATAGCCGGTACTGACTGTACTATAGATAATTGTTCTTTACTAATAGTATAAGATTGAGAGGTAAAGTAGGCCATATAATGTCATTAATGTTCAAATTCAGCATGATTTTGAAAATAACTACCTATAGAAATCAAGAGTTTGTATGTATATCTAGAAAATTTAGTGTTACAAGAAAGAATTTACGACTTAAAAATTGACCTACATTGAAAGGTAATTGTATATTTAATGTGAAATCAATGAAGGCTACAAATTGGAAATCATGCTTGGGTATACTAGAAAATGTTGAATAACAACTTAAAAAATTTAGTTGAAAACCATCAAAGCAGAATTATGAGTTTACTGTTATGCTGCCAATATATTAACTGTAAAACTTAAAAATAAAAAAAATGGTTTGTTGCCTGTTACCCAACCGACCCTAGAATTTTAATACAAAAATGTCAACCCTAAACTTTTTTTTAGACTTAAAAAAAAATTAAATGAATTTTTAAAAAACACGTTAGTTAAAATGATTAATTGATTATGATGTCACAGACCAATCATAATCGATTAATTAATTTTAAGAGCTTGTCGAACTGGTTTCCTTAAGGCTTGCCAGTAATTTAGCTGAGTACCAAGCTTCCAATATGCTTTTTAGAGAATTCGCTGTTGAAGACCCAAAGCAATGACTTTCTTTTTCAAAAGCGCTGTATTTAAAAAAAAAAAATTTTAATAGGGTGAGTTTGTTTTGTCTACACAGAAAACATTTATTTCAAGCTCTGTTATTCCACATGCCGCTGAATGGAATTTTCAAGAAAAAAAATGCATTTGCTTCAAACTAAATTAGTCACGAATGCCAAAGCAATTTTATTTGCAACCACTCTTATGTGTGTGTGTGATGAAATTCGAAAACATATTGGTAGGAAAACTAAGTGTAAGACTATCTGCTGAAAATTCTCCATTTTTATTCAACATATGGAGATATTCATAATCATTCAAAAACTCAAAATCAATTTCTCTAAGTAGTCATCTTAAAAAAAAAAGTTGTAGTTTGTATAACAGCAGAACATATGTCTTAAATGAAAAGTAAAAAACTTTTTTTTTGAAGAACAAAGATAATTTATAATTAATATTTTTATAAAAAAAAAGAGAGAGATTCTTTCATTTTGATTTCTGATACTATTCAGTTCAGGCATTATATATCATAAATAAACTCTTTAGGGGTGAATAAGCAGTTAAACCCGAATAAAAGTTATAAATATAACCTGAGTATATACCCAGGATATTTACCTGCAAAAATAAATATACCCAGGTATTCTACATCCCTGTCCACACCTCTGATCAATTTTAAATCTGACATTAATACTCAGCTAATATTTCCTTTTATGTATTTTCTAAAAATATTTAGCAAAAAAAAAAATAACTTTTTTCTACCTACCTACCTTAATATTTTTGCTCATGTTACAGGAAACATGCCTTATTTTTTAGGCCTAATAAATATCAGTAGTTTATTTTTGCCACTCTTTGTAATTAGTTTGTGACTAATTAATCTAGGACCTACAGCTTCAAATGAATTTTTAACCAGAATTGAAATTGATACATAGACCAGTATTCAAAGACAATTTAGTGCTAACAACTTTGTTACCAGATCAGTTTGAATATCATTAGTTAAATCAAACTGTTAAATCTTACACCTAAAATATTTCAGGGCTGTAGTGGTTCAGTGAGTTCACTCATTGCACTAGCAACTTGTGAGTAGTTGGCAGTGCATGTTTGATTCCTGTTACTTAACTATAAGTGTATTTCCCTCTTCTGTTCCAGTAAAACTTTCCTTGTGTATGTCTATTACTTGACATTGGCTATTGTATTTGGTGCATATGACCCTTGTGCCATAAAACCAACCAGCTCTCTTATGTGTGTCCATTTACTTGATGTTGACACTACTTGGCCAATAATGACCTTTGCCATAAAACCCAATCTATCTAAAATATTCAAAGATGTCTCCATAAAAAATTACATTGTTGTGGTCAAATTCCTTAAGAGGTTTAGATCTACATTTTTATGAAGATTCCAAGATAAAACTCATTTATACAATTTAGAAGTAGAAAGGTAGACATTAAATTGTAATTTGTGCATTTGTTTTCTTGCTTCAATCAGTTAATTTTGTGTTACTATTTTGAAGATTTGAAATTTCCATTCTTTTTCCACATTTCTGAGTTGCTAAGATGTAGTCTCTTCCTACAATGTTTCTTGGAGTCTAAAATATTTTAAATTATACCTTGTGCCGAAAAATTAATGTGCTAAGTGTACTAATTAATGAGCAATCATGTCTTTGATATATTTTTTCTATTGTTTAGAAAAATCAGGAAATATTGAATTGAAATTTCCAAAAAGTTTCATTTAAGAATATCAAGTGGGAAATATTCATGAGAAATGTTTAATTTTAATGCTTAAATTCAAATCACAAGGAAAATGTTGTTTGAGTCAATTTCTGTTCAATCTTTTTTGGAAATTCTAAATTTTATCGATATTTTTATGTAAAACATTTGTGTAAGTCGTCTATAATTTGTCCCTCTTTCATTTAAAATCTAAAATGAAACTCAATTTCAGAGCTTTTTAAAATTTTAATTAAAAACTTTTTATTTTGTAGATATATGTTATTGATAGTGCTGATAGAAAACGGTTTGAAGAAACAGGAGTGGTAAGTTTTATTACATTTATTCTCCATCATTTGTTAAATTATGTTGAAAAGTAATACATTACTTTTAATCTCTCTATATTAAAAAAATGTTACCGCCGACGCCGCAGGATTGAAAACTGTGTTGTTTAGCTCGATTCTTAGACTGTTTCCCGAGAAAGTACTGATCGGGAAAAAACAAAATTAACATGGTTTGTTCTTCATCGTATTCCCTGGACAATTATTTGAAGAAGCAATATTTCTTCCGCGAGTGAGCAAAACACATACAAATTTTCAGTCTTCAGTCGTGAGTTTTTATTTTACGAGTACCTCTCAACATAAATTTTTGCAGCTAGTCGAGTTTTTTTTTTTCAATTTCAATTTGAATCTTGATAATATTTTTTTGAAATTCGGGAAAAATCGAGACATTTTTGTTATTTTTTTTTTAAACTGCCGTATCTATATCTTATTACTATTAGTTTTTAATATCACAGTATACCTCAGAATGTACTCTTTCTTACGGTACTATTATTTTTGAAATCGGTTAATAATTAAATTGGATGTGATCAAAAGTTGGTCATACAAAATTCGGAATCTTTGGATATTTTCGCTACTCCTTGTTAAAATCGTTATATCTACAGCAAAAACCATTATTTTTTAAATTTGAAAACATCACTGAATACATTACATTACACTCTTTCTTATGGTACAATTATTTTTCAAATTGGTTAATAAATAAAATCGATGCAATTAAAAGTTGGTCATACAATTTTCGGAACTTTCAGATAAAAATTTCCGAAACAAAACTAAAACTGTCATATCTATATCGTATTACTATTAGTTTTTAATTTTGAAAAAATCGCAGTATACCTCAGAATGTACTCTTTCTTACGGTACAATCATTTTAAAAATTGGTTCATAAATAAATTCAATGCAATCAAAAGTAGGTGACACAAATTTCGTATTTTTCAGTTCGCATAGCAGATTCCACAAGCAGTAGTGGGTTGCATTTTTGACTATCGGGTTTGCCAGATATCAAATTTATCGTAGCAACAACTGCCATACAAATGATTTCTTTTTATTTGACGAGGAAAAAGGCTCGCTTTTTTCCCTCTGTTCTCAGACAGTTTACCCAGAAAGTACAAAGTACAGATCGTAAAGTTTGGAGATAAACACGGTTTACTTAAAATTGTACAGTGAACAAGATTTTTTACTGATGCGGCTATTAGTTTAGGGTGCATTGAGTGTTAAAGCAAAAATAAGTGAAATCACTTGCGAAAGAAGTATTGGTTTGCGAAGCAAACCAAACGGGTTGTGTAGCAATCCCCGGGGGTCGACGAGCGTAAACGAGCAGGGGGCGGAGCCCCCTAGTTCCTTTAAAAATTATGAAGTAGTATCCTAGCTTGTCGTCATTTTGCAAAACAATAGAGCAGCCTAAATCTAAAATTTAATATATATTTTAAATGACCTCAGTTGTATGCAAGGATGAAGAAGAAATTCCCATTAGAACAGTTCAACTCCTTTCATCTCTTTCTCAGTGTCTTATATTTCTAGACCATGCATCAATTTCACCAGGCCATGAGAGCTTCTGAAATAGTGTCATTTTGTCAATGTCATATTGTCATGCATTAGGAATGGAACAAAAAGCTCAGAACCAAATAACATCTTGCAAAGAAATATGAAGAAAATTTTTCCACTGAATTTGATGTGTAGCTTGTCAGCTGTTGAATGCAAGTTACAACTGATCAGTCTAAATCCAAGATTACAGGTTGAAACATGCCTGTATTTGTGTACACTTTGAACTTGAATTTGTGATTGCAGTTTTATCATCCTGCTTAGTTCAACATGGATTTAGTACTGTAGCCAGTCTTAACTGAAGAGAGGAACTGGCTGCAAATGCTGATAAGATATAAGAAGTTTACTCATAAAAATGTAACCTAATATAGACCAGGATGGTAACAACCTGGAAAGCCGGAAATTCTCATAAAACATTTTAATTCTTGAAAAATCGGTGAAATCTCGGAAAATTTCCAAATTTTACACAAATACAAATATTGACGACCAGCTACAGGCTCAAGCCCAACAAGGCTGGTCCTTTGTTTATGAATTCTCCAATTCCCACTGACTATCCAATTGTGTCTTAAATTCGTACACTCCCTTTGAATTAAGTATATTTTCTGGCAACGCGTTCCAACTGTCTATTACCCTATTAAAGTAGTAGTTTTTCCTTAAATTCCGATTAAAATGTGTCTTATTCAATTTATACCCATGGCCCCTTGTTCTGTTAACCCTATTGAAATTTAAGCCCTCTGTGTCCCCTTGTTTTACAAACTTGAAAAGCTGAATCAAATCCCCCCTCCTTCTTCTTCTTTCCAGTGTATACATGTTTAGCTTACATAAACGTTCATTATAGTCGAAATTTGCTAGCCCCTTTATTATTTTTGTAGCTCTGTGCTGAACCCTTTCAATTGATTCTATGTCCTTTCTCATATATGGAGCCCAGAATTGTACAGCATATTCTAGATGTGGTCTTACTAAACCCTTATATAATGGCAAGATTATATTCTTATCCCTTGAAGTTAGTCTTTTTAATATACCCCAATAACCTATTAGCCTTTTTACCCGCAGCTGAACATTGGGGACCCATTTTAAAATCCCTGTGAATTATCACCCCAAGATCCTTGACTGTTTCTCCCTCCTTTACCTTTACTCCCTGCAGACAGTACTCGGCTAATGAAATTAATGAAATTTTGGTAACTTAAATGGCCACTGTTATCATGTGAACTATTTACAAGTACGATTACAAGTGCTTTCGAGTATCTAATAAATCATATTCGACAAAATTGTAATTAGAATAAAGAATCCTGGCGCCATAATTTTTGAACACTAACCAACTCGCTTTCACCGTTTTTTTTTCGTGGCTGCAGCGTCTTGTCACCATAAGATCAGTAATACAACTTGTGGTATACAATTTGAAATATATGTAACTAATGATGTTTTTTTTGTGTATTAAGTTAATATACACTGCTGGCCACCCAAATTGTCTCACTGCCAAAAAAACTCACTCCTTAAAACTGAAAATTTGTTCATGTTTTGCTCACTCGCTTTAGAAATTTCGCTTTTTTCAACTTTGACATTTATTGCAACCTGAACTAATAGCTGCACCAGAAAAAAAAAATTCTCCATCTTGTTCTATTTACAATTTTGACCAAACCATGTTAACTTCGTTATTTTCTGATCTGTATTTTCTCGGGAAACCATCTAAGAATCGAGGGGGGAAAGCAAGTTTTCAATTCAGCGGTAGCAGTAACTTTTTTTAATATAAAAAGATTAAAAACCTAATTATAAAATTTTCAGAATTATGTACATTTTAAAGTTTTATTACTGCAAGTTTTTGTGACTTTATTTGATTACACTTAATTTAATGACCTTTCAATATGAACCCCCCCACCCCCTCCTGATGTATACCTTTCCTTCAGTAAATCTACAATTTGTAATCTTAGAGGAATTACTTGATACAGTTTGCTTTGACAATTCATGGCCATTTTAAATATGAAATTTTGCAATAAATGTTCATTCTTTAAAACTAAGGATTTTGAACATTTTTGTTGAAAACAAAACTATTAAATAATAAAGCAGTAATTTTTTTCTGCACTTTTGATAACTCACTATTAATTTATGAATACTTATACATAGTACAAGACATTTATTGAATTATATATGTCACTATTTTGAGTGAAATTAT
This sequence comes from Metellina segmentata, assembly GCA_947359465.1. Lineage (NCBI taxonomy): Eukaryota > Metazoa > Arthropoda > Arachnida > Araneae > Tetragnathidae > Metellina > Metellina segmentata. Next base: position 31,805,071 of record OX375875.1, read on the forward strand.
TATTTTGTATGAGAGCAGCTTGGAAAGCTCTTTATATGCACTTGTTTTACCAGTTATATAAATTTTATATGTTGAGTGACATTTGATCTTTTTTTAATCCTGTATGCTCTACAGGAGCTGGCAGAGTTACTAGCTGAAGAAAAGTTAGCTGGGGTACCTTTACTTGTTTTTGCAAACAAACAAGATCTTTTCAATGCAGCTCCTGCCAGTGAATTGGCTGATGGTTTAAATTTACCAGCTATTAGAGATCGTTCTTGGCAAATTCAAGCTTGCTCTGCATTAACAGGAGAAGCTTTGAAGGTATTGTTTTTCTTTTTCATATTCCTATGCAAGTACAATCTGATTTCCATGATCTTTTAACTGTTCACTGTAAAAATCAATTCCAAAAGCCCATTTAAAATTTTGAATTATAATATTATTGTTAATACAAAGATTCTATAGAAATGAAAACATGAGGGGGGGGGTATGAAACTACTGAAAAATATTTTTGTATTCTAAAAATTACTTTTTAAAAGGAACGTACACATGAATTATTGAATTAAAGTCTACTCTATTAGCTTAACTAATTGATATTTAGTGCATAGTTGAACTGTGGATATATAACTGATTCACTTTGTATGAAGGATTTGTTTCAAAGACTACCTTACAAAAAAAGATAAGGGGTACATACTGTAACGTCGTGAGTAGAATTTACGTGGTGAGTGGCTTGAATACAATTAATACGACTTTTAAAAATACAGCACAAAAAAAGATAAGGGGTACATACTGTAACGTCGTGAGTAGAATTTACGTGGTGAGTGGCTTGAATACAATTAATACGACTTTTAAAAATACAGCACATTTAAATAGTGTAATAACTGATTCACTTTGTATGAAGGATTTGTTTCAAAGACTACCTTACAAAAAAAGATAAGGGGTACATACTGTAACGTCGTGAGTAGAATTTACGTGGTGAGTGGCTTGAATACAATTAATACGACTTTTAAAAATACAGCACGTTTAAATAGTTAGTGAAGATGTACATCAGTTAAGGCTATTTCGAGGCTAATAGACGGTATATACAAATATGGTTTCAGTCCCGCAGCTTCATAGGAGCAGAGTAGTTCTGCGTCCGTTCACATTTATGCGTTCAATGATTCTCTCTTTTTCTCGAGAGTAGACCCCACATGTTCTTACGAAAATACTACAGTTCAAAGACAAGGGGATACCCCTATCCAGTCATAAATTCAAGGACCACCATGAAAGCTGTGGTCAGAGAGACCCCCTACGATGCTACAATATTAATATAGTAGATAGGTTCCTTTGTTTTAAATCAATTACAAATTTGAAAAACCTGTAAGTAAAACGAATTAATTTTCTATTAATGGTTATCGATTAAATTTAACACACAGAAATTGGTTTATTCAGTGGTGCTTGACGATAAACGTGCCTGTTTAGGTGTTTATCACTGACCAAAAACCACTCTCATTGAAGAAAATATTGTTTGTTTCTTCATCTTGTGTTGGTTTTGTTTCACTGAATTTTAATACAAATTTGGTTATTATTCGCTGTGATTTCATTTCTGTCAGCTGCTTGTATGATTCTTGATAACGTGCCATAATAATTTTTAAATCACATTGGAATCGCACACTGCATTCGACATAGTCATCGTTTGTTAAAAAAGGATTGCCAAGTTTATTGACTATTTAAGGCCTAGAATTTAACTTTCAGTTAGTTGAATCACTCCTTCATCATCACTACTATGGACCAATGTGGAATCATTTACATTCTCTGAAACACAATCTCTATAATTTGTTCTTCATTAAGCATTTAGTCAGTTGTCAATTCTACAATATCTTCAGTTGTTAATTCTTCAAAGCTTTTTCTGCCAATTGTGCGTGGCAAAGGGATATCAGATTGAAATGCAGTCATATTTATGGATAAATTGGCCATTTTGGCCAAATTGATCTCCATCATGCATTTAGGGTAGATGACTGTAATTCGTATAAAGCCACAACAGCGTATTAAAAACAGTTTATGATCGTAAATTTTTTCCATGCATTGATTTTTGTAATTATCATTTTTTTTTTGCTAGTTTATTTATACTATAATCAAATGTTCACCTGTTGTAATGATATTTGAATGTTGAAATTATACTCCCTGATCTAGTGGTAGAATCAGGGATGTTATATTATGTGGTAAGAACACAACTTTTACATTGGGGTGCACCAAATCTGGAGATGACTGGGAGCATTAACTATGAGTAAAAGGACCTTAAACTGAAAATCTTTTATCTCCCATGTGTCTTTTTACTTCCTGGACGAAAAGGTAGTTAAACCAATCGGTAAACATTTCTGGTGTCATCCAAGACTTTTTATTGGCTCTCAAATGAACTGATAATTTATCTAAGTCAATGCCTTTCATTGCATGCGAACAAAGTGATCGAATGATAAATAACGGTTTTAACATACAATCTCCTTAAGCGTTGCTGCATAATAAAAAGGTTACACAATCTTCACCCACTTTAAAGCCATTGGCACTTTTCTCTGATTTTGCTATATTATAAGTTCTGCTTGGCATTCTCTACCAAAAAAGTCCAGTTTCATCTGCATTGAAAACTTGTTCAAGGTTGTAACTGCAGTCTTCAATTATTTTAGCCAGTTAGGAGGAATGCTGCACCAGTCTTATCTGCAGATGAAATTTCATCTAATTTTTATATTATCTCGTACAGTACAAAGTTCCAAATCCGTAATTGTCCAAAATCCGGACGTTTTGCTAGTCGACGTTTTTTTTTTTTTCCACACTTTTTCCATCATTTCAACAATTTTTAAAGAACAAGGAGTTAAACTTGGATCTAATTGATGAAACAAGGCAAATGTTTGCTACGATTACCTGTAGGTTTCAGGTTCGAATCCCTGACTAAGTACATGGATTTTAGTGATTTCTCTGTTAGTACCATCGGCTCACCCTCCGAGTGCTTCTTCACAATTAGCTGTCACCTCACCCCTTATGGCAGACCAACCAGTCTGGTGGTTAAGGTGTTAGCCTCTAGATCGGAAGGTTCGAATCCAGGTCGGTGCATGGGTGTTTGCAAGTGTGTGGTGTTGAGGCGGCTGGTTCACCATAAATCTGCCGTAGCCGAAAGTCCTCATGTTGAGTTGGTGTGGAAGTTTGGAGAATTGTGCCAGCTCATGTGTTGCCTTGTCATCTGACTGTGGTTCAAAATTACATGGTGTTGTCCTCGTTCTATCCCTTAGTGGATCGTTCCTGGACTGTCGTCAATAGCCCGTTGTGTTGCTCTAGTACAGGCCTCGAAATATATTTTTTAATACGGGTGCACAAGGTGCACCTAAGGTTTTAAATTAGGTGCACAGGTGCGCCTAGCGGGAAAAAATTAGGTGCACAATTGTATTTTCATGTGCACCTGTGCACCCGGGTATTTCGAGCCCTGCTCTAGTACGATGTTAATTAAAATTACCTTACCTCACCCCTTATAGTATTGAAGGCCAAAGAGATCAGCAATATGGCAACAGAAAAAAATGTTTAGTGTTTATTTTTCTCTCTCATTTGTTATTTAAACATCATTGTATGAATTACGATGTTAAACTCAGCTTTTTTTAATGACTCCTGTTAAACAACACCTTATCCTAATGACCATTTTTCTTTACTGGATAACTTGACACTCAATGGTTTTTTTCTTCTAGATATGATAATGTTTAGTAATATGTTAGTGACTATTATTATAGATGACATGCCAATTTACTCAATTGTGAAATAGTTATAAAATTAGCTGTACAATTTCTTACAGGACGGACTGGATTGGGTGTGCAAGAATATAAAAAGGAAATAAAAAGCATGTACTATTTATAATTTTTCAAATAAACTAGTCATCACCAATGAGCTACATTGATGAACAAGGGTAGCACAACATAGCTTTCACCAGATTTTATTGTCTGTGATAGGCTGGTAGCTCCATCAACACCGTCCGCACTCTGCTGCTTTATGACGTGCACTGCCATCAAGATTCAGCTACTTTTTCAAATTCATAAGCACCAGCCATATTATTTTTTACCTTGTGTTTTGATAACTGCATTGCAAACAGTAATTTTGTCACATATTTATGAATGCTATTCTTATATCAAGGAATGTAGAAATACAAACTCATTTTGATCTACTGGCACTTCACTCGTTTGAGTATTTTTAAAGTTTTTATTTGTATTTTGATAGCATCTAGTTGGATGGGAACTAGAGATTGACTTCTATAACTTCAAAGGTTCACTATAAATCAATTTGTTATTTACAACATAGAACCAAGTGTCAGACTTTGCTACTACCAGAAATGTTCTTTTTTTATTTTTAGACCAAGATTTATTAACTTATAGTTGCTCTAAACTACTCCAAGGTTAATTTTTTACAAATTCCTACAAGCCGCCGTAATGTGATAAAATGATTATCATTAAGATCAAACTCTTATAATTTTATTTTAACTGCAATATCAATTCTATTTCATTGTGCTAGGTTTAATTCAGAATGTATAATGAATTTTAAATTGTTTTTATACCTTTTAGCAGAATATTTTACCATATCAATAGTCATAACCCAAAATATGTAGCCAGGGTTAAAGCTTGAACAATGGCTACTAAATATATTTTTGAATATATGTATGTATTGTGAGTAATTGTGAAACGTGAACAACAAAATTAAAATTTCCTTTGTTTATGACATTGTATATTGTCGGCGTAGAACAGAAACTCATTAATGCCCATTTTTCTGAGAGACTTAATGCTTACTTTCATGATGGTGAGAAATACATTGTCGTTTTGTTATCTGTTTAAAAATGCATAGTATTTTTTAAATGCTTGTAATTTTATTTTTGACCAAAAAACCAATAGTTTTTAAACTGTTGGTTGTATAGTAAAAAAAATTGTGTTATGAGTTTCTTCTCCAAGTCGACGATATGAGGATTGGTGTTGATTATACAATTGTAAGAGTTTATCATAAATGTATAGTATTATAATTTATATTAAAAACTCTTTAGTCTGTTATTTGCAACATTTGCTGTCTCAAAAGTATATTTCCTGAAAAGAAAATGCTCTTCACTCATACTGTCAAAACTATTATGATAAGAATAAATTTTTTTTAATGTTGTATACTTGTTTTTTTTTTCTATAATATTGAAAATTGCAAGATTACAGCTTTTAAATTCTATAAAATCACAGTATAATTGTGACAAATCGATTTGAGATATTTGTTTCTCCGTAATTTCTTATGATTTAAAAGTACTGTTCCAAGAATATATCTTATTCTCCAGTATTACATTTTCATATTATTTTTTATAAATGCTTTTTCGTTCAATTTGTTTTGAACTAAGCTTAAGATTTCGTGCTAAATTTGAGTTTTTCAAAATAATTATAATCTGTGCATCAATAATTACATCTAATATTTTGTGTAGAAGTTAAAAAGAATTCCTTGATTTCTTAATTTCATTTTTCACCACATTTTTATTTCTAGAGTGGATAAAAATATTTTGTGGGTATATAAGCACAAACTTGATTTTTGTGGTTTGATATGGAAACAAAGTAAAGTTATAATGATTTTTATGGGTTAAGGTTGGTTGATTAGTGCAAGATCTAAATGACTCTTAAAAATTCTAAGTAAAATATTGTGAATATTTCGTACCTTGAAAACGTTCATTGTACAAAAAGTATAAAAATGTTTCAAAAATATGAAACAATTATTTAAAATTATAATTTTATATACAGATGCTGGTTTTACTGTCTCTTTTTTAATGAAAATTTCATTACTTGTTAATATTTATTTAGTTTTTAAAACAAAAGTAAAAACTGATAACACTCTTCTAAATCATGGAACTTTCTATGAGATTTTCTAATTTAAATTTCATATACTGTTTAATCAAAACCTTCATTATGCATGACTTTTCATTTTTCTTAAAATTTTATGTAGTTTTATTCATTATGAAATAATTTCATTATCATTTGTTTTCTGAAATTAAGACATTGTTATATTCGTTACTTGATGTGCTTATTTTATACATATTCTTAAGTATTTTGGAATTTTGTCTTGTATTTTTCTTTTGTAATGTCTAATTTTTTTTAAAAATTAATCTATTTTGTATAAACATTGATCCTGCCCGTGCAAACAAACATGTATATCTAGATTATGAAAAATAATTTAAGCTTGTGTTTTATTGTGTGAAAAGCTCTCCATATTTGTGTTCAACAATTTGACTGCTTGTCTTTTCTATCAACTGCTAAATAATCGCTACAAAAAATGTGTGCTTGTAATGTTCAGTACTTGATGTTTTATTCCTGATTGTCACTCATACTGCTTTGCATCCACTTTGTCTTAATTTACATTAATATTTGAAATCGGACACTCATGTCATATTTATTGTATTTAGTTATTTATAAGAGTTTTCTATGGTTAACTTATTGTAATGAAATGTACATGTGTTAACTATGCAGCATTGTTATCTCACAAAACATTGTACTTAAGCTGTAAATTTATTCTGTCAACAATAAATCTAATTTAATGAGTGTACTGAATTTATACATGAGGAGTAATACATTTCATGTAAATATATTATAGTGTAACTTAAATAGGATTGCAGATATTTTTTATAAACCTTAAATTAGTTAAATCTTTCTTCTTCCCATACAAGAAAGTAAATTAATATATTTTAAATATGAATTTTAAAAGCAGTTGATTTCTCTTAAACAAAGATGGCACTCTCACTCAAACGTGTTGCAATTCATATTTATATGTGTTAGTTTTAGAACAACTTAATTTTAGGGAAAAAAAACTTCATTTTTTTTTTTTTTTTTTTTTACGAACTTTTAAAATAACAGGGTTCCAACGGTTTATAAAAGTACTTAAATATATTTTTCATTAAAATCGTTTGAAAATTTTGAATATTCCTTGAATTTTATCTACTTTATTTTGAATACAATTAACTCTCAACTAATTGATTGAATAATTTTATTTAATCAGTTTTATTGCATAATGTAAACTCAAAATTTATGTTACATTTTGTGTGTCACATTTTTTGAGTGAATAATATTGATATATATGCCTGTGTTGGCATGTTCCTTTTTGTTACAAAATGAGAAATTTAAAAGTGCAATTTTAGTGTTAATCCTGGAAATTCAATTGATTTACATTACTAAGGGGCTCCCCCTCCGCTCGCCAACCCCAACCCCTTTTATGTACATCAACTTTATTTATTAACCAATTTCAAAAATAATTGTGCCGTTAGAAAGAAGACATTCTAAGGTTTCCTGCGATGTTTTCAAATTTAAAAATGATAGTAATAAGATATAGACATGACAAATTTTAAAAAAGTAACGAAAATGTACCGAATTAAAAAAAATATCAGGAACTAAATTGAAATTTCTAAAAAAAAATTTGATGAGCTGCAAAAATTTACATTTTGATTTATTAAAAAAAATCACGGCTGAAGAATGAAAATTTGTACGTCTTTGCTCACTAGCATTAGAAATTTCGCTCTTTCAACTTTGACACTTAATAAACCCTAAACTAATAGCTGCATCGGAAAAAAATTTTATTCGTCTTGTTCCCTGTACAATTTTGAACAAACCATATCAATTTTGAAATTTTTTGATCCGTACTTTTTCGAGAAACCGTCTAAGAATCGAGCAAAAAAAAACGACTTTTCATTCTTGCGGAGGCTGCGGTAACATTTTTTTAATATAGGGAGAAAATTTAATGTTGTCTTAATTTATCAATTTAGTCTCTTGAAAAGGAATACCTTTCATTCACAAAACAATCTTTGGAAAGGATGAATTTTCTAAGTATAGAAGGAACTGGAATAAGTATTATTTTTACTTCATTGTTAGATTTAAAGTCATCCTGTAATTAGTTTGGGAAATATTTTTGGTGCATATATACACTCATGTCCAAAATTATCTTTACTTACCCAAAAATAATTATATTCGATGAAATACAATATAGTAATCCATTTTTGCTGGGAGTGTGTGTGGAAGACAAGCCTAATCAGCATTATCCAATCAAATGTGATAAAATGGTTTCTGATATGCAAATGAAGGCGCTACGTCATCCAACGGTGAATCAAGCGCTTTGCGCAAAGTTAATTTTGGCAATACAGCGTTTGAAAATTTGGAAGAATCTGTGAAGTGGCGCATTATCATCCGTTTAGAAACAGGGCAGACAATCATGGAAACAAATTCAGAACTCAAACTGTTGTAAGGAGGTTGGACAAGCTCATAAACGTATAACAACTGCTTCTCAAGATCGATATATGTCAATAACTGCCCGTAGTAGCAGGTCTACTGTTCGGCAATTAAGTTCAGAACTTGCAGACGCCACGGGAACTGTTGTATCACAGTCAAATGTATACAGAAGGCTTAATGAAAAAGGCCTTATACAAGAAAGCCAAAGGTATGTGTTTCACTGCCTTCACAACACTAGAGAGATCACTTTAATTGGTGCAAAGAACATCAGAACTGGAGTCGACACCAAGGGACCCATGTTCATCTCTTTATTGATGAGTCGAAGTTTAGTTTTAACATCTGATTTTGAACGTTTTTACATCTTGAGGGAGTCGGGAACGCAAAATCTTCCTTCGAACATCATGGAATGAGTCCATTTTGGTTGTGCAGGTGATGGTTTGGGGAGGAATAATGAGCGGATCTGTGACCGGTCAGAGATATCGGGATGAGGTCTTAGAACGTTGTGTTAGACTTTTCAGAGGTGCATATGGATCTGATTTTTTTAATTTATAGACGATAGTGCTCGTCCACATCTAGCACAAACCTTGTTGACGAATTCCTTGCAAATTTAGCCATTAAGCAAATACCAAGGCCAGCAAAATCTCCTGATCTGATCCCGATAAAGAACTTATGGAACTACCTTAGAAAAAGCAGTTGCACGGAGACATCCTACTACTTGAAGACCGCATTGCTGTGGTTACTCAAACTGTGGTCAGCAACATTATTGCCCAGCATGAAATCACGTTGTGATATGTGTGTACAAGTCAGGGGCGATCACATTCCATATTAAATTCATAAGCCTTAATTTTTTTGAGTTATTCATTGTTTTCTTAATTTTGCTTTCACATATTATTGCCAGTTTTATGGTTTCGTGCTACCGTTTTATATCATATGCAGTGTTCTTAAATTTTTTCCTTTGCATTTATGTGTTATAATATTGTGTCTTATTCCAGACAAATTCATAAAATTATAGTTCATAGTTTCTGAGAAATCCGTGATTCTTTGCATTTAAAGATAATTTTGGACACCCGTGTATTCAGTTGTGATAGATAACCTCCACACACACACACACACACACATATATATATATATATATATATATATATATAGGAATGGATGCAGAAATCAACATGATTGGCAAATGGCAACTAAGAGTTCTAAACAAAATAAAATTGTTCACAACATGAAAAGCTTCTATACCTGTGCACTCCCAGGTTAAATCTTGCAAATGTAGCTTTAAAAATTGGAAAAAGCCCTATTTTTTTTTATTTCGCTTAACCTTGCATGTACAAACAATTGAAACTGGTAAAAAAATTAACTGGAAATACAAATAATATATTCAAGCATTATTTGAAACGATGTTTACGGATTAATACAAAAACCTTGTAATGCAAAGCGGAATGAATCAATATTAGAAAAGATTCTAGTGTCTCAAATTACGAAGGATTCACTTCTGAATAAGGCTCCATCCATCAAGCTCGTACCAAAAAATGGCCGAAGAGTGATGGACCAAGTAGATATTGAATAAGGCTACGAATTATGCGGATTATATCGAAGACTTTTGAATAGAACTATTACTTGTTATTGTGTGTCAGCTACCCCAATCATATTCCTTCAAAAGGCTTCTGCTTGAACCCAGCCCTGTACCTCTTTACAGCCCTATCACTTCCAATGAACAATGTTTTTAAACTGATCTAAATTGTTCACACTGGTAAGTAATAAACCATTAACAACTGATCGGTATTTTACCTGAACCAATGTATGTTGCATAGACTCCATTTTTAATAGCTAGAAATTTATTATACTTAATCTTTTGTGAATTGATTTTAAATTTTGACTTGTTGGAAATCAATTTTGAAGAGTAATAGTTACTTACTAGGGGGCCTGCCCCCTGCTCGCTAACGCTCGCCAACCCCCGGAGGATTGCTTTGTAATCCTCATTGGTTCGCTTCGCTCGTCTCAATGAAGACGTGTCCTAGCAGAAAAGATTGTTTACAAAATATGTTACCAAAAAAATGTTTTTCAAATCTAAATTTGCTGTATTACAGAAAAAATATATACAGTATCTCTAAAATCAGAATTGAAATGAAAACTTTGTGCAAATTTTGACTCGAAATGTGAGCGTTGCTTTGGAAATTGAATACCCAGCATGTTGTTTGTGTGTACATTTTCCCAGCACTCAAACGACCCACACTTTTTCATTGAGTTTGTTGCCGAAAGTTGTAGTGTAAGCGTCTTGTTGAACTATAATTGTTGGCCCTGAAAAGGACCGTTTTTTAAATGGCCCTGGAAAGATCCTCCGCTTTCTTTGATTTCTATTATAAACTAACTGCAACAGATAATTAAAATTTCCTTTTTTTTTTTTTTTTCAATAAAATTTTATCCGATAACGCTATAAATTCAATCGATGCGCGAGACTTCGCGATAAACAAACAATCGTACAGTGTTGCCAAAACGCGATTACAAATAACGTCTTTTTTGCGTGCCACGTAAGAGAATTATATATATAGATAATAGTAGATTTTTAGTGCCCTTAACTATATTTTCACCTTGTGAGGGCCCATTGACGCAAAAAAAAAATTAACTTCTCATTACGTAAAGAGTAATTTTCAATCTCACTGTGGGACAAATTGGAAAGCAACGACAATTAGTAACAGATTGAGAAGCACTCTTTAAAACTTGTATTTTCTAAATATTAGCTTTTCTATGGGACTATTATTTTTCTGAAATTATTTTCGGTAGGGAGTAATATGAACACTAATGTCTTCATAAAAGGATGCGAAAAAACGAAGAAAATCTCAGACGAAAGCGATACAATTTTTAATTCTTTTTCTGAAAACGTGCGCTTATGGTCAAAAGAAGGAGAAAGGGAAACTTTAAATTTCAAGACTCCTGGTAAGTATCAAGAAAATTCTACAAACGATCTTTGTGTCGAATGACTGATAATTTATTTTACTCTTTTTTGTTGTAGGCGTTGTATTATACAATTATTTTAATGGTTTGTAATATTAATAGGTTACATACAATATTAATAGGTCCATTAGTCAAAATGCAAATGTTTGAGTATTAAAAATAACATTATGAAAGCATTATTGTGCAATTTAAAGTTAAGACATATGAATAGAATTATGTTAGAATTTAAATAATGCTTTCTGGACATGAGTTTTTTACTTTAAAAATGTTACTGTGGAAAGTATGTAATTTTTCTTCTTGTTGACATTACAACAATGATATCGCTATTTAAGGCCCGGTGCACACATTCGGTTTTTCAACGTGCGCCGCCACTGCGGCACCGAAGCCCAACTATGCACAAATAACCGTGAAATGACGCACGAACGCATTTCGCGCCATTTGCGATAAATATTCTATCGAAGAAAACTTGTTTATTTCGCTTACTTGATGTAAAAAAAAAGTATATTTTGAAACAAAATAGACAATACTGGGTACAATCATTAATTAATTATTATTTATTCTCCATTTGTTTATGAAAACAAGGTACTTCAGAACGGAGACTCATGTGCGGTGACCGTGGGACGCCGTTGGGAACTGCGGTACAAATTGCATTGAAATTGGACGTGCGTCGCCCCAGCGGCGCTGGAGACATTTGTGCACGGCTCCATTGGATCTAATGTATCTCAGATCACACTTGCGTTGCGGCAGCGGCCCCGCACGTTGATAAACCGGATGTGTGCACTGGGCCTTATTTTCTACTAGAGTTTCTACCAACACTGATGAATGATTTCGTGTCTTAATCTCATTAACATAAAAGTTGCATGTAGTTATTCATAAGTATATAGTTTATACATTTTAAAAAAATTATGAGCACTCATAGGCGGTAGAGTCAGAATCGAGATAATTTTTACCGATCAAGCAAATCATATTTAATTCCCAAAAGTTCAGAAAAATCGAAACGTTTACGAAAAAATCAACGTTTTAATTTCTAATTTAAATGTTTTGCAAATTTTAAAATTCACCATATAGTCAGCGGGTAAATATTGTATAAATAAAAAATGTTGTGATTTTTTCAAATCAAATTTTAAGTAATGAATATTTATTAATATAATTAATTAATTAAGTAAAATAATATTTTAATGAAATTATTAATTATTGATATAATTTATTATTAATATTTAACATATATTAATATAATTTATTTTCACCACTTTTTATTGGGAGGACCTCCCCATTCAACAACCCTAGTTAAGCCTATGGACTGGAATGCTGACAAATGTTTTCTTAAAAGCTGCACAACATTGCCGTCTATTAAAGCTAATTTACATAATCCAAAAACTGTGCAGCACTGTCTGATTTGTTTTTTCAAGAACAGCAGTGGCATTTCGCGAGTAGAGTCCAGGGCATGGCACGTGCCTTGGTAGTCGTTTCTTAGAAAGTAAAAAAAAAAATGACTCAAAATGACGAGAATAAGTGACTCAAAACTTTTTAAGCCGTAAAGGAGAGATTTCATATGAGTGAATGGTAGTATGAAATCTGCAGTGTAAAACAGAATATTCTTTTATTGTATATTTGATTTTAAAATGTAATGGTGGAACATATTTTATTGGACTCAACCGTAAATGCAACTTTAATGATTGGGTATCTGGTCATTACGGCAGATGTCGATAGAAGGCCGATCCGCAGAAATTTTTTTATCAAATTCAAAATTGTGCATTGAATGCTGTATAAACATTGTATCCAGAAACATAGGAGTGCGTATTCTCGGGGTTTGCAAGTGAATCATTTATGTTAGTGCAGGTCTTACGCTAGTGAACCTTGATTCGAGCGAACGATGTAATTAATAAAAATAACCGGGGTAGCACAGTGGGTAGAGTCGTGAATGAGAAAACGAAATGATAGTGATTTCGAAACTCGATCGAACCAAAGACCATGTATGTAAGGGCTGGTGCACGCTAAATACCTCAAAAGTCATCACGTTGGCATAGTGTTGTGAGTGGGAGGCCAGCTCATGTGTTAACCTCGCTATTTGACCGTGATTCAGAATGACGAGGTGTTATCTTCGGATTTTTCCCTTCAGGATTGGTCCCGTCCTTCGCCAATTACCTGCTTCAGTGCTAGGTAAATCCAACTACCTACCATCTATATAAATAAGAATGGAGTGTTTGTTTGTACATTCAATATTTTCGACCCATTTCAAGTTTTCTATCCGTTTTGGACCCTTCTGATGCCGAATCCGCCTTTTTCTCGTTTGGTGTCTGTCTGTCTGTCTGTATGTTGTGCCCTATACACGTCCACGCGGTTTAAGATATTTCCATGGAAATTTGCATACAGTGAGTACTTATCTTTATTTAGTGAGTGGAATTGGTTGCGAAAGTCTGTCTGTCCGTCTTTCTGTTCTATGCTCGATTTTGTGTTTGTGTAGGCATCACGTGAATTGTTTTCCAGATATTTGATTGCAATGTATTTTATTTTATACATTATCTATTAGTTTAGTGAATGCAATATTAAACATTTCTTTATTGTTATATTTAGATGAGTTTCATGCTAAAACACCTGAGTAAGTATACTTAAATCAACCATAATTTGGTAGTTTTGAAAAAATTGGAATGTCTATTGAATATTACGATTACTTCGATTGCTTTACCAATACTGCTGAAAAAGTAATTATTCTTCAAAAAATTATATTTTTAATAGAATTTCAGCTCTGATACTTCATTTATTTCGAGTCTTATTTTTGTTCTTTGCGCAGTGAAAACGATTTCGGAATATTTGAAACGGACGATATTTTACAACGAAACGAGAATGAAGAAGATCGCGTGAGCAGTGATATTTTCTGTTTCTTTCGCTCTGAATTAATTTCACATTTCTAAATTTTGTGCACTTTTAGTTGTAAGTTATGGCAACTGTGCGAGATCAAGAGATAAAAATGAATCACAAATTAATATCTTTAGAACAATTTTTCAGACATCTTTTATTTTGTTCTATTTCACTGTTTTCTGTTTTAAATATTTATTATTTTAATAAATGTGTTTTCCTTCTCATCACACGCAACAGCACCACAAAGTATTAGACTTAAAATTGTTAGGTAAGTCAGTATAAATTTTCAGTAAATTTTAAGTGTAGTTATGCCATTATTGTAAGAATAATGCCGTTATTTAAAGAATAATGCCGTTTTTTAAAGAATAATGCCGTTAGTGAAAGAATAATAATGTTTAAAAATCCAAACTAGAACTTTTTCCAACGTTAAAAAATTCGTTGTAATAATGACAGAAGATTGCAAAATTTCACAATGTCGCATACCGGAGGCAAGAGTGACACAAGTAAAAAAATATTGTTTTGTTGACAATGAGTGCGAGAGCACTCGCCGTAAATTGTAATTTTAATTAATTGAGTTGAACATGAAAAGAACTTAAGAAAGGGAATTCCAAATCTTCCTATAAATCGTCTTTTATAGTAGTAACCTTAGTATCACCTTTTGTCATTTTGTAGCTTATTCATACAGCAATTGTTCGATGTATGTGAAATGTATTACATGAATGGATATGCATGTGTAGGATTTGTGTCCAAAGTAAGTTGTAGAAAATATAAAGATGGCTAAAGGTGTTAAAATAAATTTTATTCTACAAAAAACGTAAGTCATTATATATTTTGATTATCTCTTCAATCTAGAGTCAACCAATTCAAACCGAGTAAGGTCGGGTATTTTGCTAGTAATTAATAAAATTCCAGAAACAAGTATTTTGTTTATCCATAAAATTATAAGACTAGTAAAGGTTTTTGTTATGAATTTTGTTGATATTTTTTGTAATTTAAATTTTTAGTTCTATTTCAATCCATGTTCCTTGTTACGTGAAAGAATTTCGACTTCCCACGCAACAGGAGCGGACTGGCTTCCGGAATTTATCGTGTTCAAAACTTTTGTGTGATCCACATCTCAAAATTGATATCAAACTTTCAATTAAAATGTTTTTTTGTTCTGCTCCTTCTTTTAAGACCCTGACCACTCGTCCTTCCTAAAGGGAGTAAGGGCCGGGCCCTTCAACATACAATTGATTCTTATGAAACAAAACAAGTAAAAAAAATAAGATCCAAACATCAGACAAATTTACAAATTCAGTCTACATTTTATAGACCAAATAAGAATACAAAAGTGAACAATGCACTGAATGATTGAAATGAATAAAAATTTTAATATTATAAATACATGGCTTCCCGTAGGAGCAACTTAATTGATTGGAGATAATTGATTATAAAATTTACGAGGTGAGTTTAGAAATCAGACAGTAGGACGCAAAAGCTTTTTATGATTTGTAAGATAGTACAGCTAGTAAAGTTGTGCACTTTTCTTTATCTGCACACACACAGTTAGTGAATTTTCAGAAATATTTAATGCATAATCATTTTTAATTTGAAGTGAGTTAGACCGGATAAGCCTCTTGAGTCCATGCACTGACGTATTTCTGCTGCATGCTACCGTGAGAGACCTACCAAGTATTAGATTGATTTACCAGTTTCTATGGCACTTCAATAAAGACCAAATAAATATAAAATTTATACCATCACAATAGTTATTACTGGGATGTTTATTTAAAGCAGAACACATGCACTGGTCTTCCAACACACCTAGTTTTACTGACTGTTGATAAGTGACGCCCAGTACAATTCCCATGAACGGCTCTGATTCCAAGGTTAATGTCAAGGTCACCTCATACTTCACTCAAATATTGCCTTGAGACCAGATAGATATATAAAAAAGGTCTGAAGGGTACAAGTCGGTGGGAACAGCCTGTTTCCCCGATGCTTTTATTCATTGAGAAATTGTAAAATTTGTAAATATTCTTGTATAAATTTTCTCAAGTACGGCGGCCCAAGCGTAATTTTCCACTTTCATCCACACAGCTAGTCCATGCTATCCCGCAGTTGTTAGATATATAGAAGTTGTGTGTGTGACTGTTGGAGCCTATTTCCTGTCCTAGTCCTTCCCTGATAATGGACAAGTATTTTACATGCGGAGTCTCATTTGATCCACCGAAATTTTCACATCGATTAACGCTCTGTGTTGTGTAAAAGCTTAACAAACTTCCGCCAAATCAACAACCACAAGCGATGTGGCTGCTCTTTTTCTCTCGGGAGAACACACGGAGGATGCCTCGTTGATACTGTAAATAGCGCCAGTGGTTAAATGGGATCAATCGGTGCTCTGCAACTTCTTTTCTAGAAAAACGAAGCCTTGCTAAACAGGAGCGAACACGCGCTTTATTTTTAGATGCTATATCTCGATTTTAAACCAAGCTAAACATCGGAGGAGGTCGGCTGCATTGTATCAAAGAGCCAGAAAACTCTCACTCCAGAAGTCAGTTTGAAAGTTATTTTCCTTTACATACGGATCCGGCATGTGTTCAAAAAATAATTTCGATGATATCTCGAACTTCTCCACTGGATCTCGATTGAAATCGAGTACTGAGTGAACATTGAGTTTAAAACAGTTTTTCGACTGTTTTCAGCCGCATTTTGCTAGGGTGATAAGTGAAACCTAGATTTTCCGTGATTAACGCTAAATTTATAAAGTGGGTCGAATGACCAGTTTTAAAATTTCGACTAAAATTACTTATTAAGTTTATCACTTCCTCAATTGACTTTACGACTTTTACTGAAATGTTTACGTTGTCGTGGTGTGGAAGTTTGGAGAGTGGGGTGCCAGATCAGATGTTGCTTCGTCATCTTACAGTAGTTCAAAATTACGTGATGTCGTCCTCGGATCTTTCCCAATGGAATTAATCCCGGACAGTCGTCAATAGCCCGTTGAATTGCTTCAGTACGACGTTAATTAATTTACATACCTACCTACCGATGTTAAATTTTTATTTGGAGAGTGGGGTGCCAGCTCCAAGTGCTGACACCGTCATCTGACCAAAGCTCAAAATTACGAGGTGTTGTCCTTTAATTTTTTCCCTTGGGGATTGATCCCAAACCGTTGTCAATAGCCTGTTGTGTTGCTTCACTGCGATGCTAATTTAACTACCAACCTAAAACGTTAATAGGAAGTAGATATCTTAATTAACTCCACACTGGAACAACGCAAAAGGGGTATTGGCGACAACTCGAGATTAAACCCGAGGGGAAAGATCCGTATACACGTTGTTTTGAACCACGATCATATGACAAGGTCACACCTGAGCTGGCACCCCACTCTCCAAACCTGAAATGTTCATTAAATTAGTTTAATAGTAGTATATACTTCTCTTCTCCTCTCCCTGCATCCCTGACATGCGGACGAAGTAATTCTATTTTTACAGGGAATGGTCATTTGACGGGCTTAATATTTTGTGTGTTTTTCCATTCTGAAACCGGGTATACATACCACTTGAAAGAATAGAAAACTCATTCGCGCGGAAGCATCATCGGCAAGTTCAAGCATGGTTACTAATGTGCGTAAAAAGTGCCAAAATTAGATACTGCCATGAAAGTAAAGTCTCAATCTACACCCCGTGTGAGATATATGTTTGCGGGAAGTGTTTAGCAGAGCAACCTTGCATCTGTAAACAATGCAGCCGAAAATGAATCGAGATATTTTTTATTGAAAATTCCCTAAAATGAAACTATGGAATAGAAGGTCAAAAGAATATCTTACTTTTGATTATTGAATTTTTGTTATTTGTTTATAATTATTATTGAAAAATAATTTTTTGCTTTTTATTTCAAGCATTAATCCTACTGTTACCTGCATCCAAATAGGAAATGAGTTTCAGTAAAAATAGGTATTTAAGAAAAGTCGGTGTAAATAGAGTGTTAAATTAGTTTCCAAATGATTTTTTTTTTTTTTTTTTTTTTTTTTACTTTTTGATATTTCGGGAAGTTAAGTCTCACCGAGCACATAGATGAATTCTTCAATTGTCTTTGGAATCGAATTTTAAATAATAATTTCATTTGCAAATATACATTTATTTTCTGTATAATTTACCAATTCTGTATAATTTTCAGACCTGTCCACGATTTTCTACTTGTGGAAGAAAGAGAACTTCCTTTATATCAATTAACCAAACGTCAGTATTTACTTCTGTAACGTCGAGAACATTTCACAAGGTGTGCTCGTTTCCTTCCACCTCTTTTTTACACGTTCCGCATGAATGAAAATAGTGCTCAGTTAAATGCAGGATAAACGTTTGTTGTACTATTTTGGAATAACAAAACAGAACTGAAATAAATCGAATGTGTAAGTGTGAATTCTTTAGATTATGTTAATCTTGCTAGGCACGTAACTATTTTGCACTCTTAATTTTTGCAGATTCAAAATTATTGTATATTTACTTTTGTTAATATTAGCTTTAATTTATGCTTTTTTTTATTTATGACATCAAGGTCTTATCCAGTGATAGGAAAAGTGAGTCATTTAGTAAATTCTATCAATTTGTATATTTTACTAAATAGTGATGTTATGTGACATACATTTTAAACTAATTAGCAATGTGATTCGATTTTATGAAATTTCTGGTGTTTTTTATACGAACATAGCAAGCTTTGTTAATATAAGTATTCTACAGAATATTCACATTTTGCAGTTATCAGTATACTTTTTTGCATGCTGGTCTTTTGTGCATTAAGGCTTTTGTTTCCAAGAAATATAAAAAATATATTATTTACCAAATGCAATCGAAGATTGTATTTTGATCTTATGTTTACAAAATACAGTGTTAAAGTACATGTTTATTAATTGAAAGATGGGTGTTTATTGAATGATTCAGTTTCTTATAGTATTCCATATTTATAGACTGTTTATATATTCTTCAATCATGCACCTTAGTTCCAAGTTTAGAATAAATTTCATCAAAAAACACCCCGAAACCAGAGTTTGATTCGAAAGAAACAACGTGTGTTCTTCACACCTTCAAAAAAAAAACGACTCACCCGATCGCAATTGCACAATTTACATCACAGAACAAAACGGAAGGTTGCAATCGATAGGGATGAATGTTTTCTTCAAATACCAATATTTAAAATTTGTCTAAAGGGTCGTCTTCATATTAAATTGGGTGCTTGCTCCAATATTTTCAATACGAACTCCATCTTTTAATACATATTTAGATTCTACTAAAAATTTCAGGCTGATTTGATGAAAAAATAATGCAAAACGGCGTAAAATTGGCCGAGAAAATCCATAAAAACCATTGAGGGAGCGTGTAAATATTCGGAGTTCAATCATATTATAAATATTAATAAAGACGTGTAGAGTAGCGGTCGTAGTCAATGACCTGTTGCAGGCGCCTTGGTATGGAGTCCATTAAGATGGTGACAAAGTCAGAATCCATTCTGATTGAATCCCAGGATCTGTTGGCAGAAATTCTGTTTTCATTTTGTGAACAATCCCCAATAACGATAATAATCATCGAATTTTGCAGTCTCATTGCGCTACTAATTATACACGTGATGAGCTGAAATTAGGAATTCCGAAGTTTCAGTAACGGTTGAATCGCATGTAGTAACGTTCAGTAACGGCAGTCAAAATTTGCCTAGGTTTCTATTCATAATTTTTTTTTTAATTACGCCCGCCATCGTCATTTCGGACATGAGGCGTCTTGCAGTCCAGTATAAAATCGAAGTGGCTCCAGAAGGTGTGAGGGCCCGAAAGTCATCACTGGAGCGGACGTTAGAAAGAGAGGGGCAACTAAAGAGATGCTCCCCAGTCATATGCGAGGTGCCACAAAGTACACAGTGAGGTGAATCAACCAAATTGATTTTATGTAAGTGGGCCTGCAGATAGTCATGTCCATTAATAATTCTAAAATAATTCTTTAGGGGTGTAGTGTAGCAGGCCTCCTCGTTGGTGCACCCTGGATAACGCAAAATCTGCTACAGCCTTCGCCAATATTCTTGCTGTTTAGTATTTTCCGAAGGCTACATGAAGGTTCATAATTTTTATGAATATTAACTTCTTAATTAATAAAAAATAGTAAAATTTAATTTGATAATTAAAATGTTTATAGATTGTGTTTGGGTTCTTGTGTAGAAAAAGATGGAAAAACAATTTCCAAGAAAAATTAATGTTTTTAGCAAATATAACAAATAAACGTGAAACACCAATTTAACATTAGGAGATCTAATGTTCAAACACTTTACAAATCGGTGAAAAATCCAATAAAATTGATGAACTTTTTTTCTATTCCTATTTTCTAATTGTGTGTAGAATCCAAATTTGTGATAAGAGATGGGGGTTCGTATTGAAATTTTCGGAGCAAGCACTTAATTCAATATGAAGACGGCCCCTTAGACAAATTTTAAATATTGATATTTGTAGACAACATTTATCCCTATCGATTGCTACCTTCCGTTTTGTTGTGCAATGTAAATTGTGCAATTGCGATCGGGTTAGTCGTTTTTTTTTGTACATTAAAAGATAAAGAAACCATCACTATCAAATCTAGAGGATCCTTTTTTATTTTAGTATCATATTAGAATGTTTATGAATTACAGAGTTGTAAAACCCCCTCTAGTGACGATATATGGCTAATTAAGTTGTGTAGTCAAACAAAGCCTTTATGCTACCGTGTAGCAAATTTCACGAAGCATTCTGCAGCTATTCTGTAACCTCCATATCTCTACTATTATAAAAGGAAGTGTTTGTCTGTACGTCTGTTTCGCGGCCGCAAAATCCTGACGGTCTATGGCACTTACAGCAATGAGATTTTTCACACAGCTAGTCCGAATTTTTTGCAATTTTTGGGTCGCGGTGAATTTTAAAATTCAATCTAGAAGATATTTTAATGAATTTAATAGTTTTATTCTTTACCTGATTCTTCAAACGCGTTTCGTCCGAACGAAAGAAGAAACCCCCTAAAATGAACTTTTTCTACCCACGTGACCTTTTATATTTGTGACTTCACGTAAACTTTCTCTTTTCAAAAAAAAAAAAAAAAAACATATTACATTTCCCGTCTTATTCTATTTCAGGGAATGAGAGCAAAAAACTAAAAAACATTTTGACTGGGATTGTTAATTCTTTTTCGTAAAATTGGAATCGCTAAAGATGGATCGAAAATTTCAACGGATTTCAAATCTTCGGAAAATTTTACACTAATTTAATACCTTACACCACGGGCACGGGCAACGACGTGCTAGCCACGCAGTGGCTAGTCCCTTATATTCCGCATCCTAGACATGTTCAATGAGAGACAGATCTGGGAATCTGTGGTCAAGTAAGGGTTTCAACATTACGGAGGCACTCCTGGAAGAGGCGAGCCGCGTGTGGTTGGACGTTATAGAACTGGTAAATATTCCCTTTGACATGTGACATGAAATATAAAACAACAGGTTACAGAATCTATTGGATGTATCGCTCTGCTATTAAACTAGCTCGTACTTATAGTAGAGGGGATCGGTTATCGTAAGTGATGGCTCCTTACACCCTAACAGTATGAGTTACGGCGGTGTGCCGCTCGACGCTAAACATACTGGGGTAGTTCGACCTCACACATGTCGTTTGACTGATTTATCAGGAGACGAGCCCCAAGTTCCTACAGCTCTTGGGCTAGATTATTTATAAGGTTGGGTCATACTAAAATACGTCGGGTCTAATTTACCCTCACGTGGAAAGTGGGATCGTAGGAAGATAAACAAAACCGAACCAAAGTTCAAGGGATAAATATTATACATATAGCCTTAATATTGGTAGTTATCTGTATCACCAAAATAGATTATTCCAAAAACTTCCCATATATCACCTTTTTTAATGGAAGTATTTGTGTGTCTATCTGTGTGCGGTGTTCTGACGAATCTATAGCACTTACACTAATGAAATTTGGCACACAGGTTTTCCTAATTTTATGTTCCACCTGAATTTTAAGATTCAATCTAGAACACTTTTTAATTAATTTATTAGTTCCTCTCCCTTCGGTCCATTCTTTTCGCGAAACTAACGTCACTAACGTCATTGAAGAAAGCAAGTGATTTTGCGTTTTTCGTCCTTTGAAACAGTGACGTCCTTTGAAACAGTGACGTCCTTTGAAACAGTGACGTCCTTTGGAGCTGTGGTGACCGCTTGCGGAGCTGGTGTCACAGCGCCTCAATCGAAGAAAGCGCGTTTTGATTTACGTTGTTGATTAGCATAGCTTATTTTCCAACATATATTGCCAACTATTTCAACTTTGTCTCGGGCAAGGACTATTTGAGGTTTTCTATCTTCGCGATCGTTAAATATAGAGTAAAAATTTCAACAGATATGAAATATGTGGAAAATTTAACACATGATCGATACCTTAATTGTAATTTGCTTTAAATAAATAACTATTCAATTGTAATCAGTGTCATGGTCGAGTGGAGGTGGGACTCGCTATTAAAAATGATTGCCTTTTATTTTTAATGTTTTGAGTGCCAATAAGGACACGAAAAGAACTGTCACGGGCAATGCCGTGCTGCCCTGCTATTATGGTACATGTATAAATTTTTCATACATTTCCCATTTGTACATATCATTACCAATATTAACAGTAAATCTATAATAACTATCCCACGTGTTTTCATTCGGTTTGATATTTCGCTATGTGGTCATATTTTGTTACGTATATGTCGTATTAAAACTAAGTCATGGGCCTAGTGATTAAGACTTTAAAAAGCTGATTTGTTGTGATAAAATGTGAACAGAAATGACGAATAGCGGACAGTAAACTCAAGGGTGAGGCATCCAAGCTATGTGGTGATTAAAAACAAAAGAGGGAGAAAAGTACGTGAGAAATGGCAATCTCAGCGCGTGAAATGTGCATAACTAGCAATTTATGTTATAACTAGTATTTATTTAATTAGGGGCTATTCACCAAATTCTGAGATAAGAAAACGGATGCAGTGAATCAATTATGAGTTCTGCTGGGATCTCAATCGAGAAATGAAAAATGAATACAAATTGAGAATGTTGAAGGTTAGTATTTAGTCACATTGACTTAGAACAGAAACTCACTGACTTACCTTATTTTGAAGACACTAAATGATTATTTTCATGGTGATTTGAAATATATTGCATATTGGGTGTTTGTGTAATTGTTTTTATGAGTTTTAATATTTAGTTTACTATGCAATGAAATAGTTTTTTTTTATGTTTATAGGTTTCTGCTCTAAGCCGACGACATATGAAGAGTTTACCCCCAATAATTGCCCAAAGTTGTCGCCACTGCATGTTGCTGAATTTTTTATTCTTTTGGAGAATATATCCACGTGTTACATGCAGACAGGTGCAATGAGTAATAGGACATTCCCGAAACGAGTCATTTGTCATTTTCCAATCGATCAATTTAAATCGGCTTTACATTTTTTACTCCTAAGAATTTTTCAGGTTTATAAAGAGTAATGTGTTACATTAAAATACTGCTCTTGACTATTCTAATGTTACCAAATTGTAAAGCAGAGTTAACTCCAGGCGTCAACCCAAACGAGCCTTACCGGAGTGTTCTAATTTTACCACTCTCTCTGCCTGGCCACCCTCCAACATTCTAATAGACGGAGAATTGAAGTGGCTGATTCTTCTGAAATTTACCATCATACACTTTGGAGGAAAGTGGCATGTTTTTCTTTACGGGAAAGAGCGAAAGAATGGAGAGTTTTATAGCCCTAGAAAAATATGCGAAGGGATTATTCCATTATCGCACAGAGAATCCGTAAATTAAGCAACTGATGATTGATGGTCCAGATAAACAATATAGTTTTTTACCGATGAGTTTGTCTAAGTTTTTAACGTTATTATAACACGTATAATATATCGCACTTTCTAAAGAAAACTTACCTAACTGATTATAAATATTTAATTTTTCCAATTGATACTTTCAGGGGCAATGGGATGTCTTGCATCACACCTCCTTGCAATAGTTTAGAACATGAATACAAATATTCTCATTTTATATTCTGATGTCTTGGGGTGCTCCATATCGATGGGCAGAAAATGGTCTCCCATCCTTTAAAAATGAACTTTTGATATGTGCTAAAATACATAAATATGAGGCATCGATTTTCAACCTCAACCGGTGTGTCACAAGAATGGCACTGGTGTTATTCCAGATGTTGAACCGGTTTCAGTTGTGTAATATTTATATCAATTTATCGATTTAGTTTTGAACTTTTGACCAATGTATTCATGAATAATTTCAAGTAATACTAGATTAAATAACTGAGAGTATAGTTTTTTTCTCTCAGTATCATAAATAAATTGTTTAAAAAAGATTTCTTAAAATCCTATTTGGAGCAAAACAAAAAGGAGGGGGGAGGGGGGGTAATTACAGCTAGTTTTTGTTAAATCAGTCCAAATTATACTTTTCTTTCACATTGCCAAAAAATATACCTTTTTGTTTTGCCCCAAATTTTTTGTTTGTATCGCCAAATTCAAAAATGGTTGATGTATGGTGATAAGGTTAACACCCAAGACTCTTTTAAAATCCCATTACTTTAAACAGCCTCTCAAAGAGTCTACTAACGATTATATTAACACCAAAGAAATCATAGGAATTAAATAAGGAAAATACGCAAAAAGTATATTATAAATATATGAGCACACACACACACACACACAAATTCCTCAAATTTCAAATTAACAAATAAAATATGTTAAAATTTTTTAATTTTCTTTTAAATTGAGTCACTTTTTTTTTGGGATAAACAATTTTTTTCTTTCTGTGCAATTGTGTATTTAATCGTACATATTATGCACTGAATGTTTTAACATCTCGGAAATTATTTAGTTTTTACGTACTTTTTAAGCAATGTGTTTCTCCATAATATTGCTTCATCAGTGTAATATATTTAATACACAATACTTATCTATTAATTTGATAAGAAGTAACAATTTATTGGGACAATTAACTATTTAACAAAGTGGTCAGAGACGAAATAAGAATTCTAAATTTAAAACACTTTCCTGGCGATGCATTTCGAAACATTAGCATTACATCGTCGTAGTTAGTCACAGATTGCAGTCATGAAAGTGGCTGTATTCTTTATTATTTTTTGTCAATAAAAAAAATTTGTAAGTTGAAAATATGTAATTTTCAAATAAGTTAATTCTAAATTTTTGGGTGTCTTTACTTCACAAAAGAGCTGATATCAAGTTGTGTAACATTACGGACGTGGCTAGTCTTATAAAGATAGCAAGCTTACTTGAAGTGAAGATGGGTTTCGTTGAACACGCTGAGTCGTATATACAGTCAGAATTATGGATTTAAAATTTTAATAGAGAGAAAAAATGTTTAATACAATATACATGTATCAAAAATTTTTAATTTCGGTTAAAGCGTGGTCAAAAGTATTTCAATCTCCTATCGAGAAGAAACATGACCCAGTTAGCCCATACACTGCCAAAACAATCTGGCAATCATTGTAACTAAAGCATACACTTGCAGATTGACAACTCTGGAATTGCAAAAATTTCATTACTCTTCCATATAGATTTTAATAACCATTCGGAAATTCTAGAAAATATTTAGCAAACAATATTAAATAACTTTTCAAAAACATTTTTAGATTAAGCTCCCTTTCAGTAAGGTGAAATCGAGTTTTTTTTTCAAAACTACATTTGTAGTATTTTAAATGAATCAATTACTTCAATAAAAGCAAAATATTTGTGAATGGGTTACGAGCTCTCTTCGGTATGAGTTTACAATTTACGTGATGATCCATAAGACCACATGGGGAAAATTACTATTCCTTCACTGCCAGATATTACGTAAAAGGTATAACGCGGTATATGTATGTTCGATGGTATTATCTTAAGTCAAAGCACTTTAGTTCAGACAGCGATTCTGAAACAATGAGTCTTTCAAAATTGAGTGTGATTGGGGTTTTTATGAGTAGTTGCCAATGCCAATGGTCATTTATATTTAGCGAATACATAAGCTATCTTAACTTTAATTAAAAAATACTTCTAATTTTCGTCCTTATCTCAGTAAGGGTCAATATTTCCACTACGACTTGTGTAAAATTAGATTTACCAAAGCAAGAATTGAGATTGCGAAAGTGAAAGGCAAAGAGTTGAGATGGTTCGAAAGAGTTAATCGATAATTTTTTAACTAATGTCGTACTAGAGCAACACAACGGGCTGTTGATGACGGTCCGGGATCAACAATCTCCTAAGGAAAAGATCACGTAATACCACGTAATTTTGATCCACTGTCAGATGACGATCGAAAGAGTTCTGAAAGAATGTTTTACTAATTCAAGAAAATCGGGCATGTTGAACATATTTCCAACATTCCTCTTCAGTGAACAGGAATTGTTTCGATGGAACATTTTCTCGTAGTGTACTATTCCTTTTTTCAGACACATGGCTAAATAACCATATCTATTGGCTGAAAGAACCACAGGAATTCTATTAGTCAAAAAGGTCAAAACTAGTAAGAAGTCATGCAGGGAAGATTGCATGTTGCAGAACGGATGGATGCGTGTGAAATTCTCAGAGAGTTAACGTTTTTAATATTTAACTTAGCCCCTTTGGTTTTTGCATAAAATTTTAACCTTTCATTTACTAAATAATACATTTGTACAAAATCCACCGAAAAGAAGCAGGTAAAATCAAATCAAATCTGGCAAATAAAACAAAACCGATCTACTATTTTATTATGTCATTGAAGAGCATTTAAAATTAAGGAATTCAAGCTGAAAACGAACTCTAGAGTATTCTGCTGATCAATAGCGCAGCCAGAATTTTATTCCTGAATTTAGAAATACACTTTTTATGACAGTTTAACACCTGAACCTTATCACACTTGAAGAAGTATTGGATTTTCCAAGTTTTTTCTCTAATATTTGGTCATTAGGTTATGAATTTTAAAGTAATCAATACTGGTCATCATACTAGGAATTTTGAAGTACGGGAAGACGATGACACATCTCGTTGGATTTTATTTCAGTACAGTATAGGCGTTCCGAAAAAAAAAATTCTGACCACAAGTAACCTACCCAAGAGTTTGAATCGTGTTTTTGGAAATTCATTTTTCATAATTGAATCACTTTTGCGAGGGGCTGCTGCGATACGTAGGAGGTGAACACATTAAAGCTGTCCATCAACATTATATTGCATCAGCGCGGAAAACGATTACTAAAATCATAAAAATTGCTTAATTCTGCGAAATATTAATGCATATATTTAAATAATGTAGTTTTTTAATGTAGTAAACTACATTTTTCATCGAGAATTTGAAACCAAAATTTTGTGCATTGTTAGAATTTCATTTGTAAATTATTTTTAAAAATCTACATCCTACTCTTTCTGGATAGAGGCTCTTTACCCTAGGCTACACCACTGTTTTTGATAAAAGTAAAGTTTAAAATAGAATTTAAATTGTAACAAAATGTACTTTTATGATGAAAGTAAACATTCTTCGAGAAGTATTTGAAAGATTCTATAGATGCCCCACAGAAAACGAAATTTAACGAAACTTTTTTAGTTGTGATTGCTTGTGTGTTCTTTATTTAGGTTTCTATAATTCAAAAGTCAACAAACGAGGATTTTTTATGTTCTATCCAAAGAGAGGTGGACTTGAAAAAATTGCGTTCTTTTTTGCATGGAACACAACACAATCACGAGAGAATTTTTTCGGGTGGTTCCGCTCACTGTTGTTTTTTGAGGTTGCATCAGCAGTCAGGTTTGAGAGCGAGCGCTGGGGTTGCCGGGATAGGAGGCAGATGTTCTCTCATCATGTCGAAGACTGGAGCAGTGATAATTTTTCTGCTCCTACTATTTTACAATTGCGATGGAATTAAAAAGACAATCGAACCCAGAAACGCCATCGAAGATGTCGATACTAGAAGACTGGAAGTGCTCATTGAGAAGGAACAGTTTTTAGCAGTGCTTTTCTGTGAGTATTTATAGACGTCACTTCCCTTTATCGCTATGTGAATCGAGAGCATGCATGCCGCGGTTTTGATTCTTGGGATGTATTTTTAACTCATTGATGTCGGGTATTTTCCGTAAATGTGAAGAAAATACGACACCTGGACTGAGAATGGCTGTAAATACTACTTTTTATAACTGCATATTTGTTAATTACAGTCGTGTGGTTCCGAAACTGTTTAAGGATGATGAATTCACACAACAATTTACTAGGTGGCACTACCGGCACTTTTGAAGAAATACTTGGAATATTTAAATTTCTTAGACTTTTCAGCTAAACTGCAATTGATAAAGATACAAATGAATTTTTTTAATTGAAATTATAAATAAAAATCCAATGACACTAAGCCCTAAGTATCAAATTTTAAGCAAATAAAAAAATTTGTTTTCTATATTTTTGATAATAGCACATTTTAAAATTCTAATTTGTTACTTAGTAATTATTTGCTACTTGAGGTAATTTAATATTTGAGCTTGTTCTTGAAATTAACTGCTTGAGAACATTCACATCTGTTATTTACGAAATTTCAAACTTCCACTGATCGTATTTTAGGGAAGCATTTCTCACTAGATAATGGTAATTGTATAATAAAAAAAAATCGTAATCTATTAAATTATGTATTTGTTTGTATATAAATATTATTTTCTTACGATTATGTTGTTTTAGGAAAGAATAAATCAAATATTTGATTCGCTTGTCGATTGACCGGTAGGTTACTTATATGTGCCTAGAGGATACGCTTTAGTGCTCTTTTTAAATAAATTTTATTTGTGTGGCAAAAAAATGCATGTATATATATTTTTTTACTGTTGAAATATGACTGAAAACATGTTTAGCATTAAGAAATATTCAGATATATTATGTACTTTATATTTATAATGTTTTGGGGTGTCCCTTAATCGACCCTGACCTTCGTCATTCTCTTTTGCCCTTTGATTGAGATAGACAACAATCCTTTCATCAGTAATAAACAATTCGTCAAACTAATACATTTAACTTTACTATATAAATTTAACTTTACTATATACATTTAACTTTATTATATAAATTTAACTTAACTATTTATAATTATAGCTAACGACAAAGTTTCTTTATCATTATTTAAAGTGCATATGCTGTCATATACTAAATACTTCGAATCGCTTCATATTTGTACACAGCACAGTTAAGCGCATGAAACTTAAAAGTGAAAACGCATTTTATGAGAATAAAATTAAATATGTAATAAAAATGCGTCACAAAAACTTAAGCCAGAAAAAGTTTATTCAATAGTTGGTTGAACCATCAGGATTTAATTTTATATTGAATAAATTATTTTTGATATTGAGAGTTAACCAGCTCATAAAGAACACTTTATAGTCATGCTTCAAGATTTTCTGCCATGAACTCCCACTAATAGTGTTATATTTGTTTGCTGTTTCAATTATGTATGTTTGGAACCAAGTTAATCTATGTGTTTAACACTAAGACCTCACAGATTTTCCATGGGAGTATGGGGTCAGGAATTCATTCTGGAAGTCAAATTGTCTTCTTCGAGACGCCATTCTTTTTTTCAAGAACAGTGAAATAATGCACTGTCTTTTTTAAAAAATCTAATTCCTCCCATTCGTAACTCATGATCTCCCTGCGAGAGTTTTACTTTCTTAAACACGGGCATCACAATTCCATGGTACCCTGATGACCTGTCTTCCTTTTCGTCTTAAACTTGCCCCCCCCCTCATGATTCCACAATTTTTGAACTCGAGTTTGGCGCAGATTGTCCTGATTTGGACTTTGCGCCCACACACAAACCTAAAGAATATTAAACTCAAAAAACCAACCAACCATAACTATTGATATTGGAAGCAGACACTCACCAAGAAATTCCTGATTTGCTTTAAGTGCTCATATGAGAGTTGAATAAAGTGATACCTTCTTTATTATTATATCTTAAAGGAGTTCACAGCATTATGGCGTCATTTCTATGCTGCTTAAGGAATGCTTAGTTTTCTAAGTTACTTTTTTACTGCACAAGGGCTAATTAGACAGGTACTATCAGAACATACATACGGCTTAAAATGCATTCCGAGATACTACGAATATCCTTGTCTATACCAGGACTTGAACCCAGAGCCAGTTGAACCGATAACCAGAGCATTAATCACTCGGATAGAAAGGTCTGAAGATGCTTTACCCTCAGAGGGTAAAGCGCACATTATTCTATCATGAAATGTGCAACTTTCCCAGAGTGACTTTTAACAATTGTTAGACTTCTGACCTTAATGTAATCCTTTCTAAGATTCTTTTAACCAATAGGAGTGGTTATTTAGTCATTATGTGTGTTGTGGGGAAACGGTAATTCCACACTACTCGAAAATGTTTCGGAATTCAGAGGGTTAAGGGTAAAGTTTTATTTTTCTTAACTCTCCGATTGTCGCCTCACGTTGAGTTGGTGTGCAAGTTTGGAGAGTGGGGTGCCAGCTCAGGTGTTGCCTCGTCATCTGACGGTGGATCAAAATTACGTGCTCGAATCTGTCCCTTAGGGGATTGATCCCAGTCCGTCGTCAATAGCCCGTTGTCTTGCTCTGGTACGACGTTAATAAAAATTACCGCTGGTCTTAACAACTGAGATATCTATGCATTTGCGAGGTGCTCTACATTTAATTTTCTTGTTACACCCTCGTTGATTTTTCATTTTTCAAAAAAAAAAAAAAATGTGTTTTAGTACATACTGAAAAAATACCATAAAAATGTTTTATTTAAATTTATGCATATTTTACAGTTATTCTTCCATTAGGTAACATTGAAAAAAAGACACCGTGTACCAGGGTTCGAAATAAGGTTTTGAAGCTGGCAGCAAATATTGCTGTGGGCTTTTATAAGCGCTGGCAGCAAAAACTATTCAGCTCATGGCAAAACCTAAAATTTCCGTAATAAAGGTAAATTGCAACTGCAAATGTTTCGCTAAACTTTAAAACAATTGAATGGATAATGCAATGGGAATAAGAAAATAATACTTCACTTTTCTTGTAAATTTTCTGTGATCTCATATGAAACCCTAAAATGCATCTGATGTAAAAAACCCACTCAAATAATATATTGTAGACACACGTTTAGTTCCTTATTATCAAGTTTACGAAGGCATCAGACAATAATTAGTCTAGAGAAAATTGCAGTTGTTTCCTAACTTCGAGCTAAAAGCAAGGTCTGCGATCACATAGATGAAATCATTTCTGAACTGCTCGATCAGCCTTAAAATCTGAAAGCGAGGACCATCATTCGTACTTATCCTCATTAGGCACAGTTTTTTCATAATTTTTTTTAAAAGCTTGTATTTGAAAGAGAAGTAATGGAACATTCGGTTTTGAATACTCGCAGCAAAATTTGCAGTGAAAACATTTGATCGTCGCGGCGATTTATTCATGCAATTAAAACGTTGTCGTGATCTGTTAAAAACAATCTAATAGAAAACATGTAAGCCTCTGATCCTAATGCTGGCCTCACAGAGTACAGGCATGCTTTCCATAAGAGTATCTGATCAAGAGTTTCTATGGCAAGGAGTCACTAGAACACGTCATTGCTATTGTTTTGTCCTAGGTTGGTGTTGTTGCGCAGATGTCCGAGAGCATCCTTACCATGCCCTATAGATTTGATATCAGTTGCTTGATACAAATTCAGTATTATCCTTAATTTTTGTACAAGTGTGTGTGGTTAAATTGTAATTAACATACATCCTTGACCCGAAAACATGTTTTATAATTTTATGAAATGTGTATACTTTTAAATTAATTTAATTCGGAATTTCATGAATTTTTTTTTTCTAATTAAGGTTTATTACGAGTCTTTTTCGGTTACCTTTAACTTTTACAATACATTTTACACACCTATTATGGTCTTCCCCGAGTTGGCGGTCGACTATATTGCCCCTGCATGAGACGATAACCGAGTCTTTTCTATTCTGTACTTGCAAAACCACTCGTCATACATGGATGAATTACTTTGATATGAGAGGGTAAAAGCAAAACAAAAACCAGGCGCTAAACGAAGATTTTACTTCAGCTACCCAAATGAGCCAGCGTGATACATATTGTGATTACCTTAAAATGTAGTTTTCCGCTGTTTTGGTAATACTTGGCATTTTATCTCATTGACTTTTATTAATCAACGATCATGGAATTGAGATTTCATTCTTTCAAATTCTTATTGGTGAAATGCTGAAATCGTGCTGAATCGTAAAAACAAGTCATGGATTTGTTATTAAATGAATGATATTTGACGATAAACATTTTTAATTCTCTGAAAGGACGAGGACCGTCATAAATATACTAAAAAACTGTAACAAAGAAATAGATTTTCCTTCCAGTTTTTGCTATCTGAAATATCTTCAACACTCTTGATAAAAATTGTCTTGGAAAAATCTCTTTTACAGGGTTATCGTTCGCTAAAATCAGGGACAGTCTCAAATTTTATTACTTGTCTACCGACTTGACAGTGCAAGTCCCGAGAAAAAGAAATGTTGAACCATTAGTCTTTCCGCGGCAGATTTAAGCGTCATCAGATGACTAATGGCGTAGTTTGAGTACCTGCATTTCCGTTTTCAAGGTAGAGACTTATTTTCGGACTTTTTGTTGAAAATAAAACTTTGTGGTCCTCGGAACCAAGATTGAATCCAGACACGTGGTTTTTTATACTACTATCAATGCTCTATCCATGTTGACTCAGAGTAGAATTTTCACATTTTACGACTATAAACCAAAAAAAACCCCTTTAAATATACTTTGTATTCAGGAGAGCAAAGGGTATATTCAGTATCAAAATAAATGAAAATGAAACGCATGTACATTGAATGTTTTCGCCTCATTTAAGTTATTTATTCTAATACAAAATCAGTGGCTTCAGCGTTTGGTCTCCGACTGTGAGTATGTGTGTATAGCCCAAATGGATTGGTATATTTTCATGAAACGGCATGCTGTGAGTACTTAGTCATTTGTGACAGAATTTCATTGCTTCAGTCAGTCTGCCTTCTCATTTTATGTCTGTGTGTTTATGCAAGTATCACATAGCATTTATTCAATATAATTTCATAACATTACAAAATAGTTTAAAAACAATTATTAGATTAAAGAATATATTATTTAAATTTCCTGGCACATAATTTTAGACAATATTTTCGTTGGAACAGCTAAATACCAATTCTTAAATAAACCTTAATTTGACAGTTTTGGAGAAGATGGGAAGCCAATTGAACACTTCAATTACTTCGTTTGTTCTACCAGTACTGCTGGAAAAGCAATTAGTTTTCCAAAAATTATTTTTACGGAATTTAAACTGAAATATTTTATTTATTTTGAGCCTAATTTTTCCTTTGCGAATTGTAAACACTTTCCGAATATTTGGGACAAATGATGTAAAGATAATAAAAAATTCATTTTTGCAGTAGAGAGGGTAAAAATGAGTTAATTAAGTCCAATTGATAAAGACTTGTGTTCATTTCCTGGAGACATGTGTAGATTACGACCAATTGTTTCAAAAGTCCTTGGTTTAACACACATGGTTATAGAATTCCTTTTTATAAAACTAATTAAAACATACAGCACAAAACCTTTTGAACCAAATCTGGTAGGGAATCCAAATCATTGCAAGTATTTTAAATTTTGACATAGGCACCCTTTACGAAACGATGAAAACTTGTTGTAGGTAGGTAACTACTTTAAGTGCTTTTTTTTCAATTCAGGTAGGTAACTACCAACCGATCTGAATTGAAAAAAAAGTACTTTTTTAAGGTGTAGCGTGTTTTCAAAGGAATAAAAACTCGTGTTGGTTGACCATGTGCTGTAATATTATTTTCTGGTATTTTCACTTTTTCTCTGATTTTTGTGATTGAATAAGTTTAAAAATTTTTTTTTTTTAATAAATTGCAATCCATTAAACCTCTGTTCATCACCCGTAATAACTCTCCAAAGTATTCGATTTGAAACTGCATATTAGTTAGAATAAAGCACATTTTAAATGCCGATTTGTCGATATTGAAAGAATGTTATTGTTAAAAAAATCCGAATTAGAACTTTTAAAATGTTGAAAATTCCTTGTCGTAGTGACGGAAAATCATTATTGCCTACTCTACGAGTTGAAGATTACATTTACGGTTAAATCCCAACTCTTGTAGTAAAACTTTTGTAATAATCACCTTAGTATCATCATTTGTAACTTTTTTTTACAAAAGGGTTGCGAAATATGTGAAATGGATTACTGGTGGATATAGATTAACACGTTTTGCGTCCAAAGTAAGCTGTAGAAATTATACAAATTTCGAAAAAATGTTATAAATTTACTTTTTCGATACTTCAATGATGTTGGCATTTTTCTACTGAAGAGAAACAAGATTATTCTCTCTGGATACTTTTTCAATGTACAGTTGACCAATTAATCCTGAGTAAGATCGGATTATTCTGCTGGTACAGATATAAAACTATAAGCAACTTAATAAATATTTTAAATATAAGAATAAAATATATCTGAATTATATATCCTGTATAAAGCTTAGATGGATTTCTCTCGTTTAACATAAATTAGTCAATTAATAATTATAACTGGAAGCTTAAATTATTATGTATCAGCATATTATTCTATTTCATCAAATTCTCTTTATTATTAACTTCAGATTCTTTGTCAAGTCAGTTGTCAGACGAGTATGATAACGTGCACAAGTATTCAATAAATTAAATAATTAACTTCTTGCTGATGATACAAGAGATCCGTAGTTGGTTGTTTGTAGATATCTCTTTCTCTTTCCTTTTCTTTACAAAATAATGCATTTAAGATATACTTTCAAAATCTCTCTATGTGTATAAGTAAGATTCTGTAAAATTCAATCTATAGTCCTAGCTTTGACTTGATGTGTCTTTATTTAAAAGGTAACTGCAATTGGGGAGAATAGACAATATCAACAGTGGATTTTTCCAAGCGATATATATCAAGTGCTGCAGAGTTAATTTCATGTTTTTAGAAAACGTCAGTATGAATTCGAAATGACTCAATAATAACTCACTCGTATTTAATTTACGTTACAATATTTCGAACATCCAATTCTATAAACGAGTGATATTAATTTTGATAATACACATTATAATATTTTTATTAATTTCACGTAATAATTCTTGACAATAATTCGAGTGATCAACTACTTCTTTTTGGTTTGATGGTCTAAGTTGTATTTTATGATGCTAAATATCCAATAGAGTAGTTGAAGACCACAGTTTTTGAAATAACCTGATGTTACAGGAAAGTAGAGCAGCTGATCAACTATAAATAGGAGAAATGACAATCGAAATCGGTCGATCTAAGTACTTTTGCTAACAATTCTGCACAGAACTCTTAATTATTCAAAACCTAAAAACAATCTAGGGGATCAAAATCAACGACCTGCTCGAGGAGACAAACGTACTCCGGAACAAAGTGTGACAGACAAATTTTACTGATCTGTTCAAAACAATTCAGTATTGACTTAAGAAAAATTCAGTATTGCTCGTACAAAAAACGCCGAAAATACTCTTTCCCTTCCCATTTTTTCAGTTTTTTTCTGCTATTCGGCCCCCGTTGGGGAGGCGGAAGATATGTACTGATCTAAACAATTTTTTTACCGTTAATATTGAATGTATTAGCCTACTTTTACTCATTATTAGAACTTAACTGTAAACATTTTTATTTTTTATAAAAAATGCCCGAATTTTGATCTTTTTAGAAGGTTTGAACCCCTTGGAGAGGCAAAAGATATCATAAAATCGGGATGAAATTTTTTACACATTAGTTTTACTGCATGAGCCAACTTTTCCGCACTATTAGAATGGGATACAGAAAAAAAAACCCTTTTTTCTGCCCACCCTATTATTTAGTTCGTTTTTGAAAAATCGGGATAGTTAAAGATAGATTAAAAATTTCAACGGATTTGAAATCTGCGGAAAATTTTACATCTGATCGAAATCTTAAATGTGATTCTCTTTAAATAAATAATGAATTATTTAATAAAAAAATAATTAAATAATCAATGGTAAATAATTGAATAATAAATCTGTTTTAGGTATCGATCAGGCGTAGAATTTACGCTGATTTGAAATCCGTTGAAATTTTCACTCTATCTTCAACGATCGCGAAGTTTGAAACTTGGACTAGAAAATAAAAAAAGTCACTTTGTTTTGTTACTTGTTTGTGTGACTTTTAAAATAAGATTCATTCACTTATATATTTAGTCAATAATTTTGAATATTGTTTAAAAATATTTGTTTCAATTAATTCAATAATTTTTAAATTTTATTTATTAATTTTAATTTTTAATTTTATTATTTAGTAGCTTTTTATTAATTTTAATTTTTAATTTTATTATTTAGTAGCTTTTTATTAATTTTAATAATTAATCAATAATTCATTGATACTATGTCGTTGTAATATGTCTGTATAAGAAGTGCTACTGATGACTGGGTTACAAATGTTAGATAGTATGTATTAGAGCTAATGTATTGCCATAATTTGACCCTGGGTTACTCGGACTGGTCCTGATTGGTACACGGCAGGGTTCGAATTAAGTAGCGGCAATCACGGCAAATGCCGTGAGCTTAGCTTAAAACTTAAGATGTGTTCACCCAAAGCACTTTTTTCATTTCTTTAATTCCCAGTAGCACCACGAGGCGTGTGGATGTTTATTACACACTGTTTCTGAAACATTAATTTATCATTTGTGGTACTTCGATACAGGTACTTGGCGCGGGATTAATCTCGGATTGCATAAACCTTAATTTTGGGACATGCGTGTGCATCAAAATATATAATTAATTTGAATTACTCTTTAAATTTGATTACATTTGCTTATTGTATTCCTGTTCATTGCCGTTTCGAAGAATTCATTTCAACATTCCTCTCGTCATCACTGTAATTAAAGTGGCCTGGAGATTCCCTTAAGGTGGGATGAACTAATTGTTGTCCTAGAATCCGCCCCTGATCGCACACTTGCCTTGAATTGATTGTGAAATGAACAATCCATGTTACATAACTAGTGGCGTAACAGGCTCCGAGTACCAGAAAGTGTTGATTTCTAATTTTAAAACATCTCTAAAAATGCATAAAATAATTTTTATACATTCAAATCAAACAAAGAAACTGTTATATCCATTACACAGTATAGTTAATGATTCAGTATTCATTACGAAGTCTTAAGGCAATGAGTGGGGACATCATTTTTTCATATTGACTCAACCATCTTTCAATTCTTTCAATAAATTTCCAAAAAATAGGTTTGAATACTATCTTAAGGGGGTACCTAAAAATTCGAAAAAAAATAATTGTTGTGATTTTTAATATGTATGAAACTTTGAATTGTCCTTTTTATAACGATACCTCTTTTGTAAACATACGTTGATTGGAAGTATTTTAAAATATTTTTTTAAGTAAATGCACTGTTATCGCTACGTACAACGTCTCAGAACATATTTTTATTTAATGTTTGGGACACATTCCTCAAAAACTACTTGAGATACATTCTTGAAAAACTTTTTATGATTGTTTATGAAGCACTTTTAAAGACTTCAACGTAAGGAAAAAAATATAAAATGCATACTTTTTTTTTAAATATTTGTCTAAAACATTTCAATTTTTTTGTCATTTTTTAAAAAGTTTATAATTTTGTGAATTTGAAAAAAAAATTAAAAAAAAAACCATGTTATAGTCGTTAAAAGTATTCAAATATTACACTGTAAAAATTTCAGATTGATTTAGTAATTTATGAATAAATGAGATGTCCCCAAAGTCTGTGACTTTAACATGGTTGCCTATGTAGGTGCCGGACCCCCGAAATGCCCCTTAGTACAATTAATTCTTTGAATATTGGAAATACATCCATCGTACATCTGTGTACTTAGATCAATCAAGATGTTTCCTTAGTGCTTACAGTAATCCTTTTAAAGTTCAGAGCCCGATAATCAAAAATAATATGAAGATACCTTTTAAAAATATGACAAGATCTCTAATCAATCAACTTGAACTTCCCCCCTCCACTTCGAAATAATAAGTCTTGGTTACGCCACTACCTGTAACAGATCCTCATTTCCGCCAAAATTAGGTGTGGCACTTTTGACAATTGAATAAATTTCACGGAGATAAGCAAATGACTTTGTCAAGCCTATCTTTGAGCATCAAACTCTTCCATCTCATATAAATGGGATTGACGAAACAAGAAAGCAACAAGTATGTGGAAACTGATTGGATTAGAGTATGGCTAGAAAGTCAAAAATAAAAGAGCGAGCGTAAACATTAATTTCAAAAGATTACTCTATTCGAAATAAGTGATACTATTTTATTACATCTCTTATAGGTGTAAATTGTAAAATTGAAGACTTTAATTTTGTAACCTTATAGAATATATTATTAATTTGTCATCTGAATCTAATTTTCCAAATAGCAGTAGAAAATAAGTAATAATAAGCTAAATTAAGTAAATAAAATATTATAAATACTCTGTCATAAGTATTAATGTATAAACAAATGCTGTTAAAGTTTAAAATTTGTTTTTCTTGCTCCCTTCAAATTCTTAAAATTTTAAATACTTCGAATCTGTGTTTTGAAATATATCTTTCAAGTAAAAGAACGATTTCAGTAACTCTTCCCATTCTTGACCACGGGTTAGAATAAGTTTCGTATTACTTAGAAGGGAGTGCCCCGTTTATTCTTGAGTCACAAGTGCCGTTTGCAAGACTATCTCAATCATGAAGTATGATGAAAAATTTTATGCACTTTCCTAATTCAAAAGTAATTTCTTTGTAAATTGAAATTGGAGTTTTTGATAGTAAACATGTGCAAAATGTCCTGAAACATTCAGCTTTTCATCTTGAACTTTTGATGATCATATACAGTATCATCTGCTTGAAAATTATGTAAAATGAGTTTTTTTTTCGTAAATTGAGCTCGATCGAATGTGCGTGTAAAATAAAAATAAATACTTTCCTTCTTAAAGAATGGTGCTTCTTTAATAATTTAAGAACCTGTTCACCCATCACTATACACCGTCCTGCTACCTACTTAAGCAAACCATTGCTGTCCAAAGGGTTATGGAAAATTACTTGGTTCGACTTTTTGATTAACAGTATGTTAGAAACCATATGTTAAATATCACAATAACAAATATTAAATTTTTATTTATTAGATTAACATATGTGAGTGACAAAAAAGCATTGATTTCAAAGGTAGGAATAATGTAAAATTCGGCTACGAGAGAACTAGAGTATTACTAATAAATGTTAATATTATCTACTGAAGGATACATCTTAAGTCATTATTCTATGAAAGAGGAGGCTGTGAAATAACTGCAACTTACTCTTTAAAATGTTGCTTTCTTATTTAAAAATTATTTTCCTTTTTAAGACTATTCTTTCTTATTAAGATAGGAACAATTCAGGTTAAGTGATAATCCTCTTAGATTTAGTATATGTAACTCCCACTTTATTGCTACTTTTCTTCGCTAATTAGATAAGTTCATTCATAAAGATATTGGGTTACATATTTTTAAAGTTTCATTTAGAAAAAAGAAACCCGTTGTTACAGTGAAAAATGTCTTGTGAGATAGAACAAATTAAGCTTTCCGTCCGACTTTGTTCTGAAAGCTCCCAAGGAACAATATAAAATTATTTCACAACCTTCTACCTATCTAATTTGTAAAAGTAACTATATATCTACGAGAGCAACAGAAACTTATAATAACCTAAAACAATTTCTTAAAAATTAATGAAATATTCTTTGCCACCCTATGTTTGATGGATCTGCTGATATTTGACGAGGCCTGTAAAAGAAACTCACAAAATTGTTTTTGTTTCTGTCTAGAAGTTTTCATACAAGGAATTACTCGAATTCCTTGTAGAAGCTGCTCAACTTATATATAAAGTCCTCACGATGGGTTTGTGAGGAAGTTCGGAGAGTGGGGTGGTCAGCTCAGGTGTTGCATCGTCATCTGACCATGGTTCGAAATTACGTGGTGTTGTTCTCGGATCTTTCACTTAGGGGATTGATCCCGGACCGTCGTCAACAGCACGTTGTGTTGCCGCAAAATCCTGACGATTCTATGGCACATACAGCAATGAGATTTGGCACACAGGTAGTCGCAATTTTTGGGTCGCGGCGAATTTTAAAATTCAATCTAGAATATTTTAAAATTAATTTAATAGTTTTATTCTCCATCGGTTTTTTAACGCATTTTTTACGGTGAAGAGAAGAAACACCCGAATCTGGGCTTTTTTTTTACCCACGTGACCTTCTTTTAGATTTTTGCAAGAGATTGTAACGTTACTTTAACTTTCTCTCCCCCCCCCCCCCAAAAAAAAAAAAAAAAAAAAAAACTAGATTGCATCTTTTGCTCTTTGCGTTAAAAAAAAAAGAAACAGGCAACATTTCCTGTACCATTCCATTTCCGCGAATGAGAGCAAGAAATAAAAAAAATTATTGACTGGGATTGTTAAGTTTTTTTCGTAATACCGGAATTGCTAAAGACAGATTGAAAATTTCAACGGATTTGAAATCTGCGGAAAATTTTACTTTAGATTGATACCTAAAAATATGATTTTCTTTAAATAAATAATTTTTAAATTGAATATATCTTCAACGGATTTGAAATCTGCGGAAAATTTTACTCCAGATTAATACTTTACATCAGTGGTCCCTAACCCCCGGGCCGCAGACCGGTACCAGTCCGTGGATCAAATGGTACCGGGCCGCCCTAGGAACATTAAATTATTTCCATTTTATTTACTGTGGTGTATTTCTCTCGGGTTTCTGTGGTTCTTATCTATGAAATGTCCACTCAAATTAGGAGGCGTTAAATCAGAACTTGAAATTTGTTCTGTTATGTTCAATTATTATTTCTGAATTCTGTATGTCTCTATTTTCCAATTTTGACAAATGTGACGACTGTTTTCAAGTTGATACAAAGTAGCTGTATTTAAGGCCAAACTGAAGTTGTGGGGACGGCGCGTGAACAGAGGAATTTTGGACATGTTTCAGACATTAGCGTGAATTTTAGGCGAGTCTGAGCCAAAATATTCATTTTCCTAGTTGGTGCACGATCACCTGTCTTTGCTTTTAAAAGAATTCGAGCACTTCGTGGGTATTTTGTGGTTGAGAAACCACAAAATACCTACGAACTAGTAAGGAATGGATCCGCAACCCATTTGTCAACAAATGAGGTGAATCTAGCATGTCTGTCCAAGAAGATCAACTGCTGGAGATTGCAAATGAAGGCGGCCTTAAAACTACGTCCGAGACAATAACTCTGCCGGTGTTCTGGATTAAAGTCATGGCGGAATACCCTGAGATTGCCACCACAGCACTTAAATCCCTATTGCCATTTCCGACAACCTATCTGTGTGAAGCGGGGTTTTCTGCAGTGACAGCAACCAAAACAAAACAACGGAATAAACTGGACATAAGCAACACACTTTGGATGTCATTGTGTCCTATTACCCCCAGATGAAACCGTGTCGTTGTAAAGAAACAAGCTTAGGGTTCTCATTAATTTAGCGCTCTAGTGAGTTAAAATGTTAAATCACATTATATTCATTTTTTGGTGAAACTGTATTTTATTTTGAAGGCATGTTTAAATACAATTAAATTAGAATTATTAAATCAAAACAATCTAAAATATAAACAATCAACGTCTCTCCCCCCCCTCCCCCCCAGCGGGCTGCGTTAAAATTATCAAACGTTGATCCGGTCCACGGCAATAAAAAGTTTGGGGAGCACTGCCTTACATCACCACGGGCACGGGCAACGCTATATATCAGGTGTAGTAAGAAGTTTTAAGGCATGTGCCAAAGAAATGAATATGTAATTTAGAGCTAATAATAATACTTTTATTCATCGAAATAATCTCTATCACATTATTTAATACCTTTTGCCATCGTTCAGATAGTTCACGGACGCCAGCAGTGTAGAAAGATTCCTCTTTTAACACAATGAAGTCGTCAACCCATTTTCGTACGTCGTCCACTGTCCGGAAGTTTACAGAAGACAAGGCATTCAGCATAAACCGAAACAAATGGTAGTCCGAAGGGACTTTGTCGGGGCTATAAGCCGGGTGTTCCAAAACTTCCCAGCCAAGCGTTACTAACGTGTCCTTGCCCACTTTTGCAACATGCGACCGTGCACTGTCATGGAGCAATTTGACGGGCCGAAAACCTTTGCCAGTAAACGGACGTTTTCGATCGATTTCCTGCTGTAATCGCAGCAATTGTTGTTTATAGCGTTCAGCAGTTACACTTACACTTGACTCCAGAAATTCGTAATAGAGCACTCCCTTCATATCCCACCAGATCCATAGAAGAACTTTTTTGCAGTGAATGTCTCTTTTTGGCGTTGATATTGTTGCTTCCCCGGGATTCACATAATATTTTTTGGTTTCTGATTGTCATAACAGGTCCATTTTTCATCTCCTGTCACGATTATCCACAAGAAAGATTTTCTGTGTTGACTGTTTAGAAATTCATGCACTTCTAGACAAGATCGTCCTCAATGCATGTGGCACCCATTTTCCTGCCTTCTGAATCTTTCCCATTGCATGTAAACGGTTAGAAATCGTTTTTTGTGACACTCCTAACTGTTCAGCAAGTTCATTTTGCGTTTGAGATGCATCTTTAACGAGAAGTGTTTGCAAATCGTCATGGCTAGCCTTCAGTGGAGCGGCGCTACGTTGTCGACCGCTAACCTCAAAATAGCCATCTTTAAAAAATTGAAGCCAATACTCACATGTGCTTTTCGATAGGATATTCTCCCCCAAAACAGAACAAAATGATTGACATTCTTTAGCATCCCTTTTGTGCTGGTGAAATTCGTAACGAAAGCAGTGTCTAATAAATGTCTTATCGAATGGCATCTTTCACCTTCAAAATTACAACTTTACTATCACTTTTTCCCTAGCTTCTGCGTCGGTTTGATATCTCTAAATCGGTTTCTATCACATGACACAAACGCGGTATACTGATTGGTATGCTATTTTGAAGACGACTTACAAAACTCGCTTTGAAATATATATATATATATATATATATATATATATATATATATATATATATATATATATATATATATATATATATATATATATATGTCATACTGGAGTAACACAACGAATCGACGTTGTGGACAACAGAATTAACGATGGTAATGGTAATGGTAATTTTTAGTTAACGTCGTACTAGAGCAACACAACGTCACACAGAATTAACGATGATCACGGAAAGGTAAGATAATTTTAATTAAAGTCGTACTAGAGTAACACAACGGGCTATTGACGACGGTGCGGGATCGAACCGCTAAAGGAAAGATCCGAGGACAAAACCACTTGAACCATAGTCCGATGGCGAGGCAATACCTGAGCTGGCACCCACTCTCCAAATTTCCACACAACCCAACGCGAGGACTTTCGGTCACGACAGATTTAGGGTGCATCAGTCGCCAAACTGATTTAAGTGAAAATTACCGCCCAAAAGGCTAGCGCACCGTGGCTATAGCCCATTTAGCCCTGTTGTTAGGGTCGATCTGACACTGATGTGCGTAAATTCGTCATTTTGAACCTCGTTCAGATGACGAGATCACACATTAGCAGGCACCCCATTCTCTAAATTTCCAATCCCAATTTGAGGTCACGGCAGATTTAACATGCACCAGCCCCCTCTGTACACGACGGTCTTTGGTTTGATTTGAACTTGCTACCCCCAATTTTCTATTCTGTTTTTCTTCCAATCGGGCTACCATGGCCTTATCTTCGAATGAAACAGGAAATATAAACACCCAAAACGCAGCGCCCAATGTCCCATTTTTTTGTTCATATGACGGGGAAATCGGGACAAATCTTGCTTCATCATTTTTTGTGTGAAAAC
This sequence comes from Metellina segmentata, assembly GCA_947359465.1. NCBI lineage: Eukaryota > Metazoa > Arthropoda > Arachnida > Araneae > Tetragnathidae > Metellina > Metellina segmentata. Next base: position 31,849,021 of record OX375875.1, read on the forward strand.
TTCTTTAGTGCTTCTCCATGTTACTGATCTTCTATGACGTACACGATCCTATGAGAAAGCGGTAAATATGAGTTTGAAATCTGGCAATCTTGGTTGTACTAAAATAAAATAGTTTTGTTTTTATTTACATGTCGAATCGAGGATTTGGAATTGAGAACATTCATATATGTTATGCTTCATTGGAGATATAAATCGTTGTGTTGTGTCATCAAACACAATGAAAAGGATTCTGTTATTAATAAAGTAAATTATTGCTATGCTCAACAAAATTTAAAGTGTGTGTTATGTCAACAATGATTCCTACTAATGGATCTCAATGTTGTGCAACTGCAAAATATTCTGTTTTTTTTTTTTTTTCTGTCAAAGTAAAATAGACAGCATTGCTTTTATGTTTCAAAAATTGGTCATATTCATAATTAAATGATTGACTGTGATAAGGTTGTAAATTCTTGATTTATTCTATCATTTTGAAGTCATTAGCATTTGGGCGTTATTAAAATCAAAAATTAGAAATAAGATTAGTTTCACAATATTCTATCTGAATTGAATTCCTCACAGTTGTACTCAAAGGTAACAGTGGCTGCTTTGCTTTGTTTCTTGTTTTTTTTTTTTTTTTTTTTTTTGTGACTCAGAGCTTGAAAATTCAGGGGAACTGTTATTTTGGTCCTCAGAATATTCTTAATTTAGACAACTAATTACAAGTAGTCAACTATGGAAAAAAAAGTCAACCTTTGAATGCTGTTGCTGTCTCATTAAATACAACTACCTAGTAAAATTTGGAAAGAGACTTGAAATTATTTTATCATAGCTCTTATTTTGCTGATTTTTTAATATAATTTAAATTGGAAGAACTCAAAAATGCTGTACTGACTCTTAGCCAAGTAGTTGACTAAAATTTTCACTGTCAAATGACTATTTAGATACGTCTATGATGGGTTACTACATTCCAAAATTATCGCTGATCAGCGATTTGGCCAATTGGTGATGATACTATGTTCTTGTGTCTAACCTTAACCCTTCTTTGCATGATTTTTTCTTTATTGGTGAAATAAATCAAGGTGATATAATTCATGTTCAAAATTAAAGGAAAAATGGTTACAAAAATCTTAGTATATATTTATAGTATAAATTTAGCAAAAAACAATAGGATGGTATCATGTGGTATTTTTAAAATTAAACGAAAACTTTTTCAGAAATTACTCTAAAAATAACAGAAACACATGTTACAAACCTTTCTTCCACTCATTTTCACTTTTTTAGCAATAGAGACTCAAATATAATAAAACAAAATAAAAAACGAAATCATACGTTTATTGCAACTACAACAAACAGCGGAATGACAACTTCAAGCTCGTTTTACTGATTGCGACACTTGCTTATTTTTGACAGCTATGTTTTTTTTTATGCAATGGACATTAAAAAGGTATCCAGACACGATCAACTTAAAGTGAACTTGTTCTTTTATATAATTTTTGGGCATTCAATGTTATGATGGAAATTTCCACCATTATGCAAAGAAGGGTTAAAATCATAAAGAATATTACAGAAAAAATGTATTCAAGCAATATTTTATTTCATGTAGAACTTCAGGTTAGGTAATGAAACTATTTACGGTTGAAATATTGTAATTTTGAGTCAGTTAAATTTTGTATGTTAATTTATGCTGTTGCTATATGTTTCATAATTTCAGTTTGAAATGATTGTAAACCAGGTATTTGTTTGAATAATTAGTAAAAAAAATTACTTTTGAGTATTGCAAATGAAGTATAGTATAAATAGAAAAAATATATAACCTGACATCAATGCAACAAAATGATCAATGAAATATTTTGTAATAAAACACAAGAATCATTGCATTGTCTATTTCACCACATCTTAGAAGATTCTATGACAGTTGATCAATTATTGTGTTTCATCAGTTTGGGTATGATTTTAATTTGTATTTGTTAATTATTCTGATGTTTTAGAACAATGTTTGATCTAACATGTTTCATTTTCTTTCAGATGCAAAAGAATGCAAAGATTGCCACAAAATATTGCAAGAACTTGAGAAAATAGATGATGATGCAGAAAACTTTGGAGTTCAGTTTGTCAAACATGGTGAGAAATTCATGGCCAAAAAATACGGCGTTACAGATTTTCCTGCTCTTGTATATTTTCGAAACAAGCATCCTGCAATATACAATGGTAAATTCATTTATTATTTATTTTTGCATTGGACGAGTAATCGAATTCCTTAATGTCTAATTTGTCATAATTAAAAAAACTGTTCTGAGTAATATTTAATTTATACTCTTGTAAAAGGTGACTTGATGAAAGAAGACAGTGTCTTATCTTGGCTGACTAACATTGAATCCATGGAACTTCCTGATGCCATTGAAGAAGTCAATGCAAAAGTTCTGGAAAGTATTATTGATGAAACAGAATATGTTGCCGTTCTTTTTTGTAAGAGTTTGCTATTTTTTTTGTCTTGTTAAAATCTGAGTTTCAAAATTCAATTATAAGTTCAAATATAATTTAGAATAATTATAATTTATCACTGGATAACAAAATTGATCAGATACTACCAAAAGATGTGACCTTGTGTTGTTTCAATTTCTTGTTGTCAGGCCAATGCCAAATGGTAACAGCAGACTTTAGTTTTGGAAAAGCTGTTTCAGCCTTTCCTAATGGTAAAAAAATTCTAGTACTTTTATAGGAGGTTTGTTTTGTTTTGGTTTTGTGACAAATTGGTCATAACTGGCCAAGCTGCACCTAACATAGGACAAATAACATTAAATAAATTGACATACATAAATGTAACATTTAACTGACACAGCAAATTTATGCATGAAGGAATCAAACCTGTGCCTCTAACAGCTTGCAGGTTTCTAGTTCAGTGGGAAAACCCATAGAGCCACAGGAAATACCTTTAGGAGGAACAGTGAACTAGGGCTATTTCATAACTCGTCAAATAAAGAATTTTGAATTTTTTTGTTATCAAATTTTTCCAGCTCTTAATCCAATTTTATATTTGTCATAAATTTTTGAGGAGCGAAATGAATGGTTATTCATTTGACTTGTGAAATTAATGAAATAACCAATTTTGGATGCTATTTGTTTTAAAATTATCTTCAGTATATATACCATTAGTTTAAAGCATTTGGAACTAATAATTAATAAAAACAGCTTGGAGAACATCAAAATTCACTACTTTACATCCTAATTGACCATTTGGATGAGTGTTCTTCCTAAGTATTATTGTATACTAAAAAAGTATTAGAGAGCCATTGGTCCAATGGCCTAGTGTCCAAATAACCTGCATTTGTCAATAACATTTTAAAGATATTTGATTTCTTCTTAAATCATAGCTGATTAGTTCACAAATTTTGAAAATTACAACATTAACTTGGATTCTCCCACAAAATGTGTTGAAATAATTATTAAAAAGCAGCTGTAACAATTAGTCTGATAGAAATTATTTTTAACAACCTAAAGATTGTTTTTAAAATCAAAAATAGTTTTAGAATATTTTTCACTTTGATAAAAATTTACATATGCATATTTTTATGTGCATAATGAAAAAAAAATACTTTAGTGTTTGTATTTTTGGTTTTAGATAAAAACGATGCTGAAGAAAGTGACGCGGTTCTGCATGATTTAGAGCAAATAGATGATGATGCAGATAATAGTGGAATATCATTTGTGAAAGTTAGTGATGAAGTGCTTGCTCTTGAATTTGGACTAGAAAGTTTACCTGCTCTTTTGTATTATCGAAACAAAGTTCCTCTTCTGTATGATGGTAAGTGTTTGTATCATTACTGAATATACAGTATTTTTAAACAAATAAATAAAAAACAGATCACATTTCATCATTCTTATTGTATGAACATAAATCATGACAAATTTTTTATGTTTTTCTAGCAGTGTATAGTCTGTTTAATATGAAATGAAATTTGGGGTTTTATGACATAAGATCTGTAAAATATGATCAATATATTTAAATAGATGTGTACTTAAGTAGCGCATGTGTATGTATGAATAAATACTACATAGACTTTGTCTAAGGAAAATTAGTTGTTGGCCTGTATATCACAAGAACTGCTCCAGACACAAAGTCTGCCCCTATCTGTAGCTGTAGAAACAACCAACAGTGTCATATTTTTCTTAGGAGATGTTTGTAAAACTGTTTCACATTGGCACACTTGATGGCAAATAGGAGAGTTAGAGTTGAAAGATAATTAATATTTGTTAAGATTTTTACTTATTAGCAAGGAGATGTATACTGGTAAAAAAAAAAAAACTATTTCCCCACCAGCACTCACAAAAAAATAAAATTAATTAAGTCAGCTGATTTGTGTAATTTTCACTTGCAATTTTTATTATCAATTAAGCCAATTACACAGGAATGTACACAGAACTGAATACATTTTTTTACAAAGGATGCAAAAATTTTGAAACAGTGTTGTTAATTTAAACAAGTTGTTAATATTTAGAAATCTCTCTATATTAAAAAAAAGTTACCGCCGCCGCCGCCGCCGCCGAAGAATTGAAATTTTTGTTGTTTAGCTCCATTCTTAGACGGTTTCCCGAGAAAGTACTGATCGGAAAAATATGAAATTAACATGCTTTGTTCTTCATCGTATTCCCTGGATAATTATTAAGATTTTTTTCCGATGCGGCTATTAGTTTAGGTTTTATTAAGTGTTAAAGTTGAAGAAGTGAAATTTCTTCCGCGAGTGAGCAAAACACATTCAAAATTTCAGTCTTTAGTCGTGAGTTTTTTTTTAAGAGTACCTCTCAACGTAAATTTTTGCAGCTCGTCGAGTTTTTTTTAAAATTTAAATTTGGTTCTTGATAATATTTTTTTGAAATTCAGGAAAAATCGGGACATTTTTGTTACTTTTTTTTAAAACTGCCATATCTATATCTAATTACTATTAGTTTTTAATTTTTAAAATATAGCAGTATACCTCAGAATATACTCTTTCTTACGGTACTATTATTTTTGAAATCGGTTAATAATTAAATTGGATGCGATCAAAAGTTCGTCATACAAAATTCGGAATCTTTGGATATTTTCGCTACTTATTGTTAAAACCGTTTTGTCTACGGCAAAAGCCATTATTTTTTAAATTTGAAAACATCACTGAATACATTACATTACACTCTTTCTTATGGTACAATTATTTTTCAAATTGGTTAATAAATAAAATCGATGCAAATAAAAGTGGGTCATACAATTTTCGGAACTTTCAGATCGTAACTTCCGATACAAAACTAAAATGGTCATATCTGTATAGTATTACTGTTAATTTTTAATTTTAAAAATATTGCAGTATACCTCAGAATATACTCTTTCTTACGGTACAATTATTTTTAAAATTGGTTCATAAATAAATTCGATGCAATCAAAAGTTGGTGACACAAATTTCGTATTTTTCAGTTCGCATAGCTGCTTCCGAAAGCAGTAGTGGGTTACACTTTTGACTATCGGGTTTGCCAGATATCAAATTTATCGTAGCAACAATTGCCATAAAAACGATTTCTTTTTATTTGGCGAGGAAAAAGGCTCGCTTTTTTCCCTCTGTTTTCAAGACAGTTTACCGACAAAGTACAGATCGTAAAGTTTGGATATTAACAATGTTTAGTTAAAATTGTACAGGGAACAAGATGCAGAAGATTTTTTACTGATGCGGCTATTAGTTTAGGGTGCATTAAGTGTTAAAGCAAAAAAAAGTTAAATCACTTGCAAAAGAAGTATTGGTTTGAGAAAGCAAACCAAACGGATTGCGTAGCAATCCCCGGGGTCGGCGAGCGTAAGCGAGACGCAGCGAAGCCCTCGCTGTGACGTCATGAACCGGAAAGTGAAATCAGCATAATACGAATTATTCAGATAGTTTCACTCTGTGACAGGAGTGTTGGTTTGCGAAGCAAACCAAATGGGATTGCGCAGCAATCCCCGGGGGTTGGCGAGCGTAAGCGAGCAGGGGGCGGAGCCCCCTAGTATATTAAAAAGCCCTAATGTTTAACCTTTAAATATAGGAAATCTTCATGATGAAAAAGTCGTGCTGTCTTGGCTTGTGACACACAAGGATTTAGATGCTGATGTTATTGAAGATGTATCCAGCAATATTTTACCAGCCTTAATAGATAATACAACCTTTTTGGCTGTACTGTTTTGTAAGTATTTTGGTTTGCATGCGCTTTTCCAAACCTTTTTTTCAAATTTTTACAAATTTCCTTTTTTAAATTCACTTTATTGCATTGAATTAGTCCTGATCAGAAACCCAATCTATACCTACCAACTTTTCCAAAAGTCTTCTGGAAAATCAGTTTTCTACCCCCTTACAGTTTTCTAAGAAAGAATAATTATAAGATTTTTATATTTGAGAAAAATAACTTTGTTGTTTAGGTGGAAGCCATGAAAGAAAACCACTGGAATCTGGTTATTAGATTGTCCTAAAAACCTTCTATGGCTTTAATTTAAAAAAAAAAAAAAAAAAACCTTTCAAATATACTCCTCAAAAACCTTCAAAAAATGGTTGAATTGCTGATTTTCGTGAATAATTGGCTCCATTATTTGTAAAATACTGCCAAATTGACTACACCAAACTACCCCCAAGCATATAACTGTAGTCCAGAATAAGGTTGCTTTTCCTGTTTTGGATTAGCTTTCATTAATTTTGGTGCTTTTAATTTGTTTAAACAATTATTTTTAGGCATTTTTATTTATGTGTACACTTGTTTCTTGTTGCAAAAATCGTTCCTATTTTTTTCCTTGGAGGTTAAAACTTTTTTTTATTTGCAATTGTGTCTCACATATTTGTATTCTAGTACATGCATCTCTATACAAATTTCTTTTTATATTTACTATTTTATAGATTTCACTAACAATTATAATGTTGAAACATACATTTAGAATTCATTTGTACAAAAACATACAATTTGTTAGATTGCATGATAAATAAAAATGTATATAATTTTCTTCAGCTCATGTAAATAATAACAATTTTTCATGTATTAATTTAAATAACTGGGGTTAAACTTTAGGAAGTTTTGTACATGTCTATCTAGACTCAATTATAAATTTTTATAAATTGTATATTTACTCTTATAATTTTTTAAATATATTGAGCATGTATTGATATACACATATAAGTATTTTTATAATTTGAATTTTTGAGTATTTACTCTATACACATGAAATATGTGCATGCTACTATTTTGTTTTATATCTGTTTCTAGTTTACATATTTTGAAAAAATACATATAATTTTTAGATGATAGAAATGATGCAGAAAGCCAAACTACATTATTGGAGTTGGAAGCTATTGATGATGATACCAGCAAAAATGGAATTCCATTTGTTAAAATTTCTGATTTAGAAGTGGCTAATGCTTATGGAATTCCTGATCTTCCTGCACTTGTCTATTTTGAGAAAAAGATTCCTAATTTTTATCAAGGTATTGCCTTATTTAATTTATATAATTGCTAAATTAAAAAAAAATGTATAAATACACTTATACGTTGCCTTACAGCTGCTCTTCATACAGCATTTCACTATAACGGCCTACTTTAACTATGGGTCTTTTTCGATTTACAACACACAATATTTGGTTAGATGGCAAAAAAAGAAAATGCTGTACGTTTTGTTAGCAACCTTCTGTTTAGTTTCAACTTCTCCATTTAGGGGGTACTGCTACATTTTGCCTCACAAAAATATGAGGAACGTTTGGCACAACATTGTCATCATTTTACTGTGTTGTCGCATTAGTGTAGTTAGACGTATTTATTCTTGTATGTTTTCTGTTTGTATTAATTGGTGAATTATAAACATATTTGGTACAATACACTTATGTATTAGAAAGACTGTATTTTCGTTACTTATTTAATTAATTCTTTTAAACTGGGTCAATCCACAACAGCAGAAAGTGATGATGGCAGCATATTATAGCTTACTGATTATTCATGTTAATATTCGTAATCAGATTAAAACAGGTTTTAAACATTTTATTTTATGTGTTTTTTTGTATACATATTTGCTTGATTTCTTTTGTTTTTTAATTTATATGTTTATTATTTGTAATTTTAGGAAATTTAACTAATGAAGAAGAGGTTTTAAGCTGGCTAATACATCAAAAAGAATCGGATGAAATTGAAGATGTCACAAATAAAGTGCTGTCCCAAATGATCAAGTCATCTGACTTCTTAGCTGTACTATTTTGTAAGTAACACTAAATTTTATGCATTAATAATCCTTTCTGTAGCAATTTTTGACTTAACTACTGTATCATCCCTTTAAACAATTTTCATTATGAAAAATCCAATTTAATATATCTTACTGAACTTTAGTTTATCATCTACATTAGTATTTTAATCATGGAATATATTTGGACGAATCGACTTTGCTTCCATGAATAGTTTATTTGAAGAATATGTATTTATTGATAGATACAATAGCAATGGATGTTCACTTTTGCGTGTCAAAATTTTTTCATTTAATGAAATATCAGTTTTTTTGTTGAAATCTAAAATATGCATTTTTATTTTTTATCTGATAAATCATTACCATTTCAAGTTTTTTTTTTATCAAGTTGATATTTATGACAGCATAGATAACTTGTTGTAGTGTAATACTTTAAAAAATGTAAGCTCTTTGTTCTCAAATGTATTTGGTGTGACTTGTGTAGTGATATTTGATGTATTGAAAACACTATAATAAATATTTGAAAATGATCTTGTCAAGATGGGTCTTAAATTATGCCAAACTGTGCTAAATTTAAATTTCAATGCATTTTCCCAAAAAAGTATGTTCGTAAGATAAATTATTATTTTTTAATCTAAAACTGATCAGATCTGTATTACTCCTTTCCAAAATGCAATTTCTGTTTTGCAGTCTCAACCATTCATTTTATATCTGTACATTTGATTTTGTATTTATCAACTGTATAAAATTGCACAAGAAATGGCTTTTTGAAAGTGGTTTTTATGTTATCACCTCATTCTCATTGATAAAGAATATAGCTTACAAAATGTTTGGATTAAATATAAAAGGATTAAATATAATAATGTGTTGTATGCAAATTAATATGCACCCTCCTATATTATTGTAGGGTAACTTAATAAGTTTTTATTAGACATGATTTTATGCATACTTAATCAACATGAGTACACATGTATTTATGAGAATCCCTATCTTAATTTGTGTTGTCTTTAGTGTTTATATACCTGAGCTTACAGATTTGTAGTGCACATGTATTCAAAAGCATGCACATGGCTATCTATAAAACTTGCTAAAATTATCTAGTTTAATTCTGTGAATAGCAGCAGTCATTTATGTCTTCAAAATGTAAGCAATATAAAAATTGCTTAAATATTTCCCACTTATAAAAATTACTTTTCATTTCCATTGTTCAAATCCTAGCAAGAAACATTCAACTGTTTAAATTGTTAAAAAGTGACAAAATTCTTAAAAATGCTAAAGGTTTAATGAAATAGAATGATATTCAAGTTAACTCCTTGGAACCTGGTTGTGAAGTGAAACTGTTTAAATGTGATAAAACCTATAAATATCTGTATTAAGAAACCAGTCGTGAAATGAAATCTGCACAGATAATCAATACCTGTGTATTAAAAACATTAGTTTCAAATTCCCAAATACATGTTTACATGCCCTTTGTACACATGTACCTTTGGTACATATTCAAAATTGCGATACCTTGTTTTATACAGTACATTGTTCAAAAATAGCAACATATTTTGTTTATAGTTACTATCTCTGATTCTTGTTTAAAATGTTAAGTTAATAACATTCCTTCAAGTACTCATTCATTCCACATTACACAAAATTTCTAACGTTCTCGGTGGTCATAATTTAATTTGTATTTCTTCTGTATAATTCGTCTTTTTTAATTCTAGATGATAGTGAGAGTGAAAAATGTCAGTTGATTTTGAAAGAATTGGAAGGAATAGATGATGACTGTGACCAGCATAACATACCATTCGTCAAGATTGATGACAGTCAACTAGAATCACTCTATGGTATAAGGAATCCACCAGTTTTGGGATTTTATAAGAAACAAGTTCCCAAGTTTTATGATGGTAATATTTGTCAAAACTTTTGTTTTTACATTTCCTTCTATGCATTTATATAATATTTTGTATTGCATCTATTTGAAAGGATAATTTAATCAAAAACTTACTTAATTACAATTCCTTGTGAACTCCTTTGTGTTTGTCTCATTCGTTTTACTTCTAAATTACATTTATCAAGAGTAAATGTACTGTACATTTAAATTCAGCTTTCAATACTATTCCAATTGTGGAAAAATAATTATAATCATTATATAAATGTTTCCTGCATTGCAACATTTTAAACATTAAAAAAAAAAAAAAAAAAAAAAAAAAATGTTAATTGAAATAATAAGAAATTGGAAAAATAATTTATGAATGAACACTTTAACACTTCAGGAAGTAAAAATATAAATCAATGTAAGGTTTGCAGGTGAATTATTAGTTTACAAATAGGAATATTTAAATGTTTTTATATTTCTGTTTGCTTTTTAAAGTGTCATATTAATTTGTCATTCATGGTAAAAATTATTGATATGCTAACAGTGCAGGGCAGAAATTGACAATCAAATTATTTCATTGAAAGTTAAATATGGAGTTGAAAAGTAAGTTCCTTTTTTAATAATTAACAAATATAATTTTCATCATTGAAATTGTAAAATTTGACATTTGAAACATGAATAAATGTCTTAGAATCAGAAATAAATTCATATTCATTTACAAATACAACAAATACAAATACAAATATTGACGACCAGCTACAGGCTCAAGCCCAACAAGGCTGGTCCTTTGTTTATGAATTCTCCAATTCCCACTGACTATCCAATTATGTCTTAAATTCGTACACTCCCTTTGAATTAACTATATTTTCTGGCAACGCGTTTCAACTGTCTATTACCCTATTAAAGTAGTAGTTTTTCCTTAAATCCCGATTTAAATGTGTCTTATTCAATTTATACCCATGGCCCCTTGTTCTGTTATCCCTATTGAAATTTAAGCCCTCTGTGTCCCCTTGTTTTACAAACTTGAAAAGCTGAATCATATCCCCCCTCCTATGGAAACAAAAATTTATTTGTTATATCATCAATTTTTTCACCTGTGTGTTGCAAGAATGGCACTGGCATGCTTTACAATTGGTGAAATAGTTCCACCTGTGTTACATTTATTTAATTTCTAAGGTTTAATTTTGAGTTTTTTACAAGTTTGTTCACATGTACTAATTTCAAGTAATATCCGCATAAATAATTTTGAGTGTTATTTCTTACTACAAAGTATAAATATTTTCAAAAATATTTTTTATGGTAATTATTACTCTTTGTAAGTCAATCAACAGTTTATCTAATTTTTTTCAGATCATCAAAAAATAAAATGTTTGATGTTCTGCAGAATTTTAGCTAATACTTTATATTGCCCATGAGATTGGAAGATTGAAAATTACTGTTACAAATTACAACAATAATTACTGCTTGTGTTTTCTTCAACTAATAGAAAATTAAACCAACTTTCTGCGTTATTAATTATCCCAACTTATATATTAATCCCACTCATATTTCAAGCTGATATGAAAATGTCATGGACAAATACTTTTATATTCACAAGCATATGCGATATGTACAAAAATTCATATAAATTTGTGTGACTAGTAGAAATAACATTTTCTGCAGTACGCTTTTATGATTTCGTATCTGGTTCAGAGGTAGAATTCTTACCTACCTTTCAGGTGGTAAAGGTACAATTCTCAGCTGATGTAATGGAAATTTGGTCAACCAATCAGTCCTGGCTAGCAAAATTCCTTCCTAATTTGAACCCACTCCCTAAGTGCACCAGGATATAAAACAAAATAGTTCACCAACTCTCCCTCACAGTCCCATAATCAGTAATATTCGTGTGCTCATGCACCAAGTAATGGAAAATGTTTTCTCGCCTTTTGGGGTCATGTATCAAAGTATCTTTATTATTGATTGTAGGGGATTTATCAAATGAAGAGCAAGTCTTACAGTGGCTTCTAAAAATGATGAACACCGATGAGATTGAAGATGTTTCAACTGCTGTATTGCAACAAATGATCAAAAATACCGATTTTTTGAGCATCTTGTTTTGTAAGTTTTGAGTTTATTGATTTAAAAAGTATTTTGGGTAACACACTCACATAAGAGTCATCACATTGATTTACAATTCTGATGTATATTATTTAAACCAGAATAAAGCTAAAAAAAATAATAGATTTGTGATCTGATTAAGTTCGTTAAAACTGAAATTATCTTTAAATGAATTTTATGTGCGTTTCTGAAAAGTATGGATACTAAAAATAGTATTTAATAAATTTGCAAACTACTTTTATTGAAATGGTTGTTCTATTTATTTTAATGAATTTTAAATTCTGACAAAGTTGCTTACAGGTAGTTATGATGTTTTAGTAAAAATTTTAAGCATTTTTGAAATTATCCAACAGTCATTAGACTTTTAATTCCTAAATATGCTTGCAGATATCTTAACAACTTCGCTATACATGAATCTATTTTATTTCAGATATCAAAGGTGATGCAGTTTCTGAAAAAGTGTTGAAAGAACTTGAAAATATTGATGATGAAGCTGATCAACGAAATCTACCTTTTGTTAAAATATCAGATAATGAATTAGCCAAGGCATATGGAATAGATGATGAGCTTCCAATACTAGTTTACTTTGAAAGTCAAATTCCAAGCATTTATAGAGGTAATTTTAAATAATGTATTAAGGTGATGATAGAGTTTCATAAGCTTGAGGGAAAAGTGCAAATATGTACTAATTTTGTATTCTATATGTACTCTGCTTTTAAAATGTTTTCTTCTCAGAAAAAGATTTGACAGACAAAACATGCTTGTTGATCAGGAGTGCACAACATCATATATGCTGTAGGCCTGATTGTGAAAAAAGAGGGTCATAAGCATAAGTTTCATGAGGAGCAGGTGTTAGTGAGGAAGAAACTGACAGTGACTCATTTTCTGGGATAATTATTAGAGGGGCAGAAGAAATAAAGCTAGATCAAGCTCAACAAGATTACGGTCAACCAAAATTATTTTGGCCATTCTTCTAATCAAATTCTCTTTTTGCCACATTGAATAGTTAGTTGCTTATATTCAACTGTTCTATGGTTAAATCCTTCTGAAAAAATTCCATTCCGAAATTTTATTGTACAGTCACTAAAGAACTTGCACGAAGTACATGCACACCAAGTTCTGTAAAGAGTTGTTTCACTGATCAATGGCTATTCATTCAGCCCTCATAGAATAAATCCGATGATTCTGGTAACTGGCGGTAACTTGAGATAAATGGTAGTTACTGGCAGTGACTGGACGTAACTGCGCCCTTAACCAAATATTGGAGGGACAGAAGAAATAAAGCCTGATCAAGTTCTAAAAGATTCAATCCTCATTTATTTAGGTAAATTGACTAGATGGTTACAGAAACTTCATAAAATATAAACTTTAAAAGTAAAAAACGATAAACAAACCAATGTTTTTCACCTGGCTCATAGGCTTGAGTTGGTTAGGTTAATCTCTCATTTAAAAATAGTCCAGGGATCAAAAGATCCTAGATAGATTAAGACTCATAGTAATAAGTAACTGAATCCACAACCCCGTTGACCCTACATACTGTTATCCTATATACACATCTCGAAAAGGGATGAATCACGTAACAACCAATCAGAGTTTGAAGTGGACGAGACCAAACTATGTGATATGATTCTGAGTATCGATTGTCATTTAAATTTACATATTGGTTTGTTTAGAAACATCTAAACAAATATACTCTAACAATAATTATGTATTAAACATCAATGTGACTTGCTATATTGTTTTCACTCTGACAAGGTATGCTTCCAAAGATGCTTAACGTTTTCTGGGCAGTCGCCATCAAATTTTTAAGCTCACTCTTTTATAGACTTTTGTAGAAATCAATTAATCCAAATTCTATAGTTGCCAGTTTTGTGTTAGGCTCAGCTTTGTACTGCAAAACCCAATTCACAAGAATTCTATAAACTAGCGAACATGCGTATAGTATCTGCGTTAAACTTTTAAAATTGCTTATATCTATAGATTGCACAATGTCATTACTCACATTTAATCTTTTTTCAATCTATTTATAGTGAATATGGCAACCATATTCACATAAATGCATTTCTGATCTAAATGAAAAAAAAACTAAAAACTTTTAACAGCATTTCTTTTTACTTGTATTAGTGCTGATTCTTATTTAAAATAAAATGCATAGTATGAGGCACCCCCAGTCACTGTATTACAGATTCAGAATGTCTATTTCAATTACATACCACTCCCTTCTTCAAAAGCAATTCTGTATTTTTTTGATGCTAAATCAGTTTTTGCTCATATTTTCTTTTCTGCATTGATTTCTATTTTACAGATTTCTCATTTCCTTCTGTAATTAGGCTGCTGGACAACTTCATTATAGTGGCAAGTTCTTCCTGTGTATATTATGTAGCTCCATAGCTCAAATGGAGCATATTTAAACTTAGCGGCAAAATAGATGAGTGAATCCCGTAATGGCTGATTTTGTATTGCTTAAATCCATTGTTGTAATTTGACAGTACAACTTTAGTGAAATATATATAGGTTGTGACCTAGATGTTATTAAAGACGGGAGAAACGTGGTGAGTCCCTATAGTCCTTGTAAGAAGAGAAACTTTGCTTTCTCAAACATAATGTACTGGTTTGATGACCAAGTGATTAGCCCTCTGACTCATGGTTCAACAAACACTGGGTCCTGTCATTGATGTTGGTAGTGGTTCAGATTCTACTTTAGGCCATAGGTCACAGTCAAGAAATTAGCTTAGAGCAGCAAACCAAACTTAGAACATAAGGTGATGCCCTGTCTGCATCCTGGAACTCAACTTTCACTTTGAACATCTTTTTTACAAACATCATTTAAAGCTTTTACAAAATTTAACCCTCTAAATGTTTTTAAAAACTGGAAAAAAAATGAAACAGTTTTATCTAGTCTAGTCTGGTGTTAATATATAGACTTTTGTCGGCTGGACCCAGCCTCTACGTTGTGTCTGGTGCACCCCTGATGTGATGTAGATGTCTTTACTATGATTCAATGAGTCATAAATTGAAATAAAACCCACATTTTTGTGAACCCTCAAGGTGTCAAATCATGGAAATATCTTTAAACTTTCAGTATTGAAATGCAATACTGATTCCAGCATTTTTATAAAACTCCAGTAAAATATATTTGAGGTTTATAGATATTAAAATCTGTCTTTAGAATTATTATTAATTCTGTGTTTTATTTGATATATGTTGAGTATAAAACTTAGTTATTATCACATTCATTGGAATTCTGTTAATTTAACTCTTGTTTGTATAGGGGATTTAATGAAGGAAGAAGAAGTTTTAGAGTGGTTAGTGAAGCAAATGTCTTCTGATGAAATAGAAGAAGTAACTGACAAGCTCTTAGAAGTGATGGTTAAAAAACATGATACAATAGCAGTTCTCTTTTGTAAGTATGTTTTAAAATGTCATGTCCATAGTGTTCTGAGAACAAAAAAAAATAATTAAATACTACAAAATATGTACTTTTCCAATTTATATAATCCAGTTAGTCAGTGGTTCCTTTTCACTCATAAACAATGGCCACAAAATAGATGACTGAAAAATTTTGTAGATACATAACAGTTACTTTACTTTTCCTCTATGTTTAAATCCTACTGGTTCAATAAATATTTCATATTGTACAATATATGAAACTTGATACAATATATAATGTACCATATATGAATGAAAAATATGTAAACACATATTTTCTTAACTACCTCTGTTTAAAATATTTCACTGTTAAGGGAATTTTAATTGTGTATAGCTTTAATCTTTTAGCACCAAGATTCAATCCATCTTTGAATTTAATTTAAATAGTGAATTTACTTCAATTTAATTTAAAAGTAGTCATATAAACCATTTTATGCACAAAAAGGTCATTTTTCATGTTTTGGTTTGAATATAAAATTTTACATTTGCATTACTTTATATTTTCAGAAACATTATTTTAGTACGTAACAGTGTTTTTCTGTGTTTAGAAACTTGTAAAAGTTTCATGAATTGCTCTTTTAAATTTATTATAATGTCATTTTATATATCTTGATGGTCAGTATGCTAATAGATTTCTGTTAATTGTTAAGATTCAAGCATATTTTCTTAATTGGAATATAAGATTCAGCTAAGAAATATTTGCGTTACATGTTGCTCTTCTATCTACAGTGAGAATTTCTCATGCCTCTAAGTTTAAGTAATAACAATTGCTATATGAACAGGGCTTTAGACTTTATGCTGTTAGCAGTTCTCGTGTTTAACAAGAAAGTAGATTGATTTCTAATCAAAAGTTCATGCAAACTCAAAAATTCGTATTATACAATTTTTATGAGCATTGTTTTATATCTTATAAAGAGAGTAATATAGCATTTGTTCCTTAGATGACCCCACATCGGACGGTAAAATTCTCACCGAGCTGGAAAAAATAGATGATGAAGCGGATCAACAAGGCATAATATTTTTAAAAACTAGTGATTTGGCAGCAGCTGAGAAGTTTGGGATTGAATATCTTCCAGCTTTAGTATGCTTTCATGAGGGTATACCTAATGTATTCTCTGGTATGTAGAAACAATAATTTTTATTATTTTAATAATTTTTTATTTCTGTCTTATCTCCTCAAACATTAATTTAAAATAAAAGGTTTTCTATGAAAGTTCTGTCCTCTCATGCATTATATTCCTTTTTTGATTTTCTAATAATTTCTTTTCAGATTTCCTACATTTCTTCACTAAATTCCTAGTTGTGTATTAAGTTTGTTTGAAATTATTTTGTACAGAATTTAAAATTTGTTACATTGAGATAATTTTATTCCTTTAAAAATGTGCAACACTGGAAGTTAGTTTAATGGAAGTTGTATATTATTTTTTTAATCTTTTAAAAGGTGCAAAATTGGAAGGATATAAAATCGGTCTTGACTATTTATAAAAACTACACCTGTGTATTTTTTCAATAAAAGAAAGGTATTCCTTTTTCTCCTGATGATAAGTTACATTATATTGTTAATGAATACATTTTAGTTGAAAGTAATAAAAATTTAAATGCCATTAATTTGTTATTTTATGCATACACTTACATATAATGTCATCAACTATCTGTTAATAGGTGACATTAGTTGTACTCAGAAAAAAAATAGACTGCATCAAACTGCACTTTGGTTTAATACAATTATATGTTTTAATCAACCATACAAAATAATAATTCCTTTAATATATTGTAACTTAAGTGGAATTTATAATACACATTTAGAACACAGAATCGTATATCTAATACAGCTGCAGTATAAATAGGAGTTACTTGCTGTACAATTAAAAAAAGTATGGTAGTTTGGAATTGGTTTAAGTTTTACTTTACTAAGTGGATTGAAAATAACGGCAAAACACTATTTCCTGAGCTTACAGTAGACCCTTGATTATCTGAGCTCTGATTGACCAAGTGTCTTTCCTCTGTCATACATGGAATTTAATACACATTGAGTGTCCTTGCTTTGTGAATCTTTCAGTAACTGTAACTTATAATGCAGTAAATATTTTATTATATATAATATATGGTTTTATTGCATTATATTGTATTATATTCTTACATTAATTATTTTTTATTTTGCCATTTGAAATTGAAAACAAATTTTAAAATAGTTAAAAAAATTTTAAACACTATACTTTTATTTTGCACATTTTATACAAATCAGCCACACATGCTCTTGTAAATACTTTTCTTGTTTTACACAGAAACCGAATTTTTCTGTATTTAGGGTCATCCTGTGCACTGTAGATATTCTTTGTTTTTATAGAAGTAGTTCAAGATTACTGTCATTGTGATACATTTACCTTTAATCGAAGCATTAATTGTTGACACCTGATTTAAGTATGCTTTTTAAAAATTCAAGTCCCAAGGATTTTAGAAAGCAGTGCCAGCTCCGAAATTGAGTAGGCAACTCTTGTTGAAATAGTAATGATATTTTTGTAGTATTAATTTCTTCAATGTTTAGAAAAGAAAAAAAATATCACCATAGGGGCTATTGATTTGATATTCTAGCAATGGGCATATTTATGTGTTGCTCTCATTTCATCAACATCTACTACTCCTTTTGTTCAATTAAGAGATGAAAGTTTTTGGCACCTTATAGGTTCATTGATTTTCTCCTTATTGTAAATTGTTGACAGCAGACTTGCTTTTCTTTTGTTTTTATATTATGCCCACAATCGCATAGGGGCCTTGCAGTCTAATAAAAAAAAAGAAAGGCTTTGAATTAGGACACAGTCAGTAAAGCATATTAGATCTGCAATTATATAACAAAAAGTATTCCCCTAAATCATTAGAGAGTGTTTCCACAAAGAAGTTAACTACAAAATGTTTTGTACATCTTAAAAGGAAGGAATGTTAGATTTGAACAGAATAATGAATTGGACCTCAAGTGTGATATACCCTGTGCATGTGCTCATGGATTAATGATTACATCCATTTCTATTGGTTGTAAGAATCCACGGAAACATTTTATTGGTTAAAATGTGAGATTCAGCCACACAAAGAAGACTTCAGATTGCAATGTGAGCATAATGCTCAGATTATTTTAATTTTAAATATTATCTTGTAGATATTTTAAGAGAAATTGCCTTCCAGTACTAACTGATTCTGCTGATTCTGAATTGCCTTTCCTAATAAAGTAGGTTTAATTTTGTTCATAAAAATAAATATTATGCACTTAGAGGTTATTTACTGTGTACACTTAATTTACAAACAATCCTCTTTAGAATCTGCCTACCCACCGGTCTGGTAGTTAAGGTGTTAGCCTCTAGATCGGAAGCTTCCTGATTTAAATCCGGGTCAGTGCATGGATATTTGTAAGCGTTATGGTGTAGAGGCGGGTGATGCACCTTAAATCTGTCATGGCCGAAGTCTGTTGGGTTAGTGTGAAGTTTGGAAAGTGTGGTGCCAGCTTGGGTGTTGCCTCGTCATCTGACCATGGTTCGAAATTACCTGGTGTCGTCTTTGTATCTTTCCCTTAGGGATTGATTGCGAACCGTTGTCAATAGCCTTTAGTGTTGCTCTAGTACAACGTTAATTAAAATGACCTAACCGTACCTTTCTAGAATCCACGATTTTCCATTCATTACTGACAAATGTTATTTTTAGGTGATGTCGTGAATGAAGATGAAGTACTAGAGTGGCTTGTGACTCAAACCCAAAACGATGAAATAAATGACATCACAGAACAAATGCTTCTGAATTTAGTAGAATCCTCACCCGCTCTTGCCGTTCTCTTCTGTGAGTATGACACATGGAATATAAAGTGAACAATTTAAAAGTTGGTACAATAAATCAGACCATTTTTAAAAATGAACAGACTTGCTGTAACTGAATGACTTCCATTTTAATACAGATGATCCTGAATTGCCCAAAAGCGCTGAGGTGCTGTTAGAGTTGGAAAAAATTGATGATGACACTGAGGAGCATGAAATTCCTCTTGTGAAAATAAGTGATGATAGTCTGGCCAAACAGTTTGGCCTCAGTGATGAACTTCCAATACTTGTTTACTTTGAGAATAGAATACCATCTGTATACGAAGGTAAGCTACAAATACACTGTGTTAAATGAACCTAGCTAACCCAAATCATTCTGTGCGACACTAACAAAATACAATACCATTATCATATTTATTAAATACAGTAACCCCTCAATGTATCTTGTGTGTCTTAAGAGACAAAAAAGTGTTATACTAAGCTAATATAGTGATGGTAAAACAACTTGCTTATTGGAAATATAACAGAGTTCCCACAGGCCTTGAAAAGTACTTGAATTTCGTTTTCAAAGGCCCCAGAAAGTACTTGAATTTGGTGAAAAGTACTTGAAAGTCCTTGAATTTATTTTGAAAAATTTTAATCTGGAATTTTTGTGAGTATGAATCAGCTTGAAATGCACGCGCCTCACAACGCGCTCAGAAGGCGTGGTTTTCTTCCGGTTCCAAAGAATACGCCAAATACTCTTGTTCTACAAGGCATGTGTTCATTTTTTTTGCTCAAAGTCAGTGGGATTCTGTGTCAGTTTGAACGAACGTATCGAACATAAGTATAATAACTTACCTACTTTACTTTTTCTTTTTAAGAATTTTTCTTTCGATAACATGCTTGAATATTGACTAGAAATATGTTTGGAATTGCTAAGTATGTGAATGGTAATGAAGGTTACATAAAAGGAGAGGTTCTTCAGAAAAGTTGTCTGCTAAAATGGGGGTTACAGAGGGAATTCCTGCCTTTTTACGATTTTCCTTGAAAAATTTCAAATAAGCCTTGAAAAGTACTTTAATTTTTTTCCCACCAAAGAGTGGGAACCATGTATAAGAAACAAACTATGCATAAAATTACGCATTTTTAAATTGAAATTAAGGAAAACTACAAACTAAGCACAAGGTAGGTGTTAGATCTTTATGGTATCAAACTAGATACAGTAAAATACTTTTGAAAATAAATTCTTGTCCACAGTTCACGACACCCAAATCTTTTATAAAATTTCAGTTCAGAACAACTACTTGGCACAAGTGACTTTTGAACTCCCAATTCGAAAGAAATAAATTTGAGATTTACCTTTCTGTTTGCAAAACGAAGATTCATTAGGGAACAAGTAAAAATAACAATATGGTTATTGCTGCAATAAATTGAGGCATTATATAACAAGAGACTTTAGATTTCAAAGAAAAACAAAATGTTTACAAAATTAATTTAATTTGCTTATCTTATAAATTTGTCAGTTGCGTGTTTATTTTCCTTTTTAACTTTTAATTTTTAGGTATAGTCATAACCACTAAGTCATATTTGTTTTCTTAAACTTTCTAAATTTCTCAAAAAGTTAAAAAACATTCATATCCCCAAAAATTTATAGAATAGTAGAACTTAATTCTATAGCAGAAAAAAGACTGATCTGCAAATATCTTGTTTCGTTTCGAAAACAGTGCTGATGCAGTTTTAGACAGTCGCCATTTTATAACTGCTATAATTACTATCCTTCCTTCCATGCACTAAAGTTCCATAAGTTTAAAAATTGGTTAGTTTTGATTTGTATTTCTCTGGTTTTATTTTGTGTGGATTTTTTATTGAAGGTGATTTGATACACTAATTCTTATCACATTTATTTATATTATTAATTCTATTTTTTGGTGACTTTTTATGTAACTTAACGATTTGAAAAAAATAATATATTGTATCACTTGCATCCAGCAGGTCTCAAATTGTCTATCAAGCATAGTTCATGGTTATTGTTTAAAAAGTCTGCAGGCAGTTTACAAGTGTCAAATGGTAGCAAAAATTAAAAAATTTAATATTATACTTCAATACCTATAAAAATCACGAGGCTAATCCTGTATTTAAACACCCTTAATCTTTTATTTTTCTAGAAGTTGGAATGGTAAAAATGGTTTATGGTTTAAATATGGTAAATATATATAAACAATATAAAATTAATCTTTATGTGACTCATTCACCATTTTTGCCACTTAGTTTAAGCATGTTTGATTTGATTCATGGAGTTGCATAATAGTGCTAAAACTAAACAGAAATGCTTGCTACTCTAATGAAATTCTTCAACAGCCTGATTAAAGCTTGAAAATCGATATCAGTGATAAAAAGAAAATTAGAGTGAAAATAAGTTTAGCGTAAAAAATGCCTACATCTTTTGAACAAGAGATCAAGATGAGATTGAAGTAAATATTAACCCTTTAACAGTCAAGTTATTTTGATGATTTGGGTTAACAAATTGTCAAATTTTTTTATTGCAAAAATCAAATGTTTAGTACAAAATAAAATATACTTAGTAGTTAAAAATTTATATTTTGAAGTACATGAGTAAAATTTTTAAAGTTTTGTAGCCACTGCATATTTGCTTGAGGCGGCTGCCACTCAACAATGGGAGTTGTAAAGTTCGCTTCTAGTAAAGCATTATTTTCTAAAAATGAAAAAAAAAAAAAAATTATTATTTTCTAAAAAATAAATAAATAAATATAAGTGAATACCTATCAGTAGTTCAGTAATTCAGTCTTGTGTGGTACAACTGGAAACACTTTTCCAAGCACAAACCAACTCCACAATCACTACACCAGAATCGTGTTTCCTTCCTTATCTTTTTCCCATTTTTATCCTTTTTCGAACAACACACTTTGCACTGTCTTGTAGGCTCACGTTTCACAGGAGTAGGAGGAATATGGGATATAAAATGCCGTTCAGTAAGACGGGCAGGGTTATCTATTGTAGGTGGTCTGCCAACATTCTTTTGTCCAGAAGCTGCATCATCATATTTATGTAAAAGCTCTTCTACAACTTGGATTCGAAATTCTAAAAATGTAATACATTTCCCAACTACATTTTTATAGAGCAAATACGAGTTCCAGAGTACCTTGTCTAGTAAAAGTAAATCTGCAAGCTCGGGTGATATGTAATAGTTATCTACAGTCACACAATAACCATTTCCAAGAAAGCAATGCAATAGGTGCATGACGACTTTTGTAGAAAGTCCATAATTTGTATACAATTGATTGAAGACAGTACTATTTCCTGTATAGATAATAAAGTCACAAATATACCCTGTTTCCGCCTCACAAAGCATAAAAAATTTGATTCCAAATCATGCACGTTTGATAGGAATATATTGTTTCCAAGATAACCTTCCTTTATAAGGCATCAAGCTTTCATCAACCGATACATCTCTTTCCGGTATGTAAAAATTACAAAATTTTCCCGTAAATTTTCTATTACATTATATAGCTTCCAAAGTTTTGGATTTGGAAAATCATCTTTTTTTTCAGCTTCATTATTGCAAAAATGTAAATATCGAGAAAGCAAAATAAAACGATTTACGGGCATTACTTTTGAGTAAACTGGAGTATGCAAAATCCTTCGATGAGACCAGTACATAGCCTGATTTGGTTTTTGGACAATACCTTGAAGAATTATTAGCTCAAAGAATAGCTTCATTTCTCTGTCATTTGTAGGGATCCATTTTTTACTGCGGGAGCACCTTGATATCTTTGCCCGATTTGCTTTTCTTTCTTGTTCTGCATAGTTGTTCGTTTCTTTGACAATTATATCCATTAGATTTGAATCCAGAAACATTTCTAAAATATCTAAAGGAGTGTAGTTTATGTTTTCAGGAAAAGTTACACCTGGAGTACCTGTAAAAGGGAACTGTGGGGGCCCTGATCGGCCAGAAGCAGTTATTTCACACCAGTCTCTCGCATTTCCTATATCATCATCACCGCTATCCGTTGATTCACTGCTACTTTCAATGTCACTCTCCTCAGTTTCACCTGCGTCGCTAGTATCGATGCCTTCAAAATCTTCATCTTCAGTTGAAGAATCTAAATCATCTATATAACGTTTCAAAGAACTGTATGCCATTTTACAACAAAAAGATCCAGCGCGCTTTGAACCAAAGAACTTCTAACCTCTAACACCTTCAGTAAAGTGCTGCCATCTATTGAATTGAGCGCACATTAACTTTTCCCGAGATACAGTCGGGTTTGACAAAGAGATAAAGCCAAAATAAACGTCTCCCGATATATATTCGGGTATAACAATACGATGCACTCAAAAAAAAATTACCCTCAGTAATACTCGTCCGTGACATTTTCGAACACCAGTGCTGTGTTCGAGATTATCTCGGGCGTGACAGTTAAAAGGTTAAGAATCTAATTACAGTAACATGAGACTGATGACATGATGTAGGTCTACTTCTCGGCATACATTTTACTGGAAATAATAATTAATGCCAGTAAAGGTTAGCAAAATGCTGATATATATATTTGTATAATTTTATTTTATTTAGAGGTACTAAATCCATCTATATGAATATGGATGCTATATTCATTATAAATGGATTGTGAAGTAAGGTATGAAATCTGAGTAATGACACTTAACTATCAATAGATATAAGCAAGTAAAAAAATTTAGTGTGGATACTATGCACAAGTCTGTTAGAATGTAATAATTGTATATTTATAGGAGATTTGTTACAGTCTGCAGAGGTTCTTGCATGGCTTGTTAAGCAAAAAACCGAAGACAGCATTGAGGAAGTAACAGAAGAAATTCTTTTAAGCTTAGTTAAAGACAGAGGTTATGTCTTAGCTTTCTTTGGTAAGTAAATGAAAATGTAGCTTAATTTAGGTATCCTGTAGAAACTACAAGAACTTCGTATTTATAATCTATTGTGTATTTTATTCTACAAAGTAGTAGTTTCTAATCATGCATGATAAGTTATTGGAGCTTCATCTTATAAGGGGTTTCTTCTGTGAAGTAAATGTAGGTAGTGGTGGTATGTGCTTAGTACTTCATGTAATCAAGATGTGACATAACTTAGTTAGTTTCTCAAAAACAATTCCAGTACACCTCTGATAGATATTTCAAAAAATTAATTCTGAATTGATATATGATAGTTAATTGGTTATGCCAATTATCCTGAATGTTTGTTATGGACATAACAATTGGGTTCAATAGAATCATGACGTTTAATCTGTAACGTATGAAATATGTTTACATATAAATGAAAATTTCCATGTTCTTTTAAGAGTTAATTCTGCCATGTAATAGATTTAAACCCTCCATCTCAACCAATACTGTAACATAATACATATTTCAAGTGAATGTTTCTAGCTCTAATCATATTCCTTCAATCATCTTTCTGAATAGTATTTTGTGACTATTTTTACAGAAGTGTATTGTGCATTACAGTTAGTGTGTGGACTAAACCTAATCTAACTTCAATTGTGTAATACAATGGAACTCAGATTTTACATATTTTTTTCATTACTTTCACTTTTGGAAGTCACATTTCTCAAGTCCTAATTCTGTAAAGATGGTTTTCTGACATTTTGGTTTTACTCTTTCTCCCGCTTTCTGTGTTGTATGATTCTAGTACCATGAAAAATTGGAGTATCTGTATGAATTACTATTAGTCATATCTTGTCTATTTATTTTCATGGCGTTATTTTTAGGAATGTGTTTGTATTAAATTGATGGTTTTAATGGCAATTAGTAGGTCAATTTAAAATGCTAATTTTCGTTTTCAACCTTTATTTTAATACTGTTGTACACAAATTAAAAAATGCTTCTTTTGTATATGAAATATTGATATTAATTATTATTTGTAGATAAATATTTGTTAATTTTACATCCCCAATTTAGCTCCAAATGATTGTGCACACTGCGAAACTATTTTGCATGAGTTAGAAAACATTGACGATGAAACTGATGAGCATGGAATCTTGCTCGTAACAACTGATGACATGAGCGTGGCCAAGTCTAAAGCCAATGTCACAGAATTTCCAGCTTTGGTTCTCTTCAGAAATGAAGAACCTGTAGTTTATACAGGTTTGTTAGAAACGTTCTGTAATTTCGTAGTTATATGTGTTTAAAATCTTTTATTTCTTATAGTTGTAAATTCTTTAAGAAAATATCAATTTCATTCCTTAAAGTATTTTTTTTTAAATTTACTGTTATTTTGTGTAAGGTAGGGCAAGAGTACAAATCCAAATTTTTGAAGTTCACACTGAACTTATTGCTACTTTGTCCCAGTATCACATGCTTTCAGATTCTTTACTAGTGTGTTTACTCTCTTATTTGTCTTCTTTCTTGTTATCTCTGATATGTTCACACTTACCATCGATGTAATAGTTTTAAAACTACCAAAAGTGTTGCTAAAACTAGATTTTCGGAGTTTTGTGTTTTGGGTTGCATAATCAATTGTTTTATGCCATACAATGCTGTAATGATCTCCTGATAGGTGATTACGAACACAGATCAGTTTTAAGAACAGTTGTTCTAGTTTTCTGGTTGCTACTGTTCTAGTAGACGAACATAGATGTATGACAGTGCCTGTGTTCTGATACGATCAAGAACGTGAAATCTTGGTGCTGTTTTGGACAGGGTGGTAACAGAACCTGGAAATCAGGGAATTCTCAGGGATTTTTTTATTTCTGGAAAAATCAGGGAAATCTCAGGGAATATTTGCAAATTTTACAAAAAATCAGGGAAATTTTGACAATTTAAACGGGTACCATTAAGGTTTGTCCTATTTAGAGATGTGCAATTACGAGTACTTTTGAGAATGGAATAAATTGTATTCGCCGAAATTGTAATTCAAATAAATAACCATAGCGTCGTAATTTTTTAACACCGCGAAAACCCCGCCGCCGTTTTTTCCAGGCTGCAGCGTCTTGTTGCCGTGAGGCTAGCGATACAACTTGTGAGATACAATTTGAAATTTGAGTAACAAATTATGTATTTTGTGAAAAAATTAATTATTTTTGTTTGCAATTACATTTTTGTAGAATTTTTTATGTATATTTGCATTTGGTTTTGATGAATAGTGTGACAATGTAGGGTCAGATGTAGAAAGTTCATAATCAAAATATTTTGCATTTTTCTCCAGTTTTTTCAATTGCAATTATAAGAGTTCCATTAAGGTTTCCAACCCGTACAATAACAATTAAAATATTTGTAGAGGAAAAATACAAAATATTTGTGGAGAATGATCCATTTACACCCTCTGACCCTAAATATTTAAAAATAGTGTTGTGTGGATATTGTATATCGATACCAATCACGGATCACAACATTTCTTAAGGGAGGGAATCAGGGAAATTTTTGTGAGACTCTCAGGGAAATCATGGAAATATCAGGGAACTTTTTTTCAAGGATTCTGTTGCCACCCTGTTGGATAAGAACACAAAGGTCGGATTTGCTGTAGACTTGGAGGAAGGGAGACGTGTATTTGCACCAGATGCTGCGGCGTGTATATCTGAAACTTTGTATTCTATTGTAAAAATAAATGTGCATGTCCAATTTAGGTATGCAGTGTCTCTTTGTTAGTGGCCACTCCTACACATATTGTCTATCAAATTAGACATTGCTCAGTCGCTCTGACAAATACATTTCTCAAGATCAAAGAAACACAAGGTGCCTTTTACTATTTGAAAACACTTTTACTAGGAGGAAAGTGCCTAAAATCAGAATAAATGTCTGTTACAGCCGTATTCACAAGTCCGAGTTAACTCTTGGATCAATGATATTCCCTGTGTTAATGATAAAATCATATTCACAATGCCTGGTTTGTGACTTAAACCACCGTTTCGGTGTTTCATTTTGATCCTCCGAAATCGGTGAATTAACTCTGGGTTGAGAGTTAAGGATGCTCAGTACTATCTTTTTGTGAAGGAAGCGAGATATACTGTAAACAAACAACATAGATGACACTCTTCATTCAATGCTAAATTACAGTATTCTTTCGACAACGCGCATGCAACTGATCTTATAAGAATCGGAACCTGATTACATTTTCTATAAAATAGATATGCCCAGATGTGTTCTGGTTCGAATTAGAGTAGAACCCAATAAGGGTACGAATGTTAGTATTGGTTGATCAACACACCGGTTTCTTGAGGTTCGAATAGAAGAATTTATTGATATCAAACATTAATCTATTTACAAGTTAGCTGGAGAATACACAAGAGTAGGCAATCGCCCATGAGCGGGAGGAACAGTGGCACTTCGCGTCAGAAAGGAAATTGTTTACTTACTTTTTCTTCTCTGCAAACGATATTCAAGAGAGAACATGATCATGGCAGATGCCAATTCGTCGTGAAATAAAAATGACTTTGTTGATTTCTTACAAAAATGAAAGAAAATTGACAATGCAAGTGTGTTATTTCACTTTACACTAACACACACCCATACTGACAAGTACAAAGATAATCGGATTACATTCATTTGTCAAGACATAGTGTACAATTCTTTTGTGAAAAATTTAGGTTTTCCATAAATATCCAATTTGAAATGAAATAATTTTGTGTTTCTTTTCCCAAAACCAAATTAAAAAGTGTGTTCCATTTAATCATAATTTGGAATCAATTCTACTGGCAAAGTACATGTTTGACTAGTATGAATGCAGATTCTGGCATCAGAATAAATTTAAACGTGATCGTGAGGAGATAGTTGTAGCCAATCACAACAAGTGTATCATTTTAATCCTTGGATCACTTAATTCACCATTAGAGAATAAGGTTCTGGATGATCCGCGATTTAACTCTGACCCATGGATCAACTGATCCTTGAGAAAACTCGAGACTTGTGAATTTGGCCGTTAGTTTCGAGAGTTGTTTTATTTTATATGTAATGCTTCAGGTACAAACATGACAGTTGTTTGCAAATGTGTAAGTAGTAATAACATTGAAAAATAATTTTTTCTTATTTTGAAGGTGATCTTATGGATGAACAGACAATTTTGAGCTGGGTTACAAGTGAAGAAACTTTAGACAGTCCTGATGCAATAGAAGAAGTGAATGGAATTATGTTAGAAAAGTTATTGAACACTTCTCATTCAGTTGCCGTTTTATTTTGTGAGTTTATAATTTGTTATCTATTTGGCTCATAATTTAATTATTATTTTAAAATTTAAATAATTTGTAATTTGTTTTTATTTATTATTTTATCATGAAGATGTTTAAGGATCAAATATTTGTAATCTACATAAATAAACTACATCTTGACCAAGGATGCATACTAGTCCAGAGGGAATCTTCTCATTTGGTCTCAAAGGGAAAAATAGTTTTATGGCATATATTTAGCCATGCTGTGACAAACACAAGGCAGACATTATCGAGTAATGGACATACAGTGATCTCTCACTTATGCGCGGGCGTTGGGGACAGTGAAAAAAACGCGTATAAGTGAAAAACGCGCATAAGTGAAAAACCACAAAAGGGAGCTTAAAAGTGAAAACCACAAAAGGGAGCTTAAAAGTGCAAAATCAATACAGTGTACACAGTATATTGTTAATTAATACTATGTATAAATAACTACAGAAAAAATGGAAATAAGGTTACATAGTTTCAAAATACAAATACAAGTTACATGTATAGCTTCCGTTTACTATTTTTTAAGAACATAAAGAAAATGGAAATGCTTACATACCCAACTTTCGTTTTGCTCCTATTACTTTCTCACAAAATAATTTACAATCGATGATTGTTTTTGTTTTCGTGAATTTTCAAAAAGAGTCTTTTCAAGTTCGTCAAGACGTGAAAAAGTTCCTTCACTTCCGGAATTGAACTGAAAATAGTCACGCAAAGTTTCTAAAGCTTCAAACGCTACTGTGTGAGTTGGGGGAACTTTTGCCACATCTTCATCATCGTCGTCGTCTTCATTTTCGTCATCACCATTTATTTCGGCTGCAATATCTCCAATTTCCCGCAATTGAGATGTGATTAAATTTTCATCTGCATCAACGAAATCATTGAAAGTAGTGCACGTAGCGTGTCCAACAGTTGCAATATGCCAATCTTCTTCGTTTATGTCATTTCCACTTTCATTTTCAGGCTCCTCACATTCATTTTCTGTTGGAAACGAAAATCCTGCTTTCTTAAAGCAGCTTTTAATGCACTTGTCAGTAACATTTCTCCATGATGAACACAACATATGAATTGCATCAAGGACGGTAATTTGCTTCAATTCATCTTTCGTTGCATGTTTTGTTTCCGAAGCAGCCAGAAGTCGACGGATTAAAGTTTTTCTATAGTGCACTTTCACGCAACGAATGACACTCAGATCCAAAGGTTGAATCTTGCTCGTGCAATTTGCGGGAAAAAATACAACTTTCGTGTTATTGAAAGTTGGAAGATCTTGTGGACACTGATCCATGAATAACAGAACTTTACGTTTTTCTTTTTCCATTTTCCTGTCGAATTTATGAAGGAAATCCAAGAAAATGCGCGATGTCATCCACGCTGTTTTGTTGCTAGTGTAGTCGCAAGGAAGCTTCTTCACGTTCTTAAAACAGCGAGGTTTTTTAGATCTGCCAATGACCAATGGCGGGAATTTTTCTGAACCATCGGCGTTGCAACACAGCAGGGCAGTTAGTCTTTCTTTACTTTTTTTCCCACCATGGCATGGTTCACCCTTGAATGTTAAAGTTCTGTCGGGCATCAGTTTATAAAACAGTCCAGTTTCGTCACAATTGAAGATGTTTTTCGGTTCGTATCCGTTTACTAAAGTAGCCAAGCCTTCTTTCCATTGTTCTACGGTTCCTTCATTGACACTCGCACTTTCCCCAGAAAGGACACGAGTTGCCAAGCCATGCCTATTTTTGAATTTTTCAATCCATCCATGTGATGCAGAAAAGTTTTCCATTTCAAAACTCTTTGACAATTGAACGGCCTTCTCCCTTAGAAGCTCAATGTTAACAGGAATGTTCGAGGCACGAGCTTCTTTAAACCATAGCAACAAAACTTTCTCAAATTCTTCGAACTTTCCACCTTTAATTCTGCTTCTTTTCTTCGAATGAATTCCACATTCTCGATGAGCGACTGTAATCGCCTCCCGATTTTTTAAAATCCCTCTCAATGTTGATTCTGGGACATTAAAGTGCTCCGCTAAAGCTTTTTTCGAACAAGGATTTTCTTCGAATTTTTTAATGACACCCATTTTAAACGAAAGCGACAATTTTGTTCGTTTTGCCATTTTAAAACGCAACCATCTAACCCAAACTCCAAAGAAGGTTCTTTCGTTAGCGATCAATGCCACGTGGTACGTACCGTACTAACCACTCTAATTGGCTGCTATATAAATGCGACTTTTACTGACGTCAGTCACAAGACCCCTCCGGTACACCCGTGTATACGGTAAAGGAATGTTTTTCGGGTACCCGAACGATAGGCGAATAGCGAGGGAATACATTCCTAGAAGCAGAACAAAAAAGGAAAAATTCTTGGACAAGCAACACATGACTTGAGGAACCTACTTTTTGAACTGAAAATTTTTTGGCGACGCGCATAAGTGAGAGGTGTTTTTTTACTGTAGCGTATAAATGAATAAGAGTTATCATTGTTTTCCTATATTCATGGCCGGGACCGCGAAAAAAACGCGTATAACTGAAAAACGCGCATAAAAGAGAGCGTGTATAAGTGAGAGATCACTGTATACATACAAGGAAAAATTTACTAACACAGAGGAGAGAAATACCTAGGCAGGAATTGATCCTGTGCAGCCTACAACTTGCTTCAACAGTAAGCTTACACACTGAGCCTGCCTTTCATACTCACCATTCAGGAACAGTTGGACCGAATGGCTTCATATTTGGTAATCAAAGTTAAACTTTAATGTTAATTCGAAATTTTCTGAAAAAATGGATGTTGTCTTTAGAAATTATGACGTTTATGTGTAACTTGATATGGACTGCCCCTTTATGGAAATTTTAAGAAGACATGCTTTCCTATTGAATGGTATCTTTGAATTTTCTTTAGTATGAATAATGCATGAATAATTGATGATGGTTCGGTTTTTCCCTGCTGCTGTATGTGAAATGGCCTACTGCAAATTTTTGCATAATTAACTGAATCAACATTTCTTCTAAAAAATATATATTAATGCATAAAAATATACGTATAAAACATTAGAAATTATAATATTTTATAAATTTTATTTGGAGCATCTGGATTTTTCAGATACTAAACGTGGCTGTTCTTTATGTGAAATTGTTCTGCAAAATATGGAAAAGATTGATGACGATGCTGAAGAAAATCATGTAGATTTTGTTAAGGTATCTGATGTTCAAGTGGCAGAGGCTTACAATGTTACTCATTATCCAACTCTTATCTTTTTTCGCAGAGAAGCTGCTAATGAATACAAAGGTAGATTTTTACTTTTACTTTGAATATGTTTGAGCGTACATTAAGTGTGTTTAATAGGTAATTTAGGGTACTTTATCTAGAAACAGTTAGGAAAGGGATCCAAAGAGTAAACAAGTGTTATACAATTGCTAAGGGATTTTATCGTCTCTAAACAGAATCGTTCCATCAGAAAGCTCACTTTTTACAAGTTCATTATTCAACCAATGGATTTATGATACTATTATTTATAATCAGGTTTCAATCACAAATCTTTTTTATCATATGCTAAATTAAATGTTATGACAATGAAAACGAGTTTTCTTGCTCAAACCAGGTTAATAAAAGTATATTTTATATGAAGATGGATTTTAAAGTTTAGGCAAAATAGCATTTGCTTTTGAAACAGAAAAGCATCCATACTTTTTGTATATCGTTTATCAAGGAAACATAATTATAAGATGATAAGTTATTATAGTTGATTTTAAAATCTATATAAAATTTTCCTTTATTTTTTGCTATTTCTTCTGAAAAGATTCAAAATTGCAATTATATTTGTTAAAAAATCTTAATCCCTTAAAATTCTTGATATCACTGCTGGACAGAGGCTGCAACATGGCATGGAGCGTTGTCGTTCTGGAGGTAACATTTGTTCATTCCATAAAATTGAGCTTGTTTGCCAGCTTTGCTGGATGGGGTAATGTTAGGTTTGTGTGTGGCAACACATCCGTGGATATTGAGGGCATGCAGTTCTTTCCATAAAGTATTGGGGTGCACCGTAACACCTGCTGCCTGTTGAAACACATTGTTGATGATTTGGAGTGGTTTCTTGCGGTTCATACGAACATAACGCTTCATGACACGCCAATGCCAGTTTACAGGGATGACCAACGTTTGCAGTTTGTGTCCCAACTACAGTAGTCTTCCACTTCTTCACGACATCCCCAACAGTTGACCGTGGCTGTGATAATTCTACCACAATTGCGCGAATAGACTTGTCACTAATGTAGCAACCAACTATAACACATCTTTAAAAGTCACTAACTTCCTTTCATTTTGACATATTGTCACAATTTCACACAGAACTAATGACGTTACCACTTCGCACATCGTATTTAACCTTATCAGGTCATGTGAGAGCACTGGATTTGCATAAAATCAATTGTCAGCAAATTTGCATAAAATCCGACTGCATGTCAGATTTTATGCAAATTCGCTGGCATCCGGTCCATTATTGTAGGGTAGTGTATTTTGAAATTACTTTCCTTTACAAATATTTAATAGCTGCAATATTTGTTTTCTTGATAAAGTGTACTATAAATCTCAAAGTAGTTAATTGCATTTGATATCAAGGAAGAATTCAATTCACTATGTCTAGAAACATATTAGAGTCCTGTGTGTGGTTCATACTTAAAATTAAAAGGCACTTATTCGGTCTTTTATCATTAAGAATCAACTTTAAACGTAAAAGTTGAGAAACATTACAAAACACAAGAAATATTCACAATTTTTTTTATCATTAGGTAGAATTCATTTTTCGAATATAATTTTCTTGTATATAGAATAGTGTTGCAATAATTGTCAATCTTAGTAGTGATGCTAATTTCGATTGTAGGGGACCTGACAAAGGAAGTTGAAATATTGCAATGGCTTGTTGATAATAGAGACAGACCTGATTCTTTTATTGAATCTATTGAACGAAGACAGCTAGAAATACTCATTGAAGAGCACACAATTGCAGTTTTCTTTTGTAAGTTAGAGTAGTATATTTATATTGTATTTTTATGTGTAATGTTGAAATGTAATTATATGTTCACATTTAGTATTAATGCAAAAAATATACATATTGTTTGAATTAATCTAGTTTTCCTCTTGAGCCAAATTCAAACTCTAATTTTGTAGTAGTAGGATTATTAGATTTGTTAAATTCCAATTACTGATAAATATTTTTCATTTACTCTTTAAATTCAATCAAAACTGGTTTCTAGATTACAACCTATAATGTATAAGTACTTATAATATGGAATATCAATTTGAATTATATTGAGAGCAAAGTTCTTCCATATTAGTTTCAATGATGAGTAATTTTTATTAAAATGGCTATCTATTATCTTCATACCTTAAAGTACCTTATATATGAATTCATAAAACTAAGTACAATACTATAAGTT
Organism: Metellina segmentata; assembly: GCA_947359465.1. Classification (NCBI taxonomy): domain Eukaryota; kingdom Metazoa; phylum Arthropoda; class Arachnida; order Araneae; family Tetragnathidae; genus Metellina; species Metellina segmentata. Next base: position 31,882,971 of record OX375875.1, read on the forward strand.
AAAAATCTGAGTTATAAAAAAAAACCCTGAACACTGAATGGTTTCTGTACAATTAAAGTGTTGAATTGATTTTCCCCATGATGCCCAAACTAAATTATTACATATTAAATTAACAATTCTAAATTGTATAGCATTGATAACATTGAGGCTTTAACTTTCCAGTATTGAAGTTGAGGGATAGCTGCATGTGCAAAAATTGTCCATTATTCCAGCCATTTCGTTCTTTTATAGTGCCCAAGTCCAAAGAAGTTAGTGGTCTGGCTTAAAAAGTATTATTTTGCCATTCGGGTGCTCATTACCTGTGTAAATATCAGCTCACCGAAATAATAATACGCTAGCCACTGCGTCGCCAGCATTTGCCTGTGACAGTTCTTTTGGGCTTCTTTCATGGCTTTGCATGTGACAGTTCTTCAAGGGTGACCACTGCTCGCTAACCCCCGGTGATTGCTACAAATTCCCATTGGGTTTGCTTCGCAAACCAACACCACGTACAATGCTCATTGTCAAATGCGGTCAAATTCGATTTGCGAAGAGATCCAATCGGCGTGATGTCACAATCTCTTGCAAAAATATAAATGTTTAGTTGAAATCTGGAGTAAAATTTTCCTTGCCCGTGACACTTCTTTTCATGGGGTCAGGCTTGTCCACTGCTCGCTAACGCTCGCCAACCATGATGTTTGCTACACATTCCCCTTTGATTGTGAAGAGCTCCATAAGGTGAAGTCCAACCAAGGTACGTGTGACGTCAAATTCCGAAGCAAAAGATGGAAGGTGAAAAAACTTTGCATGGTTCCAACGGCTGACGTCAGTTTGTGAAAATCGCAAAATCTGCTTGCTTCTTTCCGATGTGAACTGAGGTACGGGCTACGTCACTCCGAAAATTAAGAATGAAGTGTGGAAAAAACTGATAAATTCATTTTAAAAGGTTCTAGATAAAATTTTAAAATTCGGGCTGGATAGAAAAATTACATAAAATTTGGACTACCTGTGTGCCTAATTTCATTATTATAAGTGCCATAGATTCGCCAGGACACTGCGAACAGGGCACGTGCACACAGACACTTCCTTTTATAATAGTAAAGAGGAGTTGAATCAGGATTTTTATTCAAAATTTATGTCAAACAAATTAACATTTAAAAAAAGTTTTTATTATCATTATTCGCTTGTATGAAGGTCTTCAACTGTCAAGCTAGAAATCTATATTTCAATCAGGATCCATGTTCTACATTGCAAACATGAAATTATTTAGAAGTGAAATATTACACAAAATTGAGATTTTGTTAAAAACCAAAAAGTAAAAAGGAATGGAGAAATAAAAGTGATATTTTCTTAAAAATGTGATATTTTCATACAAATATATGATTTAAAAAAAATGTATTATGTTATGGTTATTTTTTAAATATCATACTCTAAAACGGTTTAAAAACTTGAAAATCTAGTAAAAATTTCATAAAAGTTGGATTATGAATCCTGTAACATTCACATACATATCTATATAAATAAGAATGGGGTTGTTTGTACATTGAATATTTTCAACCCATTTCAAGTTTTCTATTCGTTTGGTACCCTTCAGATTCAAAAATCAGTCTCTTGCGTGTTTGATGTCTGTTTGTATGTGTACACCCATGCTACATACAAACAGTTGAATTTATTTTCGTGAAACTTAGCATACTGTGAGTACTTGAACCTAGATAAGTTTCATACCCAAACATCTTAGTAAGTATATTTAAATCAACAATAATTTGGTAGTTTTGGAAAATGTGGAATGTATATTGAGTATTACGATAACTTGGTTTGTTGAGCTGTTACTGCTAAAAAAGCAACTATTTTCCCCAAAATTAAATTTTTAAAAATGGAATTTCAGCTTTGATATTTCATTTAGGTCAAGTCTTATTTTTGTTCTTTATACAATGAAAACGGTTTCCGAATATTTGGGACTGACAATATTTTTCAATGAACAGAAACGAAATGTAAACTCATGTTGGTTGATCATGCACAGTAATATTTTCTGCTTCTTCTGCTCTGAATCAATTTCACATTTCTAAATTTGGTGCACTTTTTTGTTGTAAGTTGTGGCAACTGCAAAATCCAAGACATAAAAAAAGAATCGCATATTAATATTATTAGAACTTAGTTTTCCCCATCAACTTTTGTTTTATTTCGCTGTTTTCTTTTGTTTTCTGCTTTATATATGTATTATTTAATACATTTCAATTCCTTTTCATCACATGCAACACTATCACAAAGTAATCGACTTAAAATGGCAGGTAAGTCAGAACAAAGCAAATTTTACATGTAATTTTGGCATTATACAAAAAATGTTAAACAAATCCAAAATAAACTTTTGAAATATTCAAAAGTTCTTTGTCATAGTGACAGGTGGATTATTTTACGAGTATAAGCTATATTTAAACAACTTATATATGTTAAAAATTTATTCAAAACAATAATTTTCTTAAACAAAAATGTCAGATCGATTTATCATTTTTTTAAATGGTTATAGGTTACTTCTTTAGTTCTGTACTAACGACATTACATTTTAAAACAATTTCTTTTATTATTCGACCACAAAATGTAATTTTACGAAAATAATGTATGTGGGTTCGTAAAAGGTAAAAGATAAATAACTCTTAAAGTTTAAATTTAAGTTTAATTACAAAATTAATGTATTTACAGTATATTTACAAACATCTTTGACAATTAAGAATATCCGACAACTAAGAGGCCATCTGCCTAAAAAGTCATGGGCCGTCTGCCCAACTGCTAGCTTCGGTGTCTGGGGGAACATCTGTCTCATTGCTGCGGTCGCTTCTGAGCGGACGCTTCCTCTAGGTGGCGTTACTGCTGCGGACGTATCAGGCTTTGGCGCGCTCGTCGCACAATCCCACAATCGGCTATCCTGACTGTAATTTCGTCCTCGAAATTCGCCATCTTCAACAACAGTAAACAGGCCATAACATTCTCACATATCTGAAAATACAAACAAAAAAGAAGAAAGAGGGAAAAAAGGCTTATGTATACATTTTTTTTTACTGTTGACCAGTGGACCAGGGTTTCATGTAATCAGCTCCTGAAGTAGTTAGGCTTGGACCTTCATGATCGCCCACTTTTTCAATGGCATATCTGTCATTAGGAGACACTTTTACAACTCTATAGGGTCCCAAAAATTTAGGTTTCAGCTTAAGCCCAACTCCAAACTGCGTGCGCTGAATGGCCACTAGATCTCCTACTTTGTACACTCTAGATTTTTTTCTCCCTTTGTTATACTGACGTTTATTTTCCTGTTGCAATTTGAAAATATTGTCTTTTGCTTGTTCGCGTAATTCTTCTCTCTCCTTCATCATGGACTTTTCATACTCTTCTTCCAATATATCTTTTATCTTCAGATCTTCTTTATTTTTCATTGTGATGCCAATCATCAGTTCGAATGGCGTATGCTTCGTACTTCTGGATGGTGTACTGTTTATGATACTTTGTAGACTTGGAACATATTTGAACCATTTGCTAGGCTCCTCTATTGAAAGTTTGGCAAGAACAGGAATCAACAGACCAATCATCCTTTCTGCCTGCCCATTGCCTCTAGGAATTCCGGTTGTTATTTTACAATGTTCAATTCCCTGATCAGTACAATAATCAGTGAATTCCTTCGATGTAAACGCTGATCCCCTATCTGAAATTATTCGTAATGGGTTTCCAAAAGTAGCTTGTTGTAATTTCAGCTTTTTGATAGCATCGCTAGCCGAGGTAGATTTCACTGGGTACAACCAAACAAACTTCGTAAAGGCATCGACTACCGAGAAAATATGTTGGTATCTTTTATTCGTTGTTGGAAGGGGTCCCAAAAAGTCGATATTGTAAGTCCCAAGTGGAACGTTGTCTTTCGGCACTGGATTAAGAAACCCTTCGCCTTTTCCACGTTTTCTATTGCAGAGGATGCACTGTACGCAATTAGATATAACAATTTCAACCTGTTTTCTTGCATTAGGAATAAAAAACTGTTGCTTAAGAATTTCCTCTGTCTTGGCAGCGCCAAAGTGACCTTTGTTGTGAACGTCTCTAATGATGTTATTTTGCATCGCTTGAGGAACCATTAGTAGTTCTTTCCCATTCTCATACTTGTATAGAACTCCGCCTTTAATGAAATGTTCACTCTCATGTCCTCCTTCAACTAGAGTTTTAATTGCTTTAATGTGATCATCTTGATGTTGTGCAGCTTCTATTTGGGTTGTTAATTCTCCTTGTGCACGAGTTGTTATCAACAATATGTTCCTGCTTAGGGCATCCACATGCTTCATTTGGGTGCCTGATCTATGGACAACCTCATAATCATATTCTTCGAGTGACAATGCCCATCGAGCAATTTTTGGTGTAAGCTCTTTTTTCTGCATAGTCCTCTGAAATGCAGCGCAATCGGTCACTATTTTGAACTTAGTACCCAACAAGTAGTAGCGAAATTTTCGCAAAGCCTCGATTACAGCCAGTACTTCCAATTCGTAAGAACAATACTTCTCTTGTTGAGGAGTAGTCTTCTTGCTCATGAAGTGAATGGGATGAAATTTCCCATCATGAGCTTGCTGAAGCAAAACAGCTCCAAAGCCGTGGCTACTAGCATCCGTATGTAATTCTAAGGTTGCTCCTTGCCTAAAGAGATGCAATACCGGACTACTTGAGAGAATTTCCTTTAGCCTTTCAAATGCTTTGACTTGCTCAGAGCCAAATGTCCATTCGACATTATTTCGAAGCAGGTCACTTAATGGTTTTGCAATTCTTGAAAATCCACCGACAAATTGTCGAAAGTAAGAGCAAAGACCCAAAAAACTCATGACTTGTTTTACATTTTTCGGCTGGGGAAAATTTTTCACTGCACGCGTCTTGGATGGGGAAGGTTGAATTTTGCCGCCCTCGATAACGTATCCGAGAAATTCTATCGAATGTTGAAGAAATTGACACTTCTTAAAATTTATTATTACGCCGTATTCGGACGCAACCTTCAAAACCCTTTTGATTTTTTCCAGCCCTTCTTGTTCATCAATGGAAGGTATAACAATATCATCCATGTAAATTATTATAGTCTTGTCTCGAATTAAGTCTCTAAACACCGTGTTTATGTACCTCACAAAAACACTTGGTGAGTTACTAGATCCGAAAGGTACAACATTGAATTCGTACTGTCCTTCATGGGTGACAAATGCTGTGTAACGTGTCGAATTAGGGTCCATTGGTATGTTGAAAAATGCGTTTTTTAAGTCCAAAGTGGAAAATACCTGTGCGTTTCCCAAGCAATCTAAAACATCTTGAATTAATGGGAGTGGGTGCTTATCTTTGATTAATTTTCGATTAACCGATCGATAATCAACGCACAATCTGTATGAATTATTACCCTTCTTTTTACACAAAACAATGGGTGAAGCGTAGTTGGAACAGGAGGGTTTAATTATTCCGTCTTTTAACCACATTTGTATTTGTTCCTCAACAATTTTCTGTTCTTTTAAAGACATTCGGTGCGGTCTCTGACAAATCGGTATATCATCAGTTAAAATTAAAGTCATTTTTACTTCTGTGTCTTTAATTTTATGCGGCTTATATTCACTAATCAAAATATCTAACTCGTTTCTTATTTTAGGATCTTTTATATGTTGCAATTCAATTTCATCTGTCAAGGAAATCGGCAATTCGGATAAAGGATTAAAAGTCAAATCATTTTCTTGAACATCCTGTGCACAAGATGACGCAACGCCTATCATTGGAATATTAATGGCAGTCGCCAATAGTTCACACCTGTTTTCTTCTTTGAAAGGATGAGTCAGGGGGGAGGGGATACCAAACATCTGCCTTTCATTACTTTCGGATTCCAAAACAGTGGCTCCATTTCGGCAACTCGTTTTTGTTTTTATTCCTTTACTTCCTGAATGAGGTCCCTCAAAACGCTTAGCTTTTATTTTTTCTGACTCTTTCACTTCCGAAGTGTGTGTGAAAGAAAGATTAATAGAGTTTTCTCGAAAGCTCAAAATCCTTAAATAATTTCCTGATATTGAAATATTAAGCTTGTTAATTACGTCCATCCCAATCACAATATTGCAACACAAGTTTTCAATAACAAAAAACTCAGTGAGAATATTAAAATTGTCAATAGTAATTTCAGCACAAAAATAACCAAGTGATTTTACACTTTGATTTCCAATACCATTTAACATTATGTCACATGGGGTTAATTCTGGTGCACCAATTTGCATATAAAAATCATATTTCAAAATAGATAAATCTGATCCTGTATCAATTAAAGCATCAACATATTTACTCATAATTTTAAGACATTTGTACAACTTCTTTTCATGATTACTGGACATATTAATTAAAACTTTCTTTTCTTCATGAATATCGGTTTTTACACCTTTATTACATTCGAATTTACGGTGTCCATATTCATTACACTTTAAACATTTAATTCCTTTATTCTTATTTGGACACTCAGAAATTCTATGACCAATTTCATTACATGAAAAACATTTAACATATTGGTTAGTAACACTTTGGTGAGCACGGACGATCGACGGTTTATCATTGAATTTCTTGGAGCGCTGATGACTTTGTGTTTCAGCTGATTTCATATCTCTAGCTCCCGGTCTTTTAAGATGGAATCTTGCCGCCTCGTACTCATCCAATTTATTCACTAATTCGGCTACTTTATTCAATTTCAGTAATTCATCAATAAAATGCTCGCGCATTTCAAACGGTATTTTCCTTTTAATTTGATCCGCCACTATGAGATCTTTCAATTCTTCATATTTAGAGATACTAAGACCCACAACCCATTCTTCGAAAAAATTATCTAACTCGTAGGCGAAATCACGCCAAGATGCGGTTGTTTCTTTTTTATGAGTAAAAAAGTGCTGTCGAAACTGCTCCGGTGTTAGTTTAAATCGATTCAGTAAAAGTTTTTTCACGTGGTCGTAATCATTTGCGAGCGGATCAGGCTCTCTTGCAATTAAATTTGCGATATCCAACGGTAAAAGACTCACGAGGAAAATAACCCAATTTTCTTTAGGTATTTCTATGCGATTAATTTGTTTTTCAAACAAAGATAAATACATGCTTAAATCACAGTTTCCGTCGAAACGTGTCATTAGTTTTGAAAAGTCAGTTTTAAGTGGGGAAATAAAATCGAAACTTCCAGTACTTTTGTTTTCTAGCTGTAACTTCTTCAACTGAAATTCGCGTTCTGCTTTCTTTTCGTTTTCTTTAGCTTCCCTTTCGCGTTCAGCTTTATCGTCTCTTTCCTTTGTTTCTCGTTCAGAAACAATCCTTTTTAAAAGCGTTTTTGTTAATTCTTCATTGTATTCATCGGCTTTCGTTATTAACTTAATAAGCTGCGGAATTTTGGTTCCTTCCGTTGCTATTAGTTCTAATTCTTCTATTAGCGCTAGAAGATCGATCTTGCGTGCTCCGGCTAAATACGTAGCCATGTTAGTGTCAAAATGAAAAATCTGTACTCACAGTTCAGATGAAGTATTCCTCAAGATCCAATATGCTGAGTCACGGTCCTTCACTCAAATGAAGTTCTCACCTTGAATCCGATGAGCATCAGGCGAATATTGGAATTGTCCGCGTCTAAGCGTAAAATGCGTTTCTCGAACGGTTCAGATAAAAACGGCAATCTTCGGCCTTTAATTAAATCCAGGCCAAACCCTCAAATATATGTGGGTTCGTAAAAGGTAAAAGATAAATAACTCTTAAAGTTTAAATTTAAGTTTAATTACAAAATTAATGTATTTACAGTATATTTACAAACATCTTTGACAATTAAGAATATCCGACAACTAAGAGGCCATCTGCCTAAAAAGTCATGGGCCGTCTGCCCAACTGCTAGCTTCGGTGTCTGGGGGAACATCTGTCTCATTGCTGCGGTCGCTTCTGAGCGGACGCTTCCTCTAGGTGGCGTTACTGCTGCGGACGTATCAGGCTTTGGCGCGCTCGTCGCACAATCCCACATGTATTTGACCTATAAAAAACTTAGTGATGAATATCTTATCAAATTAATTTGCCATCTTTCCCTTAAAGATGGCGAAATTTAACAATGTTTCATGTATGATGCAAGAGTGCCACAAGTGATAAAATATTGTTTTGTTGACTGAGTGCAAGAGCTCTCGCCGTAGATTCGTCATTTTTATGAATTGAGTTGAGCAATTTTACATGAAAAGAACTAAAGAAAGGGAATTCCAAATTTCCCTCAAAATCGTCTTTTATAGTACTAACCTGTGTCACCTTTCATCATTTTGCAGCTTTATCATACGGCAAGGGTGCGATGTTTTAAGTTGTACAAATTATAAAGATTTCGAAACGGTGTTAAAATATTATTTTATTCTGCGAAAAACAAAAGTGTTTATATATTCTGATAATTTCTTTAATCTAGAGTTAACCAATTCAAACCAAGTAAGGTCTGGTAATTTTGCTAGTAGATACATAAATATTGTTCTTTTAAATTAAATTCATAGGAAAAAGCTATTTCAGGTTTCAATTTCAGTTCAGGTTTCAATTTTATATAACAATAACAGAAACTGCTGCTAGTTAGGAAATGTGTTACACAAGTTTTTCACACATAAAATAAGGATTGAAAAAAAAAAAAAAAATCCTAGATGTAATTTAAAAACAATTATTTTAAAGATAAAATTATGGCTATTGAATCCAGATTGTCATCAGTGTATACTATACTGTATTCCAGCAGTATTCTAGGAATCTTGAGTTGTTAAAAACTAATGATTTGAAACCTTAATAATTTGTTCTAATATCTCTTTAAATGCTTAAGACAGAAATTGTATAATTGTTTCCAGATAAACTGCTTTTCCTATTTAATAGATTTTATGTGTAGATTATACATTTTATTAAATCTTTCAAGGAAATACTGTAATGAATATGCATGATTAATTTTCTACTTACTATTTATAAGCTTACTTTTTAAAAATTTAATTAATACTTAATTTGCAGATGATGAAAATTGCACTACATGCGAGGCTATTTTACATGAACTGGAGCACATTGACGATGACTCAGATCGGTATGGTGTACAAATTCTAAAAACAAATGACACTGAATTCGGTGCTGAATTGGGTGTATCTTCTATTCCATCCTTTGTTTATTTTGAGGGCATGATACCAAGTATCTATGATGGTGAGTATTTTTTGTCTTACCTGCTGTAAAAATAATACATTACTAAAGATTTCATTTCAAAATAATTTCTGTAATAAAAAGACCAGATTGGTTAAAGATATGTAATTCATAAAAACCCATGTCTTGTTTTTGAAGGTGGAAACACAATTTGAAAGTGGTATTTCTGCTGTTGTGAAAAACTGTTTTTTGTCTTTGTGAGAGTTAAAAATGTTTTCGTTCTCTCATAAACTTTGAAAATATTGAAATATGGTATATACATGTCTCAAGAACTTTGTTCCAAATGATTCTATATTAAGGATTGTTTTTCCTCATTTGAAAAGCATTGTTTTCGTGAAAATATATTGAAATTGTTTTCTTGAAGTAACATTGTTTTCCATTGCTTCCCTTGTACAGGCGATCTGATGAATGAAAATGAATTACTTGAATGGCTTGTTCAGCAGAAAACAGAAGATACAATTGAAAATATCAACAGAGATATGTTATTTCGGATGATAGAAGAACAAGATTACGTGGCAATATATTTCTGTAATTAAATATTTTATTACTTTTGGTTTTTAAACACTTTTAATATTACCAAATGCTTATTTTTAAATATCATATGTAAGCCTTTGTTTTCTATTTAAAGATAGAGAAAATGACAAGGAAAGCAAAGATATTTTAAAACATTTGGAACAGATTGATGATGATTGCAGCGATTATGAAGTACAACTTCTGAAAATGTCTGACAATTTGATGGCAAAGAAATTTAGAATAAGAAATCCTCCCGGTTTAGTGTTTTTTCGTCATGGAAATCCTATAACCTATCCAGGTAAGAAATTCAATTTGTTATTTCAAAAAATTGTTTGCATGCAGCAAGTGTGATATTTTAGGACTAATGTCTTGACCAAGATGACTCAGCTTTTTTCTTTGAATGGTCCTCCTGAAAAGTATGGACTGTACCCTAGTAAAAAGATGAAGATTAAATTAATTAATATACAGTAAGAATTGATAAGTAATTATATTGATATGATTAATATCTATTGATGCTTATATTAATAACTATTCATTAATTAACATTTGAAATTAAAAAAAAAAATCAGATTTTTTTTATTTATTCAATATTTACACCAGATGACTTTATGGTGAATTTTAAAACCTACACTACATTTAAATTAGAAATTAAAACGTCGATCTTTTCGTAAAGGTTTCCATTTTTTCTGAACTTCTTGGATTTAAGCTTGATTGCCTGTAAAAATCGATAAAAATTCTCTCGATTTTGACTCTGTCGTCTATGAGTGCTCATAATTAAAAAAAAATGTATTAACTATATACTTGTGAATAACGACATGCAAATATCATATTAATGATGAGATTAAGACATGAAATCATTCATCAGTGTTGGTAGAAACTTAAACAGAGATATTACTGTCGTAATGTCAACAAGAAGGAAAGTAACTTATACTTTTTTCACATTAACATTTCTATTGAATTTTTTTAGTTAAAAAGTCGTCTCCCGAAAGTATTATTTAAATTATGATGTAACTACATTTAATATGTCTTACCTTTAAACTAATGTTTTTATAATGTTAAGAAAAGTACTATCTTCCCTTGAAAATTTTTTAATTCTTTATCTGCCATTATAAAAGGTGTTCTTTCAGTCTGCCACTAGCACTTGACTTTGGTTGGCGACAAAGAATTAAAATCATGCCAAGGACCAGTAAAGGCTATACTGTTAACTAGGATTTTACCAAGACATTTTCAATTTTTTATATCTGATCAGTAAAAAAGTTACTTATCCTAGGAAAGTTTTAAAATAATATTAAATATCTCCCAATATTGATTTTACTTGAGGATAATACACTTTACCAAAATAATTTTTCTGAACTAACTATAAGTGGAAATAATTTTTGTAACAGTGCATTTATAAACATTTTATACAAAAAGCTGAAAAGTATGCAAATATAAAGTTCTAATAGGGAAAAAAAATGTGAGACTGAAACACTTACGAACCTAAAATAGCTTACCAACATACACACAATTAAATTTCAGTTTCAATTTAGAATCACTTATGTTATAAAAAGTTGTTTCTCATACTTTATGGAAATATTACAATACTTTCCTGGAATAACATTGTTTCATTCTTTGAAAATAGGTGATTTAAAAGATGAAGAAGATGTTCTTGATTGGCTAACAAGTCCAGATAACATGGAAAGTAGTGATGCCATTGAAAAAGTTAATAAAAGAATGCTCGAGAGAGTTCTTGCAAGATCTGATTACCTTGCTGTTTTCTTCTGTAAGATTTAATACATACTTTTAATGCCTCTTTTTTTTTTTTTTGGTTTAAACATCTTCATTAATATGATCAGTAGCTGTCTTTAATATGCAACTTCCAATTTATACCATATTAGAAGAAATCGTTTTTATCTATCTGTTTAATTTATCTATATCAAGAAATTAATATCAAGCGTCGCAGGGTCAGTTAAACTATTTTACGTATTTCACTTAAAACATTTCGACTCCTTGTAAAGACCTCAGTTCAGGAGTCCTTAACCTCAATTTAAATAAAAAACCAACTCTAGAATATCATATTTCGCTTTCAGTTGGACTCTTCCATACTGGACAGGTGTTAGTTAAATATGCGTTTATAAACCATATGACTTCATTTTGTGCACTAAAACAAAATAAGTGATAATAATGAAATGTAAGGTTTAAACGAATTAAGTTATTGTGTAATGCAATGCCATAGTTAAAAAATTGTAGCTTCAAACTAATGAGAGAGAGTTTTACTTAACCAGTCAAAAGCATTAAAATAAATTACTATTTTTACTAGATGCTTCAACATCATTATCATCAAGGCAAAGATCAATGAAATAAAATACATTGACAAATGATATAAGAACAGAAGCTTTTGGTTTAATAACTAACGATAAAAATTGCAAATGCCTATGATACTGCTGTGGTTCAAAATTACGAGGTGTTGTCCTCGGATCTTTCTCTTAAGGGACTGATCCCGGACCGTCGTCAATAGCCCGTTGTGTTGCTCTAGTACGACGTTAACTAAAATTACCATTACCTATGATACTGCAGTTATTTGACAATATAAGGTGTGCCCAAATGAAAAGAAGACCTTAGCTGTAGCGGCGTTATATCAAATTCCAGTGAGTTAATGTGTTAGCCGATGGATGGCATGGTGGTATTCCCAGTTGCACATGCTTAGTTAACGACTTCACATCAATATCCTCATTTCTGGAGAGGTGTTTCCGCAGTTCGTTGTATGATGGGTTCCTCCAGATCACCACAAAGAGCAGTTATCCAATTTCTGTGCGCTGAAGAGGAGCATGCTTCACAAATGTATAACGGGATGGGATAGTGTTCTCAAATGGGATAGTGCTTTTCCATAACAACGCTAGGCCATATGTGGCCAAGAAGACCCTTGAACTCCTTGAAAAATTTCAATGGGAGGTCCTGCAACATCCAGAATGGTGCAGAATTTTAGTTATTAATTTGTATGTGCCATGAGATATAAAAAAGGTTATAAATCATTTCCATACATGAATACATCTATTGCTCTGGATAAAGGCTTCAGGGTTAATTTTGACAAAATGAACAATTTTTATGCTGGTTTTTCACAGCATCAATATGTATTATGAATATTAACCAGAATCCTAATGACATTTAAATTTTTTTTGAGGGCAAATGTCTTGTGACTAAACCAGGAGAAATAAGAAACAACATGATAGCAATATCTTCCAGTTTTGAGACTGTAATTTTCCTACTCTAATTTTTATCACTTCACAATTCATTTGCTTTCAGATAGAAGAGTCCGTTGTCGTAAGTGTTCCAAAGCATTGGAAGAGTTAGAAAACATTGATGATGATGTTGAGAAAGAAGGAATTCATTTTGTGAAAATTGAAGATGAAAAGTTAGGAAGGACATTTGGCGTTTTCAATACACCTGCATTAGTATTTTTCAGATTTGGTGACAGTGAAGACCCAATTGTATATGCAGGTATGTAAAATTTTTATGAACACAAATTTTATATAATTTTGCTTACTTAAAAAACTATGGCATATACCTCTTTTTGTGCCACTTTAAATGTATGTTGTTTGTTATATGTTCAATGTTTGTTATGTTTCAATGCTTTTGGTGTATAACGCCGTCACCATATAGTTCAAAGGAAACCTTGTTTAGAAAATTACACAATTTTTTAATTTTTGTCTTTTTTTCCTTTCGAATTAAGATATTTACATTTTTAAGGTTAATGAGACATTAAATTCTTATTTTCTGACAAGAAATACATTGTCATTTTGTAATCTGTTTAAAGAATACTTTACACCATAGCAAAAACTTAGTTTTTATTTTTGGACCTAAAAAACAATAGTTAGTCTTCCTGCTTTTAAATAGCTAGCGGGCTCCACCCCTGCTCGCTTACGCTTGCCATCTCCCAGGGATTGCTACACAATCCCATTTGGTTTGCTTTGCAAACCAACACTCCTTTTGCAGATACCATTTGATTTGCTTCGTAAACCAACACTACTTTTGCACAGTCAATCTCCTGCAACGGTGAAACTATCTTTATAATTATCTAATAATTATCGTATTATCTTGATTTTACTTTCCGGTCCTTGGCGTAATAGCAAGAGCTTCGACCCCTGCTCTAATGCTCACAAATCCATGGTGATTACTATGCAGTCCCGTTTGGTTTGCTTTGCAAACCAACACTATTTTCGCAAGTGATTTCGCTTTTTTTTCTTATGTTAACACTTAATGCACCCTAAACTAATAGCGACATCAGTAAAAAACCTTCTCTATCTTGTTCCCTGTACAATTTTAAATAAGCTATATTAAGGCTACACAGTACCCTAAAAATGACAAAAATATCGAAATTTGTTTTTGCATTTGTTGATGGCCCATACAGTTAGGAAGCTTGCCTCAAAATTCTAGATCTGATATCCAATTAGTTTTGAAGATATTTGAAACTTTCTGAGTGTCAAAATTTGACAGAATAGAGGAGGTGGCGTGGTTAAATTCATTTTTGTTTTGATGTAATTTTACATTCTTACAATTAATTAAAAATATTTTTGAATAAAATCAATTCCTTAGGTGAAATGGCTATTATCTTTAACTTTCACTACTAGAATCATATCTGTTAGTTTATGTTCTGTGTTTTCTTCTGAGTCTCATTACTAGCTAACCAATATTGATAAAAAATGTCATTTTCAAAACCAATATTTGATTACGATTGTTATATATATTGCAATCAAAATTTGGTTAATATTTGGTATGAAAATATTAACTTAGGATTAAGATAAATAATTTGTCGCTGCCGTAACAAATGTTTTTCATCATATGAAAACATAATATTTTGAATTAAAAAAAATTTATTCAATCACATTGAGTTAAATTAGTGTTTTAGAGCATTTTATAAGTTGGTAAATAACATATTAAAATATTAGAATAAAATACAAGAATTATTAGGTTTTGTTTTATGACTTCAAAAACTTAAAATGCATTTTTCTCAGACTTTTATTTTTGTGGATGCAAGTGTTTTCAATTATCTAAGGCTTTTTTTCTGTTCAAGATACAGTCTAGAAATTTTTTGTAGACACTTTCATATACATGTACTATAAAAATTAGTATGGATTTAAATCTGAGAGTTCTAGTAATTTTTTTAAAAAATGTCAAAGTTAATATTTTTAGAATTATTATGTTTTTTCAGGTTTGGCTACAAAAATAATTATTAAAATTCAACAATGAGACTGATGGTCAATTCCATACTAACTTTTGTTCCCAATTATCCAAGAAATATACATCACTTAAAATAACTAAAAAATACTAAAAATTAAATATTTTATAAAAATTAAAAAATCTTCAATAATTTCAATTTTTTTATTGCCAAAAATTAAAAAATCTTCAAAAATTTCAATTTTTTTAAATTTTAAAATAATGTTTCTTGCTAAACTGACTTTTTTTTTTATTGGATTCAATTTAATAATATAAGCTGAAAAAAAGTCACTAATTATTTTTAATTTTACTGTCTGTAGAAAAATGTTTTGAAAAAGGGTACTGTGTAGCCTTAATCTCGTAATTCTCTGATCTGTACTTTCTCAGGAAACCGTATTAGAATCGAGCAGAAAAAGCGAGTTCAGTCTTTTGGACTCCAGTAAAGACGTCACAACGATGTCACCAAATAAAAAAAAAATCATTGCTATGGTAATTGTTGCTACGATTAATTTTATATATGGCAAACCTGTTCAACCTTTCGTTTGACCGTTTCCTCTGTGCCATCAACAATTTGTACTCTTTCGCGAAATTATACTTTTCATCACATTGCATTTATTTATGAACCAAGTATAAAAATATATATACCATAAGAAATAGTGCATTCTAAGCTCACATGTATTTTAAAATTTTAAAACTTACAGTATTCAGCTATTGATATGACAGTTTTAGTTTTGTATCGGAAATAACAATCCGAAATATTTAATCATATTGATTTTATTTATTAACCAATTTAAAAAATAATTGTACCACAAGAAAGTGTACATTCTAAGCTCTCATGTGGTATTTAAAAATTTTAAAACTTACAGTATTCAGCTATTGATATGACAGTTTTAGTTTTGTATCGGAAATAACAATCCAAAATATTTAATAATATTGATTTTATTTATTAACCAATTTAAAAAATAATTGTACCACAAGAAAGAGTACATTCTAAGGTTTTCAGTGACGTTTTCAAATTAAAAAAAATTAATAATAGTATTAAGCTATACATATAACAGTTTAAACAAAAAGTAACGAAAATTTCCCAACATTCCGAAATTTAAATGACCAGCTTTTGATTGCATCGAATTTATTTATTAACCAATTGCAAAAATAAATGTACTGTAAAAAAGAGTACATTCTAAGGTTTCCTGTGATATTTTCAAATTTGAAAACCAATTGTAATAAGCTATAGACATGACAGTTTTAACAAAAAAGTAATAAAAATGTCCCCATTTTATCCGAATTTCAAAAAAATATTATCAGAAACCAAATTGAAATTTCTAAAAAAAACTCGATGAGCTGTAAAATTTGACATTTAGAGGTACCATAGAAAAAAACTCACGGCTGAAGATTGACAATTTATACATACTTTGTTCACTTGCGGTAGAAATTTTGCTTTTTTTGACTTTGACACTTACTGTACCCTAAACTAATTGCTGCATCGGAAAAAAAAAATCTTCTTCATCTTGTTTCCTATACAATTTTGAACAAACCATGTTAATTTCGTAATTTTCTGATTCATACTTTCTCGGGAAACCGTCTAACAATCGAACGAAAATAGCGAATTTTTAATCCTGCGACAGCAGCTGTAACTTTTTTTTAATATAGAAAGATGAGTAGTTATAAGATTTTTTTTGCCACTTTAAACAAATTTTAATACATATTTTTTTGTCAGTTAATGAGTGTTCTAAACCAATAATTTGTCATTTCCCTATGTTCCATCATATTTAGAACATATATTTTAAATGTTGTCACTTTTGTTTATATTTTGCTGTGATTTATTTCATTTAATCTAATACTTTAACATCTTTGGGAATAGGTGATTTGAAAAATGGGTCTGATATATTAGACTGGTTGGTAACACAAAAGGATCCTTCAAGTGACATGATTGAAGAAATGGATGGAGATGAATTGGAGGAGCTTATTGAAACAGCAGATTTTCTTGCAGTCTTATTTTGTAAGTGTTTGTTCAAATATTTTCTTTTGTTTGCATTGTTAACAATGAGTTGGACATGAAAAATATTCAAAAGCGTGGGCATTTATTAAGACGATGGCATGCATTTTCTGTTCTGTGCTGGTTTCTCTCACTTAGATTTCTTTTACTAATTCTAATTACCTTTTGTCATCAGTTAGTATATTAGTGAAATCTATAGAGAGGAATACGAAAAATGGGTAGTTAGAGTGAATGAAGGGAAAAATTTGAGATTTTAGAGCCATTGAATTGTAGAGAAGGATACAGTATTTTAAACTGCTCCGACATCTGTTAAAATAAATTATAATCGTATTTGTATGTTTGTATTATCTAAAATTCTAAATTATCCAAAAACAGGTAGTTGAAGTAAATAAAGGGAAAAGTTTGATTGGAGATTTTAGAGGCATTGAATTTTAGAAAAGGATACAGTATTTTAAACTACTCTGACATCTGTTAAAATAAATTAAAATAATATTTGTATGCTTGTATTATCTAAAATTAATCTAAAAATTTACTTTTCTCTAACATTGAAAAATGCAAATATCGTAGAAAATGCAAATGTATATAAAAATAAGTGAAATGAAAATAATTTTTAAAACTCCATTGTTTGACATTTTTATAGATTCTATAATTTACTTCAGTCGAAATATGTATGCTTGATTTATCAATGCTTATAATCCATTTCACATACATCATATACTATAGTGTGACAAAACTACAAAAGGTGATAATGAGATGAGACAGAAGATTTTTAGTTTTGGAGTGATTGTGAATGCACTTTAATTTCATTTCCTGCAAAATAACTAATGACAGACCTACAGTGTATTATTGCAGCCAGTTTTCCTATCAATATTTTAAAACGTGCAGCACTCTTGCACCAGAAATGCTATATTTCTGAATTCCACCATCATTATGAAAGGATGACGATATTCATAATTAATTTCTTTTCAAGCAAATACATTTGTTTCTTGAAAATTTCCTTCGGCATATGAAATAACAGCTTGTTTTAAAATTAAATGTCTTCACAACAGACGAAACAAAGTTAATCGATTAAAAAATTTTCAAAAAACAAGAGGTCAATTTTATAGCAATTTTAAAGAAAATCTATGTTTTTAATGAATGTTTGAGATAGTGCCAGTTGCAGAATGGTTTCAACTCATCAAGTAAACAAACTCGATCTTCTATCACTTAAGACAAAAAGGTTCAACTTTTCAAGAGTTTTAGTTTGAATATTTTATAACTATGATACTATTCTAAGATCAGGGAAGTTGTATTGAAAATTTGCTGTACTCCAACTGGCATGCAGTTTGAAATCTATTTTTTGTGGCACTCTTTTTTGTACATTCAGAGATTGGGTATCTACGAACCTATTCCGAATGATAGATCTTGACAATTGAGTGCAGCTTTCAATGTAATCCAAATATAGTTTTGATACTTGAAAAACAAATTAAAGGTTTACTGATTAATTTTAATTGCTTTGTAATGGAAGCAACATTTAAAAATATATATATATTTGAATTAACGTATGAGTACTGATCTTATTTCAATGATAACTGCTGTGCTATCCTTTTCTGGATCTTGCCCCCCATAAAACCACAACCAACGTATGGGGATTTCAAATTGATTGTTGCTCCCTCTGCACACCTAGGACAAATAGTTTGTGGGTTATGGCCTAATGGGGCCTATGTTATGCACAGGGCTCTAACAAATAAGCTTAGAACCCTGTACATATCGTTTGATCAATCCACACTAAATTTGGCATGGATTAGTCAAATGGTGGACAGTTGTATAGAGAACAGACAGATAACAACTCTGCTTTATATAAACTGATAATGGTGGCAGAGTGATGTATATTAATTATTAGAGCTCAGATCAATATGCAAAAATGTAACCTGAAATATGCATTACAAAACCCCAAAATATGCAATATTGCAAAAAATATTTTCATTCTTACAAAAAGGGTAGTGAGAAGGATAAAGTGAAATTGAGCCACACTTTTATTCAATTAATCCACAATTTTATTTTATAGCGCAGATAAAGATGATAAGTAAAAAATATACAAAGCAATATATATACAAATATTACATAGTTGAAAAATGTAGATTAAAATGAAAGTATTTCAAACGTTTTTTCCTTAATACCACCACTTTCGTTAACCTGGATATTCGGTTTCGCATTTAAATTACAATGTTGACCTTCTAACCTAATTTAGTTTCCCCTAAGTGTAGCAGATCCTACTTTATCTCTATTTTCCAATCATAAACGTAAGAAGATAGAATAAGTGCTCGAGTTTAATGACGCATCTGAACTCGATTGAGAAAAAAGATTAGAGCATAGTATGTAAAAGATTGGCTACCCCTGGTCTATATTATCTTTAGTTATCTGGCCAACCAGCCCAAATGCATTTTGCTTCTGAAACTTTTCCTTCCAAACGCACTGAGCAAAGTCCTTTGAAAGAAACTGAATTTTTTTGTAAAAAGTTATAAAATAGAAAAAAAAAATCATCTAAATCTGCACAAAACATGCAAAATGGTTCCAAATATGCAAAATAAATTCAGTTTTTTTTGTAGCAAATTGCTAAAAAAGCACTCTATACGTTTTTCTATGAGCTAAAAAAATGATATGCAAAATCCGAGCTCTATTAATTATAAATCATGATTTATTTCAGCGAAAAGTAGGGATAAACTGTTGCAAAGTACAACTTCTAAGTGCAGCTCTAACTAAGTCTGCTAATCTGTAAACTTATGCATTTGCATTTATAACCCCCTTTCCTTGAAATTCATAAAAAGGACCAATACATTTTGTAGTTTAGCATATAAATAGTTCACTAATAAATAATACACTCATCAGCCTCAACTAAGAGATAACCTGTTGTCAACAAACTGTCCAGTGTGTATTTAGTTGCTGTTCAGTTTGTCAAATCATGTGTTAACATGATTTGACACTAAATTTACCAAGTGGGTCAAATAGCCCCGATTAAAATTTTGACCTAAAATATTTGTAAACTTTATTGTTTTTCCTTGATTGATTTTATGACTTTCTGATATGTTTATAAAATTAATTTAGTAGTACGTATTTCACTTTACCTCTTCCTTATTTTCTTCATACTTTCAAGAGTACATAGTACTCTTCCTTATTTTATTATTTATTGTATTTAGTGTTAGTTTCAATGAGATGTTTTTGATTTTGACATTGTCTCCTTTGTATTTCTTCTATCTGTAATAAAGTTTGAAGTACTTTTAATCTTCATTAATAAAGTTCTTAAAATATGATTTTTAACTATATTTTAAATAATATTTTTTATTGCAGATGATCCAGATGAAGAGGATTGCCCGGAATGCAAAGAAACTCTTGCTGACTTGGAAAACATCGACGACGACACAGATCGACATGGGATTTTGTTTGTCAAAACAACTGATGATAGTATTGCGGCTGATTATGGCATTTCAAAATTCCCAGCATTGATATATTTTGAAAATAATGTGCCCAGCATATATGAAGGTATATTTTGTTTTCATTTAAATGAAATTATATTTATTGTTAACTTTTTAGTTTGTACAAAAGAATTATTTGAAGATGAAAGTTTAGAGGTTTAATAACTATAAACACGTCTCAAATGAATTTCAATTTGGAAATTTTTTTTCAAAACTTTGTGATTCCATTCTCCTAAGTATTGTGTTTTTATAAGTTCCTCAGAATGCTAGGAAAAATTGCAAAATGTTAAAGTGTGAGAGTACATCTAAATCCTGATAATGCAAATGTATTAAAACAAGTATTATAATTTTGAAGTTTCATTTGATTATTCCTTTTATTGTATTTTTGCAGGTGATATTTCAGCTGAAGAAGAAGTTTTGCAATGGCTAATACACTCAAAATCAGAAGACACCATAGAAACAGTTAACAGAGACATTTGTGACAAATTAATTGAGGACACTCCATATCTTGTTGTCATCTTCTGTAAGCTTTACATTATTTCATAGAAATACTGCAGAGTTTTAATAAATTTCTCCTAGCAACTGCAAAGTTAAAGTAAATGATTTTGCATACATTTTTAAAATCTATTTTTGAATGATGAGTTAAATTGTATAAATAAATATAATATCTTAATGTAATAAGCACTGCAATCTTTTACCAGAACACTTGATGGAGATTTGTAAAATTCTGATAAAAATGAAGTTAGCCGAATAAAATGTGATTTTACTGAATTTTTATTGAATCAAATTAAAAGTTCTGTTGTCTTTTTTTTTTAAAGTTAAGCATCAAAAAAAGCAATCTGAAGAAATTTTGGAACAACTTGAGAATATCGATATCTTTACTGATGATTGGGGAATACAAATGGTCAAAACCCAAGACAATTCTGTTGGAAGGCGCTATGGAATTAAAGCATTTCCAGCTCTTATTTTCTTCAGAAATGGACATCCTAGAATTTTCAATGGTACAGTTGATTGTTTTTGTGAATGAATCAATAAAGTAAATTAAACATTGGAAAATGTTTTAGTCAATGTATCCTAATAATCTGCATACCATTTCCTAGTTCTTTTATTTTAGTAAAAATAGTTTAATTGTATTCTACTTTATAATTTGCTTTTAAAATTTCAAGTCCCTGTGGAAAAAGTGTGAATAATGTTTTATGCAATAAGTTCTAGTTTAAGAAGTGTTTGTAATTGCTTTAATTGCCTTGTATTTCCATAAAATCTAGTTTTTATAGTTTCATGTAGGGGGGTACTGTTAAGTTTTCTTGGGAGTGGTAAACTGCACCACAGAAATATGTAGTACTGCTGCTAAATACTTTTCTTGAAGTGGTAATTTGTTACAAAAGTAGAAAGTGTTTTTTAAAAGAAACTCTTGGATAGAAATACATTAAATATAAAACACCAATGATACTAGGGTGTTATGTAAAACATTAAGTCCATAATTTAAAGTAGGGCCTACATAACTAGTATAAAACTAGCAAAATAGACTTGCTTTTACAGAGAAATGGGATATAAAAAATTATCTACATGTTTAGATCTTTTGATAATATTTCACTGTTTTTTATGTTGTTACTTTTTAAAGCATGTGATATATGTCAATACACTACAAAAGCTGCTTCCAACCAAGTAATAGTTGAAAACGTAGTAATTCTGAATGCAGTATCATAAGATAGTGTTGCACGACATATCAGTTGAAGTATAGATCAATCTCATGCCTTTAACTGTGCTTTGAAGTAATTACATTCTCATATAAACTGGGTAGCCTACCTTCTATCTTGTGTAAGTTCACAGGAGCTCTTCTATGTTTGTCTGAAAAGCAGACTTGATTTTTTTCCTGTCAAAACAGGATTCTTCTGTGATTTGACTTTTTCAAAATCTTTTTCATTAATGGTTTGGCATTGTAAAATTTACTGAGTTTGGCATACTAAATGAATTTAGCCTCATTGCCATGAATCCATTGGAGAGGCATTTTCTGAAACCTAAACTATATTAATGCTGGAGCAGACAAAATTTGAATTATGATTACCAGATAGTTACAAAATAATTACTTTAATTTAATCTGGTTGCATTTTTTCTAAACTATTTTTTATCCATTTTACAAGAGTGAAAGTAGAATCTATTCAAATTACTCTACATTTGGAATAAAAATAATGACGAGGTTTTAAAATCATTGTAAATTGTATTGCTTAGTATTTCATGCATGGGAAACATTTTTGCATTCTCTGTTTCTACTTTCAAGGAGATCTTAATAATGAGGAAGCTGTGCTGGATTGGATACTAGATGAGAATACTTTAGAGTTACCTGATGACATTGAAGAAGTTAATGACAAGATGCTTGAAAAGTATCTGGAAAAGTATCAGTTACTGGCTGTTTACTTTTGTAAGTTGAGTGAATTTTTTTCCTCTGAATTATATATACATTATAAATATCAATTATGATTGATGAATTAATTATACTCTAGGTGTAATGTAATGGAAAATTTATAAGCTTCATAGATTATTATTAAAAATGATCTAATACAAAAGTTTTTGAAAGAATTTAAATGAGAAACCCATTGTTGGTTGTGCCGTGAGCATTTGTTACACTGCATAAAAGTAGCATCCTTTCTTTGGAATGAATCCTAGAGATGCTACCTGAATTCTAGCAGACTTTAAGAGTCATTTTTAACTTAAGAAATACAGTGAAGCCCCAATTTAAAGTATTTCAAAGACCAGAAAGAAATAACGTTATATGCGGGAAAATGTTAAATTGGGGTAGGAGAAAAGCAAAACATAGAGCATGAAATAAAGACTAATTTAAGTAACATACCTTTTATTCCTTCCTTTACAATAGTTTATTATTTAATAAAATCTGTTATTTTGGTTTGTGCTTTGCTTTTACTATCTAAATCATTAGCATCATTCTCCACAGATGATGTTTTAAAGTTTTTTTCTTGTCCTTCTCTGCTTGAGAGAAATTCTTTTACCTTATTCAAAACCTGAATGGCTTTCAACGCAGATGAAATTTTATCTCTTTCATAAACTTTTTTGTTGCTTGAACTATCTAATTATGAGCATCAAATCACACTTAGATTCAGAATCTGTGATGTCACAACATTTGTATCACAAACTAGATAATCCTCGAAACTCTATATCTGAGGTAATATCTAACTCTTCCCTTTCAATGGAATCTTCATTTTCTCTCTCCTCGCTTTCAAATTCATCATGTCTGACCTCCAGAAAACCTCCTTTTAGAAAGGAATTTGAGATACATTTCCTCCCTACTCTCTCACATGCTGAGAAAATCTTATAAAGAGCTTATAGCACATTTATCGCCTTTCTCCTGTCTCCAGATTCTATATTAATGACATTTTTTCACCAGCTGGTTTCGATAGTGAATTTAAAATGTGATCCCCGAATCCCTAGGATTTGAAGCTAAATTTAATAAGGATAATTTTATGGGCCGACATACTGATTGGGTTTGTCTGTTGCTATAGTAACCTGTGGGGTGTAGGTGGTGCAGGTTCAAATCTTTTAAATTTTCCAGGGTGTATAATTCTCTTCTGTGTCAGTAAAACTTTCCTTGTGTGTGTATGTTCATTCTTTGACACCTGTATTGTCTTTGGTACAGCTTTACTAAATACGCCATTGTTCCACAAAACAAACCAAATATACAGGAATTTTATTGTCCTTGAATGCTAAATATTGACCATATTCCCTTCAAGCATTATTATTGAGCAGACTACTCACAACAGTGGGGAATGGTAGAGTGAAAAAAAAAATGACCACAGCTGTTGCTCGATTTTTATCAGTCAAATAAGTTAATGGTAGAAAAAAATTGAATCATTACTTTATGTTTTTAGATGAGAAAGACTGTGAAATATGTATGGATATCTTGCAGTCTTTAGAAGAAATAGACGAGGAAGCAAAACTGTTTGGAGTTGGTTTTGTAAAAGTAAGCAATTCCATTGCCTCAGTTCAATATGGTGCTCACAGCGTTCCGACATTGGCATTTTTTCGTAAAGGTATCCCGGCATTTTTTGAAGGTAGGATTCTTTTAAATTCTCTTTCCATGGGTATTTAAAATCTAATTTCAATGTTCATTGTTATTGATTGATTTCTGTGTCTTTTGTATGCAATATTATGTAGGTTCCATGGGTGATGCAGAAAGAGTTTTGAATTGGCTTACTAGTCAAGATATGATTGATATGAAAAATGAAATAGAAGAAGTGAGCAGGAAAATGCTTGACAAACTTTTGCAGGAAAACGACTTTATTGCTATTTTATTTTGTGAGTATTTACTTTTCAATAAAATTTAGTTTTTTGGGGAAAATTGTTAAATTAAAATTTATTTTTAAGCTTTAAAGTTTCACCCTTCCTTTATTTTTCTTATCTTTAATACATTATTTAAAAACACATTTTCATACATCATTGAAAAGGAAAAAAAAGAAACGTGTAGTTGAGAAGGTTCCAAGTGTTTAAAATGCTTTTTTATCTGAATGATTTATTTGTTATTCCTGACTTTACTGCAGATGATGGAGATTGTCCTGTATGTGAAGAAGCTCTTGTTGCACTTGAAGAAATCGATGATGAAATTGATGAATTGGATATATTGTTCGTCAAGATAAAAGATGCCCGTTATGCTCGAAGATATGGTGTGAAAAATTTACCCTCACTAACCTATTTCCGAAAGAGATTCCCTACTGTGTACCATGGTAAGTTTCATTTTGGAGGAATTTAATGTGTAAAATAGTGTTGTACACAAGCATCTAATTTAATACATTATAAGTGTTTATTTCTCTATACTCTATTACAGGGCTCGAAATACCCGGGTGCACAGGTGCACTGTGCACATGAAAATATAATTGTGCACCTAATTTTTACCACTAAGTGCACGCAGTGCACCTAATTTAAAAACTCAGGTGAACGCAGTGCACCTGTATTAAAATATCTATTTCGAGGCCTGCTCTATTATCTCACTAGAGCTTGCTTATCGTAGTAGCATTTGGAAATAGTATCACAGTCAGTTTTTGTATTTCGGAAATCGAGGGTGTAATGTATGTATGTATGTTAGCTGAAAATTGATACTAGAAATTGATTGAACCCATGGAACCCAATGTTAGTACTCATGAAAGAGAGTTTTTTCCCTTTTGCACTAGGAGTTAACATGTTGTGATCTATGTTGAATGCACCCCAAGAAAATGAAAAATAGCAAGTTACTTTTCATGTTTCAAGTTATCTTTTATTTGAAAAGTGGAACACTCAAAGCACTTTTCTGGCCCAGTGGACAATTCTACAGTGTGTGCACTATGTGGTATTACATATTTTCTGCACTCTGCTTAAAATACCAGTACTCAGCAGTGGCATAGTGTCCATGAAAGCCCCCAAGCCCGCGGGTGGCAAAAAAATAAAATCTATAAAACCTGATCTAAAAACGACTAGTTTTCAATGTAAATCAGTGTAAGATATCAGTTTCTATTTTAATGCCCTTGATTTTCAATGCAAATAGTCAACTAGGGACTATTGATGCTAAATCCTTTCAGCATCAAACAGTTTTTTATTATGTTTGGTTAATAGCATTCAGTCCAGATACTAGGTGCAGTGGTCTACACTCTAGTGTATCATCTCCCTGCTCTCTCTATTATGTAAATGACTAAAACAAGTAAGCTGGATCATACCGCACCCTGGAAAGAAAAGTGACACAGCTCAAAGTTGCAGAATTTGAGAAACATCAACTTAAAGGATACTATAAAACTTATATTGAAATAGTATAAGTTTCTTTTAAATTTTAGCTAAGTATTTATGGTGGTAACTTTCTATTACATTCTACTAGCCACTGGGTGGTTAGCCCGGCGTTGCCCGTAGTATTGGTTTGCGCCACTGGCAACGCCATAATGTAATGTATTAATCTGGTGTAAAATTTTCCGCAGATTTCAAATATGTTGAAGATATATTCAATAGAAAAATTATTTATTTAAAGAAAATCATATTTTTAGGTATCAATTTAAAGCAAAATTTTCCACAGATTTCAATTCCGTTGAAATTTTTAATCTATCTTTAGCAATTCGGATTTTACGAAAAAAAACTTAACAATCCCAGTCAATATGTTTTTTATTTCTTGCTCTCATTTGCCGAAAAGGGGACAGGAAATGTAATCTGTTTCATTTTTTTTAATGCAAAGGGCAGAATATACAATTATTATTATTATTATTATTTTTTTTTTTTTGAAAGAAAAAGTTCAAGTGACGTCACAATCTCTTGCAAAAATATAAAAGTAGGTCACGTGGGTAGAAAAAGTTCATTTTAGGGGGTTTCTTCTTTCGTCCGGACGAAACGCGTTTGAAGAACCAGGTAGAGAATAAAACTATTAAATTCATTAAAAAATCTTCTAGATTGAATTTTAAAATTTTACCACGACCCAGAAGTTGCAAAACATTTGGACTACCTGTGTGTCAAATCTCATTGCTGTAAGTGCCATAGATCATCAGGATTTTGCGAGAGTGAAATAAACAAACAGACAGACAAACAAACACTTCCTTTTATAATAGTAGAGATAGAATAGTAATATAACACACTGGGGCACCTCATACATATTTTTCAATAACATAAAATTTTTAAATAACATCAAAATTTTTATTTTTTTGACTTGTGTTACTTTTCTTACCGGGGTGGGATCCATAGACTTGTCTGAGATTGTACGCAATGACACCGTTTGGGCTACTTTTTAACTTAGGGTTAAAAATGCTTTACTTTTATTGTCTTTGCTAAAAAGATTCTAGTTGATTTATAGAGTTTAAAGTTGGCATCATATTTTGTTTTAACTCTGAATCGAATCTTGGCAACCCCAGTACACTGCTTGTACTAATAATTAATATTTGATCATTTTATAGAGAAAAATATGTTCTGGATTCATCTCATTAAAACTGATGCATTTCCTACCTTTACTTGTTTTTAGGAAACTTAACTGATAACATGGAAGTCTTGAATTGGCTGAAGAAGAACAGGTATCGAAGTCGAGAATTAAATCTGTTCATGTTTTCCATTATTGCCATGGGTGCAGTGTTTATCCAATACACCTGTTTCCTGAAGTTTTGTTTTGGACCTCTGATGGAGAAGAAAAGTTAGCACTTGGGACAATAGTAACAAAATGACCGAGAATGGTTTTGAAAAATGAAAAAATATCATTTTTGATATCTGTTTTCTAAAAAAAAATGTGTGATAGAATTCCAAGTGCCCGATTTCACCGCATTCCTTGTGTCATCTAAGTTATTTTTCTCATGATGAACTTCCATCACCTCTTCACTTCATTATTTCTCCGTACATTTGTTCCTCACGTTATGAAGCGCATCTTTGCAGCCATGTAAATACTGTAAAAATCATTCAAATTGTATGCATTATAATTACAAAATCTACTCTTTAAGAGTGTCTTAATTTTCTTGTCACATTTCTACGGTTATTTGTCGAACTTTTCTGTATCCGATGATAAAAATTTTATTGGCTTTTCATCTAGAAATTGTAATTAAAATAGAAATAAATCCAAATTGTGATGTATTCTTGTTATAAATTTTAAAAATTAAATATTTCTTAAGAATAATCTTTGTTTTTCCTTATTTAGTTTTATTGAGTTAAAAATATAAGAGAAAAACACGGATGAGGCTATGCAGTTCAATTTATGTTTTGAATATTTAGTTGTAGTTAAGACAAACAAAAGTCGATTGATTGACTTAACCACACACATGAATTTCGAATAACAAACTGAGGGATCTGAGTTTCATGAGATTTAAGACAGAAGAGATGGAAAAGCATGTGATAAATGACACAAAGCATGTGAAAGGTGCATAATTAGCAAATATAAGACTTGGTTTATAGGTTTTGAGAGCAAATGTAAGGTATTTTTTTATTGAATTAATAAAGTTAATCTTGAATTTGAGGTTAATTATCTTAGAACTTGATCGAGAAATGAACAGTAAATTTAAATGGAGTGTTTGAAGTGTCAGGATTTTAACCCTACATGTTATACTCTATAACAGGTATGGGCAACCATTGGAAAGTTGCGGGCTAAACTTAAAGATATTAATGAAGTCACAGGCCGTAGATAATAGGTAGTTGTGAAAAAGTAATAATGATAAGGTTTATTTTATTTTATAAAATAAAATGGTAGTTATATGAACAGAATAATATTCTATTGATTAAGTATTTACTTACAATCCCCAGAAATTAATGAGAAGTTCTTACTAATACACAGGCGCAGAGTGTTTACCAAATTTTCATCTGTGAGCCTGGTTCGATACTTCGATTTATTAGTTTTCATCTTGGAAAAAAACTTTTCATATTTATATGTGCTTCCAAATGCTCAAATCATTTTTCTTGCAAATGCTCTCAGCTGTGGGTACTTTTCTTCGGCAAGGTATGTTCTGTAAAAATCCCTTAGCTCCACGTCTTCAAATTTTGACTTCAAATGTATCTCTTCCTGAAGCTCGATCAACTCCATTTGCAGGTGTGTGGGAGCCTTCTCTACATCACTTTTCATCGGAGTAGCAAAAAGGTTAAAGCAGCTATCCATGTTTTCAAAGTCGGAAAATCTATTAAAAAATTGCTCCAACAATGATTTTAGTTCTTCAGCATATTGAGTGTAATCAATATTTTCGTGACTGGATAGTGTTGAAAAATGATAGCAGCTTCCAGATCGCATTTGTGTTTCCCACTAGAGAATTTTTTTTAACGCTTTTAGATGGCTGTACAATTCGTTTACCAACTGATCTAGTTTTTGAAGCTTCAAATTCAACTCGTTTAAGTGACCCATGAGGTCAACTAGAAATGCTAAATCACATAACCATTTCTGATCACTGATTTCAGGCAGTGATTTTTTTATTGATTTCCATAAAATCGGCTATTTCCTGTCTAAGATCGCAAAATCTTTTTAACCCTTCTTTGCATAATGGTGGAAATTTCCATCATAACATTGAATGCCCAAAAATTATATAAAAGAACAAGTTCACTTTAAGTTGATCGTGTCTGGATACCTTTTTAATGTCCATTGCATAATAAAAAAACATAGCTGTCAAAAATAGGCAAGTGTCACTATCAGTAAAACGAGCTTGAAGTTGTCATTCCGCTGTTTGTTGTAGTTGCAATAAACGTATGATTTCGTTTTTAATTTTGTTTTATTATATTTGAGTTTCTATTGCTAAAAAAGTGAAAATGAGAGGAAGAAAGATTTGTAACATGTGTTTCTGTTATTTTTAGAGCAATTTCTGAAAAAGTTTGCGTTTAATTTAAAAAATACCACATGATACCATCATATTGTTTTTTTGCTAAATTTATACTGTAAATATATACTAAGATTTTTTTAAACCATTTTTCCTTTAATTTTGAACATGAATTATATCACCTTGATTTATTTCACCAATAAAGAAAAAATCATGCAAAGAAGGGTTAACATTTTGCCTTTGCTTAAACCATCTTACTTCGGAAAAATATGTCACATCACCATATTCTGAAGAAAGGTCATCCAAAAATGCTTTGAACTGGCGATGGTTAAACGCGCGGGATCAAATTATATTGATTGTCTTTATTACCACATCCATAACGTTCTGCAATCGGATGGACTTAGAACACAAATTTTGTTGGTGGATAATGAAATGTAGGATTATTAAATCTACACATTCAAGCCAATTGCTTTTTCTTTCAAAATTCTAATGTAACCTTTTCGTGAACCGACCATAGAAGGTGCACCATCTCTGCAAATCCCAATTAATTTGCACCACTGCAAACCATACTGTTCAATAGCACTTTTAACCTCATGAAAAATATCTTCTCCAGTAGTTGTCCCTGTTACAGGCCAGAAATCCGAGTATTGTTGATTTGTATCAGTGATTTTTTAACCATCACATCCGCTAGTAAGGAATGGAATCAAGAAGTGCAAGGCCGTTTCTCGGATACAATATAAAACGAAATTTATAATAATTAATCCCGATTATCCGTGGAATTGAGTGACGTAATATGTCGCCGATAACTTGTCTGGCGACTTTGAAACCTCGTTTTGATATAAATTGTTCAAAAAAACAGGCTTAACCATTTCATATATTCAATACTAATTTTATTAGTAAAGATAATAATTTTTAAGGTAGTATTGAAAATACCTACTTTTACATTTTTATATTCAGGTGTGCCGCAAATATTCAAGATATTTTAGTGTGCCGTCAACTAAAATAGGTTGAAAAACACTGACCCACGTAGTTCAGGCTTTTGTTCCCCCACCCCCTCACTCTCTTGTTGGCGAGAACCGAGGATATTTACTTTTTTTTCGAGCGTGATTTTAAATTGTTTCGCGGGCCGGATCAAAAGCCGGGGCGGGCCACATCAATATATGCTCTCTCTCTCTCTCTCTCTCTCTCTCTCTCTATATATATATATATATATATATATATATATATATATATATATATATATATATATATATATATATAAAATCAACGCACCAAGAAGAAGTTTTCCGTTTGCGATAAAAATGGGTGGATGTGAAGAACATACATAACAAGACAAACGATTAAAATTTCAGTACAATTGAATGATTTATTTTAGAGTTTGACCCTTACAAAGGGAGGAAGTCAATAAGGCGTTGGTCTACCTCTGGCCTGGATGCAAGCTGTCATCCGGCGTGACAGAGACTAAAAAAGTTCCAGGATGGTGTCTTGCGGAATTTCTTGCCTAATTGTCTCCAACTGTCAGGCTAAAGGGTCAACAATCCGAGATGGTTGCAATCGCCTTCCCATAACGTCCCAAATTGCTCTATGGGAGAGAGATCAAGAGACCTAGCTGGCCAAGGAAGTGTTGGGAAAGCTTGAACACAATTCATAGCCACACGTGTCGTGTGCGTCCGGGAATTATCTTGTTGTAAAGTAAGTTCGGGGTGTCGCAAAAGGAACGGTAACACAACCGGTCGTTGACTCGTCTACTTACCGCTGTGCTGTAAGTGTGCCAGAAATGACTACTAAAGGGGTCCGGCTATCAAAGGAGATGGCGCCCCAGACCATAACGCCCTGTTGTGGACATGTGTGGCATGCGATAGTAAGGGCAGGGACACCAGGCTGCCCTGGACGTCTCAAAACACGTCTGCGGTTGTCGTCAGAATATAGTTGCAAACAGCGCCATTCCAAGTTGCTTGAGTCCTGCACTACTGTAATTTTGCACCTTCTTGGGGTGCGTCGATTTTTTTTTGTTATAGAGTGTATTTTAAGAATATTAATTTTCCTTTGTATCAACCCTCATACAGAGAGGAGGGGAATTATTTATATTAAAGAGGTTATCCATTTCTAAAATTGGTTTCAGTTTATAAAGCTATAATTGCCTATTTAATTTTATTTGGGTAATTGAGATAAAATATTTTGCTACTCGATCAAGAAAAACAGGGCTAAATTGAAATGGCTAATCCCTCCAGCAAATGATTCGTACAGGAGAAAGGGCCCTGGAGGTTCTCTTGGCCTCACCTGTGACCTAAGGGATCAGACGGCTTTGTCCCGATTCGCCAGCGGTCATCTGAAGACCCTTACTTTTCATGGAAAACTCAAGATTTTTCCAATTTGCGGAAAATGTGCTACAGAAATGGCCTCCCCAGACCACATTTTGGACTGCCTTCAACTTTCCTGGAAAGATCTGGCCAAGGAGCCCTTGAGAGTTTTGGACTTTTTGCGTGTTTTTAACCTTATGGAATTTGTCTAGCTGTCGCTAGCTTGGAGATTTGTATTAAAAAAAAAAAAAAAAAAAAATTATATACATAAAAAAACATCTAATTTTGATCGTATTATCGTAAAAATGATTTTTTTTACTATTTTAAGGAAGGGTGTTCAAATAACTCCTTAGCAATGAGTATAAATGTTGTGAAGTTAAAAAAAAAATTTGAAGTATCTTAATGAATGAAATAACTGCACATTTCATTTTGAGAAGAAGTCCATACCTTTTCTTCCTCCCAATGTTATATCTTGTAATAGAAATTCACTTGAAATAAATAAGTAATAATAAATAAAAATTCAAAAAACTTGAATGTGCATTGGAAAATTATTTGAAAACTATCTATGGCCACATATTCAAAAGCTATCAATCTGAAAAAGTTCATAGATTCTGTTCAATAGAATCTCTTTCCTTAATATCTGAGGTAATTTTGGTCAGTTATGTTAGAATAATAGTGCACAAGTTTTCCTCATACACTATGGAATCAAACAATTATAGAAATGATATAGTTTGATTCTGTATTCCTATTGTTTTCGACTGTACAGTATTTTTTTACTGATATCTGTAGTGTTGGCTTGACTTTAGTGTTTTCTAGAAATGAATTCAGACTTGTTCTCTATAGCTTGGTAGTCTCGTATGTCAAATTTATCAGCACTTATTTTTCCAATGTGCATGTCTGAAGTAGATTCAAATTTTAAAAGAAATTAAGTGATCATAGGGATATGCAGTCAATCTTTATACCAACTTATAGCTGGACTTTACTAAAAACATTTGTAATTGTTTTGAAATTATTTAAGCTTTACGTTGATTTCCTCAGTAAAAAAGAAATTAACATATACATTTAGATTTTTAGCTAAGTGTTTACAAATCCTGATAATAAAAGGTAACCTCAACACGTCTAACGAATAATCAGTAATCATCCGATAATTGCTTCAGTGTTACTTGATTCTTACAGGCTTTTACTTTCTTGATTTATTTCTCTGAAAATTCTTCTAGTAATAATTCTTCTAGTAAATTTTTCAATGGAGTCTAAATTCACAAGTCTTTCGACTCGTAAACAAAGTAAGATAAACCAAAAGTTTATTTTGAACAAATGCGCAGGATATTTAAATTCCTTTAAACTTTGCAAATTAAAATTTGAGACCATAGTGCAGTATGCTATATGTACTACTGAACATTGCCTAGTAGTACATAGTAAATATGTATTTCTAGGATAGTGTAGTTCTGGATCACATAATATATGCGGGTATCTGGGTATAAAGTATCAGAACACCTCTCTTTTCCTGTTTATTATGTATGTATGGAGAGGAAACGAGCAAGATCAAATTTTACTGAAAAGTTCGATATTTTGTAAATTGTAACAATGCTTTAACCTTATAACTAGGGCAACTTTTTGCAACAAATTGAACTTTTTTTCATGCGTTCTACGCTGCATGTAAAGTACTAAAACCGAAATTCCTCCTACATGGGGTGTATTGTAAGTGAGTTATAACCGCAACATAGATGCAACTTTCTGCATAAATGCAAATTTTTGCATAAATCCAACCACCTGCAACTTTTTTAAATATAGCTTAAAATTTATTAATATCAAATTATTATTTCTTTTTTTGCTCTCTGAATCAACCCTTCGATCACGTGTGTCAGATCTTGCGTAAGACGAAGTATTGTGGATCAAACAAGTTCATGGTAAGGTGTTCGTCCTAAGACGAAAGTGAAATAAATGGCAAAAAAGTACTATAACACATTGGTTGGCGCTCTTGATAATCCAGAGGAAACTTGCGTAATCGACTGCAGAGTTTGCGAGGTGAGTGTCGATCATTAATATGTTGCTCGCCTTGTAGATGACGTTTTAAAATCTCAATGTTGAGCGAAAGGATTTTGCGCTTCTACTATCCGATACAACACATTATACGACTACGGCTGGCGCAGGTTTTCAATGTTAAAGAAATTACTGGCCAAGGATTGGCCATTCAACGTTCTTCTGTATTTCAGTATGTATTATAATACTGTTGTACACAACTAAAATGGTCAATATATTTTGAATTTTTTTTCATTTTTTACGAATAATATATTTTAGAATTTAGTGTATCAAAAATAAATGCAACTTTAGAGAATGATAGGTGCAACTTTTCCCATTTTTACTGCAACAAAAAAGTTACCCTACTTGTAACACGTTGAAAACGTGGGTGTGAAAGTCATGCCGTTAACAAAGCTTATTTATCAAACCCTAAATCATTATCGAGCATTTATCGATTGTAGCAAATCCTCAGAAATCATGATGGCCCATTGTCATAATAATCACGATAACCCATTGTCATAGTGGTACAAATTGTCTTAGAACCTACAAATCATATCTTACCAGAGATAGTGAGATAAAAGCTCAGCAAAAGTTCTCGAGTATTTCATCGTCTTGGAAATAACATTCAGTGAGTTTTGACGTGACTCGAGGTTCACTGTATTGCGATATCGCAAAGAACGGGGACTCCCATTTTGCCCGCAAATGTAAAGGACTGTGAGCCCTCTCTCAGTAATGGCGTTTACTTTGGATGACCGAGAATAGGCGTGCGATCTGTCTCAGACATGCAGATAAAACGCCTAAACTTACTTCCATCGTGTTCTACACATTTCAATCCGTCAAATGACAGGTTATTTAAAAAAGGACTTAACTGTTCTTTCCTCAAGTCAACCATGATTGAAGGAATCCTCCATACCCTCATTTCTTCAAGTGGGAGACAA
Source organism: Metellina segmentata (assembly GCA_947359465.1). Classification (NCBI taxonomy): domain Eukaryota; kingdom Metazoa; phylum Arthropoda; class Arachnida; order Araneae; family Tetragnathidae; genus Metellina; species Metellina segmentata. The sequence continues at coordinate 31,917,771 of OX375875.1, forward strand.
TCACTGACCAATTAAGATAATTTCAGGTATGGGAAGTCTCCCAAGATATCTTGTAGCGTGTCACGACAAGCATAAACTGAATTAGCTTCACATTGAGGTATCGTCGTTCCCACATACGGTAGCGTGAAAACAGTACGAATCGTACACAAGGAGAAGTCATCCAACAGCTAAGATATTTAAGTTCTTATTATTCCAAGAACATTGAGAAATGTATGTAGTATTTACATCATCACAGTAACATCGTTACCACAATTCATAAAAGTATGCATATCACCTTCCAGTGCGGTGAACCAACATCACCCGCTGCTTCTGGCTCCTCTCACCGTTATCTACAACTTCTCTGCCGTAGTCTAAAAATAGCCCAACGGTAAAAGTCAAAAACCAATCACAGATCACCTGGACGAGCACCGCTGGTTCAAGAACAGCAGTTGTTGCCCAAAAATAAAAGATCATAATATATTCGGCATTCCGATGACACAATAGAGTAGGCAAACGTCGATAACCTAACTGGCGAAATACGGTATGAAACTAAATCAATTTTGAGTATTGCTTTTTAGGTGCTTAACAAATTTTACTTTTTGCCAGAATTTATCAAAAACGTGTTCATTTTGGAAATTCCGCTAACACAGATCTCTAACATTAGATTACCTTAAAGCAATTCCAATGAAAAGGAAATGCAGCAAATATTGAACCGAGGACTGTTTCATGTGTTCCATTCAAAATAAGATGTTGAACTTTTTTTCAGTACAAGAGGCCTTTTCTGGTAAACTATATGTAGGTGATGATAATGTTTCTGAGGTTGATATATCGCTCACTCCTTTCGGCCATTTTTAGTAGTGCCTGTTTTCAGAATGCCCTGAAAGAGTAGCATATCCCTGCAAGATCGTCATATCTCACCGCTCAATATTCAGCCGCTAGAGAGCAGAAGTAATATTTATTTTTAATATACATTTCAATCTACTTTTAAACATTAAAATCACTCTCCGGAAAAATCAAGTGTTTTGAGATATGACTCCTATACGCCTTGTTCACTTGGCTTGTTAAGCGTATTTTGCGAAACTTTGCCATCAACAATTCCAAAGAACGAATTCCGAATAGAAATATGATAGTTGATTGATCAAATCCAATTAGATTAAGTGCTCAAAGTCGCCCAAATGGCGATAAACGTATTTTAAGGTTACCCCGATACCATGCGAGAGTGTCAGGGGCAGCTGAAATAAAATCTTCGTTTTCTCTGAAATTCCTCACGAGGCATTGAGAGCTAGATAATAATTTATTTAACTAAATTTGTCACTATAAAATTACAATACAATGTCATTTTTATAGCTAAAAATACAAGACTACACTGGTCACATTTATACAGATATAACAATCCAGAGTTCTTTACATGCTGTTTTTTCTGAGAACGGCCGAGGGCGCTAATTCAGTATCTATGAAAGATGACACAACATCATTAGATGTGACCTTCTGCACGAATGATTTCAGACGGGGGTGTTTTTCTAGCAGTCTTGGTTGCCTGATTTGCATGCCGGCCAGTGTCAAAGCCACGCCGAGATCGCACCACGTGAGCTGAAACACGGGAAAAAAACACCAAATAAATTAAATGCATCTGCTATTGTTTCTAATTTTTTTTTGGTCTAACGCATACTTGACCATGTCCATGAAATCACACGTCTTTAAGAAGTCCAAAACCATCAAAAGATTCTCAAAAACATCACGGAAATCCATCCAAACTGACACACGATAGCATGTGAGCCAAAGAAGCCTGTAAGTTCGTGCATTTAGGACAAACAGGAACAATTTTAAGTCCATTTTGAAATTTCAAAATGTTAGTTTGACCAATTCTGAATGTCGACAAAGTCGACTGTGATTTTCTACTGTGATTGCATAACACCTCCAACGAGGAAGCATATCCTGGGTATCAGTTAGTTTCCCTACACCAATTATGAATAGAAGTTTCTCCATATAATATTGCACATCCTCAACTACATTTGACCTTACTTTACAGAATCGTGTAGCTATTTTGATACATGAAATTCATCTTATCAAGTGGAAGGTTTATTCAAGTACATACAGAAGAATAATACTCTGTGTCAGTACTTAAATGGTGCGCGTCGATAAACTTTAAGAATCATCGAAGATTTCTCCCCTTCTACATTGGACTTTTCAGTTACTGTGTTTATCTCAATCCACTTAACTACTTGCAGACTGAAGTCGAAAATTGTGTCAAACATCTTCATCTACCGTTATATTCTTATTAGTTGGAGTATACAATTCGCATTTGGGCTAATATTTCCCAAGGCATCAATGGAGCTCATAAGCTAGATGATTTCAAGCAATATTTAACGGCAAAAAGTGCCAATCGAATAACTTTTTTAGATGTACACCATTGTTTGGTTTGTCGCCGTACGATTATTTTTTGCAACACGAGACCACATACACCAGTTCCTACAGCTATACAGTACTACTAGAGTAGTACTATGCAGCTCTACAATAATGGTTAGTAATTTGACCATTCAGTGTAAAGTTCTTGTAACTTGATTATATGGCCTTATTTGTATTATTTTATGCTCGTATGCAATAAGTTAATAAGCGTGATGGAGATATTTGTCTATCGTTAAAAGCACTCAACAATTCATTATGTAAGAGAGCTTGCTATGAAGACATTTAATACTACTGTAGTAGTTAAAGTAAATTTAGTTATGTATTACAGAAAAGATGAAAACGAAATGAAAGGATGAGTAACACATATAACTTAACGAAAATCGCATTAATTTAAACTAACATTCAATAAACTAAACTGCGATAGAACCGAGTATAAACAATCGAATAATTAATTACCTTTTCACTCGCAAAAAAGCCACTAGAGAGGTTTGATCTTTCGAGGAACTGTTCATATTTCCCTAAGTACCTCGGAACATCTTCTTCCATCATTTGTTTAAATAAGTTAATCTAGAAAGAAACCAACAAGCACACAACGGTGAGTTATATTGTTTTACATACCAACGGTATCATTCGTTTTATTGCATGTAAATTATACAAACACTTCATTAAGTTGCAAACGTAATTAATATGAAGCGATTCACTCTTAGATACGAGTCGTAAATCCGATTTATAAGGTAAAGTACACTGAGAATTGAGTAAAAAACCGTTAGAATATTACGGTCTTTATATTTTTCAAACGTCAAATTGCAAAGAGAGATCAGGCAGGAAAAGGGATACCGGATGGAATGGGCACATCATATTCGTAAGAATTATGACGGGAGAAGAACAACACTGCAGAAATTGCAATGCCGAATTGCATCTAAACTATAAAGCAGTAGATAAAACCAGAGAAACTGAATACGTGATGAACAAAAAATCGCCCGCTTGAGAAGCTTTTTCTGTCAAGCTAAATATAGGTGTCGGAACGAGTTTCTTATACGTATTCCGAACGTGGCGTCACGTGACTTATTTTTCGAATACGATTTCAGCACGTTGCTGTTAAAAATTCTAAAGAATGAATTATATATATAATAGTTTATTGACTTTGACAATTCGATTAAACGTCTTACATTGCCAAAACTGTGATAAATTATATATTAAGGTGACCCCGATATGTGTACTGAGAGAACAGTCGGGTATCGGAAGTAAATCTTCTTATCTTGGCTTAGCTTACATTAAAAATCCCTCTCATAGGAACAAATAATGAAATTAAATAATAAAAAGGGAGATTTAGTCCAGTCAGTAGATACATTGTGCCTTTCAAAAGATGGGGTAGACAGTTTTTTTTTGTACTTGTATATGTTGGTGTCATGAAAAAACCAAGTTATTCAACATGGCTGATCCCGGAAAAACTTTTGGCGACCGAAAAACCACGAACATTTACTATCTGTTGGGTTTTTTTTCGATACATCTCAGAAATGGTTGAATTTAGGAATACTTTTATTATCTAAAGTTTAAAGAGGATTAAATTTCCTACAATTTTCATCATTACAACCTCTTTGTAGTACGAATAGCAAGCGCGTTACAGCTTCTTGAAAGTAGGCATTTTTTCTCAACAACAATTGAAGTTACTGATTGTGAGCATTCTGAACTTGCAAATATGATTAATACACGTGATCAAGCCATTATCCGTGCTAATTATCCGTGCTCCATTCTCTAGCATTATAGCGCTAGTACGTGCAGGATATCCATCAAATACAACCACATCTTGAGATCCATAATGTCTTTTTAGAAATGAAGAACAACTCTGAGATATGATTGCAAAGGAAGCATTGTTAGGCCAAATAAATTTATGTAGGTGATATCCCCCATCTGCAGCAGCTAGTGCTTTCTTCTCTGTCATTTCATTGCTGTTGATTGGTGTGAAAGCTTTGTATAAACAAGATTTATCACCTTTTCGCATACCTTCTTCTGAAAAAAGCAACATAGGGTAGGGTACAAGTTCATATAAAAATACTTTCAAGTCTTCATCAGACTGTTTCGAAAGGCAAAATCTTTGGAAAAGTGTAAGTGGATCAATAGCAGTTACTTTGATGGATCCTGCTTTAAAACTATTAATAACAAATGCTAGGATTACCACATTGTGTTTTCTCTTGAAAGTCACATTTTTTAAATTGCCAAAAAGCGACCATTTTAGTAACCATGCCAACTTCTTGGGCCAAATGACAGTTAACATCTGCCCCTCCAACATTACCAGTGCTTAAAGACCTTTGGTGTCAGTGTCTCAAAAGGGTGTGTGTGTGTTTTTAAAGGGGGGGGGTCACTTCTATCTCTGTCGATTTCGAGAACTTCGCATGTCCACATGTTACTCTGATGTTTCATAATGTATATGTCACAGAAATTTTCAATTTAATCACAAACGTTCTGCATGACTATCATTGCCAATGTCCATTTTGCCTGAACATTGTCAAAAAATCCTCTCCCACGTGTAATCCCTCCAGAGGATTTCTCAATGGTTTGATCTGACCATATTCCACACCACTACTTTTTAGAGCGTCTTATGGTAAACTTCCTTTTGGCGGTAAAATCGTGAAATTCAGTTGTGTTCATTCATTGTTCTAGTTTTATCATGTCATGGAGGTAGAGGTGCGCACTTTTTGCGTATATGTCCAGCTGCTTGGAAAAATGGTAGTGATTTTTGAATGGTGTCAAGACGAAGTTCCAGTTGCCTGTACGCTCAGCCTTGATAAACTATTTGAGGAGTGTTATCATACGAAAGTATTGAAGCCATAATTTTGCAGTGGGTCCCTTACATTCGAGGGCGCACAAAGCCTGTCTAAGTTTTGTAACAATATTCTTCGGAGAGGCACAGACTGGAGTATAATGGCTTGATCACATGTATTAGTCATATTTACAATTTCAGAACGCTCACAATCAGTAACGTCAATAGTTGTAGAGAAAAAATGCTGCCTTTCAAGAAGCTGTAACGCGCTTGCTATTCATTCAACAAAAAAGTTGTAGCAATCAAAATTGTAGGAAATTAATCCTCTTTAAACTTTATATAAAAAAAAGTGTCGCTAAATTCAACGTGGTTTTTTGGCCGCTAAAAGTTTTTTTGTGGTCGGCCATGTTGGATAACTTGGTTTTTTCATATTGGTACTAATATGTACAAATTGGAAAAAAAAATCTTCAACCCCACCTTTCGCAAGGTAAACCATTTTTTATACCTATTGACTGGACTAATTGTCTAGAATATATCACTAATTTATAAAATAAAAATCTTAAATATTATTCATATTTCGAACAAGAGAAAGGCGTGTATCTCAAATAGGTAATATAAGGCAGGCCTCGAAATAGATTTTTTAACACAGATGCACCTTGAGCACCTAAGTTTTTAAATTAGGTGCACAGGTTATATTTTTAGGTTCACATTTAAAAAAAAATTTGTTAAAGAGCATTAATGTAATGTAAACTACTTTATTAATTGGGTATACAGAGGCTGTTCACACATTTTTTAGACAATGTATATTGTATTCACAAAACTAAATTACATAAAATTCTTGTGTTTTAAATGTTCTATTTGATAGCCCTTATTCTGAACTATCTTTCGACACCGTAATTTTCAGGATAATAATGCGTTTTGAAGTGTCAGAAGAGGTATTCTATCCCATTCCTCCTGAACAGCTTTCCAGAGTTCTGTAAGGGTTGTGGGACGACGTTTAAATAATACAGATTTTAAAAGTCCGAAAGCACAAAAATCCATAGGTGATACATCGGGAGATTTAGTAGGGATATCAGTGAAGGGCCTTGATACCGGTTCTTTGTTCCATTTCTTTTAAGAAATTTACAGTGGATTTTGATGTGTGACTGCTAGCTACGTCTTGATGGAGTTCCACAGATTGATGACACTGTGGGTCAAGCGATGGTCTTTCATTCAGAAAAATTGGCCCTAAAATATGTTCTTGATAGTATTTGGAGTTAATCTTGACATTTTTTCAACTCTCTTTATTTTTAACTTGCCATTATATGAAAAACCAGCAACAATCATGAATCCCTTAGAAAAACTTTCTTTCGGTTCTGTGAACCATGAACTTACATTTTTTTCTCTCCTTTTATGATAATAAATGGCTCTTTCTTTGCTGCAATCATTTAAATACACCCATGATTCTTCTATTGTGATAATTTTTTCCATTTTTCTTTGGATAAGTGCTTTTCATATAGAATTCGGCAGCGTGTTCTGCGTTCAGTGATATGCTTTGGAGAAAGACGATGCACATTGCCTTTCCCCGCTTTCTTAAGATTTAAATCAACGTTTATCATTTTGTTTACAGTGGACACAGAATATTTTAATGATTTTGCAACTGTCCTTTGACTAGGGGGATTTTCTTTTAACATTAGGCAACGTACCTTTGCAATAGTCGAAGATGTCCGTTTCTTCCTTGGATACTTGTTTGGAATTTTTGTCCCACTTGAGGCTCCAATTTGACGGTTTTTTCCTTTCTTGTTGACGATATTACCTATCGACGCTTTAGATATCACAAAACCATGACTCTCACATCGTTTTTGGATAACGGAATATGAATATTTCTCTTCGGAAAGAGCATAAACATAGCCTTCGAACCACTGCTTCGTTAAAAACGCCATTTTTAATAAAAACAAACCTCGCAAGCCGCAGACGATAATTTTGACTTTTAAAAACATAGTACAACTGCAATTATTTCTTTTGCAGCAAACGATTTTTTATTACAGCTAACCAAAATAGTCTAAAAAATGTGCGAACAGCCTCTGTATATAGACAGGTTAGTAGTAGATAGTAAATAAAAATATCTAAAAATCTCTAAAATCTCCCTTTTCCGACACACGGCTGTCGCGACAATCGCTTCAACAGAGCCATCTTGAAAATGTTTCGATCAACGGAAAGTTCTGGTGGCAGGGGCACAAATAAACCCTCCTCCTGTATAAACCCATTACGGCCCAGCTATTTTGTTTTCACATAGTATTAGGAATATTGATTACGCTTCTTTAAAGCGAGAGAGGTCGAAACTAATATTTTGTTCAAACATCAAAATAACATAAAAGACGTCCCCCCCCCCCTTTTTTTTTAACGTTAGGTGAAATGCGTGCACCTTGCGGGAAAAATTAGGTGCACAATTTTATTTTCATGTGCACAGTGCACCTGTGTACCCGGGTATTTGAGCCCTGATATAAGGCATTGCTGGAAAACTGGAACGAATAGGTAAGAATTTCCAACCGCCATCTAATGCAGATTTAGCACTTGGAAATTATGAATAGCCGTTAGAAAACTAGAACACAGACGCACTTTGTGATCAACCCTACACTTCGACCTGTGACGACTAAGTAGCGCTTGTATAAGTTGGCAGTGGCATCAACTAGGGGATATCACAGGAGGATCCCAAGTAAAATCCCTCAGTTCTTCCATATGTGTGATTTTGGAACTTTAATTTTCATAGATTTTTACTAATATTATCGGTCTATCTGTAATATTTATTCCTCATGTTGTAGGTAGCCCTTGCCAGACGACAAAATTATTGGAGGGGGCAGCGAGGTTTTTCGCCCGCTTCTAGGAGACAGCGCTCCTGGTGTAGGTATTTTGTTGTATCAACTAACTTGAGTTACTCATTGGTTAGGGCAGGTGTTCCAAATATCGCCCTTGTGCTTAATATCGCCTACTCGTGTATGCAAGCTACTATACGCGACATCTATGAGCTTATGTTAACCTTGACGGTCTTGGGTTTTGCCACTCGTAGCACCACCGGCAAGTTTCCTATCAGTTATATCAACAACACTATTGCATCTGAAGTACTTGAGGCTGTGATCACAACGTATTTTTTGTCTCCAATCCTTTCAGTGAATATCCAGGTGTTTCCAAATCACAATTTCGTTTATATGACTTGAAAGTACATTACATACTAAAGGTAGGTATGTATGCTCTACTAGCAACTCGTTTTTAATAAGAGCTTCTAATTTCGCCAGGTGGGTGGTAATGGGAACAAGGTAGGCAATATTAGGAACCCACTTTTGAAAATTCTTTTGGGATACTTTTTAAGTTTTACTAGTTAACTTAAACTGACATAAGTAAAGAAGGTATATGATATCTGGAAACCAAGGGAGAATAGTTCCTAGTCATATTCATTTAGTTTCCAGCTTTATTTCACAAGCCAGGAGGCTGAAATATAGAGAAATAGTTAGGGTAGGCGATACGAGGTCTGTCTAAAAAGTATCCGACCTTGAATTTTCAAACGCACAGTAGTGACGCTAAGGCGGTGCCCACTATGCACAGTGGAAAGAGACAGCTTGAATTTTTTTCCGCGTTCCAGTGTGCCAGTTGTTGTCTGCTGACCGCCGAGTGAGGATCTGTTATAAGTGTTCGTCGGATTCTGATTTCTCTCAAGATGACTGAACGAGTTGAGCAAAGGTACTGCATCAAATTTTGTCAAAAGATTGGTGATTCTCAAAGTGAAACAATTTGTAAGATTCAGAAGGTGTTTGGAGACGATGCTGTAGGGGTAACACAAATTAAGGAGTAGTTCAATCGATTCAAAAGTGGCTGCACATTGGTGGAGAGTGACCAGCGTTCTGGCGGCCACAAACCGCTCGGAATACAGCTGTTGTTGAGAGGATGGAAAATCTGGTAACAGGAGATCATCGTTTGACCGTACGAGAGATTGCCGAAGAAGTTGGGATCAGTAAAGATTCCGCAGATGCAATTTTGCGTGATGATTTGAACATGCGCAGAGTGGCCGCGAAATTTGTGCCCATGCTTCTGTCAGAGGAACAGAAAGAACCCAGTCTCGTGGTTGCACAGGACCTGCTTGACACTACCAACACTGGACCTGAGTGTTTCGGAACACCGTCATATAACTGCAGATGAGTCACGGGTGAACGGGTACGACCCTGAAACAAAAGCACAGTCGTCGTAATAGAAGCATCCCGGGTCCCCAAGGCCGAAAAGAGCGAGACAGGTGATAAAGTAAATCACGGCGATGCTAACTGTGTTCTTTGATATCCGTGGAATTTTGCATCACGAATACGCACCGGAAGGACAAACAGTGACTAAAGAGTACTATCAAAAAGTTCTCCGCCGACTCCGTAATGCAGTTCGCCGCAAAAGACGCGACCTCTGGACAGCGAAAAACTGGCAGTTGCATCATGACAATGCTCCATCTCATTCATCGCACTTGATTCAGACTGTCTTGGAGAAACATGGAATTCCAGTCGTTCGCCAACCTCCCTACTCTCCTGACATGGCTCCCTGCGACTTCTGGTTGCTTCCAAAGTTGAAGGCGTCGTTGAAAGGATCCCGTTTTGAGAGTATAGAGAAAAGAAATGCAGAACGCGACGGCGGAGTTGAACACCATTCCAAAAGAAGCCTTCCAGAAGTGTTTTCAGCAGTGGAAGGAACGGTGGGCTATGTGTGTGGAGGCACAAGGGATCTACTTTGAAGAAGATTAGGGTCCCAATCCCGTCATGAAGTAATATATCTTTCCCGGCCAAAGGTCGGATACTTTTTAGACAGACCTCGTATTTGGAACACCTACTATATATCCCAATATTTAACAGTCCGCTGGTAGAAAGGTCTAGCCCCCTTCATAAAATCATGAAAGGGGCCGATGGTATTAGGGCCCCTAAGAGTTGGCGCATGTAAGCGGGTGATCTGTGTTACTGCTAATTCTCAGCCCTTCTATCTATGTATAAAAGGATGAAAAGAATGCTCAAGCCGTTTTTCGAATTCTGTGCCTATATTCTTGTAAATACACAATTAAAATTAATATACAATACAATAATTAAATGACACCTAATGTCATTTAATTAAAAAGTTTCAATGTTTTAAATCAATATGCTGACAACGGATATATTTTACAGCTGTTCGAATGCTGCTTAGAATCCTGCTTATTGAATTGTGAGAAATATCCTTCCTCGAGTCAACGGGGAAAAAATATTATTAAGAGCTAATACAAATATAGAAACATTTCACTGTCATCTAAGTGACAGCTACACACAGTTAGTCTTGAAAAGTGCTGTATCTTTTATTGTTATTTTATTAATCTAAAATATTTTAAACTTTAAAACTCTTCTTTTTAAGTTTCAATAAGCGTATTCTAAGAGTTTTTGGATACAATTGTTTCTCTTTCATAAAAAGAGCTAAAATCAGGCCAGCATGTATGGGACATCTTAATGTGATCAGGATATGTGCCATACGTGAAGTTTTAATAATAGCTTCTTTTTGGTCTGAAAAAATATGTGCCTAGAAGTTTAAAAAAAATTTACTTATAGAAAATATATTTCATTTTTTTAAATGTTTTTAATTTATAAAAAAGAATAAAGATACAGATATTTTCATGATAAAAATCTGTATGTCATTTATATCTACAAGTCGAATCCTCAATAGTTTTCATTTTAAGTATGCGTTTTAAGCAATAAGCTATGTGCTCATTAAACGCTATAGAAAACGACATTTAGAACTAGATCCAATACCTGTTGCTTAGTATCCAGCTTCGAGACATGAGTTCCTCTAATTTTGGAGAACATAACCCCCAGTCCATCCATAATCATATCACAGGTAGCGCTTTCTTCATTATTTTCACCCACAAGACCTAAGCAATGAAGAAGAATGTGCTGAACAGATTACTCTGGGAGTCACACTAATGGATATATTGAGGTATACTTGATGAAAAAGTAAGTCACTTACCAAATTCTCTTGCAAGAAATCTGGAAATTCCTTGCTGTTGAGCGACAATTTTTCCATCCACGTATAAAATGGGTAAGACACCGAAAGGAGATACTGAAATTGACAAAATAAATTATTTATTTCATAGGATTCCTTTTATTTTTATCTCATTTAAATTTTCTTTTTAGAATTTATACTAACGTTTCCTTAAAAAAATTTGAAATATAGGATATGAATATGCTATTACAAATGGTAGTATGTACACTAAGAAATACAAATCTGTCAATTGAAATGATGATGAATAGTTTTTTAAGGTGTACGTATACCATAGAAGATTTGTAAAAATTTTGACTTTAAAAATCCATTTTTTTTTACCACAGATAACTGGTGTATTCTAAAAATCAGTACAGGGAGAGAAAATTAGATTGAGCAAATAATTAATCATCTAATTAAGATATAACTAGCTAATTTTTGAAACATGATATCTCAAATTCTAATATATTCAGAAAGACGATTCACCAAGTAGTAGGAATTCGTAGTAATCACCGGGTTGGTGGGGGGGGGGGGAAGGGTTATTAGCGAGCAGTGGTCACACCTGACCCCACGAAAAGAACTGTCACGGGCAACACCGTGTTGGCCACGCAGTGGCTAGTATTGAATGAAATATTTTATACTATGTGCCGAAACAAAAATCGAAATACCCCATCAGGGTTCGATTGGATTAATATTCAGCTTGTATGATGTACATGAAGAGATAAAGAACAAACCACAGTCTCAAATCCAGAGGACGCTTTATTATTGTAGAATTGCATCCGAAAGGTCAAGCATTTGTAAGTTGTAAGGTCCCCACTGGTGGCGATACTGCCGACATATGGCACGGCAAAGAGTCAACCACTTATATTCCGGTAGTGGTACAATTGACGGTCTAGAACATTCTATAATTTGTAGGTGACAGACCTGGAGACATTTGGGCAAGGAATGTTTCAACGCCATGGAGACGAGCCGTATGTGAGCAGACATTAGCGTGCTTGTAAATACTGTCGTCTATCATACCACAGTAACTTTAAGTGCAATTGTGTGGGAAGATATCACTTGGGACATCCGGTCTCCTCGAGTAGAAGGTAGCAGCAGAAGGTGTTGTCATGTATTTCACGCATATTCATATGTCACGTGTTCCAGGGAAAATTTACTACCACGATGACACCCGACTATATATGGTACACTTCTCCCAAGAGTACCTCCATGGCGTTGAAGCCGTTTCATGGACAGACAGATGCCCATATTTGTCTCCCATTGAGCATGTATAAAATGCATTGAACTATTTACGGAACATCAGGAATCTGGATCATCAGTTGCAGAATGCTTGGAGTGATTTGACACCCGGTAGCATGACTTTGTTTGATTATGACATACCATGCAGGTATTGCCGTCAGAGGGGATCTTGCAACTTACTAATTTTTGACCTTTCGAGGTCATTCTCGGAAAATAAGGAATCTGGACCAGCTAATTTGACACCCGATAGCATAAGACTTTGCTTGACTTTATGCCATACCGTTTCAATGTATGATATGGCAGGTATTGCTGCCAGAGGGTACCTTAAAACTTACTAATGTTTGACCTTTCGAGGTCATTCTGGAAAATAAGGAATCTGGACCAGCAGCTACAGAATGCTTGGTGTAATTTAACACCCGGTAACCTAAGACTTTTTTTTGACTTTGCTATACCGTATAAATAATCAGTATGGCAGGTATTGCCGCCAGAAAGGATCTTACAACTTACTAATTTTTTAAATTTTGACCTTTCGAGGTCATTCCCGTTGTAACGATTTTCCGACAGGTGATTATGAACACAGATAGGTTATAAGAACAGTTGTTCTTGTATTCTGGTTGTTACTATTCTATTAGACGAACATCGATGTATGGCAGTGCTTGCGTTTTGATACGATCAAGAATATACGAAATGTTGGGTGCTGTTTTGAAAAAGCACACGAATATGTCATATTTGTTGTATACTAGAGGAGTGAGATGTGTTTTTCCACCGGACTGTGCGGCGTGTATATTGGAAACTTTATGTTAGATTGTAAATAAATTTTACTGCCCTATTTAGGTATACAGTGCCCTTTTGTTCTTGGTCACTATACACACACTGTCTATCAAATTGGACATTAAAATTTATTTACAATATAACAAAACACAGGCACTGTCATACATCGATGTTCGTCTACAAAAACAGTAGCAACCAGAACACAAGAACAACTGTTCTTATAACCTATCTGTGTTCGTAATTACATGTCGTGAGATCCTTACTCCCGGAATATAAGTAATCTGGACTAGCAGCTGCAGAATGCTTGGTGTAATTTGACACCCATAAGACTTCGACACTATGCCATACATTATCAATACATAATATGGCAAGTATTGCCACCAGAGGGGATCTTGCAACTTATTATTATTTTTTACCTTTCGGATGTAATTTTACAATAATAAAGAGCCCTCAACATTTAAAAAATTGTGTGTGATAATTTCCTTAACTTTTCATGTACATCATACCAGGTTTCTTTCCGCTCGAACACTGTCTACGGGTGTTTGCGATGTTTTGGCATAGAGTGTACATCTATCAACCTATTGAATCTACATATAATACTGATAAAACTATACTATAACATAATGAAAATTTATTTTTAAGCAAATTCATTCCAATTTATGTAAAAAACCGATGGGGTGTTTCCAATAAAAATTTTTTTTTATCGATTTGAAGTAGTTCCTTAAAAGAGTACTTTTCTAGATGAGACCAAACCAAATGCTTCTGTATGACCTTGCCTTATGTACGGGATTCTCCAAGATAAGAAGGCAAGTGCTAGTGATAAGACTTTGATCTGGAATCTGTTGTCATTATTTAAAAAAAAACTGTGTTATCTCTATAAGGGGAGATTCAATATTATTTATGTAAAAAATTCCTTCCTTCGTGCTTTGTTTTCAACGTTTTTTATGTTGAAAATTGCACAATGCATGAAAATGAGATAGTTTTTATCCTGATATGCATATAATTTGTACTGAGTCAAAGCAGCAAGTTAAAGAAGAGTTTTCTAACATTATAGACCCTCAACTTAACTGAAAAAATACAGTGGCATAAATATAAATCCTCGCATATCACAGAATGCTCGATTTTGAAATTTGGAAAAAATTTTATGGCTAGGATTTATATACTATTGAGATTCATATACCATGCAACTGTTCGTTAGAATTTTACACATATGTCTAAATGAAGTCATGCGTTTAATGAATCCACATTTTTACTGTAGATTGATTCTTTTAATTGATAAAATATGACCTTTTAGTCTTTGAATTACATCAGTTTTTTCCTCACTTGTTAGATTAGTAATTTTTAACAGGAAACGATTTTCATAAAGCTTCCATATAAAAATAGTCATTCTTTCCCCAATCCCGGGTTCTATTTTCAATATATGTCATAAAAGTAAATCAAAGTAGAATTATTTATTATGATTTGTTAAGCATTGTGAATTCATCCATGCACATGAAAAAAATGCAAAATCATATAATTTACTAAACATGAGAATATAATAAGACCATTTTCTTCAGCCAACAATGAACGGATAACTTACACTTATGCTGTTTAGGATCAATAACACAATATATTTTCATTATATGAAATGAAAAAATAATTACATTTTAAAGCATTAAAAATATATGTTTCGCTACTTTTTTGTTCTACCTCTCCCATGCCATTTTTATAACAAAAATGAAGTATATATTAATTTAATTTAATTTGGTAATCGCCCTGTGTATCAAGACGATTGTATAACAATTCTAATGATGCTTTTTCGCATATATAACCTCACCGTTCTATAAATTATTTTATTTCTAAATTCGCAATTTAATTTGCCCACACAGACGAATCTTTATTTGTTTGTTAGCTTATTTGGGTCACATTAAAAAACATAATCATTCAACCCTTAACTTGTTTCTGATGACAGATTACGATTAATACAATAGGCCCAGAATCCCTCCAATTAGAATGCCAGAGAGAATGGGCCGAGCCCTTACAATTTGCCATTGAAACAAGAAAAGAAACTCACGTTCTTCTGCTTCGTATATCTTGTCGGGAGAATCTACCTTTTCATCTTCGTACTCTACTTCTTTGTACTGTAGAATGAGTCTCGCCAGCTCACCAGACGTAGGATACACGTAATCAACGATTTTGTAGTTAGGCATGACTGAAAAACATCAAACTCTTCATATAATGAACTGCACTTAGCGATTACATATTTTTGAAATATTCATTAATTATTTAAGCACTGTACAGTTTTTTTTTATTGAGTAATTGAAAGAAATATTACTGCTTCGAAATATCTGTCGCATCAAACTCTATGCGAGTAGGCGTAGCGTTTAATCTAAAATTAAAATAAATTGGTTCACATCTTTGGAATTCCGCTTTAGTTGTTGGTTCTTTTTGAAAAAAAAATGATTTCACTCACTCCAGCTTTCATTTACTTTGTAATCATTCGACATTGGATGATTATCAATTATCAAGGGCTTGTTAAGCGTGGCGACAAAAAAAAAGATTTTAATCATATGTCTTTTAAATTTTGGCTCATAGTATTAACGCTATATGGACAAAAGTATTTGGATACTGTATATTTTTCAGAAAATGTGCTTCATTATTCTATTCTGTTAAGCTTCGGTTTCCTAAAGCTTCGGTTTCCTAAGAAAGCGTAGCCGTGATCTAGCGGTCGTGATATATCGGTGGGTGACGTCACTAAAACGTTGTTTATACTAACACATGGTGTTGGTTTCCTAGAGAGAGTTGTTTGTGAGCGTAACGAAAATGATTGGAGCCGCTATTTCCATGACTGTCGTCATATCGGTCTCAAACAGTTGGGGAACGTTTTTTCTCTTCTAGCGGCCATATTTCATTTCCTGCTCCAAACGATTCGAACGAATAGGAGCGAAATAAATAAAAAATTTTGACTGCCATTGATTAATTCGTTTTTGTAAAATCGGGATCGTTAAACACAGAATGAAAATTTCAACGGATTTGAAATCTGCGGAAAATTTGACACCAGATCGATACCTTAAATGTGATTTTCTTTAAATAAATAAATAATTATTTAATAAATAATTAAATAATAAAATGGCAAAAAAATGAATAATAAAACTGTTTTTGATATCGATCTGGCGTAGAAATTTACGCTGATTTGAAATCTGTTGAAATTTTCACTCTACCTTCAACGATCCCGAAGTTCGAAACTTTGAACTAGAGGATAAAAAACCACTTTGTTTTGTTTCTCGAATAAAATAAACCACGACAGCTGTCTGTGTTGCCCATTCTCCAACGTATTCTGTCCGTCCAAGTTGACACTTCTGTATTGTTATTTAGACGGCCGTCTAGTTATGTCCGCGGCATCGTGACGTATCACGGCTGTTAGATAACGGCTCCACTTTCTTAGGAAACCGAAGCTTTACGGGTAGGCCCTTCTTTTGCTTGTATTACAGCTGCAACGCGTCGAGGCATACTTTCCACAAGTTCTCTGTAAGTCTTAGCTGAAATAGCTCTCCATTCCTCTCACAAGGCTCAGAGAAGAGATTCTTGTGAAGATGGGCGTGAGTAGCGGTGTCATACTCGTTGCTTCAATTTGTACCACAAGTGCTAGATCGAATTGAGATCGAGGCTCTGAACAAGCCAGTCAAGCAAATTCACCTTATTTTCTGGAAACCAGTCCAGCACACGTTTTCAGTATGACGTGGAGCTCGGTCCTGTTGGAAGAAACAGCCATCATGCCGTAGTATTATCGTAGTGTAGGTCAGGGCTCGAAATACCCGGGTGCACAGGTGCACTTTGCACATGAAAATAAAATTGTGCACTTAATTTTTTCCCCACCAAGTCCACGCAGTGCACCTAACATTTAAAAAAAAAGGGGGGGGGCGACGTATTTTATGTTATTTTGATGCTTGTACAAAATATTAGTATCGATCTCTCTCGCTCTAAAGGAACGTAATTAAAATTCCTAATTACACACTATACGAAAACAAAATCTCTGGGCCGTAACGGGATTATACATGAAGAATGTTTACTTGTGTCAATGCCACCAGAACTTTCCGATGATCGAAACATTTTCCAGATGGCTCTGTTGAAGCGACTGTCACGACAACCGTAAGCCGGAGAAGGGAGAATTTCGATTTTTAAATATTTTTATTTACTATCTACTACGAGAGAGCCTATATAAACATACCCAACTAATAAAGCAGTTTATACTGCATTAATACTCTTATATTACGCGTTTTTTAAATGTGTACCTAAAATATAATCTGTGCACCTAATTTAAAAACTTAGATGCACAAGGTGCACCTGTATTAAAAAATCTTTTTCAAGGCTTGGTGTAATTAAGGCCGAATGATCCAGAACGTCCAGGTACATGTCAGCGTTCATGGTACCAGGTACATAAAGCAATGGGCCGAGTCTTAACCAGGAAAAACAACACACTAAGATGGATCCTCTTCTGATTTTCTGCAGTGTCCAGATACTTTTGTCCATATAGTGTGTTGAGGTATAGTTAAAATAAAGACAAAACAATTCAGTATTCAGTTCAATGTTTATCGGAAGCTGAACAGTCCTCTCCTGCAAGATCCAACACTCGATGCCTATTTTTCATTAACGCTCAACTTTCCGTTCTAGCCACCAAGTACTGATCTGTTTCTAAGACGTATTCCTTTTAAGGAATGCTTGGCGCCTAGTGTGTACCGTGCACAACTATTGCAGCGAGAACAAGAGTTTACATTTCGGTTTTAAAATATAGGTATCATAATGGTCTTAGGAATTTAACGAACCGTTGTGAAACTCAAGGATTAGATTCAAAAACATTGTATCGTCGGAATATAGTAACCCGTCATATGTTTGCTCTATGCACTTCCACTTACACGGTAGGTATCTTATAAGACGACCAATCCAATAGTCGTGTAGAGGAAGAAAATTTTAATCGCCAATTTGGTGAGAAGCCGGTATTGTGTTTTTGAGTTTAACCGGCCTTCAAAGACTCAATTTATATTCTTCAGAAGATGGTGTGTTGTAAGAAAGTAAAAGTTTTGTTTAATTTTATCGTTTCGTTCATACAACCTATACCAACTAATTAGCATGCATCGGTATCAGAATAATTCGACTCATTGGTGGAGTCAGAGGGTTCTCTAAGGGCCAGAGCCTCTCCACATAGTTATTTTATTCTTAAATAACTATTATTTTATTCTTAAATAACTATTATTTTATGAACTAATATTCATTCCAAAAATAATATTTGATGAATTAATGGTGATGTTAGAAAGCTATGACAATGGGAATTGGTATTAATCAATTGACACTACCCGGTCTTGAGTTTGATGCTAGCTAGGCGGTATATGGGATACATTATCAATTCGGGTAATCCCGTTCGTCTACACTCTTACTAGGCAGGTTTCCAGAATGAATGTTAGAGAACTCCGATTGGTCCTTGGAGAGAAAAAACTAACGCCAAGCACCAAGTGGTAACGTCAATTAGATTTTAACAAATTGTTTTCCTGCGTGATTAAACTATTTTTTCACATATTTAACCGACGTATTGCTTCAATTCTCCAACGGTGTCCCAAAAAAATTAAGAACCAAATTTTCAGAATAAATTTCAAATATTGGCTTAAAATACAATTTAATGTTATTTATTTAAATATATATGGCAAAACACAGTAAAGTGTAGTCATTTGTGTGCTTAGATCAACTGAGCCATGTCAACTTATGTATGGTAACGAAACAGATCTTTTTAAAAATTCGATAAGATCTTAACTGTGCATAAAAAATCTACTTTAACTTTGGACCTCATTAAAATCACAAGGCTATACAACTGCTTTAACTCAGTAAAGAGGCAGAAATCGAAGTTTAATTCCGTCACACCCACACTTTAAATTTAACAAATTTTATCGATAAGCAGCAATTGTGGGATAGAAGTTGTTTTCGAATGCGAATATACGGCTTAGTTGACCAATATGTAATTGAAATTGTGTAAGTGGCTATTCATATATTATTTTGGTTTACGTTGTAATTATTGCAAAGGAACTCTGTCATGCGTAAATTTTTAATCATTCTAAAATGGAATATTTTCAGATTTCTACGATGAATTAAGATACTCAATTATTGTCGTTGTTAGCAACGTACTTTAAACTTGTTTCATATTTCCCTTTAAGACTGTGTTATAGTTATAGTATTCAAAAGTAAAAGTGTATGTTTAAAGTTAGATTGAAGGACCTAAAATAGTTATCGTGGTTTCATCAGTTTGTTAACGTCATTTTAGTATTTTCATTTTCTTGACTTAGCTTCATGTAAATCAAATGAAAGTTAAAGGACATATAAATAGAGAATACGAAATTTAAATAATGTGGCCTTTTGTTTCATAACATACAATTTTAAATTATGTATGTTAATCTGTTGATCTGTACTTGTAATTTTCAACGAAGGGATTTTAAGGATTACGAACTTTTAGTTTGCAGGGAAGTGTGTATCAGGGGAATCTTTTGTTAAGGGTACGTTTTATAAGTGGAAATAGTTAATTTGAAGCCATATATGTTTGACATTACACTTGTTTCTATTCATAAATTTTATAGATTTTCTTAGATTTTTATTAATTGAAAGTTTAATTTAGTTTGTTTTATAATTAGTTACGAAAATAAAACTGCTTTCAAATTACAATACATTTGGTTACATTAGCCCGGTCTATTGGCACCTACATCATGTCTTCTCTAAACACGAAACTCAATATACATAAAAAGAGTAACAATACATATTTAAACTTAGTGAATCTCTGATTGATCAATAATTTCGTGAGTTTAAAAAATTTTCTGTTGAAGGGATTCTTACAAAACATAAATGACAAGAAACATGTGCACAGCAGTCCAGCTAACCATAAGATAACTAATAATTTCTTCAAATATTTGTTCTCTTGAGATCAGTATCAGTTTTTCATCTATTTGGAAATTATCAATACTTTAATTGAAATGTTATTAAGGTATCATGCATCTTTGTTGATAAAGTGAATTATAAAATCCTGAAGGAACATTAAACTACTTATTATAAGTAACAACTTCTATTTGATGAAAATAGTCATTGAGAGTTATGAATAATCAGGTTTTTTTGAAGGTTTGTGTGGATTTCAAGTGAGATTGAGTGATCAAAACAAACACATACTCTTCAGTCTAACAATGTTTTAAGATGGTAATGGATGAAATAATCAAAAATACTTTGATAGTATCTAAATTAATTACTTTCTTTAAAACTGCATTTTCTATTGTTGATTGTTTTTTTGGGTAGGACAAGATAATGTATAACAGATTAAAATCTTGAAGCAATTGATAGATGAACTCGAATTATGTTAAGAAAAGACAAAAAGCATCGTTTGTTCTTTTTAGAAGATATGCTTTGGGAAAACATTTCTCATTTTAGACGCATTTTTCACATCGACAGCAGCTGCGATAAGGGCTTCATTATTGTTCTGAGCAGTAAATGATATCAGGAGTTGTCACTATCCTCAATTTTATCTTTTTAGCCCGTAGTAGCCAGAAAGTAGCACCATAACGATAAGCAGGTGATAAAACTTAAGGAGGGCGTTGCGATAAAATGTCATCAGTTCGAATGCCACAAGATTACGAATTGAGAGAATGAATGATGTTTAAAACAATACATATAATAACATGTTCACAAATGAGTACATGCAAGGAAGTTTTGAATTTCAAGTTTCCTAGTACTCTTGAGGAAGGAAGGAAGTTTTGAATTTCAAGTTTCCTTGTACTCTTGAAGTTTAAAGAACGATTTTAAAATTAAACGTTCAAATGACGTTTGATCAACAAATTTTACGTTCATAAAGGACATTAGAATAAACTTTTTAACAGTTTATTTAAAAAGTTAACTCTTCAATGTTAAACTTTTTAACAGTTTATTTAATGTATGAAAGCTATAAAGCGTAGTGGATTGAAAAAAAAAAACATAACAGAATGTTTTTTTTGGGTGAAAGAAAGCATTCAGAGTTAAAATTTAGTTCCAATTCTTTCACAAGGAAATTTAATTTGTTAATGTGAAAGAAATGATACATCCATGTTAATAATAGTTTATAGGAAATAGTGGATGCGAACCATTTAAAAATAAACAAAATAATTAACAGATTTTTCAAGTTCATAATATTCTGGTAATATGCGACATTTCAAGACGGCTTATATGCCTGATTAAAAGTTTATTCACTATAAATACTTCTGAGGAGCTCAATTTAAAGAACACATGTAAATTCTGAAATGAGATTTTTTGATTTGATTGTTCCAAAAGATAGCCATTTCATGTATTGAAATGGATAAATAGGGAAATGATATGTGTATGTGTATATATATATATATATCTAAGTATTTCAATTGTTATGCAAGATTTGATGTGGGCTATTCAAAAATTATTCAATGCTTAGAATTTAAAAGTTCGTGAATCCAAATTCAAAACACCCACGTTTATACACATTAATTAATAATGAAGCAAGCATTATTAACTATTAGTTAAGCTAATATTAACTATTATCAACACAAGCATTAAATACCTTTAGAAGTGGAGGTATAATGATATACAAACAATATAATGGAGGAAATTATCATCCTATTCAGATTACCATAACACCTGCCTTTTGTTGAAAACTTACTGCTCTTAACACACTATCACGCTATACTTAAATTAAAAGTTAATTATATTATATCATGCTTCTAATAAATTTTTTTTTTTTTTGATGGTATAACCCGTTTAAGAGTTAATTGAATTTTTATGGCATAAATGGGTTCAATCTTAAAACTGTGAACTATTGAACTGTATTGCTGTTGACTAAATTAATTTTCAAAGTTTCACAAAGCGGCGGGTTTTATTAAAAGTTATTTCGTAAAAACCTAGAAAATTGATTGAAAATGTTATTCTAGATATCACTATGTATTTCACTGAAAAAATTCCTCGTTGAACATCCTTACCTTTATTTTGTTTGATGTTATGCCTTTCCAATTCTCAGTTGGATATCTCATTTAAAACAACGACATTTGACCCCTTCAAGGTCAGAGGTATGTCTTTTGTAACAACAAGTGAGTTTAAGAAAATATTACATTAAAAAAGTGTTTAATCGATTGTTTTGTACAACCAAAACAATTATTAGGAAGATGATTATCAGGTAAATCAAAATTCATCTGATTTGTTTGTATAATATAAGTACTTAATGTGTGTGTGGATCATTTATATGGTATGTGTATGGATCGGGTATAAATGCAAAAGTTCGATCTTGTAATTGATAGAAATAACATTTAACAAGACGGATAAAACTGAAAATGCAATTATTTTTTTCTCCTGCCCGGTCAATTGAATGTTATTCACCACGGTACTCCAAGTACGGATATGTGACTTGCTGCATAAAAAAAATCAATGAACTAAAATACTACTACTTTTAGGTAAGGCGTCACATATTGGTAATCAGAATCCCAAGAAATGAATAACATGCTTTTCACTTTTATTCTATTTGCTCAGTTGCTGTTAATAAACAATAGGACTGAAACATTTTGATATTTCAAAGGAGTGGGGGTGGTTTTAGGATTGACAATTATGCCATAAAACTACGTTGATTTGAATCTGTTCTTGGTAAATTTATTTGGACTTTAGGATCACACTTGGATAAGTTAGATGATGCAGTTGGGATTTTATTAACTGGACGGCGAACACCGGTATAACCATTTAATTCACCGTGGTCCATAAATTTACCATTAAAAGGTTTCGTATAAAAAGACAGAACACCTAATACATGCTAGTGATTTGTGGTTTTCATGCCTTTAAGCTTCTGCAATGCAAAATTAACTGTTATACAACAGCAGTTAATTATTAAATAATTCGATCGCATGATCTGTAAAATATCGAAGTTTCATTTACCTGATTAGTATTCGCTGTTCCTTGCGAACGATTTGCAAACGATGAGGGAGGGAGATCCAGTGAAGGTGTGGCAGCCCTACAGCTCGTTTAATAAATCTTTATCGGCCAAAGCGAGCGATCACGTGACCTACCTGAAACAAGAGTTATTCGGAGGACAAAGTTTTCTGATAACTCAGCTATGATAGGAAGAGATGGACACCACATACTGTTGTTGGCATTGCTTTATTGAAGTTGATGACATTCCAAAACATTTTTTTTTTGTTTGGCAGAGTATTTTATTCGGCAAAGATAATGAACTATGCAATAAGTAGTTTTTAAAAGTATGTTTTGATAAGTTTTATCTACTAAAACTCTAATGAAATTAATGCTGACACACACACACACACACACACCTGAAGGTAGCATCTGCGCTACTGCTTCTTTATTGTTGAAATATATTGAAGGTGTTGTCGTTATTCACATTTCATACTTTCCTAAATCTATTTTTAATGAATATATGCATCGATATAAGCATTTTATACCTCCAAAAGAAGAAAAATTTATCAAAATATATTAAACAACATTTCTTGAACTCCTTACTGTTATTACTCACACAACGAGCTCTCCTCACACATGTCACAATTAGCTTCAGAACGTCCACTTCATGTGTATCCTATTCACCGAGGGGATTCGGTATTTTTCAACATCTAAAGCTGTTTTGTCACGTTAACTCATATTTCCTTTTCTGCGCTGACTTCTATTTTCCAGATTTCTCATTTCCTCCTGTAATAAGACTGCAGAAGAATTCCATTAGTGGGGCAATCTCTTTCCCAGTAAATACGTCTTTTGTTGTTATTTTTAGACTAATCTATAACGCATTATTTAATTTCATGTTCACGCCAAATTTCGTCAAATTTTTCGAAGTAGATTTTTAATTATGCCTTTTTTTTTAATTTCCATTGATTTATGATATATTATTAGAGCTGCAATCTCTCTCACAGTAAATACATCTTTTGTTGCTATTTTTAGACTAATCTATAACGCATTATTTAATTCATGTTCACGCCAAATATCTTCAAATTTTTAGAATTAGATTTTTAATTATGCCTTTTTTAAAATTTCACTTGATTTATGATGTTTTATTTGTGCGGCAATCTCTCCAGTAAATAAATATTTTGTTGCTATTTTTAGATTAATCTATAATGCATTATTTAATTCATGTTCATGCCAAATATCGTCAAATTTTTAAAATAAGATTTTTAACTATCCATTTTTAAAATTTTTCATTGATTTATGATATTCCATTAGTGCGGCAATCTCATTCCCAGTAATACATCTTTTATTGCTATTTTTCGACTAATCTATGACGCATTATTTAATTTATGTTCACGCCAAATATAAAATTTTTCGAATTAGATTTTTAATTATGTTTTTTTTTTGCAATATTTTATTGATTTATGGAAAACAGTATATTCGAGTGAGAACGAATAATACCGTGCCTTAAAAATAAATGAGAGGTCATCTCAGCTATTAGCGTTTAAATGAGTAAAATCTGGGGTAACCTATCTGCAATTAGTGAACCCTCAGCCACACTGAAATGAGATGCTTGTTTAATAGAGAGATACACACTGATCTAAATTACTCGCATTTACGCTGAAATTCAAATTATAATAATACCACTTTAATTTATAATAGAGTAAAACAAGAAAAGTTCCAATTGGCCTTGATAGGTAGCTCAATATCAATACAAAATCTATCAGGTTTCATACTAATAGACCTTTCTATACTAATGAGATCTTTAAACATACTGTTGAAATCAAATGGTTTTCTTATCGAGTTCCAATATACACAGTCCAGTCACATTAATGTGACCACGTGTCAAAAGCCAGAATAACCACCTTTGGCAGAGCGGACCGCTGCGAGACGTGCAGGAAGAGAGTCAGTTAGGTTTCTGAAGGTGTTCACTGGGATGTTGAGCCATGCCGACTCCAGTGCCGTGGCCAGCTGCGCTAGATTACGCGGTTGAGGATCCATGGCACGAACAACCCGATCGAGGTGGTCCCACAGATTCTCGATTGGGTTTAAATCCAGTGAGTTTGCTGACCAGGGGAGTACGGTAAACTCATCCTGGTGCTCTTCGAACCACGCACATACACTGCGAGCTGTATGACACCTCGCATTGTCCTGCTGGTAGATGCCATCAGTCTGAGAAAAATAATTCGCATGTAGGGGTGGACATCGTCCGCAAGGACAGATGCGTATTTGTGCTGATCCATCGTGACTTCCACAATGATGAGTGCACCCAGTGAATGCCAGGAAAACATTCCCCAAACCATAATGCTCCCTCCTCCAGCCTGGATCCTTCCGGCAATTGTTGCAGGGTGTTTGCTTTCAGACGTTTCACGCCGTATACGCCAACATCCATCTGTCCGATAGATCATAAAACGTGATTCATCTGAAAAAGCCACCTGTCGCCTCTCTGTGAACGTCCAGTTGTGGTACTGGCGTGCAAATTCCAGCCTTCGTCGCCGATGAACAGCAGTCAGCATAAGTGCATTAACCAGGCGTCTGCTGCGGAGGCCCATGCGCAGCAACGTTCGCTGAACCGTTGTTGAGGATACACTCTTGGTAGCCCCTTGGTTCATCTGGGCGGTCAGGTGCTCAACAGTTGCACGTCTATTCGCCCGAACGCACTCCGTAGCCTTCGCTCGCCTCTGTCATCTATAGCCCGTGGTGCATCACATGTGCCACGCCGCTGATTTCGGATAGTGCCATTTTGCCATGCACGGTATACTTTTACCACGGCGGCACGCGAACAGTTCACAAAATTAGCCGTTTCCGAAATGCTTCAACCTATGGCCAGAAAGCCATGCCCTTTTGGACGTCGGATAAATCGCTACGTTTCTGCATTACGCCAACGATTGAAATGCTTTCCGATGCCCTAGGACATCCTTTATATACACTCCACTGCAATGTGCTGCCACCTGCCTTTTGTGATTGGTTATTTCACGTTGACGTCGAAAGTAGGTGGTGGTCACATTAATTTGACTGGACTGTAGTTAGCTTCAGTCTTAAGAAGTCAATAGCAAGCTGATTCGAATATAGTAATCACTGACACTAAATTGAAATCGTCATTCAATTTTGAGTCACTGAACATTTCCATCTCTTTATGGCTAATGAAAGTATTTATTATTCTATTTTCAAATTGGGTCTTTATATTCAGGGATACCCCCTAGGATAACACAAACACCCGCAAGATTTTCTAGAGGTTGCTGTTCCATGCCAGCAGTTGTCCTGTTTGGGTTATTGCCATATCAAACGCTGACTTGTGCATTTCAGGCGTCATTTCACTAAGGTTAGCAGAAACGGACGAATCACTGTGACAGTGTATGGTGAACAGAATCACAAACCCCCGACAGTTAAGAAAGCTTTAGCACCAGACTTAGTAGTGGGCAACCGAAAAGAGTCATGATGCAGGTCGACGACGATCGACTTTTATTCCTTCCCTTTGAGATCTTTCCATGCATCGATACTGTCAGGAGTGTGTTACTATTGATGGTCGCAACTATGAGTTCCTATTGTGAAACTTGAGTACATCTTATCACACTTTGCTGAGAGCTCTAGGCAGTGCAGGTTCAACTCATACTTGACATTGTCTGTCTTGTGTTTGGTGCAGCTGTGCCAAATATGGCGAACTCTGCCCTTATGTCTATTGATTAACGTGGTCTTGTATTTGGCGCATCTTGGTCAAATAAAGCACTTGCGCCATACAACCAAAACTCCCAACCCAACTATAAATTAGCTACAAATTGAATGCAGTATGACATGGATCTCGATCTTGTTGGAAGAGACAACCATCATCGCCGTAGTATCATCATAATGTAGTAAAGGCCCAATCATCCAGAACGTCGAGTTACACGTCAGCGTTTATGGTATCAGGTACATAAAGCAATGGGCTTTATCCTAACCAGGAAAACAACCCCACACTAAGATGGATCCTCTTCCGAATTTATGCAGTGTCCAAATACTTTTGTCCATAAAGTGTATATATATTCATACACTTATGGATTGAATTTTAGATGCTGTCGCATTGTGGTTCAATAGACAAAAAGTTAGAAACAGGTGCAAGTGGTATGCACGGGTGGGGGGTTCGAAATATACCAAGTCCTATCTAATCAGAAGCTTATATTGATAGTCCACCTCATTTGTCGTATTTTATTTAAATAACGTTTAAGTTTTCAGTAGTTGCAAAACAATATGTTCAACGAAAGTTCTCGTAGAAACAAAATTTAAAGTAAAAATTATATCGTTCAGTCCGAAATTTTAACCAGTTTATTTCTACGTCCTAGTTAATATCCTATCAGATTGGTTTTAATTTAGTAACAACAGATTTTTTTGTACACTAAGAAATAGTATTTTTATCAAGTCAACCTAATTTAACAAGCATGTTTTCCCAACTACCACAAAAGGAGGTTTTTCCGTCGCAAACAAAGTAACGGCTATCTCATACACGTCATGGTAGCAGACATACACTACCCTAGAATAATGAACTTGACAGAAAGATGTGATGGTATAAGGGATATAATACACACTTTAATAGAGGGATGGTCCCCCACGTGCTGCAATTACACTAGCAACCCTTCTGGGAATACTTTCAACAAGGTTTTGATACACAGCTATGAGTATTTGTGTCCATTTCTGCTTCAAGAATGTCGCCATTTCAGCTGTAGACTTTGGACGTGGTTCCCTGGTCCGTAAGCGTTACTCTTACTCGTCCCACAAATGTTACATGGGGTTTAGGTTGGGACTCTGAGTAGGCCAGGGAAGACGTTTTTACATCCATATCTTGATGCCACTGCTTGACAGAGGCTGCAACATGACATGGAGCGTGATCGTCCCGGAAGTAACATTCGTCCATTCCATAAAATTACCAGAGCGTAGGAAGAACCTAATCGTCCAAAATGTTCATGTAGGCGTCGGCGTTCAGTTACCAGGAACAACATACAAAGGTCCCAAGCCATACCACGAAAAACACAAGTTATGCAAATTCGCTGGCGTAAGGTTCATTATTGTAGGGTAGTGTTTATCAAGAATTATGTCGTTATCACATATTTTAGGCTACCTGTTGCAAACACACCGCGTGGTCCCAAAACACCACCACTAAAGATATCGCAAATATGTAGTTTGTTTCTATCTTAAGACCAAACGATTAGTATAGCAGCATTTACCACAGCATCTCCATTGTTCACTAATTGAGATTGATTGTTCACTATTTGTTACTTCGTCTCTCATTAGTGATCCGAACAGCGTAAATACTATAGGGAGTAAAAGGAGGTATGCTATATTGATATCTGAGTGGTGGTAGTATGCCATTGATATTTGTGCAATTAGTCGATACCTACCGACTATCATTAACTTATATTTAATACGTGGCTGCGCTACTTGAGAGTGTATTGGAAACAACTTCAGAATCAGAACCTCGATCATTGGCATCGGAATACTGTTCTGTATTGACTTAAGCATCAGTCATGAAGAATAATATTGTTTGTCTAGTGAAAAATCAATTTAACATCTGCGGGGCTATTTGGAAATGGCATAAATATTTTGATTGCTAATAATTCTTCAAGAGAATTTCGATACTTGAAATCACGCTCGCATTTTTATAAGAACATTGCTTTCTGAAGGCTTTGACCTATCTCCAAATAATATAAACACACACACACACACACACACACACACACACACACACACACACACACACACACACACACACACACACACACACACACACACACACACACACACACACACACACACACACACACACACACACACACACGCATTTTTATAAGAACATTGCTTTCTGAAGGCTTTGACCTATCTCCAAATAATATAAACACACACACACACACGCACACACGCACGCACACACACACACACACACACACACACACACACACACACACACACACACACACACACACACACACACACACACACACACACACACACACACACACACACACACACACACACACACACACACACACACACACACACACACATACACACACACACACACACGAGATGAGAATAGAACGAACAAAACTTAAAACTTGAACACCTGTATATTCACTTACGTACATGGCGCAGAAAGATTTTTGTATTTTGGCAAATATGTATAAAATCTGGAAGGATAGAGGCGATTAGTGCAATCAATCTGATAATCTGAGTCAACCCAAAAATAGGTTTAGAGGTAAAAAATATCGAATACCTCTGAAAGGTGAATGATGTGTGATTGAAGTAGACATCCAGAAACTAACTGTGGTAACACAACTAAGATGTAAACTTCTCCCTACGCACTTTACTGGAAAGAAGAATTAGCACCAGTACTGCTACATGTAAACAAAATGCCATTTTATATTTTTAACATATTAGTTTCATTTGGAGGTATCAAGTGTGCATATCGATGGTTATATTAATTATATATGGGTTTAAATTGGTATGGAAAATGAGATTAACGCAGATTGGTTAACGTAGATTGTTTGAGTTTAGTTAGTTACTAGTTTAAACTCATAATGCATAATGTCAGGTTTTTTGAAATGATACCGCAATTAACTCTGACAATACTTTGTTGTACAGTTTCAGAATAGTTACACCATTAACAAGCAAAAAAAAAAGAACTAAACTTAAAACTTAAATTATTTTATTAATTTCAATTTACTGATCTTGTAAAAATAATTACAGCGAGTTTCGTCATATATTATCACCTCTAGAAAAAAACACATAAAAAAAATTAGAGATAGCTAATCTATAAAATGCATCTATTTCCGGGACATATTAACTCTCTGCCAATAATACAAATTTTAGTTTCAATGCATCATAGTTATAGGAACTGAATTATCTGCTATGTTGAGATGACATCAATAGGAAGTAGACTTTTTGTTGAATCAGAAATTCCAAAGTAGGCATTCGATATGGTTATCAAGCATTTTGAAATCATGGGAGATTATTAAAATATTATCAACTCTCATTCCTCATTGAAGATTTGACCACTATCTATTGAATGATATCGATTTTTATAATTTCAAATATATATTTTTTCTTTTAGGATTTACAATGAGTAACTAAATATGCTTCATAATTCTCTGTAGGGGAAGGAGTCGTACTTTGCGACAGTTTTAAACAAATATTTTTCTTGAGGCTATAATGTAGCTGCAGTTTGTTTTTACCATCAATTATGTACATTCATTACCTTTGGAAGAATTTGTCATTTTTTATTTATCTGTACTTCGAACATTAACTGTTTAATAATTTTTTTTTGTTAGTCTATGCAAATGTCCCAAGGTTCAACGTGGTGTTGTACCTTGGGATACATGTTGTACCTTGGAATGCATGCTACTTTTAGACTGTTTGAAGTAGACTACAAGATAAATCAATTCGACACATACTAAATTCAGTAATTATTAACAATTACTTAATTTCAACATTTATAATATTAAATAATGATTTTGAAAATTACATTACCCTCTTTTTAATAATACAATGTTAGAAATCAAGAATAAACCCATTAAATTAAATTAAACTTAAGCACCAAATTCTAAATTGAGTTAAGTAAAATTATTGAACACGATAGGCATATAAATTAACTGCTAACTTCAACACATTTTTATGTCTTTCTCTTTCTCTTCAGAATTATTCCAGAAACATTCATCAGCTGCAAAATTATTTACTCTCAAATACAACAGCAAACCTTGTTCAGACGAAAATCGTAGATTTTCTGAAATAAAGTTTTGTATCCTCGCGTTTTGTTCATTTAGGATTAATGTTTCCCAAAAGAGGTAAGTTAATTTTTTTTCTTCAGGTTTTAGAAAATGCTATAACAATGCAGTATTTATTTGAAGTAATTATTTTTCTCTGACTGAAATCAATTACAATACACTTTCTAATTGCAGTAGCTAATCATAGTGTTGTATATAGTCTTCTATCGAAACAAAAGCCGAATTTACGTATTTTAAATGTTCTTTTTAATTCGAATTAGCAAAATTTCGTTACAGCGAAATTTCCGTTATAACGAAAAAATTTACGGTCCCTTGAAATTCGTTGTAACGGGAACTTACTGTATATACAAATCAAGGAATAAAAAAAATTATTAGCTTGTAACGAAGAAATTCCGTGTGAAAAAAAAGAGGCATTGTGTCGTGAGACGAATTGGTTAGATTATATGAGGACATCGAAATATCTTTTTTGCGTAACACATTATTTTTTTTATATTTTGTTTTTTAATATACGTGTTTTTTTTAAAACTGCAATTTTATTAAATATGTTTCTTCTAAACTGCTGTTTTTATGAGTCCTTGGTCTCAATTAAAAAAATTTATACGTATTTATATATAAAGTTGTACCCTGACATACACGAATTCGACTAAAGCGGTTTTCCGTCGGTCTCACCCATCGAGTAACTTGGGGTAGTACTGTATTTGTTAGCCCAGAATGTTGTACCAAGGGACAAAATCACTGTTGTACCTTGGGATGTCACAAGGTACAACATTAATTTGTCCCAAGGTACAACTGGTTGCCTTTACAAATAAAACAGTCTAGAAATCAATATCAGGTTATGTTTATATTAAATTCGTATGATCATTGAGTAGAACAAAATTTTAACTAAATTTACCAACCTAAAAAATATTTTTATTATAGTCAGTGAAAATACTAGAATGAAAATTGAGAAATCCAAAATATTTACTTACCGGAGGACGTATTTCAATTTGTTGTTTAGCAAATACAACAAACACATGTGAGAAGGTTCTCTGGGGGCAAATGGTAAACTGCAATGTGTTATTTTGGTACTTTCTCAATAGGAGAATGCACAATATCAACTGTTTCAAGGTACAACTGTCCCAAGGTACGACACCTTCGCCTATATCAGTTGAACAGTAAAAACATCTTAAAAAAGACTGTTAGAGCTGTATTACAGTTGTAATTTGTCCTGTGTTTCCTTTAGCTGCCGAGTGTGAGTGCCCTTATGAAGTGAAGGCTGAGTAGCAATGAATGGAGTGAAGCTGTGATAGTGATGGCTAAGCTTGCTACAGTACTCCCTCACCAGAATTTAATAATAGCCGAAATTTGATAGATGACGCCACTAGTAGAATGATTGTAATTTGGGTGAGAATGTGAGAGCTGTATTCACAGTTGTAATTTGTTCTGTGTTTCCTTTAGCAGCCGAGTGTGAGTGCTCTTATGAAGTGAAGGGTGAGTAGCAATGAATGGAGTGAAGCTGTGATAGTGATGGCTAAGCTCGCTACAATACTCCCCCTCCAGAATTTAGCGGTAATCGAAATTTGATAGATGACGCCACTAGTAGAATGATTGTAATTTGCGTGAGACTGTGAGAGCTGTATTCACAGTTGTAATTTTTTCTGTGTTTCCTTTAGCAGCCGAGTGCGAGTGCCCTTATGAAGTGAAGGGTGAGTAGCAATGAATGGAGTGAAGCTGTGATAGTGATGGCTAAGCTCGCTACAGTACACCCTCACCAGAATTTAGCAATAGCCGAAATTTGATAGATGACGCCACTAGTAGAATGATTGTAATTTGGGTGAGACTGTGAGAGCTGTATTCACAGTTGTAATTTGTTCTGTGTTTCCTTTAGCAGCCGAGTGTGAGTGCCCTTATGAAGTGAAGGCTGAGTAGCAATGAATGGAGTGAAGTCGTGCAAATAATTGAGCAGTGTCTGCTATCACAGAGCCTCAGGAGTTTGTTGAAAGTGATTAGCATCTCATTTGGAATTCAACTATCCATCGTTGACCAACTATCAAAATTGTAAATTTTTGCGTGTTCGAATCATGTCCAGGTCACCAATTTAGCAAGACTGAATTAAACAGTGAAACTTCATGTACCAAAAAGTACTTAATGGTAGAGTTGGGTACACTATTTTATACTACTGCATTGGAAGTTATTTTTGTAGTGGTGTTTAAAGTCGCGCAACAGAGTCAGCAGCTGAATTGCTTAATATAATTTATTGTTCAATGCAGTAATTTTACTATTAGGCACTTAAAAGTTTTCCCATGTTTTACATTTGTAACCTATTAAACCTGAAATATTACGTTAATTCTAACGTGCGTCAATCGTTTGGTGACGTTAATTACAATTTTTTTTTCTCAGGATATGTTTAAAAGCCAAAGCATTTGTTTTTACTAGTTTTGATAGTAAGAGTTAAGTAGACAAGTAGAAACTTTCCCTAAAAGCCTCATGGTATTGAGATTCAGACATTTATACTCATAAATTTCTGTTATCATTTAATAAATTATCTGGATTCCAAATACTTCTGTTCAAACTTCATAAGAGGCAGTTTCCTTCCACTTATAAATGAGTAGCTCAATATTTAAAAGGAAAATTAGCTTGACTTCAAGTCATGCATATCGATATGAATCGTACAGAAGCAAATGCTGTTAAATCCAGAAAACAAAAATAGAGAAAATTAATATTTTTTTAATACATACGTTTTTAAATCTCTGGTTTATTAATTTGATCAGAAAAGTATATAAAGACTTTTTTAAAAGGATAGGCTCTGCAACAAAAAAGGATGTGCAAATAAAAACGTAAGCCATTTATGTAAAAATAGATTGTTCGAGATTGTTCCGTGTTTCATCAGTTCATGTTGTAATGTATGAAAGCGTTCGTAAATGTAACTTCAGAACTGGTGACATGTAGGTCACATGACGGATTATTTTCTGTTTTAAATTTTTCAAAGAATTGTTTACGAATGCGGTCTCAGTGTTACCAACACATATCGAAAGAAGAAGAATAATAATTTAGTTTTTATTTTCAAAGATCATGTAATAAAATATTGAAAAAAGTGGACTTATTCACAATGGCTTCAGAAATGATTTTACAACATACTCAGAAGCTATAAAAAGAAGGGCTTTGTGATCAAGGAAAAACGAAAGAATGAGCAAATCCTTTAATAACTAAAAATTATATTACTTAATCCATTAAAATTTACGAAAATCAGAAAAAAATGGCTTTAACCACATTGGTTTCTGAGCGACTCAAATGATGCAAAAATACATTTGAAAAATTGAACACAATTTCTATAAATATTTTTTATTTTATCAAAAACTAAACAACAAAAATTATATTAATTCGATTCACATTGATTTCGTGATGTTAAACAAGTACAGATAGATAAACTTTAACGAAGTCATTCACAGCAAAATGTTTATCAGAGTTAAGGTGTATGTATAGACACTAGAAACCGCAAAAGAAGACCAGGATATTAATTTCTTTTTTGTTTAAAATATTTTCCAACTTGGCTTGCAAGCGCTACTAAGTTATTGTAAGTGTTAGGAATAGTTTTTTAGTTACATGATATATTCATTAGGTACTGCCAACATGTGTACGAAACTTTAAACTCAATTTCTGAAGAACTGTTTTTGCAATATGATGCCTTGTTCCTTGAACGATAACTCAACAATTAATTGGTCTAGTATAGTTATTTTTGTGTCATTATAATCAATATAATGCAGTGGATGGTTTGACCTTCAATTAGAGTTATTAATTAAGAAATTAATTTTTAGATGATTTGAAATGTTGAAATTCATGAACAAATCTTGATTTTTTTTATGATTCTTTGAAGAAAAAGTTAAAAAAGTTCGAAGGAAAACCCCCTATTCCCTCAAGCAACTTCTTTTAAGGTCAAAGCATAAAAAATAATATTATAGGAATAATTTCCAACGGGAATTTATTTCTGAAGAAATTAGAAATTGAGGTATCGTAGCTAAAAAAACACGCGAATTAGTTAATTATATTTCAATTAGAAAATTAATGATGAAATTTATCTGAGTTTTTCGCACTAAAGAATTTCAAGGATAAACTTCTAATCTGTTGAAGAAAAACTGAATTTTTAAAGTTGAAATTTTATAAAATATTACAGTGTAATGTTAATTCTTCAAGCTTTTGATTTTACATATTTGTTACACCCCATACGGTAAGTTTCTCAACACTCTTATTCGGTTAGTTAATGCCCACATTATAGTATAAGACTATGGAGTATATTTCTTCACATTTCGTTTTATAATTATAACGGCGATGAGAGAAAAAGAAACGTTTCTCGAAAAGATAAAAGTAAAACGGATGTGAAACCAAATACACTAGGATTCGAAGCAAGCAACTGAAGGTAAAAGGGAACGAATGATATAGGAGTTTAAATTAAATGCAAATAAGGAACATAACTCACCGAGTTCTTGAAAGTAACGCCATTTATTTATGTTTCTCGACACACGACTCACAAACATAGGATTGCCAACGAATGAAGCGAGAAAGTGCCATCTTTTTATACTTTGTAATATATTATCGCGTAAGTTGTGTTTAACTGATTTATCAAAATGCAAATAATGACAAGGCGAAAGCAGGCAAAGGTTTTTTTGATTTTGATCATCCATACATATCCATCTGCTTTTGAAAACATAATGGTACTTTTGTAGTAAACTGTTGCTGCTGCGCTCGCATTCATCCCAAAGTAACTACATCTAGTAAAACTGTAAAGCATCGCCAGCAGAGCGTCGTCAAACATCAAGTCGCTTGAATCAACCCTACTCAGATACTGTTGAAGATGTTGTGAGATGTAAAAATCTGCCAATATGACAAGTGGCAAGGCAAATCATGGAAGTCGGAAGGTTTAATTCAATAGGTCTGAAACAAGATGGTTAAAATTGAATTTGTTTTCAAAAATACTAGCAAAAAATGGCACAAACACGACGCTATTAAAAAAAAAAAGACCTCAATAAGTTTGTGTTTGCGATTTTAAAATATAAATGAAATTTGCTTTAGGTTTGTTATGATGAAACGATTTGTCTGGTAACCTTAAGAAAACTTCTGCAATAATATTAGCCAATTTTTATTTTATTTAGTCAGCGATTCACTTTTAGGATTCTGACAAACAATAATCGGTCAATACCTCCCCCGCCCCCACAAAAAAAATACGCATTTCTTTGCTAAGAAAGCCAAAAATTATATGTTTCCTGAGGTGATGATCGATTATAGCCTCATTAGAACCCCAAAGTGAATCGCTTAATCAGCATACTATGCCCACTCCCAAGCATGAATGTATTTCGGCACCTGCATGGAGTTTTATGCTGACGGGAGAGGTTAAAAAATTAGTTTCCAGTGATAAAATCATGATAAAAAGTGAAATATTTAAATCTATTGACGAATAATTTTTTTCAATGTAATCAAAATTTCAATTTATAGTCAAATTTTTGTGTCAATAAATAGAATATCCATCGACAAAGAGGTACAGAACAAAACTAGTTAATTTAAAATTTCTGTACCACCTTAAACAGCAACTATACACTCCACCATAATCTCAGGACCTCAACGGACTTGAAAATTTGTGGTCCTAGTAGGAAAAGTGATTCAAAATCACGATAATCAGAGCACAGAATATGAATTCCTATGAATGGCTAAAAAATTACGAAAAACAATCTCAATTTTGTGATCTAGAACTGCAAATTTTATATTAAAAATCTATTAGCGTTTGCCTTACTAATCTTACAAAAATGAAGTTTAAATTAATAGAATTTTATATTCTTAAAGAAATCTCTTCGTGGAGTATACTAAATTTCTAGAGCCACTGTATATAGTAAACAAATTACTTTCATCATCCTCACATAGTAAAACAATTCACTGTTCCCGCCAAATTCAGCATTAAACAATTGGTAAACTGTAGTTAGAAGCTGTAAAATGTTTCCCACAGAGTAAACAACAGTACCGGGTATAGGCTAAATTTAATGGAATGCTCCATGTGGAAAAATTTGTTTTTATTTATTAACTTTCGCCTCAAAGTTAATCATCCAAGCCCCCAGAGAAAAAAACGGTATTTCAAAAAACTTTGTACTCTCACAGAATGTTTCAAAAGCATCCGTGGATGTTTATATAGGTTCTGAAATTACCTCTCCCTCAACTTTCAGCAGAGTGCAGTGATTTATAGGAGTTATCAGAAGCCATCTGCGCGGGCGATTTTCAGGGGTGAACACATGGGAGGCAGTTTTCAAATGAGTTTTCTGTTCTGTATATTTAAATGATCCTATTCTACAAAACAAGTCGTCACGTCGCCCGGATTAGAAACATCCTATTTTAGCATTGGTATTTAAATAATGTAGTACATACATAAAACATACACAATACAACAATACAATAACTACTATGTTTTGGTATTAAATAATGTGTATACATAAAACATACACAGTAGAATTATACAATAACTACTATGTTTTGGTATTAAATAAAGTATATACATAAAACATACACAATACAATTATACAATAACTACTATGTTTTGGTATTTTAGCTATACATATATACACTTAAATTCTGTAAAGATCTAGAGCCCAGATAACTGACAGAGAATATCCTACACTGGTGAACGTAATAAAATTGTTTTGTACTAAGAAATAATGAAATAAAATTACTTTACAGATGAAACTTATTTTTGTTACCTAAATAAAATAAAATGCTAAAAGTACGACCACCATAAGAAGAGATTTGTAAACTCCTGACTCACGTGGTACTCTGAACGATTTTTGATTACCTTACTTCAATCTTTTTATGTAATCAGAATCATGCGACCAAAACTATAAGTAACATGACCGTTAGACTACTGTCTTAAATCTTAGACTTTCGAGTGGAAACAAACATTAATCATATCAATCTACTGAATGGGAGAAGACGCCCATCCATTGATTCATCTTCTGATTGGTTGACCCTACATAATAGTATATTGGCGATTTCACCATTTTTGTCACCACTTTGTAGGAATATGAATTCACACATCTAAGTTTTCGTAATATGCTACATCACCAAACGAGGCGATAAGGCGCCAAATAGTACAACCGAGTCTATTTTTCAGAGTTATCACGTGACTTCTAGTCACTAACGTTTGTCGCACTTTTTGAATCTTCTCTCAATAGTATAGCTCAGTTTACTTATATTTCTGGTCTATGGTATACAACTGAGCTTTAGCGGGATATGCTTTAACTTCTTACTTCAGAATTACTGTTGACAAAAACGGGCTTAGCGCAGACAGAGAGGAAAATGGCATGGCGGTTCTCTCATTTGCAACCCTAGAGAGGGACTCTATCAGGAGTGAAATGAACTCTCCCAAAGAAAGGGAATGCCCAAGTCTCTTCTGGTGATGATCGAACTATTCTGCAAGTTTGAAATTGTTCCTTTTTTATTTACATATAACATATTATTTATCATTCCAATCATCCTTCGCAATATTTCTTTTCGATTTCCCAACCAAAATGGCAGGTTACCAGCTTATTCGTTGTGAAGCTATGATGTTCAGCACGAGACACGGATTAAAAACATTTAAAGGCGTTTCATATCGATCTGAAGGAAAATCAGAACTTGGTTCAACACTCTTTGCACATCACAGGTTCCAAAGCTCTTATTTTCTTCAGTTTTCAGACACCGCTCCAAGCCTCAGCTATAACATAGAATGATTTTTGACGCATTTCTTTCACTGTTTGTTACGAAGATATACAGCGCGCATCGTCTTTGGAGAGAAAGGACGTCACCAATCCCCAAAAGGATTAAGCATAATGTGTTTTGCGATGTCTTTTGTGCTTCGACGTGCTTGTTCTCACCTTTCAGAATTCCTTGTCCCATCCGGATTCTTCGTTTTCAGGGGATTCGCATGTTCTCGGATACGTATCGAAGTTGCATGTGTCTGAAGGCCCTGATACCTAAAAATAAATGGGGTAGAAAAGATATTCAAATTTAAGTTTCGTCTTTTTGAAATACACTAGGCTAAATATGTTTTTAAGGTGTAAGTATACACTAAAAATCACGCAAATCGATCAGAATATCAATATTCTTTATTAATTCCAAATATATTTCAATTTCTTAGTTTTCAAACGGTGTCAAGATCTTGCAAATATTCGAAATAGTTTTCTAGTTACAAGGATTTTCGTTTGATACAGTCACCACGAACAGACAAGCTTCCTAAACTTAAAACTCGATTTCTGTCGAACTGTGTTTTTGAAATAGGATGCTTTGTTCAAAACATGTTATAACTCCACAATGAATTAACGTATTATAATTATTTTTGCATCACTATGATTTATATAATACAGTAAATATTTCGAACCTCAATCAGAGTATTTAATTTAGAAATTGATTTTTAGTTGATTTTTAAATGTAGAAATTTCTGAAAAATTCTCTTTTTTTACGCTTCTTTGATCAAAAAAGTGTAAAAAAAAACTATTTCTTCTAAAGACTTGATGAAGGTTCAAAAGATGAAGAATAATACTAAAATTAATTTCCAACAGGAGTCGTCTTTCTAAATAAATTAGAATTGGAGACATAATTAGCATGTTTTTTTAAATATTATAT
Organism: Metellina segmentata; assembly: GCA_947359465.1. NCBI lineage: Eukaryota > Metazoa > Arthropoda > Arachnida > Araneae > Tetragnathidae > Metellina > Metellina segmentata. Next base: position 31,957,218 of record OX375875.1, read on the forward strand.
CTTAATTAGATAATTAATTATTTGCACAATCTAGTTTTTCCTCCCTGAAATTATTTTAGGATTGCACCAATTTTACCTCCGGTAAAAAAAATAGATTTTTGAATTCTAAATTTAAAAAATTCTTCTAGGTTAAACACATACACCTTAAAAATAAAAACCCTAATGGTAAATACTTACCACCCCATATGAATGTATGCGTATAAAAACGAAGTAGTCACGGCCCTATGGTTTAGAATTAGGGAGACTATATATATATATATATATATATATATATATATATACAGGGTGGTCCCGAATTCATGGTACAAACTTTAATGGTAGGTACAGGACATTGTAACAATGATTTATTGTATAGGAATGTATAGTCGCAAGTGACGCGAAAACAGGGGAAATAACGGCCGAAAGGAAAAACAAAGATTTTATTGAAAGCGTTGTTGACAAGTGTCATGTTTACAGTAATTGTTCAAAATTGCGTCCACCAGTATCGATACATGCTTGACAGCGTTGGTGGAGCGATTGGCGTACACGTTCAAAGATGCCTGGTATTTCACGCACACCTGCAGCAGCTACAGATAAGCGAGCGACGAGATCCTCATCTGAGTCAACTGGAGTCTCATAAACAAGATGCTTTAGATGTCCCCATAAAAAGTAACCGAGGCTCGATAAATCGGGAGATCGGGGTGGCCAAGGGACTGGTCCACCACGCCCAATCCATCGAGTACCAAACGTGGCATTCAGGTAATTCCGTACATCAATGCTGAAGTGTGCTGGCGCCCCATCGTGCTGAAACCACATGCGGTTACGAATGGCGATCGGAACATCATGCAGCAGTTGTGGTAACACTTCTTTCAGAAAAATAAGATAGCTTCCGCCAGTGAGCCGCGAGGGTAGTAAGTATGGGCCAATCAAAAAGTCGTTCACAATACCAGCCCACACATTAATACTGAAACGTTGTTGAAACGCATGTCGACGCGTTGCATGTGGATTATCGGTTGCCCACACATGGGAATTGTGCGCATTAAAGACACCCTCGCGTGAAAATGTCGCTTCATCTGTAAATAGCACATAATCTACGAAATCCGGCTGCAACGCACATTGCTGCATCACCCACAGGCAGAAGTTCACGCGGCGAGGATAATCTGCCGGATTCAATGCTTGTACTTTCTGAAAATGGAAGGGGTGTAAGCGATTTTCGTTTAACACTCTGCATACAGTCTGATGACTCACACCTACGTCACGCGCAACAGTTCTTGTGCTTGACTCGGGTCTATCAGCCACAATGTTCAAGAAGCTTTCTTCCAGCCTTTTAGTGCGTACAGCTCTTACTCGACCAGCGCCATGTCTGTTGACGTCGAACGCACCTGTTTCACAAAGTTGACGATGTAACCGTTGAAAAATTCTATGATCCGGCATTCGTCGATCAGGATACTCCGCGCGATACATTCGTAACGCATCTCTGCCGTTACCATTTGCACGGCCGTACATGTAATGCATGTCTGCTTTTTCTGCATACGTAAAGTCACCCATCGTCTACGGCAGCACAATTGTGAATGGCGCTTTTCCCTACTGCGATGCATCATGTTCAACAGCGGCTAGACATCTACTGCCCTCTACCGGCAATGATACCAACCGATCACTCCATTTCTCTTTCCTTTTATTTCCCCTGTTTACGCCTCACCGCGTCACTTGCGACTATACATTCCTATACAATAAATCATTGTTACAATGTCCTGTACCTACCATTAAAGTTTGTACCATGAATTCGAGACCACCCTGTATATATATATAGCGAAAACAAGAGTAAGAAGTCCGAGCATCGAGGTTCAAATTAGCAGAGGTAGGTACACTATTTTAATTGACGTCGAACTGGAGCTACACAATGGGATATTGGAGACGACCCGGAATTAAGCCCAAAGGGAAAGAAAGAATCGAAGGAAACACCACGTATTTTTGAACCACGGTTATATGACGAGGTCACACCTGACTGGCATCCTACTTTTCGAAATTCCACACCACGTCAACGTGATAAAATTAGGAGAGAGAGATCAAAAGGTATGTACTAAACGACAAACAGAGAGTATGAAGGATGCACGGCTAACTAAATTCACAGGTTAGTTCACAGCCTTCCGAGAGAAATGCACGAATTAATAAAAAGGCCGAGCGAGAAATGTACGGAAAATATAAATAATATGTTAAAGGGAAGTATTTAGGAAGATTTCTTCACATATATTCTGCACACTAACAGTTAGTTGCGTAAGAAGTAGTGGGCCCGTTATGGATCACCGAACATCAAGAGCACCCCTAGACATCAAATGAGATCATTTTCTGTTTCGTTCAGATAAACTTTTTAATCTAAACATATTATAAGTCTAAATTCACTTAAATGTGCTATTCGTAATTGTTAGTAAATGTAGTTGATGCTTGTTTACTCATTTACTACTTCTACATTTTTATATTAGGTGTCTCATAAATTTATAGACAGTGAATTGACGATTCACAAAGCGGTTTCCACCGAAAGACTTGTAGTGGAATCGGATTTTATTGCTGTAGAATAAATTTTACATTTTTTTCCAATTGATAGCGTTATTAGTATCACTTAACCAGAACACCACGCAAATAAGTAGTTAAGATAGTGTAGCATTTAATTAGCTTTTGTGAACGTCTTACAATAGCTGTTGTTCAATATGTCCACTACCTCCACCAAGGACATTCTAAAAGAGTCTAATAATGCTACTCATAGATGTGGGAAGCATATCAGGGTCTAAGGCAGTTACCTCACAGAATATGGCATCTTTCACTGAACCAAGAAAGACGGACTCCTAGTGAACACTCGAGACTTTAAGTTGTCCAATTGCCAAACATTTGTCAAGTCTAGAGACCGCGGGGCTATATGTTTCCACTTTCTTTTTACGTTTTTATACAGCGATGTCCATTTGTTGTGAAGGTCCTTTATCCTCTTGTCTCACAAGGCGTTTCAAAGGAATAGGTCCAGTAACGATGCTAGCATTGAAGCCTCACCACACAACGAGTCTTGGTGCATGTACAGGCTCTTTTGTATGAAAGTGGGGATTTTTATTTGCCCAGATTCTACAATCCTGAGTAAGGGAAAATGGGCTTCTTCTTTGAGGAATCTTTGAATAGTCTACGAATTAATGGGACACACTATACATAGAAAATACCTATAGTCACATGACATTCTTAACATACCTGGAATATTTCTTAATATTCTAGCTAACCATTTCAAGGGGGGGAGTGAGGTCAGACGTCTTGCAGTCACCCCTGAGTGAGTTAATGCAGCTCAACAAGGCATAAATTCTTTCTCGAGCGGATCAAAGACATTTGTTAAACAGTTTGAAACGATCTCAAATTAACCTTTTGACTACGGCTATAGATGTAAGAAGAGCGATTCTTTTTATTTTTGGAGCGATTTTTATAACTTTCAAGGTACAGCTGCTGTAACGGCCGTAGTCTAAATTCTTTCTTGGCGTGATTCTTCTAACTTTCAAGGTACAACTGATAAAACGGCCGTTGTCTAAATTTTATCTTGGAGAGTTCATGGTAAACTGTTGTACCGGTCGTAGTCTAAAGGTTAATATTTTACGGTTTGGAATAACTTCGACTTCAAAATTTAGAAATTAGTAACATTTCTTCCATCAGCCAGTATACCAAGTATTAAAAAAAAAAAAAATATTAGAATTTTATATGCAAATATAAGCCACTGTCAAAATCAGTGTTTATCAACCTATTTTGGTTGACGGCCCACTAAAAATATCTGGAATTGTTTGCGGCACACCTAACTATACAAAAATAAAAAATTGTACGATAGAAAAAAAAACCAAAACAAATAATTTATTTACAAAATTTATTCAATCAGAGGGCTGTGCCTGTTTTCTTGAACAAATTAAATCAAAACGAGGTTCTAAAGACAAGTTCGCATTTCATCGTCTCAACTTTTAAAAGTCTCGCTTTTAGGACTTGATTTCTATCAATGCTGAAAATTCAAATTCACAGAACCATGAAGAGTCAAAAGGTAGAAGAATTTTAATAGCTTTTTCAAGGTGATTGCAGGGTACAAATTTCTGTTATAAAGCCAAAACTGATCCAAATTTTTCTCGGAGAATGTTGAACAGTAAACATTACGTTTCTCAATTTAATGAGCTGTTCTTTTTCTGTTGTGTCAAATTTGGTGTCTTGCAAATTACGAATGGATTAACCATTCATATTCGTCAACTGAAAGCGAAGGAAAGCAGCTTGTAAGTGAGGTTTGAAGTTCGTCAATGGTGCTTATAATTTCGTCTGTAAATTTTTTCCGACTGAGAATCTCATTGACACCCGGAAAGCAGTCAAATTTTCCTTTTGATATTTAAGATTTCCACAGTGTTAATTTTTCTTCATATTACTTCAGTTTTGATGTTGATGTGACGATATTCTCGGATGGACCTTGAAGACTTAAATTCAGAGAATTCAGCTTTTCTCTATCAAACATGTCCGCGAGAGAAATTGAACTTTAAGCCGCCAAATCTCTTCATGAAGTGAAAATCCAAAAGATGTTTCCTTTCGACTTCCAAGAACAAAATCACTTCTGATTTCCGGTGTAGGAGACCCTTCAAAACCTTTCCCTTCGAAAGAATACTTCTTCACTACACAGAAATGGTATATGAGGTTATTCGTTTCAATTGCGATGATTCCGAATTCGATGTAGCCATCTTTATACTTCCGTTTGTTTCTTTGTTTATCTTCTGTTTGGGAAGCATCAGATTTTACTAAATATTTGTTCATTATGGCTTAATGAATAAAGCATTTTTTAATTACACTGGTGTCCAAAATTATCTTTACATGCATAGAATCACGTATTTCACAGAAAGTGTTAACTTAATTTTATTAATTTGTCTGGAATGAGACATAACATAACAAATATATACAAAGGAAAAAATTTAAGAACACTGCATATGATATAAAACTAGGCATGAAACCATAAAAATGGACGGAACCAACTTTCGGTAATAAGTCGGAACCAACTTTAGGTAATAGGTTGGAACCAACTTTCGGCAATAGGTCGGAACCAACTTTCCAAGATTGGATGGAACCAACTTTCCAAGATTGGATGGAACCAACTTTCCAAGATTGGATGAAACCATCTTTAAACGATTGGATGAAACCAACTATCAGCAATAGATCGGAACCATATTTTGACAATTGGTCGGAATCAGCTTTTGACAGTAGGTCAGAACAAGCTTTTGATAAAAGGTCGAAACCAGCTTTTGGGAATAGATTGGAACCGACTTTCGACAGTGGGTCAGAATTACCTTTCGGCAATTGGAATCTATATATTGCATACGTTGTAAACATTATTCCACTCTGCAAGGGCTTAATATCTATTTCTCTAACCCATACCAAATCGATCAAGAGTTTGAAGACATCAGACAGAAGGACTTCATTAAAAGCCTACATCCGACGTAACCGGGGGCTGAAACAAAAGAAAATGGTTAAATACAAATTTGTAGATACCAGAATAATTTACCACTATTATTGAACGATGCTCGAACACTTCAAAATTGAGAGAATGGGTGGAAATTCACAATCTACGCTTCAGTGGACGAATCCACAGTATCAATTTCGTAATCCAGAGCCAGAGCTCTACCACTTACGACTGCTGCTATACTACATAGTTCACAGCAATGCAATCACTTTAAAGAAATTTAAAGACTTATTTATTTCACAAATCTTTTGATTTTAAGAAAAAGACAATTTGAATCAACGTCAATTACAGTTGGGGTAAAAAATAATATCAAACAAAAACGTGGGAAAACTAAATTTAAACATTTTTTTTAGTAACAGTTGAGAACAAATACTTAACAAATACTATTTCAAAGTTACAAAACCCATGCAATTTAAATTTTTTGTCGAAAACCCTCGCGGCACAATTGACAATCTCTCGTGGCACACAGGTTGAGAAACACTGGTCTAAATTTTCTAGCATAATACATATCAGGGTTACTTTAAAATGCAATTTATCGCCATTTGGGTTGGTTGGCATTTAATCTATTTGGCATTGACCAATCAGTAATATTTCAATTCGGAAATCATTCTTTAAAAATTTTATTGATGGGATGCTGAAAAATCGCATTCGCCAGCCCATTTGACCACCAAAGTTAAGCACCTTCGGTCGTGAACATCACTCGATTCAAAGGTGTGTCATGGCTTCGCTGAATAATTAATCTAACTCCTTGCACCTGCATTTTTATGAAAGTTTCTCGTTTATGCTCCTTCTTTTTATGATGTTTTCCCTTTTTATGATGAGGAGATGAGCTATTTCGCAGCTGGAGTTTCGTAAGTCCAAAATGGTATTCCAAGACTAGCAAGTGACATCACTTTCAGAATTCGCATATGAAACACATATCACCAAATAAACACCTCCGCCATCTTTGTTTATCGTGACTGAAAATGCCTCTCTTAGGCCTTCACGAAAGTGTGCAAATGTTATACGTCTGTTAGCTAGAAAAGTGTCTGAGGGCTCTAAAATACACATGGGTTCTAATAACAATGGGTCAAGTACCATACGGTATTGTTATATCTGTGCAATTTAATATTTCTATATATAGATATTGCACAGCTGTCCCATCTCATTTCAAATGATGAAAAATTGAATGCAATAATTTATGGTGTAACTTCTGATTCTTATGACATTAATACATGTAAACATGCGTTTCTAATTCAATTGTTGGTCCCTTCGTGTATTGTTATCTTAATCTATATACACTACCCTACAATAATGGACCTGACAGCAAGATGTGATGGCATAAGGGAAATAATACATTCTTTAATAGGGGGATGGTCCCCCACGTGCTGCAATTACACTAGCAACCCTTCTGGGCATACTTTCAACAAGGTTTTGATACACAGCTATGGGTATTAGTGTCCATTCCTGCTGCAAGAATGTCGCCAGCTCAGCTGAACATTTCGGACGTGGTTCCCTGTTCCGTAAGCGTAGCTCTAACGCATCTCACAAATATTATATGGCGTTTAAGGGGGTCCGGGGCACATTGAAATTTTTTTTTATTAATTAATTTAGAATTTAGAATTTTTTTGTACTGATTACCCATCTAACTAATAAACAAAATCACAACACAAAATTTTTCCAAAAGTTTTTTTAAAATTTTAAATTAAAATGTTTTGAAAAAAAGAGGGATCATTTTAAATTGTTAAAATTCAAAATATTCTTGATCAATTTTCAAAATTCTTGCAGTAAATTATTCACAAATTTAAAAACTTTAATTTTGATTCAGCAATTTAAAAAATATTAATTTAATAAAAAAATAAAAAATATTTGAATGAACATTTTTGAAAATTTTAAGGTACTTTTTTTAAAAAGTCATATTTTTAAAAGTAAATATTTGTTTCAAATTTGCTGAATTAAAATTAAAGTATAATGTTTGAAAAAGATATATTCCAAATTTCAACCCTTAAACTTTATCGGTTTTCGACTTATAGCAATTTGAATACAGGAAATCTTGAAAAAATGTACCATGGAGAAAAACGCATTTAAAGTTTTAAAGACAGATGTTGTTGCCATGACAACAACTGTCAAGAGTGTTAGATTTTCAAAACAACGCACCACAAAAATTATTATATCTCTAGTTCTAATTAAGGTAGAAACATGATTTAGACGTCATCTTAAGCAGAAAAACACAGATAATTTCTTAAAATAATAAAAAAAAAATTCGAACATTTGACGATTTTTGTGTCCCGGACTCCCTTAAGTCGGGACTCTGAGCAGGCCAGGGAGACATTTTACATCCATATCTCGATACCACTGCTTGACAGAGGCTGCAACATGACATGGAGAGTTGTCGTCTAGGAAGTAACATTCGTCCATTCCATAAAATTGGCAGAGCGTAGGAAGAATCTGATTGTCCAAAATGTGCATGTAGGCGTCGGCATGCAATTTACCAGGAAAACCTTGCAAGGGTCCCAGGCCATACTGCGAAAAACACCCAAAAAACAAGTAGTCGGATTGTATGCAAATCCGCTGGCGTCTGGTCCATTATTGTAGGGTAGTGTATGTGTTTACCTGTACCTTACTCCATAAACATCAATTCAGAATTATACACTAATCACAGGTATTTTTCTTTTTTCAGGAGTATAATTTATGGAAATGATCTGATTATAGGTATGTTCAGATTAAAATATAGTAGTAAGCCTTGTCTTAATGGAATAATTTTCGTGGGAATCATGTCACTAGTCTAGCAATGCAATAAATTAATACTCAGTGCAGGTGCCGAAAAAATAAAATACCCGTCTCCTCATGCCTTGAATAGTTCCGAAGAGAACGAAAAATGCTTCCATTTGGTACAAGAATTCAACTATCTTTAAATAAATGCATGCAACGCGAAACTTGAGTGCTGAGAATAATGGTCAGCACTAAGCAGCGTCAAGTTCACCCACCCTCTTCCTCTATTTACATAATGTATGTGATAGAACTTCTCCGAGTTTGCGAGTTGTGAGAACTACGGAATTTCCATCCCACCAATCGAATCCGGACATTAATCAGTTTAACGAAGCGACAGAAAGCATTATGAGCTCAGGAAACTACATCGCCTCTGGACAGAGCAACTTTTCCTGGTAATTGAATAATTCGCGACCACGAGTCCACTTGATCCGTTAATCGAACGCATCTTAGAAAAATCTTGGATGCTCATTGCTCAGATTGATGGGGCATAACGTATTTGCCTCATATTTGAAAGGTGTGTGTGAAGTTGCAAAAATCTGTATTCCAACTCTCGGAATAATCAAATACACGTAGCCTTGATTGGGTTTTCTAGGCATATATTTGATAAAGTGGACTGAAGTTTCGTTAAAATGATGATGCCGGAAGCCATGTACGTTTGGAACATGCGTTGTAATTTCCGAAAACACTCAGATCCTTTGATTATAAGGGGCAAATATCCGTGACAAATTAGGATCTGCAGGGTCATCAAGAAATGGCTGTATTAATAAATACCCACCTTTAACCTTTTGAGAGGTGGTGGGGTATATGACATTCTACCTGTTTTAAATAGTTAAGACTAGGTATATAAATATTCTCGGAATAAGTTTGATACGGGCCATGCACGTTTGGAACATGCGCTGTAATTTCCGATACACTCAGATCCCTTGATTATAAGGGGCAAATATCCGTGACAAATTAGGATCTGCAGGGTCATCAAGAAATGGCTGTATTAATAAATACCCACCTTTAACCTTTTGAGAGGTGGTGGGGTATATGACATTCTACCTGTTTTAAATAGTTAAGGCTAGGTATATAAATATTCTCGGAATAAGTTTGATACGGGCAATAAACATTCTCCCATTAAATCTGATTAAGTGAGGAAAATCTAAATTTTAATTGTAGAATATCTTAAAGATAGGTGAAAAGTCTCACGGAACACAAGTATGCAGCTCTGATTTGGATTCATCCACTACGCCCGTCCATCGACCTTCCGTATTACTATTGCGGTACCTCAATAATATTTCAGAGATCCCCGTGTCTAGGTAGGTTAGACCAGTGCTCTAGCAACCTGAGAGTTGTTGGCAGAGTGGGTTCGATTCATGTCACTTCCTTCCAACCTGGGTGTAGCTTTCTCTCTTCTGTGTAGTAGGGTGCCAGCTCAGGTGCTGCTTCGTCATCTGACCGTGGTTCAAAATTACGAGGTGTTGTCCTAGATAATTGGTAATTTTTCAGTTAACGTCGTACTAGAGCAACACAACGGGGTATTGACGACGGTCCGGGATCAGTCCCTTATGGGAAAGATCCGAGGACAACACCTCGTAATTTTGAACCACGGTCAGATGACGAAGCAACATCTGAGCTGGCACCCCACTCTCCAAACTTCCACGCCAACCCAACGTGAGGACTTTCGGCCACGACAGATTTAAGGTGCACCAGCCGCCTCTACACCATACGCTTACAAACATCCATGCCCGGACCCGGATTCGAACCAGGAACCTTCCGATCTAGAGGCTAACACCTTAACCACTATACCGGTTGGTCGGCGGTGTAGTCCTAGGATCTTTCCCTTAAGGGATTGATCCCGGACCGTCGTCAATAGCCCGTTGTGTTGCTCTAGTACGACGTTAATTAAAAAATACCAAATTACCAATTACCTATCTTCTATGTAAATAAAGATTTACTTGTATTCCTTGCATGTCCATTTAATTGGCGTTATTTGGAACAACTGAGCCAAATATTGCCCTAGCGCCATGAAAACCAACAGATATTTTCATCAATTTGTTGAGATCCTTGTTGTTGGTAGTGGAGTAGGTTCGATTCCTGTCACTTCATCCCTACCTGGGGGTGTAGCTCTCTCTCTTCTATGTCAATAAAGATTTACTTTGATTCTTTGCATGTCCACTTACTTGGCGTTGTTTGAAACAACTAAGCCAAATATTGCCCTACGCCATGAAAACCAACAGATATTTTCATCAATTTGTTGAGATCCTTGTTGTTGGTAGTGTGGAGTAGGTTCGATTCCTGTCACTTCATCCCTACCTGGGGGTGTAGCTCTCTCTCTTCTATGTCAATAAAGATTTACTTTGATTCTTTGCATGTCCACTTACTTGGCGTTGTTTGAAACAACTAAGCCAAATATTGCCCTAGCGCCATGAAAACCAATAGCTATTTTCTTCAATTCGTTGCGTCCATTTTAAATTTTGGTAGGTAGGTAATATAATTAAGGGTGTACTGGAGCAACATAACGAGCTATTGACGACGGTCCGAGACCAATCCCCAAGGGAAAGATCTGATTAAATTTTCGTAGATAGATAATTGAATTTGTGTCGCGCTGGAAAAACCTTCGAGCTTTTAATGAAATAGACAGTTCATGTGAGTGGAGTCGCTGTTGTCAGATCTCAGAAAGGTAAGTCACGGAGGCTGACGAATTGACTTGGGCTATTGGCTATCGAAGAGCAGACTAGAGTTTTTATTTAAGCTGGATAATCATCTTAACCCTATCAATAATTTGTCTCACATTAGATAGTTAATTAACGTAACACTGGGCAACAGAACGAGCTATTGGCGACTGTCTCACATTAGGACTCATACTTTCTCCCAATACCACGTGACGGATCTTCAAACCGAAAGATCGGAAGAAATAGCGTGAAGCTGAGCGCACATACTCAATCTATTTCATTATAAGGTCCATGTGTATGTCATGCGCAAGGGCACAGACCACGAAACAGCTCTCAACATTTGCGAAATATCTCTCAAGGTAGGTAGGTAAATAATTAAGGTCGGACTGGAGCAAAACAACGTGTTCTTGTTTGACCGTTCGGAATCAAACAATAAATTCGGTTTGTTTATTTTAATCATTGATACATTTTATGCTTCTATGGACTCTAGGTTTCGTCATTACACCAACAGAACTAGCAAACTGCTGTTCAGGTCAACCACTTCTGAACGAGAGACTCTTAGGCCCGGTGCACCCATCCGGTTTTTCAACATGCGGCGCCGCTGCCGCAACGCAAGTGCGGTCTGGGATACATTAGATCCGACGGAATTGCGCACATATGCCTCCGGCGCCGCTGCGGCAACACAACGCACGTCCGACTTGCGTGAAATTTCTACAGCAGTTCCCCACGGCGCCGCAGTTCACCGCACACGCTTCTCCGGTCTGAAGTACTTTGTTTTCATAAATAAGTGGAATATAAATAAAAATTAATAAATAGTTGTTTCCAGTAACGTCTATTTTGTTTCAAAATAAAATTTTTTTTACACAAAGCGAAATAAACACGTTTTTTTCGTTAGAATATTTAACGCAAATGGCGCGAAATGAGTACTTGCGTCATTTCACGGTGTGCATAGTTGGGCTTTGGTACCGCAGCAACGGACAAAAAATCGGATGTGTGCACCGGGCCTTAATCATTCGGCCAGCTGAAACAAAAGGCCACTGGAAATTTATTGTAATAGTTGCCATATATGTTACAATATACACAATTTATATTAATAATGTATATTTCTTGCCACTGTGAGAAATTTTTCCTTAGGTTTTTACCTTTAGGGTTGTAAGATAAAAACAAACGAGTGTGGATTAGATTATTATATTTTAACTGAATTTTAACTCCTCTTGCTAAGCTAAAAGTTTTGAAAAATTCCTCATACATGATTAGATTAATGATTATTATTATTACTATTTGCAATTTTCGCTATCCCTCTAGATCCATAAGCTGCCATATAACTAGCTAAAAATTAAAAAAAAAAAATAAAAAAAAAAACCCTAATTTTCTGTTTATTTTTTTATTACAAGTTTACACAAGTAGAGTTCTTTCCAAACAACTGCTACGACACTATTAGCTGTTTAGGAAATTATTCTTTTGTGATGGGGTAGAAAGACCCTTGAGAATAAAATATGCTCGCAGTGATAGTTTAGTCGTGAACGTGAAATCGAATCTTCTATCGAGATCTTTGTCCTTGATCATTGGATTGTTGTATTCTCTTCAACGAATTCTTCCCACTCTTCGAAAAAATCGATCTTTAGAACGAGGAAATGAAAAAGAAGTGAATTTATTGACTTAATTTCAGCTCTTACTCTTGATATATACTTTTATTCTTGAAATAATTTGACGCATCGCTTCACTCAGGCCTTTATTTGGCCCCGGGAGAGTAACAAACACATTCGTTTATATAAAATGATGAAAGAAATGTAGAATTTTTACACACACATTCATTTGGTCGATGCGTAATTATTTCTTACCTTTGGAACAATAGGGGGTGTTAGATTCTGATTTCTCAATCCTTCCCAATGAAAGCTTTGGAACCATCTGAAAAAGAGATTCTTTCATTTCGAATTGCAAACAATTGTCGTATAAAGCTATTGAAAATATTACTTTGTTTAATGCAAAGACGATCTAAAATACTTCTGCAGTTAGTTTCCAGAGTTATACTCTCCAACTATAATTGCTTGCTATTTAATTTATTAAAAAAAAGTTTTATTTATATTTCGAAAGTACTTTTTAAAATGATTCAAGTTCAAGAATTTTGAAAAGTGTTTGTTGTTGTTACTAATTACCTCGGGCAAGGTATAAACTAGACCGATCTCAAAAGACCCTGATTTTCAGGTCATACAGCGATCGACCCTTCTTCATCCAGGAGCTACTTAACAGAGACACTGATAGATTCCAAAATATGAGAAGGAGTTGAGGACCATGGACACGCTGGAAGATGCTTAATTCTTCTCATAAATGTCATATATCTTGTGAGCTAACTTCTAGTCTTGACAGAGCTGTCTAGAACCTTTAAAAGACAACTACACTCCAAGGATCTTTGCGAGATGCATACCATTGTGGGGGAGAAATGACCATGCTCTGGTTTTTTTTTTGTGTACTAGGAGTACATTTCATCAAATGTGAGAACACTCTTTCTGTCACTATCAGGTCGCAACAGTGTAACAGCAAATCATCTAACTCATGACCAAATACATAAACGTAGGATCCAATACACGTAAATAAAGTTCGCGTGGGCTACTTCCGACAAGAGTAGAATAATATTGAAAAGAACAGCGGAGAAAATTATTGTAAGTAATCGTCTCGCTTTGATCTCGTTCATAAGTCTTTGGCTTATTTTGCAACTCGAAAGCTTATTAGATCGGGATAAGAGGGAATTCTGAATATATTCAAACATTGATGCTCATTCTGGGATTCGAACTAAAAATTTTATGAAACTAGACCAAGTGGCTTATCAAAATCTTTTTTTACCATTTAGAATGCCATATTGTACAACGCTAAATTATCCCTATCTCGTTAATAAAATTAGATATTTCAAAAAAAGTTTAAATTTAAAACTGAATTAAAATTTTATTCAGATAATAATAAAATGAAATTATATCTGTAAATAAATTGTCACGATAGAACAAAAACTTATCATCAACGAAGACGAAGAGTTGGCATAGTTAAAAATAACGTCTAGGGGGCAACATTATTTAACAAATCTCCATGAGGAGAGGTGGAGAAAAATACACTTACTTATGCTTCTTGATATCAACAATACCGGCTTTCTGGTAGCCAAGTCTTTCAGTTGGATTATCTCTACAGAGCCTCTTGATCAAATGCTGAGCGTTCTTGGGTATAGTTCGAGGAAAGTCTATCATGTCAATGCCTTTCAAAATAATTGTGTAGATCTGCATAGGATCAGAAGCTCTAAATGGAGGCCTATGAAATAATATTCACATCAGGCTATATAAGTCACAAGGCAGAATATATTTGAAACAGAGAGTTAAATATACGCTACCCTACAATAATGGACCGGACAGAAAGATGTGATAGTATAAGGGAAAAAAATATATGTTTTAATAGGGGGTAGTTCCCCACGTGCTGCAATTATACTAACAACCCTTCTGGGCTTACTTTAAACAGGTTTTGATACACAAATATAGGTTTATTTGTCCATTCCTGCAGCAAGAATGTCGACAGCTCAGCTGTAGATGATCAGTAAGCGGTCCCTGGTCCGTAAGCGTCGTTTTAACTCTTTTCACACATGTTCTATGGGATTTAGGTCGAGACTCTGAGCAGGTCAGGGAAGACGTTTTACATCCCTATCTTGATACCACTGCTTGACAGAGGCTGCAACATGACACAGAACGTTGTCGTCCTGGAAGTAACATTCGTCCGTTTCATAAAATTGCCAGAGCGTAGGAAGAACCTGATTGTCCAAAATGTGCATGTAGGCGTTGGCGTTCAATTGACAATGATTATCATGCAAAGGTCCCCAGGCCATACCACGAAAATCACCCCTAAACAAGAAGTCGGATTTCATGCAAATTCTCTGGCGCCCTTATATATATATATATACAATTATACGGACATTTTTCTTTATCAGAAATTAAAAGTAGATTCTGAATAACTTCGGCAAAATTGAAAAAAAAAAAGGATTACTATAAAATATAGAATCAAGATCACTAGTAATCTAGTTTCAAAAGAGAAGAAAATAATTTAAAATTAGTTACCATCATTATTTAATCAAGAATATTCTATAATAATGTATCAGGTTCAGGCTTTTGGAACGGAATTTGTAATTTCTTAGAACTTTTCTTAGTCTCAGTTGTTTGTATAGGTAGGCAGGTAGTTAATTAATGTCCCCCTCTGTATGGAACACATTGGGCTATTGAAGCAGGTCTGCGATCAATCCTGAAGGGAAAGATCCAAAGACAGCGACTCGTAATTTTCAACCAGTCAGATGAAGAACCTGAGCTGGCACTCCACTCTCCAAACCTTGCCAAAGTGAGGACATTTGAGGCCATGGCAGATTTAACATGCACCTGACCTCGTGTACACGACGGTGGCTAAACCGAGTTTTGAACTCGAAAACCTGCGATTGCTACGTTGTTCCCCTTCCAATTGGGCTTCCACGGCTCTGTCATTTCTAATACCGTTCGCAGTTTTAGCTGTCTTCCCAAGGACCTTTCGCAGTTTTAGATGTCTTCCCAAGGACCTTTCGTAGTTTTAGATGTCTTCCCAAGGACCTTTCGCAGTTTTAGATGTCTTCCCAAGGACCTTTCGTAGTTTTAGCTGTCTTCCCAAGGACCTTTCGCAGTTTTAGATGTCTTCCCAAGGACATTTCTCAGTTTTAGATGTCTTCTCAATTTTCGTTGGTCATTTATAAGACCTTTCTTTGTTTTAGCTGTTATCTGAATGGTGATTTAAAATTACAAGGCGTTATCTTCGGATCTTTAAAATAGGGATTGATCTAGCATTTAGAGATTGCAATCCGATCCGGCGGATCCGGCATCATTTGGCTACTTACCGTATCCAGAAACATCTATCGGATCCGGTTCGGAACTGATAAATACGAATTTCTTTTAAATTAAATAATCTATTATTCAAACCCAACTTTAAAGTCGCAAAATCGTTTATTAAGCACTCGATTGTGAATGAATCGATTTTATATTTTGCAATCATCAATTTGGAGAGAGATAATTCTAGCAAAAATAATAAATTAAATTATCTATAATATTTTTTAATAAAGATGAATTAGAAAAGCAAATTCTGCAAGAAAATGAAGACTATTGCAACAAGACAAACTTTAGATAAGAAACAGATTTTGAGAAGATACCGAAGAAAGAAATGACTTGATATGAAATAGAGGGAGTCGAAGAGAAAAATATTTGTCTCTTATATACGACTACTTAATGACGGTTAAACCAACTAGTGTTGAAGCTGAGAGGGCCGCTAGTTATATTTGCAATTCATTGAGAAGTAGGTTGGGGACGACACAATTAATACGATTTGTTTCCTTAGATCGTTCTTTCAAACTCAAACGTGATTTTCATTGCTATAAAACTTCGATTTAAGCAATTAAGAAGAATTAAGAGTTCCCTTTTTTGTTATGTTGACCAAAACTGCCAAAGATTAGATTTTTATGTTAGTATGAGACAAGGTTAGGTACAATTTATATGTAATTTGCTCAACGATATTAGAGATAAATAGAAAAGTACTACGTATAAACCAAACTGATGTTTTTTGGTGTGGAAACTAGTAAGACTGATTATCATCAATTCGTTTAATACTTACTACTAGTAGTACTAGTAGTTACTATAATTTATTGTTGTTGATTGATTTCCTATCTATGGATAGTTATTAATAAAGTTGATTTTCTAATGCTAAAATAAACGTTTTGTTCGTCAGTTTGGAATAATATCTTTTTTACCTGCTTTCACTCAGCCGATTTTGGAAAAATACATACTGGTTAGATAGACATATTAACAAAGTACCAATCTGGCCGGAACCGACCGGATTGTAAATCATGCCGTATTGCAATCCCTACTAGTATCCCTCCCATTGTATTGTTACAGTACAAAGTAAATTCAACTGCCTACTTCTTAGTCTTATTTGTCATTCCATGGACTTTTCGCGGTTTTAGTTTAACATTTGTAAATCTTTCTTATAGGTTCCCTTCATTTTTTGCAGGACATTTTTAAAGCTTAGTTTGTTCTTTTAAAGACCAAATGATTATGGACTTATGGAGTCGGACACGACGCTGTGCGTTACAGCCTTTCAACGATTCTCCACCCCATTCCCTCGTTCAAATGTTGGAGGTTACTCATAAAAACAGTTTGCTTTCGAATTTCACAGAATGTTCCAACAAAAAAAAAAAAAAACCACCACGAGATTCAACGTGGTGTGAGAACGAATGAAGCGTGGAAATTGTCACGTGCGCTTAGAAAGCCTGTTCCTTTAAAGGTACTTTTCCAATGTGACGACTGAAACGACTACAACTGTGCGATTAGATGTGAGGAATCAAAACAGCAGGATCTGAGCCGGTTGTTCGACTTCCAATCTCACGAGCTTCAGTCGCTATTGTGAACCTAATCGTTGTTTTCTATTCCTATTCCAAGTGTCTATCTTCGCGATCGTTACAGATAGAAAGAAAATTTTAACGGATTTGGAATCTTCGGCAAAATTTACACCAGATTGATACTTTAAATGTTCATAATAGTATAATTTTTCAATTCTAACTTTAATATTTTCGCAATACGAATTTGTCTGCATGTGATGAAGATATTTATTACGAACACAAAATGACTATTTAGTATATCGTTGTATAGAAAAGATATTACTTGAATGGAGTATAGTAATAATCTGAGATTTGTTAGGGAATTATTTAAAAATCACCTATATTCATAACTAACGGGAAGACCGTCTGCTCGACCCGGGCAGATGTTTGGGCAATTTTATTTAATATTGTTCTTCTAAATTAGTGTTTATGATAGTCCTCGGTCCGAATTAAATAGAATTTACATGTATATATATGAAAAATTGTACCCAGAGTCAACTTCCAATCACACGAAATTTCATTTGCTATGTGAACGACATGGAGGATACATCGCTTTTTTTAATCTTATTTTCTTGAGGAAGAGGAAGAATAATTATTAGATGTGCTAAAGCAGATTAAAAGAATTGAGCCTCCTCTTATATACTTGGCATGGGGCAGAGAAGGTTTTCAAAACATTTTAATACAGATATATCTTTCGAAGAACGATTCAGTGTTTCGAAAATTTATCCGCTTGAATATTGCACGATTTAATAAAGTTTTGGAAATCATTGAAAATCAACTAATTAGATTCTTGTAGTTAAGTGAAACAACCTATAATCAGTGCTGAAAAACTGGTAATAACGCTCAGGTAAGCAATTAAAAAGTAATAATAAATCATATATTTTCAAAAATGCAAAGGTAATAGGTTGCTTGTTTTCAAATCACATAGAATAAGAACGTAGAACACAGTGATGAATTAAACAGAACTCTGTTGGACATTAAAAATAATATTTACTAACTCAATCAGTTTCGTATAATCCATTTCAAGCTGAAAAAATACGAACAACAACTTCCAATCGATTCAGCTGTAACGTCTAGACTACTCGACAGAGCGGTTGAGTTCTACGTTTTGAGCCGTCTTACTAGAGTCACTACTGTCGTAAGGCCACTGACGCGCCATTGCAAAGGGTTCCATTAATTTACCTTGAAGCAGTCAGAGCCGAGAGGAAATATTAGTTTCGGAGTCGTACCTTAGGGCCCGGTGCACACATCCGGTTTTTCAACATGCTGCGCCGCTGCGGCAACGCAAGTTACATTAGATCCAATGAAGACCAATGAGATACATTAGATCCAATGAAGACCAATGAGATACATTAGATCCAATGAAGACCAATGAGATACATTAGATCCAATGAAGACCAATGAGATACATTAGATCCAATGAATACCAATGAGATACATTAGATCCAATGAAGACCAATGAGATACATTAGATCCAATGAAGACCAATGAGATACATTAGATCCAATGAAGACCAATGAGATACATTAGATCCAATGAATACCAATGAGATACATTAGATCCAATGAAGACCAATGAGATACATTAGATCCAATGAAGACCAATGAGATACATTAGATCCAATGAAGACCAATGAGATACATTAGATCCAATGAAGACCAATGAGATACATTAGATCCAATGAAGACCAATGAGATACATTAGATCCAATGAAGACCAATGAGATACATTAGATCCAATGAAGATCAATGAGATACATTAGATCCAATGAAGACCAATGAGATACATTAGATCCAATGAAGACCAATGAGATACATTAGATCCAATGAAGACCAATGAGATACATTAGATCCAATGAAGACCAATGAGATACATTAGATCCAATGAAGACCAATGAGATACATTAGATCCAATGAAGACCAATGAGACATTAGATCCAATGAAGACCAATGAGATACATTAGATCCAATGAAGACCAATGAGATACATTAGATCCAATGAAGACCAATGAGATACATTAGATCCAATGAAGACCAATGAGATATATTAGATCCAATGAAGACCAATGAGATACATTAGATCCAATGAAGTAGTGTACACATGCCTCCTGCGCCGTTGCTGCTACACACGTCCAACTTGCGTGCAATTTGTACCGCAGTTTCCCACGGCGCCGCATCTCGCCGCACGCGCTTCTCCGCCTGAAGTACTTTGTTTCATAAATAAATGGAATATGTCATTTGTTTGTACGGTCTGAAGTACTTTGTTTTCATAAATAAATAGAATATAAGTAATAATAAATAAATGGTTGTATCCAGTAGAGTCTATTTTTGTTTCAAAATATACTCTTTTTTAATACCAAGTATGCGAAATAAACACGTTTTCTTCGATAGAATATTTATCACAAATGGCGCGAAATGAGAACTTGCGTCATTTCACTGATATACGTGCATAGTTGGGCTTCGGTGCTGCAGAGGCGCAGCAGGTTGAAAAATCGGATGTGTGCACCGGGCCTAAGCCTACAACTCCCACATTCACGTGTACGCTTAAGTATCCAACACAAAAAAAATTCAATCTTTGTTTGAAAATTTGACAAGATATGCTGATTCTCTTAATTTTGAACACCAGTATATAATATACTCTAACAAGTTACAATAGTTGCTCTTGCATTGAGCTATAAGATGCATCGATCCAAGTTTGGTCTATCGCACACAAGCTCTACAATATTCTTGTTACACAATGGCTCCTAGGATATAGGCATATCTATATATATAATTCTCTTACGTGGCTCACGAAAAAGACGTTATTTGTAATCGCGTTTTGGCAACACTGTACGATTGTTTGTTTATCGCGAAGTCTCGTGCATCGATTGAATTTATAGCGTTATCGGATGAAATTTTATTGAAAAAAAAAAAGGGAAATTTTAATGAGCTGTTGCAGTTAGTTTATAATAGAAATCAAAGAAAGCGGAGGATCTTTTCAGGGCCATTTAAAAAACGGTCCTTTTCAGGGCCAACAATTATAGTTCAACAAGACGCTTGCACTACAACTTTCGGCAACAAGCTCAATGAAAAAGTGTGGGTCGTTTGAGTGCTGGGAAAATGTACACACAAATAACATGCTGGGTATTCAATTTCCAAAGCAACGCTCACATTTCGAGTCAAAATTTGCACAAAGTTTTCATTTGAATTCTGATTTTAGAGATACTGTATATATTTTTTCTGTAATACAGCAAATTTAAATTTGAAAAACATTTTTTTGGTAACATATTTTGTAAACATTCCTTTCTGCTAGGACACATGTCTTCATTGAGGCGAGCGAAGCGAGCATAGGTTCGCGCAGCGAACCAATGAGGATTGCGAAGCAATCCTCCGGGGGTTGGCGAGCGTTAGCGATCAGGGGGCAGGCCCCCTAGTATATTAAAAAAATTGTATAAAATTTAAAAAAATAACTAAAAATACAATTTTTTATATTTTTTTATTGAATTGACAAAATTGAAGTTGAGAGATTCTAGTTTCATTTCCTACTCAAAAGTAGAAAATTTAGTTTATAAAGTAGAGAAAAATATTTCCAACACCTATAAGTGCAACAATATCTAAATCTACTCATATCCATGGAAACAGTTTTTGAAGTATCCGGCTCTTCTCGCTGTATTGAGCAAAAAATATGTTAGATTTCACCTGTACAAATAATTTTGAGATATTTTACAGTGGTTTATCACTCGTTTTTTTTTTCAACTATAGTGACAAAACCATAATAAATATAGATCGAAAAATTTAATTTATCCTCAGCAGACATGAATTTCGACATTTGAGCAAATTTTAGAACACATTCTTGGGGGAAAAAACAAATAAGACCCCATTCTGCATTTTTGGAATAATTTGTTTTGTTTATACATTCCACACTACCCATATCTGCATATTTGTAATATTTATGTCACGTAGTTTTATTGGGGATATGCATAAAATATTAAGAGACCAAGGGAATAGGACTCCTAAGACTTGAGTCCTGTCTATTGGTGTAAAAGCCGTACAACTTAATGAGTTGAGTTAAGTTATCTATATTTTGCTAACCATATTATCTATTCGTATCGTTTTCCTCTCTCAAATGTTCTCTTATAAAAAGTCTGTCCTCTTATAAAAAGTAATTGAGAGAACAAGGTGCTCAGATGCTTAGGAGTTGGAGTTTGTGTTTTTTCTGATATACTCGTAGTAGCAATACGACACACTGAGTTAGGTCGTTACAATCAATATTTGGCCACCTATATTATTTTTATATGTGTAGCATTCAGTATTAATCCTTGAGAGGCCCGGGACGTACATAAAAACATTCCAAGGAGATGCAATTTTTATGTATTTTTCTTAAACGATATGGAGTACGCCTAATTATTTTCGATTTCGTAGATTCTTTAATGGGCCATTTTAAGAAGTAAGTCAAAAGATTTTTGGTCTAAAAATATTGAATATTTAAATACACAGTAATGAGGTACGGCCAGTGCGTTGAAGTGTCTGTTTCTTCTAAGTTTTATACCCAAAAGTCAATCCTCAATAATAATTCAAATTGACCAATTTAAAGCTTCACACTTTAAGGCCCGGTGCACACATCCGGATTTTCAACGTGCGGCACAGAAGCCCAACTCTGCACACATAAGCGTGAAATGACGCACGAACTCATTTCGCGCCATTTGCGATAAATATTCTATCGAAGAAAATGAGTTTATTTCGCTTACTTGGTGTACAAAAAGTATATTTTGAAACAAAATAGACGTTACAGGATACAATAATTTATTAATTATTATTTATATTCCGTTTGTTTATGAAACCAAGGTACTTCAGAACGGAGACTTATGTGCGGCACCGTGGGGAACTGCAGTACAAATTGCACGCAAGTTGGACGTGTGTCAACCCAGCGGCGCTGGAGGCATGTGAACATTGCTCCATTGGATCTAATGTATCTCAGACCGCACTTGAGTTGCGGCAGCGGCGCCGCACGTTGAAAAGCCGGATGTGTGCACCGGGCCTAAAGGTGCAGTTCCCATAGCGAGTCTGATGCAGAGCACTGCTACAATGGGTTGTTACAGGTTCATTGGGGGTTAATTACATCATTCCTCAACCGATTTTTATGCATGATAAATCATATTACAGAAAACAAATAGTTCTTTAAAATGAGCTATGAAACATAAAAATCCGTTAAGTAATAAATGTGCTGTAATATTTTTAAGTCGAGACGATTATGGAAATGTTTCCCACAGTGCGTCAGCTACGGAAGCGCCACGATGCGCCAGCTGTACTGCAAAAGACGCATGCGTCAGAGGCGATATAGGAATTGCACCTCAATACCGATAGAATCGGGTGTGTGGGTAGCTTTCTTTATTAATTTTTGAATAATGTTACTTACATTCCCGTGAAAAGCTCGTACATGAGAATACCAATAGCCCAGAAGTCGACAGCTCTATCATGGCCTTTATTCAGAATGATTTCTGGTGCGACATATTCTGGAGTTCCACAAAACGTCCACGTTTTCTTGCCACTCTTTAGCTGAGTAGAGAACCCAAAGTCGACCTAAAGTGGAATAGTTTCTTTTAGCTCCACATCAGCATAAAGGATTAAAAGCAATAGTTATTGTATGTGATATAATCTGCATGCCACTTAAAAATGCATGTTTCTCGAAAATAATGATTGGCACAGATAATTTCTTCTAAAATAAGAGTGTAAGTTCATCACTTACCATACCTATATACATAGAAGTGTTGCGTGTAACCATCTAATATTTCAATCGAATGATTAGTAAAATAACAGAATCATTAAAAGATAATTTTATTTCGAATAGTTTTCTCGAGACGTAAGCAGAAGGAATAATAGTTTTTAAACGAAAGAGAATAGTTTAATAGAAACGAATTGTTTTAAAAGACGAACTCATTCTACAAAGTGATTATTCGTGGATTCTTTTAATTTC
Organism: Metellina segmentata; assembly: GCA_947359465.1. Taxonomy (NCBI): domain Eukaryota; kingdom Metazoa; phylum Arthropoda; class Arachnida; order Araneae; family Tetragnathidae; genus Metellina; species Metellina segmentata. The sequence goes on from OX375875.1 coordinate 31,980,472, forward strand.
GAAATGCTTACAAGCAGGATAAGAGAACAATAAATATTTGCAACAGAATGAAAATCTCTAATATTATAAAATGAAGTGTTTGTCTTTCTGTTTTTTTTATTCTGTACTCAAAGTTCTGACGAATCTATTGCACTTACAGTAATGGGATTTGGTACACAGGTAGACCAGAATTTTTTGCAAATTTTGGGTCGCGGGGAATTTTAAAATTAAATCTTAAACATTTAAAAATGAATTTAATAGTTTTTTACACAGTTCTTTCTTCCTCCGGAATGTGTCGTCACCCGATTCTCAAATGAAGAAGCACAGAAATTAAGACTTTTCTCTCTCACGTCACTATTGACGTCAGCCTTTGGAACCATGCCAATTTTTTTCACCTTTCGTCCCGAATGGTAGCAAACAGATTCGAATGACCTACGTTTGATTCGAGATTACTTCATTTTTGATTTCCTGAGAAACGAATTAAAGTGAAGCAAAAGAAATTATTAAAGTTATCACTGGCATTCTTCAGTGCTTTTTTCTATCTCAGCGATGCTTAAAGATAGAATGAAAATTTTAACAGATTTGAAATGGGCAGGAAATTTTACACTAGACCTTATACGTTTGATATTGCACAATAATTGAAATTGCACAATAATATTACACAATAAAGATACCTTATACGTTTAATTTTCTTTTAATAAATAATTTTTCAATTAAATATTTATATTTTTTGATTTGCGAAGCAAACCATCACCACGAGCAACTCCGTAAGGGCTGCAATTCCCAATGTTATGGTTGCAATTATCCAATAGGTTACAAATTCCCTTCGCAAACCAAATAACCCCACAAAAGCAACTGGCACGGGCAACACCAGGCTTGCAAACTTTACACACGGTGGCTAGTATTATATATAATCAATAAGCAAGTGATATTATGATTATGAACAGATAAAACATGATTTCAGTTCAGGAATTTAATGTCTGAATCGAAAATGAGTGCTGAAAAGAAATTGCATATCCGTTTGAGTAAGGGTAAAACTTTTGCTCACTTCATTTGACATATGGGGAGGCACTTTGATATTTTGAGAATAAACATAATAACTGTTAAATATGCTTGTGTTTAAAAAATTATCTTAAGATAAATAATTTATTCATATCAAGTTCTGGAGTTTAGTCTGAGAAAGTAACAATCATCTTAGTAGATGAACAATAAAGTAGAACTTTATATTCTGAGTGTCCGTGCTATACTAGTCAAATTTCATACCGAGCTTTTTAAAGCTTAAAGTAAAGCTTCGAACACTTGTGTGCGCACTTTGTTCAGAAAGGCTAAGACGCAGAAAAACTTTACGGACAAGAGTTCTTAAAATGTATGAAACTTAGGTCTAAATTTATTGAAAAATTATTACACTAAATACTGAGTTATATTGTGACACAACGCCGAGTTTAGTTTCGTCATAGCTTAATGAATCTTTCAGTAACAGAGTTGTACTATGTAGTACTGTAAATCTTTTTTTCTGTATTTCTTATAATCATTCTTGTATCATTACTATCCAAGTTTCTGGTTGGTCTTGATTCATATTACCTCGGATAGCCAAGATTCTATTCCACTTAAAAATGAAAACCTATTAAAATTTAGAATTTGTTTAGAGAATGGCATTAAAAACATATAAATGCAATTTTCATCAGGAAAAGAAAGGTTTATAATTAAATAGAAACTATACATAATTCAATGCAATGCGAATAAAAATAAAACTGCATCATAAAATATTCACTGCTCAACTGAATTCGAAAACCATATGCATGAACCTTCAAATCGACAACTCAGTTTTCAAATCCTAAATTTTCGTCAACCTTTGGGTTACACTAAATGCAAGTATTCTCTTCTCACCAGCTCTGGACACCAAAGTTAATCTTTGATATGTCGAAATAATCACCCGTCTGCAAATTTATTTGACATGTGACGTTAAAGCTTAGAATTGACACTAAGAGATTCTAATTAAACATGTCCATTTCACGTTCAGTCATTTTAAATTAAGCACGTACATTTAATGATTTGAAATTAAACATGTATAAGACCATTTTGAAGCAATGAAGTTGGATTTTCGGGAAGTTTAACTTGACTAAACTACATAGCAGATATGTGATTAGGGAATGAAATCATGTGTAGTTTGATTAAAAAGACATGGCAACAATTTTCTTAAGATCTACAAATAAATATCTTTTTATTTCAATAAAGAAAAATATGCTTTTTTGAGAAAGATGCATACTTTACTGAAAAAATTTAGTCAATACCGAAAACATTAGGTTTAAAACGAAAATTACAATTTATAATGAAACCAGTGAATCTATGGAATTCTACATTCGAATAAACTGTAACTTGGTAGTGTTTGATTTTCTGGGATAGTTAAACATCCGCCAAGATAATACAGAGGCTGTTCGGACACTTTTTGAACGATTTTGATGAGCTGTCAAAAAATTTATATACACATATATACATACGGTTTTTCAACGTGCGGCGCCGCTGCGACAACGCAAGTGCGGTCTGAGATACGTTAGATCCAATGGAGTAGTGCACACATGCCACCGACGCCGTTGCGGCGACGCACGTCTAACTTAGCGTGCAATTTGTACCGCAGTTCCCCACGGCGCCGCAGCTCGCCGCACACGCTTCTAAGATCTGAAGTACCTTGTTTTCATAAATAAATGGAATATAAATAATGATTAAAGAAATGGACGCATTCAGTAACGTCTATTTTGTTTCAAAATATACTTTTTTTACACCAAGTAGGCGAAATAAACACGTTTTCTTCGATAGAATATTTATCGCAAATGGCGCGAAATGAGTGCGTGCGTCATTTTACGGTTATGTGTGCATAGTTGGTCTTCGGTGCCGCAGTGGCGCCGTACATTGAAAAACCGGATTATTGTCTTACTCATGTGCACCGGGCCTTATTGTCTGCTCATAGTTTTGCATATTTTCAAAATGGCGCTTTCAAATAAGCAATTAATGGAAGGCTGTGTTTCCGCTCTTTCAGAAGATAATTATATTTATTAAATTATTTAAAAACGTCGCAAAAGTCATAATTTATCGATATCTATAGGTAAGATAAGTACTACTATTAATAAGAAAGGAAAATAACGCTAAGTGGAAAAATACTTCCAAATACGTATCCGAAAAAGTAAAGAATTTTTGAGTATATTTGTAATGTAAGATCTTTAATTTTAAAAGAGAATCTTCCAAGGTTATTAAGGGGACCGGTGCAGTCCTATCTCCGTAATTTTAAAATGTCCAAAATTTAAGGAACTTTTTCTCAGAATCTTTATGTGTACGGACATGAATTTTTTTACACATGTTATGAAGACATTTTTAAACTCTTTAACACAAGGTTTTTTAAAAAACATAAAATTTAGAAATGTTGAGATTTTTTTTCTTTAACTTGTATAAGACCAATTTTCATCATTTTTAACAATCAAAAGTAACTTTTCTGAGTAGGTAGAAAAAATGCCTGTATTTAAAATATATTATAGGGTATGTTACACTTGTAAAACAATTTTTTTATATTTGCTTGAATAGACTTAGAATTTTTCTTTTATGCAAAAAATACACATTTTGAGATATTGAAGTTTAAAGCATAAGATTGTCCTTACTTCAAGCGTACAGATATCTCTCTATATTAAAAAAATGTTACCGCCGCCGCCGCCGCCGCCGCCGAAGAATTGAAAACTGTGTTGTTTAGCTCGATTCTTAGACGGTTTCCCGAGAAAGTACTGATCGGAAAAAAATGAAATTAACATGCTTTGTTCTTCATCGTATTCCCTGGATAATTATTAAGATTTTTTTCCGATGTGGCTATTAGTTTAGGTTTTATTAAGTGTTAAAGTTGAAGAAGTGAAATTTCTTCCGCGAGTGAGCTAAACACATTCAAATTTTCAGTCTTCAGTCGTGAGTTTTTTTTTAAGAGTACCTCTCAACGTAAATTTTTGCAGCTCGTCGAGTTTTTTTTTAAATTTAAATTTGGTTCTTGATAATATTTTTTTGAAATTCAGGAAAAATCGGGACATTTTTGTTACTTTTTTTTAAAACTGCCATATCTATATCTAATTACTATTAGTTTTTAATTTTTAAAATATAGCAGTATACCTCAGAATATACTCTTTCTTACGGTACTATTATTTTTGAAATCGGTTAATAATTAAATTGGATGCGATCAAAAGTTCGTCATACAAAATTCGGAATCTTTGGATATTTTCGCTACTTATTGTTAAAACCGTTTTGTCTACGGCAAAAGCCATTATTTTTTAAATTTGAAAACATCACTGAATACATTACATTACACTCTTTCTTATGGTACAATTATTTTTCAAATTGGTTAATAAATAAAATCGATGCAAATAAAAGTGGGTCATACAATTTTCGGAACTTTCAGATCGTAACTTCCGATACAAAACTAAAATGGTCATATCTGTATAGTATTACTGTTAATTTTTAATTTTAAAAATATTGCAGTATACCTCAGAATATACTCTTTCTTACGGTACAATTATTTTTAAAATTGGTTCATAAATAAATTCGATGCAATCAAAAGTTGGTGACACAAATTTCATATTTTTCAGTTCGCATAGCTGCTTCCGAAAGCAGTAGTGGGTTACACTTTTGACTATCGGGTTTGCCAGATATCAAATTTATCGTAGCAACAATTGCCATAAAAACGATTTCTTTTTATTTGGCGAGGAAAAAGGCTCGCTTTTTTCCCTCTGTTTTCAAGACAGTTTACCGACAAAGTACAGATCGTAAAGTTTGGATATTAACAATGTTTAGTTAAAATTGTACAGGGAACAAGATGCAGAAGATTTTTTACTGATGCGGCTATTAGTTTAGGGTGCATTAAGTGTTAAAGCAAAAAAAAGTTAAATCACTTGCGAAAGAAGTATTGGTTTGAGAAAGCAAACCAAACGGATTGCATAGCAATCCCCGGGGTCGGCGAGCGTAAGCGAGACGCAGCGAAGCCCTCGCTGTGACGTCATGAACCGGAAAGTGAAATCAGCATAATACGAATTATTCAGATAGTTTCACTCTGTGAAAGTAATGTTGGTTTGCGAAGCAAACCAAATGGTATCTGTGACAGGAGTGTTGGTTTGCGAAGCAAACCAAATGGGATTGCACAGCAATCCCCGGGGGTTGGCGAGCGTAAGCGAGCAGGGGGCGGAGCCCCCTAGTTTTTCAAAAAAATATTAAAAAATATTGTACTCATTGTATTTTCTTAAGGGAGACCCATAAGAAAACACCTAAAATTTTTATTATTAATTTTACGTAATCTATTTTTTAGTGATAATTAAGCATATATTTTAAAGCAATAATCAATAAAAAAAATTTAGTTTTTATTTGCAATTATATTTTATATTACGATTTTAATATGTTTTTTTTTTTTCAGCCGAGATGTGTACAATTTTTATAAACACTACTCCTCTGTCAATTTTCAATATTTTTGTAAAAAAATAAATTTTTACAATATTGTTGTAGTATATGCAAAAGACCTTGGGAGAGATGTTTTAAAATTTAATTACGAGTTTTCATAAAAAAAATATTTTACTCGTTATGTGTTAAATTTCTATAAAAATATCCAATTTTTTATTCTTATTAATTTTTATAAATTTTTCGGAACTATTCATACAAGAAAGCTTGTCCTGTGTCTGTTAAACAGTTATTCAAAACCTAAAAAATGTAAACAGTTTAACTCTAAGTGCATTTATCAAAAAGCCTTAGTACTTTGAACTTTGACAAAATTGCAAAAATCTGATTTTGAGATAATCGCATTTCAAGTACAAAATACAGCAGAAGTTAAGGAAAATAACTTACTTTTTGCAAGTACTATTTTTTTAGTAATTTCTATGACATTAAGACTCTTATCAAAACAAGAGTTTTTACCGTAAGCTCGTATATATTTTTTTAAAAGCCAGTTTTATCTCTGATGACAATTGAGTGATTTGTGATAATTCACTGAAAAATTATTCATTTCTTGTTTAATGAACTGAAAAAAAAATATTTTATTGGATCAGTACTATTTTAAAATAAACCACCACTGAAAAACCACACCTTCTTTTTTTCTACAGCTAATTTTTTCTGTAAAAGAGCCTTTTTTTATTGATACGCATGCGACGAAATTTAGCGCTATTTTTTCAATATGTTTCCTTCAATGGCGTCACCACATGTTTTACATGAGGACCTGGATTTTGTCCTTTAGCTTTCGCCGATTGATAGAAAAACCAGGAGCATACACCTTAAGGGTATTTAAAATGTTTGAGATAGTCGTCGGTAGATACACTACGATATAATGTTGCATAAATGAAGATTTTCATGGAAAACGAAGCCAATGGTTGGTAGTCGATTATGTAGTTGGAAGGTCAAATAAAAGTTAAAAAGCAGCTGTTAGCAATTTCCTTGGACTCTGAAATTTTGTCCATTTGTTATTGAATATCTGATGCATCGTTTTATCCAATAAACCAAAAAATACCTTTTGAAATTATTTTTTTCGAAATTTGGGGTTTGGGTCTTCTATAAGATAAGTAATATATCATTTCAAACAGAATTGTATAAACATTTATTCAAATTTAAAAAAAGTCATCGAAATTTTAAAAGATTTTTGTACACTGGTCCCTTTAAAATATTTAGTTTGAACTGTAAATAATACAATTAATGGTGATTTGAATTGTAAATAAAATAATTAACGGTGATTTGAATCTTTAATAATCCAAAAAATACAATGTTTAGAGTTTAGGGTACAAAGTTTTTTTTAATTCTATCTCCACGACATATTGCAGAACGCAGAACTCACTGCAGAATTCTGTATGAGAAGCATTTAGCTGAAAAAAACTGTGGAGGAAAAATATTGTGATAATAGACGAGACATTAGGTGCATTTAAATGATTGCAATAATAAAAGAACAATTTACTATCATACAAGAGGAGTAAAAATCTTGAAACGTGCGCGTACGTGGTTCAAAGAATCTAAGGAAACTTTATCAATAGGATAATTGCTTGATGCCAGTTTTGCATATAATGGAAAGTTAATAATAAAGAGAGTAGAATAAAATATAGTAATCAAAACTCCAGATACTATCAAGACCATATTTTTCCACAACCATAAAAGAAATATCAAATCTTTAGCAACAGTGCCAATAATTAGTAGAGCTGCATCAGGATAAAGCAATCTGACACACATCTAAACCCACTATTAAATTCTAGGAAAAAATGGAAAAAGAAACTCATATATCCTTAACTGATATTCCTGTTATATTCCCATAGAGTTTTGTGCATTTGGACTTTTAAAATAACAGTATCTAAACCATTCATGAACTTTGGAAAACTGTGGAGCAAGAATGGGACAAAATACATGTGTCGATACTACAAAAATCTTTATTATAATGTAAATTAAGGTGTAGAAAGATAGTTAACAATAAGGGCTATTAAATAGAATATCTAAAACACAAAGATTTTATGTAAAAAATTGATCTTTAGTCCATTAAAATCGTTTAAAAAAATGTCCGAACAGCTTCTGTAGAATGTGTCATTCATAACGATTTTTAATGTTCTATTCTTAAGAACTTATAAAACGCTTATGATTGGAGATTTTCCTAAACATGCATGTAAAATATGACGCAAATTAAGCGAAATAAAAAAATAATGATCAGTTTAGTGTTAATCTTAATCGTAAAGTTTGCATTTTAGCGAAACAATTCTTCCGGAAACCTGTAAAAAATTTATCAGTAATGATTTTTCGTTAGATATATATTTACTTTAATTACATAAATCTAATAAGAATTAATTTATAAATACTTAAAATGAAAACAGAATTTAATTTAATCAGTTTATTTTAATTTTATAAAAAAAATAGTTTTTAGGTTTTTTAAAATTTTTTAATCTAAAACTTAAAGTTTGAATTTTGGCAAAAGAACTCATTTGGGAACCCGTAAAATTTAGAAGTAATGACTCGTCAGTCTTATATTTTAGTTAATTTCATGAAACTAATTATATATTTTTAAAAATTAAATGAATTTAATAATCTCTATATATAATTCTCTTACGTGGCACGCAAAAAAGACGTTATTAGTTAACGCGTTTTGGCAACATTGTACGATTGTTTGTTTACCTCATGGCCTCGCGCATCAATTGAATTTATAAGCGTTATCGGATGAAATTTTATTGAAAAAAAGTGAATTTTAGTTGAGCTGTTGCAGTTTTTCATAGAAATCAAAGAAAACGGATGATCTTTTCAGGGCCATTTTAAAACGGTCCCTTTCAGGGCCAGCAATTATAGTTCAACAAGACGCTTGCACTACAACTTTCAACAACAAACGCAATGAAAAGTGTGGGTGGTTCGAGAGCTGGGGAAATGTACACAAACAACATGCTGGGTATTCAATTTCCAAAGCAGCGCTCACAATTCGAGTCCAAATTTGCTCAAAGTTTTCATTTGAATTCTGATTTTAGAGGTACTGTATATATGTTTTCTGTAATACAGCAATTTTAGATTTGAAAAACATTTTTTTGAAATATCATATTTTGTAAACAATTCCTTTTGCTAGGACACATGTCTTCATTGATGCGAGCGAAGCGAGCATAGGTTAGCGCAGCGAAATAATGAGGATTGCAAAGCAATCCTCCGGGGGTTGGCGAGCGTCAGCGAGCAGGGGGCGGGCCCCCTAGTTTTAAATAAAATGCTTGGATGGGTGCAGTAAAATCCCCCGGATTTGCCAGCAATGTTTAAGCATAGAATTACGTATACCTTGTGTCTAAAAGATCGTGAATAGTGGGTACTGGTAATATTGCTTATTTATTGCAATTTTTCCAATCATACAAGTAGTCTCCTATGTTAACATTTGTTCTTATCAAAATCAATTTTCAAGTATTGAGAAACAAGAAGTATTGATAAACAAAACAAAAATAAATTATATACAAACATGTACTATACATAATATTTACAAAATGCAGAGCACAAGAGCAAGCACCTTGGTGCGCTGTCACAAATTCCTATTGATTTGCCCAACCCACCGGTTATAATTTATCCCAAACGTCACCTATGAGTTATCAAAAGCTATTAGCACCGTTGCCACTTTCCCAATAAATCCGGAGTTATTGCGAGTAGAATTAGATTAAACAATTATGCCACATTCTCCATTAATCTACATCAGACGGCTTCTACGTCAAAATAATTCAAACGAAGCGCATAATTACTTTAAAAGATATTACGAAACGAATATTACTATACACTCAATAGAACTATTTAAAAAAAATCGTTTTAAATTTTGCTTTTATTTGTGACTGACAAAAATCGCCAAAATATCATTTAATTTCTGCAATATTCAAAAAGAGAATATAAATTGACAACACAGGGTAATTCAATCAGATTATATATTCTTGTATTAATAAAAAGAGGAAAAGAAAATTTGCTTCTCTAAATAAATAAATAAGCATTTATGAGAGGCATTTTCCATCAGTGTTTCTGCGGCGATACAAGTTTCCTTTATTCCGAACGTAGCAAAAGTTGGCTAGTTTTTAAATACAATTTTCAGCACTCAGTAAATAAAAATTCATAAAATAATAAATTACAAATTGTTATGATGTAATTGATTGGACAACAGCAATTAAAGTAACAGTCATTGTTGCCCCTTTAGTACAGTGCAATCGATCATCGATATGTATTCCGATAAAGCATCTGGGTAGCGATTTTAAAATCTTCACTGGTTACCCTTGATACAAAAGTGTTAAATCTACTAGAAAAGGTAAATTAATTACAACTCTTTACTATCTTATGAACTCAATTACTTTAGCAAATTTAAAACGTGTGAATGCCTATAGTTTGGAACATAATTTACCAATTTCACATATCCACGTTCATCTAGCATGAGGTTCTCAGGCTTCAGGTCTCTGTAAATGATGTTTTTCGAATGAAGATAGTCCAAAGCTTCGACCACACAAGCTGTGTAGAACCGCGTGGTCTGATCATCAAAGCGGTTTCTGAAAAATTACAATCATTCACGTTTAATTTTTGCAGTTTAGTTTTTATTTATGAATGCAAAGTAATATTAAGCTTATAAAACTAAGCTCAATATAAAGTGAAAAATTAAGATTAAATACTGGTTCACTGTTAAGAATGAACCAAAGATTGTTGAAATTGTTTTATGGGAAGTCGGAAATTAAATGTGACAGTATTAATTTATCTAATTTCCATGTATCTTTTTAAGAATATATAATTCTTTGTATACTCTCTAGAGATTTATTTTCGGGTTTTATGAATGTCTATAGAGTAGTAGTACTAGTAGAAGCATATTATATTTAATTTTATTTAAAAAGTAAAAAATATTCAAGAAACAGAATCTGTTTTATTTTGTCCGTAAATATTTGCTAAAAATATTTTTTCTCAAAAGTATTCGTCTACATCCAGTTGTTTGCTATTTTTGTGAATTTTATAACGATGAAGTTAAAAAATTGCGATTCAGAATTTTACCCCATAAAAGCTGTATTCGTATCCTATTATTATTTTTATGAGAGAGAGAGAGAGAGAGAGAAAATAGGAAGAAACCACACATTTTTTTTTACAGAAAATAGTGAAATTTATAGAGAATGTCTTCACGCAGAAAATAAAGAAATTGGTTCCAATTTGATTGAGTACCGAATACTTGTGTGTCTTATTTCATAGATTACGTTATGCTTGAAATATTTTTACAAAAAAATCTGGATAACCAACCGATTATTTGCATGGAAGGGCAGAGCCTTTATGTGATAAAATTTGAAATCGGAATTTTAACTTCAAAAGTTTATGAAAAAGTGAGTTTGATGAATACTTTTTTGTGATCCACTATTCATAAAAAAAAATTATCTCATTTTTTTTCTATGATGCTAGAAAATGTGCATTTTACAAAATTGTACACAAAGTGCTTGGAAAAGATACCTCGAATGTAGGAAACGTTTCTTTTAAGAAAATTGAATTGGAAGCTCTAAATTTGAATAGTTTGTGGCAACAATCACTATGCAAATTTTAAGCACGTTCGCACGCTGCTGTCATCTGACAGCTCTGCCAACACTTTCTATAGAAGAAAACCGTAATAAGCACTCCATGACGTCATCAAAGTAGTCCGTTGGCTTATAGCTGACTATGCTATATATCAACCCTCCTACTCACCCACTTGAAATTATAATTTCTGTTTTATATATTTTTTCTCAAGAGTCTGAATGTCAGTCTTTTTAAATGTGATTTGTTATTATTAAGTTATACTTCAATAAATTACGTTTTCCCGTTCCCGAAGTATATTCTTTACAGGATTGGATTGGATATGATTTTGTGGCATTGAGTCCTCTTGGGACATATTATGCCAAACTCAAGATAAAAAATCAAATATATAATATAATAATAAAGTGAAATGAGTCAAAACATAATGAATGAATACTACATAAAATTATATGTGATGGATAAAACCAATGTCAAGTAAAAAGCTAAAAATATTTGGATGAGGATTCTCCCCAACCATGTCTTCTAAAGTCAAGGTATATTCTTTATAAGTATATTCTTCATAATCTTTATAAGTCGGCAATATGCTTGAATAGCAACGAAGAAACGGTTGCTCTTGGCCAGCTTAAAAGTTGGGATCCTTCCGAAGGTCGGAGTCGGAACCACCGAAAGTAGCGTTCCCTAAAGTTCAATAGGTTCGTTTAATATTTTAAAAGTTTCACCTATACAATTACAATTTCTAACAGGAGTAAAAAATGATACATCGTTTAATAGAGTAAAAGTTAGACTATGAGTTTAGAGGTGGAGCAGAAGGAAAATAATTTAGAAATAGTGTTTATTCTTCAGGTTTAGGCATCAATGCTAAACAGAATGCAGTTTTCTGATAAAAAATTTCCATAATAATTGTTTTTGTTCCCATTAAAATTACTATAAAATGTTTCATCATCAAATTACGAATATTGCAAAAGTAGAATAAAATTATCTTAAGAAATTTGAAAAATTATGGATGAACGGAACGTTGTATGATAAATTGTTTTCGTATAGTCCGAATTATTCCTTTTTGTCTCGACGTGAATCAGAATCGACTCCTGAATGATGATTTTAACCAGTTCTTTGATAGAAACTGAGCATAAAGGCTTTCGTAATTAAACTTTTAAATTAATGAAAGAAACTCTGCAATCAAATAAATATTTTATACCTTGATTTCAAGAACAACAATTTTACAGTTTGTTTCATATTATACTGATCAAAACAAACACTTTAAAATTCACACTAGCTTAATTTAATTGTAAGACCTAGTAAAAATTCGATTTTTGGTCATAGCAGACTGAAAGCAAATTTTCGCTGTTTAAAGAAATTAGAAATTCGTATATATACATATATCTTTGTTTACTAAAATTCTATTTATTTAAAGTACTAATTCTCTTTGTATTACATCAAACGATAATTATTTGCTTTTTAGTAAAAGTTTTGCATTATTTGAGCAAACAAATTTTATCAATGTTCTTGATTTCAAGTTTAAGAATTAAATTTATCTATCGTTATTAATGGTCCATCTAAACGAATAACAATTCATAAAAAGACATTCCACAAGTATGATGGAATGACTGAAATTCTTGTATTGTATACTACAAATTTTATTAGTGTTCTTAATTTCAAGTTTCAGAATAAAATTTATTTATCGTTATTAATGGTCCAACATCTAAACGACTAACAATTCATAAAAAGACGCTACAAAAATATGATGGAATGACTGAAATTCTTGTATTGTATATTACAAATTTTATCAATGTTCTAAATTTCAAGTATAACAATTAAAATTATTTATCATTATTAATGGTCCAACATCTAAACGAATAACAATTCATAAAAAGACGTTCCACAAAAAAGATGGAATGACTGAAATTCTTGTATTGTATATTGATGAAATATTAATGCGTAGATAAAAATATTAACTCCATCTTGACTTCTCATCTTCGGATGTCAATAATGTGGAGATGCCCATTCAAAGTAATCAATCCACTCACCTGTCCCGCAGATAGGTCCACACCTCACCTCCCAAGCAAGCTTCCATCAACATATAAACATACTTCTTGTCCTTGAACGTTCGGTACAACCTACGGAAGAAGCATTCCAATCAATTGAAAGGAATTCCCACTCTTTAGCGATGAATGACATAACCTTTTGCACTTGTACGTGATTGCGCCCCAATCAACATACACGTTCGAGGATTCCGTAGACGTCGAGTTTTATGGAAATGTAGGCACGGTTAACGCATTGTGCAGAATGCCATCACGAACAAGACGTGATTGCTTTGAAGCCCTCTTCATTTGTCTAAAACTGCGGAAGATCTCGCTAATTTTATTAATATGATGAAATGAGCGGAGCATGTAGGGCATATATTAAAGACGAGTGTCATAATGAGAGAAAGAGAAAGAGAGTGTGTGTGATTGTGAGAGAGAGAGAGAGAGAGACGGGGATCAGAGAGCAATCACCTTTCATTAAGAGTGCAGCTGAATTAAGAACATTCGATGGAGAGGTCCAAAGCAAAATTAGCTGGGTATGTTGTGAACATATATTAATCACCTAAGGAAGATGAATGAATTTGAGAGGTAAAATTCAGGCATTAAACAATGTTTGCTTGATTATTGAATTACCTAAGAGAATGCAAAGGCTGTGTTTTCTTTATTGGTTACAAAACCGATAACTCCTATTGTTGATACACTGTTATACGTTAAGGGCCTACTCAGAAGTAGAAAATATTTACGTTCCTTTATAATGAATAATGTTAAATAAACCCGTTCGAAGGACTGAATAACGAACCAAAGTAAACAAATTACAAAGGAAAGTGTGTGAATTGGCAACAGAACAAAAAGGAATTAAAACTTGGATTTTCAAAAAATGTTTTAATCATCGAACCGATTTTTTTCTCCTTTCTTACTATTTTTTTTTAATTAAAAAAATATATGAATCGAAAGCTAAATTGATCCTTATTTCAAGCACCGAGTTAATAGTCAGCTGTAAAATAAGTGTGATTTTATATTTCTTGGAAATTCTCTTAAAGTCACTATATAGCTCTTATTGTTTATGGATAATCCGCTAAGCTCTTCTTGAAAGTCTCAGCAGATTTAAAATATTTCGTTAAGCCTTCCCAGGTTACCTTTCATAATGAATAATGTTCAAAATTCTGGTTTTAACGTTAAGAATATAATATTTGAAGCGATTTAATAACTTCACAGAGAGTTAGCGGGTTAAGAATCGATTATAATTTTGCTTTCAGATGCAATAAATATATACATTGCAGTACCAGAAAAAACTGGTAAAGACAAATCTATTCAAAATACGCACAATGCTATCGTCTAACAGTGGGTATATAAAGCGATAGACGCCCGTGGTAGAATCTAAAACTAGTTCCTCCGTGAGCGTTATGTTATCGTGATTTAAGCAATACGACAGAATTGGGAACCACCCATCTGCAGGATGTACATAATATGGACAAAAATATTTGAACACTGCAGAAGTTCGGAGTAGGATTCTTCTTAGTGTGGGGTTGTTTTTCCTGGGAACGAAGCAACCCATTGCTTTATGTACCTCGTACAATGAACGCTGATGTATACCTCGACGTTTTGAATAATTCGGCCTTGTCTACACTATGGCAATACTACGGAGATGATGGCTGTTTCTTCCAACAGGATCGAGCTCCATTTCATACAGCAAAACGTGTGCTGGACTGGTTTCTTGAAAATGAGGTGAGTTTGCTTGACCGGCCTGCTTAGAGCTTCGATCTCAATCCGATAGAGCACTTGTTAGACAAACTAGAGTGACAAATACGACACCGCCAAGCACGCTCATCTTCACAACAATCTCTTCTCACAGTCTTGTAAAAGGCATAGCGAGCTATTTCTGCCAAGACTTATAGAGAGCTTGTGGAAAGTATGCCTCGACGTGTTGCAGCTGTAATATAAGCAAAAGAAGGGCCAACCCGTTGCTCAATATAATAATAAAGCACTTTTCTGAAAAACGTGGAGTGTCCAAATACCTGTGTATGTCTATATTGTGTATAGTGGCCAATGTCTTCAGTATACTCCCCCAAACTCGTAGAGTCCATGCCCCGTCGTATATCTGAAGTTCTACGTTTCCGTAAGAACTCCCTTTTCTCTTTATCATATTTCAATTGCTTGTCCTGTCTTTAATCATCATCGTCTTAAATTTTTTTTTAAAGTGCAATTTTGGATCTGGTTGGGGCAACTAACCATTATAATTTTTTCGCGTTTTTAGTCATTTGGTCTTTTAAATCGCATCTAATTTTTTTTCTCAAATACAAAAGTATTTATGAAACTAATTTTTCAAATTATTTTTTAATTCAACCCTTTAAATTGCAAGCTGTCAAAATTTGATACGTGTTGTGGATTTAAGTACTGTTCTTGTGTCTCAACTCTTGATATCTTATTTTTAGCCTGTAGTATTCATTGTTTAATTTAACAATCGTGCGTCTGGTGCAGCTTGTCCTACTAAGGACATTGTGCCATAAAATTCCAAATGCAATCGGAAGGAGGCCTACCAAGTACAAGACTTTTGTAATAGTCTTCCTGAACATCAGTGTAAACTCTGTATATTGAAATTGTTAATAAACTATTGAAATATAATTAATGTATAAACACACACACATATATACACTCATTGCCATAAAAATTTGCGCACCAAGAAATAATCGTGGGATCGTAACGAAACTTCGTATGAAGGTACATGTCGGCCAGATATGCAAATGATTAGAAATGCAGCGTGATTGCGTAATGCCACTAGAGGGCGTTGAGCTTCGTTCTCCTTGGAGTATAAAACAGGTAAGCAGAGCTTGTTTGAGTGTACTTAATCTTTTGCAAAGGAAACGCTGAGGTAGACATGCCGATACGCCGCCATCGAAGACAATATGAGCAGCTGTCATAGATCGAGAGGGGAAAATAATCGGGATGATGAAAGCTGGGTGGTCAGCTCGGCGAGTAGCTCGTCATGTAGGCCGTTCTGATTTTACTGTGAGGAGGTCTTGGGACCAGTGAACAGAAGAGACGTCATTTACACGGCTACCAGGCTCAGGACACCCTCGACAGACCAGTCGTCGAAAAGACATCATACGAAACGCACGCGTAGAGTCAACTGCCTAATCGGCCGCTATCCAGACACAGGCAGCACTTTCACTACGGGCCCCTGTGTCTTCACGAACCATCGCAAGGCGCCTGGCTGAAGGACATCTGGTATCGGGGCGCCCATTATGTGTGCTGCTAATGACACTCACCCACCGACGCCTCCGTTTGGAGTGGTGTCGCGCAAGACGGGATTGGACTGCATCGGAATGGAACCAGGTCGTCTTCAGCGACGAATCTAGATTCAATTTGAGCAGTGATGACAATCGTGTTCGTGTGTGGAGGCCCCGTGGTGAACGTCTCAATCCTGCCTTCGCTTTACAGCGACACACCGCTCCCACAGCTGGTGTGATGGTATGGGGTGCCATTGCTTACGATACAAGGTCACCCCTAATATTGATCCTTGGCACAATGACAGCCCAGCGGTACGTCCATGACATCCTTCAGCCACATGTGATGCCACTCATGGCAGTGCTCCCAGGAGTAATTTTTCAACAAGACAATGCTCGGCCACACACAGCAATGATGTCACAAGACTGCCTCCGACACATTAACATCCTTCCCTGGCCTGCTCGATCTCCAGATTTCTCACCAATCGAGCAAATCTGGGATCATTTGGGACGGCAAGTTGGACACCCTACGAGTTTGGTCGAACTAGAAGCGCATTTACAGCAACTGTGGAACGAGATGTCACAGGACATCATACGGAACTTGTATGCCTCAATGCCCGCTCGTATCGCATCGTGCATTCGCGCTAGAGGAGGTCCAACAGAGTACTAAAACTTCCTTTCATTTGTACTTTTTTCTGCAGTAAATGATCATTTTCCTTTGATTTTCTAATCACTTACTTATATCAAAGTAGTACTTACATGTGTAAAATTTCGTTTCATTTTGGCAATTCATAGAATTCAATTTTTATGGCAATGAGTGACATAAATAAATAAATAAATAAATATGTATATAAATAATAAACATAAATAAATAAATAAATATATATATATATATATATATATATATATATAAATAATAAACATAAATAAATAATTAATAAACATAAATAAATAAATATATATATATATATATATATATATAAATAATAAACATAAATAAATAATTAATAAACATAAATAAATAAAAAACATAAATAAATACCGAAACAAACAAACAGAAACAAACAAACAGAAACAAACAAACAAACAAACAACCACAGACACAACCACAAACATAAACAAACAAACAAATATATATATATATATGGAGAAAGAACGTTCTGATTTGGATCGTCAATAAAAAAAATACAAAGCAAGATAGATAAATAAATCTTTTATACCCAAGAAGTACACAGTATGCCATTGTCATCCATTAAGTTTTGAAGAATACATCAGATAAATGTCAACCGTCAATGTCGATGCAGTTTTGAAGTCTCTTCCGGAAATTTTGCATTGATGTGAGAACCATATCCCACGGAAACGCCGTAATTTCTTGCGTAATTACTGCCCGTGGGACTATCCCAAATCAAAAGTGTACCAACACCGACCAACGAATTTGCAAGCACTCAAGGGAGCAATTACGCAAGAAATCACGGTGATTCCGCGGGACATGGTCCGCAGATCAGTTCAAAAATTCCGAAAGAGACTTCAAGACTGCATCGACATTGACGGTCGCCATTTAACTGATGTACTCTTCCAAACTTAATGGATGACAATGGCATACTGTATTCTTCTTAGGTATAAAAGATTTCTTTCTCTGTCTTGCTTTGTATTTTTTTATTGACATTCCAAATCAGAACGTTCTTTCTGCCGCACCTTGTATATATTACTATTGAGAGGCAACAACATTATATATTGGACGAGAAATCTTCAAAGAGACCTCCTTACCTACAAATGAAAGGGTGCCTACAGGTCAACATGACTTCCTTTTCGTTGATTACGTGGTGTTGTTGTTCCATAGACACTATCTGTACTTTCTTCAAGCACTTCAGGGCAAAAGTTTGCTCTTGGTCTATAACATTACGAACCTATAATTAGAGAAAAAGTCTTGTAAATATATAATTATTTAGAACGCGTCCTTATCTCAACATAGTAAAAACTCTGGCTTTATTTTAAAATTAACTCATACTTTTTGTACGATACATGAATAAAACAAATGCCAGGCACTTGACTTCACGTCATTCGCCATGAGGCTTCCCATACTGCATTCTGTTATTAAAATTCAAGTGTCGAGCATGTGTCTACGTATTGAGTCGTCATTGCTTGTATATTATCACATATAAGTCAGAAGAGTTAATAATGTTACACAATAAAGTAAGTGTGCACGCAAACAGTAAGACCCAGACTGATTTTTGAATATTATTCTATTGCTTTTAAGCGACAACACACACGTAATGACTAAAAGTCACACTTATTGGTTGAAAGAATTCTTTGAAGGATTTATTGGTCAAAACGTCTAAAAATGGTTAGTAGCCGTGCAGGGTTAACAGCAGATTGCATGGTAGACCAATGTGTACATGAATCTCAGTGTGTTAAGGTTTTAAAGCGCTTTCTTTGAAAAAAAAATATGTCTCTCATACGAACATAAAATTAGTAAGCTCTACAAGTAACCAAATTCTATAACATTTGTGTTTCTTACAACAACGATAATAAGTATTTTTACTTCAAAATGTTTTATATTAGCTTACAGTTTACTTCTATTTAAAAATTTAGAGAATAGTATTTGAAATATACTATATACATAACATTCAAATTTATCTATAAATTTAATAATTCATAAATGCTCTGTGTACTATAAATATACGTATGTATCTGTGCCAGAAATTTTAAATAAGTTCTTACTAAATCCACTCTTCCGAAACCTCCCACACCAAGAGTTGTTATAACCTCCAAATCTGCCAAAGTAAGTTCTTGAAATTCATTTTTCTCACTTTCTGGCTGCTGCACCCTTTATATAAGAAATGAAAAAAATTGAAAAAATGATTGAAGCTTATTGCTATTTGGTACGCAAAAGCAACAATTTGGTTACATGTTATTCTGTAGCTATATGTACATGTTAATGTAAATAATGAAAATATGATGTAAAAGCATATGTTGCAGACAATTCAGACCAAGATTCACCGGATTTAAATACGTGACATCATTCTTCCATTTATTCCAAAATAAATTTGGCAACAAACTGTTTGCAACATTCATGTAGACCAATTGGTACTAACACTATATTTTCTAATTCAAAAGAAAATATTTTTTCTTAAGTTACTATTTTAGGGATTAACTCATGAAAGAATTTCAGATTATAATCGATAATACAGGTAAAATTCTAAATATTTAAATAATACTGTCATAATTTGGAATAATATAGTTCATTTCAACGTTATATTTTTAATCGATTGTTTAACTTGTTCCATTAACTACAGATCACATATTGATAAGATTCATAGTCCTAACATTGGTACATTAATTACAACATGCTTCCATTTATTTATTTTCCGGAGAGATATGTATTAAACTGTTCAAAGAACCCTTCAATACTTTATACCAGAATATGATAAAAACTTTTAATATATTCAATGTTGATTGCTTTATATTATGTTCCTGCTTGGATCTCTGCAAAAAATGAAGTACAGATTATTTAAATGAGAAGTGAAGGAAAAATATATCCACGACCTCATTTGCACATTTTAAAAAGCATTTTGAGTCACATAAACTTTTAATTTAGAATTCTATCTTTGAATATGTTCCACATATTTGCTTGCTTTTAATTATATGAATTGTGCCTAATAAAAAATAATCGTTGACACGTTTATAAAAAAATTTTGTGCGAAAACATATGACTCATGGTTTGAATTAAAAGTATTTAAAAGTCTTAGAACTTTTCCCGTTCTTTGGTACGTTAAAATATATCGTGTATGGACCTTTTCAATGTAGTGCCAAGGAGTTAAAAATTTAAAGTATCTTGACTAAGATTAATACCGATGCTTTCAAAAAATTATTGATATGACGATAAGAAAGATCTTTGCGCTTACTTGAAACTTGCATCATCGTATTCATACTGCTTATCCTGAAGTTCTCTCAAATCACCAATCAACTCTTTAAAAGATCTAAAAAGAACTTTGTTACTATCATCACTTTTAAAATTAAAATAAAAACATATTTCTTAACCAAATTTAAAAGTTACGAATATATTTATTTAAAAAATAACCTTCTGTCTCTTGACAGAGATATTCCATTCTTTAATCCTTCGTTTAAAGCGATTTCAGAAGAGGTATGGAAAATTAAATTAATTTCATAGTTACGAGCATAAAGCAACGTGAATTTGAAGTTTCAAAGGAAAAGGGACTTTTTGAAACTTACTCTCTGTTCAAAGCCAAACACTCGACACCAGGGTGAGCTGCGATCACGTTGGCCGTTCTTTTGTCCTCGCTAAGAAATTGGAAAGAAAAGGGATATTTAAATTAATTGCGATGCAATGAGAAAAAAAAAATGATTTCATTCTTCTTCAGACGCATCATAGCGTTGAAACATGTAGCAGTTTCGTCTGGAACTAAATAAATTTCAGAAAAAAAGCATTTTAATGGATTCTTTTCTAATTTACTCCAAACAAGGAAACGAAATAAGATTTAGATGCGGGCCCAGGAACAATATATTTCTTTTTTTTTTCGTGGATTAGAGTGACTCTATGCTTGGGAATGGAAGATTTATGAAATAGTTTATGTGTTTTGAAATATTTTTTCTCGTTTTGGAAGAATTCATATTGAAATTCATACACAAGACTTGCATTTCAACGTGTCTAGTCACAGTAATTTAGTTAAATAAATACTACCCACATTCTTTAAAGTTTTTAGTTTCTATTTTTTATTTGATAAAATAATTTTAAATAAATGTAGAAGGACTCAAGTTTGGATGCTTACCTTACATATGCAAAGGGGAAATTGGGTAATGCCACCTTCTCCAGTGTTGACGTACTAAAAAATTGCAATGTTGTTTGGTCTATATTCCAGACTAGCAGATAGCTTGATGTCCGACCCAAATGGTTACACTCATACCTCACGTAATGAGATGGCGCTCCATCATGTTGAAACCACATTCCGTGCCGAATATGTGCGGGGACATCATTAAACATTTCCGGAAGTACCTCTTGAAGAAAGGCGAGATATTTGCGATCGAGGAGGTAAGATGTATGGCCCGACTAAACTGTCCCCAAGACATCAGCCCACACATCGACAGTGAAGCGTTGTTGTGCGGCTCTTGGATATGTTCCGTGTGGATTGTCTAAGACCCATATATGCGCGTTGTGCGTATTGAACACCTCTTTACGTGAATAGTTGCTTCATCACTAAACAACAAAACTGGAAAATTGCGTGTCGGCCGCACTTTTTTGTAGAAACCACTGTGAAAACGCGACACCTCGTGGGGATCATCAGGCTGCAATAACTGAAATCTCTGTAGATGAAAGGGATGTAAGGCTTCGCCCTGCAGTATGCCATGGACAGTTGATCGAGACGTTCCGATGGCAGAGGCAAGCGCCAGTACAATGGTACCGGGATTTTGGCCCACAGCATGCAACAGACCCTCTTCGAATATGGGTGTTCGTGCTGTTCGCGGCCAGTATCCTGCATCGTGGCTGTGAAGGATCCACGTTCCGCAAGGTTCTGATATACCCGATCGAACATTTGATGATTTGGTTGGCGCCTCGTTGGATATCTTTCCCGTTACAACCGAACAGCAAGGCGTCCATTTCTGTCGGTTAGGCAGTAGATGAAGTGGATGTCCGTCAACTCGGCGTTTGTGAAACGATTCATGTTGATCGCACACGTTCGGCGTCTGCAATGAGGAATCCACACGTTCTTATCTTGAGAGCTCGCGTCGCGAAAACTTACCATGGAACATGGGGTCACAAACAACGTTGAGAGGGTGAAAATCGCGAGAAACGTGCAGGCTCTGAATCCAGTGGAGACAAAATGTGGATGTCAGTTGATCACTAAATCCAAGTACTGCAGACTGTTGGAGTGTCTGTCCAAGGAGGTGGATTGGACGTGCGGGAACCCTTGCATGGCCTCTACGTTCGCTGGATCTCAATTCGTGTGACTTTTTCCAATGGGGGTCTCCTTAAATCAATCGTTTATGCGACGCCTGTGGACACACTGGAGGATCTGATAGCCCAGATTGTCGTAGCTGGGGGAGGCATCAAAAGCATACCTGGTATCTTCGAGCGCGTCCGATAATCGTTTTTACGTCGTTGTAGACTGTGCAATGACGTCAGCGGGCGCCACTTCCAACAACTATTGTAATAATTAATAAAATAAATCTTTTTGTAGTTAGTATTGTACTTTTGTCGTTCCAGCGTGATGTCGAAACCTGCATGCGTTTTTCGCAATTTTCACTCTCATAACGTGGTTTGCGACCGTTCTATGGTAACTTTTCATCATCTCAGGGTGACTTAATTGAATTTTATCGCGAACTTTAGTCGTGGAAAGAAGTAGTTTCACTAGTACAGATCTTCTTGCTGACAAGTAAAAATCTTTAAAATTATTTACGATTTGTCTTTGTCGATGTGGCAAACTTGAAAATTTTTTTTATGCTTCTTTAGAAAACAGGAAAAGGTCTATTTCTATGGAAAATGACAGAGGCAGATTTTGAGGCTGGGGCAGTTCTAATGGTAGATGGACAGGACGATAATAAATATTCACAATGTTATAAAATTTTTGTGTTATGTTCGAAGTTTCGGATTGATTGGATGTGCTCAAGTTTTTAAGCAAATATTAACAGGTTACTGTTTTTAAGAAAGTAATTCCACAAATTGTATTCAACTTACTAGGGGGCCTGCCCCCTGCTCGCTAACGCTCGCTAACCCCCGGAGGATTGCTTCGCAATCCTCATTGGTTCGCTGCGCGAACCTATGCTCGCTTCGCTCGCCTCAATGAAGACATGTGTCCTAGCAGAAGGGATTGTTTACAAAATATGTTACCAAAAAAATGTTTTTAAAATCTAAATTTGCTGTATTGCAGAAAAAATATATACAGTATCTCTAAAATCAGAATTCAAATGAAAACTTTGTGCACATTTTGACTCTAAATGTAAGCGTTGCTTTGGAAATTGAATACCCAGCATGTTGTTTGTGTGTACATTTTCCCAGCACTCAAACGACCCACACTTTTTCATTGAATTTGTTGCCGAAAGTTGTAGTGCAAGCGTCTTGTTGAACTATAATTGTTGGCCCTGAAAAGGACCGTTTTTTAAATGGCCCTGAAAAGATCCTCCGCTTTCTTTGATTTCTATTATAAACTAACTGCAACAGCTCATTAAAATTTCCTTTTTTTTTTCAATAAAATTTCATCCGATAACGCTATAAATTCAATCGATGCGCGAGACTTCGCGATAAACAAACAATCGTACAGTGTTGCCAAAACGCGATTACAAATAACGTCTTTTTTGCGTGCCACGTAAGAGAATTTTATATATAGATAGGTATAAAATTTAATAATTATAAAATGGAACTAAATACAAATTGGAAGAGGGAAATCTAATCAGTTATAGAATGTAAAGAACTAGAAAATAAGTAGTAAAATGATGAAATATATAGAGTAATAATAAAATTAAAAAAGCTGTAGAAATTACGTAGACTTGTTTTCAACAGAAATTTAATTAGAATTCTAAAATAGGTTGGAGTAAAAATACCCGTTAAATTTCGAAGTAAAAGAAAAATCACGAAGGCATAATTGAGTATTGGGTATTTTTAATTAACGTCACGTTGGATCAACATAACGGGCTAAAGCGTAATAGAAACAGGATATAATGGCATGTACGTGAGACACTCGCATTCTTTTGTAGGGTGTCGCAAAGGGAATAAGAAGTTAACCGGATGAATATTTATGTTTTGTGCCATCAAGAATTACAGATTATTATCAAACAAGGTATATTTTTTTGCGTTTTTTGAAGCTCATTGAATAAAATTTAAGTCATTAAGAAGGAATATAAATTTTATCAAATGACAAAACCTCATGATTGTTTACGACACTATATTTATGCGTTAAAAATGAATTGTTATAAAACGGTTATTACTTTGTAGAGTTAAAATCTCATAAAGGAAAAATGGATTAAATGGCAATTTCTGTGGATTTTACTTAGTTTGGGAAAAGGAAAAGCAAAAACGACATTTTAATACTTGTGCTCACGCACCACGTTCGCCTTTTTTAAGCCAATCAGCCCATAAGCGAATCAAGCAATTTTCAAACTTTTGACACATGCGTTATTGTATTCACAAGCACGTAGTCCATCCGTTTCTTCTTGAGTTTCTTTTCACTACTCTTTACAACTAAAACTGATTTTGGTTGAATTCATAAACCACAAACACACTGCTGGTTACTGAAAATGCAAAATCTAGAAAGAGTTGAAGAATTGAGCGGAATATTGGCAGACGAGTGGTTTAAAAGACAGTATTATTTAGCAGAAGATTCTGAACAACGTCGTTAGGGATGTGGAGCACGTATGGTTACATCAGAAAGGGAAGATACTACTTGATACGCATGGAAATGACGAATTTCACAGCAAGATCCACAAAGTTAGCAAAATAATGGTTGTTGTTGTTGTTTATCCTCTTTAAAAGATCTGACATATGTCAGATCAACCCCAGTAGGTTGTTGACCGCCAGAAAATCAATAACAATAAGGGGGACAGATGTCAAGTCCTCCTTGGAATGACCGACGCAACTCATTATGTGCTCCAGAGAGGCTGGATGGTCACAGCATTTCTGCAAGTGGGATGGCTTTTTCTGTCACGTTCAAAAGAAAGACACTTAAGGTGTCCACTTTTAAACCTAGGTAGTGCAATCTGGGAGCCACGATCACAATTAACTTCCAAGAGAGTGCCAGGGGATGTTCCGGTGTACCATGGGTGTAAAAAATGGAGGTTGTTGAAGCATCAGGCGATGTCTGCCAGCCGTGTTCGTCTAGGGATCATAGCTCAACGTCTGTTCCAGGACTTCCTCCTTAAACTCTATACTATAGACAACTTCCTTCATCGAATTATAAATCATTGAATCGAGGCAAATAATGTTTTCTGACAAGTTTAGATATAATCTCATAACTCATGGCCCCTAGATCAGGGCTCGAATTACCTGGGGCACAGGTGCACATAAAAATAAAAATGTGCACTTAATAATTTCTAACGTTCAAAAAAAGGCGGAGGGGAACGGGTTTTATGTTATTTTGATGTTTGAACAAAATGTTAATATCAATCTCTCTCGCTCTAAAGGAACGTAATTAAAATTTCTAAATACACACTGCCAAAACAAAATAGCTGGGCCGTAACGGGTTTATAAAGGAGGAAGGTTTACTTGTGTCACTGCCACCAGAACTTTCCGATGATCGAAACATTTTCCAGATGGCTCTGTTGAAGTTACTGTCGCAACAGCCGTATACCGGAGAAGGGAGAATATCGATTTTTAAATATTTTTATTTACTATCTACTAGGAACCTATATAAACATACCCAACGAATAAAGCAGTTTACATTACATTAATACTCTTATATTACATTTTATTTATAAATGTGTACCAAAAATATAACCTGTGCACCTAATTGAAAAGCTCTATTTCCAGGCCTGCCCTAGATCCTTGTTCATAGATCCCAAAAACGGTAACGTGAAAACAGTACGAATCTTACACAAAGAGAAGACAACCAACAACTGAGACAGTTAAGTTCCTATTATTCCAAGAACATCAAAAAATATAAACAGTATTTACATCATCATATTAGCATCTTTATTACAATACATCAAAGTGTGTATATCACAGTCCAGCGCGGTGAACCAGCCGCAACCGCAGCTTCTCGCTCTTTCTCTTCCTCTCTCTCGTCGTCTCCAACGCGCTCTACCGCAGTCTAAAAATAACCCAACGGTAAAAGTCAAAAACCAATCAGAGATCATCCGGACAAACACCACTTGTTCTTCTCAAGTCGTTGTGAAGAGCGCGGTGGAAGAACAGCATTCCGATGACCATGGATTGTCACCTGACTGCAAGGTCAAGCCAACGAAGTTTCTCACTATGTCACTGGAATATCATCTGGAAGGGTGTATTACGGTGCTTCATAATGGTAATGTTGTTTTCATTTCCTTCATGATTCTACGCTATATAGATTGCAGAAACTAAAATGCCAGCTGTACATCATACAGGTCGTAGAACCAGTTCTATCACTCATACAGACCCTCGCTGAAGCTATCTTAGCAGCACAGTGCTCGACCTCATGTCGAATGAATTGTGTTTAATGCTCCTTTGTGATCAAGAAGTATCATTCTTCGAAAATAAACTTGTATGTCATCACCCGCAGTCATAACTGACGAATTATGGATGAGTGTTGAATTTGCATGGAAAGATATTTCTCAACACACACATGCACACACAGCCACCAAGAATCAATATTGGTCAATGTCATTGCGTGTGCAAGCAGATATAACTATTGAAGGTGGACACAGAAATAGCTTCTTTCAGCACGTTTCTTTTGACTCTTGAGTTCCGAAATTTCAATCAATCATTTACACTTTGTACCACATGTCTCAAATAAATTCTACTCCTCCGTGTGAATGTTGCATTTTCAATAAACAATTGAATATTATATTTCACTTCATACCAAGGAATTGTGAATGCGTTCTCAAATATTTTAAATGAAAATTAGTTGGATCTTCAAATTATGCATATCTATAAAGCAGAGTTGGTGTCTGTCTGTTCTCTATACAACCCTACACAATTTGTCCAATTCATACCAAACTTGGTGCAATTATACACTCATTGCCATACAAAATTTGCGCACCAAGAAAAAGTCGTCAAAATGAAACGAAATTCTACACATGTAACCACGTTGTCCTGGACGTATCCAGACAAGTCTGCGGTTGTTGTCAGGACAGTTGGAAACGGGACTCGTCACTAAAGACTATACGTCTCCAGTCAACGCAGTTGCGAGTTGATCAAGTCAGTACAACTCCTTCTTGGTGCGTCAATTTTTTTTGTCATTGAGTACATTTAGAAAGTCGAAATTCAACACATTTACTCTTTTTTTTTTTAGAATTCTGTATTTCCTCAAGGATAGAATTTTCGTTTGTTCGTACTCGTATATATGCCTTCCGGAATGCTGTGTACAATATGTTGCCCATAGCAGATACACTATCTACCAATAAGTATTTGGACACACATGCAAATGGCGATATCTGTGGTTCTGATATACGTCACACCCTCCGCAGTTAAATATCGTGTAGGAAACAACATTGAAATTAGTCGTATGCAAGATGCCACGAAATGTAGGAGTTATCTGATTTTGAGAAAGGTGTAATCGTCGGGTATCACAGAAATGGCCGATCCCTCAGGGGTCCCTTTGGGTAATCCAGCGAGCTGAATTACCCAAAATCGACAGTGGCCTACATGATTCAGAAGTGGAAGGTGAGCGGTGATTGTTGAAATGTGCCCGAGTCGGCAGACCTACGAAACTGGGAGATAGAGACCGACGGGTGCTGTCCAGAGAAATTAGGAAGAACCGCCCCAAACCGATGGCCCACATACTCTAGGAGTTTCAACAGGCATCCAGGAG
Organism: Metellina segmentata; assembly: GCA_947359465.1. Lineage (NCBI taxonomy): Eukaryota > Metazoa > Arthropoda > Arachnida > Araneae > Tetragnathidae > Metellina > Metellina segmentata. The sequence goes on from OX375875.1 coordinate 32,008,159, forward strand.
TGTTGTTTCGATTAATACAATATGTAAAGAAGCTCATCATCTGCTTGGTTTTCATGGTCGTGTTGGCTCCCATAAGCCTTTGATCACAAAGTCTACCCGGGCTTCTCGGTTATTGTGGTGCAAAGCACGTCAAAAGTGGACTATAGATCAATGGAAACGGGTTCTCTGGAGCGACGAATCAAGGTTCGTCCTCTAACTTTCGGATGGCAAGGTCTGGGTCTGGCGTTTACCTAGAGAACGCCTCCTTCCAGAATGCATTGTGCCCACAGTAAATTTCGGCGGATTTGGAATTATGGTCTGGGGTTGTTTCTCCTGGTATGGACTGGAGCCCTTGATCCAAATTCACCGTAAGCTCAACGCCGAGTTCTAATGCACTATTTTGGATGACAGTGTGCCTCCTACGTTGTGACAGTTTTACGGGTTGGACCCATTTTACTTCCAAGACGACAACGCCAGTTGTCATGTTGCGAGGTCCACCATGGATTCGTTTGGTGACAATGGGGTTAACCGAATGGACTGACCTTCCCTGAGTTCAGACATGAACCCTATCGAGAACCTCTGAGACGAGTTGGATTGCCGAATTAAGGGGTGCAACAACCGTTCAAAATCGGTGAAGGAACTTACATGTCTTCTTCAAGCCGAGTGGAAGAAAATACCACAAGCGGTCATGCAAGGACTTGTGGAAAGCATGCCTCGGAGGATTGAGGCTGTAATTGCCTCTTGTGAAGACTCTACTAACTATTGAATATAAATAAATAAATGTTTTCTTTTCGATCACAGGTTTCCAAATACTTATAGGTAGATAGTGTATATTGCATAGGAGTTAGATTTTAATGATTTATATTTTCCTGCAAAATATCAGATATGGGTAATTTCTTTCGACCAACTTTCCTTAAATATTTGATTAAATACGTAATGATTAAATCATTATTTTTATTAAACATATTTCTACAAATTTTGTAGAATTATGTTTAATACAAATAAATAAAATGTAAGAAACAAGCTCTTAAAGTAAGGTGTGGAACTCTTCGTATTTTAAAATGACAGAAATTTAGTTTTGGTCTGTATTTATGTGTTTCACTACTTTAAGTATTGCAGATATATTATTTATAGAAGTTAAATTTAATGAACTAGGGGGCCTGCCCCCTGCTCGCTAACGCTCGCCAACCCCCGGTGCTTCGCAATCCTCGTTGTTTGTGTGTACATTTTCCCAGCACTCAAACGACCCGCACTCTTTCATTGAGTTTGTTGCCGAAAGTTGTAGTGCAAGCGTCTTGTTGAACTATAATTGTTGGCCCTGAAAAGGACCGTTTTTTAAATGGCCCTGAAAAGATCCTCAGCTTTCTTTGATTTCTATTATAAACTAACTGCAACAGCTCATTAAAATTTTTTTTTTTTTTTTTTTCAATAAAATTTCATCCGATAACGCTATAAATTCAATCGATGCGCGAGACTTCGCGATAAACAAACAATCGTACAGTGTTGCCAAAACGCGATTACAAATAACGTCTTTTTCGTAAGCCACGTAAGAGAATTATATATATAGATTATTTGTTTTCTGCAAAATGTCATCTATCATCATCTTTCACTAGACATGGATAGTTTCGTAGTGGTATATGTATATTTAGACCAACTATCTTGAAATCTTTGGTTGACTTATGGAAATCTTAAATACGTAGTGATGTGTAGATTGATGTTTCATAAAAATAATTAAACTATACAAAACATATTTAAATAATGTGTGTAATTCCTTATTTTAAAAGGTTAAGTAAAGTTAAAAAATCACTTTAATAATATGATTTACGTTAAAATAAAACGAGAAGTCATACGTTGTAGTTCAAATATATTTCAAAATTTTGATATAGCGTTTCATTGAAAGACGATTAAAATCAATTAAATTTACATTTGTTTTTCATGTTTCATGGGTGTTAGTGAAAGTTTTACTCCATAGTTAACTAACTACATCTATCATTCTAAATAGGTACGTGGTTCCCAATTACATACCGAATCTCTGAATTTAAAAAAGTATCATGATGATTCGGTTTTAAACTTTATGTCTGTTGGAGTAAAATGAATTTTAAAGAAGACTTTGTTAGTCTTGGATATATCAGACTTAGTAATTTTAAAAAATTGAATGGTTTTGTCTTAAGTGACAAAAAAACGAGGCATTTTACTTTACTTAACTTAATATATGTGAATCATTTGTTGAAAGCAGTGATTTTCTTTTTAAAAATGCTGTATAATCGACCTTCTGTTCTGTGAATAATTGTATTCAAGTGAGTTCAATTTGTCTACACAGATGACATTCATTTTTAACACGAGCTCCGTCATTCCACGGGATGCTTGATGGAATTTTAAATGCAAAATGAGAGAGTTTTTTTTCTTCAACCTAAATTATTCACAAAAGACGTAACAATTTAATTTACCATCCTCTCATACTGATAATGAAATTCAAAAAGATGGCAATAGTGCCCAAAGTAAAACTTATTAATAGAAAAACTAAGTACAAGACTATCCCCCGAAAATTCGCCGTTTTCACAGAATACGAACGTACGGGTGTATTCGTATTCACTCCAAAACTCAAAATCGACTTCTGTAGTAGTTACCTTCGAAAAAAATTTTGTAGTTTATCTTGCAGTAGTAATGCGATGAGTACATTAATGGATATATCATGTGTAGATATTTACGTCCGAAGTAAATTGTAGAAAGAATGAAAAATTAAAAATTAAAATTCTTTTCCTTGCATATAAAGGATCTTGCTTTCTTTTATGAAAGAGAAGTGTGTGATTGGTTAGTCTGATTACTTTTCAATCAACATTTATTTCAACCCAAACAACGCTGGGTAATATTGTATAAAATTATACGTTTTAATAGTTTTAGTTAAGTTATCCAAATCATTAAAATCATGAGTTTTTTTTTTCTTCAACCTAAATTATTCACAAAAGACGTAACAATTTAATTTACCATCCTCTCATACTGATAATGAAATTCAAAAAGATGGCAATAGTGCCAATCTCATTTTATGTGCTTAGTTTATAACGTACATAAAAGAGAAGTGTGTGATTGGTTAGTCTGATTACTTTTCAATCAACATTTATTTCAACCCAAACAACGCTGGGTAATATTGTATAAAATTATACGTTTTAATAGTTTTAGTTAAGTTATCCAAATCATTAAAATAACTGTATCAAATACAAACACATTTTGTTCTCCTGTCATAGCTACATTAGTTCATATATATACCTAACTATTCATATTTACATTTACTCGTACCAATGTGGTACTCTTATGGTTCCATTAATCTAAATATTCACAAATCATCATTGCGAAATTTCAGAATTTAGAATATAAACTTGTCTTTTTATTAACTATTTTTGCACATAAAAGAAGCACGTGTTTAGTATTATGAAGAAAATATATCCTTCAAAAATTATTGCTCTCCAATACATAATTATGTATTAGTGTCACTACTTACAAAGAATTCACAGTTTTAGAATTCGTTTCATGTAGTTTGTGAAGTAAATTTCGTTTGGTTTATGCTACATTGATATCTTTCAGTTAACGCCTTTTGAACATAACATTTATTTTCTTCAAGAGTCACGTTTAGCAAAAATAGGGCCATAGAGAATAAATAAAACCTTCATGATGTTTTTTTTATTAATATCCCATTTTATGTGCTTAGTTTATAACGTACATAAAAGTTTAAGATCTCTTTACGTCCGGAAACTTTGAAACCTTGTAATAATGCTCAATAAATTCGACTGAATGAACGCTTGTTGGATTTAGTCAAACTAAATGAACAACGTTTATAAATTTAAGTGAGTTTCGATACCAGAAAATGAACATGCATCGTATTTCCAATTAAATATATCTAGTGTTGGTCTCAGGAAAAATAAATACCAAATAAAAGTACTTCACTATATAGATAAAAGTATTTGGACATTTCAGAAATTCTGAGAAGGATTCATCTTAGTGTGGTGTTATTTTTACTGGTCAGGACTCAGCCGATTGCCTTATGTACCTGGTACCATGAACGCTGACGTGTACCTCGACGTTCTGGATAATTCGGCCTTGCCTACACTATGGCAATATTACGCCGATGATGGTTGTTCCTTCCAACAGGATGATCGAGCTTCATTTGTCATACTGCAAAACATGTGCTGGATTGGTTTCCTGAAAATGAGGTGAATTTGCTTGACTGGCCTGTTCAGAGTTCCGATCTCAATTCGATCGAGCATTTGTGTGGCAAACTGGAGCGACGAGTATGACACCACCACGCACGCCCATCTTCACAACAATCTCTTCTCACAACCTTGCATGAAGCATGTCGAGCTATTCCTTCCCACACCGAAAGAGAACTTGTGGAAAGTATGCTTCGACATGCTGCAGCTGCAATCAAAACGAGGGCCCCCAACCCGTTATTAAATATAATAATAAAGCCGTTTTTCCGAAAAACATGCAGTGTCCAAATACATTTGTCCATATTGTGTATCTCAGGATAAAAGTGTAATTATACTTTTTGAAAGTTCTTCAGGCTTACTGGTTGATAAATTATAAATCACAAAGGACTTTGTGATATGACAATCACATCAAATATTGTCTTGCCCGAAAAGCAGGGAAACACAACCTGCAAGCTATTTGTTTCAATGTCCAGTCGCCTAACGAATCCCTGAACTTGAGGAGAAACCAAGTTCATCACCCCTCGATTCCGAGTAAATGGAACGGGTGCGCTTTCATCCTTCACGCATCGGGGTTGATATCTGAAGTGGCGCAATGCCACTCGGCCAAAAGAAGGATTGACCCCCTGGCAAGGTCGGGGTTTAGCAACCTGGATATTGGAGGAAGGTCAGACGGGGAGAACGACTGGAAAACGCCAACGCTAAAAAAAATAGACGGAGGCTTTTTCGGTTGTGGACAACCATTTTCCAAAAATATGGTAACTCTAGTAAAACGATGCACCATCGACGAATTGAAGGAATGAAAAATAAACAAAGTTACCAAACAGAATACGGCTGCCATTAATGTGTCGTTCACCAATAATAGAAATCTCTAGATTCCAGAAGGAAAGAACCACCTGAATCCAAAACAAGCAACATACATATCCCGATGCCTTACTTCAACCTGGCGGTCACCATATATAAAGATATGTCCGTATTTCTATCCGATACCGATTGAGAACTTCACTTATTTCCGATCGAACCTGAGGTCAAAACTGGATATTGGTATCCAGATCAAAATTGGGTATAATAACCAGTACAGACTTACACCGAAAGGACTTTAGTATTACCTCCAAGATTAAAACTATCTTTTACTTCGAACGGAAATTTTAAGGAATTGAAGGAAATATTCATCATAAAATTGCTCTGTTTTACGGAGTTGCAACATGTACACTTTGGTATAACGGTGCGCAACTTTGGAACTGCGGACCTGAAGGAAGTGGGTCACATTGGTTAAGGGGGTCCGGGACACATCGAAAAATTTGTTTTATTAATTAATTTAGAATTTGAATTTTTTTATACTGATTACCCATTTAACTAATAAACGAAATCACAACAAAAAGTTTAAAAAAAATTTTAAATGAAAATTTTCTGAAAAAAGAGGAGTCATTTTAAATTGCTAAAACTCAAAACATTCTTGATCAATTTTCAAAATTCTTGCAATAAATTATTCACAAATTTATAAACTTTAATTCTGATTCAGCAGTTTAAAAAATATTAATTTAATAAAAAATAAAAAATCTTTGAATGAAAATCTTTGAAAGTTTTTAGGTACTTTTTTAAAAAATGTCATATTTTTAAAAGCAAATATTTGTTTCAAATTTGCTGAATCAAAATTAAAGTATAATGTGTGAAGAAGATATATTCCAAATTTCAATCCTTAAACTTGATCGGTTTTCGACTTATAGCAATTTGAATACAGGAAATCTTGAAAAAATGTATCATGGAGAAAAACGCATTTAAAGTTTTAAAAATAGATCTTGTTGCCATGACAACAACTGTCAAGAGTGTTAGATTTTCCAAACAACGTACCACAAAAATTATTATATCTCTAGTTCTAATTAAGATAGAAACATGATTTAGACGTCATTTTAAGCAGAAAAACACAGAGAATTTCTTAAAATAAAAAAAAAAGTATTCGAAAATTTGACGATTTTTGTGTCCCGGACCCCTTTAAAAGATATAGGAAAGGTGCCGAGAGAAGGAACTGACAACAATAGTTTATTTCTCTAAAAATGGTTTTTAAACAGTGATGACAGACGTTACAACTTTTTCATTAACAAGGCGTGTAATTGATCATGTAGAAATTCTCAATTTACCTTCCAAATTCGTGTTTTATTATTAGGCGACAATAAACTCATATTTTGATTCACAATTGAAAAAAGTTCCCCACACTCCAAGCATTCTTCCAAGGATGCTCAACATTTCTAGGGTGGTAGTCATCAAGTTTTTTTAACTTAGCTTTTCCCAGGATTTTAAAGAAATCAATCGAGCAAAATTCTTTAAAAGTCTGAATTACGTGTCGTTAAACATTGGGGGATCAATTATCTCCAGGAGAATCAATTATCTCTTGAAGGTTCATGCGCCACTCGCTCCAAGAAACGCCAATTCCTAATCCTTCTAGGAAAAGATAATTGGCTTTTTCATATATATATAATGCAATGCTCTCGTCTGGGGTCTTAGAACTCTCGCCCTTTTCTTCTTATTTCACTCCTTTAGTCGATTCCCTCAAATGAGGCTCCGTCGTGAATGTATTGAGAAAAGACTTATTATGATTTAATATTGTCCTTAATTATTGTTCAGTGAAATAATTAATTCACAGAAATTGGCAACACGTTCGCAAATAGCTTTCAGTGTTTATAGAGCTAGACAGGAGTATTTTATTTAAAAGGGGTAAATAATTGTCAAATGTTTTAGGTCATCGAATAAAGGGCAGAATTGTTTAAGTTGACTGATGCAGTTCTATTCCATAATGTTAAAACGGTCAAATTTCAAGGAGCATTTTTTCAGAATCTTTTGTGTGTATTGATTTGAATTTTTTTATACAGGTTATGAAGGGGTGGGAAACATTTTTAAATACTTTGACGCATAAATTTTTAAAAACCTTAAATTTGAAGTTTTTAAATTTTTTTTCAATTTTTTTTTAATTACCAATTTTCAACTTTTTTAACAATCAAAATAAACTTTTCTGAGCAGATAGAAAAAATGTCTGGGTTAAAATATGTTGCAAGGCATATGTTACACTTGGTAAACCATTTTGTTATATTCGTTTGAATAGACTGAAAAATGTTCCTTTTAACTATACAAAATACACATTTTAAGATTTTGAATTTTAAAGCCTTACTTCAGGTACGTACAGGTATTTTTCAAAAAATTATTCGAAATACTTCTACTTAACATATTACCATAAATAGTATATCATTTGAAACAAAATTGTAGTGACATTTATTTAAATTTATAAAAAAATTGTCAAAATCTTGAAAGATTTTTGTGCACTCTGGTCTCTATAAGTTTTTCACAGAAATAACAAATTATCATATACAAGATCAAGTGTTTTTGTAAAGTTACTGTACTTTGTTTGCTTAAAAAATTCGAATGATGAGTGAATAAACTATATTGACAATGGAGCTTTATACATACATTTTTAAAGACTAAAGTTGAGGCCTCATTTCAAATCTTTAGTAAGGACCCTTATGGCGACTGGAGTTGGCGAGAATAGGCGAGTAGGGGTGGATCCTCTACTCATTTTAAGAAAATGTAATTCACTACTGTTCTAAAAACATTAAATTTAAAACTATTTTCTCAAATACAGTCCAGTGTAAGACCTACATAAAACCGGATAGATGTAGCGTACCATATGTTGAGCACCTCTGCATTAGCACTTGCTGTCTCATTTAATGATAAATGTTGACACTCTGTCACAACACATATAATTTTTCAGCCTCAATTTTATATTTTGGATAAATTAAATTGAAGTGTTTTCTACATTTTTTTTTCTTCTTTCAAGAATTTTTAAAAATATGGTAGGTTGGGATAATTTTAATAAATACAGTAGAAAATTCACTCCTTTTAAAATGTAATTTTCCACACAGTTGAAATTAGGAAACAAAATATCTTATTTCACTTTGAAAATATGATAAAAAATAAAGTTACCGAAGAAAAAAATGTCGTTTGTATAATAAATAGATTTATATTAGTTTCTTTTCATGGCTTTATGATTGATAAGAAACTCAATTTACTTTTTGCTAGAGAAGGTAAACATTTGACTATGATTCTTTCCGTACGAATGGTCGTATCGAAGTTGATACGTATTTTTCAAAAAAATTAAAAACTCAAGTAAAGCCACCGTTAATGCAAAAAATTTGTCAAACAGTCTATGTTTCAGATTCAATGGAGCATCAAAATAAGATTTTTTTTTGTTATACTTGAAAAAAGATATATTTACATAATTCATTTATCTGTGCGATACAGTTTTCCAAGAATTTTCAGCAACTTTTCCACCAATGCTTTTTATTTTATTACAAGTATTTTAAAACTAATTTTTAATTCTAACTGTAAAACTCAGGATTATATATTTTATTATTAAAAAATGCCTGACTAGTAATTCCACTGATACAATAGATTCTTTGGTACCTAGCTGTTTTTGCATCAAATTTGTGTGATATGTTTGAAGTGCTTCTTGATGATTCTTTGCCCTATGAATCTATTTCATCAAACAGGCGAGAGTTTTTATTCTAATTTATGTTTTGTTAAAACCTTTTTTTATTATAAATACATATAATTATTGAAGGTATTTGGAACACTAGTTATAGAAGAATGTTAATTAATTACCAACAATTTTAAGGCAACTATACCTCAATACCCAATATGCCATTTTAGGAAAAGTATAATTGTTTTACTTTGTCTGAAAATTTCATTGCGCTTTAATTAGTACTAGTTACCAATTTTTCAACTTAAAATTTTCAAACTCTGAGTTCTAATAATTATAAAGTTTGTGTGGATGAAACCAAGAGATTATTAAAAGCTCACATACAGCATTGAAATAATATGAATCCAACTCTCTCAACATGATTATATGGCTGAGATATTTGCAGAAATTACTGTGTTTGAAACTTGCATACTGTCGTTAGTTCAAAAGAATGTAGTTTGATAAAAGAATAGTTCGAAATGAAGAATCCAAAGTGCTTTTTAAATATGATTAAGTCTTATTAGTCAGTGTTCTTGGGTATCAGAGAACCTGAAACACAATTGTATAGGAAATATAGTTTAAATAACAAACATCATCGCTTTCAAAAATAGTCTGAAAATTTAATTCAGAGAGCTTTTACAGTTGTGACAATGCCGCACGCAATGTTGTCAACTTGCTGTTATGGCAAAGTCAATGCATATCAAGGGGTATTATACTCAATATTCGGGCCGACAATGGACTCTTCGGTAGATCAGTTAATATATCCATAGTTATTCCACGTTATTTCATTTGATCTCTCTTCAATTTTGCAATAAGTTTCTAACGTTAGTATAAAGAATTTATATTTCCAGACTGACAATACAATATATTCAGGGCGAATAAATGGTGCGCAAAATACACTCATCAGAATTTAGAAGACATCATAAAATATATTAATATATATCTATATGATATTTTTTTTAAACTACGAATCACGGAAGGATTGTTTTTTAACATTAATATGTTGTAGAATTGTAGATATTAACCCAAAAATGATGTATAGGAAATATAGTTTAAATAACAAACATCATCGCTTTCAAAAATAGTCTGAAAATTTAATTCAGAGAGCTTTTACAGTTGTGACAATGCCGCACGCAATGTTGTCAACTTGCTGTTATGGCAAAGTCAATGCATATCAAGGGGTATTATACTCAATATTCGGGCCGACAATGGACTCTTCGGTAGATCAGTTAATATATCCATAGTTATTCCACGTTATTTCATTTGATCTCTCTTCAATTTTGCAATAAGTTTCTAACGTTAGTATAAAGAATTTATATTTCCAGACTGACAATACAATATATTCAGGGCGAATAAATGGTGCGCAAAATACACTCATCAGAATTTAGAAGACATCATAAAATATATTAATATATATCTATATGATATTTTTTTTAAACTACGAATCACGGAAGGATTGTTTTTTAACATTAATATGTTGTAGAATTGTAGATATTAACCCAAAAAGTAAAAGATGCTGAATGGTAAACTAAATTCAAATTTATTTCCGTCGTTCTAAGCAATTCTACTCAATGCTGGTTTACACAGTATAAAAATATCGCATACAGGGTGATTCGGAAGGACTTGGACAAACTTTAAGTGTTGGTCAGAAATACAAACAGCATTTACATAGGAATATATATAGCTGTAAACTCCACGCGTGTATGCTAGAGGGCATTGTTTGCCGGAAATTGAGTTGAGCTGCATGAGCAATCATCCTCTTTCGAGTAATTGACTTTGCAGGAGTAGTATGCATCGTTAAAGTAATTCTGAGTTGGCAGATGTGCACTTACTATATAGGCCAACGAATAGAAACTGGCAAGTCGTCGTACCATTGTACAGTGAACGGTTCCCATACAGACACATGCTTTATACTGCACTTGTTCGTGATAGAGATGGCATTTTTGAAAAAAGTTCGTTGATCCACGCGTCGAAGTTGCGAGGTCAGATGATGGTTGCGAGATTGATGGTTTAAGGATGTTGAACACCTGAACTTGTAAGCGCATGTCTAATAAACATGCTGTTATGCCTTACTTTTGCACTTCTTTATTTTTTATTCTTCCTGTACTTCTAGCAGCTCTGGGGTTGGAGGCTGTTTGCGGTTGTATGCTCCTATGGAAAGTTGAATTGTGTTGGTATTCCTGACCTACCTTTAAAGTTTGTCTAAGACCTTTTGAATCCCCTGTGTGTAAAACCCGAATGGTAGTCAAGTGTGTAAAAATGGCGGTGGAATATTTGTTACCCGATTAAAAATAGGTAAATGGTTTAAAATCTTACACAAAATCACTTATAGACAAATACTCCAGTTTTCACCGCAACCTTTTTGACTTCACGTTATGGTTTCTAATGAATGTACACATATTATAACGAATATAAAATTACTAACTTGAGAAGAGCTCGTTCGCCGAAGTAGTCTCCTTTCCCTAAAAATCGGATCTCTTCTTCGATGTCATACTTCTTTCGCGTGACAATCACCTGAAACGAATAGTCCTCTTAGTTTCAAAAAGAAAATGGGAGAGTAACCTGACGGCACAGTCATGAAGTTCCGGGTGTACACTTATTTCCATGCTTGGAGATTTAGTTTGACCGATTAAAATTAAAAATTGGTACAGCTACACTCTACGTTTATGAGTGATGGCAACGACTTGGCGATTTTTTTTGGTGCACTTCTAGTAGCGAGTTACGATAAATTAAGGCAACCCATCTATCGTTTCGGTTGTTGTGGTTTTCATGGCAACCTCGGCAAACGGAAACTTTTAATTTTCATTTTGAATATTCTAGAAAGCTTCTACAAAATCCGTTAAAATCGTTTGATTTCATTGATTCGTTTGAAATTTTTTCTTCCCTCCCATTGGTTATTTTGTTTTTAAAATATCCTTTGATTGCATTGGTCATTTTAAATAGTTTTCTGTGATACTATTGGTCCATTTATATGTATTTTGACAGTTGTGAAATTTTTATTTTATTATAATAGTTTTCACAAAAGGATTAAGAGTTTTGTTTTATTGTCCATTTCCGTTTTCATTATTTTTTTACGAAAGAATTCTGACGTTATCAGGTTGTATTACTTCTTGCATTTTATTCTTTTGTAAATCTTTTTCTTTTTCAACATGAGCACTGTATTTAGTGTAATTGATAAGTTTCAGGGTATTCTTACCCAACATTCGTAGCTTAGTTTCTCTGCTGGTTCACAAATGTGTTTTGATATGTACTTAAGTTTACTAATTTTTGTGAAAGATTTAAAAAATATACACTTTTTAAAACGCTCTGAAATGTGTTTAAAAAGTGTGTTGTAAAAAAAAAATTTTTTGACGAAAAAAGAGTTAGGAAATAATTATTTCCTTGGCGACTTTAGAAGTTCGCCAAAAAAATCGCCAAGTCCGTTGACATCGCTCATAAACGTAGAGTGTAGCTGTTCCTAAAAATATATGGAGGGCTTTATTTGGTCTGCAGGCGAGATAAACCTATCCCGGGGGATATATCTAATCTGCGGTATGATATACCTATCTTGAGTTCTGTATCTGGTCTTCTGGTTTGGTAAACCTATTTGGAGGTCTGTATCTAGTCTATGGGCGTGTAAACCTATCAAGAGGACGACCGTATATAATCTTCGGGCTAGGTAAACCTATCTGGAAAACATCATCTGTCTACGGTCATGATAAACCTATTAGGAGGCCCGTATCTGGTCTATGAGCAGCTAAACATACCAAGAAGGCCACATTTGATCTAACGAGATTCAAGAAAATCAAGTCTGAAAACTGCTCCTGTTGTGAAATTGGCACACCTCTACATTACATCACAGTTTTCCCCCTTACAGACTCATTGCAAATCAGAACGCCTACCGACCACCTTAAAATCACATGGCTCAGGAACATTACATGTAACAAGGGCTCGAGGGTTAAAATTATTAACATGGTTAGATTCATTGTAAATCATCAGGACGTGATTATCCTAAGAGACTAAGAAAAACGAACTGTTTTCTCAACTCTCTTGCATGTTGTATATATATGTTTATAATGTAACCTGATATAATGATTTAATGTAATTACTGTATAGATGTAATGATGTATATATGTAATGTGCTCTAACATTCGGGGTAGATATGTCACCTCGATGGCATGCGATACTCATCCAACCACACTTATTTAAACTGGTACAGTGTCTCACGACACTAGGCGTTGGTGGTAGTTAGTTTCGTAAGTAAATGGTTTTACGAGTACTGATGAAGAAGACTTTCCGACCTTTGGCCAGCAAAATAAAACTACTTCACATATTTAGTTCAAACACAATCCCTTCAAAATACCTTTTCTGATTCCAACGCACTTGTCTCGGGTGGTTGTCTTTGGGTTTCATGGTACAATGGACCGCATTTGGTCAAGCTGCGACAAATGCAAGACAGACAGTCAAGTAAAGAATGTCGTGAAAGCGAAAAAAGAGAAATTGGAGATCGGAATAATGGGATGAAATCCGGGAAAGGAATCGGTAACTAGATGTTCAGGTTCGTTCTCTCTCTCTCTCATGGCTACAGTGCCATCTTTGGCCATGAAGAAGACATTGATGTTTTGCAATGAGATATTCTATGACTGTGCCTGTGTGTTTCAATGCAAAACGTAAGGTCCTTTTCTTAGAATAGAATCCTTCGGAAAGATTTTATTGCTCCTTTCCTCAGAAAGAATTGTTTGGTATTATTTGTGCTACGGTAGCCTAGTTGGTCTGAGAGTTATATTTTCATCGAACCAGATGAAGCGGAAAACTAAACGTAACAATTATATTTTAGCAAAACAAACTGATAAATGAGCTTCTACAAATTTTGTCATGTCATCGCCATTTGTGGTTACAGTTGAGGTGAGGGTGGCCTTTAAATAATACTAATTATGTCATACAGGATATAGTTTTTGTATGACTAGACTACTCACACCAGAATATACCGGTGTCCAGGATTTTATCTGCTAAATCGACAAAATTAATTTTCTTAGAAAAGGACCTGATTTGTTTCTTAATGAATTTTTTAACCTACATTTCATAAATTATATATGCTATTTATTAAATTATCAGTTTAGTCAAAGATGGAATTTTCAGTCACTTATATAGTGACTGTGTTCAAAGAATACGCACTATAAATGCATTCCAAACTTCTATGCTGACATTTGCTTGGAAAGACTTAAGTTAACTGGGGACTTGATTGAAACTAGTTCCTTTGAATATAATTAATTGGCATCCAGTGAAGCTGCGCTATCAAGGCCTCAAATGTCCTCACGTTGGTGTTTGTTCAGTATGGTGCCAGCTCAAGTGTTGTCTTCGTATCTTTCCCTTCGGGAATCATACCGGACCTTCGTAAAGAACCCGTTGCGTTGCGTCAGTGCAACGTAAATTTAACTCCCTTTGGAATAATTTTATTTCTCTTTTATTCAGAATAGAAATCTTCTGAAAATCTCTTCAATTTGTCCATTAAATAAAATATAATCCTTTGCTAAGATTATGTTGTTCTTTTCCTAAAAATATAATCCTTTGGAAAGATTACATTGGTCAAGAAGTGCAAAACTAGTTAGGAATCATTCAGGGAAGACTGCAGATTCCAAGGTGGAATTATGCGTGTGAAACCATCAGAGGGTTATCATACACCTTAACGGGGATAATTTAGAATATTTTTCGTGCATATTTTATAAGTTTCTAAGTGCTTATAATACAAAATCTACTCATTTATTGGGTCTGAAGGACTTCCTTCAATACCCATAAAATAAAGGACATAAAATTGTTATTGTTTTTCGTTCCAGGAGAATCGCATCGATTTTTTTATCACGCAAAGAGTCTAACCATGTTACTAAATAACTGGCAATAAAATAGAGACCTTTCAACGATGACGTATTTCGTCTCTTTCAAGAAAGGGTACCGAGGTTATTAGGTACCGAGGCAACACAATTAACAAGAAATATTGAGGTCTCTTTTCAAGGATATAAGAAAAGAACACTTGACGATCGAGAAGGGATCGAAAATACATTGTTCAAAGATTAGTTAGTGTAGCAAAAAATCGATATATACTATTATTTCCTTTAGCTGGAATTTATCCCATACGCCTTGTTTACCGAAGAACTTTTCGAAGCTTACGTTTCTGTGTTAAAACACTAGCTAATCTTTAGCGTTGAAAGCAGAATGTAGTTTACTATTTTTCACGGTAGAAGTAATTTTTTTATTTTCTTATGAAATAAATGAATCAGGGTTTTCAACACTATTTTTCGGAACGGTTATATATTGTTTGTAGGTAATTTATCTTTTTATAATAACCTCGCTTCGAATCATGAAATAAACTGAGCTTATTTGTTTGGGCAAGATAGCTTTCAAGACTCGATTTAAAATCGCCAAAATTAATGCACTGTAATTTTTAGAAGGAGTGTGTCTTAATGTTTCTATTTGTATAGGCTTTAAAAGATAAATACTGAACTGAACACTGACAATAATAAATTAATGTTATCCCGAATATCACAGATAATGAATTATGAGTCAAACTGTTTTTTGCGTACACGTTTTAATAAAATTAAATATGTGCTTCTACCTCTAGCTTGATTATTTGAAAATTATTAAAAAATTGTTAAACCAATTCAAATTCAATCAACATTAAATATTTCCACAGGTTATTTCAAAACTTCCTGACAAGCTTTGAGGAGGGGACACAAAATTGAAACGTATTCACATAGGGATGTATTCTCAAGCTCCACTTAGGTTTTGTGAATGAGCACTCTGTTAGGTAGCGCAGCACTTTGACAGTTTGGGTAGGTAGGTAGTTGAATTTATATTGGTCTAAAATAATGGTGGTCTAAACGGGCCAATTCACCAGTATAGGCCACCATTATTTCAGACGCTGACCTTGTAAGGTGAGAGAAGACATACTTTCCTAATTTTGCAGTGATGGATGACATGTACCTATCAGGTGTGGAAGTTAAGGGAAGCGTACATTTGGACGGTAACATGTAATGTAAACTATTCGTCGACATCAAAGTTGGTTGCTGGGAAATTCAAAGGTTCACCTACTCTTAATAGTAAATTGTACTAGTGTCGATTGTAAATTGTACTAACGTTAATTGCAAATTGTACTACCATTAATTATAAATTTTACTACTAATTCTGTGCTCAGATGGCAAAATTTCAAAGTCACTTTTTCTAATTTTTCGTGACAGCAATTTTAAGATTCAAGATTCAACATGTTTCTCTGTGGTTTTTGACTTATTACAATTTTAAAACCTTTGTTTTCTCATAAACTGGAAGAAAAAGACTTACGACATTTTGCCACCTTCTAAACATTAACAAACTTCAGAATGAGACTTGCTCAATTTTTTGGGAAAAGTGACTTATAACATTTTGCAATCTGAGCACAGAATTGTGAATTGTACTACTGTTAATTGTAAATTGTACTACTCTTAATTGTAAATTGTACTTCTGTTAGTTGTTAATTGTATATTACTATTAAATATAACTACTGCTAATTGTAAATGTACTACTGTTAATTGTAAATTGTAATAGTATTAAAAACAACAACTCTTAATAATTAAATTGTAAAATTAGGGCTCGTAAAAATATTGTTCATACAAAACTTTCAGTATTCTATTTCTGTATTGTATCTTCTAGGATATCCGCTTGTAAGCATATATCCAAGTATAAAAACGGTTTAATTTTGTGTTTTTCACCTCCTCTAAAAATTTAAACTGAAAGTTTTGAAATATCCTGTGTAATACTTCCAACCTTAGTTTAATTAGCCCATATGTAGTAATGCAGTAGAAAGATTTTTGCAACCTCTTTGCACGTTTGCACAAGCTACAGAGATGTGCTACCTAACTAAAATATTACGTTTCATTAGAAATGAAACTGCACTATCATTGCAGGTAAAGATTTAGTAGTATGGATTGAGCTTCTTTAATTCTTCGATAATCAAATGCATTTTAGGTAATAAAAAAATGAAAAATTTGTTGCACCCCAAAAATTATTTTTTAAGTAAATGATATTTATTGTAGTTTTTATCACTAATTTATGTTTTCACATGTAACTAAATGAATTTTGAGGAAAAAATTCAAAAATTGTATCACAATATTTTTTTAATTTAAAATTTTAATAAAATTGTCGGACATTCCAAAATGCTACTCCTTTTTTATTTTCAATATTTTAACTTCAAATTTTTTTACAAAATTAATGAAACTTCTCTTAACACTTCTAAATATGGGAATTTGAATATCTTGTGTAGTTTTTGAAAAAACAATTAAAAACTGAAAAGTTAGAGAAAAATTACGAATATATTTAATTAACCTCTAAAAAAAGAAGTTCTACTTATTTTTTTACAAATCCCATATTTAGTTTTATTGATCAGGTAATTATGAGTAAGTCGTTAAAATTTCAGATGATTTAGATGATTGGTTAAAAAGCCTTATGGTTTTAACCATGACAGTGTTTGAGAAAACACAAAACTGAGAAAAACCAATTTAAAGTTTTTATATTACTAAAAAAGTAATAAAGAAGCCATAAAATCACTTGACATTTTTTTTGCTGTTGACCAGCATATATATATGGTGTTTTAGAATATTTATATGTAAAAATAATAAATATTTATGTTTCATACAGTCAAAATTTAATGCAATGGAATATTCACAAAAGGGATGTATTTTGTAAAATAAATACGAAAATTATATTTTAACGAAATAAATGCTATGGTTATATTATTGAATTCTGTTTTCTATTATCATTCTTATTCGTATTATTATTCAGTTTTCTATTCAGTTATTTAGAATGTACTTCTACTTCCACAGCTTAACCGCACATATTAAAATATTTATGTTATGAGACTTTGCTGGTAGATTTTTACAGTTATCACTCAATCTCGATTGGGATTCCTATTAGTTTTTGTTTCGATTTCTGTACTAAGGTAAATATAATTTGATGATATGGCAACTTAAAATTCTAGTAGAGACGTGGAACTTTGCATAAACATTTTTAAGATTCCAAATCATCATTTGGGATAAAAATCCCAAAATCGGTATTTTGACCCATTTTCGGGTGCCAAGTCCCCTTAATAATTCCATTCTTCTTGTTTCTTTTAAAATTTTTTACGTATGAAAATACATTGAAAACGAAAGAGGATGGAACGTTTTAATGGCGCCAAAATTGAAATAAGTTGTAAAAATTAAAATAAAAAATAAAAGTCTGTAATGTTATTAGGTTAATATGATACGTTCGATTATTTAAGTAACCTATTATTATATATTACTTGAGGTGGTTCTTCGAAAGACCCTAGCACCGTGGCTATGAATGCGATGGAGATTGAAGGGGGTGTCAAAAAAGTATTGCACAAAGGCACTTCTTACCCACGGCATGACACTGGGTGGATGTAATGAAGAGAGGGGTTAGTTGTAAATGAAAAGTCTAATCACGGGGTACGGGACAGAAAGAAAGTTGGGAACTGCTGCTCTATCGTATACTGGTGGCGCTTGTGGGTTGGTGGGTGTCCTTATAAGAATAAGGTTCCGTTTGTGTTCCGTACATCTTCTTAATGATAGCTCAGGAAATTTTAAAACAGTTCTATATTTGAAAATTAATAAGGAATTTCGAATGAAAGACACACATATTTGGATTAAATAATTGACATAAGAGAAATCTTACCTTCCCCTTGCTGATAATGAAAAAAGTGTCCCCGCTCACACCTTCACGTATAATATACTCTCCCGATGGAAAAAAATCCTGTACAAAAGAAAAAAAATGTTTACAAATGATTAAGTCTATAAAAACAATGCAGAAGAAAAGCATATTGTTAAATAATAACTTTTTCGTTTAAAATATGAAATGTTTAAGTTGGATTCAGATATATATTTCGCTTCTTAGTGCAATTTTAATATAGAAAATGTGTTTCAAGATTTCAGATATTAATACCTATGTTGAAAAACTAAACCACATAATTTTCTTTTTTTATAATCTTCAAGTTTCTATTTCTAACCCATGTGAAATTACCTTGATGGTTAATAAAATCTCTTTCTTTTCACCTGAAACGTTTAGGAAATTTATATTTGTTCTCTGAAGGAAGGTGCAGGTTTGTTTTTTAAGCAGTAATTAAGTTTTCTGTGTCCAAAATAGGAAATACCACAGATAAGGCCATTAATTAATTTGTGGTATAGCTGCACTTTAAAGATATTTTTTAGGCAATCCTATAGGCGTGTTTTTATTTGCGACCAAAGATGAGTCCCAAAGGAAGAACGTGTTTAAAATGAAGAGGAAAGAACACAACCATGTAAAAAGCGAAACAAAGCTAAAAAAACTACTGCTTTTTGAGCTTTGCAGACAACTGCAGAGGAAATAGAAACGCAACTTGATTTGTCTGAAGCAGCAGTCGGGCGATATAGGTTAATAAAGCTTATTCTATTCAATTGTCATATGATAGTTATATTGAAAACTATTCTAAAAGTGGCAGTCAAGAGAGAGGATCTATTTTTAATGAACCCCTTTCAACTTGAAAATACGTCTTTAAAATCGGAACAATACTGGGTGCATGCATGAAAATTCTTCTAGAGTTGCAAAACAGTGTTACTGTTTGGTCTTCCGATTTCAAAAACTAAAAGAAATATCTAGAAGATAAACATAGGGTCATGCAATGAAAGGATGTCTGTCTGACATGACCTTCGGATCGAATAGGTATCCACAATATGTCGAAATTTTACGGTCAAACTTTGGGACAGTGTGACTAGATTGCTTAGAGCGAGGACTGCTTTGGTTGTGTCATTCGAAGGCTATCGAACTACGCTACAAATAATGTTCGACAAAAACAATCAATATCAAATTGCACTTAATTCTTTCAAAGTATAAACTGTTGAATATTCGCAATAAACAATCCTTCAAGCTTCTTATATTTGCTCCATTCATTCCACAGTTCAACATCAGGCTCGAATATTCAAATCAAAACTGCAGTTTATGTTCTCGAGACAGCCTACTTTTTTTTTCACGAACTTATACGATTCTGCGAACTTTTGTGAAGTCCAGCCCAGATATCCTAAAATTATTTTTGCTTATCATTCCTTTCCCTATGGAAACAGTAGTTAGAACACTATCTTTTACAAAAAAGTTTGGTGAGAAAAGTGTCTTCGAGAAAAAATAATTAATTGAAACAAAGACAGCTATCTGTTACTCTTAATTCGAAGCGACATTCGATACATTTTGAAACGAACTTAGAAGACTCGTCCTTACAAGTGTGTGGAAGAAGAAGACAGTAGCGTATCCATTCTTTCACTTCTAAAAGGCCTAGAGTTAGAACGATTTTCAAGTAAAACGGACTTATTTTCTACAAGTCCTATTTAGCTTACTTGGTCTCTAGAGTAAATTTTAAACTAAAGTATTACTGTAAGCACGAAGAACACATCTTGGTTGATCTGAGTATAGAGAACACCATATGTAAACATTAGTGGTAATGAGGTAGCGGATAGATTGGCTAAAGAGGGCAGCGAGGACGAAACGGCCACTGGCTCTTCGCTTACTTACCAAGAATTGTAGTCAAATAAAAGATCTAAACTAAATTTAGAATGGCGTACTCCACCTGCATACCCATGGTACACAGCAACTTCCCCTGGCATTCTTCTGGAAGTTAATTGTGATCGTGGCTCCCAGACTGCACTAGCTAGGCTTAAAAGTGGACACCTGTGTCTTTCTTTTGAAAATGACAGAAAAATCCATTCCACGTGCAGAAAATGCTGTGACCATCCAGCCTCTCCGGAGCATATACTGAGTTGCGTCGGACTTTCCAAGGAGGACATGACATATGTCCCCCTTATTGTTATTGATTTTCTGGCGGTCAACAACCTACTGGAGTTGATCTGACATATGTCAGATCTTTTAAAGAGGATAAGGAGCAACATCAACAGAGAACACTTTTGCAGTAGTTTTATTCGCAAACTAGATAATGGTCATTTAGAAACATAAAACAGGTATTCAAATCTTTTCCCGATATTCACATGTTTTTGTCAATTTTAAAGCATCTATGCAATAAGTAGATATGCGAATAATTTGTGATGTTTGCATGGTAGCCAGAGAAAGAAGTATTTCTTTCATAAACTCTTAATTATTCCAATCAATAACTTATTTTATTTAAAGAATATTACAAAAGTATTCTGTGGAATGGAATTCAATTTTTGAGACAATATGTAAATAACGAATCGTCACCTCGGCAGAGGGGGGCCTAGGCCTCCCATAGCTTACACCACAGATTACGTATGCTATAACAGGAAAACAAACGTCAAAGAGCTATGCAAAGAAACATACTGTTCGAGTATGATATGCGAGACATTTTTTCAACTGTCTTTCGATTTGAAGTATGGTTTATCTTCACCATGGTGTCAAACGGCAGTTTAAGCTCGTGTATATGCTTCTCGTAAAAAAGGAAATGTTAGAATAAGTGGCTACTTGAAAGTATATAGATATTGAATCATATTTTTATTTATAACTATAGTAACATTTTAATTTACTTATGATTCTGTGTGAACACGATTTTTAATAAACATTTCATTTATCTGTGTTGTTTATGTAAAACGCTACATTTTTGAAACGCTCCATAAAATTGTGTTGTTTATGTAAAGCACTTTTTATTGAAATGCTTCATTATTTTCCTTTTTAAGTATTTTCTATTTTACGAACTTCTTCAATGTCATGATAGGTTTGTAAAAACGAGTGTTGCAGTATTTGCATTCATACTGCACCTTCTTAGGAATTATAGTCCATTAACATACTGTGGTATGTATACTTATAATTAAACGACAAAGCGGGGAGTTTGGTCACTGATTCACAACTAATAATTGAAAATGTTTACAGTCCAGTGTTACTAATTGTTCCCAATTCTAGAATTAAGCAAAAGGCGTAACTTTTCGTCAATTACTAATGAGATTCATTAAGACTTTGAAACCATTATGTAGTGAGAGTACAAAACGTACATTCATTAAATTTAAATCACTCGCCGAAGAAATCTTTTACGTGTTGGTTCCTTTGTTCCTTACCTTAATTAACCAGATTTCCGACAAGATGCAAAAAAGTAAAAATTGGAATTAATTTCGAAAGGGATAATACTGTGACAACTTGTTGGTTCGAAGAATACTAATTAAATTTAGTTGAGGAACTGAACTAAAGCCGTTAATCTTTCACTTTAAAGTAATCTCTCCGTCTAGATGTAGACTTACTTCAAAACTCAACAAAAACAATCATGGTTCCACACGGTACTTTAACTTTGAAATGCAATTAAGATATGCGTCAGAATTAGTTTAAATAAGTCTTTCAAATGTCAAGAAGGTAGACCCTGAAAGACAGACAACTTCCATGATATTCTTGTATTTATAATCTGACTATGCTATTTTCAGCTTGTAACGTCGTTCTCTTAGAACCATTTAATATAGAACATGACGCAAGACGAGCGACCGAAGTTTAATAAAATTAAAATCAACGAAAAATGCCTAAACTTGTCAGGAGCCGAGCAATCGGTGCAAGATAGAACACAATCCCATGAAGCGAATAAAGCTAAAAAAGCTGTTCGACGACGCAACGAAATTGCCTAGGAAAGAGGCGCGACTTGATTTTTCTGAAGCAGCAAAAATTCTCGAGGGAAGCCGGGTAGTAAAGCTAGTGGAATATAAAACATCTTTGACCATAAAAGTATCCAGAACCCATTGAACTTGAGGAATACATTTAAAAATTCGTTTCTCAAATGAATTTCGACAAACAAGCAATAATTTTTTTTTTAAACTGCGAGTATTTCACATTTTAAGAACTTCACATTTCTTCGCGGCGTTTGATACCGAAGTGTAGAATAAGCTGGCATTCGAATCGACAAACTAAGTTTCTTGTCCGCCTTAAAAGCCATTATTTAATAAATAAATATTGTCTGTTCCAAGAAAAATCTCTTGAACACAAGATGGTTAGCTTTTTCCTTCATCACTTCGACGAGCTTCATTCTATAATTTCGCTTTGGACTTGATATTATTGACCGCGATTGCTTACAATTTCAAGAGACAGAGTTCAGACTCTTTCTTAAAGTACTTATTTTAAAAGATAACTTGTTTCCCTTCGCATGATTGATAGAAGCGAATGTTCTAATGCCCGTTATTATCAAAAGAGGTTGAGAACTAGCATTAGTTCATGGAATCTGAGTGGGACCTAATGAGATTTCGTAAAATCGTGCAAAAGATGTTCGCTAAAAGGACAGTGACTATGGTGACTATAGTGTATTGGAAATTTGTGTGAGAAAGTTACATTGGCCGAGACTTCACTTTCAAAGGTGTCGTGTTGGCATTGTAATCATTAGCTTAAATATACCAATAAAATATATATTATAATGTTCCAATTTTCGAAGTGAAATGCAGCATAAAAAATAATAACATCAAAAAGTAAGTAATAAATAAGTAAGTAATAATAATAGTAATAATAATACAATAATAAATAATACTTATTCTAAAATAAATAAGTTAAAATAATACAATAATAAATAATAATTACTCTAAAATAAATAAGTAATAATAATAAAATAATAAATAATAATTTTCTAAAATAAATAAGTAATAATAATACAATAGTAAATAATAATTTTCTAAAATAAATAAATAGTAATAAAACAATTTAAAATAATAATTATTCTAAAATAAATAAGTAACATTTTAAATAAATAAATAACATTTATAATATAATAATAAATAATAATATTATAAAATAAATAAATAACAATTATATTACAAAAAAATCAAATAATAGTTATTAATAAAATATAAATAATTATAATAAAGCATTTTTTTATATCTAAACATTGTGTACATGTGTTCATTAATAATAGAATAATTTATTTGTTTCTTTTTGCACAGTTTACAAATTACTGATTCATAAGCTGAAATGTTTGTTTTTAAAATCATGATCAAAAATGTTTGCACGTTTCATATCAGGCTTTAAATATTAAAAAACATTTATTTCACTGGGATTTTTAAAACCTCTGAAGTATTTTATTGATCTGTTAGACTTTTGCACCAGTGAATCTGGGAGTAGGAAGCTGTATTGAACCATTTATATTTAGGCCAATGAATGAAGAGCTTTTAAGAGCCACTTCACACCAACTTAATCCGTGTCAATCTGAATCAATCTAAAACTAGTAGAAACCGACTAACAAAGAATTCAGAAATAGCTTGTTCGTCTCTTCTGAATTCGGAGCATGGTGTTTCAATGTTCTCGAATCTACATCAGTCCGTCTCTGCTGGATTCAAATTGATGCGGATTGCCTAGATTCGGTTGGTGTGAGAGGTCCAAAGATAGACATATGTTGTATATGATTAGTTCAGTGCTTTCGTGATTACGAATTCGATATAATGATTCATTTAAATTTTACGAACTACTGAGTCATAATTACAGATATCAGAGATATCAGTTCTATGATTTATTTAGCTTTTCAGCAACTGAATTTTCAGTATAACTTAAATTTTCCCATATACTGGCGTGCAAACTTAGCGAACATTAAGATTTTCAGCTGCTCCTTTTGACTTGTGTCTGGGGAAATGAAACAGTCGAGAGTCATCGTACCGATGATTAGAAACAAAACGATAATAAGAACAGAAGCAAAGAGTAAAAAATGTTTTTCAACTGAAGTGGTGGCAACACACTGGGTGCCATGAGACAGGAAGGCAACTCTGAAAAAAATGAACAGAAGCGGTCCTTTTTAGACTGTATGACCACTTAGAACAATGGTGCAGGCTTTGCACCGAGTTTGTGTACAGGGAATGATGGTGTTCATGAGTTTCGAAAATAGAAGAAACCATTCCTACATTGGAGCCTCTGACGACACGATTTCAAAATTTGAATAGATGAACATTCACCAGTTTTCCATTGAATACCCTCGGTTATGATCGCAGGCTATTTCGTTGCATTTTGAGGTTGTAACTTTTAAAAATGGTGTTCGTTATGATTTTCACCCCAATGTATGTTGCAAAACATTGGTGGCTGAAAATGATGAACAAACGCTTACGAAATAAGTTAGATTTGTGGTAAAGATAAGTAGTTAAGGACCTATCATGACCTGGAGACATCAAGGGCCCCGAGGTCTTGGAAATGTGAAAAGTTATAATTTTTCTAGGTTCAGTGAACGGAAAAGGAGAAAAATAAAGGCAACATATACATACGAGTATAAAGGATATGTATTATATAAAGGATTTGTGTTACAGTATATGTTCTGATAATTAATGGTAAATGTTAAGATCATTCATAGCTCGGAATTTCCACAGAGGTCAGATTTATGTTAAAGAGAAGCAGTTAAAGACTTCACGTGTGCTGAAAACATCAAGTTCTCCAAGGTCTAGGGATAGGACAGGGAATTTGAAAAATTGAAGTCTTTCTGGGTTCAGGGAAAGAAAAAGGAGACAAATAAAGGATATGCCATATACATAAGAAGAATATACTATAGTAAAAAACTATATTAAATTGCATATTACCACGTGAGGAGCTGTGCAGATTTTTTTCCATTGGGGGCACATTGCCTCCACTCTGACTAATCACAGTCCCTACGGATATTGGAAAATGTCCCCAAGGGGAGATATCACAGTGATTCCCGACAGGAATTACCGTCCACTGGAAACTAAATTGAGCATCATCAGCCAGTAAGGGTGACGTTTTATGCTTCTCGTCAGAGAGATTCTGCTCGACGCCATTGAATCGCCAAATTTCCCTTTCGTGGTGTACAGTAAACGAACTTAAGATCGCGTGGTATCATCTTACTTTAATCTTTAACGTACCTTTCAAATAGTTCGGCATTGGGACCAGATGTTGATCAATCTGAATTGATTATATATTTATCATTCCAATCCACGTTTTCTTCGATTATGCTTTGCTGTTTCTTTTTTACCAAATAAACCATTCAAGTCTCTTCCTTAAATTTCTTAAATTTATATCTATTTACATATTGTATAATAGGCATTTTCTGTCAAGTTAAATGTAGATCGTCGTACAATTTCTGTGGCGGAACGTATTTCGTATTCCGGTTGTGACGTCACCTGTTTTTCGAATACGATTTCAGCACGTCTGCAATAATAGAAACCAGAGAGTGAATTCCTAATTTAGGTATGATAGTTAGTTGGTTGCTCAACATTAATTAGATTAAACGCCAAATGTTTCCCAAATGGTGGTACACTACATTTTAAGATAACCCCTATATGTATAAATGCATGAGCATTTGGGTAGCGGAGGTAAAATCTTCACTTTTCGTCTAGTTCGGTAGTTTATACTAAAAAACAGTCAGACTCTCATATAAAGTCAATTATTTTAGCATATTTTCCTGTTTAATTCCAGATAAACCTTTAAATTTTCATCCTCCGTTTTTTAAAATTACTCCTTCTTGACATAATTATATTGTATTACATTTATAAAGAAAATGAATAGACAAAATAATGGCTAAAATAAAACTATTGGCATTTAAGATTAAAAAAATTTGTGAAGAACCACGTTATCTATAAATATACTGGAGCCAAGAGAGGAAATGTGTTGTTAGATTGAAAGTAGTTCTAGAAAAACCTTTATTCGAATTTAGAGTAAGATTGGGTAAAAATCAAAACCTTTAATTATACTACAAAGACTTATATAATTATTTTGAGCTATTGAACACTAATCACTAGTCAACTTGAATCGTTTAGTCAAAGCTTTTTAATGCTTTAAGAATTTTTTGTATATTTTTCGCAATTAATATTTAATTTACTTTCAGGAAAACATTATCTCTGGCAAAGAAAATATCAAAAAGGCGAATGAAGTAAAGAGATCAAAAGTAATTATAAGTTGATTGAAACTTTATGATGTGACTATAGTTTTTTTTTCATATTGGATTACATTTCTATTTTTTCTTAAAGTGTTTTTTATAACAGATAAGGTAAATTAAATCTTATTTTTAAATGTAGGAGGTAAATTAATACCTTCATGCTGCATTTCCCCTTGATTTGCTTTTTATTAAAGGAATTATTTTGCTTGTAGATAATAAAATGAATACAATACAAAAACAAGGTAATGAAAAAGTTACATTTTTAAAATTTACCTAGTGGATATTGAATTATAATTAAAGCCTTTATACTGATTTCTAATCTTTCAATGTAAAAAAAGCTTATCCGTTAAAAAGAATAGTTCCATTTTTAAATTCCAAAGAAAGAAACAGAAAATCCCATAAATCAATAATTATAAATGAAAACTGTATTTGTATCTGATCATATTACAGGAGGCTTCTTATGACAGGCTAAATTTGGTGGGAGTAAGTCTCTCAAGTGGAAGAAGTCCGAAAGTGACATGTCTCTTTTTAATTACTATTTTAGTACTCCACAAAAAAAAAAGAATGTATTCCGAATTGATCGATTTCATAGGAAAATGGATTGATCAACGCCAATTACGTTAAATGCCAAACATCACCAAAACGGCGATGAAGTACATT
Source organism: Metellina segmentata (assembly GCA_947359465.1). Classification (NCBI taxonomy): domain Eukaryota; kingdom Metazoa; phylum Arthropoda; class Arachnida; order Araneae; family Tetragnathidae; genus Metellina; species Metellina segmentata. Next base: position 32,035,322 of record OX375875.1, read on the forward strand.
TTAAGGCAACACTGATTTCCGACTATTATGCTAGAATATTTGGGAATCGATAGTAAAATATTCGTATTCCTTATGAACTGTTTGCAACACTTAAAATCTCTCATATATACTATTTTTTCACAGCTCATAACTCCTAACAATTTTTTAAATTTATACTATGCGTAAGTGAAACACAGATTGTGCATTGAGTAAGATGGCGCAATAGCTATGACTTGGATGCGGAACGAGCTATCCTTTAAATTATATTTCTTTACATTTAGTTAACTTCAGAAGATTTAGTGTTGAAAGTGGTGTCGTGTTCTTATTTAAACAACGTTTTTGTCATTGTTTGAAAAATTGCAGGTTCAAGCATGTCCTTCAATTTTAAAACTTGTAAATGACTTATGCATACATTTAAGTCTCCAATTTAGTTGCTTATTACATTTTAGGAAAAGGTATGCACGTTTGGAAGTAAGCCATTTTCACTATAGAATGGATCATATTTCCCTGACATTTGGGATAGATGACGCACTTTTGTCAGTGTAAGATGACGCACTGATGTTTTTTGCTTCGTTTTCTAAAGAAGGATGTATTAGGAATTTATCTTGTGATTCGATTGTTTAAAAATAATTATGCGGGGATGGCGCAACTATGGGGCTTTTTCAAGAATATTTTGTGAATTATTATTTTGATTTTTATAAACATTATTCACCGATATCGAAAATTAAAAGATGAACTATTGAATTAAAAAAAAGTTTTAAAATAATTTGTCTCTTGAATTCACTGGAACCAATTTTCGTGGAAGTTCGTTATCTCTTCCTCATTTATCTAGATGTGTTCAGATTCATATTAATTCTTCAAAATAAGAATACAAAACTAACTATTATTCTTATCAAAATGAATGATTTGTGTACTAATTTAAAACATAATGCTTAATAATAAAGGGTATTAAGAACGTTTTTAAAATTTCGATAAGAATGTTGGATTTTAAAAATTGTAAATACAGTTTCACACCTTGTACCTTTTGTTTTTTGGATTCTAAGAAATGTTTGTACAATGAATAACAATTTCAGTTAAGTTATAGTAATACACTTCTTTCACTTAAAACTAGTATACTTTCTCTCAAATATGCAAATTTATTTGTTAGTTGCTCGTTTTTAGGAGAGAAAATTATAAAATCAAAGAGCTGTTGTAAACTTAACTACTATTAGAAAAATAAACTTGCAATACAGTAGTTATAATGCATAACAATGTAACCCCTATCTCTATCATGAAGAACTCTTAGGTTACACTGTGTCTTTATGATCTGCCCCGCAGGATCGAAAAATTTCTTCGTTAAATTCTCCAAATTTGTCACTTTTTACGAATAATGTAGAAAAATTGGAATAATTACGAGAAAAAAATTTAATACTGCGCCTTTGAATCATTTTTTTTTATTAAAATAGTTGCTTTATGCAATGTAAAATATTTTCAGAAAATTCCTAACGATATTCCAAATTCCTTCAGGGGTATGAAACGAGGATACTTTCTCAAAGCTAAATGAAATAAAAAGGTTTCAGATCCTTATACGACGAAACATTGAATACACAAAACTTGAATTGACGAGTTCTAGAGATTTATATTCCGTTTAGCCATTAAAATGCCTTTTTATTTTTAGAATAAAGGAAGAACGAAATAATTTCCTCTTTACAGAAACTTATGCCTGGAATGAAAGAGAACTATAAAGTGAGAAACATATTGACAAAAGTAGATGGTTTGCAATCACAGGCGTTATCAGAATCCATATTCATGAAAGAAAGGAGACGCCTGTTTGAAAAGATGTATCTCAGAAATATCGATTTTATTTGCTTCCAATAAAGCAGTGTCAATGTGTAAAGACTCCAATTCGTGAATTCGTGGGAAAATTTTTGATAAGCAGTATTTCCTTTAAAAAAAAAAGAAGTTGTCAATGCCATTTTTCACTCATGGGAATTATATTTCTGTATCCAATCAAGAGTATTTGCAGATGGAAGACGACTGTCGCCAGACTATAAAACATTTATTTCGGTAATTTCCATTTTAAAAGCTATTCAAAATGGGAAGATAGTGGTAAAGGATTTTGCTTTATAAACTGGTTTATATATATAGAATAGCTGATATCTAATTTTATGCATATGTGAATTAAGCTTTCACAGGCCAGAAAAAATTAAGCGATATAGATATTTTTAAATAGCTACTCTTAAAAATGTGGGTTTCGAATGAAGAGCTTTCATTCAAAAACATAATTCCCTTGTTAAAAAATTGTACACATAGCCTATATGATGAAGAAAAAAAAAATTCTTGAATTACATAAATGTTAGGAATGTTTTCAAACTTGTACATGAGAAACACTGATACAACTGTAAATTCAATTGTAAACAGATTATTCTTTTCAAATTCTTACAAATTCAATTAAACTTAACTAATTGCATTCCAAAATGTTACTACAGGTTGATTTGTTTATTTTTGAGAGAACCTTTAAAATGGAAAACAAACTCGAATTTACTCCAGAAAATTTCAAAATTGCTTTGACATTTAGGTTCAGCTACACTCTACGTTTATGAGTGATGGCAACGGCTTGGCGATTTTTTTTGGAGCAATTCTAGTAGCGAGTTACGATAAATTAAGGCAACCCATCTTTCGTTGCTGTTGTTGTGGTTTTCACGGCAACCTCGGCAAACGGAAACTTTCAATTTTCATTTTGAATATTCTAGAAAGTTCTTACAAAATCCGTTAAAATCGTTTGATTTCTTTGATTCGTTTGAAATTTTTTCTTTCCTCCCATTGGTTATTTTGTTTTTAAAATATCCTTTTATTGCATTGGTCCTTTTAAATCGTTTTCTGTGATACCATTGGTCCATTTATTTGTATTTTGACAGTTGTGGAATTTTTATTTTGTTATAATAGTTTTCACGACAGGATTAAGAGTTTTGTTTTTTTGACCATTTTCGTTTTCACTATTTTTTTACGAGAGAATTCTGACGTTATCAGGTATTATTTCTTGCTTTTTTTTCTTTTGTAAATCTTTTTCTTTTTCAACATGCTCACTGTATTTAGTGTAATTGATAAGTTTCAGGGTATTCTCACCATTCGTAGCTTAGTTTCTCTGCTGGTTCACAAATGTGTTTTGATATGTGATTAAGCTTACTACTTTTTGTGAAATTTTTTTTCAAATATACTTTTTAAAACGTTCTGAAATGTGCTTAAAAAGTGTGTTGTAAAAAGAAAAAAAATTGTGACAGGAAAAGAGTTAAGAAATAATTCTTTCCTTGGCGACTTTAGAAGTGCGCCAAAAAAAAAATCGCCAAGCCGTTGCCATCAGTCATAAACGTAGAGTGTAGCTGTACCGACATTTATTATATTGTCGCAGAGAAATAATTAAAACTTCGAAGAAGGAAAACATAAAGGATGCACTTAAAAAACAAAGCAAGATATAATAAAAGTTCTGGAACACATAACAAAACATTGATTAATCTAATATAGGATAACAAACAATGCTTTAAGTTTTATAATCTTATTATAAAAAATGCTAGATTCTCCTGTGTTTTCGTGGCAATTAAAATATTGATTGATGTTTTACCAGTGTTGATAAAAAATTAAGGTTTCCAATAATATTGTTTTACCATTACCGCTCAAAAACAGCACCATGCGAAAGCAAAGCAAGTTGACTGGTAGTGGTGGGAAAAGGTTTATTCATAGCCAGTGGTCAACAAAAGTTGGCAGATAGTGGTGAAAAAAGGATTATGCACACCCAGTTATCACTATCACGTACCTTCAGGTTGTAAAAAATATATAAAATAAGTTTGACCACAATAAATAAATTTTGTTATGTACCCGTTGTATGGACGGAGCATTTTTATCCTACTTGTTTATAAGATGCTTCAAAAGTTCCATGATGCCATTTCCAAAAATACAAAATAAAAAGTATAAGTTTTGATGAAAACGAGTTGTGGAAAAATATTGCCAGTCATCAAAAACTATGAAATTTTTGAATTTTGAACTTCTTTAGTTTTTTTTTTTCAATTATTTATAGTTTACATGACAACATTATGATATTGGATCAAATATGTAAAAAACTAGACTATAGAAACCCTCTCTCTCTCTGCGTCCCATACAGTTCAGTTCTCATTCGAAAAATATGTACCACCTGGATAGTTATGAACTTTCCTTTATCTAATGAAGCTATCTTCTTTCCATCTTCATAAGAAGCAACATCAATCATTAACGTTTCATCCGACATAGTATTTCTTCGATCTCTTTGATGTCTTGATGGATACGTTGTTCATGTTCTTCATTTTCTGCACCTGTTTGTGGGAAAAATTCTTTTTGCGAAACTAAGAAATGAATAATTATCAACCTTCCTAAACCTTTGCATTTTATTTTACAAATACGACACTGACAATGGGTGGAAATTTCTCTTATACGTGACGCATAGATTTAAAGTTTCACTTCATATGAGTCATCGAATGTTTATGTTTATAAAAATACTTTCTTTTTAATGGTTAATTTTTATAGATTAAAGATATTCTTTATGCGTTGCTTATGGCATTCTACCGTGCACCACGTAAAGCCTAAACTGTCACAAGACCAAGTTCTTTTTGTGATAGAAGTATCTTTGGCTAAAGCTATGCAAAATACAACTGCTTTTTAAAAATCTTTGTGGTTAGTTCTTCTTTCTGTTTTTTACTATTCGCTGATTCACTGACTTAGGAAATTTGTAATCTTTCTGTGTTGCCTCAAAAGCTTGGATAATACTTCAGATTCAAAAAATTATCTACCATAATCATTGTACTATATATTTATAAATTCGAAAATTGCAAGTTTCGTATTTCAAATATAAGAATACTCTAAAATCAGCTAGAATATTTAATAGTTTTTCATCCAAATGCATAAGATATTGTTTGACGTTGTCTCTTCATAAAAGTTGTCTTCCCCACTAAAAATTAATAAACGCATGGAAAAAAAACTTTTAGAACATAGTTTAAAATATGAAATATGACTGATCCAGATTTGCAGCTAGTCATAATACAGAATGTCTTAAAATAAGCTCTTTGATATGTAGGAAACGTTTTGATACATTGCAGAAGACCAAAGATCGAGACTAATTATAAACTCTATTCGATGTCTGATATTTGAAAATACTGTAATTAGTTTTTAGACATCAATTATTGAAGTGTACGAGAGTTAATAATACCATATAGACGTAAGGGTTAAATGAATGATCCTAAAACCTTGATTCGCCTCAACTACAAATTTAACGGAAATAACTTTTCCCAACAGAATTTCTTCTACAGTGTATATATTATGTAGAGTACCACATAACTGAACAAGGAATCTTCCAAGTGGAAATCTTATAAATCATTTTCAGGTCAACTTTATCCACAGTAATCTGTTGTGGGATCTTAAAAATGTCTTGTATATGTCCTTGCGAAAGATATTAAAAGAGCAATGTCGTAAGAACAGTGTGGAAATTCTATAAAAAGAACGAGGTTATTTAAGATCAAACAAAGTATTATTTATCATCCCTCAATAACATACATTCGTTCAAAATCTTTATTTTATGTATTCAGGAATTTTTTCGCTAAAAAGGAGACTTTTTTAAGGGTTATGAACTAAATGAATTTTTGTTAGATGAATAAATAGGTAAATCCAGATGTATACTGTTGGCTACTAAAAGGACATACTAAAGTAATTAAAATAATACTAACAGACCACATAGCTTATCGTACAAGGACAAATGACAGTGACATAAGAACACAGTTCTTCATACAATTAGACTTCAACACAACATAAACATCACTTTATGCAATCGCCATGGGCTGAATTGACAACTATTATATGATCTGGCATCGAATGTGTGACATGTCAGTTGTGTGTTTTGGAACGTCAGTTTAGGCAGATTCTATACGTTGTTAAAGTTCATTCATGGTAGGTAGTAATGTCTAATGCGCTAGCCGTTGTGAAATCATTAATAAAACATTTTTAAAGTATGAAAAATCCAGTTAACTCGTAAGTCAAGACAGCTTTGGAACTCAGTGGTCATTCAAGAGTTGTTGAATATTGCGTACTACCATAGGATTTCGCATTTTCGTATGCATAAATCGCACCAGATAAGCCCTGATGATAAGGTATCACAACATGCTCCATAAACCTCAGTTATGCAATACTTGCAGCACTGATAAATACATACGAATCTCGAACAGGAGTGGAATCCAATACCGTATATACCACATACCGTAGAACAAGGTACTATACCTAAATCATTAGGGTGGTCCAAAATTTTGAAGTTTTGAATTTTGACGTTCTCTCCCTCCAAATTTGTTGCAATATATCTAAAAGTAACTATGACAAAAATTTAATCACTAAGAAACAATATTTAGAGGTAGTTCAAGGAAGAATAAGTATCATAATTTGTGGTCATTTTGTCGTTTTTTACTTATTTTACTTAGAAAAATATCTCTCATCTCAATACTAAAAATAATTTAACTTTATTTAAAAGTCGTTTATAGATATTATATAAAAAATTAGACCATTTGTAAATGCGTAGCGTGTTCAAAAGTAATTTCAGTAGTATAAAGTTGGTATAATCTACTTACCTCTCATAGATGGCAATACCAGACTTTCAGTTACAGGTTGTTTTTTAAATGATTTTTGGTTTATTGAGAGTTGGCAGTGATTGTAAAATATTTTTTTAGTTTCTAAATTAGGCTACTTAGTATTTTTAAACTTAGTTTTATTAAGTTTAACTGCAAGTGTAAATAACACTTAAACCGTAACCATCTGATTTAGGTTTGTTTTGTTAAGTACTTTGTTTGTCAAGTTCTGCGTTTTCTTTATATACTTTTTTAGTTTAAGTGTTAAAAAGTAGTGTTTTTTGCTTAAAAGCTGCATGAAACCATGGAAACAAGATCTGAAAATGAAGTTTACCTTCTTGGAAATGCTATTAATAAACTCAATGGTAATAAATTGCCTTCAATAGGTATGCCATTGACATTTTTTCTTCATCACCATATTGAGTTGAAAGCTACAGTGCAAGAAGCATCTAAGGCCACAATAGCCGAGATAGCAAAATTTTGGATGAAAACCAGAATTCCCATGCGGGATTACCAGCATTGTCAGAAAAAATTAGAGAAATTATTTGAAGAATGAAGATTGCTAACAAATAACAAAGGACGTAAAACACCAAATCAAAAGACCAAAGAGAGTGCATTCTTTTCAAAATTAGATAATATTTGATATTGCCCATGCCAATGCATTTGACATGATAAAAATTGGTCAGAATAGCTAGCTCAGCGAGAAGATGGATAGTTGGTCAATAATTGGTGTTGGTAGAAATCTTTTTCAAAAAGAAGTGCTTATTGATAAAAAAAGAGCCTCCTGAAGAAAAGATTACAGAGCATGAAAGATTCACATGAAGCAGCATTGGATTTTATAACTAACTCAGATGAAGATGAAAATGATACCGAAAAGGCAGTAGAATTGTTTGAAGATGAAAGAGCAGCACCAGGTTCCGGTCTAAGAAACCTAAGAAAGGACGTTACAACATCATAACGCCAGAATTAACAGCAGCTCTAGATAGGACAAAAGTATTTTACAGAAAAGCTATGTTTGTTGTTGCAGAAACTGCCGAGAGTTTGGGCATCGACATGAGATATATCAGTCTGAGCAGAAGTTCACTTCGTCGTCAGAGAATCAAACATAGAATTGTACAATCTGACAAAATAAAAGCACAGCTACAAACAAATGTTCCCCTGATTGTTCATTGGGATGGAAAACTGTTACCAGAATTAACTTTAACCATCAAAGAGAAATCTGACAGACTATCAGTTATATTGTCTGGAAAAGGGGCTTCGCAGTTTATCTCGGTTGCTAAACTTCCTTCAGCCACAGGCGAAGCACAAGCCCATGCAGTTTACGAAACTCTGAAAGAATGGAATATTGCTGATAAAGTATTTGCAATGAGCTTTGACACAACATCCACAAATAGTAGAAAGGATAAAGGTGCTTGTGCTCTTTTAGAAAAAAAAATTGGGAGGAAACTTTTTTCTTTTGCCTGCCGTCATCATATAATGGAGCTTGTCATTGGAAAAGTATTTCATATTTCTTTAGGAACTTCTTCATATCAAGAAGTACCTTTATTTAAACGTTTCAAAGATTTCTGGGAATTCCTAAATTGGGACAAATTTGAAGCAGGTGTGAAAGATGATAATATTTAATCCCTTGTGCAAGATGTAAAAGATGATATTTTGAAGTTCGCTGCTAGACAAGAACTATCAAGCATAACAAGAGATGATTATCGAGAATTTCTCGAACTTGTAATTTTTCTTGGAGGGACACCAGCCAGAGGAATTCGTTTTCAGCATACAGGAGCAATGCACCATGCTCGTTGGATGTCTAAGTAAGATATATTCTATGAAAATATATATCTTTAAATCCCAATTTAAGCTTACAAAAAAGGAAGAAAATGGTCTTCGCGATGTCTGTGTTTTCACAGTCAGTGTATATTTTAAAGCGTGGATGACTGCTTCAGTAGCAGAAATCTCACCCTATTACGATTTTCAATTGATGAATAGTTTGTTAGACTATTCAAAGATACATCAAGCTATTTCAAAAGCTGCATCGGAGAAATTGGCAAAACATCTGTGCTATTTGTCAGAAGATCTTTTTGCAGTGTCCCTTTTTGATACCCACATAACCATTTTAACAAAAAGAAATATGGTCGAAGCTTTAAAAAAACAAAAAGGCACGGAGAGTCCTGAGAAAAGTATAACAATTTCCATTGAAACTTTTCATGAAAAGAAGTTTGAAGAATTTGTTACCAAACAGTATTTCGAGCTGTTCAAACAAATGAATGTCCCACATGGATTCCTCCAAGTAGACCCTGAACACTGGGACAGTAATTCTGATTACTGGAATGCCTTGAAATATGTACTGGTATAAATCTCTCTATATTAAAAAAATGTTACCGCCGCCGCCGCCGCCGCAGAATTGAAAACTGTGCTGTTTAGCTCGATTCTTAGACGGTTTCCCGAGAAAGTACTGATCGGAAAAAAACAAAATTGACATGGTTTGTTCTTCATCGTATTCCCTGGACAATTATTAAGATTTTTTTCCGATGCGGCTATTAGTTTAGGGTTTATTAAGTGTTAAAATTGAAGAAGCGAAATTTCTTCCGCGAGTGAGCAAAACACATACAAATTTTCAGTCTTCAGCCGTGAGTTTTTTTTAAAGAGTACCTCTCAACGTAAATTTTTGCAGCTCGTCGAGTTTTTTTTAAAATTTCAATTTGGTTCTTGATAATATTTTTTTGAAATTCGGGAAAAATCAGGACATTTTTGTTACTTTTTTTTAAAACTGCCGTATCTATATTTTATTACTATTATTTTTTGATTTTTAAAATATAGCAGTATACCGCAGAATGTACTCTTTCTTACGGTACTATTATTTTTGATATCGGTTTATAATTAAATTGGATGCGATCAAAAGTTGGTCATACAAAATTCGGAATCTTTGGATATTTTCGCTACTTTTTGTTACTACCGTTAACTAAAACTATCATATCTATATCGTATTACTATTACTTTTTTATTTTGAAAATAGCGCAGTATACCTCAGACTGTACTCTTTCTTACGGTACCATTATTTTTAAAATTGGTTCATAAATAAATTCGACGCAATCAAAAGTTGGTGACACAAATTTCGTATTTTTTATTTCGCGGAGCAAATTCGCGGAGCATTGTATTCGCGGAGGGTTGTATTTTTGACTATCGGGTTTGCCAGATATCAAATTTATCGTAGCAACAATTGCCATAAAAACGATTTCTTTTTATTTGGCGAGGAAAAAGGCTCGCTTTTTTCCCTCTGTTCTCAGACGTTTTACCGAGAAAGTACAAAGTACGCATCGTAAAGTTTGGAGATTAACAGGGTTTACTTAAAATTGTACAGGGAACAAGATGCAGAAGATTTTTTACTGATGTGGCTATTAGTTTAGGGTGCATTAAGTGTTAAAGCAAAAAAGAGTGAAATCACTTGCGTAAGAGGTATTCGTTTGCGAAGCAAACCAAACGGGATTGCGTAGCAACCCACGGGGGTCGGCGAGCGTAAGCGAGCAGGGGGAGAAGCCCTCGCTGTGACGTGATGGACCGTAAAGGGAAATCAGGATAATACAAATTATTCAGATAGTTTCACTCTGCGAAAGGAATGTTGGTTTGCGAAGCAAACCAAATGGGATTGCGTAGCAATCCCCGGGGGTTGGCGAGCGTAAGCGAGCAGGGGGCGGAGCCCTCTAGTGTAGTAAATGATCATGCCGAAAGAGGCATTGCTTTGTTTAAAGAATACACTGGACTGCTTACTCAAAGTGAACCTCAGTTTCAGGTTTTGATGAAAGTTGTAGAGGACCATAGAAAAGCCTATCCTGATAGCAGGAAGAAGGACTTGGTGTTGATAGAAATTGAACTAATTGAATTAATAACTATATTCATATTAAAATTAGTATTTAACTTTATATATGTGTCAAAGTATGTCTTTGTGTTAAATAAAATTTAATTGGTCAACTTAATATTCAAATTCTATCATTTTGGTATCACAGAGTCATTATTAACACAGTTTAACATGCAATCGTGAAACTTCAATAGCCTTGAGCTACCTTTAAATAATTTTTTTACCATTCAAACTTTCCAAACTTTGTTTTGTACTGTAAGGGAACAAATTTAGAGGATAAGACTGGAGAAAAAAAAATGTAAGAATCTGCATTTTTTGGACCACTCTACTGTATCATTTTACATCATGCAGGCCTTATCGAGTCTGCCTCTAAGGTACTGCCGATCAAAGATATTTCACTATGCCATATAGGTGCGGCATTTATAGGATCTACTGAAGAGACGGCATTTGCATATATATGTTCTGTGTATCTTTAATCATTTCCGTCTTCCCATATCACTTTGGCAAAATTAAGACCAATCTCTTTCGTCTTTATAACATAAAATATCTTCTAGGTAGTAAAATACTCTTACTAAACATCGAAGAAAGATTTTGATTGCAAAATGCTAATAATCGCAATTGCACGACGTTGAAAATTGAAGACCACCATTATTAACAACCATAAGAATCTATTTTTGAAAGACTCAGAATGTATCCATTTTCGATATGTAATACATCATTGCGTTGTACACAGCTGGTCTTTACAAGTAAACACCAATAATTTTCAACGGCATACGAAGTAAGTCTCTCTCCGATGTTTAGTAAGGGTGTTTTTTTTTATCTAGAGGATATTTTATGGGACTTGTTCTAATTCGTGAAGTCTCGATTTCTTCGAGCAATTGACAAAAACTTCCTGTCACAAATATCGATTTTCAATGGAATCATTTAATAAGCATTATTATCGTTGACATGGCTATTTGTTCTCCGGGAATGTTTTTGCTTTGTCACGAATGAGTCTACATGGTCTTGTCAATCGATCTTCAAGAAAGTAAACAATATTAATTATGGAAAAAGGTTTTAGACGTGACGGCCATACAAAGTAGTGAATAACAACATGGGGATACAGTAAAGTGCTAGGTGAAAAGAACCATAAACATTTCTATAAAACGCTCTTCCTCCATATTTATTAAAATACTTTTAAAATCGTTCTCCATTCTAATTTTGAAGCTTAATTTTTAACAAACTTTTTGTTTTATAAATCATCTTGTTGCTTAATCTTGCTACATCGTGCTCTGGAATTTTGTAAATACACTTCTAAAGTTAAAAATATGCGAGTAAGTATGTATAACGTTAAATAAAAATGAACTACACCATAAATTTTTGTTTGTTACTTTAAATAAGAAGCCCCTTTCATGTTATACTCTGCTTTATATTTATCACAGTAAAAAACAACACAGAAAATCTTTTATGTAGAATATACAATGGTGACAACGAATCAAAAAGGCTGATACAAAAACTGTATATCAATGTCGTATGCAAATTTACTGAAAACAAAACAAAATGTGCAACTCTTATACTACAGTAAAGAAAAATGCGTAATAAATAATCATTAACAAGGCAGAACAAAAGCCAAGTAACTCTAGAGGGTAAACACTAAAAGATTCTTTAGACTAAAAGAGTTAATAGAATGGTACTACTCTCTTAGGTGATTTAATTTGATGTTTCCACGTTTTTAAACTTTCTTTCTTGTGGTATATGTACATTAAACAAACGTTGAAGAAAGATCTCAGAGGCGACTAGTCTTTTAAATTGTTACAGAATAATGAAATGAAGATTGTACGGACTCTAAAGAGACCCTGCATTTTATTAGACTCTAACATTTTTGCAGTGTGTGATTTTATCTATCTACGTGGTTTTAGCCAGCAGGATATTTATTTTAAAACGATTTTATAAAATCGTAAATTGAAAACATAGTAAATGATTTTAAAGAACCGCTAAAGAAAAAAACGTGTAAAACTATTTTAAAGAATAATAACCAAAGGGGAAAATATTCGTATTAGTTTCTCAACTTTAGCTATGGATAATAATATATGAATTAGGACCGTTTGAATAGTTATTAAAAGTATCTTAAAAATAATAATTAAATATATTTTAATGTAAGTTGACAGCATAATTAGATTGCTAGAAAACTCAAACTCATTTTCTTTTATTTAAGCCACTAGGGGACTCGCTTCGCAAGCTATACTCTTCAACAATGAGGGGGAGGGTATTGCTTCACGATCCATCAATATTTGGATCGCTGCTGGATTGATTCCGGACCTCTAGTACGACTTTAATTCAAGGTTCCCTTCCCTTACTATTGCGATAAGTATCACAAGCGCCCGAGTAACGGAAAATTACCTACTTTTTTGCAACATTAGTGGATCCGTATATAAGCCGACTCTCGTACTTAAGCTTCAGAAAACGTTCCAAAAAAAAAACGGCTTATTCACGGAAATATACGGGGAAAAAATGTTTTTAAAAATGTCAAGAACAAAGCATCTCATTTCCACATAAAAAAAGGAAATTGTTAAATAAATAACATATTGTTGATATTCAGAGGAAATATAATAATTTTAAATGTTTTAGTTGATCCGTGTTGTAATAGTACTCTTTAAGATTTTCAGATTCGACTGTTGCTGTGGAAACGGCAACCGAATTTGCCGGTTTTTCTGAAAACATTGCAAACTTTCTAGCGCGTGCTTCAAATTGTATGAATTAATTAATCTATATAAATAAGAATGGAGTGTTTGTTTGTACATTCAATATTTTCGACCCATTTCAAGTTTTCTATCCGTTTTGGACCCTTCTGATGCCGAATCCGCCTTTTTTTCTTTTGGTGTCTGTCTGTCTGTCCGTCTGTCCGTCTGTCCGTCTGTCTGTCTGTCTGTCTGTCTGTCTGTATGTTGTGCCCTATACACGTCCACGCGGTTTAAGATATTTTCATGAAAATTTGCATACAGTGAGTACTTATCTTCATTTAGTGAGTGGTATTGGTTGCGAAAGTCTGTCTGTCCGTCTTTCTGTTCTATGCTCGATTTTGTGTTTGTGTGTTTGTGTAGACATCACATGAATTGTATTCCAGATATTTGATTGCATTGTATTTTATTTTATACACTAGCAAAATACCCGACCTTACTCGGTTTGAATTGGTTTACTCTAGATTGAAGAGATAATCAAATTATACAATGACTTACGTTTTTTGTAGAATAAAAATTTATTTTAACATCTTTCGCCATCTTTATATTTTCTACAACTTACTTTGGACACAAATCCTACACATGCATAACCATTCATGTAATACATTTCACATACATCTTACAATTGCTGTATGACAAAGCTACAAAATGACAAAAGGTGATACTAAGGTTACTACTATAAAAGACGATTTATAGGAAGATTTGGAATTCCTTTTCTTAAGTTCTTTTCATGTTCAACTCAATTAATTAAAATTACGATTTACGGCGAGTGCTCTCGCACTCATAGTCAACAAAACAATATTTTTTTACTTGTGGCACTCTTGCCTCCGGTATGCGACATTGTGAAATTTTGCAATCTTCTCCTGTCATTATTACAACAAATTTTTTAATTTTGGAAAAAGTTCCAGTTTAGATTAATAAACATTATTATTCTTTCAATAACGGCATTATTCTTTAAATAACGGCATTATTCTTTAAAATAACGGCATTATTCTTTAAAATAACGGCATTATTCTTTAAATAACGGCATTATTCTTTAAATAACGGCATTATTCTTTCAATAACGGCATTATTCTTTCAATAACGGCATTATTCTTTAAATAACGGCATTATTCTTTCAATAATGGCATAACTACACTTAAAATTTACTGAAAATTTATACTGACTTACCTAACATTTTTAAGTCTAATACTTTGTGGTGCTGTTGCGTGTGATGAGAAGGAAAACACATTTATTAAAATAATAAATATTTAAAACTGGAAACAGCGAAGTAAAACAAAATAAAAGATGTCGCAAAAAATTGTTCTAAAGATATTAATTTGTGATTCAATTTTATCTCTTGATCTCGCACAGTTGCCACAACTTACAACTAAAAGTGTACAAAATTTAGAAATGTGAAATAAATTCAGAGCGAAAGAACCAGAAAAAATATCACTGCTCGCGCGATCTTGTTCATTCTCATTTCATTGAAAAATATCGTCTGTCCCAAATATTCGGAAATCGTTTTCATTGCGCAAAGAATAAAAATAAGACTCGAAATAAATGAAGTATCAGAGATGAAATTCCATAAAAAAAAATTTTTTTTTGAAGAATAATTACTTTTTCAGCAGTACTTTTAAAGCAATAGAAGTAATCGTAATGTTCAATAAACATTCCAATTTTTCCAAAACTACCAAATTATGGTTGATTTAAGTATACTTACTCAGGTGTTTTAGCATGGAACTCAACTAAATATAACAATAAAGCAATGTTTAATATTGCGTTCACTAAACTAATAGATAATGTATAAAATAAAATACAATGCAATCAAATATCTGGAATACAATTCATGTGATGTCTACACAAACACACAAACACAAAATCGAGCATAGAACAGAAAGACGGACAGACAGACTTTCGCAACCAATTCCACTCACTAAATCAAGATAAGTACTCACTGTATGCAAATTTCCATGAAAATATCTTAAACCGCGTGGACGTGTATAGGGCACAACATACAGACAGACAGACAGACAGACACCAAACGAAAAAAAGGCTGATTCGGCATCAGAAGGGTCCTAAACGGATAGAAAACTTGAAATGGGTCGAAAATATTGAATGTACAAACAAACACTCCATTCTTATTGATATAGATTATCTATTAGCTTAGTGAACGCAATATTAAACATTTCTTTATTGTTATATTTAGTTTAGTTTCATGCTAAAACACCTGAGTAAGTATACTTAAATCAACCATAATTTGGTAGTTTTGGAAAAATTGGAATGTCTATTGAATATTACGATTATTTCGATTGCTTTACCAGTACTGCTAAAAAAGTAATTATTCTTCTAAAATTTTTTTTTTATGGAATTTTATCTCTGATACTTCATTTATTTCGAGTCTTATTTTTATTCTTTGCGCAATGAAAACGATTTCCGAATATTTGGGACAGACGATATTTTTCAATGAAACGAGAATGAACAAGATCGCGCGAGCAGAGATATTTTTTCTGGTTCTTTCGCTCTGAATTAATTTCACATTTCTAAATTTTGTACACTTTTAGTTGTAAGTTGTGGCAACTGTGCGAGATCAAGAGATAAAATTGAATCACAAATTAATATCTTTAGAACAATTTTTTGCGACTTCTTTTATTTTGTTTTACTTCGCTGTTTCCAGTTTTAAATATTTATTATTTTAATAAATGTGTTTTCCTTCTCATCACACGCAACAGCACCACAAAGTATTAGACTTAAAAATGTTATGTAAGTCAGTATAAATTTTCAGTAAATTTTAAGTGTAGTTATGCCATTATTTAAAGAATAATGCCGTTATTGAAAGAATAATAATGTTTATTAATCCAAACTGGAACTTTTTCCAACATTAAAAAATTCGTTGTAATAATGACAGGAGAAGATTGCAAAATTTCACAATGTCGCATACCGGAGGCAAGAGTGCCACAAGTAAAAAAATATTGTTTTGTTGAGTATGAGTGCGAGAGCACTCGCCGTAAATCGTAATTTTAATTAATTGAGTTGCACATGAAAATAACTTAAGAAAGGGAATTCCAAATCTCCCTCAAATTAGTCTTTTGTAGTAGTAACCTTAGTGTCACCTTTCGTCATTTTGTAGCTTTGTCATACAGCAATTGTGCGATGTATGTGAAATGTATTACATTAATGGATATGCATGTATAGGATTTGTGTCCAAAGTAAGTTGTAGAAAATATAAAGATGGCGAAAGATGTTAAAATAAATTTTTATTCTACAAAAAACGTAAGTCATTATATATTTTGATTATCTCTTATATCTAGAGTAAACCAATTCAAACCGAGTAAGGTCGGGTATTTTGCTAGTCAAAAATATAACTGTGTTTATCGTCTGCGCGTTAACAATTTAAACATTTTCCTTTGTATTTTTGCTAATGGCATCATAGAACTTTCTTGTAACCAATCCTAAAACATAAAACGTATTTTATTTAACTTTATATCGTCTTATATACTGTATATATATATGTACTCATTGCCATAAAAAATTTTCTCACCAAGAAAAAGTCGTCAAAATGAAACGAAATTTTACATATGTAAGTACTACTTTGATATAAGTAAGTGATTAGAAAATAAAAAAAGGATAACTTATTGCAGAAAAAAGTACAAATGAACGGAAGTTTTAGTACTCTGTTGGACCCCTTCTAGCTCGAATGCACGATGCGATACAAGCGGGCATTGAGGCATACAAGTTCCGTATGATGTCCTGAGACATCTCGTTCCACAGTTGCTGTAAACGCGCCTTTAGTTCGACCAAACTCTTAGGGTATCCAACTCGCCGTCCCAAATGATCCCAGATACGGTGTCCCAGACCCTCGATTGGTGACAAATCTGGGGATCGAGCAGGCCAGTGAAGGGTGGTAATGTTGCGGAGGCAGTCTTGTGACATCCTTGCTGCGTGTGGCCGAGCATTGTCTTGTTGAAAAATGGCTCCTGGGAGCCCTGCCATGAGTGGCATCACATATGGCTGAAGGATGTAATGGACGTACCGTTGGGCTGTCATTGTGCCATGGATCAATATTAGGGTTGACCGTGTATCGTAAGCAATGGCATCCCATACCATCACACCAGCTGTGGAAGCGGTTTGCTGCTGTAAAGCGAAGGCAGGATTGAGGCGTTCACCACGGGGCCTCCACACACGAACACGATTGTCATCACTGCTCAAATTGAATCTAGATTCGTCGCTGAAGACGACCTGGTTCCATTCCGATGCAGTCCAATCCTGTCTTGCGCGACACCACTCCAAACGGAGGCGTCGATGGGTGGGTGTCATTGGCAGCACACGTAATGGGTGCCGCGATACCAGATGTCCTTCAGCCAGGCACCTTGTGATGGTCCAGGAAGACACAGGCATGGATCCAAAAGCTGACGTCAGGGTGACGTGACTGCGAAAAGTCTAAATTTTGATGTTCCTTCATTCCACGGAAGTAGGACGAACGGTGAAAAAACTACGAAATTCATTTTAAAATGTTCTAGATGTGAATTTAAAAATTCGTCGCGACCCTAAAATTGCAAAAAATTGAGACTACCTGTGTGCCAAATTGCATTACTGTAAGTGCCATAGATTCGTCAGGACTTTGAGTGCAAGAAAACAAACAGACAAACACTTCCTTTTATAATATTAGAGATTCCGATTTCACTAAAATAAATTTTGCTGTATTTCTCACCTCCAAATAAATCTTATAATTTCATCCGTTTCGAATTTTCAATTATTTTTACGTGGCACTACGTATGTCACATAAACATTCAGTCTTACTCTACTATATCTTACACAGAAATTGTTTCACTGGCATAATCTGAATAAAACATTTCAAAACATTTTCAAACGAACGAACGAAATGAATGAAACCTGTGAAAATGAACACTCGAACGTAAAACATCAAAACATACCAAACATTTCGCAATTAATGAAGTAAATTGAGAAGGAAAGTCATTAGTTTGTCAATTAATATTGGGATAGACAAGAGAATTTAAATATTTGCTTGATGTGGAACAGCCGAGTCTTTTAAGAGGCTCGCGAGGATCAAGTAAAACATAAAAAATGGATAATTAAGATTAATAAGGCAATCATTCTGAATTATGAAAGCAGTGACGTGTTTCACATTCAGTTTTAAAAAAGTTTCAAAAACGCAATAAAGTGGATATCCAAAGTGAAGAGTTGACATGAGCGACTGTAATGAGCAAACAGACTATTTTAATTAAAAACTACGAAAGGAAAAGCGAATGAATTTTTTAGAGCGGTCTAGTTTTTTCATCAATTAAGAAGGTAAATTGGAAATCTGCTTAACAATTTCTAATCTTTCTTGTTATTCAAGCGATGAAAAGTGATTTATTTATTTATTATATAATTTTATGGATTTGATTATTACCAGTACACGAGAAACTTAACTGAACTGGTAATGCAAAACAAAAAAAAAATTTCACACACATCTACGTGAATATTCTGGCGAAACTAGAATATTTATGTCACGATACTTTGCTTTTTATTATTAGTTCAGATAGAGTTTTGATTAATAAAAGGCTCTCTGATAAAAGCTATCTGTAAAGTTTGGAAAACTATGTTCGATAAAAATGCAGTAACTAATTCGAACTAAAAGCTTAAAAGTAACTTTTTTAAGCAAAATATATTGTCATGTGTGTAGTTTATGTTATACTAGCCACTGCGGGGCCAGCGCCCGTGACAGTTCTTTTCGTGGGGTCAGGTGTGACCACTGCTCGCTAACCCCGGTGATTGCTATGAATTCTCATTTGGTTTGTTTCGCAAACCAAACACCACGGGAAACGCCCATCGTCAAATGCGGCCAAATTCGAATTGCGAATAGATCTAATCGGCGCGACGATCGTTGATATTAAAAAGAAAAAACAATAGCGGCCGCCAACCCCCGATGATTGCTACGCAATTCCGAAAACGATCGCAATAGCCCATTGTGTTGGTCCGATACGACGTTAATTAAATACCTACCAAACACAAACGTGACGTCATTGTCTAATGCCCCCATATTCGTATTGCAAAAATAAAAAACCTAAAATTTGAAAAGCAGAAAATGGAATCTGTGATCACGATAACGAATGTCAAATTCGCAATGGAAAAAACATAAAAGTTACAATTTAAAAGTTATTTATTAAAAGAAACTAATATTTTTAGGTATCGATCTATTGTAAAATTTTCCTTAGATTTCAAATCCGTTGAAGTTTTTACTCTGTCTTCAACGGTCTAGAAGATAGAAAAAAAACTATATAACTCCAGTTAAAACTTTGTTTTTTACTGTCCACTGAAAAATCATACCTCGGCAAAATTAAGCGGAAACGGAAAAAATATATTTAGAATCTGTGATCTTTAATGCTGTTGCTATTCTTCAGAAACAATAATAGTTAAATTCCATTAAATTAATTTTAAAATAATCTAGATTGAATTTTAAAATGCGGACTTCGTACAAAAGTTGCAAAAAATCCGGACTACCAGTGTGCCAAATTCCATTACTGTAAGTGCCATAGATTCGTCAGGAACTTGCACATAACAAACAAACAGGCAAGCACATCCTTTTCTAATTGTAGAGACGAGGCTTTTTGACTTTCACAGTGCTTTCTAGAAAACGTATTTTAAACCACAGCATTATTGTTTGGAGTTTTAATGTGAAATGATATGATTTATAGCATTTACAAAAAAAATCTCGTGATGTTTGAATAGCGTATCATCAGTTCAGTAGAAATTACTTTTAATCAACGATGTGTCTACACATTAATTCAATTTTACTGATAACTTCATTGTATTTTTTTCATTGTGCTCAATTCTACTGTTTATCTATTTTGAGTGTTCTCGTTTTTGCTTACTTTAATAACTAAGATTATAGTAACAGACTCAGTTAAGGGGGTCCGGGACACATCAGAAAAATGTTTTTATTAATTAATTTAGAATTTTGAATTTTTTTGTACTGATTACCCATTCAACTAATAAGCAAAATCCGAACACAAAATTTTTCCAAAAGTTTTTTAAAAATTTTAAATTAAAATTTTTTGAAAAAAAGAGAGGTCATTTTAAATTGCTAAGGCTCAAAATATTCTTGGTCGATTTTCAAAATTCTTGCAGTACATTATTAACAAATTTATAAACTTTAATTTCAATTCAGCAATTTAAAAAATTATAATTTAATAAAAAATAAAAAATATTTGAATGAAAATTTTTGAAAATTTTAAGGTACTTCTTTTTTAAAAAGTCATATTTTTAAAAGTAAATATTTGTTTCAAATTTGCTGAATCAAAATTAAAGTATAATGTTTGAAAAGGATATATTCCAAATTTCAACCCTTAAACTTTATCGGTTTTCGACTTATAGCAATTTGAATACAGGAAATCTTGAAAAATGTATCATGGAGAAAAACGCATTTAAAGTTTTAAAGACAGATGTTGTTGCCATGACAACAACTGTCAAGAGTGTTAGATTTTCAAAACAACGCACCACAAAAATTATTACATCTCTAGTTCTAATTAAGATAGAAACAGGATTTAGACGTCATTTTAAGCAGAAAAACACAGAGAATTTCTTAAAATAATAGAAAAAAAAAATCGAAAATTTGACGATTTTTGTGTCCCGGACCCCCTTAACAAGACATTAATACAACACAACTCATCCGAGCCCTTATTCTTATCTTATTGTTTAATCCTTGTATGGAGGAATATACATTTTCTATTATATCTCGATTTCTGTTCTCGCTTTTGTTTACTTTTAACGTACCTTTACTTTTGTTTACCTCCAAGTGGTAGTGACGAGATATCTCGTTCATCAATATATGGTGAGTTTTAATAACGACGACATATCTCGTCGAGACAATCACTGGGAAAGTAATCTTTGCCAACCTCGATTTCATTCCGTCCATTATGTATCTCTACTATTATAAAAGGAAGTGTTTGTCTGTCTGTTTGTCGCAAAATCCTAACGATTCTATGGCACTTACAGCAATGAGATTTGGCACACAGGTAGTCCGAATTTTTTTGCAATTTTTGTGTTGCGGTGAATTTTAAAATTCAATCTAGAAGATTTTAAAATGAATTTCATAGTTTTATTCTCCATCGCTTTTTCAAACGCGGAGAACTTATTATACCCGTGTGGCCTTGCAGTCAGGGTTTGGAAACATGCCAAGTTTTTTCATCAGCAAAACGCGGAGAAAATTTTGTTTTCCATTTCCGCTTTGATTTTGCGCGGACGAATAAATTTCCAGCAGTCCATAAATCTTTTAAATGAAGTTAGTTCTTTTTTCCGTCTATTAGACCGTTAAAGATAGAGTAAAAATTTCAACGGATTTGAAATCTAAGGAAAATTTTACAATAGATTGATACCTAAAAATATGATTTTCTTTAAATAAATAATTTTTTAATTCAATATATCTTCAACGGATTTGATATCTGCGGAAAATTAAAGTGTTGGTTTGCGGAACAAACCAACACCACGGGCACGGCTAACGTAGTGGCTAGTGTTAAATAAAGTTGATTTCTTTAAAAATGAAGTTTCTTGATTATTTGCTTGTTGCTCAATTGGTGTTATAAATATTGCTCGACAGCATTAGTTGTTGAAATGTAAATAAGAATGATAAGAATGCAGCTGTCGCGCGTTTGTAAGATACAAAAAATTTATATTCCTCCTCCATACAACGATAAAAGATAAGGATAAGTGCTCGGATGAGTTTTGTTATACTAATGTCTTGTTAACTGAGTCTTTTACTATAATCTATCTATCTATCTATCTATATATATATATATATATATATATATATATATATATAATTCTATTACGTGGCACACAAAGCGTTTTGGCAACATTGTATGATTGTTTGTTTACCACGGAGCCACGCGCCTCCATTGAATTTATATCGTTATCGGCCATTTTCAAGACAAGCAATTATAGTTCAACCAGAAGCTTGCCACTACAACTTTCAATAATAAACTCAATGAAAATGTGTATGGGTGGCTCGAGTGCTGGGGAGGAAATATACACACAAACAACATGCTGGGTATTCGATTTTCAAAGCAGCAATCCCATTTCGAGTAAAATTTTGCTCAAAGTTTTCATTTGAATTCCAAATTGTTCGATTTCTGATTCCAGGGGTACGGTATAACCTTTTTGTATTACAACAAATTAATTTATGTTTGAAAAATATCTTTTTTTGGAAAATCATATTTTGTAAAAATTTTTTTTTGTTAGGACACCAATGAGGATTGAAAAGCAATCCTCCGGGGTGGTGGTTGGGGTGGCGAGCGTTAGCTAGCAGGGGGAGGGCTCTCTAGTCATAGTTATTAAGAGGAAGCAAGAGTGACCCAGTGACAAAGCAGAAGTTTCTGGTAACATTCATGAGTGTACCAAGCAATATCACGTTTATGCAGGTAGGTAAGTAGTTTGTTAACGTCTCATTGGAGCAGCACGACTGGCTATTGGTGACGGACCGGATAGCTTTTACACAGGATAAACGCATTCATGTCACATTGTAAGTTAATACAAACTTTCGCCAGACATTTACCACCTTAAGCAAGGAGACATGGATGAAAGAATATGTAGTAGTACGAAACTGATCACATCGCATTGGAGCAACACAATGGTCCATGGTCCAGAATCAATCCGGAAGGGAGGTATAATGGTTAAGTACATTAACCCTGCACGTGATTTAGACGAGATATCTCGTCCACCATGATCTGAATAATTTTTCTATTGACCAGATATTTCGTCATCAAGGTAGGTAGATTGTAAATTAACATCAAACTGGGGCAACACAGTGGGTTATTGGCTATGGTCTGGGATAAATCCCGAAGGGAAAGATCAGAGGAAAACACCACGTGAATTTAAATCACGGTCAGATGACGAGGCTACAACTGAGCTAGTACGCATTCTGGAAATTGCCAAACCACTTCAACGTGAGCACATTTGAGACCACGACAGATAAAACGTGCAACAGGCCTCTCGTACACGAAGGTATTTGGTTGAACCGAGATTCGAACTCGTAACCTTCCCGTTGCTCTTCCAACAAGGTAACCGCGGCCCACTCGTCATCAAGATGTTGCCAATTTTTTAATGATGACAAGAACTGGTCCGAGATATAACGTCTATCAAAATCAGATCAGTTCTAATCATGATATACATCGTCAAGACAGCCACCAAGAGCAGTGTTTGAGATCCAAAAGCAAAGAATGTTGCATGGAAGAAAAATTCCACCTATTTCTTAGAAATAGTGTAATAATAATTCCTCTATACCCCATTGCACACTGCTCCTCTGTATTCTCCTTTGGTTAGGTGAGCGATTCATTCTCGCTTTGACTGCTAGAAGTAGGACACCATCGATACTGTCACGATTCCCTGTCTTTCCACACTTTGGTAACGAAGCATATACACCCGACAGAGAGTTACAAACACAGATAGGTTACAAGAACAGTTGTTCTTGTGTTGTAGTTGCTACTTGTTCTAGTGGATGAACATCGATGGATGACAGTGCATGCGATTAAGGCCCGGTGTACACATCCGTTTTTTTAACGTGCGGCGCCACTGCGGCACCGAAGCCGAACTATGCACACATAACCGTGAAATGACGCAGAGCTCATTTCACGCCATTTGCGATAAGTATTCTATCGAAGGAAAACTTGTTTATTTCGCTTACTTGGTGTAAAAAAAGTATATTTTGAAACAAAATAGACTTTACTGGATACAACCATTTATTAATTATTATTTATGTACCATTTGTTTATGAAAACAAGGTACTTCAGAACGGAGACTCATGTGCGGCTACCGTGCGGCACCGTGGGGAACTGCGGTACAAATTGCACGCAAGTTGGACGTGCGTCGCACTAGTGGTGCTGGATACATGTGTGCACTGCTCCATTGGATCTAATGTATCTCAGATCGTACTTGCGTTGCGGCAGCGGCGCCGCATGTTGAAAAACCGGATGTGTGCACAGGGCCTAAGAATATGATATTTGGTGCGATTACTGAAAAGGAATAAGAATAGAATTGTTTTACAATTCGGTGGGTCAGACCTGTTTTGCTCCGGACCTTTTTGAAACTTTATATTGTATTGTAAATAAATGTCCATGTCCAATTTAGGTGTGCAGTGTTCCTCTGTTCTTGGCCACTACTACACGCACTGTCAATCAAAATAGACACGTCCTATAAAATATTTTATACTTAATATAAAAAGTGTAAAAAGACATTAATTAATTGGGTATAGTTCATTTAATTTGAACCAGTTTGTTACCTGTACCAGTGGTGTTTTCGATGTCGGGTATGAGATGGCATCCTGTCTGATTGGATAATAATAACCTACTTCGAAGATATGCAACCACAAATTCCGTCGTTTGAACGCTGGAATCACGTTTCCTTCAAATAGAACTACATTTATCTTTGAATTATGTGATTTTAAACGTTTCGATTATTTAAATTGATCAATAGATTGAAGCGTAAATAGAGCGTTTCCACAGTTGGTGTGTTTAGCGAAAATATTGACTCTGATTTCATCGTTTTGTGCCAACAGAAGTAACAACGAGTTGGCGGGGAACTTGTGTACACGTCGGTCGCTGTACATATTTTTGTAAATGGTCTTCCCAAGTGATCGTAGTACTCTTTTACATATGGACTAATTCAAGGTCATCCCTCTTTGCATTATAGTGCCGGGCAAAACACTACTTCATATTTACAACTGGAGTGTACTACAACAGGAATTAGAAAAGCTTTGAAAAGTAATTTCACAAATGGCTTAATCCTCATTTTTAGTTTGACGCATCCTGTTTCCCCTGAAGTCACAACACTCCGGCAAGAAATATAATTAAGGGAAAAAATAACCACGATCTTCATAGTCATCGTAAGCTATTGAAGTATTTAAAAGCGAATGTAATTAACCCTAAAGACTAAAGTGCAGAAAACACAAAAAGAATCGTAGAGATCTCTCTCTTAGCTATCGTGTTACAAGGATTATGAGAAGAAACAAGAGAAGAGTCTTAAGCCCATAATAGCAGTCTGTCGTCCAAAGCTGACGGTAAAGAAGGCAATCCTATCAAAGAGCTCAAACACACGTGCCGCGTCGCTTATCTCGGGCATCTTCTACAGGAGACAGCCTGCTTTCCAAGCCCGGGGGGTAAAGACGTCGAAAAAAGACCAAATCTCTTGGAATGAGTAGCTATTTATAGTGTCCGATACGAGATTCCCGGCGTTTTTAGGCTGCCGTCGATCGTATAGTCCAACCATCACACATCAGAATAGATTTCGGCACCCCCCTGCTTAGGGAGAGTTCATTTCACTCAGGGTAGAGACTCCTCTAAGGTTTCAAACAAGAGAACCTCGTAAAATTCTCTTTTGTGCCTTTGTACTAAGACCAGTGACGGACAGGCCACCGAAAATGGGGAGACTCCCGAGAGGTAAGGGCTTCTAGGACGATTATAGGGCTTTCAATAAGTAAAAGAATGTGACATTAGTCAAGGAGAGTTTTACTTTTCTAAGAAAATTAGCAAACTGCTATACATTAATAATGAAATCAATATGAATATTATTATACGATTTTTTCCTGCTGTAGTTGAATGTAATGTCCTTTGGTAGTTGAAAGCAAGGTTGAACGTGGTCAAATTAAACGGTCGAACGATGCAAGATATCCAGAGGCCTCCGTGCAGAAAAAGATTACAATTATGTGAAAATTGATGATCATATTTGTATACTACTGTGATAAAAAATTACCCGGAATGTTGTCGTAAAACAAACGGTATCAATTTATTGGTCAAAATTTATAACATTTCCTTCAAAGTAATCTCCTCCGACTTCAATACACTTCTGCCAGCGTTTAAAGCAATCCTTAAAACATGACTTTATGTCCTCAAAACGGTGACCACGAAGAGGGAGTTTCACCCATGAAAATAAGAAAAAGTAACACGGTGCCATATCAGGTGAATACGCAGCTTGTGGAGCCGTATTTGTCAAAAATAACAATAAAGTAGCTGTATACAAGATTACAATATTTCTTGGCACTGACGCTACGCCCTCGCGGAGGGATAAAGTGAGTGATCCGTCTCCTGTTGGGTTGCACACAGAGGTTTCGAGGAGAAATCACACTTACAAGCATCCAACTTAGCGCATTAATCTAATTTGGCCTTAAATTTAGCACGTAAACACTTTTTATATAAACTGACAGCTTGCGTGTCAGTTTATATAAAAAAAAGCACAATTATAATAGTTTTAAGACATTTAAGGTACTAGACCGATGTGATACGCATATTTGTAACGATTTTTCTTGAATTTCTTTGGAAAGGGAAATAAAATGAGATCATTTTGTAGTTTATATATGTAATTATTGATGTTTTAAAGAATACAATTTTTTTTATTTTCAATTTTACAATTTTTTGTTTATATTTTATACGGCTAAAGTTAACTCTTCCAAAAAAATGCGTAGGTGGTGGGGGAAGCACCCAGGGTCCTGTGGTGATCTGAAAGCAAAATATAAATTTTTTATTCTTCTGTAGACTTGTCGCTATTACACTAACCAATAATATACTGATTTTTTTCTTAAAAAAATAAAAAAGCGGGCTTTTGAAAAAAAAAGATTTTAATCACACTTTTTTTTATAACTAAATTGTTTTTAAAAAGTAATTAATTATTAAAAAATTTAATGTTTCTTTGGTTAGTGTAAAAATTTTGCATGTTTAGAATATCTGGTTAAAATTTTAAATCGATAGGTTGGATAGTTTTTTGTCAGTGTAATATTCTGCCATCTCCACTCAACCCTACTTGATAGGGAAAGCAGAGGCTCACGTGTCGCATGGTAAGTGAGAGAAGTGACACTAGAAGGCGTTATGTAAGGGGTGATCGTCGAGGGAAAGAGGCAGACAGGGAAAGGGAACCATAGAGCGAGGAAGGCGACGGAATTTGAGGACCATTCGTTCTTTAGAAGATTCTTCCCTGAGATTATAGAGTGCAAATTTGTTTTACGTTTACTTAAATAAACACTTGTTAAGTTTTCAATGTTCTCTTTTCTTTTGTCCTTCACGAACCACACGAGTAACGTTTTACAGTGGCATTGTGAAAGGGCGCAATATCGTGATGCAAAACCCATGTGTTATCTTGCCACAATTCAGGTCGTTTTCGACTTGTCGTTTCGACGAATGATAAAAGAACTTGTTCAATATTGTCTCTTATTGTTAAACGACGATTACTAAAGGCGTGCTCTCACGAATCAAGTGTAATTGACCGATTATAGTTGATCAACAGAAATTGAAGGAAAAATGAAGTGAGAACCTTTGTTTCAATAGAGTTGATCAACTTTTTAGTGGATCAAGAAACGTTTGAATGGGTCAAACTTATCGTTCAAGTGATGAGTCATCTGCCATCTGCTTTCGTTGGAAACTTGTCTTGAAGCGTGTGAACAGGTGACAGTCAAGCTCGCTTTCAACTGATCACACCACGCGTGCATGTGTTTCGTATTTAGATATAAAATAGTTTTATAAAAGGAGCCTCAAGTGGTCTGAAAGTGTGAAGTGGATATACTCTATAGGCATATAAGCAGTGTTATAGAAATAAGTTAAACTGTAAATTTTATTGAAAAACATGCAAAATATTTCTATTTTCATCAGCATAAATGCAAATCTGCAATTTATATCACAAGAAAATAAAGGAAAAGTTTTAACATGCTGTGAAACATTCTAACTCTAATTTATCCTGCCTAACATAATTTTATTTTATTTCACTTATTATCTCTACTATTTTAAAAGGAAATGTTTGTTTTCTGTCGGTTGTATGTACACAAAGTCCTGACGAAGCTATGGTATGTACATTAATGGGATTTAGCACACAGGTAGTCCAAATTTTTTGCTAATTTTGGATCCCGACGAATTTAAAATTTAATCTAGAATATTTTATAATGAATTAAATGGAATTTAATTATTATTGTTTTTTTAGAATGGCAACACCATAAAATATCACAGATTCTAAACTTATTTTTTCCGCTTCCGTTTCATTTTGCAGAGGAACGATTTGTCAGCAGACTAATAAAAGCAAATAAAGTTTTTATTTGAGTTATGAACTTCTTTTTTCTATCTCCTAGATCGTTAAAGATAGAGTAAAAATTTCAACGGATTTGAAATCTGTGGAAAATTTCACATTAGAACAATACCTAAAAATATGATTTTCTTAAATAAATTATTTTTAAAGTGAAACTTTAACCCGTTTTTGCATTAGAGACTAAATAAGACACCAAAAAGTCAGGAAAAATTGAATCGTGCAATATATCCGATAAAGCTCGGTTGATTTTTGACTAAAGTAAGATAATCGAATCGTTTGGGGATGAATTGAATTGAACGTGATATAGGATGGGCCAAGTATATTATCGTAGTGACCGCACTTCTAACGGTTTCGCATATGTAGACAAATATATCCTTTGTAAAGCATTTGCTGCGTTCAGAAGTCTACAGGTAAGTTATTTTGCATAACTTAATTTCATTATTGCTTAGAAATTTTTTTGTTAGATTCAGCATTGTTGGATATTGGAAAAGATGAATGGAATGATAAATAATAAGATGTATAAGAGTAAAAGGCGAACAACCTTAACCATGTGGCATTATTCTACCATCACCCCAGAGACTGGCATGCCTCTTCTCAGGAGTTTATTTCTCTCCGGGTAAAGACTCTTCTAGGGTTACAATTGAATGAAAATCTTAAACATTTTCTTTTCTGTTTTGTTCAAAATTCGTTTCTGTTATGGCATTCATTATTCGATACTAAATAAGACTCTTAAAAGGTTTAATTGCTACTAGAGGGATCTTCAATATAAACATACAAACCAGATGGTCTGCGAAAAATTTTACTTCCATTGCCTTCGCATGATATATATACAGGTGTCACCTTTAAATGTAATTTAGCGCTGTTTTGTCGACTTTTGGTGTCTAATCTAATTGGTGTTGACCAATTAATTATTGTACATAAATTCGGAATTGGTTCTCTGGAAATTACATTGGAAAAAAGTACTGAAATAGTATTCAAAAAACAAACTAAGTGACTTAACGTTCATAATACGTACAGGAAACACGATCTCAGCAGAGACACTACTACCATCAATATTTAGTTTGATGGAAATTTTTTCTCATAGATTGAATCGGGGAAGAAAATCCCGCTGAATCTCAGTTAACACAGTTCTAAAGGAAGTCAATCAAATAGTCAGGTACCACGTGACAGAAGAAGTTCTTGTATTGGTCGTACTGTTTCAAATAATAATGAATTGCTCATAGAGGTTTTTCCTTTTTTTTCCCTTCAAAATTTGCAAAGTAAATTTGGATTAAGAATTCCCATACTTGTAGTGTAGGTACCTTCCTTAACATATTTTACTTGTATACATGATTGTTAAATGAATTTATTATGCAGGGTGATTCATAAGTATGTATACAGTTTTCAGATGCTGTAAAACAGGAACAGTTTAAGACACGGTCCCCAAATGCGAACTGTTAGCTCGGTATACTCATAAAGGTTGTGTCCCCCTCCAGAGCGAAGTGATGTAGGCGATAGTGAGCGTGTCATGTGACTAGTCAGTGGAAATGGCTGCGTCTGCAGTAGAGAAGGCGTTTTGTGTTCTTGAGTGGAGTAAAACGGAATCGGTCAACATTGTGCAACGGCATTTTCAATCACGATTTGGAAAAGAACTTCCAACCAGAAAATTCATTTACGATTGGTTTAAAAAATTTAAAACTACGGACTGTTTTTCTTTGGGGTACATAAATGCTAACGTATTTAACCCTCATCTTCCTGTTGATTTAGCGGAGGTGAAACAGAGTATCGCAACCACTATCACTGCAATTGCTTCACATACCCTAACACTCGTCTGGGCAGAAATGGGTTACCGGTTCGATGTGTGTAGTGTGACTAAGGGTGCACGCATAAAACATCTTTGACTGTCTCTAAAAAAACTTGAAACATTCACCTACACTTCTGTTACAGGTAACATAAAATATCTTACACTGTCACTGTTATATAGTGCGTTGAAATTGTATACTCTCTACTATTATAAAAGGAAGTGTTTGTCTGTCTGTTTGTCGCAAAATCCTGACGATTTTATGGCACTTACAGCAATGAGATTTGGCACACAGGTAGTCCAAATGTTTTGCAATTTTTGGGTTGCGGCGAATTTTAAAATTCAATCTAGAAGATTTTTAAATGAATTTCATAATTTTATTCTCCATTGGTTTTTCAAAAGCGGTGAACTTTTTCTTCTCATGCGACCTTGCAGTCAGTGTTTGGAAAATTATTATTTTTTGTATCCGCTTTGATTTTGCGCGATTGATTTCCCAGCCAGACGATAAATCTTTAAACTGAAGTCAAAGTTCTTTATTCTATCTCCAAGACCGTTAAAGACTGAGTAAAAATTTCAACGGATTTGAAATCTAAGGAAATTTTCAGTTTAGATTGATACCTACAAATGTGATTTTCTTTAAATAAATAATTTTTTTAATTGAATATATCTTCAACGGATATGAAATCTGCGGAAAATTTTACACCAACTTAATACCTTACATCACGGTGTTACATATAAATCACCCTATACATTGAAGGCCTTAACTATGTATTCCGATATTCGGGAAAGAACAATATACTCATGCTTAATAACTAAATTACTTTTAGATTAACTGAAGAGTATTACCGGACTATTCTGATCACATTAGAAACTACAACAGCTAAAGACATTTTCTAGACACATTGCATTACTAAATACCGTCTAAGGTACATTGTTTTATATCTGGAATTGTAAAACTTGCTGGATTCAAATGTTATAGTGATAGGAAGTACTTTCGAAACTGCTGAATTGTTTTGATGTCAGACGTTAGATTGAACGAGAGAATTGCTTAACAATCTTTAGGGGTTAGCGAGCGATATTTGGCAGAGGCTGAAGTTATTATCTTTATCTAGCTTATAAGAATATTCAATTTTACACATACCTTTTTCGTACATTTATCAGGGAGTCTAATTTCTACACTGAAATTTAGTTTTATATGAATCTGTGTTTCATGTCGAAAATAAAGAAACGATGTAATGCAATTATTTTTGAAAACGATATTAAAAAAAAAAAAGACATAATCGAAACTTTAACAAGTAGGTAGAACACCAGATTATTATCATAGGATTAATGACACATAAGAAAGTTTCACATCGTTACGTGACCTCCTCGGAAAGGAAGAGATAAAAATTAAAAAAAAAAGTTACTCCTTTTTAGTTATTTGCTCTTTGTCGGAATAATCTACACATTGTAAAGAGTGAAATTAAAAGATAAAAGGTGGAATTAAAGGAGCAGATTCTTTAGTCTCCAAATAGATCCTCTTCTTTTCCCAAACTATTTGAAAGTAAAGAGGCAGGTGCTAAACAGTAGCTGAAGAATGAATTCTTTTGGTTCTTGAAGAATCCGAATGCAGTGATCAAATACATTCAGAATTAATTACTCAAATACATTGTAATTACTCGTAAAGACACGACTATCGTGGATTGAATGCACTTAACTTAAGTGCAAGTATGTTGATTTAATTAGATGCTTTTCATTGAAGAATGAAAGTTTTGTCGATAAGATATTGTCTCTGAAATAGATTCACACTCGTCAAAACAAATTAGTAAATTCCGTTTTGAGAGTGCTTTGAGAGCCAATACAAATAGGAAATTAGAAAAGTAAAAGGAATTTTTTCTTTAAACTTCACTGTCAGAGTGAGTTTAGCGAACTGGATCAATTCCAAACTTTGGTTAGCAAAGCACATTTTTCACACTTAGTATGTTTTTTTTCTCAGTTATTCAAACTGTTTAACATCTTGTTAAGCTTCGGTTTCCTAAGAAAGCGTAGCCGTGATGTATCGGTGGGTGACGTCACTAAAACGTTGCTTATAGTAACACATGGTGTTGGTTTCCTAGAGAGCGTTGTTTGTGAGTATAACGAAAATTATCGGAGCCGTCATTTCCATGAATGTCGTCATAGCGGTCTCAAACAGTTGGGGAACGTTTTTTCTCTTGTAGCGGCCAGATTTCATTTCTTGCTCCAAACGATTCAATCCAAGAGGAGAAAAATAAATAAACATTTTTGACAACCATTGATTAATTCGTTTTTGTAAAATCGGGATCGTTAAACACAGAATAAAAATTTCAACGGATTTGAAATCTGCGGAAAATTTGACACCAGATCAATACCTTAAATGGGATTTTCTTTAAATAAATAATTAATTATTTAATAAATAAATAAATAATCAAATGGCAAAAAATTGACAAATAAAACTGTTTTTGATATCGATTTGGCGTAGAAATTTACGCTGATTTGAAATCTGTTGAAATTTTCACTCTACCTTCAACGATCCCGAAGTTTGAAACTTTGGACTAGAGAATAAAAAACCACTTTGTTTAAAATAAACCACGACAGCCGTCTGTGTTGCCCATTCTCCAACGTATTCGTCCGTCTAAGTTGACGCCTCAGGATTTTTGTTTAGACGGCCGTCTAGTTAGCATCATGACGTATCACGGCTGTTAGATAACGGCTCCACTTTCTTAGGAAACCGAAGCTTTACAGTACATTTAACAGAACATTTTTCCAAATGCCAGCTTATGTTATGGATTCGTCTTGGCGAGAACGTGACACTCGAATCCGGGACTCTATGGGAGTTTTACCACATCGCACCCACCGTGAAATGGGGAAGAGGCATACCTTTACTGAGGACATTGGGGAAGTTTGTCCGTATTTAAGCGTCATTTTGAAAACACCATTAAACTTCAAGCAGGCAATCCGGCTTCGACTCAAACAATGTTAGAAGACGTAACCAAGAGCTTCAGTCCTCCTGTTTCTTACGAGAGACGCCTTTAGCCGTCTGGTCTCTGGGAGGGGAAGCTATTCCGACCTCTTTGTGGTTTTGACGAGATATCTCGTCTTGATAGACGAGATATCTGACCAATTTCGCTAATAACAAGATATCTCGTCATTAAGATGTCAACTTTTCTGATGTCGGAATTAAAAACTGGTCAGTTTTTCAAATTACGAGGTATCTAGTCTATCAAGATCTGGTAAGTTGCTAATGACGAGATATCTCGTTGAGACAACCACCAAGAAGGTTAACAGAGATGTAGACGTAGAACTGAGCGTACAACAGAATCATATTCAAAATTATTAAAAAAAATTTTAATGACTTTTCAACTAATAAGATTAAAATCAGATGTGATTCCTAGCATTGATTTTATTTATTTCTCAAATCCATATCTCGGACACCAAACGGTATTTTGAAGTGTGATACCAGGTTTATCAATTAGAATATTTAGAAAAAAAAGCTACTGTGTTATTCGAATTACAATATTCAACCCACTTGATAGTTTATTTTCGAATTGAAGACTGCGCTGTATAGTGTAAAGCCTCTAGTGCAAAAACCAGTTCCAAACTGCCATCAGTTCTGGGCAAGGGACAATTTGTTTTTCCTACTTAGATCTCCTATTCTCTTGGAATATTAAGGAAGGAAGTTTTGTCTCGACAAGATATCTCATCTAAGAAAGTGTCCTTGGAGGGGGGACTCGACTGCACAGCTTCTTTTCCAAAATACCCCACAAAGGTTCAATTATATTGAGATCAGGGGACTGAGGGGGCAAGATGAGGTGCTCTATTTCATCGTCGTGTTCATAAAACCAGTCTCGGGCAATTCCACGTGTGTGAATGGGGACATTATCATCTTGAGAGACGGGTCGTTTATCAGGAAACACAGTTTGCACCATTGGGTGAAGATGGTAGGCCAGAAGACTGACAGAATCCTCTCCTGTAACACGGCCATTCAGAACAACAAGTGGGCCAAGACCACGATGTGATATCGCACCCAAATCATCACTGAACCGCCGCCATGCTTAACCGTAGGCCGAAAGTTAACTTGATAGGCTTCTGGTGGCGTTCTCCAAACGTAAACACGTGCATTTGTCGGGAATAATGTGAACGACGATTCGTCTGACCATATTACATTCTCCCATTGTTGTTGTGTCCAATTTTTATGCTCACGACACCATATTCGTTGCTTTAAGGCATAGCATGGTGTAATCAGTGGTTTTGAAACAGCCGCTCTACCATGAATATTTGCCATATGCAGTTCACGCCGGATAGTTTTTGATTAAGCTGCTTCCTGTAGATGTGTGTTCATCTCAGATGTTATCTGGGATGATGTTGTCTTGTGTTTTTTTTTTTTGACACAATCCGCTTCAAAACCCTTCTATCTCTGTCATTCAGCTTCGATTTTCGACCACTGTTGTGCTTTTTAGATGATGTTTTTCCCTGTTTAAAATATGCTGACCTTACAGTCGACACTGTACTTCTCCCAACACCTAGAAGGGTGGCCGTTATCGTTACTGAGTCTCCAGCAAGATGGGTCCCAAAATCATGCCTCTTTTCGTAGTCAGAGAAAGTCAACACTAACGCAATTTTAACACAGAAATATATTTCGCATTCGATTTATATCACTGCTTGTAGGAGACTGATGTGTGTACTTTCTCATCCGCTAGGTGGCACCCTTTACCGCTAGAGGGCAGGAGTATATGAGAGGTTTTTTTTCGAGTGCTATTTTTTCACAAGTGTTCATATTATTTTGTCCCACCCCTGTATGTCGTCTAAATATTTAAATACTTGACTAGCGAAGGTAAAATTAGAGCTTCCTCTGCATGTGGTTTTCGTCCAGATGATCTCCTATCGGGTTTTGCCTTTTAACGTTGGTCTATTTTTAAACTACTCAGAGTCCGTAGGAGAGACAGTTGGAGAGAAAGAGAGGGACAGGCAGAAGCAGAAGGTGCGCTTTGGCCTGTGATATACATACAATCATACTTTTATGTCTGGGAGTATGTTAATGATATGATGTAAATCGTGTATATATTCTTAATATTCTTGAAATTCTACCATTTTTGGCGACGAAACCACATGGCATTAATTGGAAATTATTTTATTCATTTGATACAACGATTGTGTCTTAAAGAGTATTTTTCTGAAGATTCCACATTAGGATAATCAGCACCTTTTTCGATTTCATTAATAGACATGATTATAAAGTTGAAAATCCGTTCCCCACATAACCATCTGCATTCAAAGTGTATTTTCCCGAAGATTCCACAGCAGGATAATCTGCACCATTTTCGATCCCATTAATAGTCATGATTATAAAGTTGTAAATCCCTACTCGACAGTACCATCTGCATTTTAACGAGTAATTTCTTGAAGATTCCACAGCAGGATAATCTGCACCATTTGTGATCCCATCAATAGTCACGATTGTTAAGTTGAAAATCCCTACTCGACAGTACCATCTGCATTTTAACGAGTAATTTCTTGAAGATTCCACAGCAGGATAATCTGCACCATATTCGATCCCATCAATAGTCACGATTATAAAGTTGAAAATCCCTTCTCGACAGTACCATCTGCATTTTAAAGAGTAATTTCTTGAAGATTCCACAGCAGGATAATCTGTACCATTTGAAGTATTGTAGAACAGCGGATTTTTAATTCCAATTTCCATTGGGTTCTCCAACTCTTACTGTGATCGCATTCAAAAACAAGAAGGCCCCCTTCCAGAAGTCTCGGAAACAATATCCCAGCTGCAATGCGTATCGAAAAAGTGCACGTACCGAAAGCGGCGAACCATTTCCTAAGGGTCTGGCGGCCTTAAAATTGAATGCGGGATCCGACTGGAAAATATCCGCTCTCATGCCTTCCCTCAAAGCCTCCGAACACGCGTCGCTGAACGATCAGATGCTTGCGAAAGAGAGAAGAGGGTTTTCAATTCTTCGATCCCGGTGCAATTTCTTTCTTATCCACCAAGATGTAGGGAGATAAAACTAAACCCTAGAGACATTCTTTATGTTGGAAGAGGAGAGTGAATTTGTTTACCATCGGACTGGAATCTGTAATGCCTTGCTTTAAAAAGTGTTGTGCTTAAAATAGTCAGTGTGAGATAGAGTTTGATTCAAAAGGGGAATGTGTTGAGGATCTAATTTGTGCCGGAATATTTTTCTCGGATTTATTTTAAGACTAGAACCAAACTGCCATGATAGTCAAGGAAACAGAATTTCTAATTTTGTCGGGTTGCGGTAACCCAGTAGGATTAGCCACCGGAGGTTGCGAGTTCGAATCCGACCGTCGTGTACAAAGGAAGCTGGTGCACGTTACATATGTCTTGGCCTCAAATGTCCACGAGATAACATGGAAATGGTAATTTTAATTAACGTCGTACTAGAGCAACGCAACGGGCTATTGACGACAGTCCGGGATAAATCCGTATGAGAAAGATCAGAAACTGCCATGCTAGTCAAGGAAACAGAATCTCTAATTTTGTCGGGCCGCGTTAGCCCAGTGGATTATCCACCGAAGATTGCGAGTTCGAATCCGACCGTCGTGTACAAAGGAAGCTGGTGCGCGTTACATATGTCTTGGCCTCAAATGTCCACGAGATGACATGGAAATGGTAATTTTAATTAACGTCGTACTAGAGCAACGCAACGGGCTATTGACGACAGTCCGGGATAAATCCGTATGAGAAAGATCAGAAACTGCCATGCTAGTCAAGGAAACAGAATCTCTAATTTTGTCGGGCCGCGTTAGCCCAGTGGATTATCCACCGAAGATTGCGAGTTCGAATCCGACCGTCGTGTACAAAGGAAGCTGGTGCGCGTTACATATGTCTTGGCCTCAAATGTCCACGAGATAACATGGAAATGGTAATTTTAATTAACGTCGTACTAGAGCAACGCAACGGGCTATTGACGACAGTCCGGGATAAATCCGTATGAGAAAGATCAGAAACTGCCATGCTAGTCAAGGAAACAGAATCTCTAATTTTGTCGGGCCGCGGTAGCCCAGTGGATTATCCACCGAAGGTTGCGAGTTCGAATCCGACCGTCGTGTACAAAGGAAGCTGGTGCACGTTACATATGTCTTGGCCTCAAATGTCCACGAGATGACATGGAAATGGTAATTTTAATTAACGTCGTACTAGAGCAACGCAACGGGCTATTGACGACAGTCCGGGATAAATCCGTATGAGAAAGATCAGAAACTGCCATGCTAGTCAAGGAAACAGAATCTCTAATTTTGTCGGGCCGCGTTAGCCCAGTGGATTATCCACCGAAGATTGCGAGTTCGAATCCGACCGTCGTGTACAAAGGAAGCTGGTGCGCGTTACATATGTCTTGGCCTCAAATGTCCACGAGATGACATGGAAATGGTAATTTTAATTAACGTCGTACTAGAGCAACGCAACGGGCTATTGACGACAGTCCGGGATAAATCCGTATGGGAAAGATCAGAAACTGCCATGCTAGTCAAGGAAACATAATCTCTAATTTTGTCGGGCCGCGGTAGCTCAGTTGGATTATCCACCGAAGGTTGCGATTTCGAATCCGACCGTCGTGTACAAAGGAAGCTGGTGCACGTTACATATGTCTTGGCCTCAAATGTCCACGAGATGACATGGAAATGGTAATTTTAATTAACGTCGTACTAGAGCAACGCAACGGCCTCTTCACCACAGTCCGGAATAAATCCCTATGGGAAAGATCAGAAACTGCCAAGCTAGTCAAGGTAATGGTAATTTTAGTTAACGTCGTACTAGAGCAACACAACGGGCTATTGACGACATTCCGGGATATATCCCTATGGGAAAGATCAGAAACTGCCATGCTAGTCAAGGAAACAGAATCTCTAATTTTGTCGGGCCGCGTTAGCCCAGTGGATTATCCACCGAAGATTGCGAGTTCGAATCCGACCGTCGTGTACAAAGGAAGCTGGTGCGCGTTACATATGTCTTGGCCTCAAATGTCCACGAGATGACATGGAAATGGTAATTTTAATTAACGTCGTACTAGAGCAACGCAACGGGCTATTGACGACAGTCCGAGATAAATCCGTATGAGAAAGATCAGAAACTGCCATGCTAGTCAAGGAAACAGAATCTCTAATTTTGTCGGGCCGCGTTAGCCCAGTGGATTATCCACCGAAGATTGCGAGTTCGAATCCGACCGTCGTGTACAAAGGAAGCTGGTGCGCGTTACATATGTCTTGGCCTCAAATGTCCACGAGATAACATGGAAATGGTAATTTTAATTAACGTCGTACTAGAGCAACGCAACGGGCTATTGACGACAGTCCGGGATAAATCCGTATGAGAAAGATCAGAAACTGCCATGCTAGTCAAGGAAACAGAATCTCTAATTTTGTCGGGCCGCGGTAGCCCAGTGGATTATCCACCGAAGGTTGCGAGTTCGAATCCGACCGTCGTGTACAAAGGAAGCTGGTGCACGTTACATATGTCTTGGCCTCAAATGTCCACGAGATGACATGGAAATGGTAATTTTAATTAACGTCGTACTAGAGCAACGCAACGGGCTATTGACGACAGTCCGGGATAAATCCGTATGAGAAAGATCAGAAACTGCCATGCTAGTCAAGGAAACAGAATCTCTAATTTTGTCGGGCCGCGTTAGCCCAGTGGATTATCCACCGAAGATTGCGAGTTCGAATCCGACCGTCGTGTACAAAGGAAGCTGGTGCGCGTTACATATGTCTTGGCCTCAAATGTCCACGAGATGACATGGAAATGGTAATTTTAATTAACGTCGTACTAGAGCAACGCAACGGGCTATTAACGACAGTCCGGGATAAATCCGTATGAGAAAGATCAGAAACTGCCATGCTAGTCAAGGAAACATAATCTCTAATTTTGTCGGGCCGCGGTAGCTCAGTTGGATTATCCACCGAAGGTTGCGATTTCGAATCCGACCGTCGTGTACAAAGGAAGCTGGTGCACGTTACATATGTCTTGGCCTCAAATGTCCACGAGATGACATGGAAATGGTAATTTTAATTAACGTCGTACTAGAGCAACGCAACGGCCTCTTCA
This sequence comes from Metellina segmentata, assembly GCA_947359465.1. NCBI lineage: Eukaryota > Metazoa > Arthropoda > Arachnida > Araneae > Tetragnathidae > Metellina > Metellina segmentata. The sequence continues at coordinate 32,074,371 of OX375875.1, forward strand.
CCACAGTCCGGAATAAATCCCTATGGGAAAGATCAGAAACTGCCATGCTAGTCAAGGTAATGGTAATTTTAGTTAACGTCGTACTAGAGCAACACAACGGGCTATTGACGACATTCCGGGATATATCCCTATGGGTAAGATCAGAAGTCAAAACCACGTCATTTTGAACCACGGTCAGATGATGAGGCAACACCTGAGCTGGCACCCCATTCTCCAAACTTCCACATCAACCTAATGTGAGGACTTTCGGTCACGACAGATTTAAGGTGGACCAGGCATCTGTCACCGCGCGTTTACAAATATCCATGGACTGACCCGTAATTGGGACCAGGAACCTTCTGATCTAGAGAATAACAACCTTAACCACCAGATCAGTTGATTGACCTCGAAATGACGTGGTGTTTTGAGTTTGCAGATTAGGATGCCAGCTCAGGTTTGACCTCTTCATCTGACCGTGGTTAAAAATTACGTGGTGTTGTCCTGGGATCTTTCTCCTTTGGGATTGATCCGGGACAGTTGCCACTAGACCGTTTTGTTGCTTCAGAACGACGTTATAAAAATACCTACCTATAGTAATTAATTATGCATCTATAAATTGAACTTTTTGTTGTTTTTTCATCTGCATAGATAATACTTTTTTGCAATAAAATCAAATGATTTTGTGAACCTCTTTTAAATCACTTTATAATTTAAACTACAACATTGAACAGTGAATTTATGCTACAAATGTATATATAGTAATGCGAAATTGATTTGTTGAACATCGAAATTCTCCAGTTGAGAACAATAGCGTGTAAGCGCGTGTGCTGAGACTCTTAGTTCTTTCTCGATTTGAATTGAACTGTTGCTTCTATACTCGTTTCTTACTTTAAAACTGCTGCAAAATTGGCTTATTCCCACTAGTGGTTGGACCTTGAGAAAAGGCACTCTGAATGAAAGGTCATTATCAACAAAATGCAACAATGAACTGTTGGTTTTTCCTGAATCTTTCAGTTGATGTCAATATTAACTGAGCGAAAAATTTGATTAAAATCTATTAGTTTCGAAGATTTCTGTCAGTTAAAGAAGGTCAAAAAGATCATACTTTATTTACAATTTCTCAGTCACAAAGTCAATTGGACTCTAAGAACAGCAGAAATTTTTAAAACTATTATTCAGATATAAACCAATTGCGATATCGTGGAAACTCCGTTGGGCTTAACCGTAAGGTAGTGTCACTTGCAGGGCAGGTGTCCACTACATTGTGCATCGGAATGCCGAATATATTCTGATTTCTTATTGTTTACAGCCAGGTGTTGTTCTTTCGTCACGCGCTTTACAACGACTTGAGAAGAAGAACAGATGAAATAGAGTCTTATCAAATGGTGTTCGTCGAGATGATCTCTTAGATATTTCATATAATTGCGTACAAATTCACTGAATCAGTTTAGTTGTATTAAAATAACTTACATTACAAATTTTTAAAGTACATTAACGAGCATGCAATAAGTCGTATAAAGATTTTAAAGTCAATGGGTAAAATGAGTTGATAAGTCAGCTGCTCATTTCGACGCACAAGTTTGAAAACTGCGTAGTTTGCATGATCGATATCTGTATTTAGTTTTAATGACTACCACTACTGAAACCCTGCGCCATACACTATGCTGTTACAAGAGACATCAATGCGGCATTACTACATATTTTTGGATACCCCTCTTTCTCGAAGGACAGGTACCACAACAGGTAGTAAATAGTAAGAACATTTTAAATTTCAACTGAATTTCTATTAATTTTCTATCACTAGGTGGCTCCCCGGATGATTGCTATGCAATCATATTTAGTTCGCATCGCGAAATTTACTTTTCAACAATGAGAGGCAGGGGATTGGTTCACAATCCATCCCCATTTGGATTGCTGCTGGATTGATCCCGGACCGCTAGTACGACGTTAATTGAAGATTCCCTTCCCTTCCAAATTGCGATATTTATCACATGCGCCGGAGTAACTTAAAATTACCTACTTGTTTTGCGAGATTAGCGGTTCCGTATATAAGCCGACCCCCGTACTTTAGCTTTAGAAAGCGTTCCAAAAATTCTCGGTTTGTACACAGAAATATACAATAAATAAAAACAAAAAGTTTTAAAAAATGTCAAGGACAAAACATTTTATTTCCATATAAAAAGTAAATTGCGAAATAAATAAAATTCTGTTACAATTCAGAGGAATTCTCTTCATAATTTTAAATGTTTTAGCTGATCCGTATTGCATTAGTACTTTTTAAGATTTTCATATTCAACTGTTGCTATGCAAATGACGACCGAATTTGATGGTTTCTGAAAACATTGCAAACTTTCTAGCGCGTAATTTCAAATTTTATGAATGAATTCATTAAAAATATAACTGTGTTTATCGTCTGCGCGAGCTCCAAATTCATTAGCTCGTTGAACCACAAGACTCGCTATCACGTGACTCGCTATCTCTACCAATCACAAAACGAATAAACCTGAAAAAGACCACAATTTTTTTTTATAATAGAAAGAAAGATATTGCAGTGCTGAGCTAACAGCTGAACATTTCGCGAAAGGTTAATTTATAATACGCTGTTATGTCATAAATACACTAATGAAAATCAGATTGAGTTAAAGCAGACATGTCTGGAAATTATGGATTTCAATAAACATGCTGCAAAATAGGAATGTCAGCATTTTTGAACCACTGTTCCAAAAATGAAAAAAAAAATGGTTTACTTGTTAAGGAAAATAATAGGTAAGGTAATAGTTTACGTTCCTCATATTAATTAATATTATTTGGACAAAGCTTTTCATTGCTAAATCATCTAGGCATTGCAAAATAACCAATGGTTCATACACCCAGATGTACTTATTAATAAATAAAAAGCGGTATGGATTAATTATAAGAAAATAATAAAGTATTCAAATTGCACAAAACTGGTGGGTATCGGTGGGCATGTAAAATCATTACTAGATAGCTACATAGATTTAATAAAAAATGTTTTTTATTCGGTATTTGTTAATTTTATTCCATATTCTCAGAAACATTCGTCCATTCGTGGATAATTTTCTCCCATATGTAAGTAATATTAAAAAGTCTGAATGATGTTATAGTTAATATTTCTGTTCCGTGCTAGTTAAATTGGAATGTTTATTGATATTAGGTACAGGAACGAGTCCTGGTGTTACTTAATGCAAAGAATATTTCATGAGACAGTCATTTTTGCTTTTCACATGGAATGGTTGAAATGAAAATTAACGTTTGTTTTATGATAAAACTGAAAAATGACACGTAAAAATGACACATGAAACCGTAAATTGAAAATGACCAGTTTGAGAAGTCGTGAGAGTTCTTAAAAAAGAGTTTCAAGCTGTATTTATAATTTCAAATATTTTTGTATTGTTTACTGATATTTATTTCCTGAATATGATTTTATTTAGAACCTGATTTTATTACCTGAATCTGCTTACACTAAGTCAATTCGTTCAATTTGTTCCACATTAACTTCTTTGGAAATTGTGAATTTTTTATACTTAATTTTTTTATTCACTTGCAGGGTAGATATCTGGAATCTGTGGTTTACAAATTACTTGTTAAGTGAGCGCATATTTTGTTTTAAACTATCATAACTTTAATTTTCAATATTATTTTTGAATACACAAATTAGGAAAATCACTCGCTTTTCCATGGAATGAAATTGTACTTTTCGTAATAAAATTTTAAAATAAAAGAGAAAATGTATCTTTGAATCTGAATGACAGATATTTAAAGTATTGTTACAAAGAAAAATAATCGAAGCAATCTTAGAAATCATGTTGAGTATTAGAACAAAATAGAAAATATCGTGAATAAAATGCTCTTTGAACAATTTTGTTCAATTTAGAACATTTTATATTCTGTATAAGTTATTAATATCAATTGGGTTGTTATGCTGAGTATTTGAAAAGTGACATTTACTAATTTTAAGGTGAATTCCTTTCTTTGAGTAACTAAATTATATCACCACAAGAAAATATTTGTTCTTTTAAAATGCATTTATGAATTACTGAGTAAGGAAATATAAATTGTAATTCTTGAATTAAATACTTGAAAAACCACAAGAAATTGATAAATATTGAAATATAATAAATAATATTTTGTCTAAGGAATTCATTCTTCACAAGAATGTAAAATTAGTACATAAAATATTTACAGAAGCAAGTACATTAGTTATGAAAAGCGACATATCACTAAATGTTCTACAATAAATCTTTTGGGTTGTAGAATGGTATTTAGTTTGAAAAAAATATTTTGAAACATTTAATTTGAATGAGACATACACATGGTTTCTCGAATTCATAGGTAAGAATCTCTGCTCTTTGGTTTCACCTACTTCCAAAAACTATCTATATAAAACAAATTAGTATGTTACTCAAAGGAAATGTCATCTCGTCGAGTGAATTATAAGTGTAATAACTTTTTGAATTTTCATTTCCTAAGTGAAAACATATTCAATACACGTGTTGGAAATGTCTGCTACTCGAATTTGGTTCTAATTGTTCCTCACGAATAATTTAGCTCGATGAAAATTAACTCAAAACATCACCCAAACGGTAAGGAATAAAATTCGTTCTTAATCGGAAGTACTTTTTCTTCATCCAGTAGTCAGGATACTCTCCTGCGTCATAACATTCCTTTGTCATTAACTTCCATTATATAGTTTGTAAAACACTAAACCAGACCTTTGATTCGCTTTTTTTCATTCAAAGCCAAAAACCTTTTGTTTACTAGTGAAAGTAGAAAGTGATACGTCTGCACAACCTTTAACCTTGAAACTTCTTAAAACATAACTAAACAATAACTTAAAATGAGCATCGAAGAGGTTGACTACGCTTGAAGAACACAGAAAATCTTTTTTAATTTTAAATTCTTGGAAATTAAAATACCCTTTTACAAAAGAGGAATAGTTCGTTACGAGAATGAGAAGCATATATATATATATATGACACGAGGATTGCAAAGTTATCAAGTGAAAAGCAATCGAAATCTTTTGGAATTGAAGTACATAAGAATAATATAATATTTCACAAATATGAAACACCTTGGAATCTATAATAACAACCTAGCTGCCAATACTAGATAGCGTAAGATATTATTGTATGTGATATAAGTATTCTGTGTGTGAGTTTGTTCCATTAAGTTCAATGAATAGTTTTTTCGTCTTGTAATAAAACACTAATTCATACGCCTACAAGGATTTCAAATTTTCTTTTGTTTCAATAGTAGAATTTGTATCATAAAGTAGTTTATTCATGAATATTTTAATATAACTTAAACTTTGAAGACAGGGAACTTATTACTCTTAGGATGGTAACAAAAATATAGTTTTTCAGATTCCGTACTTATAACTCAATAAAATCCTGCTAGTATAATTACAGTGGCAGTCAAAGAATTTATTTTTCCATCAAAAATAGTAACAATTTCTCTAAAACAATTAACATTAACATTTGAACGAATTACATAAATTTTGAAAATTCTATGTTTTGCTTATAGTGAAATTCAGAATGAATGACAGACCCAAATACAAAGGTATTTTATTAAGCAACTGTAAGGTATATTATGTACGACATACCTTATAATTTTCAGCAAAAGAAGTGACTGTTACTTTAGATTCCACGATTTTCCTTTCGTTAAGATTTCTTCTAAGACTAGATAGTCTTATGATTTGTACCTTCGAAAAATCGATAAGCTCTATTCATATTTTATATGATCATGCAATCTAATTCTCAGTGCATTGTCGGCCCTTCATGCCTCCTTATTACCGCCTTCTTTGGAGTGATGGAATGCAGAAAGGATGAATATTTAACTCCCTACTCTTTATGCATGCATTCCTTGTCTTCAGTGGAGATATGTGGAAGACAATTTCAATAAAAATAGAATTATAATTATTTTTCTTCTTTTTCCTCATATTGAATACATAATTAATGGATAAAAGTGTGTCTGTTCTTAGCTAATTTTTTCAAGCAAGAATTCTTCATTCTTTGTGTAACTCGGAGCAGATAAGAAACGAACTCTTTTGGTTATTGTTTTGAATATCGATTTTATTGTGAATGAATAATTTCATGAAAAGGTGTCTCTTTATGCATAACTTATCCTTTATGAATAAAAGTATACGGGATTTAGTCTGGTGTAATTGGACCTTTTGGTAGTTCTGGTGTAATTTGACCTTTGATTTTCATATTATTTATAAAGAGCTTTCGTTTGCCCTTGGATTTTGATATAAATTTTTTCTATTCCAAAATATCCATATCCTTCAACACACATGATGACTTAATAACCACACCTATTGGTTGAAAGAACCAGAAAAGATTCTATTGGTCAAGAAGGTCAACACTGGTTAGTAATCATTCTGGGAAAAGTGAAGGTTACATGGGTGTATTCATATAAATCCTTCAGAAGATTAACATAATATTTCTAGTAAAACAGTAACTCAAACACTTAAATTATTACAAATAGTATTCGTTAATTATAAAACCGTTGAAGTAATAAATCGTTCGATACACACACACGCAATCCCCAATGAGATAAAACAATATCCATTAAAGCTTCTAAAAATCCTAAGAAAGCAAATTGTATTTTTATTTTTGAATGATCATGCTATAGTTATTAAAGTGTACATTTTTAAATACCCTTTGGGAGACTGAAAGTTGCATATCAAATGATGTTTTGTAGGTTATTTACATTATAACACAACACTAGATCTAATAGAATCATTAATGGTAGAAAATTTAATGAATGTTTCCTTCAGAACTTTGAATACATCAAAATATGATAGATGGGTTGTTTACAGTGTAATTAGTAAACTTCAATGAAGGCTGCCTTTAGTCCAATTGTTCATATTGGTCAAAAAAATCGTGATCTTCGTGCAGTAATTCTTTTAATAACTTTCTATCCAATATTCTTCATGTTCAATTCACTATTTGGTGTTTTTCTAAACATTGGGATTAGTTAAAATCCCATTTCAAACTTTGTAATTCATTTCCATTGTCTCGAATTATTTTCAAACCGAAATGAAAAACAAAATAATCTTATTTTCACTGAAATTAACTGCTAAAAACCGAAAGGATCTTTTACAAAATATTTCAAAGGAATGCGAGTTGAACGAATACAATCTATTTCTTCTATTAATCCAGAAAAGTAATTTCGATTCAGAAAGTAATTCGCTTGAATTTGGAATGCAAAGAAAAGTTACCTTAACTATGGTTTGACTTTACATTAGAAAAATCTATTCAATGAAAACTTTGCTTGAAAGAATTTAAATGAAAAATCCTCTCTATTCAACTTATGTAATACTTTTCAATTTAATCTTTTTAATATTTCATACTTTCTAGTGAGTTATATGGATATGAATTTGGGTACTCTCGATATTTATAGCATTGTTGAAGATGGAATCTTTGAGCCAGAATGGTAATTATTTACCCTACTGCGAAAGTCGATACAAAAAGCAACGAAAAACTAATTGAGGTGAAGATAGACTCAAAAGCAAATTCCAAAATGTTTCCTTCAAAGTGAAAGTGAGTAAGACTAATTCAAAATCCTAAGCTTTTTTCAAATACCTAGAGATCGATACTTAAAAAACATTTCTACTCCATGTTATCTCCTCTTTTTTTTTTCGCTCCTTATAATTGGATAACTTTTTTATCATGATCCTCAGATAATTGGATAAAGAGATAGAACAAGTCTGTTATAGACAGAAATCGTTCTTGGAGCAGAAATTCAAATGCCATATGTGAATGAAAATTTTTTACTTGCTGCATAAAAGATCTAGCAGTGGTAACACACAATGTTTATAATGTTAGATAACATTATATCCTTTTTTTAATCCAATTATATTATGCAACTGCTTAGTGTAGAAAAAGTATTTAAAAAAAGCATCAAAAATGACTGCTTTGATTTTTGTGAGATTTGCCCTTACCATTGTCATAAACTTCTCTCTTTTTGTATGCAATTTGAATCTGTCGAGAAGTAATGAATCAAAAAGTAGTGTATTATCGCTGAGAAAAATGTATATTTACTCCTATTTAGTAGACTGTGAAACGTTTAACGGCTCATTAATGATTTTGAAAACAAATGATAAGTATGTTTCTTGGCTTTGAAATTTACCATTTGTATCAATTCCTTATTCTTTCTCTCCTTTTTACCAGTTTGTCAACTTCAAATATTGCTATATGTTGACCTTTGCTCAAAACCTTTGACAGTTGTTTTGATAAATAAAATTATTAATTTAATGTGCGTATAATCATCAATTATATATTTAGAACTTAGCATAAGAAGATAAACCCCAGCTTCATTTTAAAGAAGTACGATAAAGGATGAAGCTTGACTTCATCTCAGGAGTTGCTTGTTAGCATTTAGCTGGCCGTTTATTACAGGACAGAACTAGTTCGTAATATTATTATACCCTTGTCCGAAATGGCGCCCACGGGTTCTATTTGCTTGCCGTGACTATCGTCCCACCTTGGTTTATTTGATATTGACATAGCTGATTTGCTGTCAAAGGAGGGTTCTTAGTAGATCACCCGCGTAAATAGTGATCTCATAGGCCTGTTAATTTGTTCCTTGTGTAAATGAAAAACATATCTTCCTCCAACTCATACTTACATGCTCTTAGGTATTGTGTGCGAGTATATTCTATTATATCAAGTGATGGTTGTTTTTTTTTCATCTAGTACTATATCAATTATTTACATCTATGTATATAATTCTCTTACGTGGTACGCAAAAAAGACGTTATTTGTTATCGAGTTTTGGCAACATTGTGCGATTGTTTATTTAATACAAAGTCTCACGACTCAGTTGAATTTATAGCGTTATCGGATTAAATTGTATGGGAAAAAATGAATTTTAGTCGAACTGTTGCAGTTAATAGAAATCAAAGAAAGCGGAGGATCTCTTCAGGATCAAACAATTATAGTTCAATAAGACGCTTGCATTACAACTTTCGACAACAAACTCAAAAGTGTGGGTGGCTCGAGTGCTGGGTAAAAGTATACACAAACAACATGCTGGGTATTCAGTTTCCAAATCAGTCCTGAAATTTCGAGTCAAAATTTGCTCAAAGTTGTCATTTGAATTCTGATTCCAGAGGTACTGTATATATCTTTTCTGAAAAAACAGCAAATTTAGATTTTAAAAATATTTTTTTGGAGTATCATATTTTGTAAACAATGCCTTCTGCTAGGACATATGTCTTCATTCGTGCGAGCGAAGCGAGCATAGGTTCGCGCAACGAACCGATGAGGATTGCGAAACATTCCTCCGGGGTTTGGCGAGCGTTAGCGAGCAGTGGGCGGGCCCCCGTAGTCCAACATATTTTCACTTTTTTTTTTTTTTGATAAATTGGTTTATGACATATATTCTTTAATCAAAACAAATCGTACAGAATTGTTGCATAGATATATGGGACGTGTTAAGGAAATCAAATTTTGATCAATTTTGAAAAGGTTTAAGACTGTACCAAACTGATCTAGTAAGACTTAGAAGTGGGAGAAATGACTTTCGAGAGAGCAATCAAGAACTTTTCAAAATGTCCATGCTCTGAAGCACAAAAACCTCCTTCCCATATTTTGATTATATAGGCACTCTATAAGGCATCTCTTGGATAAAAGTTGGTGGCTGTGGGCGACTTGAAAAACAGTTTTTGGACGTGGCGTTGGTTAAACTTGACCAAGAAGTTTATAATATCTTAATGTATCTAAAAACACAATTGAAGAACTCTGGCCGTGTGTCGAATCTTACAATTTATCTGGATACAGTAAGGCTTGATGTTAGGGGAGGAGGTAAATTGTTTTGGAAACCAGTAAAGTTTACAATTCGTATATTAGCATTATATTCAACTGAATTCATTTATACATGTGGAAAATCTGGTACTTTTTGAAAGATTTTTTACATTAAAGTGCATGTAATTAAAAAAATTTCCTGCTTTTTCAATTCATTTCACACTCAGCAAACTTCGAACAAATCAAATTTCATTTTCTCAATCGACAATGCCACATGTTTTGCATTTTGAGTTAACTTCTCTCTCTGTGTCTGTTCTCTTTTTCTCCACAACCTTCGTTTTTAAAACCACATCCCTCATAGCTTAGGTCTCCCCTTTCTTGCGCAGCTGAATTACTTCAATATAAAATAACATGAAACTATTCATCACATTTGTTTTGAGAAAACCTTAATAAAATAATTTGTTCACTTTTCGTCAGCAGATCTACTGCACTTAAAACATCATCAAGTCGTTGCCAAAAGACATTGTAATCGAGGTCGTTTTTGGAATCTCTCTCGTATGAGTAGGATTTTCAGTGCAAACAAACCAGACAAAATTCTACTTCCGGTTCCCAAATGTATGATGTATATCGCGGTTGCCTTAAAATGTAGTTTATCACCGTTTTCGCAACGTTTGACATTTAATCTATGTAGCGTTGACCAGTCAACAATCATACGTTGAGTCAGAATTCTGTCTTTCGAATTTTTATTGGCAAAGTGCAGAAATAGTATCAGAAAATCAAGCCAAGTGACGTAACGTACGGAATACGTGGAAGAAATACATATTGCAGCAGACACTACCACCACTTACACATTATAACAAAAAAATCGACACACCAAAAAGTTGTCCGATTGCGAAAAAAATTGGTGGATGTGAAGAACATACAATAAAAAACAAACGATTCAAATTTATTTCAGAAAAATTAAATGACTTATTTCAGAGTTTGACCGTTACAAAGATAGGAAGTCAATAAGGCGATGGTCCACCTCTGACATGGGTGCAAGTCGTCACCTGGCGTGGTATAGACTGAAAAAGTTCCAGGATGCTGTCCTGAGGAATTTCTTGCCAAATTGTATCCAACTATCGTGCTAAATGGTAAACATTCCGGGATGGTTGCATTTGCCTTCCCATAACGTCCCAAATGAGTTCTATGGGAGAGAGATCAAGAGACCTATCTGGTCAAGGATGTGTTGGGAAAGCTTGAAGACAATTCGCAGCAACGCGTGCCGTGTGCGGCCTGCATTATCTTGTTGAAAAGTAAGTTCGGGGTGTCCCAAAAGGAACGGTAACCAAATCGGTTGTAGAATGTGGTCTACGTACCGCTGTGCTGTAAGTGTGCCAGAAATGAATTCCAAAGAGGTCCGGCTATCAAAGGAGATGGCACCCTAGACCATAACGCCCTGTTGTGGGCATGTGTGGCTTGCGATAGTAAGGGCAGGATCCCCATGCTGCCCTGGACGTCCCCAGACACGTCTGAGATTGTCGTCAGGACACAGTTGAAAACGAGATTCGTCACTGAAGACTATACGTCCCCAGTCAGTGCCATTTCAAGTTGATCGAGTCCGGCAAAACTACTGGACAACTTACTCTTGATGCGTCGATTTTTTTTTCTTATAGAGTGTATTTAGTTTAATACAAAATTCATCTTATAGATTAAATCGGGAAGCCTATCCCGCTGAAGCTCAGTAGACATTTGTCAAAAGTAACTTATTCAAATCGTCCGGTATCCCGTGACGAAAGGACTTCTTGTGTTGGTCGTACTATATCAAATGATGAGGACGCTTACATGATATTTTACATTCTTTTTCAATATTTATAATGTAACTTTGGGTTCGGAATTAATACCCGTTCAGTGTAGTACCATCTTTATTATACATCTTTATTATAAACATGATTTCTAAATAAATGCCCACTATGTTAAATGAAGGCCTTAAATGCATATTCTAAGATTAGTTAAAGAACAGTATACTTATTGCTGAATAACTTAATTATTTTTAGATTAAATGGAAATTATTTCCGAAATATTCTGATCACATTAGTCAGCTACAAATACGAAAGATAATTTCTATGCACATTTTGTACAGTAAACATGTTCCGTCTTGGATACAAACCACCAATTTCATTTAGCTTAACAGAAAAAGCCTCTCAAAATATAATTATGTATAGGGAGATAAAGTGAAACCTCCCCGACGACATGTCAGTAATTCATATTTTTATTTAAAAAAACTAGTCTATTAAACAATAAATTAAATTTATATTCTTACAGCCAATAGACTACTAAAATAAATGGTAGGAAATCTGAAGTTCACTGATTTTTCTCTTTATTGATAAAAATGAAAACGAAAGTCTTAGATGCCGAATCACAGCTATTTTTAAAATTACAGTGTAGTATACACTTCGAGATAAAAATTTCTTTTGCTATCAAATAATAAAAATTGTACTACTCTTTATTCTAATTATCTTCTTCACAAAATACGAAGTTCAAAACGATCGCTCGATACAAGTTAGCTCTAGGGGAATATTTTCATGAATAATATACACTAATTGGCAAATTACTGGCTGTTTCACCCTATTTCATTACACAGATTAAGTCGAAAACAAAAAATGTATCTAAAAATTTACGAAAGATATATATATATTTTCGTAATACTAAAAGGCAGCTTTAATAAATTGCATTCAGGAATTTCACATCGAAAAAGGCTTAAGTTAGTAATGCGTAATTCAATAGTAACAAAAATTTGAATATTTCTAATTAATTACGCCATTCTATATTCATTTAATATGCAGCAAAAGTAATTTATTTTTATTTGTCATATTTTTGTAATGATTCTCTCTCGTATCTTAAGCTTTGATTACGCACGTTCTATTTCGTTCCCATTAATTTATATGTTTATCTTAATCAGCAATCAAAATGAAGTTAAATTTTACCGTTTCAGCTAGTTAAAATGTATTTATATTTTTTGAAACCTCATTTAAAATCTTCCAGTCTTGTTCGTATTCTAAGGGAAATGAAATATGTTTTTATTTTTGCACACAGTTTATTTCCTTTGTGTGATCTAAATTTTTAATTATAATGTGCATTGAATATTTATTATTTTTGTATAGTTTCTATCGTCAAGCATTAAATCTCTCAATTTCTACTGCTATTTAAAATAATTCTCAGAAATTCAAAACATATTTACCATTTGAGTACTTCGCAATAGCGAAAACCTCTCGCATGAAACCACTATTGATAACTTTTCATACCTTCACACACACACACACACAGCGGTATTGATATTTTAAATCAAAATGTATTTGCAAGGCAAATATATTGTACTCGTGTAAAAACTTTCGAGAAAAAGAAACAAAAATGGAAGCTTATTTGGAAACAGGAATATAAATAGTTCACTTCATGCCACTTCTTTCTACAAATTGATTTCCTGAAAGATTGAAAATATTCTAGGTTCAGCGAATCAAACAACTCATAATCATAGAGGAAGTTCTTGTAATATTGGCGTATACGTTGATAAAATACTATCGCATTTTTCAGAGCTTGTGAGTATTTTCAATTTCATAACTCTAGAGGTTATGGGTAATAAGAATAAAATGGATCTCTCACAAAATATAAGAGGATCAGATCAATAACATACACTGATCATCTTCATAGGAAACACAAAAAAGGGAATCTTCAAAATTTCCAAAGGGATCTGCCTATTTTTGTTCGCATATAACTTTAAACAGCATGACTCGTTTTTGGTTATGATTGTTACGAAAGAACTATTTTTACTGTGACGTTGTAGCGAGAGGAAAGTGATTGTCAGTATGTATAGTGGTGATCCGATTAAAGGATTCCGATTAACCTTGGAGATGAAGACTATTCACTTTTTGGTTGATTAGAATATCAGGTTGATTGCATTAAGTAGTTGTACACAAGATTTTCGGTTGTATACGTAGACACTAAGAGAACATTATGCATTTATTTTAAAAAAAAGCAAAAAATACTAAATTACAGTGAATATTTATCAACTACATTGTTCTTTTGGTCTCCAATTCGTTTAAATTTCAAATGTAATACTTGATGACATTCCATATCATGAATAGTTACAAATATATATTCACAATTTCATAGCTAATTTAAAAAATATATTTACTAATATTATAGTTTGCACGTGTTTAATAATTTTAATATTAAATTTTACAAATAAGCTAATAGCAATTGCGCGGTCCCAATAAAAATTTAATTCACTATTTTATTTTCTTTAATACAGAACGATTATTTAGAGTTAGGTACAACGACGGAGAACTTAGACCTATATGTAGTGTTAATTGTTTCGCTCCTATCGTAATTGCTTTTGTTATTGTTGTGACGCAGTAGTATTGAAAGTAATATTTGACAACTATAGTTAAACAGTTTAAACATAGAACTTTTAATTTTTAATACGGTACGAATTGCTGTTAGATACAACATAGAATAAAATCCTGTTTGGTCGGTTAGTTGTTTCATTCCCATCGAAATAGATTTTTTTTAATGTTGTTTATCAGAAGCGTGTATAGTAATATTATGCAACAATAATTTACCCCCCCCCCAGCGCAATCACAGAATTTACAAAAGTCACGTTTAGACGGTTCGTCGTTTCGTTCCTATCGTAATCGTTTTTAATGTGACATGAAATTGTGGAGAACAACGTAATAGCGTGTAAAGACTATTTACAGTTATTCACATCAAAGAACAAAGTTCTTCTTAGGCTCGGTGCACACATCCGGTTTTTCAACGTTTGGCGCCGCTGCGGCACCGACCCAACGATGCACACAAAAGCGTGAAATGATGCAAGTACTTACTTCGCGCCATTTGCGATAAATATTCTATCGAAGAAAACGTGTTTATTTCGCTTACATGGTGTAAAAAAAAGTGTATTTTGAAACAAAATAGACGTTACAGGAGACATGAATTTATTAATTATTATTTATATTCCATTTATTTATGAAAACAAGATACTTCAGAAAGGAGACCCGTGTGCGGCAAGCTGCGGCGATGTGTGGAGCTACGGTACAATTTGCACGCAAGTTGGACGCGTCGTCGCAGCGGCGCCGGAGGCATGTGTGCACTACTCCATTGGATCTAATGTATCTTAGACCGCACTTGCGTTGCCACTGCGGCGCCGCACGTTGAAAAACCGGATGTGTGCACCGGGCCTTAGTCAGCTTAACACATTTCCATTGGATCAGACGGAATTCTGGTATTCTTCCAAATTCAACAAATAACTGATGTATCTAATCGAGGTATCTACTCCCTCAAAATATTACAAAGCCTCATATATGTACTGATTCTTCAGAGACTTTGGATTTTAGATATTATGTATTGACCAATCAATCATTTTCTGAAATTTTTGTTGTCGAAGTTTGTTGTGCAGTTTGTTACTACTGCAATCGCATTGGAAAACAAGTCAAGTGACGTCACGTAGATTATACGCCCAGGAAACACGTATCTCATTATGAATACTACCGCCACCTATATAAGGTGTCCCTGAATTCATGGGCCAAACTTTAAGGGTAAGTAAAACACATATAAAGAAGCATTTTTTTGTATAGCAACATGGGGTCGGTGCAGGTGGAAAAACAAGATATGCTTAAGAAATTAACAAAAGGTCTTTACTTACATAATAATTTTAGAGCAGACGATATAAACGTTTGGTGACGTAGCTTAAAAAAAATATGAATTTTTGAGAATAAAAAGTTTGAATAGAAGACGTTTATTTAGTTTGTATTATCAAATCGTCTGCAAAACAATTTTATTGAGTTTGAATGGCATTACGCGATCTGCAAACGATTCTTTGCTGTTAGAGAATTAGTTGTCTGTTAGAATCTTCGCTGTTAGAAACGATTATTTGCTTTTCATTTCCTCAGAATTTCTTGTTTTTCCACCTGCCCTTTTCATTTCCGACCCCATGTTGCTATACAAAAAATGCTTCTTTATATGTATTTTACTTACTTTTAAAGTTTGGCCCATGAGTTCAGAGACACCCTGTAGTTGATTGACAAAAATGTTTCTCATAGATACTAAATTTATTATGCCAGTACAGGCTTTATTAAGTTTACTCTTCAAGCTTCCTTTTTTTTAAATGGTACTTCCTTTCAACAGAAGTACTTATACAGTGTGAATTCCAAAAGTGAAACATTTCTCCTCTGAATGTATAATGTATAAATTATAACTAGAAACCAAACGTATGCATTTTAAAATTTTAACTTACCTTCGTTTAAACTTAACTCAAAGCTAGTTGGTAAATGAATAACAGTGAATCAGTGTTCTTAACCAACTTTAAATACAGTCTTTAAGAATTTTATGTTGGCTGATTGGTTAGTTGAGTTGCATTTTATGGCGGCGAAGGGGGCTATATTTGGCGAACAGAACCAAACGTAAGATAGAGAACAACAAATAATAAGGACAAACCTACTGAGACACATTAATAACAGAATGTGTGGCATGTAATTCCATGAATTCCATGTAATAAATTACATGCATGTACAAGTAGCCTACAAGAATATGAAATTATGGATTTCTAACTATTGATGCAACAAAATGGATAAGATTACGACGCAGCAATAAATACTTCAAGTGGAAGTTTCCTTGAAACAAAGTCATTAGTTTCGAGGAGATTAAGTCATTAGTTTGGTTATTTGATATATTTAATGCAATCTAATCTATTCAACAAATATTTGTAGAAAAGGTAGGTCAAATAAAACAAATAGCAACAAATATACCCATCAACAACGATCAATAAAGCAAATAGCTTAGAATAATAACTTCATCAGTTTCAACCCATTACATTTTTTAGGTGTAGTACTAATTGGGGGAGAAATTACTTAGGATCTGTATCTCGTTATATGCCTGACTCTTTCTCTAACTATATCATAATTTGTCATCAATTGAATTGCTGTATTTGGAAAAAATCGGATGCTCTTAAAACGTGTTATTAATTATTAGATGATAACAGTTTTTTTTGTTCGATTCCTTTTTTTAATTAGAAGAGTCAATAAAAAAATTGTGATGACGCTTACTACTTCTAGGACGTCCGCCATCTTGGCTAAAACTTCGTCTTTCAAATTCTTCAGAAGCGGTACGCTGTAAAAGAAAGACGAGGATTAATGAAAATTTAAAGTACATAGGATAAGTATGCATAACATAAGGTAAAAGTAACTGTAAAAATTCATTTAGAACTAGGCATAAAACTGTTCACCTTTTTGAAAATGTTTAAATTAATGTGTGGAAACATCTAATTTGTATTATTTAGTTTTAGGTTAAATTCGAAAGCACAACCAGTAATACCGATATAAAAAGTAAACTCCTTTTCTATTGCTTTATACCTGTAATATGTTGCTTAAAATCAAGATGGAAAAGGAGATATGTTTTCATCTGCAGAATATAAGATTTGAGTTTCTGAAAACTTTAAGTCCTCGTATGTTCGTATGATCTTCCCCTGTCATCAATAGCCTGTTATGATGCTGCATTGCAACTTCGATTGAACTACCTACCTTTTAAGTTATGAATATTCAGTGCATGAATATTTCACGTTGGGTTGTCGTGGAAGTTTGGAGAGTGGGGTGCCAGCTCAGATGTTGACTCGTCATCTGACCGTGGTTCAAAATTAGATGGTGTTGTCCTCGGTTTTATTCCCGTAGGGAATTGATTCCGTACCATCGTCAGTAGCCCTTTATGTTGCTTTAGTACGACCGTTATTTTAAATTACATTACCTTACCCTTCGGGATTGATCCCGAATCTCCACCAATAACCCGTTGAGTTTCTCCTGGGCGAAGTAAAGTCAACTGTCAATCTAAATGAGGTTGAATAATTTTGAGGACAGAAATTTTCATCCTTGTATTTAATATTTTGAGACACATCCGAATCTTTTAAACCAATTCTGCTTGAAACAAGGGACCTTAGACCGTAATATTTCAACGTTAGACTTTAAAGAAACTAACGAAATCCGTCTTGGAAACCAAAAATTCAGCATATGACAGGTGAAAATGAGTGATACAACCGCACGTAAGATACATCTAGGGATAACTATTTTGTTTAGATTGTTGGTCGGTGAACACAATTTATTACAAGGCAATTTCATGCAACCTCTCAATGAAACACTAAACGATGGGTAGTAAAAGACTAATCAAGTATGCCTTCTCGTATTCTCGATATCGTAAAGGTTGTTTTACGAGCAAAGAGAAATTTCATGTTGACTACCTTGATCAATGTTTATGCAAAAATCTATGTCATTATAAGAAAAATGTCCGTTATTGGCACTAAATTGTTTCTTAAGGGTTTGAAAGTTCAACCACAATGTGCGAATACTTTTAGAGCAAAATATTTGAAAGGTGGTAACATTAGGTGTAAGTTATAGGTTTCTGTAATTATATACCGTCCACAAGATGGAGACATCTTGACTAGTTCAGTATTTATCTATGGTGACAAAACTTTACCTTCATGTCTATTACTTTATTCTGCTTTTGAGCAAATCCACAAAATCAGGGACAAAGGAAGCAAATGTTAAAGATTTACGTGTTTTTGAATTTATTATTTCTTTTAATCGTAAAACGTCAAAACATAATTTTTACGTGCAGAAATAATTGTTGCAGCAATGTTTTTACTTGAAAAGAGAATTTAAATGACTTTTTTTTTGTTTTAAGAGTCTAACGGACATATTTTGAAAAAAAAGTATATTAGCTTCGAAAATAATAACAATGGAACTTTTTTCCACGATTACATAGTTTTTTTAAATCAGTATTTAAAAATCTGTGATTTAAAAAAAATATTTTGGTTAATTTATTGTAATTTCTTTCTATTATAAAAACAATTCGGTCTTTTTCAGTTTATTTGCTTTGTGATTGGTAGATAGCGAGTCTTGCGGTTCAATCGGCTAATGAATTTGGAGTCACGCTTATTGAATGAAGCAAATCTCGTCTTTTCATTTGTAATACGAGTGTAAAAACTTATATTTTATGTATTCAAAATTGCTTAATAATCTATATATATATTTCTCTTACGTGGCACGCAAAAAAGACGTTATTTGTTACCGCGTTTTGGCAACATTGTGCGATTGTTTGTTTACTAGGAGCCTCGAGCCTCATTTGAATCTATAGCGTTATCGGATGAAATTTTATTGAAAAAAATTAATTTTAGACGAGCTGTTGCGGTTTGTAATAGAAATCTAAGAAAGCGGAGGATCTTTTCAGGGCTATTTAAAAAACGGTCCTTTTCAAGGCTAACAATTATAGTACAACAAGACGCGTGCATTACAACTTTCGACAACAAACTCAGTCAAAAAGTGTATGGGTGGCTCGAGTACTGGGGAAATGTACACACAAACAACATGCTGGGTATCCAATTTCCAAAGCAGCGCTCACATTGCGAGTAAAAATTTGCTCAAAGTTTTCATTTAAATTCTGATTTCAGAGGTACTGTATATATTTTTTATGTCAGGCCTCGAAATAGATTTTTTCATACAGGTGCACACTGTGTACCTAAGTTTTTATATTAGGTGCACAGGTTATATGTTAGATGCGCATTAAAAAAAAACGCAATATAAGATTATTAATGTAATGTAAACTACTGTATTAGTTGGGTATATTTATATAGGTACGTAGTAGATAGTAAATAAAAAATATTTAAACACATCGAAATTCTACGGCGCACGGCTGTCGCGACAGTCGCTTTAACAGAGCCATCTGGAAAATGTTTCGATCATCGGAAAGTTCTGGCAGCAGTGAAACAAGTAAACCTACCTCCTGCATAAACCCGTTACGGCATAGCGATTTTGTTTTCGCTTAGTGTGTATTTAGGAATTTTAATTACGTTCCTTTAGAGCCTAGAGATGTCGATATTAATATTTTGTTCAAACATCAAAATAACATAAAACACGTTCCCCCCTTTTTTTAACGTTAGGTTTTTAACTGTGTGCACCTAGCCTGAAAAAATTAGGTGCACAATTTTATTTTTATGTGCACAGTGCACCTGTGCACCCTGGTATTTCGAGCCCTGTTTTATGTAATACAACAAATTTAGATTTGAAAAATATTTTTTTGCAATATCATATTTTGTAATCAATCCCTTCTGTGTGTCTTCATTGATGCGAGCGAAGCGAGCATAGGTTCGCGCAGCGAAACAATGAGAATTGCGAAGCAATCCTCCGGGGGTTGGCGAGCGTTAGCGAGCAGGGGGCAGGCCCCCTAGTAACATTATGTTTCACGATTGATTTCAGAAAATAAGGAACCTTGAGTTTAAATTTCAATTGCCGTCAATACAAGGGTTAGATTCACAAAAGTATAGTGAAAATACGGAAATATTGATAATGTGATGCATGTCAATAGGAATGAATTTAAGCTAATAGAATTGGTGTGATACCTAATGGGTAATTTTTGAACTATAGTATCGTTTACATGACCAAACCAATCGACAAGGGCAATTCGAGGGGGAAAGGGATTTTCGAAGAATACCCGTGTTGCATTATGGGAAAGGAGGGTAAACTCAAAAATACGGGACTTGGATTGAAATCAACCCGAGTATTTCCTCGCTTTTTCCCCATGTAGTGGAAGCGGAGTAGAAAAAATCGGTTTAACTCTCCTTTTACCCGGGTGTTTGGGCTCATGTAAACGGTACTTTTGTATAAAATGTTAAAGAATTCTAAAGTGTTCTAACTAAATTATTTTGTAAATTTAAGAATATGTCTTCCATGTAAGGGCAAAATGGGTACTTGTCAGAATCCTAAGTTGCATATTTCACTCTATAAGGGCAAAATGGGTACTTCTCAGAATCCTAAGTTGCATATTTCATTCTATAAGTGCAAAATGGGTACTTCTCAGAATCCTAAGTTGCATATTTCACTCTTTCACACACAAATGTTCAAGAAGAAAAAGCATGCCATGATACAAATAATTGTAATATAGATTCGTTGAGTCATTAATTTTTTATTTTAAACTTGCAATATTATTTTATAAGTTAATGATGCACTTGACTCCCTTAACCCTTACGGTGCGGAACTTTTTCAATCGTCTCCAGAAACGGTTCTTTCGCCTGAACATCCATCCCCCTTTATCTAATAACCTAACTTGACCGATAGAGCCTTGAGTGGCATTTACGACTGACGCTTTCCTTTCATAGTATTGTGTGGCGTATATCACCAGAGCGACCTTCTGCCTTTCCCCAAAAGCGTTCACACCTCACGGTCGACAGAGTAGGGTACCGAATAAAAAGAGAGATCCTCTGAAAGGTTAGTCTCTGACAGCTAGTAATTGGTAACCGATGCCAGCAGTCACTTAAAAGGGGGATAACATTCATTGTACACAGATCTATACCATGCAGCTGGTGTAAGCGAAATTGTGGTAACAGCTGTCTACCTGCCGCAGAGTAAAGGTTAAACCGCACCAAAAGTCAGTTAACCCCTTTAGACCTACCACAGAAGATATATTTCAAAACATACATTGAAAAAAAAATTGAAATTTGTAATACGAGTTATGAAAGGGATGTAACACGAATCAAAATATTTTAAAATCAAAATCATAATAAGATAGTAATATTATCCAGTTAGTGTATACAGTTAATGTATGAAAGTGCCCATCCTGATTCATCTCCGAATTTCATTTTGTTTGGAAGAAATTTAAAATATGTGCACATAAATTATATGTTCGTTGTACTGTAACGTGTGTCACGCTGTTATTTTTATATGAAACAGATATTTAGCATTAAAATAGTTTTAATTAATCTACAATTCAAATCTGTGTATTTCTTATATGAGTAGCGAGAAAGTAGAAGCTTTTTTTTTGACAAAAATGTAAATATAATCTTATTTTTAATTTGAAAAAAGTTCTCCAACTATAACGTAAATCGTGGTACACAAGCCCAGCATCGCTAAAACTACGGAAGCCGTAGTAGAGCAATGGAAATGACCGAAAGAATAATCATACTAAAGACAAACGCATCTAAAAGTTCGGACACTCAGTTGTTAATTCGCGAGAACTGTTTTGATTGTTATATATTATGTAACAAAATAGTAAAATTCGTTGTTTTCAAATAAAATTTGCTTATCATTGATTGTTCTATCTTTCTAATTTTATAATTGTTTGATTACATAAACTGTAAAAAAACATTTAATACATACCATTTGAAGTATGTAATGGCGAATAAGTCATGGCGACATTGTTTACATAAAGTTTTCATGTTGCGGTTATTTTAATACCAATGAGATATAATAATTTTCAACTAAGCATAAGTTTCCATCGTGCTTCATCTCCATATTAGATATAGTTGAAAGGAAATTTAGATTTTTATTTGTATATAAACTCCGTGTCGTTTTCACTGTAACATGACTCACGCTGCTATTTGCTTTATAAATCTACTAGCCACTGCGTGGCTAGCACGGCGTTGCCAGTGCTGTACTTTGTAGGGTTAGGTGTGTCTATTGGGAACGTTTGTAAACCACCGGTGTTTGCTACACATTCCCATTTGGTTTGCTCCGCAAACCAACACCACGGACAACGGCGTGATGGCCTCGTTATTGTGAAATTGGAATTGCGAAGAGAGTGAATGGGTGTGACGTCACAATTACTTGGAGGGTGGGGTGCCAGCTGAGGTGTTATGTTATGATATGACCGTGGTTGTCCACGTATATTTTTCTTATTGGATTTAACTACGACCCTAGTTAATAGTTGTAGTGCTTGAGAACGTTAATTAAAAATTACCCAATTTTCTCGGATACTTTCCTTATGCGATTGATCCCGGACCGTAGTCAAAAGCCCGTTGAGTTGCTATTGTACGACGTTAATTAAAAATTGCCTCGGATCTTTTACTTAGGGATTGATACCGGACCGTTGTAAATAGCACGTTGAGTTGCTATAGTACGACGATAATAAAAAATTACCTCGGATGTCTCAATTAGGGAATTGATACCAGATCCTCGTTAATAGGCAATTGTGTTGCTTTTCCAAACAGTAGAAACGTTTTTTGACAAAAATTCGAAAACTATAACTTATTCGTGTTGAAAAGATTTCACCTAACGTAATGCGAGCCACTCTGGATAAGCCCTATTTTATTTTTTTCGTGTAGCCCTGAGCATCCCATGAACGTAAACTAAAGGGGTAAGACTAGAAAGGTTAGGTTCGTAGGTTCATGCGTATTTTTTGTGACACGCAGGCTAATATGCGGGCATGACTTTTAATGTTCCAAGGTGGAAAATATTGCTTTAGTTTAAGAAAGAAGTAAGAAAAAGTGGTTTATAAAGACATAAGTAGGTCATATTAACATTAAAATTTCTATTTAAACGGAGAGTAGGACCTACAGACATTCCGACAGTATAGAATGCCTATCCTTGTGATAATTTACTGCGTTAGTGGTCTCCTTTGGCAGTTGAGCTTGTCCAAGTATGGTAAATGGCGCAATAAGAAACACCAACCCTTGGAAGTTGATCAATTTCTTACCCCCTCAAAATTACTTGTGGGATTTCTCGATATGGGATCAGACATGTTATTTAGAAGCTCTATTTAAGTAGGCTTCAGGCCCTGAGCATGTAAAGACAGAATGCTGATAGTTTTACGTATGTTCTTTTTGCACTTGCTTTATAAAGCTTAAGTCGAGTTAACCCATCAATCTGTACTAGGGATGCGACATCGACAGCAAAACATCGATGTTCAAAATTAAAACATCGATGTTGATAATACATCGCCTCCAAACCATCGATGTTTTTAAAATTCGGTGCATTTAAACTTTTTTCCCCATTTCTTAAAACTGGTTTAGCAACTGCTATTCCAGTATGTATGTATTGGAGTGATGCAACATCAGCTCCAATACATCGATGTTTTTTTTATAAAACATCAATGTTTTGAAAACATCGACATCGATGTCGCATCCCTACTTTTCAGACCCTTCACCCTTGGTCACTTTGGTCTAGAAGTATGTTCAATTTGCTGATTATAAAAATTATGCTACCTGGTTATTTTTAAAATTTTTATAACAGTACTTTTTTCATTTAAAAATAAAACATCGACAAGTATAAACATCGACTCCAATACATCGATGTTTTTTAAAAAACATCGGTGTTTTGAAAACATCGACGTTGCATCCCTAATCTGTACTTCCCTTCGTTTTACCCTCGCCTGACCTAATACCTTTTGCTTTTTATATCCCTCAGTCGTTGCTTAATTGAATTTGTCTGTCTAATGTTTGGCGCTGCTTTACCAAGTGTATAGTCCTTACGCCATAAAACTAAAAATATGTGAGGTGACTTTCTAAAGCTTAGTGACTGGTTTTCCCTCTTATCCA
Organism: Metellina segmentata; assembly: GCA_947359465.1. Taxonomy (NCBI): domain Eukaryota; kingdom Metazoa; phylum Arthropoda; class Arachnida; order Araneae; family Tetragnathidae; genus Metellina; species Metellina segmentata. The sequence goes on from OX375875.1 coordinate 32,098,443, forward strand.
TAGTAGCATTGATTGATCTGATAATCCAAATCATTTAAGATAGTCGGGGGATGGGTTGTGTCCCATTACAAACTGGACTATCTTTGATTCGGATATCCCGTGGAAAGTTTTTGGAAGAGATCTTATAGTGGTTGTCACGTGTCATCGTTCTACATGCCACCGTTCTATGAGATGATTTCAAGTGAGTCTCTAGAACTTTGAGTCTCTGTCTTTGAGGCCTCTGCCGCTGCTACCTTGTCCAAAGTGCAAAATTATTTTCGATTATTTTTTTTATAAATTTAAACAAATTATACTATTCTATTTAAAATTATATGTTATTTATGGATATACGTTGAGCAGAAGTATTTTAAATAATATTTTGAAAATACCTGTACGTACCTGAAGTAATGTCAATTTCATGCTTTAAACTTCGATACCTCAAAATGTGCATTTTTTTCATAAAAAGAACATTTTTTTCAAAGTCCATTCAAACAAATATAAAAAATGGTTTACGAGAGTAACATACCCTATAACATGTTTTAACACAGGCATTTTTTCTATCTGCTCCGAAAAGTTCATTTTGATAGCTGAAAAGGATGAAAATTGGTCATTTTTCAAAACAAAAAATGAGTTCCAGAAAAAAAATCTTCGAACTTCAAATTTTAAGTTTTCTAAAAATCCCCGTGTTAAAATGTTTAAAGTGTCTTCAAAACCTGTATAAAAATTCAAATCAATACACATAAAAGATTCTTAGAAAATGTTCCTTAAAATTTGACCATTTTAAAATTACGGAGATAAGACTAAACTGGTCCTCTTAACCGTAAGATTCGTTTGATCTATATAGTATATTTGTTTAACACTATGATCTGATAAACACTGTAGATTATTATTTCATCTCCTACACATAAACTGACTGCTTATATTGGGATTTACAAAAAGGATTCCGAACAGCTACGAACATGTATACTCAGACCAATATTCGAAGCTAGGTTATGTAGTACCGAAAGTCAGATCTCTAACCACCAGACTGGATCTGAAAGGCTCATCTTGATTCAAATATTAAATTTTTAGACGCGTCAAAGAGGTTCGAAGTATCGAGTTCATGAAATCTATAACATTAAAAAATATTAATTAAACCGATTCTTACGGTATAACAATGCATTAAAATACTTTTTAATGGGAATTTTAAAAAACTTAATTTAATCAAATTTAAGAATAAATAATAGTTTTGCACGTTTTTATGGAAAATCTAAACTTTTTACACTACATAATTTTGTGCAACTGAACATAATTTACGAATTCTAAACATGTTTTAGAGTTGAATGCATAAAAACTACTTTATTAATTCTCAATGTCTATGGTTTTAAAATCTTCAAAATGCCCTTTTTATGGCAATGTCATTTTAAACTTGTGGTGCTAGTTAAAATATCCAGATTTAGTTTAATAATAATTTTTAAACTAGATTAAAATACAATTCATTAAAATAGTGTTGAAGTAGGAAAAGTTTTTTCTATAACTTGTTCTTTAATTAGAAAAATTTTACTGTTTTTCTATATCATTAGAAACACATAGGGCGATTAATTTTCAGCCTAATGAGCACATTTATTTACCAACTATTATTTAATCCCAGTTCACTGCAGTCTTAAACTAATGGCGGAACAACTTTTTAATTGCAAAATAAAGAGTGTCAGACGTTTTAGATTGTTTTCGTTGCTTAGTGCTTTTAGTCAGGATTTTTTTAACATCTAAAGGCTGTTTTTCTTTTCTTCGTTGTCTTATAATTGCATGTATGATTGTTTCGTTCGTTAAAATTTAACATCAATGGCATACTTCATCAACTTTTTGTGTTTAGTGAATAATTTGAAAGATCCCTCGCTCTATAGATTTACCCGAACGTTATTTACTTTGACACTTTAATGGTTTTAAAATAAAAATGAAAATTTATTTTAATATCTAATCGATACCTACTCAACTGAAAATAGTTCTACATAACCCAAAAATAGCAAATCCTTAGGGAAATAATTTGTTATTTTTGATTATTCATAATCTGCGATTTTGTTTGCTACTCTAGATTTTAGGAATATTTTACAAATAACTTTTGTTACATAAAAAAACAAATGAGAAGCTTTTAAGCGATATATATATTGTTCGAAAACAAACATTAAGTAAAACATAAAATATTTTGGATTTTTTCTAAACCCCTCATAATTGCTTTTGGGACTTCTGGAAATGGGATGAAACACGATTATTTAGAAGCTCTGTTTTGTTGGCTTCAGATACTGATCACGTAAAGCCAGGATCTCGATAACTTTACAGGAAATAATAAATAAGGAAAATAATTTGAAGTAATAAAATCAAATAATTTATGACGTGTCCTGACGAATCTATGACACTTACAATAATGAAATTTGGCACACAGGTAATCCGAATGTTTTGCAATTTTACAGTCAAGTCCGAATTTTAAAATTTAAGCTAGAACATTTTAAAATGAATTTAATGCGGTATTCAATTATTATTGTTCCCTTCGGAATGTCAACAGTCTTCAATCAGTAATCGTATTTACAGTGCGTGTGAAGCCGGCCGATTACTGGATATCCTTTATAAAAATTTATTGCTTTTTTTAAAGCACATTAACTTTTAGTTAGCGTTAACTTTTAGTTTGGATTGTCATAATCATATTAATTTACGTGCTTGCATTTTTGGAACTGGATCACGGTTGTGCAATACGTTGTTTGTTATTGTTTCTTTTTTAGAGTACGATAAATTGTATTTCGATTTTTTTAAAACATATTAACTTTTAGTTTGTATCAACTTTTAGTTTGTATTAACTTTTAGTTTGGATTATCATAATCTATAGTATCTGGATCACGGTTGTGCAATACTTTGTCGTTGTTTCTTTTTTAAAGTACAATATTTTGAATTATAATTTTTAAAGCAAATTCACTTTTAGTTTGGATTATTTGGATATCTTTTTAAAGTTAAGCGATATTTAATTTGAATCTTTTATGCAATTTTGGTTTGTTTCCTCTATGCAATCTTTTCATTGTTTCTGTATAGTACTTCGGTTTTCGTATAGTCAATTTTTATCATTTTGGTTTGGATATCTTAATGAAAGTATAGCGATATTTAATCCCAATTTCCTTTTAGTGTAGAATATTTTAAAATTTATTTGTTATTATATTTTTGTATTATTGGTTTCCTAAAAATTTCAACAGTCATCAAATAATCTTTACTTCCCTCCCGCCAATCTTGGATTTGGATTATTTATGCAAACTAACAACATTTCTTCTATGTAGTTCTACGCTCACATGATGATGATGCGCTCTTCGAATTTCAACGTTTTACTGAGAAGCAAAGACCTATTCCATCAATTTATTGTCGATATGATCCCAAGATTGTATCGGAAAGGGTGTTGTACATACGACTGAATCAGAGGACTCTGAGAGTGGAACAGTATGCACATTCGAGAGATGCGTTGATGAAAGATGGAAATGTTGCTATACGAAAACTGAAGTACACAGAAATCGATAAACTTTCAAAAAGATAACCAAGCCTAAAGTTAAAGTTTATGCTTTTGTAAATTTATACGTTGGATAAATTATCAAAATTAAATATTGCTATACTTTTCAAAACACGCCCAAACAGAGAAACAAAAAAAAAACCATTTCCCTATAACGGCCTTTTTTAATTTACGGCCCACAATGTTTCGTTATATGGCCAAAAAAATGCTGTTTTTATTATTTTGTTTGTTTTCAGTTTCTCCCTTTAGGCGACACTGCTACATTTCGCCTCACAAAAATATGAGAAACGTTTGGCACAACATTGTCATCATTTTACTGCGTTGTCTCTTCAGTGTAGCTATATTGTTAATGACTCCAATGCTCTAACCCTTCATAATGATGGCTTCTTATACGATTGATTGGCTGTTGTGTAACCGTGATTGGCTGTTGCATAACACATTTGCATGCTTCCATATACTTCTGCAGCAAATTATTGCAGCCTCTCAAATTCAGATTGGCTTCTGGAAATTAACATCTCTCAGTGCTTAACTTTTAGCAGTGAGTGTATGATAAGACAACTATGAACAAATTATTTATGTTTAACTAAACCCATTACGTTGAACTGCCTGCAGTTCGTATCGTAGCGCGTAAAAGTAGTCTCGCGATAGGACTTTGAGTTGTGACATGGGGTTTGTAATAGAGTCTGTGTTGATCTAAATACACTAAAAAGACAACGCAGTAAAATGATGTCAATGTTGTGCCAATTGCTCCTCATATTTTCGCGAGGCAAAATGTAGCAGTGCCGCCTAAAGGGAGAAGCTAAAACTAAACAGAAGCATAAAAACAGCATTTTTGTTTGGCTGTATAACGAAAGATTGTAGGCCGTAAAAAGACCATTGTTGTAAAATGCCTTAATTTTGCTGATCTTTTATGCAATTTTCTCGTTTGTTTCTGTGTTTGGGTGTCTTTTGGTAAGTATAGCAATATTTGATTTTGATAATTTATGCAACATATAAATTTACAATAGCAAAAGCTTCAACTTTTATATTGGATATCTTTTTGAAAGTTTATCGATTTCAATGTACTTTCGTATTTCAACATTCTCATCGTTCATCAACGCATCTCTCAAAAGTGCACACTGTTCTACTCTCAGAGTCCTCTGATTCAGTTGTATGTACAACACCCTTTTCGATTCAATCTTGGTATACATGTCGACAGTTAAAAATAAATTGACGGAACAGGACTTTGCTTCTCAGTAAAACGTTGAAATTCTAACAGCGCATCATCATCCTGTGAGTGTAGAACTACATAGAAGAAATGTTCTTAGTTTGCATAAGTTATACAATTCCAAGATTGACAGGAGTGCAGTAAAGATCATTTGAAGACTGCTGACAATTTTAGGAAAACAAATGATACAAAAATATAATAATAAATTAATTTTAAAATGTTCTACAGTAAATACAAAATTTGGATTAACTATCTCTATACTTTCCATAAGACATCCAAACCAAAATGATAAAAATTAACTATACGAAAACCGAAGTATTACACAGAAACAAACAAAATATTGCATAAATGAAACAAATAAAAAATTGCATAAATGAAACAAATAAAAAATTGCATAAAAGATCCAAATTAAATATAGCTTAACTTTAAAAAGATATCCAAATAATACAAACTAAAAGTTTATATGCTTTAAAAATGATAATTCAAACTATTGTTCTCTAAAAAAGAAACAATAACAAAGTTTTGCATAACCGTGATCCAGTCCAAAAAATGGAAGCACAGTAAAATAAAATACTTATATTTTAGATTATGATAATAAAAGCTAAAAGTTAATACAATCAAAAGTTAATATGCTTTTAAAAAATCAAAATCAAAACTATTGTACTCTAAAAAAGAAACAATAACAAACAACGTATTGCACAACCGTGATCCAGTTCCAAAAATGGAAGCACAGTAAATTAAGATACTGATATTGACTGATTGATTAAGATACTGACAAACTAAAAGTTAACGCTAACTAAAAGTTAATATGATTTAAAAAAGCAATAAATTTTTATAAAGGATATCCAGTAATCGGCCGGCTTCACACGCACAGTAAATACGAATACTGATTGAAGACTGTTGCCATATGTTGCTCTTTTCTTTGGCGTTCATCGTTCCGTCATTTCACGATTATGGAAACAATGCCAAACAGTTGTCCGAAGACCTGTGGCCCGCTTCCCAGAGGTTACGACCCCTGCGGAAGATTGATATATTGATGTTGCATGGCTGTGCTAAAGGGCAATACTTTTCCCAATAAATGAAGATGTCAATACCATCAAAAAGCAATTCGTGCAAGAATTGCCCAGTGGTGTTCAAATTTACAAATCTATCGACATTACGCGTGACGCAGAGGAGGCCGTAAACTACACGACATGGTTTTTTAACACATTGGAGCCATCTGGAGTACTCTCACGCATATTGGAGTTGAAGATTGGGACACCGATTATGCTACTCAGAAATATATATCCATCTTCACTGTGCATTGGCACGAGACTGTCAAGAAACTCATGTCAAATATTATAGAAGCCACCATCATGACTGGACATGCCGCAGGAGAACACGTATTGATTCCTAGAATATCAATACCTATCAACCCTTCTAATATCCCATTCCAATTTAGAAAACTTCAGTTCCCGGTTCGTTTAAAGTTTTGCTATGAGCATCAACAAGGCACAAGGATAATCTCTGAAAGTTGTTGGATACGATCTCATCAAACCGTGTTTCTCCCACGGTCAAATTTTTGTGGAGTGTTCGAGAGAAAGTTGGATACCTTTTCACTTTTTATAAATAGATATGACTTACATTTCTTGCCAGAAATGGTTATTTTTAAAAGTGTAGTGGTATACTCTCTCGGGGAAAAGTAATCAAGTACAAACTGCTCATTTTTAAAATTTGTTTTCCTCTCACACTTATGGGACAGACTTATTTCATTGAATTTAATTAAATGTTTCTAAAGTAACATTTGACATCTACAAACATTGATAATTTTAAAAATTCAGATAAGCAGTAAAATAATTTACTTTGTAGTCACAAAAAAATACCTTTAAATTTGGTCTATTAATCTATTTCATTTAAAAATATTTCTATTAAACTATATTTTTAATTTTTCTATCTCCCTATTATCTGAGTAATTTGGGGTTAAATGATACTACGTTGCCCAAACCATTTCATTGTTTGTTGTGTTAAAAATATAATGCACATTTAAAATGTAAAATTAAAAAAAATATCAAACTCATTTTTTCGACGTTTTAAGTAAAAAAGCATGTTTTCTTACTCCTCTTTCACCATTCAATTTTCTCAAATGCCTTCTCAAAAGCTTAAACTCTTAATATTTAGAAAGAGAATTCTTTGGCATTACAGTAAAATGTGTGTAAGATGGATTTTAGAAATAATACAAGAATCAACAGAAATTGTACAATTTTTTATTCTCTTTCTTTTCGCTCTCTGACTCAACCGTCGTCTTTCGATGCGGAATGTTAAGTCACCCGTACCTCGGTTGACCTCGGAAAGAAGCAAGTAGATTTTCAACTGAGAATCAATTCTAGTGTGTTTTGTCAAATGTCAATACGTGGAAAAAATTTTAACGAATTTCAAATCTGCGGAAAATTTAAATTGGAAATTTTTAATTAACGTCATACGAGAGCAACACAATGAGCTATTGATGAGGGTCTGGGATCAATTCTCTAAGATAAAAATCTTAGGTAATTTTTAATTAACGTCGTAATACAGCAACACAACTGCTATTGACGACGGTTCGGGATCAATCCTCTCTAAGCGAAAGATCCGAGGTAATTGGTAATTTTTCTTTGACGTCATACTAGAGAAACACAACGGGCTATTGACGACGGTTCGAGATCAATCCCCTAACTGAAAGATCCGAGGTAACTTTTAATTCTCGTTGTACACAACGTGCTATTGACGACCGTCCGGGGAATAGCACGTTAGAAAATATCCGTGTTATATATCCCCTAGGAAATATATCCGAGGTAATTCGGTAATTTTTAATTAACGTATTCGAGCAACACAACGGCACATTGCCCGGAATAAATCCACAAGTGCTATTCACGACGGTCCGGGAAATTGATAATGTTTAGTTAACGTTGTACTAGAGCAACACAACGGGCTATTGACAACAGTCAAGGATCGATCCCCTAAGCAAATGATCCGAGGTAATTGGTAATTTTTAATTAACGTACTCGAGCAACACGACGACCTATTGACTACGGTCCGGGACCAATCCCCTACGGGAAAGATACAAGGACAACACCGCGTAATTTTTAACCACGGTCAGATGACAAGATAACACTTCAGCTGGCACCCCACTCTCCAAGAGATTGTGACGTCACACCGATTGGAACTCTTCGCAATTCAAATTTCGCCGCATTTCACAATGACGAGGCCATTACGGCGTTGTCCGGGGATGGTGGTTTGCGAAGCAAACCAAATGGGAGCAAACACAAGTGGTTGGCGAGTGTTAACAAAAGACACACCTAACCCCACGCAGTGGCTAGTATATATACTACCTCTAAAGTGCAGTAATCAGTTATTCTATAGATTATCTAGGTAATGTGCAGATTAACTAGGGTGAACTGAAAATTATTTTATTTCTCAAATTACCTAGATAATCTGCAAATTGACTGGATAATATGCACATTACCTACTAGGCACTCGTTAAAGTGAAAAGAAGAACTTTTCTGGAACAGCAACGTTTCTGAACGCTTAAATCAACATAAAGTTATTTATTTTTTGACATCTAAAGAATCAAGTTAATACAATTAAACAATCAACAAATTAGTTGATAGAATCAATCATTAGTCAATTAAAAAACTATAGTAGAAAGATTCAAACGGTTTAAAATATTATTACAACTAAGGAAATGAATTTACAAAACATTTGATAAAATTATGCTTACTTATTAGTGCAATCTAAAGATTGGTGACAGTTTGAATTACATAGCAATTGGTTTTTGTGACTGGCACACCTATTTGTGGTACATTTGGATTTGCAGTCACATTTTCTGAAACCCTTCCCAGTATACGAAGGGATAGTTTTATTCATGTTTGACGTAAAGATATATATACAGCAAGGACATCTTTCATTAAAAATCTCTTTTTGCGAAAACTGAATTCATATTTTGCATACAATTGCTTTAAAGAACCCGTTTTCATAACAAGTTTATAAAAGCCATCCTCTGCTTTACTAAGAACCACAGCTGAAATCGAGTGGGCATCAGTTTTTGCTCTGTCTACTTCGAGTACTTTAATTCTCGCAGTGACACCTTCATCGACATTTGGGTGCTTTGCATTAGAAACTGCTAATATTTTCTTTCCTTACTTTTTAAAACCTTTCCTGGTTTCATTACGCTGTATGAAACTAAAAGTGGAGGGAAAGGGGGAATGTGTATGGAAAGGAAATGAGAGAAACATGAGGAAACAAACTCAAAGTAGAGGGAGATAGGGAAGGTGTAGGGGGAAAAGAAATGAGAGAAACAAACTTTTGAATTTTAACGATACGGAAACCGTTAATGTGCACATTACCTAGGTTAAATGTGGAAAACTCATTCCGCATATTAACGGAGCATATCAGTTAAACTGCAGATTAACTATATAATGTGCACATTAACGGCTTTCGAGCTTTAGCGGTAATATATATATATATATATATATATATATATATATATATATATATATACACGCACTGTTTTTGTGACAGAGTGGACATTTAACCCTAAAAGTAGAACTGTAGCTTAATATTTCATGCACAGTGAAAAAAACTAAAGAGTATTTAGCAGCCCTTAATAATATACTTCCTCTTAGTGATTTATTTCATTAAAAAGTAGTTATTAGATTAAAAAAATTATGTAACAGAGTGGGCATTTACAAATTACATTTAAGTAATCATAGACATACAATCCGTCTTACTTTTTTTCTTGAATATCCAATACAATATGACTGACAGGAAGTGAACACAAAACCATTCAGAGAGTTCAGTACAGTTGCCAACTTTAATATAATTTCATTTTTATATTTAAAACTTCTTGCAACAAAGTGGACTTAATAGGGTTGAAAAAAATTTGGGGGACACACACTCCTAAAAATCTATTCCTGTAAAAAAAAAAAAATTTAAACGTGTTTTGTCAGTAATTTTATTACTTGTTTCCTTTTTATTATGCGACTCATTATTATAACTCACAACCAGGTCATACAAACATCTTCAAATGTTTTAAATTTGAGCCTGGGACAGTTTGTTTTCTCTGCCCAGTTATACATATTGTTTTTTGTAAATTATTGTAATTAATTTTTACACTTGAAAAATATTCTCAACTGAGAAAAATAAGATGAAGATTAGGAAACAAACACAGCTATTTTTCAAAAGCATATTATTATTTAAATAAAAAATATTAACCACCCCTTCTTCGACACCCATTATAAATATACTAGGGGGCCCACCCCCTGCTCGCTAACGCTCGCCGACCCCCTGAGGATTGCTTTGCAATCCTCATTGGTTCACTGCGCGAACTTTGCTCGCTTCGCTCGCATCAATGAAGATATTGTTTACAAAATATGATGTTCCAAAATAATATTTTATTAATATTAATTTGTTGTACTACAGAAAAGGTATACAGTACCTCTGGAATCAGAACTCGAACAATTCAGAATTCAAATGAAAACTTCGAGCAAATTTTGACTCGAAATGTGAACGCTGCTTTTGAAATCGAATACATGTCGTTTGTAAGCTGCTCGACTAATATTCATTTTTTTTTTCAATAAAATTTTTTCCGATAATGCTATAAATTTAACTAGGGGGCCCGCCCTCTGCTCTCTAACGCTCGCCAACCCCCAGAGGATTGCTTCGCAATCCTCATTGGTTCGCTGCGCGAACCTATGCTCGCATCGCTCGCATCAATGAAGACATGTGTCCTAGCAGAAGGAATTATTTACAAAATATGATGTTCCAAAAAAATATTTTTCAAATCTAAATTTTATGCTGTTTTAAAGAAAAGATATTTACAGTACCTCTGGAATCAGAATTCAAATGGAAACTTTGAGCAAATTTTGACTCGAAATGTGAGCGTTGATTTGGAAATTGAAAACCCAGCATGTTGGTTGTGTGTACATTTACCCAGTACTCGAGCCACCCACGCTTTTTCATTGAGTTTGTTGTCGAAAGTTGTAATGCAAGCGTCTTGTTGAACTATAATAGTTTGCCCCGAAACGGACCTTTTTTTTTTTTAAATGACTATGAAAAGATCCTCCGTTTTCTTTGATTTCTATTATTTACTGCAACAGCTCAACTAAAATTCATTTTTTTTTCAATAAAATTTCATCCGATAACGCTATAAATTCAATTGAAGCGCGAAGCTTTGGGATAAACAAAGAATCGTACAATGTTGCCAAAACGCGAAAACAAATAACGTCTTTTTTGCGTGTCACGTAAGAGAATTATATATATAGATTGTTACGCGAGATTTCGTGGAAAATAAACAATCGTAAGTGTTGCCAAAACTCAATAACAAATAACGTCTTTTTTGCGTGCCACGTAAGAGAATTATATATATAGATTGAAAATTCCACATGGTTTTCTCATTTCTGAAAGAAAATATATTTGCAGATATTAAAAATACTCCAACAAATTAAATGAAAAATTAATTTGTTACCTGAAAATACTTCAGAACTAAAATAAATATTAAGCACATGTAACACAGAATATTTGATGTATTAAAAGAGCAATTTATTATTAAACGCAAAAAGTTTTATGTATTTTAATTATATGTGTGTGTGCTCCATTTCATAAAGATAATACAGATACATCGCCTTCTTTTCATTATTAAAGTTTCCTTTTTAGTTTACTAATATATGTCGCACGTTTAATATATTCGTAATCAAAATAAAATTTTCCTCCATCATTACATTTTTAAATCTCTAAAAAAAACTACTTGAAATAATCCGCGTTGTACAGACTGAAATAAATGTTTATACATGTTTTTCTTGTATTTTTAGCATTTTTGATTTAAGTTCGAGCAGTTTTTCACTCATAAAATTTTAAGAGAATGTATTGAGTAGAATAAAATATAATGAATAGAATTAATCCAAGCAAAGCAAGACAGTAGTGATATCTGTCCTGGAGTGTTGTAAAAGGCATTCTAGTGAGGTAAAAATGGTTAAAATGTCCTCTCGTAAAGTAAGAAACAGGTTTTAATATTATTCAGAAATTATTTCTGTCCTTTGATCGTAATTAACACATTTCTGTCACATGATTGTAGATACTTTTCTTAGTTTTATTATGGATCAGTATTTATGTATTTGTGTTTAATTCTTTTAAAATTCTGCAACTTTTTACGTATTATATCATTTCTATAAAACATTTTTCTTATCATGCTTGAGATTGCCTTTTCTGTATTTCATTTAAAATGTTCCATCTTCTCCAAATTTCTTAATTCATATTCTCGTCATCTCACCATGTTTCAAAATTATGTGGTGTTGACCTCAGATCTTTCATTTTGGATTGACCCCGAACCAATAGCCTGTCGTGTTCCTCCAGAGCAACGTTACTTTAAATACCTACCTAATTCATATTCCAAGTTATAATTTGTTACCAAAAGTTGTTTTATTGATAAATGCCTTTAAATATTTACATCTAACAAACGAAAAAGAAGAATGCAATTGTTTTGAATGCAGTTTTTGTATTCCAGACAATGATAGCTTTTGTGACACAAAAATATACCAAGTTAATGTATTATTAACACTAAATAAATAAAAAAAAACGAAATGGAAATAGTTTGTCGATTATTTTATAATAACGTAAAGCGATACTCAAAGGAAATCCGAACATGAATAATATTTTGTTTTCATCTGCGTTACAGGAAATTGAATTCTAGCTTCGTTGTTTTTTCAACAACTGAAATATTTGATCCAACTTCTTGATACGTTCCCATTATTTCGACATTCCTAGTTCCCATTTAGTTCCAGTGATCTGTCTTTTATTTGCTTAGTAGAGCATACACCTATAGGGGTTAAATCAATAGTAAATGCCGAAGTAAAGAGATGTTTTCAGGTTAAGTGCACGCAATATGAAATCGAACGTAACAAAGATAATTTCAATTTCTTGATAGGGAATTATCAAAGCCATGAGACTTCGCATAAATTGTTTTTATGTTAGAGAAAAGCAGCTATATTCTGATTTGAACGTCAATCGAGCATCAGTTTGTTAAATAGAATCTTTTTAATAGTTCGAAGTGCTGAAAATATTTTAGTAGCTCATTTAAAAATTCAAGTAGATAGTTGAATTTGCGTAGAACTGGAGAAACACAATATTGATGGCGCGCCGGGATCAACCCCGAAGAGAAAGATCCGTGGCCAACACATCGTAATTTTGAACCATGGTTAGATGACAAGGTCAACGAATGATATGACGCTTCACTCAATATACGTGAAATGTAAGTAGTCTGATCATTGCTGTTGACATGAGCTTCAGATAGTGTTACCAACATGTCACGAGACTCCTCTGAAAAATTGACTTTATTGGCTGATTTGGCATATAGCACTGCTTATAACGTTTAGCGATATAACATTTTATAAAAGGGTATACCCAGCAAAAAAAATCGGCATCTTTCCTTCAAAAAAATATCTATTTTGAAGGTTTTTTGCAGGTGAATGCAGGTTTTTTGAAGGCAGTTAGATAAGTGCAGATTTTACGCGGTGAAAATGCAGAGGTTTTGAAGGAATAATGGTTTCCTTCATTAGTACTGCAGTTTTTCGGAAATTAAATTTATAATTTTTCCAAATTAATTTTTACCTTCATAAAATCTGCAGTTTTTATAAAGGAAAAATGCAGTAAAAATGCCTTCATAAAATTCCTTCATAAAAACTGCAGTTTTTATGAAGGAATTTTATAAAAGCATTTTTCCTTCATAAAAACTGCAGTTTTTTTGAAGGAATAATAAAGTTTGAAGTTAAAGTTTTGTTTCATATTATGCAATATATCACCTGGTTTCTTATTTTGTAAAAGTATTAAATCCCTCCAAACAAAATTTAAGTGGGTCTGGGACACATTGAAAAAAAAATTTTATTAATTAATTTAGAATTTCGAATTTTTTTGTACTGATTACTCATCTAACTAATAAGCGAAATCACAACACAAAATTTTTCCAAAAGTTTTTCTAAAATTTTAAATTAAAATTTCTTGAAAAAAAGAGTGGTCATTTTAAATTGTTAAAATTCAAAATATTCTTGTACAATTTTCAAAATTCCTGCAGTAAATTATTCACAAATTTATACACTTTAATTTTGTTTCAACAATTTCAAAAATATTAATTTAATAAAAAATAAAAAATATTTGAATGAAAATTTTTGAAAATTTAAGGTACTTTTTTTTTAGGTCATATTTTTAAAAGTAAATATTTGTTTCAAATTTGCTGAATCAAAATTAAAGTATAATGTTTGAAAAAGATATATTCCAAATTTCAACCCCTAAATTTGATCGGTTTTTGACTTATAGCAATTTGAATATAGGAAATCTTGAAAAAATGTAACATGGAGAAAAACGCATTTAAAGTTTTAAAGACAGATGTTGTTTCCATGACAACAACTGTCAAGAGTGTTAGATTTTCAGAACAAAAAGCACCACAACAATTATTATATCTCTAGTTCTAATTAAGATAGAAATATGATTTAGACGTCTTTTTAAGCATAAAAACACAGATAATTTCCTAAAATAATAAAAAGTGTTTCGAAAATGTGACGATTTTTGTGTCTTGGACCCCTTTAAACCATTTTCAATTTATTCATAGTGAAAAAAAACAAAGTCCAAAACAGAGAAAAAACAAACACTACATCAATTCACCACGCTCGGATATGACTGTTACGGCCTAATGGATAGCATGCTAAACTCCAGATCCTTGGTCCCGGGTTCGAGTCCAATCATCTGATCGTGATTCAACGTTACGAGGTGTTGTCCTCGGTTCGTTCCCTTGTTAATAGATCGTGGACCATTGTCAATAGCCCGTTGTGTTACTCTAGGTCGACGTTATTCCCACGATTTTTTATTTTTTTTAATGAATCCAAAATAATGTGTTTACTTATCTCACCACCAGATGGCGCCACCAGTCATTCATCATCATGACAAACATTAAAAAAACTGCAGGTTTCTTGCAGGAATTTTGTCCGAAATTCATGCAGGAAACCTGCAGGTTTTTTTTGAAGTTTTTTTGCTGATTTTTTTTCCTGGGTATATACCCTAATCAGCACCACAGCTCATACATTTCGCCACATCTTCTCGGTACTGATTGCCTTCACCCCTCCTCGTTTGCTCCATCCCCTTTGGAACGTGAATTGGACTCCTAATCGTATCAATTACTAAACTATATATCTTCTATCTCAATTATTTACCTTTTACAAAGTGCATTGTCACTTTCTTTAACTTCCTTCCCTCATTTGCTCTTTTACAATCAATAAACTTTCTATTAATTCTGATGTGGAGGTTCGCAGTTTTCTGTAAGGTACTCCTTAATTGATACGTCCGTTCCGTTCCGTTAGGGTAGATGTTTAAGTACTTATTTCTGTAGAGTCCCAGCAAAAAAAATCAGCATCTTTCCTTCAAAAAAATATCTATTTTGAAGGTTTTTTGCAGGTGAATGCAGGTTTTTTGAAGACAGTTAGATAAGTGCAGATTTTACGCGGTGAAAATGCAGAGGTTTTGAAGGAAAAATGGTTTCCTTCATTAGTACTGCAGTTTTTCGGAAATTAAATTTATAATTTTTCCAAATTAATTTTTACCTTCATAAAATCTGCAGTTTTTATAAAGGAAAAATGCAGTAAAAATGCCTTCATAAAATTCCTTCATAAAAACTGCAGTTTTTATGAAGGAATTTTATAAAAGCATTTTTTCTTCATAAAAACTGCAGTTTTTTTGTATATATATATATATATATATATATATTAAATATTTTCTTAAAAAAAAGTGAAAATTTTCCATAATTAAAAAATTGCATTTATTGTCGATTATTTCATTTTTCAGTCTAATCATAAAATGTAACCTTGTATTTGATACTGCTAGCCAACATTCGATTAAAATCTTTATTTCAACGCATCTAATGTATTTCTCCAACATACCAAATATCTGAATTTGGTCTGTTATATTAACTCCCAACAAAATTAATAATTTGCATATATCTTGGAATTATAAAACTAATCTATAATGAATTTGTTGTATGAGATGTTAACATTTTATGAATATTTTCAATGCTAAAATTCAATTGTGAAGACAGGAAATTCCTATCACATACCAATAATATGTGATAAGTTTTTATATTATGCAATATATCACCTGGTTTCTTATTTTGTAAAAGTATTAAATCCCTCCAAACAAAATTTAAGTGGGTCTGGGACACATTGAAAAAAATATTTTATTAATTAATTTATAATTTTGAATTTTTTTGTACTGATTACCCATCTAACTAATAAACGAAATCACAACACAAAATTTTCCCAAAAGTTTTTCTAAAATTTTAAATTAAAATTTCTTGAAAAAAAGAGTGGTCATTTTAACTTGTCAAAATTCAAAATATTCTTGTACAATTTTCAAAATTCTTGCAGCAAATTATTCACAAATTTATAAACTTTAATTTTGATTCAACAATTTAAAAAATATTAATTTAATAAAAAATAAAAAATATTTGAATGAAAATTTTTGAAAATTTTAAGGTACTTTTTTTTAAGTCATATTTTTAACAGTAAATATATGTTTCAAATTTACTGAATCAAAATTAAAGTATAATGTTTGAAAAAGATATATTCCAAATTTCAACCCCTAAATTTGATCGGTTTTCGACTTATAGCAATTTGAATATAGGAAATCTTGAAAAAATGTAACATGGAGAAAAACGCATTTAAAGTTTTAAAGACAGATGTTGTTTCCATGACAACAACTGTCAAGAGTGTTAGATTTTCAGAACAAAAAGCACCACAAAAATTATTATATCTCTAGTTCTAATTAAGATAGAAATATGATTTAGACGTCTTTTTAAGCAGAAAAACACAGATAATTTCTTAAAATAATAAAAAGTGTTTCGAAAATTTGACGATTTTTGAGTCTCGGACCCCTTTAAACCATTTTCAATTTATTCAAAGTGAAAAAAAACACAAGTCCGAAACAGAGAAAAAACAAACACTACATTAATTCACCACGCTTGGACATGACTGTTACGGCCTAATGGATAGCATGCTAAACTCCAGATCCTTGGTCCCGGCAGGGCCGGTTCCAGGGTAGGGCGATCCGGGCGGCCGCCCGGAGCGCAATGATCTAGGGGCGCCAAAATCATGGAAAATGAACTGATAAAAAAAATTAAGTTACAGGCTTTTATAAAATGCACTAAAACTAAAAAGTAAAGAATATTTTTTTGTCATTCTGATATATCAATAAATTATTTTTCATAATATTGCATTGTCATCGGACCCTTGGAAGTATACCAAATTTCATTGAAATCGGTTCACGGGAATTTTCTCAAAAACGCGTTGCAAGATTTGACTGATAGTTGACAAGATTAAGAGGCGGAATTTATCATTTTTATTTCTAAGCACATAATTCAAATAATATAATATATTTAAACATTAAGGCAAAACCTACTTGAATTCAATTCAACATTACAAAACCACTCAGCCAACGCCTTTCAAGAATTGACAAGTTTTTCGGCCCGTGGCAACACGACTGTACAGAAAACAACAATTTTAAAACCAAGCGAAACAAGATCTAACAGCCCCTTTTAACTGCATATAAAAAGGAATTATACTTAAAACAATGCATTATTTGCCACTAGACTTCGGCTGGTGTGAAATAAAATAGTTTGTTTAAATTGTTAGTGGGGGTGGGGGGCAAAAAAGCTTTAAAAAAGTGCTTGTGCAAATTGTCCAGTGCGTTTGGCTTCTGTGAAGGTTTGTGTTTTAATTTTTGTTTTCATTTTTAAAAACTAATAAAATCCATCAGACATAAGCCAAAAAAAGGGTGGGGGGTAGATTTCAAAAATTAGAGTTTAGATCAAAACATGGCTTGTGTGGTATCAAATGAAAGGTAATTGAGTCTGGAGTTGAATGAAATACAATTTTTTAAGTCAGTGACGCATAAGGGGGGGGGGGGTTTGAAAATTAGAGTTTAAATCAAATCATGGCTTGTGTGGTATCGAATGAAAGGTAATTTAGTCTGAAGTTGAATATAATACGTTTTTTTTAAGCCAGTGGCGCACAAGTGGGGGATTTCAGAAATTATAATTAAAATTAAATCATGGCTTTTTTTATATCAGTATTATCTTTTATTTTAATTAATTTGTTCCAGAAACCAAATGTCCGATGCTATTCTCACCAAAACATTACAAGAAAAGGCTTAGAAATGGAGAAGAGGTTTTAAGAGAATGGATAGTATATTCCGTATTTCAAAACGCTTTGTACTGTTTTCCATGTCGACCTTTTGCTGCACCATCTAGCTTGAGCGCTCTAGGCAATTGGGGATTTAAAGACTGGAAGCATTTAGGGGACTCTTTAGCACATCATGAAAATGCTAAAACTCATATAGATTGTTTGAAATCATGGCTTGAATTGAAGCAAAGATTGAAAATAGGTGAAACAATAGATGCAGTTTCTCAGAGACTCATATTGATTCTGAGATAAATCACTGGTCTGAAGTTCTTTTACGCATTATATCAGTCGTTAAAATGCTAGGTGAGAGCTCTCTAGCTTTTCGAGGAACAAGTGATAAACTGTATGAACACAGTAATGGAAACTTTTTGAAGTTAATTCAGTTATTGGCTGAGTTTGATCCAAAAATGGAGGAACACGTTCGCATAGTCCTCAATAAAGAAGAAATCAAAGCTACATATCTAGGGAAAACTATACAAAATGAAATAATTGAATTATTGCATGACAACATAAAGCTCCACATCATTGAGCAAGTTCAAAAGGCCAAGTATTATTCCGTGATTCTTGACTGTACTCCCGATGCAAGTAAAGTAGAACAGATGACATTTGTGGTAAGATTTGTCTCCATACAGGAATCAAAGTCTGAAGTTCAAGTTAATATCAACGAACATTTTTTGGGTTTTCTACCCATTGAGATATCAACAGCTAAGGAATTGTCGGAGGTTTTACTAGAAGAGCTAGAGAAAAATAGGCTTAAAGTAGAAAACATGCGCAGTCAAGGGTATGACAATGGTTTCAATATGAGAGGAGAAAAATCGGGAGTACAAACAAGAATCAGAAATATAAACCCCAGAGCATTTTATGTCCCATGCAGCAGCCATTCGCTAAATTTGGTTGTAAACGATATGGCAAAATCCTCGTTTGAGGCAGCCAACTTCTTCAATATTGTTCAAAAGTTATATACATTTTTTTCTTCCTCTTCTTTTCGTTGGGCAATATTAATGAAATATATTGATACTTACACCCTAAAACCATTGAGTTATACGCGATGGGAAAGTCGAGTCGACTCATTAAAAGCTCTGCGGTTTCAAATTGGTCCAATTCACGATGCTTTGTACAGCATATATGAAGATTCAGAAATCGACAATATGATCAGAGACGAGGCTAGCGGATTATTAAATAATTTGAAGCAGTTCAAACTTATATGCTCTGTTGTGATCTGGTTCAAAATTTTGAGTCATATTAACCCCATTAGCAAACTTTTGCAAACTGTAAAATTTAATATGTCACAAGCTATTGATATGCTTAGCAACTGCAAACTCTTCTTTGAAAACCTGAGATCAGATGAAGCTTTTGAAAGCATCATTTTAGAAGCAACCGAGCTTGCTTCAGAGATTGACGTGGAAGCTAATTTCGAAACCACCACGTCATCGTGTCAGAAGCAAAACAAGAACGTTTTTGTATGAAGGCCCGGATGAACCCGTTCAAGACCTCAAACAAAAATATAAAATATATTTTTTTTTCACACTATAGATCAAGCAATAAATGCCTTGGAAACCAGATATAATTTGCTAAATACTCACAGTAATTATTTCAGCTTTTTGTATAATATTTTTGGTCTAAAAGACATGCCCAGAAATGAGCTACTGGCTCATTGCAAAGATTTGGAAGTAGTTTTAACTGATGGAAATCCAAGCGATCTTAACACCCTGGAACTAGCCGATGAAATAAGCATTGTTTCGTCATTATTAACAAAAAAGGAAACCCCTGTCGAAGTTCTCAAGTTTATCGCTACACTTAAATTCGCACCAAACCTCAGCATAGCATTAAGAATCCTACTTACATTGCCAGTCACTGTGGCTTCAGGGGAAAGAAGATTTTCAAAACTAAAAATAATAAAAAATTATCTCAGAACGATGCAGACGCAAAATCGTCTCAATGGATTGGCAATGATAGCTATAGAACACCAAATTAGTGACAAATTAGACTTAAAATCACTGGTTCGTGAGTTTGCCGAAAGAAAAGTTAGAAAAAGGGCATTTTAATTACTTTGGTTAGTTAGAATTTTTTTATAATATGGGATATTAGTTCACTTAGCATTACTCAGTCAGTAGAGCGTCGGGCTCGCATCAGAAGGGTTGTTGGTTCTCTCCTCGGCGGAGCCTCCAATTCTGATGATTGTGAGATCGGCGCTTCGACCTGGCTAAAGACCGTCGTGTTTACTAATGGTGACTGGGGCACGTTAAATAGGTCGTGGTCACAATGTCCCCCATGTTCCCATACCAAATCAATACCTCTGGGGGTACCTGATCAGGGGGTTATCGGCCTCTGATTGGGATCTAAATTACGATATGTGTGAGTGAATGGATGTATGAAAGGGACCTTCCTGTAAAACGGATGTGTCATGTATGTCGAACAAAGTCGGACTTCCTCCCAATGGGGCTCAATAACATGGAAGGCGCACCCCCCTCGCCTCTTGCCGTCTTCGATGGGCCTGGCACTCCTCTGGTCTGCCAGTGTAGGCATAAGAAACAACAGAACAACAACATTTAAATTTTTGTAATTTTGCCTTAAGTGCTAAATTGCTTATCTTGTTATCTGATGATTGAGTTTTTAAAAAAAAAACGTTTTTTTTTTTTTCCTTCTTTTTTTTTTTTTTCAATGTTGTCTTCTAATATACCCAGCAAAAAAAAACAGCATCTTTCCTTCAAAAAAATATCTATTTTGAAGGTTTTTTGCAGGTGAATGCAGGTTTTTTGAAGGCAGTTAGATAAGTGCAGATTTTACGCGGTGAAAATGCAGAGGTTTTGAAGGAATAATGGTTTCCTTCATTAGTACTGCAGTTTTTCGGAAATTAAATTTATAATTTTTCCAAATTAATTTTTACCTTCATAAAATCTGCAGTTTTTATAAAGGAAATATGCAGTAAAAATGCTTCATAAAATTCCTTCATAAAAACTGCAGTTTTTATGAAGGAATTTTATAAAAGCATTTTTCCTTCATAAAAACTGCAGTTTTTTTGAAGGAAAAATAAAGTTTGAAGTTAAAGTTTTGTTTCATAAAAAATGTAGTTTTTATGAAAACACTTATCAACTATTATGTTTTATTAAAATTAAAAAATATATATTTTTTATATTAAATATTTTCTTAAAAAAAAGTGAAAATTTTCCATCATAAAAAAATTGCATTTATTGTCGATTATTTCATTTTTCAGTCCAATCATAAAATTAACCTTGTATTTGATACTGCTAGCCAACATTCGATTAAAATCTTTATTTCAACGCATCTAATGTATTTCTCCAACATACCAAATATCTGAATTTGGTCTGTTATATTAACTCCCAACAAAATTAATAATTTGCATATATCTTGGAATTATAAAACTAATCTATAATGAATTTTTTGTATGAGATGTTAACATTTTCAGAATATTTTCAATGCTAAAATTCAATTGTGAAGACAGGAAATTCCTATCACATACCAATAATATGTGATAAGTTTTTATATTATGCAATATATCACCTGGTTTCTTATTTTGTAAAAGTATTAAATCCCTCCAAACAAAATTTAAGTGGGTCTGGGACACATTGAAAAAAAAATTTTATTAATTAATTTAGAATTTTTTTGTACTGATTACCCATCTAACTAATAAGCAAAATCACAACACAAAATTTTTCCAAAAGTTTTTCTAAAATTTTAAATTAAAATTTCTTGAAAAAGAGTGGTCATTTTAAATTGTTAAAATTCAAAATATTCTTGTACAATTTTCAAAATTCTTGCAGTAAATTATTCACAAATTTATAAACTTTAATTTTGATTCAACAATTAAAAAAATATTAATTTAATAAAAAATAAAAAATATTTGAATGAATATTTTTGAAAATTTTAAGGTATTTTTTAAGTCGTATTTTTAAAAGTAAATATTTGTTTCAAATTTACTGAATCAAAATTAAAGTATAATGTTTGAAAAAGATATATTCCAAATTTCAACCCCTAAATTTGATCGGTTTTCGACTTATAGCAATTTGAATATAGGAAATCTTGAAAAAATGTAACATGGAGAAAAACGCATTTAAAGTTTTAAAGACAGATGTTATTTCCATGACAACAACTGTCAAGAGTGTTAGATTTTCAGAACAAAAAGCACCACAAAAATTATTATATCTCTAGTTTTAATTTCGATAGAAATATGATTTAGACGTCTTTTTAAGCAGAAAAACACAGATAATTTCTTAAAATAATAAAAAGTGTTTCGAAAATTTGACGATTTTTGTGTCTCGGACCTCTTTAAACCATTTTCAATTTATTCATAGTGAAAAAAAACAAAGTCCAAAACAGAGAAAAAACAAACACTACATTAATTCACCACGATTGGATATGACTGTTACGGCCTAATGGATAGCATGCTAAACTCCAGATCCTTGGTCCCGGGTTCGAGTCCGATCATCTGATCGTGATTCAAAGTTACGAGGTGTTGTCTTCGGTTCGTTCCCTTGTTAATAGATCGTGGACCATTGTCAATAGCCCGTTGTGTTACTCTAGATCGACGTTATTCCAACGAAATTCTTTTTTTTTATGAATCCAAAATAATGTGTTTACTTATCTCACCACCAGATGGCGCCACCAGTCCTTCATCATCCTGACAAACGGTCAAAAAAAATTCATGCAGGAAACCTGCAGGTTTTTTGTCCGAAATTCATGCAGGAAACCTGCAGGTTTTTTTTGAAGTTTTTTTGCTGATTTTTTTTCCTGGGGGAGCGCTACGAGCCGCGAGGAACGAGGCGAATGACGAGTGAACCGATTACACATTTGCCTCGCCACTGACCTCGCGATTCTAATCGTCATTCGCGAATTCGTTGATGCGGTATTAGACTACCCAGGAAAAAAATCAGCAAAAAAACTTAAAAAAAACCCTGCAGGTGTTTCCTGCATGAATTTCGGACAAAAAACCTGCAGGTTTCCTGCATGAATTTCGGACAAAATTCCTGCAGGAAACCTGCAGTTTTTTGACTTTGTCATGATGATGAATGACTGGTGGCGCCATCTGGTGGTGAGATAAGTAAACACATTATTTTGGATTCGTGAGAAAAAAAAATTTCGTGGGAATAACGTCAACCTAGAGAAACACAACGGGCTATTGACAATGGTCCACGATCTATTAACATGGGAACGAACCGAGGACAACACCTCGTAACTTTGAATCACGATCAGATGATTGGACTCGAACCCGGGACCAGGGCCGGCTGTAGACATTTTGGCGCTCCGGGCAAAACCTTAATTTTGCGCCCCCCCCCCTCCCCGTTTTTTTTAAGTAAATCTCATGCGACTGGCGCTGGTTTGATTCCCGTCTGGGGATCGATTCCCCTCTTAAGGATTTTATATAGTTTTATCTTCTCTGCCAGTACAACTTTCATTGAAAATGTTTGCCCATACACTTGACGATGTCTGTCATGTTCTGGTGACAGGTTAGAAGAATATGTCCCATTCGCCGTCAATTCCAACCCAACCAGCCAAGAATAAATATTTCCGTACAGATTTTAGTTAGAGAAACGCTGTTTTGCTTAGTATGCTTCCGTGTGTGTGATGGTGGCATGACCATTTGTGCTGTTATTCAACGCACTCAATAGCCCTTGAGAACTTGCTACGTGCTTTTGCTGAGAATTTGGTAAAATGAGGGTTTCTCTTTTATTGTATGGTAATTAAGTAACGTCTCACTTTAGCATGACAGCGGGCTATTGACGAAGGTCTGGGATCAATCCCAAGGAAAAGATCCGAAATATTTGGCTGTTTCTGAAAGCGAAATTCTAAAGAATAAAACTTTCCCGGAAAAAAAAATCCCCCACGATTGTTTATGGAACGATTTCAAATATCTGCATGTAAACGATACAGTATGCTACCGGTAGTCAACGATCGATGCAGTTCTATTGCACTACCTATAACAATAATAGAGACACCTGTTCTTCCCTCCGACGTTCCAAACAAATGAGTTTGAAAGAAAGAAACCCGGCACATATTCTTCTTATCAACAAAGCAACGTTCCAGTGTTTCAATGAAGAAACAATTTCCCCTGTTACACGAGTTTTGGAAACTACATCTTTGTGTCAAAGGGAGCGGACCAAGTTTTATCGACGATCAGCACCTGACACATCACTTCCAATTCCCCCCACACGCGGAAGACATTTTCGAACTCCTCTTTCGAAAAAGTGGCAAATTGTTCATAAAGGAATAGCACACGGCGACAGTATTCTATTGCCTTGATGCAATCAATTTTGGAATACATTATATGTATTTTTGTTCATCGTCCGCGTTTGACGGGTGCTACTGTTTTCTCAGAGGTTATAATATATTAATCTTAGATGGGTATTTAGTTTTTGTTTTAGAATACTTTTCCTGTTGATCGTCAATCATCACCGTTGTAAAGGAAGTTATGGCCTTGCAACAGAAGAGACGAGGATGTTTGATTATTCCCTCATAATCTCTATGTTCTGCGAGTTGGTATTAGGTGTTTTAGAATACAATATAAAAAAATTCATAAATTCCTTGCTCTTAAGAGTATTTTTAAACGACTTTTATAAGAAACGATGGGCTAACTGGATTGATGAAAAACTAACGGCTGCTTGATTTGAAAATTCTAGCGGCTGTTTAATTTGAAAATTCCTTGTTATAGTTCGAGTTTCGCTTTGATACTATAAAGCTGTCTTCTTACCGTATTGCATTTTCAGCACTCTGTGAAAAACTGAACAGGAAAAAATTTATATCATATAAATGCGTGGTACAATTGTTTTTGCACTCTCTAAACATTTAAAATAATTTATTATTTTGACTTCACAAATTACTTTTTTTTAATGAAATGATGACTAGTCTCCTCTTATAAATCGAAATATTGCAAACACAAAGGACTATTACGAAACGATAGTCAAAATGTATAAGTTTTAAGTCCAATCATGTGTCACGTGAATAGAATTTTTAAAACATAATTCGACGACATTTACATCTATTACAATAAGTTCTCTTTCAACGACAGTTAGCAGATAGAGCCCCAAAGCAACCATTTTAGTTATTGCAGCTCGTATCACAGCTCAAGTATATATATAAAATATCCGGACAGACGCTACTAGACGATTTTTGTCAATCCAGAGCCGTGATTCAACATAGTATGTCTTGGAAAAAGTGTTTTTTATCCTACATCAGACCTCAGCCTTTTCACCAAAATCTCTGTCTAACAACCAAATAGTTCTTGTAAAAGACACAAATATGGAAATCTACCAGCAGTCTATATGCTGAGATGTTCGTAAGGTAACTATTGAGGTGGGTTCTTGTCATGCCTGAGAGGGCAGGACAAATTGGCGACTCTGACAAGGCAATTCAGTTGAAATGATTTAGCAGGTGCTCATCCCCTCTGAAAGAAATACTTGAGGCCAGACAACTTGTAACAAACGTTACCAAGTTCACTATTTTATTTTATTTTTTAATTCAAAAACAATACAAATTTAAAGCTGATATCCGACTCCACATCGAAAATCAAAAGGAAAATCATTGCTAATTAAATTGTATTAAATCATTACTAATAAATTTATACAATATAAATCAAATATATAACGGAATAAAAAAAATGTAAATATAAATATTTAATTTA
This sequence comes from Metellina segmentata, assembly GCA_947359465.1. NCBI lineage: Eukaryota > Metazoa > Arthropoda > Arachnida > Araneae > Tetragnathidae > Metellina > Metellina segmentata. Next base: position 32,124,011 of record OX375875.1, read on the forward strand.
GTTTGAATACATAATTTTTATACAAAAATGAATCCGAGATTTATTTTCAGGCAAAGCTAGTCGAAGACAAACCAGAGTTGAAATAGGACGCCCTGGTGTTATATTGTTTAATATATGTGAAAAAAATATAAACTTTAGCCTTTTCAAATTGAAAACGTTGAAATTTCTATTAGAGTTATTTCATCGATTTATTGCATATACTTTGGTAAAATGTTTCTGAACAAAAATTGTTAACGCACTGATGAGCAGAGATCGCACGGATAAGAATATAATCTTGCCGTTATATAAGGGTTTAGTATGACCACATCTAGAATATGCTGTACAATTCTGGGCTCCATATATGAGAAAGGACTTAGAATCAATTGAGAGGGTTCAGCACACAGCTACAAAAATAATAAAGGGGCTAGCAAATTTTGACTATAATGAACGTTTAAGTAAGCTAAACATGTATACACTGGAAAGAAGAAGAAGGAGGGAGGATTTGATTCAGCTTTTCAAGTTTGTAAAACAAGGGGACACAGAGGGCTTAAATTTCAATAGGGATAACAGAACAAGGGGTCATGGGTATAAATTGAATAAGACACATTTTAATCGGGATTTAAGGAAAAACTACTACTTTAATAGGGTAATAGACAGTTGGAACGCGTTGCCAGAAAATATAGTAAATTCAAAGGGAGTGTACGAATTTAAGACACAATTGGATAGTCAGTAGGAATTGGAGAATTCATAAACAAAGGACCAGCCTTGTTGGGCTTGAGCCTGTAGCTGGTCGTCAATATTTGTATTTGTATAAATTACATTTAAACTAGTAAGAACTTTATAAAACATGTAAAATGATGTTTCTGAAAGTTTTTGTTGGGTGTTGCTTTTTGCACGAATTTTATTAAATCACTAATATGTCTGCAAGTTAAAGTAAAAATTAATTTTAAGTAGATTGTTTACTGATGTGACACAGGCTTTATAAAGTTTTTATTCTCATTCTACATGTCAGTGAGAGTTTTTTATTTTTAACAACATTTTTGTATGTGACAATATGTATTAGGTATGGGTTGAAAAATAATTGAATTTGAGAATCTTATAAGGTACGGTCTAAGCGATAAAAGAGTAAGGAACATTGTTAGCTGATTTGAAAACTTAACTATGGCCGTCTAAATTTGAAATTACAACATTTTCAAGTGTGACTTGAAAAATAACTTAATTCGAGAATCTTATGAGGTACGGCTTAAACTGTAAAAGAGTAAAGAACATTGTTAGCTAAGGGTTTGAAAACTTCACTCTGGCCGTCTGCATTCGGAATTACGCTGATGTTAATATACGCTACTTAAATGTATGATATAATATGTATTTCTCAGTCACTCCGACATAGTTAAAAGAGGTGATTTAAACTACCAATTTTTGTATATTTCTATTTACCTTGAACGTTTTCTGGAACAAGTTTTAAAAATGAGTTTGTTTTGGTTTTTTACCTACAAGTGTAAACTTGTATGTAAGTATGGGAGTATAGTATATGGGAGTATAGTATAAGTAAGTAATGGGAGTATAGTATAATAAGGAGTAAGTATATCTCAGTATGGGAGTTACAAAATCTCTTTCAATTTCCCATGTCAACATTTACAATGTTTATTTACTTAATAACACTACGAGGCTCCAATATTACATTATCCCTTCCTACCCAAGTCGGTAACCAAGGTAACAACTGCCACCTCCAACAATCTTTACTTCCTTTTTACACTGTGGTTGAGGCAAGAGAGTTAAATAATATCGTAAACTGAAGTACTAAATTATTCTATACCAAGACTTGGAAGAACTTGAAAGTAGAATTTGAAGAAAGTATTGCTGTGGCATTAAACCGTTTTAAGGAATTCTAAGGAAACTGAAAAATTAAGAGAGTTATGGAAGGGTCCGTAACAGAAAAGGCTTTCTGTTTACGAAGGAATTGATAATCAGAGATCAAAGTTGGGATTTAGTGAAGAGACAATTATGAGTCAGCTCTAAACCTCCCGGGATTTATCTTCGTGTCAAGTATTGCCCTATAGACACAAGCTTCTGAAACCAGTTTGGAAATTGTCACTAGTTCTGGGCAAGGGTCAAATTGTTTTTCTTACTTCTCTCGACGAGGCATTTCATCATTAGTAAAATTTAACAGATCTTGATAGACGAGATATCTCATCAAAATCGTATGAGGGGTTTAAAAAGATTCTCGTGATTTTTATGACTTTTAATGATGCTCATTCAAAATCATGTTCTATAACATAATGTTTCCCAACTTTTTTGTCTTAACGTCCCCCAACTTTTTTGTCTTAAGGTTCCCTTGTTTCCTTGTACTAGCTGTGTGTGTGATTTCATAATTTCAAAAATGTAGTCCAGAAATATAGCAACTTGAAGCAGAAATTATAAATATGCTAATTAAATTGAAGCAAAAATTTAATTTTATATGCAACACATATAGATAACTTACTAATACTATTAATTAAAATCAACCAATCAGTAAAATTAAAAATAATCACCTGTGAGAAGAATAAGCTAATGTTGTGCTACTAGTTTGTCTATACCAGGCTCTATCTTCGTCAAAAAGAGTCCTTAAGGCCCGGTGCACACATCCGGTTATTCCGGTCCACTGCGGCATTTAAGCCCAACTATGCACACATAACCGTGAAATGACGCACGAACTCATTTCGCGCCATTTGCGATAGATATTGTATCGAAGAAAACGTGTTTCTTTCGCTTACTTGGTGTACATTAACGTATATTTTGAAACAAAATGGACGTTACTGGATCCAACCATTTATTAATTATTATTTATATTCCATTTGTTTATGAAAACAAGATACTTCAGAACGGAGACGCGTGTGCGTCGAGCTGCGGCACAATTTGCACGCAAGTTGAACGTGCGTCGCCGTAGCGGCGCCGGAGACATGTGTGCACTACTCCATTGGATTTAATGTATCTCAGACCACACTTACATTGCGGTAGCGGCGTCTCACATTGAAAAACCGGATGTGTGCATCGGACCTAAGTCTCCACAGTCAACTATTTACAGTCTATGTCTCTTTTTAGTTAAAAGAATCAACGACATTGCCGTACTATTGCGAGTGCCTGCCTATATGGTCGTGAGTAAGTATTTGCATAAAATACATTTAGGTTACCCATATTTTAGCACCATATTGCCCATTCTTGCTTCTCAATGCCCTCCGCCTATAGCCCCTGGGTACAGCATCTCCCAAATGGGACAGTAGTGTCCACTTTGGACAAGTTCTATAGAAGAGAATATGTTCCATTGACCTTGGGAAACTACTCTGACAACACGAGCAAATGGGTGCAATTTCAGACTAGTAAAGGTACTTCGGGACTAAGATCTGCGTGTGCATTACTATACACATACACTGCTGTATTGAAGTGCTATTTAGTAATAGAGACTTACAGTAGTTCATTGATTATCGATGGAGTGGAATCGTGAGAACTGTATTAAGATCACGCGTGTACTTCAGTATGCGCGATCGTGCAATCTATGATTACGAACAGCTGACTATTTTCTGCTGTCTTCAGTAACCTTCTAAGTTTGAGGGGCAGCAGAGAAGTCTGAGTGGAAACGAAGAGCGCAAGCCGATCATAGCGAGCGACCTCTGAAACTTGTCACGAACGTTATATGATTTGTTTAAAAGTCGTACGCGTTTATTCTTTCTTCCAGTCCTCTCGAAGTACCACAAAAACATTTTTATGGCTATATATATCTATATAGATAATTCTCTTACGTAGCACGCAAGAATACGTTATTTGTTATCGCGTTTTGGCAAACGCTGTACGATTGTTTGTTTACCATGAAGTCTCGCGCCTCAGTTGAATTTTTAGCGTTATCGGCCATTTTCAGAGCAAACAATTCTGTGCTCAAATAGCAAAATGTTATGTCACTTTTTTTAATTTTTCATGACAGCAATTTTAGTATTCAATATTCAACATATGGTTCTGGGTTTTTTGATTTATTACAATTTTCCACCTTTGTTTGCTCATAAAACTGAAAGAAAAAGACTTACGGCATTTTCCCACCTTCTGAACATTAACAAACCTGACTCCAGGACGGTACTCACTCAATTTTTTGGGAAGAGTGACTTATAATAACATTTTGACATCTGATCACAGAATAATGTTTCAACAAGACGCTTGCACTACAACTTTCGACAAACAAATTCAAGGAAAATGTGTATGGGTAGCTCGAGTGCTGGGGAAATGTACACACAAATAACATGCTGGGTATTCGATTTCCAAAGCAGCGCTTGAATTTCGAGTCAAAACTTGCTCAAAGTTTTCACTTGAATACCAAATTGTTCGAGTTCTGATTCCAGAGGTACTGTTTAACCTTTCTGTAATACAACAAATTTATATTTGAAAAATATTTTTTTGGAATATCATATTTCGTAAACAATCCGTTCTGCTAGGACACATGTCTTCATTGATGCAAACGAAGCTAGCAGGGTTCACGCAGCGAACCTATGAGGGTTGCAAAGCAATTTTCCGAGGATTGGTAAGCGTTAGCGAGCAGGGGGTGGGGCCCCATGTACACTGCTGGCAACCCAAATTGCAACACCAAGAAAGACAAGAGATATCACAACAAAATTTATTTTGTAGATAACATGTTGACCAAGTATCAAATAATTAAATTTATAGACTTCTGTGAAGTGTGGTTCCTGCCAAAATCTGTAGCCAGAGTAGCCGCCATTGTTGGAGATCACCGCTGCCACACGCCTCGGCATTGATTCAAAGAGATTTTGGATGTGTTCTTGGGGTACAGCAGACCAAGTAGCTTACACACGTTGCCAAAGTTGATCTGGTGTGGCAGCTGGGGACGTAATCTGCGTCAATCGTTGAGCAACCATGGACCACATGTTTTCTATCGGCGAAAGATCCGGAAAGCGAGCTAGCCAGGGAAGCAATTCAATCTGTCGATTGACGAAGAACCCTTGGACAATGCGTGCCACGTGTGATCGCGCATTATCCTGTTGAAATATGGCTGTGGGCAAGCCCTGAAGGTAAGGAAGGACAACTGGCTCCAACACATCGGAGATCTAGCGCTGGCTGTTTAAAGTACCGGCAATGCGTACTAGAGGAGTGCGAGAGTGATATCCAATACCGCCCCATACCATAATACCCGGTGCAGGACCAGTGTGGCGGTGCATAAAGCAACTGTTCAGCATCCTCTCTCCACGGTGTCTCCAGACTCGAATCCGACCATCGTGGTATTGCAGACAGAAGCGTGACTTGTCAGTAAAGACAATTTTATTCCATTCTGATGTCCACATCCTTCTTTAATCGCACCATTGGCGGCGAAGACGACTGTGGTTCTGCGTCAATGGTAGACGAAGCAATGGACTACTTGCGGACAGACCACTCTGCTGTAAACGGCGTCGAATGGTACGCGCAGACTCTGGATGATGCGTTACAGACTGAATGTGCTGTGCTATGGTTCGTGATGTGGCTGAGCGATCCGTCACTGCCATACGCACAATATGCCTGTCATCACGTGAAGTGGTGCACTGAAGTGGATGCGATCGAACACGTCGGTCTGTCGTACCCTCCTGCATCCAACGATCACATATCCGCATTACAGTTGTTTGGTTTCGTCCAACACGACTACTGATTTCCCTGAAAGATAATCCAGAATCTCGGTAGGCCACTATCCTTCCTCTGTCGAACTCGGATACTTGATCAAAAGATGATCGCTGTTTTCTACGAGGCATAATTGATCGTTTTTTTTGAAAAAACCACACGAAAAACACAATTGCCGTACATGAAATCGTCGAAATCTCCAAGCCTTAAATAGCGCTTTGAAGTGGCGCCACAGGCGCGCGTTATGTGCGTCTGCGCTGAAATTCTAATCATTTGCATATCTCACCTCCGCTAATACATGTTGTAAATTTCATATTATTTGCATGCTTCCTTCAGGGTGTTGTATATTAGAAACTCTTACCTCTTTAGAAACTTTATGTTATCTTCTTGTCTCTGCAGGCCCGTTTTCATCATGATGGTATGAAAAGCTTTTCGATCCATCACCCAAATCTTAGAATCTTCGACAGCTGCAAGAACAAATTGAAATGAGTGGGTAAAAGGTATAGAATGTGCACGATCTATGATTTTACGCAGCGTTAGTTATATTATAAAATAAAAGAAGACCCTATTTTTATCTGTTCAAAAGCATTTGGGATACCTTAAAATATGAACTTATTTTTCAAATCATAAAATAAAGAGGAATTTGGAAGCATCAGGATTTTAGTTATCATATTTCTTCTTTTCAAGAATTGGGCCGCTGTAGCGCGGTTGTTAATTGGGAATTTATTTAATTAACGTCGCACTAGAGCAACACAACGGGCTATTGACAACGGACCAGGATCAATACCCTAAGGGATACGAGGACAACATGTAATTTTGAATCACAGTCAGATGACGAATAGTAGACTCGTAGGGATCGGATTAGCAACAAGAAGGTTGCGGGTTCGAACCAACCAAAGACTGTCGCATACAAAGGTGGCTGGTCCACTTTAAATCCGCCGTAACCTCAAATGTTCTCACGTTATCGTGATGTGGAATTTTGGGGAGTGGGTTGCCAGCTCAGGTGTTGTCTCTTGTTATGACCGTGGTGTGTTATGACCGATTCTGAACCGCCGCTAATAGCCCGTTATGTTGCTCCAGTGCGACATTAATTAAACTACCAACATATCTACCTTTTTCAAGAATGTGGGTTCAAATAAAACAGATGGTATATGCACTAAGTAAAATATTTTGTAGTAAGATGTTTATCATTGCCTATTTATCAACATTACAAAACGAAATATTTATGAAAATAAAGTTGATGGATAAGACCAAAACTAACATTAAATTTGGAGAAGAACTGAACTCAAATATAGCACTTATCACTTGTAATAATTCGAATGAAGTTTGAAATTGTGAATTAAATAATTAAATGTTGGGCTATTTAATTAATTAATTAAACTGTGTACATTAATACATACAATATTGCTAGGCGAATTACAATAACTGAAATTTGTAAATAACAAAACAACCCAACTAAATAATCAGAAAAATTCATTTCTTGACTATCCGTAAATTATGGATACAGATCCAAACAGTGCAATATTTATGCTGTTGAAAAATTCATTGCGATTCAAAATTGTTCCCCACATCTGGTAGAAAGGCATATTATGAAAAACACGTGAGATATGTTTCGTAAGTACTGTGTGTGTAAGTGGGAGTTAATCTCAGATATGAATTATTAAGAGTTTACGTATTTAAACTAATTACTTTTATAAATTAATTTAACTAAATCATTTGGTATTACTTTGTAAGACTGTTTGTTCTAGTTTATAGTAGCACAAAAATGTAGTTTAATCTAATTATTTTCAAATATGTTAACCCGACAGTTTTTTATTATTTGTATAACATACGTTTTGTAGAGAATACGTATTTTTGAATGTCCTTTGAGCTGAATTTGCTGAAAATGAATTGGTAATTTAGTTATTTGTAGTAATAGGTTCAACAATTTTTATAGGTACTCTCTATTCCTTTTATCATATCGATATAAATCGTTTTATTTGTTTGTCTAAGCCTTCTTTAAGCCAACTAAAAGCTAAATAAATGTTCTTCAAACGTTTCATTGAATTCTATTTCATTCCTTATTTCAATAGGGATAAAATATTTCTAAGATATTGCCTCAAAGCATATGTTCTGAAAGGAAATCAGATTGTGCCTGAGATAGCTTGTTCGATGTTTCAGCTTTAAATAATCCACTCCGATGGCCGACGAATAAAAGGTTTAAAAGTAAGGCTCGCTAAATTTTTTTACCATGCAGATTTGCAAATAAAAATGAGCTTATTTCCATAGTAAACTCCTTAGGTAATCGATACTTCATAAAAAACAGATATGATTTTTTTGCAAGAAAGAAATTTCAAAGGACACTATATTTATTACAAATGTTTCTGAATACTCTACATGATTGGCTTTTAAAATTAGTTTAGAAGATAATTTTTTAAGGTTTCATTCTGAATCTTTACCATTCGAAAATAATGTTCTCTTTGTTGACTGTACATTAATTTGTAATCAGAAATATTTTATTCGTCAACCAGTTTTAAAATTAATAGAAAAGTGTCCTCTTCATTTTTAAGTTATTATAAAATCAGGAGTGCGAAGAAACACCGCTTGAAATGAAATGCAATTTGTTTCGGAGAAAAGATACTAACACTTTTCAAAGAATCTGAAAATTTTCAAAATATTTTCACAGATAACTCACTGGAAATTCTTAGAAAGTATGACTTCTGCGAAATGATACAAATAAACAGTTAATATTGATACAAATACAAATACAAATATTGACGACCAGCTACAGGCTCGAGCCCAACAAGGCTGGTCCTTTGATTTTGAATTCCCCAATTCCCACTGACTATCCAATTGTATCTTAAATTCGTACACTCCCTTTGAATTAACTATATTTTCTGGCAACGCGTTCCAACTGTCTATTACCCTATTAAAGTAGTAGTTTTTCCTTAAATCCCGATTAAAATGTGTCTTATTCAATTTATACCCATGACCCCTTGTTCTGTTATCCCTATTGAAATTTAAGCCCTCTGTGTCCCCTTGTTTTACAAACTTGAAAAGCTGAATCAAATCCCCCCTCCTTCTTCTTCTTTCCAGTGTATACATGTTTAGCTTACTTAAACGTTCATTATAGTCGAAATTTGCTAGCCCCTTTATTATTTTTGTAGCTCTGTGCTGAACCCTTTCAATTGATTCTATGTCCTTTCTCATATATGGAGCCCAGAATTGTACAGCATATTCTAGATGTGGTCTTACTAAACCCTTATATAACCCTTATATTGATGGAGGTCTTCATACATATATGATTACATTCTGGTTTTCTTTATTTCGTTAAGTTGTTTCAATGAACGTGCATCTCAGATATGCTCTTACAATTAATTTTAAAAACTGGTAGCTATTACTTAACTTTAAGTAGACAGTTCAATTTACATCGCACTGGAGGAACACAACGGGCTGTTTCTGACGGTCCGGGATCAATCCCGAAAGAATGACAACACGACAACACCTCGTGGTTTTGAGCAACTTTCAGATACCGAAGTCAGCAACTATGCTGACACTTCACTCCCCAAACTTCCACACCACTACAATGTGAGGGCATTTGAGGCCTCTACAGATTTAATGTGCACCAGTCACCACGTGCACGGTCTTTGGTTGGATCGAGTTTCGAACTCGCAACACTCCTATTGCTGATCCTCGCTTATAACAACTAGATTACCGCGGCTTCGAATAATTCCAAAGAATTCTATTCAAACGAACTAGTTTACAGTCTAATCCACCAGTTAACTGAAGTCTTTGTAAACAAAAGTCTATAATTTATGGAATGTATACACAATATTCATTGTGACGTACTATCGGCGTCATCTGATGTCTTCCTGTAATTTGGATATTATTCTTGAAGATGTGTGCGATAATTCTACAGGTGAAATTTTTACTTTAGAGTACAATTTCCGTGTGATTCTGAATTATCCTTAATTTATGGACATGAATGTATATTATTATCAACATTTGGTCAAAATTTGGTATTGAAATATTAAGTTAGGATTAAGATGAATAATTTGTCGCTGCCGTAACAAATGTTATTCATCATATGAAAATGTAATATTTTGAATTAAAAATATATATTCAATCACATTGAGTTAAATTAGCGTTAGTAGTGGAAATATGGGGCTTCACCGACAGCCGGCGCAACCCGCAACCGGTTGCGCCGGAAGGTTTTAAGCCAATCGGTTGCGGCGGTGGGGGAAGGTTTTAAGTCAACCGGTCGCTAGATAGGAATGAGATTAGATAAGAAGGCTGAAGTAGAGTACAAGAAGTTTTTACTGATAAGGTAAGTTAACGGTTTTTTTTTCTTAAGATACAAATACATACATAATTTTGATGCTTTTACTTAAACACTAATTATACATTAGATGCTATAGCACATATTTTATTGCAGTATTTATTTTTAAATGCTGTACACTTAAGTAAAAGTACAAAAATCTTTTTTTATATTTTATTTGAAAACTTTGCAAGACCCATACTGTGAAAATGTTTCCTTGTAAATTTTTTTAAATTGAACTAAAGAAAACTCACCCATATACCACAGAAGTACAACACGGGACTTACAGAAGTAAGTTGATAAAACAAAGAAACAGTGGAATAAAGTTAATTAAACTTACAAGATTTGAAGACTTAACAAATGAGTAGAAACGCAGATGACTCCTTGTTCATTTGAAGAAGTTGTAATTGTATTGAAATCAAACCATATATTATATTTTAATGATTCTTTCCTAGCCATATTACTTTTTACTTAAATAAATCTGGCTAAAATTTAGTGATTTAATTCTTTAGATTTACAAACTTTTTGAAATGCAATTTTCTTTGATTTATTGTAAAATGTTAAGATGTTTTTACACAAAAATTAGATACTATTACACATATTTTAATAATGATTTTGAAAAAATACGATTGAAACATATAAATTAGATATTATTACAAATTTTTAAATACAAATTATAATTTTTTTTTTGAATTTACAATTAAGACATTTAGCAGTTTGATTTCTTAAAGCATGTTTTTATGTAAGAAAAAAAATAAGAAGAAACATGTAAAAGTAAAATATTTTTTACCTTCATTTTGAAACTTTGCAAGACCCATACTATGAATAGTTTACTTGTACATTTGAAGTAGTGAAAATGAGTAATAATAAACTTTTAGTTCTTGAAGTTCTAAATTAAATGTTCTTTTTTTCTAATGCTCTTGCAAACCATACATTTTACTAAACATATGAACATCTTTTAATTTACTTGAAAACCCTGTGTACATTATGCAGTTTAAATTGCAGAGCCAAATGCCTATTTTGTACAAGTATTTTACAAGATACTTTGTATAGGTCTTTTATAATTTTAGATGTACTACATTGCTACGTTAAATGGATAGTAAGTGGGTTTTGTGATTTTGAAAATAATGTGTACACTTCTATGCTGTTAAACAAAATAAATTTTTGCCCTTTCTTTAAAGTTAATGCATAATCTAAAGATTTGCTCACACCACTGACAGTTTTACACATGAGTAAAATTAAATAACTGAAAATTTTAAATACTAATTAATTTTTTAAATGAACAAATATCATTGAAATAATGGTTAAGTATGAATCCTATGTATTATTCAAGCAATCTCTTGCAAAAAACAAATTGTTCTAAAACATATTGAAAAAATAATTATAAAACATTGAAACATAATTCTAAAACATATTGAAAGAAGTCATACTGAAACAAAGTAAACTATATAACACTTTTTAATTGAAAAAAAAAAAACAGGATTCATATATTTTTACAAAATAATGTACTATATAGTAAAAACAAAAGAACTTATTTTTTACATGCCTGCATTTTTTAAGAGACATATATTTCCTATGAGCCAGTTATGAAATGCCGTCACCTCAGCTTTTGGGCAATGCAAATGATTTTTGTGATGGCCACATGATAGTTTTTGGATCTCTTTGTTGCTGCTTAGAGCGCATAGTGCATCGAATTTTGGACACCCAAAGTGTTCCAATTTATGTTCGGAATATTCAAGGCATCTAAGCGTTGTTTCTCAACACAACCACCTTTGTAAGCAACTAGGTACTGAGAGGCACTCTTTGTCTGCTTGTACAATTCCAAAAGTTTAGAGTCTAGACTTTCTAAGGGAGACACGTTTTCCCATGCTATGGGGCAGAAAGGAAGTCCACACACGTAATTTTCAACATATTGCACAGTTTTACGATCTCAGGCACTAAGTTTATACTTATAAGGCGATAAGTTAAAACGAATACTATACGCTGCTTGCGATTTTATAGCGATGTAACCGTATTCACGTACTAAAAAACCTTGCTTAGTCTGAAATCCATCAAAATCCACAATTGCGCAAATGTTAAACATTGCTATTGAAAAGCGTTATATGTTCGTGGAAAAATAATTGTAAACTGGAGACACAAAGAACTGAACTATATATAACACCATACACTTACTAATCAGAAAAGTTAATCTTATTTCAGTCTTTTATCTTTTGTGAGTAACAATAAACTCGTAAGTGAAGAATGTACTCAGAAAACACGTGCTTGTGATAATGTGACAAGTAAAACTTTATGTTGTAATACAGTATTTTAACAAAAGGGGGTATGCTTAAATGTGCATGTAGTTTGTTCTTTTTTTGCTCTATCACGTAGATGAGCTGAATACAATTCAATTCGGTAACTAAACTTGAGCAAGAAAAAAATATGTAACCAAATATAATTTATACTCGAGGAACTTGTTTTTTTACTTTCTTTAAAGTATACTGATTTCTCTTGATTATGCTGTTTTATTTTTCTAAATTTACATCAGTAAATTGAATTACTTATTTATGGGCACAAATCTTTGCCTTTTGTTGAACAGAAATTAGTATCTTTGACTAGTATCAGATTTTTTAAAATTGACGAAGATAACCTTTATGAGGGGATTTAACTCGATAGGCCTATAATTTTACACTTAAGAGTAACAGAGCAGTATAGTTTTTAGGAAAATGAATAACCATTATGTAAATTTGAAGCCAAAATTTCCAAGCATGTCTATGCTTAATAAACGCCTATCTACGTTTAGAGATTGGCCACGCACAAACTTTGACATTTGGGACCTGGCCGAAAACGGATTGTTTTATACGGGTGTATCGGACAGGGTCAGGTGTTATTGGTGTGGCGAAGCGCTTGAAAATTGGAAAGAAGAGGATGTAGTGAGACACGAACACATAAAGGTTTATCCAAAATGTTTGGTAGCCCAACAACAGCAAATGATTGCTGACCCTAGATCAAAAAGAACTCCAACAGATGAAATTGTACAGGTGGAGGAAATCAAGAATAATACCAATGGTTTAATAAAACCCTATGTAAAAAATTCCCCCTCAAACAACGACAAAAACGTACGACTGTAAAATATGTTTAGAATCAGAAATGGATGCTACTTTACAGCCTTGCAGTCATCTGGTGACATGCATGAGATGTACGAAAGGTCTCTTAACGTGTCCTATGTGCCGAACCAATATTTTACATAAAATTAAAACGTACATTTGTTACTAAACGTTATCTACCCTTTATCAATTCAAGTCGTTGATGCAATTTTTAGTGACTAACTGAACATGACGTGAAAGAATTCCACGAGAGTGGTATTTTGAGTTTAATGTTATGAAATTAACACATGTATGGTAGCAAAAAGACTAGTAAGGAAGTTCGAAACTTCTAAAAAAAAATTATAAGACTTTCTATCAAGGACTTGTGGTAAAATCGTGTAGGAAAGACTTATACCCCTTTTTAATATATTAAATATAATAACTATTTTACTTATTTGTTGTTGTTTCATTACATACTAAGCCTATTTTGGACATAGGAATTTTAAAGTACCTTAAAAAGGAGTTACAAATTGCTTTAAGAAAGATTTGTGTAAAAGTACTCTGTAATGTAAGAAAGCTGGAAATAAATATTCATATTTTGTGAGATCTTTTTCCATTTTCATTTTCTAACTAATTTCTTTAAACCACCGTAACTTTTTTTTTGTTACTGGTTAACTTTTTTTGTTACTGTTAAACTTTTTTCTATTACAGCTTAAATTTTTTTTTGTTACTTTTTAATTTTTTTTTATTGTTAATTTTTTATTATTATTAATTTTTTTTTTGCTGTTAAACTTTTTTTGTTACTGCCTAATTTTTTTTGCCGCTTGACTTTTTTACTGTTAAACTTTGTTATGTTTATACTTAACTTTTTTTTACTTTTTAATATTTGAATTGTTTAAATTTGTGTTTCTTATTGAACTTTGTTTTACACTATCAAAAAAATACAAAATTGTTGTGTAGAATATTTTTTTTTGACAACACTGGATGAAAGATAAAATATTTATTGAAAACATAGGAATAGGTAAAACAGTTCATATAATTGTTACAACATATCTTACAAGTCTTTTACATACATTTCTCTATCAGTATTGAAAATATCTGTTGTATTCAAATTCTCAAAAAAGTTGTCCTCTAATATTATGTCATAAAAGTTTAACAAATTATTGCTCTCTCTTACAAAATTAGTAGCAAACTCTTTCCAGTTAACAGCACATAAAGCAAGGGTAGAAAATTCGCAAAAGCGTTCGTCAACACTCATTTTCATACATGCATGTACAGATTGATTGACAATTTCATTCTTACAACCTAAGCAATCAAAAAGAATAGTAATATTTTTTACCACAATTTCCTTTAGGCACTTGCAGAGAGAAGCTATAACTTCTCTCCAACAATCAGATTTATCAGTGTCAATGCAGTAAAGTTTGTAACTTTCACCAGGAAAACCATTTTTGATTTCCAGTTTCACATAGTATGGCAGCAAATACGTCAAAAACGATATTTTCAATATATCTGACACATTAGCATAGAATTCGCACAATTTAAAATACTGATCAGAATTTATAGACACACAATAGGGCGAGAACTGAAAACAATGGTCTTTTTTCTGAAATACACGTTGTAAAACCAAGTCCATTTTTTCCGCATCAAACGCTTTAGAAAGGCAGACTTCCTTCTCTATAACTTTAACGTCGGAGCTAGTTGCGAACGCGAAAAACTTGCTCACCTTCTCCATAAGAATATACCATGTTTTCGGATGCAGGGAAACACATTCCTTAGTTGGCTGCAAAACACTGTGTTTATCTAAAGTAAATTTACGTATGAGGACACGTGTGGAACCATTAGAGTTGTTAATTAGCACGAATAAATATTCGCCAAGGTGAAACATATTTTCTGGAAGTGATTGCATTGACAAATTTAAGCTTTCCTCTGAAAACACCAGATCGTTGAATCGCATTCTTTTGCACGCTTTGGGTTGGTTTGTAAAACGCATCATTTTAAGAGCTTTGAGGTACACGTTTTCAACAAATAGCTTTAACTAACCAAGAGATAAAAAAGGTTTGTCCAAGAGATAAAAAGGTCGTTTCTACCTCACGTGACATGTGATGTCATAGAATCGAGGAGGGAAAAAACCCTCCTACTTTTTACTTGGAGATAGGAGGGTCTTTTCCCTCCTCGATTCTATGACATCACATGTCACGTGAGGTAGAAACGACCTTTTTATCTCTTGGACAAACCTTTTTTATCTCTTGGTTAGTTAAAGCTATTTGTTGAAAACGTGTACCTCAAAGCTCTTAAAATGATGCGTTTTACAAACCAACCCAAAGCGTGCAAAAGAATGCGATTCAACGATCTGGTGTTTTCAGAGGAAAGCTTAAATTTGTCAATGCAATCACTTCCAGAAAATATGTTTCACCTTGGCGAATATTTATTCGTGCTAATTAACAACTCTAATGGTTCCACACGTGTCCTCATACGTAAATTTACTTTAGATAAACACAGTGTTTTGCAGCCAACTAAGGAATGTGTTTCCCTGCATCCGAAAACATGGTATATTCTTATGGAGAAGGTGAGCAAGTTTTTCGCGTTCGCAACTAGCTCCGACGTTAAAGTTATAGAGAAGGAAGTCTGCCTTTCTAAAGCGTTTGATGCGGAAAAAATGGACTTGGTTTTACAACGTGTATTTCAGAAAAAAGACCATTGTTTTCAGTTCTCGCCCTATTGTGTGTCTATGAATTCTGATCAGTATTTTAAATTGTGCGAATTCTATGCTAATGTGTCAGATATATTGAAAATATCGTTTTTGACGTATTTGCTGCCATACTATGTGAAACTGGAAATCAAAAATGGTTTTCCTGGTGAAAGTTACAAACTTTACTGCATTGACACTGATAAATCTGATTGTTGGAGAGAAGTTATAGCTTCTCTCTGCAAGTGCCTAAAGGAAATTGTGGTAAAAAATATTACTATTCTTTTTGATTGCTTAGGTTGTAAGAATGAAATTGTCAATCAATCTGTACATGCATGTATGAAAATGAGTGTTGACGAACGCTTTTGCGAATTTTCTACCCTTGCTTTATGTGCTGTTAACTGGAAAGAGTTTGCTACTAATTTTGTAAGAGAGAGCAATAATTTGTTAAACTTTTATGACATAATATTAGAGGACAACTTTTTTGAGAATTTGAATACAACAGATATTTTCAATACTGATAGAGAAATGTATGTAAAAGACTTGTAAGATATGTTGTAACAATTATATGAACTGTTTTACCTATTCCTATGTTTTCAATAAATATTTTATCTTTCATCCAGTGTTGTCAAAAAAAAAATATTCTACACAACAATTTTGTATTTTTTTGATAGTGTAAAACAAAGTTCAATAAGAAACACAAATTTAAACAATTCAAATATTAAAAAGTAAAAAAAAGTTAAGTATAAACATAACAAAGTTTAACAGTAAAAAAGTCAAGCGGCAAAAAAAATTAGGCAGTAACAAAAAAAGTTTAACAGCAAAAAAAAAAATTAATAATAATAAAAAATTAACAATAAAAAAAAATTAAGCAGTAACAAAAAAAAATTTAAGCTGTAATAGAAAAAAGTTTAACAGTAACAAAAAAAGTTAACCAGTAACAAAAAAAAAGTTACGGTGGTTTAAAGAAATTAGTTAGAAAATGAAAATGGAAAAAGATCTCACAAAATATGAATATTTATTTCCAGCTTTCTTACATTACAGAGTACTTTTACACAAATCTTTCTTAAAGCAATTTGTAACTCCTTTTTAAGGTACTTTAAAATTCCTATGTCCAAAATAGGCTTAGTATGTAATGAAACAACAACAAATAAGTAAAATAGTTATTATATTTAATATATTAAAAAGAGGTATAAGTCTTTCCTACACGATTTTACCACAAGTCCTTGATAGAAAGTCTTATAATTTTTTTTTAGAAGTTTCGAACTTCCTTACTAGTCTTTTTGCTACCATACATGTGTTAATTTCATAACATTAAACTCAAAATACCACTCTCGTGGAATTCTTTCACGTCATGTTCAGTTAGTCACTAAAAATTGCATCAACGACTTGAATTGATAAAGGGTAGATAACGTTTAGTAACAAATGTACGTTTTAATTTTATGTAAAATATTGGTTCGGCACATAGGACACGTTAAGAGACCTTTCGTACATCTCATGCATGTCACCAGATGACTGCAAGGCTGTAAAGTAGCATCCATTTCTGATTCTAAACATATTTTACAAAGTCGTACGTTTTTGTCGTTGTTTGAGGGGGAATTTTTTACATAGGGTTTTATTAAACCATTGGTATTATTCTTGATTTCCTCCACCTGTACAATTTCATCTGTTGGAGTTCTTTTTGATCTAGGGTCAGCAATCATTTGCTGTTGTTGGGCTACCAAACATTTTGGATAAACCTTTATGTGTTCGTGTCTCACTACATCCTCTTCTTTCCAATTTTCAAGCGCTTCGCCACACCAATAACACCTGACCCTGTCCGATACACCCGTATAAAACAATCCGTTTTCGGCCAGGTCCCAAATGTCAAAGTTTGTGCGTGGCCAATCTCTAAACGTAGATAGGCGTTTATTAAGCATAGACATGCTTGGAAATTTTGGCTTCAAATTTACATAATGGTTATTCATTTTCCTAAAAACTATACTGCTCTGTTACTCTTAAGTGTAAAATTATAGGCCTATCGAGTTAAATCCCCTCATAAAGGTTATCTTCGTCAATTTTAAAAAATCTGATACTAGTCAAAGATACTAATTTCTGTTCAACAAAAGGCAAAGATTTGTGCCCATAAATAAGTAATTCAATTTACTGATGTAAATTTAGAAAAATAAAACAGCATAATCAAGAGAAATCAGTATACTTTAAAGAAAGTAAAAAAACAAGTTCCTCGAGTATAAATTATATTTGGTTACATATTTTTTTCTTGCTCAAGTTTAGTTACCGAATTGAATTGTATTCAGCTCATCTACGTGATAGAGCAAAAAAAGAACAAATTACATGCACATTTAAGCATACCCCCTTTTGTTAAAATACTGTATTACAACATAAAGTTTTACTTGTCACATTATCACAAGCACGTGTTTTCTGAGTACATTCTTCACTTACGAGTTTATTGTTACTCACAAAAGATAAAAGACTGAAATAAGATTAACTTTTCTGATTAGTAAGTGTATGGTGTTATATATAGTTCAGTTCTTTGTGTCTCCAGTTTACAATTATTTTTCCACGAACATATAACGCTTTTCAATAGCAATGTTTAACATTTGCGCAATTGTGGATTTTGATGGATTTCAGACTAAGCAAGGTTTTTTAGTACGTGAATACGGTTACATCGCTATAAAATCGCAAGCAGCGTATAGTATTCGTTTTAACTTATCGCCTTATAAGTATAAACTTAGTGCCTGAGATCGTAAAACTGTGCAATATGTTGAAAATTACGTGTGTGGACTTCCTTTCTGCCCCATAGCATGGGAAAACGTGTCTCCCTTAGAAAGTCTAGACTCTAAACTTTTGGAATTGTACAAGCAGACAAAGAGTGCCTCTCAGTACCTAGTTGCTTACAAAGGTGGTTGTGTTGAGAAACAACGCTTAGATGCCTTGAATATTCCGAACATAAATTGGAACACTTTGGGTGTCCAAAATTCGATGCACTATGCGCTCTAAGCAGCAACAAAGAGATCCAAAAACTATCATGTGGCCATCACAAAAATCATTTGCATTGCCCAAAAGCTGAGGTGACGGCATTTCATAACTGGCTCATAGGAAATATATGTCTCTTAAAAAATGCAGGCATGTAAAAAATAAGTTCTTTTGTTTTTACTATATAGTACATTATTTTGTAAAAATATATGAATCCTGTTTTTTTTTTCAATTAAAAAGTGTTATATAGTTTACTTTGTTTCAGTATGACTTCTTTCAATATGTTTTAGAATTATGTTTCAATGTTTTATAATTATTTTTTCAATATGTTTTAGAACAATTTGTTTTTTGCAAGAGATTGCTTGAATAATACATAGGATTCATACTTAACCATTATTTCAATGATATTTGTTCATTTAAAAAATTAATTAGTATTTAAAATTTTCAGTTATTTAATTTTACTCATGTGTAAAACTGTCAGTGGTGTGAGCAAATCTTTAGATTATGCATTAACTTTAAAGAAAGGGCAAAAATTTATTTTGTTTAACAGCATAGAAGTGTACACATTATTTTCAAAATCACAAAACCCACTTACTATCCATTTAACGTAGCAATGTAGTACATCTAAAATTATAAAAGACCTATACAAAGTATCTTGTAAAATACTTGTACAAAATAGGCATTTGGCTCTGCAATTTAAACTGCATAATGTACACAGGGTTTTCAAGTAAATTAAAAGATGTTCATATGTTTAGTAAAATGTATGGTTTGCAAGAGCATTAGAAAAAAAGAACATTTAATTTAGAACTTCAAGAACTAAAATTTTATTATTACTCATTTTCACTACTTCAAATGTACAAGTAAACTATTCATAGTATGGGTCTTGCAAAGTTTCAAAATGAAGGTAAAAAATATTTTACTTTTACATGTTTCTTCTTATTTTTTTTCTTACATAAAAACATGCTTTAAGAAATCAAACTGCTAAATGTCTTAATTGTAAATTCAAAAAAAAAATTATAATTTGTATTTAAAAATTTGTAATAATATCTAATTTATATGTTTCAATCGTATTTTTTCAAAATCATTATTAAAATATGTGTAATAGTATCTAATTTTTGTGTAAAAACATCTTAACATTTTACAATAAATCAAAGAAAATTGCATTTCAAAAAGTTTGTAAATCTAAAGAATTAAATCACTAAATTTTAGCCAGATTTATTTAAGTAAAAAGTAATATGGCTAGGAAAGAATCATTAAAATATAATATATGGTTTGATTTCAATACAATTACAACTTCTTCAAATGAACAAGGAGTCATCTGCGTTTCTACTCATTTGTTAAGTCTTCAAATCTTGTAAGTTTAATTAACTTTATTCCACTGTTTCTTTGTTTTATCAACTTACTTCTGTAAGTCCCGTGTTGTACTTCTGTGGTATATGGGTGAGTTTTCTTTAGTTCAATTTAAAAAAATTTACAAGGAAACATTTTCACAGTATGGGTCTTGCAAAGTTTTCAAATAAAATATAAAAAAAGATTTTTGTACTTTTACTTAAGTGTACAGCATTTAAAAATAAATACTGCAATAAAATATGTGCTATAGCATCTAATGTATAATTAGTGTTTAAGTAAAAGCATCAAAATTATGTATGTATTTGTATCTTAAGAAAAAAAAACCGTTAACTTACCTTATCAGTAAAAACTTCTTGTACTCTACTTCAGCCTTCTTATCTAATCTCATTCCTATCTAGCGACCGGTTGACTTAAAACCTTCCCCCACCGCCGCAACCGATTGGCTTAAAACCTTCCGGCGCAACCGGTTGCGGGTTGCGCCGGCTGTCGGTGAAGCCCCATATTTCCACTACTAGCGTTTTATTGTTGTTTTGCTAAAAATACAATCTAATTTAGATTTCCACTTGATTTTGTTCGGCAAAAACACAACTCTAAGGTATTCAAACAGACTGAATATGATTATTCAGGATGGCCAACAATCTATGTTATAGAATCCAGATAACCAGTTGACTAGCATTTCTTCCCGTGAGTTCATTTGTAAATACAATATGTGTAAATATTTGTAGTAAACGATGTTCTCAGTTTTCAGTAACTCCATTCAGCCTATTTTGGAATTTTATAGAACATTTTAGCAATCGAATAGTAATCGATAGTTCAATAGAATTAAGTCATTCAGTTGAATTTTACCTTCAACTGTTGCAGTTCTTGTGCAATTGTACAGAATTGCTAGTTCACCAAACGCTTTTCCTGGACCAACAGAACCGATTACTTTGTCCTTTTTCAGTACTTTCAGTTCTCCTTCTGAAAGAAAACATACAGAGTAGATAAAATAATAAGATATAAATTAAATGTAGCACGATAATTAGATATAATTAAAATGTAGCAAAATATTATTAAATATGAAGGGAGAAGAAACTGAGGTCTGGCGTCATGAAAGTTGTGCAACTTGTTCTGTCTAGAATTTTTAGTTTAACATAACTATTTTCAACTCGCTACATCTTTCCCTTAGAGCCATATAAGTAAAATTTAATTCTGAGTATTGCTCAAGAAGAAACCGATCACTAACACCGAACGTCAAAAGTTATCACGATCTGCGCAGTTAAAAAAGGGAAAACATAGGCACGTAAAGCGAATCCTTGGTCTATTGGCGACGGTCCGAGATCAATTCCGAATGGATGGATTCAAGGACAACGCCTGGTACGGCAGATTTGACGTGCACCAGCCCCAGTGTACATGACAATCTTTGGCTGGATCGATTTTCGATCTCACAACCCTCCGTTTGCAATTGTGATTCTTTCATATCCATCATTATAATATAGGGTTGATTTCAGCTTACGTCGAAAAATTGTGACACAAAATTTTACAACAATGAAAAATATTCTTACTCTATGCTCTTAATTCCTCCCATTGAGATTTTCAAATTCTGGCAAATGAACTTATTTTGTCATTCAATTAACAATTTTTCTGCATTTAGTATTCTATTAATCCGTTTTAAAACGACTAAAACCTAACAATTTATTTTAATTCAAAGTATTGATTACATTTATCAGGCATTTACAATAAAATAATCTAACTACCTCTATATTTATTTCCATGCCATATTTACTATTTCTTCCACAATTTAATATCTATCAAAAACTGTTAGCTATTTAGCGACCGAAATAACTTTTTATTATGCATGCAGAAAGTTTTATTCTTGTACGCATCTAGTTTTTAAACAAACTATGAAATAATAAAGTTAACGAGTGCTTTTAAAAGCACGATGCTTGACAGCACAACATTTCATCGAAACCAAATATATTATTCCATTCACTATGAATTATATCAGTTAAGGTTGCCTTCGGAAAAAAACTGCATAAAAAACGACGACTGTGTAATTATTGCAGAAGAAAAATTTATTGCTTTATTCTGGAAGACTGGCAAAAAAAGTTCAAAACATTTCCCAATACAAAAAAAAAATAAAAATTCCAGTATCAAGTTTTGACCTACACTGATGACATTTATTTTTAAAACAAACCCTGTCATATGGAATTTCCAAGAAAATAACATGTTTGTTTCAAATTGCATTAAGAAAAATATCGTATCAATTTAATTTGGCATCCTCCCATAACGATAATGAAGTTCAGAAACATCGCATCCCTGGTGAAAATAAAATATATGGATAAGAAAACTGAGGGCACTACGCAGGAAGTTCCCGTCATGGGAAATAAACTTAAGAGGCATTCATAATCACTCCAAAACTCAAAATACACTTCTACAGTAGTATATTACACTTCTTCAAATACACCAATTCAAAATACGCTTCTACGTATTGTTACTTTGTCTTATAACAAGAATTCAAAGAATATAAAATAGATTATATGGATGAATATATAACCATGTGTATGTATTTGAGCACATGAAGAAAATTATAGAAGCTAGAAAATGTAAAGTTTTATTTCTTTTAAAACTTTATTTTCTGTACCATTAAATGTGATTCTTGCAATTTTTTACAAACGAAGTAATTCGTTTGACCTTTTTGCAATCAAAATTTAACCAATTTGTCCTGAGCAGCGCCGGAAAAAATCATTCGAAAAACTTCGTAAATAATACTAAGTGCGGAACATTATTTTTGAAAATCAATTCCTTCCTATGCACAAATTTATGGCATTTAAGTATTTCGGATCTTTTTCTTGTCGTTCCATACTATTTTTGTATAGAACAAAATGACGTATATTCTTAAATCTTTGGCATCAACTTACACCAAGCGAGTTTAATCTAAGTATAGAACAGTATTGGGATTAATAAAGATTAATAAAAAGAAGTCTGCCACAAATGAGTAAAAGGTGATATTTTGCTGACATTTTTCAACCATATTGTCTATTAAAGCAAAAACGGCTTTACAGCTCCTTTTTTCAAAATTTTGGAAACTTTTTTTTCTAAATTCACCAAAGGTCAGCGAAAATTTCAAATCCATTTTTGTCAATTCAAAACATCAATATTCATCTCTCCATTTTTCGTAATCAATAAACTTATTTTTAGTATAGTAATGATAAGCTAATTGTTACACGAACATCGAAATTGCTATTTTTTATTATTACACAAAAATTATTGTATGCAAGCATACTGTTTTCAAAAGATTTCGTCATGCATGTTATGTCTGTCAAACTCCTAACTAGCGCCTTTTAAAACTTTGAACAAGTGAAATTAATATATGTTTGATTAAAACGATTTTTGTTGTAGAGCAATCTTCCGCTGCAATTTACAAGCAGTACTTTTCTGTGCTATTTACGTCATTTTTACAGACGATTTATTTACAAACAGTACTTTTCAATGCTGTTTATGTCATTTTTACTGTCTTTTTTATTGAACTTTCAAGTTGTTGGATTGGTTCGGGAAACAAATGTGAGTAAACTATTCTTTCAATTACTTCATTATAATTTCTATGCATTTTGGCGTCTATTAAAATTCCTTACTACAGAAACTTTTTTAAATGCATGTGATGTGTCCTTACTTTTTTGAAAAATTAATAAATACCGACCTGCTATTTCATAAAGAAGTTTCGAAAAAGGCGAAGCAAAAGAAGGAAGCTATAAAGGAGATAAAAAAAAACCAGAAAAAATAGAAACCCTGCGTTGAACGTGACAATCTTTCAGTGGAATGCTGAACATTCTAAAGAATTCATGGACCTGCACCTGCACACCATCGAAGACGAGATGGCAGAAAGGGCTCTACTTGTTACTCACAAGTTATGATTCCCAGTTTACAAAACATTCCCCTGATAAAAACGCATTAGACGAAGCTGTCGAAGAGCTATTCGCAGATAGTGCCAGAGATCTGAACGGAGAAGACGACGAAATCGACTTTTTTGGGAGGAATAGAATCGCATATCGAAAAAAATCTTCAAATATCCACAACACAAGATAGGACAACATTGAAAATTATGGTCTCTGGGTACAAATTTCTGATAACACATATGTTAAAGGAACAGCAGCCTAATTTCAGATCTGTTGGATTAAACTATCAGAGATTCAGATTATCAAAATCCCTACATGAATAAAAAGGCTTATAAAGGTTTAGATAGTGCTGTTCTTATGACACACAGTGCTTTTTTTCATTGCATAAGAACTAGAGTTACTACAGAGAAAGATTAAATTCTGAGTCCCATGCCAATTAGCTGTAGATTTTTCTATTTAAACCGAAATTATCGTATTAATCACTCCGCTTTTAGCGTATACTTCGATTTTCTCTCCTATCTCTCTTTCTCTCCTCTATCTCTATCCTTCTCTCTCTCTCATCTTATCTAGAAAATTATAAAATTTAACAATTGGTTTTTTTAATTTTAGTTGATTGTTTTTTAAATAAATGAATATTATTCTTAAAACATATGAATATTCCAAACCAAGCTCTTTTAACTTTCTTGACAAAAAATGTTGTGATCTATTGATATGGCCAATAAAAAATTATTTAAGATAAATACAAATGGCGTTCCATAAAAACTTAGAGTAAAATCATTAAATATCGAGAAATATGTTTACAGAAAAAAATACATCATTCTTTTTCAAAATACCTTCCCTCAGATGATATATGCAACAATCCCATCGTTCAATCCACTTTTCGAAACAAGCAGAGAAGCCTTTTTCTGGAAGTTGCTTCAAAGAACCCTGCACTACTGAAATAACTTCAGAATCTGTATTAAATTTTCTACCACGGAGCTTCTCCTTCAACATCGGAAACATTCAGAAATTGCATGGTGCGAGATCTGGACTGTAATGGGGATGTGGCATGATTTTAATATTGCATTTACTAAGATATTGCTGAACAGAAGTAGCGACATGCGGGCGAGCATTATCGTGATGTATTGTCCAATTCCCTACCAGTTCATGTCGTTTTCTCGATATGTGTTGTCGCAAAATTTTTCAAACTGAAATATAATATTCACCATTTACAGTAGTTTTTGGAGGCACAGCATGCTGATAAATTACATCTTTATGATCAAAGAAAATAATCATCCTAACCTTTCCAGCAGATTTGGTTTGTCGGATTTTTTTCGGAGGCGGACGGTTCGTGTGTTTCCATACACTTATTGCGGACTTGGTAAGGGGATCAAAATGATGAACCCAAGCTTCATCACCTGTTATTACAGTCTTCAGGAAATTCGGATCTATTTCCACTCACAACATTGGTGAATTTTTGTTTGCATTTGTTCTTTAGTAAGGTGAAGAGGGACCCATCTGGAACAAACATGGCGAAGCTGTAAATTGTTGCGTAGAATGCGAAATATCGACGTTTTCGAAATGTTAGTTGATGCCGCTATCTCCTCACATGTCAGTTGCCGATTTTCTAGCAAGATTTTCCACACAGTGTTAACATTTAGATCATTCACAACACTTTCTAGTCGGCCAGGCTTAGGATCCAGTTCTGCAGACGAACGTCATTTTTTAAAATCACCATGCCATCTAAAAATAGTAGACTTCAAATAGTCCTTGCCCGTGACACAGTGAAAATCGCTAGCAAAACTTATGCTAATCATCAAACGTAAATCAAAACATGCTTTCTTCAATTGAGCTGTGATGTCAACTCCGTGAGTGATATCATAGCTTGTCACGCACAATTCCAAAAGAGGAAAAACGCAAAATCCTTTGCTTTCTTCATTCGAGGAGTTATGACGTTAGCTTTACGAGTGAAGAAACGATGAGGGAAAAAACTAATTACTTAATTAAAAAATGATCTAGATTAAATTTTCAAATTCGGGCTTCGAGTTGCATTTACTCCTCTTTATGACTACATGTGTGACAAATGTTAGGACAGTAAGTGGTATAGATTCGTCTGAAGACACAAGGCCCACACATACATAGACACACAAACACTTCCTTTTATAACATTAGAGATCTATACCGATTAAACATCAAACGAGTATATATTGAAAAGAAGTCTTCCCAAACTTTTTTAACTCAACTCACCCTCTCTATCTATTCAAAGATAAATTTTTTCGCCTTTCAACTCCAAAATACTTTATTATCCACTAATAATAAATTGAAAGTGTAGTTGGGCCAATAATTTTTGAATTTCACCGAAATATTTATTGTGAAGCTGGATGCGCAATTCTAGAATTTCGGATAGCTAGTTTGGTAACAAATTAACTTAAAACTTTTATTAGAAAGCTATCTATAAAAAGGAAGTAACAAAAATAAATTGCACAAAGCACTCAAGATTGCTCACTATTATAATAGTAGTTAAGATAAATCATATCAACAAAATTAAAATTAATCACTTATTAGAAAAATGAGCCCGGTGTTCTGCCAATTTGTCTATATAAGGCTCTATTTTCTGTCTCCACAGTCAGCGACTTGCAGTCGGTTCCTCTTTGTACTTGAAAGAATCATCGACAATTTTTCGTTCTAGTTAGTGTGTCTATGATCGAGTTAATAAGTGCTTACTTAAAACATTAAAAAAAAATTCTTTAGCATATTCTTAATGCCTACTCTTGCTTCTCAACGTTCTGCCTTCCCCCTACCCATTTCATGTGGATCCAAGACTGTCCCCCTCCAAGGTTCCTTCAGTGTCCTCTTTAGGAAATTATGTTCTAAACACAATATAAGTGTAATGATTATGTAATTGTACGGTGAACTCGATGCTAGGTTTTTGTATGTAAATTGCTAATTGAATTTACGTCGCACTCGACAGGGTTTTGCGACAGTCCGGGATCAATCCCGAAGGGAAAGGACCATGGACAACACCTCGTAATTTTTGAACCACGGTAAAAAGGCGATTCGATAACTGAATCAGTTTTGCATTGATCGGAATACTAGAAATTAACTGTCTATACAGATTTGTATTAATTCCAAGTCAGTTTTTAGTAAAGAATGTGCATTTTTTTAAAAAGTGCATGAGAAATTAAGTTTTGTTTTCTCACCCGTTATAATTTCAGAAAGAACTGCTACTATCAACCTTTCACTAAAGCAAGTCTCAAAAGCATTGAATTAATAAATTAAAACAATTCCTCAAGAATCCCCATCTTGTATATCCACCTGAAAACCAGAACATGTCCCTTCTCCCAATGAGATTACGACGAATAATTTATTACGAACACAAAAAGGAGCCCGAAGTTGAGACTTATTAATATTCTTTTAAACACAGCCGATGACTCGACGATTATTATTTTCCATGAAAGAATGGCAGCAGCAGTGCCACCTAGCGGCTGCACCCTTTGGCGCGGGATCGGACCTTCACCAGCGCGGTTTTTAAAAGCACCGTAATTGAATTGTCCCTCGCTGCGAGAAGTAATTAATTTCACAGCAGAGCCTTTTACATTTATACCGGTAGATGTTTTATCGCTCCGCAAGTTAGAAGTGATGAAAAGCAGACTTGAGGGAAAATGATTTTCCTCCTAGTTATGCTTCTTCTGCAAGTGAAAGAACGAACACACTTTGGAAAATAAGGTTATTTATCTCGGCAATTGTAGAAAACCCTCGGAATTTGCTTCCCGCCGTAATTAAATAACTGTTCGCTGGGAGGAAATGTTCCATTCGATGTATTATTTTGTGAATCCCTCGGGGAGGACACATATTAAACGAACTATTTATTTTACTTAGTCGGTGTAAGAATTTCGGAATTAATTTTCAAAAGGGAGTACTTTGAGTCTGGTTTATGGTAAATAAATGCTTCGAGTTTGGGGTTAAGCAAACACAAATGATGGAACTCTCTTTAAAATCGCTATACCACAACAAGAACAATAAATCTTTAGTTAAATAAAGCTTTCAAAGTGCTGAGGATTTTAGTGAGTTAAAATTATGTTCGACACATATTTTTTTATTTTTTTGGAAGAAAGGATTATACTCCATAATCTCTCTCTCTCTCTCTCTCTATATATATATATATATATATATATATATAAAGAGGGAGAGTATGGAGTATAATCCTTTATTTAAAAAAGAAAAGATGGAATTAGGTATTATACCCATTAAACACTGCCGCACATAGGAATCAAATTAAACAATGCTATGAGAGATTATTTCAGTGTGACTGAAACGATGCACCACGAGAGGAATAAAATATCAGCTAATAACTTACATCACACAATTTGATCTTTTGTCTTTTTCACGTTTTGCGTTAATTTCCTTCGAAGATAATTTATTCTTGTGGAACAATTGGAGAGAGACTGCATCGAAAACATGACCTAAACGTTTACCTACTTGCATTAGTCATGTTTTCGGCGTCAGAAAACGAAAACTAAAAGAATGCTAAACTTGTGAATAATTCTATAGACGACATGCTGTAATTGCGTTCAAGTGACAATCCAAGTTAGGTCCCTTTCAGGACAAAGCAGGAAATCATCGTTGTATCTTTCCACAAAAATACAATACAATACATATCACATTTAGCTCTAAAATGAAAAGGACTTCAAAAGGCGCAATTGTGCCTAATCTTGGTGTCGATGATCCAAACGCTGTTTTAAGATTTGAAAAAAAAAGGGCCAGAAAATGAGAAGAAAAACGACATATTTTCAATGACATTATTTTGACTGAATTCATCCATCGGAGGCATGTGGGAAAGAAGGATCGGTTCTGTATCTAGGCACTGCTTATGACAAAAATTAACCAATCAGAGTAAGTAGCTATCGGAAACTAAAATCATCGGCCGTTCATATTCCCTGGGTGGCTTCTTGTGGTAAAAATCAAGAACGTTAAAAATCAAAACTGACATTCCACCGAGATTTAATTTAAAAAATAGTTTCTTTTTCACGTTTTATAGTTTCAGTATTAATTAAATTAATTTTTTTATCCAGGAATTCCGCTATTATGGGTTTTTGCGCGGATACAACACCACTTTAACTTCCATAAAAATATTAAAATTCATGTGTATTACAGCAAAAACCAAACCATCTCATAGTGTGACCTGCAAAAGGAAGTATGCAGCTCAACATGAGTCTGCTGCTGCAATTTCATCGTCATTCTAATTTTGGTTAAGTATCTTTATTATTTATATAAATAATAGAGTGTTTGTTTGTACATTGAATATTTTCGAACCCTTTTTAGTTTTATATCCGTTTGGAACGCTTCTGATACCAAATCCGCCTCTTGCCCGTTCAATGTCTATTTGTATTGTGTGTGCCATTTACACGTTCACACGGTTTAATGTATTTTCGTGAAACTTTGCATACTGTGAGTGCTTACCTTCATTTAGTGACTAAACGTGGTTGTGTAAGTCTGTCTGTCCGTCTTTCTGTTCTATGTTCGATTTTGTGTTTGTACAAGCATCACATGAATTTTATTTCAGATGTTTTACTACAGTGTGCTTTAATTTATACATCATATATTAGTTTATTGAATGCAATATCAAACATCTTTATTTTTATATTTAGATAATTTTCATGGCTAAAACACCTAAATGTACTTAAATCAACCATAATTTGTTAGTTTTGGAAAAACGGTAATGTATATTGAGTATTACGATTACTTGAATTGCTTTACTGGTACTGCTAAAAAGCAATTATTTTTCGGAATTTTTTTTTTTTTGTGTGGAATTTTAGTTCTGATACTTTATTTATTTTGAGTCGTATTTTAATTTTTTTCCCAATGTAAACGATTTCCAAATACTTGGAACAGACGATATTTTTCAACGAACGAGAGTGAAACGGAAAATCGTGTTGGTTGATCACGTGCAATGATATTTTCTGTAAACAGAAAGGGTGTGATGTATGTCAAATGAATGGATTTGCATGTGGATATGGATGTGTAAGATTTGTGTCCAAAGTAAATTGTAGAAATTATAAAGATAGCGAAAGGTGTTAAATTATTATTTTATTCTACGAAAGACATAAGTAATTACATATTTTGATTATCTCTTCAATCTAGAGTTAAACAATTCAAACCGAGTAAGGTCGGGTATTTTGCTAGTAGGCTTATATGTTTAATCATTTCATTTTATTTTGCGTTATGTGTTTATTAATTTTTAGTTTTTTATATTTTGCTGGAAATTGGGTGTGATAGTTTTCTGCATTTGCGCATTCATTACAGCTTTAGATCTTCGGAATCAAAAGAGTTTAAGAATAAAAAAAGAACCTGAAACATGAATCTTGATTGGATAATTTTTTGAAGCATGCTGTTTTTTTTACGTCAAGTTTTTTCGGTTTCTCTTTTTAACGAATTGAGCATTGCTGAAGTTTGGATCAAGATTGAAAATTTTTCTTCAATGTTAACATTTTTGAAATAATACATTCCATAATTATATCTCTGTTTCTTAACAAAATGGCTGCGGTAAAGTAGAACAGGCATTTAAAAAGTGATAAGATAGTTCATTATACATGCTGTAATAGAGCAAACATTTGATTAAAAATCACTCCTTTGTTTCATGGATTTTCTCAAACTACATCTATTCATAATTTTAGTTTATCAACGAAATTTACACACCATTACTTCTAAAAGTTTAATATTTTATTGGATCTACGAAATCAAAACAGTTTACGAATAAAAAAAAAGCCTGAAACATGACCCCTGATGAGATCATTTTTTGAAGTATCACTTCAAGAGCTTTGATTGAAAGAAAAATAATCGTTTATAACGCTATAATTATTAATTCGATTATTTTAGTAGCATAAAAACATCAAACAGTTTTTTAAATTTAACAGAGATTTGAAACTCATTCAATAATATACAATAAAACATTTCTTCAATAAGCTGTAGGTTAAAATAACTGAAAACCAGAATAAAAAATATTTGATTTAAATGCAATAAATAAGAAAAATAAATAAAGTGAAAAGATTGAAGTAAAATAAAATATATCCAGATAGTGATATGAATCTCTCAAAAATTCAAGAATTTCTTTATGAATAAAATATTGTACTAAAAGTCAGGATATTCTTTGATGTTTACATACAATAACTCCACACTCTTTGGATTACCTTACATATTTTATTATGTTTATACGAGACTCGGTTTAGAAGCACTCGAAATTGATTCCAAGAATGCTAGATATTAGGGTAGAGTTGATAACAAAAACTAGGTATAAGGGTTGATACAATTCGTATCTAGAATATTGAAATGACAGGATGATGGAATATAGACACGAAGCAAATACTATCTCCAGACAATGTATGAAATATACTAGTCTCTATAGAGGAATTTTTTGGGAGAGGAGCATTTTTATGATTGACGTTTTTAAGGGATATTATTTCTTTTACCCACTTTGTAAAATGACATTTTTTCTTCTGGTGGAAGTATAATGTTTTAAAGTTATTGTCCTACACATATAGTAAGTTCTTGAATACCGGTTATACTATATATATAATTTTGTTTTCTAAATTAAAATTTTTGTTTTCGAAAAAGAAATTGTTTGGTTTATAAATTATTTCGAGAACAGAATTGGAAGTAAAAAATGTTTTTAATAAATTTGATTCTAAAATATAGTAATCCATTCAATGCGATTCTCAATCCAAATAAATACTCTGAGCCATGTCGTTTCTTAGTACCCTTTTTTGGCACTTAATGATTATTTTATACAAAATTCTAAATAAATAGAACTAAATACAGCAATTCAAACAGTGAAATGTAAAAATAATACTTATTTTCACATTTTTATTCCATTACTTTGGTTATATATATCGTGTACGTTTTATTTGAGTGAACCCTCTGAATCCTTTCACGGGTTTAACTCTACAATCGCATATCCGTTCTTCATCCTGCAGTTTTCCCTGCATAACTTCTAACCAGTTTCGACCTCTTTGAACTATAGAATATTTCCTGTGATCCTTCAACTCATTGATGGTGTTATTTAGCATAAAGGGACTCAGTTTTGAAGCATTCGAAATTGAATTAAGAATGCACGATGACAAATTGGAGTTCATAGCAATGTGTTGAGGGATAAACGCAGTACTGCGCTAATTGGAAGTCTTGATACGTTTATAGGTTAATCCTGTCACAAACATTAAAATCCATTTACTACCCATGAAACATCACAAACTTATGAAGGCTAATTGAGTCTTCATACATTGGTTTGAAGTGAGTACGATGATATGAGAGACTCCATTCTGGCAAGTCATGGAATAAAGGCTCAAACTGTTGATTTCAATGAGTTTTTTCTTAGAATGATTTTTTAAATCAATGTCACCTATGAAGCGATCCACCGCTGAATTAGATTTGCAAAATGTTTGCTTGGTTTAGTTATTGCAAGAGAATACGCCTCCGTGAGTTAAGTTGATGTTAAATTTAACCTTATTTCTAGCACAAAATTACACTAACGTCATTACAGAATGACGGCAATGTTCATCGCACATACGTTAAATGAACAGTAATTTCGGTTCGATGAAATAAGTTCCTGTGTCTCGGTGACTCACTTTAGACAGGTTTCACTGAACGGTATAGCTGCTTACGTTATGCCGTATAACAGTATCGATAAATGCAGATACGAGGTATATAGATATGTAAAAGTATATAAATTAGGTATATGTATAAAAACTCAATACCTTTATCTTTAACGCACTTTATTTATATTCCCTTTTCATTTCTCTATCGAGTTCCTCGGCTTGATTTATTATTAATCAATGCCATCGTATTCTTGTGAATATCACAAGTTAAATTTTATGGTTGTGCACTTTTAAGACTCTCTGGTTGCCCTTTCACATTTACTTTTCTCCCTTCGTACTTAATCCTCCATGGAACTCGAATATCTCATTACTGTCCGCTATCCGTAATTCATTTTCATGATGTCGTTATTAAGTCTCAATACATTTTAAAATTCTCAACTTTTAAGTCTTAATTACTAGGTCCAAGACCATTTTGTTCAAATACGCGATACATAGAGAAAATATTCATCGTATTAGCATAGGCTCAGATTTCTGGAACTTTTCATAATGTTTTGAATTCCAATGTAACTGTTTCAGCATTTCGTTAGAGAAGAATAGGTAACATATAATATATGTTTGATTTTTGTATGGTGAAATGAAAAATGATTTACATCGAATACAAGACGTTTGACGAGATTTGTAACGGTGTGTTTTTAAATTCACAATATAATATTTTTTTACCTGCAGAAACATAGAGGTGGCTTCCCACGTCTCCTTCCCTGATGACCAAGGTCCCTTTGACGAAATGTTGGGAGTACATGCAGTCTACAATCTCTCTGACCTGAGAGCTGTCCAGATTCTTGAGGAAATCGTTCTCCATTATGGCGTCTTTGATGAGTTGTTTCGACCTGTGAAGCATACAATTACCATTTGAGAACCTAGCTCATCGCACTTGAAATTCACACAACCCACGATTTAAAGAGACTAATCATACATTTCAGTTTACTAGAATGAAACAAATTACCGTTTAATACTCAATAACGATGAATAGATTATATTGAAGACAAAAACTTCAACATTAAACCATCTATTAATGTTTTTTGAAGTAAGGTGCAAAATGGAGGGCATGTGTGTATGATATTGGCATTGGTAATTTTTAACAAACGTCACACTGGAGCAACACAATGAGTTATTGGTGAAAGTCAGGGATCAACCACGAAGAGAAAGATCTAACAGATGTGTATGAGTGTGTGTGTGTGTGTATACACTACCCTAAAATAATGGACCGGACAGCAAGATGTGATGGTATAAGGCGAAGAATACATGATTTAATAGGAGGATGGTCCCACACGTTCTGCAATTACACTAGGAACCCTTCTTACTTTCAACACGATTTCGATACACAGCTTTGAGTAGTTGTGTCCATTCCTGCTGTAAGAATGTCGCCAGCTCAGTTAATGAACCGGGGCCGTGATCGTATAGATACATTTAAGATAATGGAGTAGATTTCGGACGTGGTTCCCTGGTCCGTAACCGTCGCTCTAACGCGTCCCACAAATGTTCTATGGGGTTTAGGTCGGGACTCTGAGAAGGCCAGGGAAGATGTTTTACATCCATATCTTGATACCACTGCTTGACAGAGGCTGCAACATGACATGGAGCATTATCATCCTGGAAGTTACAATCGTCCATTCCATACAATTGCCAGAGAGTAGGAAGGACATGATAGTCCAAAATGTCCATGTAGGCGTCGGCGCTCAATAGACTAAACTCAAAGTCTAGGAACCAGGAACAACATTCAAAAGTCCCCCGGCCATAACACGAAAAACACCCCCAAACAAGCAGTCGGATTTTATCCAAATCCGCTGGAGTCCGGTCCTTTATTGTAGAGTAGTGTATATAGTACATATATACATATCAATTATCAAGTGTTTTGGTCTGTGGCAACGTTTTCTAATTTCAAACACCGACTCAACGAAGAAAAATGTTCGCTGTTGTGTCTATGTAAGGAACCAAGTATATTACAAATTTCTAATGTAGGTAAGTTGTCAAATAACGTCGCACCGGAGCAACACAACGGGCTATTGGCGACGGTCTGGGATCAAAACCGAAGGGAAGATCCTAGAACAACGCGTCGTAATTCAAACCACGGTCAGATGACGAGGTCAACACCAGATCTGGTACTCCACTCTTAAAACTTCCACACCATGCCAAAGTGGGGAAATTTGAGGTCATGATGGATTTAACGTGCACCAGCCACCGTATACACGACGATCTTTGGATGAGCATAGTTTCAATCTCGCAATCCATTACTATTCAAACTAGACCTACCGCGACCCTTACAAACTTCTAAAGTGGACTGTACCGCGAATGGTGCATTTAGGAGCTACTCTGAAATTCAAAACTACTAAAAAACATTTACTAAAACAGCATAGTTACGTGACACTGACCATCAAACTCTGTTTTAAAGCTAATTTATCACACTTGTAGAATAAGAATTCCAATTACGGTTAAAGGTAAAATTAAATTACTAGTAAACGTGAGTGGGAAAAGTTGCTACCGCACAAAAGTATTAACGAAGAAAATTGAATTGGAACAAATCGCACGCTCAAACTCATGTGCTCTAATTGTTCTGATTTTGTCAATACTTAAAACAAAGTTCCCAAAATGGACACTATAACTTCTGTGGGTTTTGAAGGAATCTTGAGGGGTATTGAAGGGAGTATGAGATTTTTGAAGATCAAGAGTGGGTAATAGGATGCTAAAAATATATATTTTGAAACCAATGTTTAAAGTGAACACTTATCCATTTGACCATACGGACGCATTCACTACTGATGCATGATCGCAAATATTATTCTTTGTTAAGTACAAGTTACAACTAAAAACTGAAAGACAGGTCTTAATAAAACGAGCATAAAAATGTATTTTGTATTAGTGTCTTAGTCTTATGAAGTAGTAGTCTTTCGTCTTACAAAGGTTTTTACAAGTGCAGTGACAGAGTAATCTGTGAACGTTACATTTTAAGTTTTGCTAACAATACTATAATTAGGTGAAAAGACTTAAATCACTATTAGTCTTTCCGAATTGTCTGGTGAGCTTGATGTACTGAAAATGAAATACCTTACAATTCTAATGCTTTAATCATGGCCTATTGCATACTAAGGATATTACTGTAAAATAACTTCTCATTTTACACACATTTGTATAAATATTTTGTTGAAATTAAAAAATTATTGGCACATCGTAACTAGCAATTTATGGTAGGTTAATATAGTTTGCCAGCGGACAAAAATAGTTTTTGAAGAGGGGTTCTTGAGAAAAAAATTTTGGAAAACGATACCCTTAAGATTTAAAGAAAATATTATTTACTCTGTTCCAGTTGGATAGTATTTATATTATAAACACCACTTCACAACACTTGCACTTAATTCCATTGTTGAAAACTTTATATTTCTGTCCTCTTTTACGTTACGAAACTATTTCTGTAGATCGATATTATCAGCACATAATTTTGATTGTTAAATGAAATAGTGGAGATTAAAAAAATTACTTTAATTTCAGAGAATTAATTCATACTTTAATTTCAGTCAATTAGGCATTTGAAATATATTGAACATAAAAATCTTCATTACCATCACATTTCAACAATAAACCTTCTGCGTATCAATCTAAATTAGTTGTTTAAAAATTTACACTTCAAATTAATTGTGAGTGTTACATTCCTAGTATGTTTTATTCATGAAAATTGATTTCTTAAGAAGAATTTTTTACCGACGGATGTTACTTAATCTTTTCATCTAGAAACATTCTCAATTGAGTTCTTAAATAAATTTAAATAAATCTAATTAAATTGAATACTTAGGAGGTTTTTTTTTTTAATTCTAAAGCAAGCAGTATACTGTAGCAAAGCAAAGTATTATTAATGAAGATAAGTTTTTATAAATGATAGATTCTCCCCTGGCAAATTTCCTTTAAGATGATCCCAAGTTAATTAAAGTTAATCATCAAAACGAAACGGTCTTAATAGATTGGAAATAAATAATTTTCTGGGTTCGTAGTTCAGATGCTCTTTTGTATTTGCTCATAGGTACATATATGTTTGCGGATCAAATGATATAAGACAGAATTTCGATCCTTGAAGAAAGTTGGTGGTCTTTTGTAATGCCATGGTGGTGTTAATTTTATATGGAAATGGTAGCTTTAATTTGTACTACAAAACTTTTTCAATCACTCATTCGCTCAGATTCAGATTGAACTGGTTACCTGACCGTGGTTTAAAATTACGAAGTGCAGTCAATCTTTCCCTTTGGAATTGATTCCGGAACGTCGCCAATAGCCAGATGTAATTTTCCAGATCTAAGTCAATTCAACTACCAATCTATCACTCATTCAAATGGACTTTAAATTTTGCTGACATGTCAATAAGAATGTAATAAAAGAATCATAAAGAACCAGATTGCTATCTTCTCTGCTCTCACAAATCAAAATTTAAATGAGGAACTAGCAAAACTAGAGAAATAACAAAACGTACGATAACTCGAAAGATGATTAAACGAGAGATTATTGCCCGTTTTCTGTGAAAACTGCTCCAGGCGCATAGTGTTCATGTCTGTTGTCGTAGAAACGGATCTTATTCTATTTTTCCATAGGGTGCTTGAAGAAATGTACAAGGTCTGCCCGAAAAGTAATAGCCATATTAAATGAAACAAGAAGCATTGTCTTTGGGATATTTGGCACCTTGTCTTTTTCAAAGTTGGTACCCTGGGATCGTATATTATTCTCCTAGCGTCTCTTTTGCTTTTAAAAACACTGTTCAAAGTCTATTGCTAAAATCGTCATCAGCAACTACGTCGTATTTTCCTGAAAACAGGCTCTAAATGAAATCTCTTCCTTTTTACAGATGATTTTAGTGGAAGGGCTGATATCGCAAGGGGTAAGACACATGGGTGATTTGACGTGAGAGAAGTAATGAATGGGTGCCGCCATATAATAAGATCCTTCGTTAAAACCTCAAACACGGTCATTTTGGAATCCTCAGAGCATTTTCGAACTGTCAGTATTCGATCTTTGTTGATTGCAGAACGCACATGTTCTCAGGTTTTCAGCTCGTTGAAGGCCTAACAAAACGCAGAACAGCTTCTTGTCCTGTTTTCAAGCGGCTGTAAGACATTCTTATTTGCGTTGTACTAATTACGTCGTGCATGAAAGCTTTCCTAACCATTTCAATGGTTTTCGTTTACAAATTTCAAAGTTTAATGCAAAATTTGATGCAAATTCGTACTTTTACTCGCTTGGCCATTTTAAATGTTACCGTCTCACAGTACATAAGTTCACTCAAGGGCGTTTAGTATACAACTGGTAAGTCCAATGGGTCCGTGACTAAAACACATGCTCACATCAATGTCCCCTCGACTTGACTTCCAAGTTACATCTTCCCCGTACAAGCCATTCTCGTTGTATCATTAATAACTGCCTACTTACGGGTTTTCTTTTCATTGATACTTGTAAATTACATGTTTCCAAGACCAACATTCACTCACACACGAAAAACAAAATCAAATTAAATAATCCCTGAGGAAAGTTATCCCACTTAAATTAAACCAGTCCTGTTTCTACAGTGAACCACCACCACCCACACTTGGTACCGGGAGTAGGGATACGACATCGATGTCGATGTTTTTGTAACATCGATGTTTATACCTGGCGATGCTTTTACGTTGTCGATGTTTTATTTCTAAATGAAAAAAGTACCGTTATAAAATTTTTAAAAATAACCAAGTTGTATAATTTCCATAATCACCAAATTGAACATACTTTTAGACCAAAGTGACCAAGGATGAAGGGTCTGAAAGTAGGGATGCGAAATCGATGTCGATGTCTTCTAAACATTGATGTTCTAGAAAAAAACATCGATGTAATGGAGCCGATGTCGCATCACTAGTTGCTAAACCAGTTTTAAGAAATGAGGGAAAAAGTTTAAATACACTGAATTTTAAAAACATCGATGGTTTGGAGGTGATGTATTATCAACATCGATGTTTTAATTTTCAACATCGATGTTTTGCTGTCGATGTCGCATCAATATTTGGTAAACCAGTTTTAAGAAATGGGAAAACAAATTTAAATACACTGAATTTTAAAAACATCGATGTTTTTGGGTCGATGTATTATCAACATCGATGTTTTAATTTTGAACATCGATGTTTTGCTATCGATGTCGCATCCCTAACCGGGAGCTGTTCTCCTGGTGGACAAACAGTTTTGTATTTAATACTCACTTAAAATCTTTCTCGTGCTTCAGTACTTGGAAGTCCTCGAAGGCATGGAAGCAGGCACTCTCTCCAGAAACTCCCTGTTTCTTGGTGAGGGGTATGTGGCGACCATAACGATTGGACACGCGGAGTTCCTTCGAATCCGTAATGCTCGATAAGATGTCCGGTGCTCCTCCGCATACGCTCGAGCTCTGCTGCAAGACATCCTGAAAACAGAACAAGAAATAAATACTCAGCTTCATCGCGTATCGTTGATAAAATGTGGGGCTATTCAAATCATTCAACATGTGTTGAAGTTCTACAAATTCCATCTATGAATCGCACTCGTTCGTGTCAATCACGTTATGAAAGATTGTATCTCAAATTTTGAAATTCGCGCGTGCAGACTTTTTTTCTGACTCACCAGGTAACAGCACGAGCTGCACTTTGAAAAGACGACTATGCAGCAGAAACACTACCTAGTTCTTTTGAAGCAGGATTAATTTTTTTTTTATGTAATACTTTGAGAAATACAGTTCTTTGAACCCGAAGAATCATTTGGACACATTTGTAAATAAGCGTCCAATGGTTAAGGTTACAGTACAAGGAGGTATTCAGAGGGAACCATGTCCCTCCCCAAAATGTACTCGATTTTACAAAAACAAATGCTTACTCATGCAAATTGCAGTTTTCTTGAATCTTGAGTAGGAACAACGTAGAAAGATCTGGAATTAGTCACAAATATCTGTAGACAAAATGAGCATTTAGCATTACAGCGATTGGATCGGTTGCCGAAACAAGCGAAGAGCCCTTATATGTGCTGAGTGAGCGTCTATGAAAGGGACAAGGCAAGAATAGCTTCATGCATGGCTTCATATATGTTGTGGATGGAAGGGCAAATTAATAAGTGTTCATCGACAAGAACAAACAATAATTTATTTAGACTGATGAAATGAAAAGCTTAATCATCGTACATACAGAGGTAAATAAAGCTTCTAGAAGATCTTGCGATCATAAAAGATATATAAAGAATTCGTGTGCTCATACATATATAATTACACTCAGCGATTAAGGTCAAAGATATCAGAGCATCGGTAGGACTGCAAGTGAATACACTGAATGGTAATATTTCTGTTCCTGTTCTGGCATCGTACATTCGCTTAGACGCATGGATTCAAGGATGTATTCAAGTCAAATGCCATGAGGTTTCCCCGAAATCTATGCAAAGCAGAGTTCCAACTATTTGTTCTTTATACAAATCTACAACGCTTTTCTCTTTCGTATAAAAGTTCCATACCACTTAAGTGAGAGTAAAACAACTTTTAACACCTCTTGACATTCTTATACTTCTACAGCTCACTTTTAACAAAAATTCTATACACGTATATCTTTGAATGTAATATATGTTGCATACATCTCACCTATGAGACAAAACTAGAAAATAACAAAAGGTTACATTAAGGTAACTACTACAAAAGACTATTGTGAAGGGAGGGATGTATTAGGACTGCCCTTTTTCTTAAGTTCTCTTCCTTAAAACTACCCTAATCAATTCGTAAAAATGAGAAATCTCGGCAAATACTCTCGCACTTATAGTTTACCTACGAATAATATTTTACTTGTAGCGCTATTGTACCAAGCATGTGACATTTTCGAACTTCGCCATTTCTAGGGAAATGATGAAAATTTTTAATTTGATAAGATATTATTCATGATTAAGTGTTTTAAAAGTGAATAAATTTTTTCTTGGCAATTCCATTTATGCCACATGGAGTAGTAAAACAACTTGCTTTAAAATTTAATGTCTTCAGGACAGATAAAGAAAACGTAACCTATTACCATTTTTTTTAATGATATATCTATATGACAGCACTTCTCTTTTTTTTGTAGGAAAGTATTGTTTTCATAAAGCTTTTAACATATTTAATAAGTTTCTTAACTTTTCCTTGAACTCGTAAAATAAACCACGTTGACTTTCTGTAGCTAAAACAAAGAATTTTCAATATTTAAAAATTCTTTAAAAGGATTATTTTAATATTAATATTTTATCAAAAACGAGGAAATTCCTCTTAAAATTTGCTTTATTCTAAATTGCTCGTGGGTTTCAATTGAAAACTTTGTGATGTTGTTGCGTCTGAAGAACAGTTATTAAAATTTATTGAAAAATAAATGTTTAATATTATTTATTACACCAGAAAACAAAGAAATAAAAGCTTTTGTGAAGACATTAATGGCCCGGTGCACACATTCGGTTTTTCAACGTGCTGCGCCGCTGCGGCACCGAAGCCCAACTATGCACACATAACCGTGAAATGCCATTTAGTACTTATTTCGCGCCATTTGCGACAAATATTCTATCGAAAAAAACGTTTTTCTTTCGATTACTTGGTGTACAAAAAGTATATTTTGAAACAAAATAGACGTTACTGGATACAATCAGTTATTAATAATTATTTATATTCCATTTATTTATGAAAACAAGGTACTTCAAAACTCAGGCGCATATACGGCGAGCTGCGGCGCAGTGGGGAACTGCGGTACAAATTGCACGCAAGTTGGACGTGCGTCGCCGCAGCGGCGCGGCACGTTGAAAAATCGAATGTGTGCACCTGGCCTAATTCGTGATAGTTTTTTATATCATGATCTCGCATAGTTGCCACATATTACAACTAAAAATTGAACAAAATTTTAAAATACGAAAATATTTCCTATTGAATCAAATAGAAAATATAACTGCACGAGAACAACGACACAAGTTTCCGTTCATTAAAAAAATATCGTCTGTCCTAAATATTCAGAAATCGTTTATATTTTGCAAAGAAAAAATAAGGCTCGAAATAAATAAAGTAGTATCAGAGTTAATTTTTGGAAAAATAATTGGCTTTTTCAGGATTACTAGTAAAAAAAATCCACTTAATCTCAAAACTCAATGTACCTTCCAGCTCCTCCAAAACTACCAAATTTTAGTTGATTTAAGAACTGTTATTCTGAAATTTTAACATGAAACTTATCTAAATATGTAAGAAAAGTAAATTAAAATTATGTATTCAACTAACTTAAATATTGTTTGTAAAATATAGGACATTGTATTACAATATGTTGAACAAAATTTTTGTGAAACTCGTAGAAACACACAAACACAAAACAGATTTAAAACGGGAATACAGACAGACAGACGAAGTTCAGTCATTAAATAAATGTACTCACAGTATGCAAATTTTATAAAAATACACTCAGTCTTTTGGATATAGTGCGGGCTCAGGTATACAGACCGATAGACAGACAGACATCAAACGTGCGAAACAAAGATTTTGCATTAAAAGGGACCAGTAAATAACTTAAAATGGATCATAAATATTCAATGTACAAACAACATTCCATTTTTAAATATATTGAATTAACCTAACGTTTTTGAAAAATTGTAATCGGTTAACCTTGTTTTTCGTCTGTACTGAAGAAATTTAATTTTAAAACTAGCTGCTATTTCATGTGAGGAATGGAATTTTCTAGATCAAAAATTTATTTGCTTGAATAGAAATTGATCAAGAATATCGAATCAATATGAACTGTCGGCCTTTCGTAATTACGGTTGATTTCGTAAACATCGCATTCTCTGTAGAAGAATGCCACAATTCAAAAAATATTTATTGGAAAACTGTCTGCAATAATACAATGTTAGTTTGTCATTTTTATAGGAAATAAACAGAAAAGGCATTCACAATAATTCCGAAATTGAATATCAACGATTGTAATAATCATCTTACAATCAAGTTTAATAATAGATTTCGTTTTACACTATATAGCAATGTATGTTTCAGCGCGTTTGCATGGTTAGTTTTAACTTTCGTTTTTTGGTTGAATACCAAGCTTTTTATTTTGGTCTTTCATTAATTTACGTATTTGAATCACAAAAGTTTTACCACAAAAATTTTGTGATTCAAAATTTGTTACGTATTTGAATCACAAAATACCAGGCAAAGATAGTTGCAGTTTTAGCGCACTCCTCTGACAGTGAGTTATATTTTTATATATTTTTTTAATTGTTGTGTGTGCATATATATATATATATATATATATATATATATATATATATATATATATATATATATATATATATATATATATATATATATATATATACATATACAGGGTGGTCCCGAATTCATGGTACAAACTTTAATGGTAGGTACAGGACATTGTAACAATGATTTATTGTATAGGAATGTATAGTCGCAAGTGACGCGGTGAGGCGAAAACAGGGGAAATAACGGCCGAAAGGAAAAACAAAGATTTTATTGAAAGCGTTGTTGACAAGTGTCATGTTTACAGTAATTGTTCAAAATTGCGTCCACCAGTATCGATACATGCTTGACAGCGTCGGTGGAGCGATTGGCGTACACGTTCAAAGATGCCTGGTATTTCACGCACACCTGCAGCAGCTACAGATAAGCGAGCGACGAGATCCTCATCTGAGTCAACTGGAGTCTCATAAACAAGATGCTTTAGATGTCCCCATAAAAAGTAATCGAGGCTCGATAAATCGGGAGATCGGGGTGGCCAAGGGACTGGTCCACCACGCCCAATCCATCGAGTACCAAACGTGGCATTCAGGTAATTCCGTACATCAATGCTGAAGTGTGCTGGCGCCCCATCGTGCTGAAACCACATGCGGTTACGAAT
Source organism: Metellina segmentata (assembly GCA_947359465.1). NCBI lineage: Eukaryota > Metazoa > Arthropoda > Arachnida > Araneae > Tetragnathidae > Metellina > Metellina segmentata. The sequence continues at coordinate 32,167,341 of OX375875.1, forward strand.
GGCGATCGGAACATCATGCAGCAGTTGTGGTAACACTTCTTTCAGAAAAATAAGATAGCTTCCGCCAGTGAGCCGCGTGGGTTGTAAGTATGGGCCAATCAAAAAGTCGTTCACAATACCAGCCCACACATTAATACTGAAACGTTGTTGAAACGCATGTCGACGCGTTGCATGTGGATTATCGGTTGCCCACACATGGGAATTGTGCGCATTAAAGACACCCTCGCGTGAAAATGTCGCTTCATCTGTAAATAGCACATAATCTACGAAATCCGGCTGCAACGCACATTGCTGCATCACCCACAGGCAGAAGTTCACGCGGCGAGGATAATCTGCCGGATTCAATGCTTGTACTTTCTGAAAATGGAAGGGGTGTAAGCGATTTTCGTTTAACACTGCATACAGTCTGATGACTCACACCTACGTCACGCGCAACAGTTCTTGTGCTTGACTCGGGTCTATCAGCCACAATGTTCAAGATGCTTTCTTCCAGCCTTGGAGTGCGTACAGCTCTTACTCGACCAGCGCCATGTCTGTTGACGTCGAACGCACCTGTTTCACAAAGTTGACGATGTAACCGATGAAAAATTCTATGATCCGGCATTCGTCGATCAGGATACTCCGCGCGATACATTCGTAACGCAGCTCTGCCGTTACCATTTGCACGGCCGTACATGTAATGCATGTCTGCTTTTTCTGCATACGTAAAGTCACCCATCGTCTACGGCAGCACAATTGTGAATGGCGCTTTTCCCTACTGCGATGCATCATGTTCAACAGCGGCTAGACATCTACTGCCCTCTACCGGCAATGATACCAACCGATCACTCCATTTCTCTTTCCTTTTATTTCCCCTGTTTACGCCTCACCGCGTCACTTGCGACTATACATTCCTATACAATAAATCATTGTTACAATGTCCTGTACCTACCATTAAAGTTTGTACCATGAATTCGGGACCACCCTGTACACGTTGACTGTACAGGGTGGTCCATACTCAAAATTGACAATACAAAAAGACTGGACCATACTCAAAATTATTTTCGCAATACTTCAATGCTCAATGCATTGACAAAATAAGCTCCTCGTCTAGATTCTGACATTCTAGGAAACAGTATGTCCAAGTTTGGCCATTAGGGTTCATGGTTGTTAAAATGCTACGTTTATTATAGAAAAAAAGCAAAGAATTCGTTCGATATAACGGATCGGAAGTTAAATAATAGTGCCGTAAATCGATGGTTTCTATTACTGTGCAATCATTTTCAATAATTTAGAGTTCGATCGTATCGCCAAACTATACGAGTAGAAATGGATAAAATAAAATTTAAATCATTTTCACTTGAGAGTTCAGAGGGGTTCTTTTCAGACTTATTCTGAAGAAAGTTTTCCATTCTTTTTTACCTTAATCCTATGCAACTTTTGTTCAAAATGGGTTCAGACTTTTGATCGGTCAGTAGGGTAATAAAAGTTATAGAGCTTTATATTCATGTTATGTTAGTTAGAGATTTTATCTTTGTTTATTGAACATGTTTGATCACACAGTTAAAACATAGTAAATTAGACATTACAATCTATGCGCTGTAAAATATCCTATACAAATAAATTGGGTAAACGATTAAAGCAATGTTGTAGGTTAATCTAATGTATCATTCTTTTGTAACTTCAATTTTGTTTATAGGAAAATCATAAATTTCCCAAAAATATAGTCGTGGTGGTATATTATCCTTGTGGAATTAGAATACAGTAATAAAATATCCCTCTAACAAACAAAGGGATAAATAATAATACTTAGTATATTACCAATAGAAACAACAGCATTTAAAATACAAGCGAATAAAGAAAAACAATCACAATATTATTTTTCAGATGACCTTGGGGAAATCAATTTGGAGAATGTAGTAAACTCGCCACAGGTTATTGGTTTAAAATAATGTAACCAATTCGTAATCGCTTTCGGAGCGATAAACTTGAAGCCAGAAATTATCTTAAAGATGTCATGTATAGGATGTATACAATACATGTAATACATTGTTTACATTTTTCTTGCCGACTAATTTAATGGGTAAATAATCTCGCAAAACGCCATATGAAAAGCGTGGTTTCAAATGTCACTTTCCGCACTACACATCGTGGTAAAGCTATTAAGGAGGAGGGTAAATTGTCCTCAGTTGTTTTAACCCTCCAAATGGTTTTTACGAGATATCTAATGAGTGTGTGCACTTAATCACAAAAGTTGAGAAAATGCTGTGTAACATCAGGACATTTTAAAGAGACTAAAAGGTACGTATCTCACATCCAGTTACTCTAAAATTATAACATTAAATACATACTATGTCACAAATATAAGAAAATGGTTTATTCTTAATCTTTACTTTACAAATCTTTCAGTAGCAATAGTATTTACCCGGAGTATAGTATTTTTTACTTGTGTGTTCATTGTTCTTTGTGGGGTTATTCCATTTATACATCCATATTATCGGATTTACTTGTCATCATAGTTGATCTCGGTGCACATTACCTCGTATAATCAAGGTTCTTCTGCAAGTTCTGATTAGTTACTAATCCAACAAACTTTACAATAGGATACACCTCAGTATTTCATCGATATTATAAGTGCTATGTAGAAATCCTTCTCTTTATCTATGCCTTAAGTTTAATTCCCAATGTAAGCCATCCATTTATTTTATAACAATATATTTCCTTATGTTTCCGATATTAAACCTGGAGGTTTACGTTTACTTTTCCCCAAGCACTTTCATCACTTTAAAGGACTAATGTCTTCTCATCTTGGATGCATGTGTTCGCGGAGCAGAAATGTGTTCAAAGAGACTGGAGGCCAAATATTTCTTCAAGAGTCATGTATTTCGGTGGCTTGTTTGACTAGCGATGAAAATGCCGTCTCACATGTATTCCTGAGAAACTGCGTAAGATAATGATGCGTGAATTTAAAGAGTAGATATATGTGTATGTTATGCATGGTCGCTCAAAACGGAATAGCAACCGAATGTGCTTTTTATGAGCTTTTTTAGGAGCTCGTAAATATTCTTATAGTAATACTGTGTCCATGCAAGTTTAATTTGTATGAGAAAAAAGGACTCATTTTATATTTTACAGGTAACCCTCGTATAGCACGGTACTTCTATAACACGGATCCTCTATAACACGGCACCAAAATTGCGGCATACCTTATATAACACGCCTAGGTTCTCCATATAACACAGTTTACAATAACAATGATAATCTATATGAATAAGAATGGAGTGCTTGTTTGTATATACATTGAATATTTTCAACTCATTTCAAGTTTTCTATCCGTTTTGGACCCTTCTGATGCCAAATCCGCCTCTGGCGCGTTTAGTGTCTGTCTGTCTGTCTGGCTGTATTGTATGTGCCCTATACACGTCCACACGTTTTAATATATTTTCATGGAAATTTGCACACAGTGAGTATGTATCTTCATTTAGTGAGTGAACTTGGTTGCGAAAGTCTGTCTGTCAGTATTTCTGTTCTATATTCGATTTTGTGTTTGTGCAGGCATTACATGAATTTTATTTCAGATATTTAATTGCAATGTGTTTTATTTCATACATTCTCTATTAGTTTAGTGAATTCAATATTAAACTTTACTTTATTGTTATATTTAGACGAGTTTCATGCTAAAACACCTGAGTAAGTATACTTAAATCAACCATAATTTGGTAGTTAAATTGAAATATTCTATTGGAATATTGGATAATCTATATAAATACGAATGGAGTGCTTGTTTGTATATACATTGAATATTTTCAACCCATTTCAAGTTTTCTATCCGCTTTGGACACTTCTGATGCCAAATCCGCCTCTTGCACGTCTGTCTGTCTGGTCATTTGTCTGTCTGTATGTGTGTGCCCTATACACGTCCACACGGTTTAATATATTTTCATGAAAATTGTGGCTTCCATATAACACATATAACAGTCTTTTGGTTTCCATATAACACGGTACGCATTATCAAATATATATATATGACCTCTGAGTATTGGTTAACAAGGTTTCTATATAGCACGAGTATCCTTTAACACAATTCCCATATTGCACAGTACGCAATATCAAAATGTTTGGGACTAGTAAATTTCGTATAACAAGTATTCTCTAAAGCACGGTACCTAACAACCGTGCTATACGAAGGTTACCTGTATATTGTACAAACTGTATTAAAACATGAGGCTTTTCATAACATGGCATTTCACAAGTAAACGTCTATTTATTTTGGAGAAAAAAATTTTGTTTATCGTCCACAAATCTTGAAATTTTTTTTTCTAATGGCGGGCACATTTGACCTAAGTCATTGGCCACTACAAGGCCGGAAGTGATGGCCACTTGTGAAGGAGCACCCAGTGGGAGGACCATCATTGCCCCTAACAATTTATACTTCGTAATTACAAATCTTGAAATTAAATTAACTAAATCTATGCAGTGATAAGGTGACTGTGGACTATTGGATTTGTCTACTGTGCTAGCATACTGAGAGTGGTAGGCATTGCAGGTGATTCCCTCATGGATGTATTTTTCTGTTATTGTGTCAGTAAACCTATCCTTGTGTGTGTATGTCCATTCAACATTGTTTGGCGCAGCTCGTCCAAGAAAAACCCAACCAACCTATTTTTATCAATTTGCAATTATTTGTTTGTCGAGGGTTTATATTGCAAAATTTAAGTTAAACTTTGTTTATTTGTTAGCTGTAATTGAAATATGTGTCATTCAAAAGCCAATGCGGGTTCAGAAAACAAAAATTGAGAAAATCAATGTTTTAAATACATTTGTTTTATTAAAGTTTTGTTTTATTAACTTGAACAGAAAAGTATATAGTTGTTTCAAAGGGTAGGCTCTGCAACAAATCAGGATATGTACAGGATGTGCAAATGAAAACGTAAGAAATTTATGTAAAAATAGATTGTCGAGATTGTTCTGGGTTTTGTCAGTTCAGGCTGTAATGTATGGAAGCATTCGTAAATGCAACTTCAGAACTGGTGAAAAGAAGGTCATATAACGGATTATTTTCTGGTTTACACTTTTTTCAAAGAATTGTTTACGAAAGTGGCCTCATCGTTATCAACACATATCGAAATAAGAAGAATTTAGTTTTTATTTCTAAGTTTATCTAAAAGAGAAATATTGAAAAAAAAGTGGACTTATTCACAATGGTTTCTGAAATTATTGTATATCATTTTCAGAAGCTATAAAAAGAAGGACTTTCTGACCAAGAATAAACGAAACAGCGAGTAAATCATTTCATAACTTAAAATAATATTATTTATTCCATTAAAATTTACAAAAATCAGAAAATATCAAAAATGGACCTAACCGCATTGGCTTCTGACCAACTCTTATGAAACTATTGTCCATGACTAACCAAGCGCCTTATGTAAAAATTTGGTTGGAACTGCATTTATTTTAAAGCAATGCAGAGTACACTATATGAATTTTAGTGTATGGTAAAAAGTTACACTGGTTTCGAACAGTCTTCATGTGCGTGTGTTTTAGACCTTTGTAATAGTTCAAAATAAATTTCATTTTTTGATTCCAAATATATAATTTGCTTTTAGCAGGTACACATTTTTTAAGTGGGACATGCCTAATGTATGTGTAACGTAAAATATAATACTATCCGTTCACAAAAAAAAAAACATGTTTTATGAAAGTTTCAACGGCGGTTTTTGTGAGTGTGTGTGTGTGAATCTGTCAAACACCGCCACTATGGTCTTACACAACGGTCTGTAAACATCTTTAGTTACTTTTTCATGACTTGGAACAGTGAAACTAATTCGTGTTATATGATTAAAACGTGTTTTGTTTCATATATCGTCATTTTGTACTTATAAGTACAAACAAATAAGATAAAATTTGCGTATCACTCATATTGTAGATTTAAAAGAGGAAATCCGAAGCACAAATCAGCGACCCTTCTTTTTCGTTAATTTTTATCTAAAATGCAGCACCATGGAAGCATCCAATAACCTTTATAGGAGGATATGCAAATGACTAGCACTGGAGTGTATGCAAATTATGTACGCCAGGTAAGCAGTATAACTGAAAGAACCCCCAAGAGCCGGTTTTAAGTATTGAAATTCCGAATTCCATCTATCTCAACCTAGTTTGGTGGCAGCATGGCGATAAACTGCATGACTCTTGCATTATGTATCGCCATACTGGTACATCACCCACTGTTAAAGTATACGTTGTCATTGTTTTCTACTCCCTCATCCTAGTACGCATAGCCAGTACAACCATCAACCATCGCTAGATCTCTGAAGTTTTTAAATGTTGTCTTTCCTTATCTTCAGGGCATGAGGACAATTTTGATCAACTGAGGACAATTTTGATCAGGTCACTGCGCAACCACACATGGCATGCAACATACAACAATCCTCAATATCCACTAGGCTTCATCTCTTCCATAGCCCAACCGTCCACCAGATCTGCCACCCATCGAACACGTTTGGTAGATGATTGCCCAACGACTGGCGCACCACAAACCACCATTGGCTACGTCAGATGAATTTTTGCAGCGTGTGGGTATGAACTGTTATACCCAAACACACAGTCAAAGCTCTCTTTCAATGCCAAGACGGTTTACAATTATTGCCACCCATGGCTGGCCAAGCAAAATACTGATTTCTTAGCGATATGCAAGTAGAAAGGAGGAGAATTTCACATTCTTGTGGTTTTTGTAGTGCATTTGTGATGACCAACACTGTATAGTTGTTCATGATTTGATGAAATTGAACTAGAAGCATGAAGAGAGAGTAGTGGAATATTATTGATTTGTTTGAATCATATAATTAGCATAAATTCTGTCTCAAATTTGAGAGACATTTCCACCTAGTTCTTCTCTGAAAGTTAAAATATTGTACTTTTATAATTAACTTAGGTGATAAAATAAGATCTTTTGAGAGCGATGTGTTATCATCATCACCGTCTCAAGGTATGACGTAGCCAACTTCTGGTGATCTTAGGAATTTAAAACTTTGAGCTCTCCAATGCAAATGCAAACTTCCAATTCAAGCCTGTACTTTTCAATTATAATGCTATAGTTATTATTGCATTTGTAACTATAGAACGTCTTGAATGCATTCTTACCAATAGCAATATTGTATGTCATTTATCGTGAGTGCTAAAATAATTGCAATTGAATAATAACTGGATGAAAAGCACGAAAACAATTCTTTTGAACCATATTCAAGCCTTTGAATAACTGCTCGAGGTATTTATTGAAAGTTTGTGTAGGGTGGTCCATAAGTCCAATTTACGATTTAAAAATTTAATAACTTTCTACGATTTTTTTTATTTCACATTATTGAAAATTACTCCCTGGTAGTTTCCTAATCGAATGCCGAGCCAAAATAATTTAGTTTTAGTTAGAACATCGACGTTCTATCGAGCTTACCCAGAGAGCATACAGTCGTCATTATGAAAATGGCTGCCACTTGAGAATTTTTTAATAGTAAAGTTAAATATTAAGTGAACAAAAATGCTTTATCAAAAACTAGAGACTAAAAATTAAGTTTTGAAAGTTAAGTTTGAAAAACATTATAGAACGAGATTACTGGATATGACGATACGAAGATGCATCCACTAAACAATAAATTAGAAAATTAAACGAATGATTGGCACTCTGACTCTTGAAGCATCAAATCCCGCAATTGACTGCTAGTATAGATTTATCTGTTCATACCAACTCAAGAGCTACTTTAAGTTGTAGGTATAGCGTCTTCATAGAACAAAAATCAATGAATTCACAAATCATACTGTGCTAAAAATATAAACCAAAGGTATTGACGTATGCTTATTCTAGCTAACTTTATTTTTTCCTTGCTTAAAGACATTTCATCATACATGTACATAACATCGTGTAGTTTGATCTATGAATCCTCTTGTATATCGCCTATGCATGTTTGTCTTAATATATACGGTTATATTAAATGCTAGCTCAGTTACAGTAGAACTGGATGTAAAAAGTAAAAGGTAAAATGTAAAAAGAATATTTATCAAACTAAAATTTCTGGAAAACATTTTGAATACTGTTGACACTGATATTGGTACCACAGATAGATGTAGACATATCCCAGTGTAGATTAATCAAAGCGAATAACCGTCTGTGGGTTTCTAAAACTGCTTAAACTGACATAAAATCCTGTCGTTTAAGTTTTGATGAAATTGAATTGTGTATGTAGTGTAATATTGCCCAGGAGTAAAGATTTAAGAATGTCATCCACAAATGTTTCCTTTTTAACTTCTGTAATACATAAAAAAAATTCAAATGATGAGTTTTTTGGAGAAAACATCTGTAGCCGCAGAATACAAAACAAATCTACAAAGTGTGTAATGAAATGTGTCTTAAGTATTGTGAAGTTGATCTAAAGGTAAAACTGATATTTGTTTCGTTTCTGATTGCCAATCTCGAATCACAAACTTATGTTAAAAAATTATTGTCACAAAATGTTTTCTTTTTGTTCCAAGAATGGCAAAGCCCTTTTTACCAAATTTTGTCTTCGCGTAAATAGAAATATTTTCATTTCTTAACATTTTTTCTCATACTATGAAGAAAATTCGAAAACCCAACTTACCTAACTTTTCAGTAATTCCATTTATAATTAATATAAGCGTAGCTATGCACATTTCACATATTTCCAAATCAAATAAAATAAAAGTCATCAAAAATATAAAGCAGCATTTAGTGTACATATTTTCAATAAAATGTGATTCGCAAGAAGCTAATAATTAATAGAAGCATACCAATGCTCATTCCATACTTCCAAATCAAATTTTAAAAAATCCATCAAAAAGATAAAGCAATGATGTGAGTAGGCTTCTTATTTCTTACTAGCAAAATGTTCGATCCTATTCGGTTTCAAATGGTTTACTCTATATTGGAGATTATCAAAATATATAATGACTTATGTCTTTAGTAGTATAAGTACCTTTTGCCATCTTTATAATTTGTACAACTTTGAACACAAATGTTGCACAAATGATGCATACTAGAATACTAGACTGGAATGAAATGCTACAATCCTACCTTTCTTGATATGATAACTAAAACCATAGGAACATAGCAGTATACCAAATATTACATTAAATGACTGATTAATTTAACTTTATTTGGAACTACGAAGCGTGCATATCGATGTTTATATCCATTACAAATCGATTTATATAAGATACTAGCAAAATACCCGACGTTACTTGGTTTGAATTGGTTTACTCTAGGTTGAAGAGATTATCAAAATAAATAATCACTTACGTTTTTCGTAGAATAAAATAATATTTTAAAACCTTTCGCCATCTTTATAATTTTTTACAACTTACGTGCTTTGGACACTAATACTAATGCATATCCATTCATGTAATACATTTCACATACATCGCACCCTTGCTGTATGACGTAGCTACAAAATGACGAAGGTTGACACTAAAGTTACTACTACAAAAGACAATTTTGAGGGAGAATTGGAATTCCCTTTCTTAAGTTCTTTTCATGTTCAACTCAATTAATAAAAATGACGATTTAAGGTGAGTGCTCTCACACTAACAGGCAACAAAACAATATTTTTTTACTTGTAGCACTCTTGCATCAGGCATGCGACACTGTCAAATTTTGCCATCTTCTTCTCTCGTTATGACAAAGAATTTTTTAATGTTTGAAAAGTTCTAGTTCGGATTTTTTAAAACATTATTACTGTATTCCTTCAATTTCGGTATTATTCCTTTAACAACGGCATTATTCTTTCAATCACGTCATACCTACACATAAAATTTGCTTTATTCTGACTTACCTGCCAGTCGAATACGTTTTGGTGGTGTCGCGTGTGATGAACAGGAAATACAATTTTTGAAATGATAAATATTTAAAACAGAAAATAAAAGAAAACAGCAAAAGAAAACAAAATAAAAGTTGTCGGAGAAAAGTTTTTTTAATGATATTAATTCGTGATTCTTTTTTTATCTCTTGATCTTGCACGTTGCCACTTACAACTAAAAAGTGCACAAAATTTAAAAATGAGAAATTAATTCAGAGCGAAAGAAACAGAAAATATCACTGCTCACGACCAACCAACACAAGTTTCCGTTTCATTAGTGTTGGTTGTAAAATATCGTCTAGCCCAAATATTCGAAAAACGTTTACATTGCGCAAAGAACAAAAATTAGACATGAAATAAATGAAGTATCAGAGCTAAAATTCCATAAAAAATTAATGTTTTGAAAAATTATTGCTTTTTTAGCAGTACTGGTAAAGCAATCCAAGTAATCGTAATACTCAATATACATTCCAGTTTAACTACCAAACTATGGTTGATTTAAGTATACTTACTTACGTGTTATAACATGAAACTGATCTAAATATTAAATTAAGAAAAGCTTAATATTGCATTCACTAAACGAATATATGTTGTATAAAATAAAGCACATTGCAATCCAATATCTGAAATAAAATTCATGCGATGCCTGCACAAACACACAAACACAAAATCGAACATAGATTAGAAAGACTACAGACAGACTTACTCAACCAAGTTCAGTCACTAAATGAAGATACGTACTCAGTATGCAAAGTTTCATGAAAATATATTAAACCGTGTGGACGGGTACGGCACATAGAGGAGAGGAGGGTATTATGGAATACCATTTATATTTCTAAAAATAACTTTACTGGTTTGGAATAAAAATCCCCAAAATCATTATGAGTATATACTATAACTAATTGGTATGAACTGTCACTTGCAAAATTAATACTATTTATTTTGTTGTTAATAAAAACATTTATTTAAAAAAAGTTTCAAATGGAGGTTAATATGAAATAGTTGAGTAATAAGGAATAGGCGGTTTAAACCATTGAAAAACAGCTGTAGTAAGTGAACCAATTTGTCTCTTTCCTTTTAGGAATACTACACGAGGAACTTTACTTTAAACCACAGACAAACCAGTTTCGTCTACATTAAATATCATGTTAGTAGGATAGTTGTTTTTTGAAAACAGCCTCGATCAGGTCAAATATTTTGTCTACTTTATGAAATTCCCTGACTTTGGCAAAAGATGTACCCATGGGTTTACGAACTGAAAGTTTCGGTTTCCTTTTCATAAAAGCGTAGAACCAGTCTTTGCCAGCAGTTTCGTCCTTAATTGGATGGGGTATGTTATTGCGAACCGGAATTGGCGTGTCTTTTATTATGAAATACCTAGTATTCCATTATACCCGACACGCCATCTTGGAAAATGAACCTTTAAACTGATGGACAAAACATTCTGAACTAAAAATTGACCACAGTATTTCAAACTAAAGTTCTTTTAGTGTACATTATGCTTAACATCAATGTTCAAGTCGTATGTGTACTAGTAGGTTAAAATGTTTGAAAATTTACCTACAAAAACTCTTGAAAATCATAAAACACACTTTGTTCTATAACGAGTGGTACGACAACAACATGTGGTCAACTCTACCTGCACAGCAACATGGGTGTCTTTGTTGAGTAGTTCATGGTATTGCCACGTGAAAACAGCACCAATCAAAGCCGAAACCTCGGTACTCCATATTTCCCGACTATTCCATAATACCCTCCTCTCCTCTACATAAAGAGTCCGACAGATGGACACTAAACGCCCAAAAAGGCGAATTTAGCATACGGGTCCAAAACGGATAGAAAACTTGAAATGGGTCGAAAATGTTCAACGTACGAACAAGCACTCCATTCTAATTTATATACATTTGCAATTAATGCTTCGGAAGAAGTTAATAATTCCATTTATAATTAATATAAGCGTTAGCTATCGCATTCCATACTTCCAAATCAAATTAAATAAAATCCATCAAAAATATAAAGCATCATTTTGTGTACTTTTTATTTCTTATTTCTAATAAAATACTTCGTACGAAGTTAAATACTGAGTCATGTTACTAAGATTATCCTACTTTAATTGCATCTAATTCGTGTGTTTTCGTTGTTAAAATGCGGTTTGGTATTTTTTGACATTTTAATCTCATTTTGCAAATGCTCAATTTTCTTATATCCGCCGTATTTCTTATGCCGACCGACGGGTGTGGAAATTAAAGTGTTAGCCTCTAGATTGGAAGGTTCCTGTTTGGAATCCGGGTCAGGGCATGGATGTTTGTAAGCGTATGGTGTAGAGGCGGCAGGTGCACCTTAAATCTGTCGTGGCCGAAAGTCCTCACGTTGGGTTGGCGTGGAAGTTTGGAGAGTGGGGTGCCAGCTCAGATGTTGCCTCGCCATTTGACCATGGTTCAAAATTACGTGACGATACACCGAATGGCTTAGGCTGGGACGGTGGTAACAGGTAATTGAATATATCCTCCTTACTTATATTACTCATAAATCGCATTGCCTTTTTCTAATTATATAGACTTCTGAAGATTTTCTAGAAATTCAGTGTAGTTTTAACAATATTATGCCACTCAGTAGCTCAAATCATGAAAAAATAAACTGTGTTAAAATAGGCACATAAATCTCTAAGTGGTTGATTTTATATGGCTTATATCCGGCTTTGTTGCTACTCACTGCTGTATAAATCATATAGATTTCCTGTGTATCATGCACGTTATTTAATTTATTTAAAAAAAAAGTTTTTATTTATTGTTATTCGTTGAATCGAGGACGAATTTCTCTACCCTGTGACAGATCTTTTAATATATTTTGTCAAACTAAATATAGTTTGCGGTAGAGTTTCTGCGGCGGGACTTGTTCCTCGGAACGTAACGTCCGCTGGCTTGTTTTTCGACATCGATTTTGATACTTCTAAAACAAAAATTCCAAAAAAATGAATACATACCGGGTTTCGATAATTTATTGGTTTAAATTACATTGAACTAAAACGGCGACGGACTAGGTACAGCCCATATCGCGCTGCTTCTTTCAACAACGTAATATCTCAGAAAAAGTGATTTTTCAGGAGAGTGATTTCAAAGTTTAAAAGTAGATTGAAATGTATTAAAAATAAATATTACTTCTGCTCTCTAGCGGCTAAATATTGAGCGGTGAGATGAGTCGATCTTGCAGGGATATACTACTCTTTCGGGGCATTCTGAAAACTAAGCTAGAAATCGCAGATTTTTGAGATATGACGTTGTTGAAAGGAATAAGCGATATATACTATGCGAGAGCATTAGGACAGCAAAAGTAAAATCTTCACCGACCGTATGTTTCTTGTTTGTTTACGCTGGAAATTCCTCTTATAATCCCATTTTGAAAGTAGACCATCTTTCTGAGCCATCAAGTAAAACGACATGTTTCACAAGATCATTGGATCGACAGTGGACAGGCCCTCTGAAATAGAGGTACAAATTGTACTATGGCTTCCAATCGTGAAAGGGCAAAATGGCCACCGTGTTTGTAAGATGGAAACATCAGAATCGCATTAAACAACGTGAGCGAAGCGAGTGATTCGATTCCCATTTATTGTACTTTCCTATTTAATGAGGATAAAACAGATACTTCCCCTACCGAAGATAATATGCGGGTTAGTCTATGGATCGCGTGTTGACATCGATTTCAGAGTAAATATATTCCACAGAGGAAGTTGAACATCTTAAGATAATGTACATCAAGGGGGAGTAAATGTTTATTTTACTCATTACCTCGAAACATAAAAACTGTTTTAGTGAGCATTTTTCAAAACGAGAGAAGCACGGTACGTTTTATCAAAGTTTATTATTTACATGGGATTAAAATGTCTTTAAGAGTATTTATTACATTTAGTATGAACCATGTAAATGAAATATCCACAGAATTCGATAAAATTATTACGACTCTAAAATTAGATGAAATATCCACACAGAATTCGATAAAATTATTCTGACTATAGAATTAGATGAAATATCCACAAGAATTCGATAAAATTATTATGACTATAAAATTAGATGAAATAACCACAGAATTCGATAAAATTATTTATGATTATAAAATGCACTACATTATAAATTTGTTAAGAAGTAACAGGAAAACAGCCTTTGTGCTTGTAATTATGAAGTGCGTTTTCAAGTTTTCTCGTTTCAGAACACAGGAAAATTTACTACTTGAATAACTTTTGGATTTATTGAAATAACAAACAAAATATGTGATTGAGCAAAAATAAAAAACAGAAGTCATTATAAAGATGTAATTAGGTTTTTTTTATCTTTAATTATTAATTCATGAAAGAACACGGGAAAGGAATATTTCGTATTTAATAAAATCAAATTGTTTTTGTTGTAAATGTTTGTGGGCATTTTTCGTAAAACCTTAATATGTGCATTTTTTATACAAAATTATACAAAAAAGAGTAATCATAAAAATCACATTATAAGTAAACGCTCTTTTTTCCATTACAAATTTCTGATTACATGTACGACATGTAAGATGGCTTTTAACCTAGGTATTTTTAGTCCGATTAACTTGTAGGTTCTACTTCATGTATTCACTTTTTAGCAGTACAAGATCGTGTTAAAAGTTAGCATTTTTAATTTAAATGTATTTAATTAGCGAATTTTCAAGAATATTTTATTTTTACATAGTTGAGGAAAAACATCTTTTCATGACTTTTTTTATCTTCTTTCTATTGCACATAACAATAATAATATCATAATCATAAAAAATGTATGATTTAAAAAAAAATTTAATATAAAAATCGTTTCTAAAATATATATCTACCTTGTTCTTTTAAATTAATAATCATCGTCTGAGAAAATAAAAATAAAAACTTTTATCTATATAAATAAGAATGGAGTGTTTGTTTGTACATTCAATATTTTCGACCCATTTCAAGTTTTCTATCCGTTTTGGACCCTTCTGATGCCGAATCCGCCTTTTTCTCATTTGGTGTCTGTCTGTCTGTATGTATGTATGTATGTTGTGCCCTATACACGTCCACGCGGTTTAAGATATTTTCATGAAAATTTGCATACAGTGAGTACTTATCTTCATTTAGTGAGTGGCATTAGTTGCGAAAGTCTGTCTATCCGTCTTTCTGTTCTATGCTCGATTTTGTGTTTGTGTGTTTGTGTAGACATCACATGAATTGTATTCCATATATTTGATTGCATTGTATTTTATTTTATACATTATCTATTAGTTTAGTGAATGCAATAATAAACATTTCTTTATTGTTATATTTAGTTGAGTTTCATGCTAAAACACCCGAGTAAGTATACTTAAATCAACCATAATTTGGTAGTTTTGGAAAAATTGGAATGTCTATTGAATATTACGATTACTTCGATTGCTTTACCAGTACTGCTGAAAAAGTAATTATTCTTCAAAAAATTATTTTTTTTTATGGAATTTCATCTCTGATTCTTCATTTATTTCGAGTCTTATTTTTATTCTTTGCGCAATGAAAACGATTTCCAAATATTTGGGACAGACGATATTTTTCAATGAAACGAGAATGAACAAGATCGCGCGAGCAGTGATATTTTTTCTGGTTCTTTCGCTCTGAATTAATTTCACATTTCTAAATTTTGTACACTTTTAGTTGTAAGTTGTGGCAACTGTGCGAGATCAAGAGATAAAATTGAATCACAAATTAATATCTTTAGAACAATTTTTTGCGACATCTTTTATTTTGTTTTACTTTGCTGTTTCCTGTTTTAAATATTTATTATTTTAATAAATGTGTTTTCCTTCTCATCACACGCAACAGCCCCACAAAGTATTAGACTTAAAAATGTTAGGTAAGTCAGTATAAATTTTCAGTGAATTTTAAGTGTAGTTATGCCATTATTGAAAGAATAATGCCGTTATTTAAAGAATAATGCCGTTATTTAAAGAATAATGCCGTTATTGAAAGAATAATGTTTATTAATCCAAACTGGAACTTTTTCCAACATTAAAAAATTCGTTGTAATAATAACAGGAGAAGATTGCAAACTTTCACAATGTCGTATACCGGAGGCAAGAGTGCCACAAGTAAAAAAATATTGTTTTGTTGACTATGAGTGCGAGAGCACTCGCCGTAAATCGTAATTTTAATTAATTGAGTTGAACATGAAAAGAACTTAAGAAAGGGAATTCCAAATCTCCCTCAAAATCGTCTTTTATAGTAGTAACCTTAGTATCACCTTTCGTCATTTTGTAGCTTTGTCATACAGCAATTTTGCGATGTATGTGAAATGTATTACATGAATGGATATGCATGGGTTGGATTTGTGTCCAAAGTAAGTTGTAGAAAATATAAAGATGGCGAAAGGTGTTAAAATAAATTTTTATTCTACAAAAAACGTAAGTCACTATATATTTTGATTATCTCTTCATTCTAGAGTAAACCAATTCAAACCGAGTAAGGTCGGGTATTTTGCTAGTTTTTAAGTAATTATCGAATGATAAAGTGTATTTCTGGTCTTTTACTCAACAAACTCAGCGATGGAAATAAAATATCAAAAAACAAAATAGTAATTCTCAAAAGGTAAAGCTTGTATAAAAATTAGTACTGACAGAATTCAACTGGGAATTGATGTAAATATTGAAGATAAATCTTGATTTTTCTTAATATATACTCTGTGTGTTAATAATTCTCAGGCAGTAAAAACCTTTGTTTTAAATACAACAAAATAACAGCCCCAGCGTAATGTTTTTCGAAAATTTAAAATAAGAATATCCACTCTGATCTGTAGAAAGTATACAAACAATTCCAACTATGCCACATTAGTATCTAGAAGAGCATTAGAATTACACACAGCGGCTGTAAAAAGGGCACGTCTTTTACTTCGTCTTCTTCTTTGAAAGCATTTTTTCGCACTTCTTTTTAAACGTCTTTTAGGTTTTCCAAAAATTTCTTGGCTGTATTGTAATTAGGCATAACATTTTTGAATCTATTGCTACTTAAAAAAGTCTGCATTTCTTGGTTATCGATCGAAACTAACTATTCATCATAACATATTAGTAAAACACGAAAATTCCAGACTTAATGTATTAAACATTTCTTTTGATTGGTCAAAAAAAGAATTTAGAAAAGTAATCTTCTAAGATAAGCACATTTATATACTCTAAATCGAGGCTATACCGTGATTAATATTATACTTTTTATCAAGATTCAAGTAATTTAAATGTTAGTGTGAGAAAAATACATAATTAAATTAATTCACTTCCCAAGATGGTTTTTTTTTATCTAAAATATTCTTGCAATGGCAGTTTTGTTGGAGAATTAATGCTTTAGAACAACTGTTTTTTTTTTTTTTTTTTTGTATTTCGCATTTTACCAGGATATTTTGAATTAGAATAACTCTTGATTTAGTGTGATTATAAATATTTCTTAGTTTGTGGAGTCTTGAGAGACCTATTCATCAGAATTAACGGTTTAAGAGATGTGGCACGATGGGAATAGGAAAACATCGAACGTAACTCGAATGTACCTATAAAATACGACTAATAGAACTTTTCCAACCTTGCTAGAGACTTGTTTTCTGCATCGCGATGTGAAAAGTAATTAAGTAAACAAAGTTGTAAGAAATCTTCATTTCGCCTCTCATATAAACCCTTAACTTTCTTTTACTTTCTGTCCAAAGAAAATAGGCACTCACAAGATTTGCGAATTCTTTTAAAAAATGGTAAGTTATCCCAAATAAATAACAGTGCACCTCAGTTGGCTGGTCTTAATTATACGAATACGCTGTTTTAGTGCAAGAACAGTGCAAACGATAAGTAATTGAAAGAAAACAAGAGTTCCAGCTTCAAAAATACCAAAAGTCTTGGATGGCATATATTTTCCCCTAAGGCCGGTAATGCATTATAAAAGTTCTTAGACAAAAATCTTTTATAAAACTATCATTCAAATTTATTTTATAAAATGTATTTCATTTAATAAGGCCGATATTACACTATAAAAGTTCTTTGACAGAGATCTTTAATAAACTTTCATTTAAATTTATTTTATAAAATGTATTTTACCTAATAATAGGGGCGGTATTATACTATAAAAGTTCTTTTACTTTTGCAAAACTTTTTTAAACTTATTACTCTCCACTGGAACAAATTTATCATTTGCATTCATTGTAATGGCTTCGATTTAAAAAAATAGTCAGCATGTCGGGCATCATGGATAAATTCAAATCTCTGATATTCACATATTAAACACCTTTGTAGCTCCCACTGATCACCTATCACTCATTTTTGACGTAAAATACGTCTTACCTTTCGAAACCGCTTAATTTTCGAGTGTCACAAAAAGAGTAAGTGCAAAAAAATTATCAATAAGAAAAGTATAAATGATACATAAATGAAAAAAATCATGCTGAAAAGAACAGTAAACAAAGAATGTATAAATGCTCATAGATCTTGAACTGATATAGATCATCGGCTGATGCGATCGCAGCGCAAAACTGAATCGCGAAAACGCACACTGCCGGTCACATTA
This sequence comes from Metellina segmentata, assembly GCA_947359465.1. Lineage (NCBI taxonomy): Eukaryota > Metazoa > Arthropoda > Arachnida > Araneae > Tetragnathidae > Metellina > Metellina segmentata. The sequence continues at coordinate 32,185,719 of OX375875.1, forward strand.
ATTTAGTCTAGCTCCGTCCTCTTTTGTGTTAGCACGACGTTTGAGGTGTCATTTGTTTCTTCTCTTTACACTTTATAAATAATAATAGAAATTAAACCTAAACATTTAATACTTGTTTAGATATCAGACTTCAAAGTGAAAATTTCGTAAAATTTTCAAAATGTCCAAATACCTGCATAATAAACACCAGAAGAATTATAGAAAACGTCTCAACAGAGGAAAAAATATCTAGGAAAACATAGGTAATCCAAGAAGTTCCAGACATCCGATGCTGAATGTCAACGGACTTGGAAGAATTTCTTAAAACTAAAGGCGTCGCTCTTTCAAGGTGAACAAATGCCTGATACGATTGCTCCTAGTACTTCCCACCGCTCAGTTCGACGCAAATAGCACATCTGATGACATAAACGTTTTATAATCGAATGATGGACTTTGTTAGATTTACCGATCTATAGAGGTCGGTAATGAGCATCAACCTTCAACATCATCAACGAGTGCACCAATTGTGATATAAGTGCGGAACAATGAACATTTGACGTATGAAATTAAAACAGTGTAGTACTCGTACTAATTTCTTTCACTTTCATTCACCTTATGGCCTCACTGACGTATTCTACGTCTTAAACCTAGCGGCCATTTTCAGTGCCGAATACCGACACAACCCCGTCCGGTTTTTGCTATGATTACTTAATCCAATCACAAAGTATGTATGTAATCTTTAGCGATTGAAACTGCAGTATAAAAGTGCATACACATAAATCTTTTGTCAAATATTGGATGAGGGGGCTAACTTTGATAAAATAAACTTTGACAAAGCACGTCTTATATCAAAGTTGATCATCACACCTATCATATTTCACTGTCAAACTTATTTTATAAAAGAACTTTTATGGTGTAATACCGGCCTACGTATTTTTCTTTCTTCATTCCATTTTGAAGTAGTGGATTTTAAAGTTAAATAAGAAAGGAAATTCAAGTTTTGACCTACTTAAAGTACCTAAGTACCTTACTTAGATCACAGGAATTTATTCTTGTCAGTAGTTTTCATGAAAATGTTGTGTTTCGCAAATATGAGGCATTTTTTTCTGTCGAGTTAAAAGTAGGTGATAGTAGTATTTCTGCTCCGATTCTGAACGCTGCATCAAATGGCTTGTTTTTCGAACGATTTCAGCACTTCGCCAATACATATTTCAATGAATTAGTTCTGAATAGTTTTTGATAGTTTACTGGTATATAGGGTCAGGTAGGGTAATTGTAAACAAGGGATAGTTGTAAACAAGCTATACAAGCGCCCACGAGAAATTCCGAGAAACTAAAAACTTGTGAAATAAGAAAGCTGACAACAATGAGGGTGTAATATGGTGATCCCGTATTTTTTGTAACGACAGCTGATAGCAATCTGATTAGTTGAAAAAAATTGTGATTGAAAAGTTTGGGCTTTAAAGATGTTGAGTGTTGCATTTTCTGCTGCCCTCCATAATATATTGAAAGGTATGTTGTTCCAATTCTTTACTACGGTCAGTTATATTTCTATCGAACAGAAAATCATTGACTTTTCCTTCTGGGAACTTTAATACACCTACAGTTGAATATTTACAATTACCTCATATTTTTCAAGGGACGGTAATTGTAAACATAACTTTGCCAATAGTTTCGTTCAATTTGGACGGAAAACCAATGTGTTTTTCCGTGTAATTTTGAATTTAATCGTTTTTAGTACGTTTGAATTGCGTTTTATTGCCTTTTTTGTGTTCTTGGGGAGTAGGAAGACTGATTTACTAAAGCGTCACACATATATGGTGAAGTTCTTACTATTGACCAAGTACTGTCACCCTTGAAGGAGGCAGAACAGAAAAAGAACAAAAGTAACCGAGTGAAAAGAAAGTGGAAAAGCAGGAGTAAGCAAAACATCAAGAAAGAAGCACATGGAAAGGAAAGCAGAACTCGAGGACAGTGAGGATGAACTATTGAAAGAATTTACTAACATTGAAGGTGAAGAGTTTGAAGTTCTCCAAATATTCAAACAAAGTATAGAAGACTAGCTTCTAGGGGGAGTTAAATATTTTGGAGCCATTCATGGAAGACATTGAAACGACTACGTTTCTGCTTGTAGGTGTTGAGGGGGTAAAGAAAAAGGAAAATCTATTTTTCGTATGTATGAAGGGTGGATGTCGTTTCAGAAGAGAAGTTTGAGATCACCAAACTCCAATGCATCGACTAAATTTGCTGTGGTAATGTTTGTTTTTTGTACCTAAGTTTGTAATTTTCAATTTTTCTTTTTTTTTTCTTTTTTTTTAAACTAAATACATTCTTTGTTCAGTAAATGTTTCGAATTATTTATTCTTATGTATTTCTGGAAGTTCACCTCATGATCAATGCAACTTTCAAGTGGCACTATATTTTGCTGGGGTAAGAAATGGGAGCATTTGGTAAATGTAATGATCAAAAAGGGGTTATTATAAACATGGTATTAGAAAGGTAAAAATACCATTGGAGTTCCTTCTACTGCTCATGCTGTCACTTATTCAATATTCAATGTCACGAGGAAAATCGTTGTTTACAATTACCCCTACTTTCAGGGGTAATTGTAAACAGCCGAGTACGGTGTTAAATTTCTTTTCTGGAATCTTCGTACTAATTAAATATCAAAGCAGAATAGCGACAAGTTAGTTTAGTAGGGTGAACAATATTTAATTACTTTATCAAGAGTTTGAAAATAGGGATTGAAAGTTAACATACTAATTCATTTATATTTACCCGCCTTACACTACACCATTTAATTTAAACACCCAAACATCGCCAAATTGCCAACTAAAATCATAAACTACATTTTAAAGCAACTCTAAAATGTATCACGAAATATTCACACACACAGATATACACTACCCTACAATAATGGACCGGAACAGATATGATGGTATAAGACAAATAATACATGCTTCAATAGGGGCGATGGTCCTCCACGTGCTGCTATTACACTACTTTCAACAAGGTTTTGATACACAGCTATGGGTATTTGTGTCCATTCCTGCTGCAAGAATGTCGCCAGCTCAGCTGTAGATTTCGGACGTGGTTCTCTGGTCCGTAAATGTTACTCTTACCCGTCCCACAAATGTTCTATGGGGGTTTAGGTTGCGACTCTGAGCAGACCAGGGAAGACGTTTTACATCCATATCTTGGTACCACTGCTTGACAGAGGCTGCAACATGACATGGAGCGTTGTCTTCCTGGAAGTAACATTCGTCCATTCCATAAAATTACCAGATCGTAGAAAGAACCTGACTGTCCAAAATGTTCACATAGGAGTCGTCGCTTAATTTACCCGGAACAACGTGGAAAGGTCCCAGGAAATACCACGAAAAACACCCCCAAACAAATAGTCGGATTTTATGCAAATCCGCTGGCGTCCGGTCCATTATTGCAGGGTAATGTATATACTACAACCTACATTCAAAATATACAAATAATAACATGCATTTAAAAAATAATGGTTACAATTTGAATTTAAAAATTGAAATGTACGTTTTTATAATATTTTCAACCCAACGAAGTACGATTTTTTTTGTTCAAGAACATTCCTTTCAAACTCATTAAATACAAGGCGACTAAGAGCAAAAATACGTAAAAACTTCTTAAAACCTACTCAACTTATGGAGATGACACTAGTACTATATTATTCCTCTTTTTTTTTTCTTTGGGTTTGCTCACAAGAGATCTACGAGTACAATAATTAAAAAAATTCCTTTCTAAAGAGAATAATAATACAAGCACTTTTTAAGTACTATATTAGCATTAATGATGATGTTAAAATCTATTTTGTGGAACTGCACATTTCCACAGTTATTTTCTTAAAACATTTTAGCATGAAATTGCTGATGTGCGTAATCAAATATCTAAAAGAGAGTGATTCTGTTGTGGGATCTAAAAATCTGCCGCTTACTTAAAGAGATACATTGAAATCCACACCTTTAATTTTCTCAGAAGGTAACTTAACCTAACTTCTTAAACCTATTTCAATTTTTTAATTTAACTTTTACGTGATTTGGTATCATTTATTCGATCCTATTTCTGACGGCTATTCATTTGAAATCTTAGGCTCATGATAATATTTTTCTGCATGAATTAAATTTGCTGTTATTAAACTATTTTCTGTGGGATGTGTGACAAGAATCCTCATTATAAATATTGCTCTGTGCTAGAAATCAGAAAAACTGTTTTAAATTCCCTTTTCATCTCTTATGTAAGATGCGAGATAAAGTAGAACGCTTAGAAATTAATTCATGACTGTTTCACTTGAGAGCTGCTTATTCTCCATTCGAACGTTAATGGCTTCGCTTATCTAACAGGGAACCATAAATCATTCCTTAAACATGCAGTACGATTTATTACAACGATATAATAAATTTTTTAACAAAAGACTTCCAAACTAAAACTGCCTTCGACCAAACTTTCGTAAATAAGATTCTAAACGTTCGAAATCCTTATTTTTTGGTACGTAGAGGAGGAATATTTTATTCGTCTTCTGTTTCTTTATTCAATATCAACCTCCTTAATGAGGTTGTTTTAATATCTCTAAGTAATCAAATATATTTGCATGAAAAATGTGCTTTAATTAACTTGATAGAACTAGTTGCAAATGTGCATGAAACCAGATCAAAATTTCCTAGTGTTTTAAATGCGTTTTGTTGGGGGATTCTGGCAAGAAGTACAGTCATAACTAAGTTCATTCAAATTGATTTACTCAATTTCTTGCCACATTGAAAGCGCTTACAATGTAATCAAATGTCATTTTGTATTGCATGTTTTTTTTTTAATCTAGGAAACCTTGGTCCAATAAAACAAGTTAATTTTTTTAAATATTCTCAGTACTTTGCTCCACATTTGTAGCAGTAGAGTTTCCCTGACGAGAATAATTACCAGTATGAGACTGTAAAATACACTGCTGGCCACCGTAAATGCAACACCCTGAAGGAAGCATGCAAATAATATGAAATTTACAACATGCATTAGCGGAGGTGAGATATGAAAATGATTAGAATTTCAGCGCACACGCACATCACACGCGCAAGTGGCTCCACTTCAAAGCGCTATTTAAGGCTTGGAGATTTCGACGATTTCAAGTACGGCAATGGTGTTTTTCTTGTGGTTTTTTCAAAAAAAACGATCAATTATGCCTTGTAGAAAACAGCGATCATCTTTTGATCAAGTAACCGAGTTCGACAGAGGAAGGATAGTGGCCTACCGAGATTGTGGATTATCTTTCAGGGAAATCGGTAGTCGTGTTGGACGAAATCAAACAACTGTAATGTGGATATGTGATCGTTGGATGCAGGAGGGTACGACGGACAGACGTGTTCGACGAACCATAGCACAGTACATTCAGTCTGTAACGCATCATCCAGTGTCTGCGCGTACCATTCGACGCCGTTTACAGCAGAGTGGTCTGTCCGCAAGACGTCCATTGCTTCGTCTACACTTGACGCAGAACCACAGACGTCTCCGCCGCCAATGGTGCGATGAAAGAAGAATGTGGACGGCCGAATGGAATGAAATTGTCTTTACTGACGAGTCACACTTCTGTCTGCAACACCACGATGGTCGTATTCGAGTCTGGAGACACCGTAGAGAGAGGATGCTGAACAGCTGCGTTATGTACCGCCACACTGGTCCTGCACCGGGTATTATGGTATGGAGCGGTATTGGATATCACTCTCGCACTCCTCTAGTACGCATTGCCGGTACTTTAAACAACCAGCGTTACATCTCCGAGGTGTTGGAGTCAGTTGTCCTTCCTTACCTTCAGGGTTTGCCCACAGCCTTATTTCAACAGGATAATGCACGACCACATGTGGCACGCCTTGTCCAAGGGTTCTTCGTCAGTCGCCAGATTGAATTGATTCCCTGGCCAGCTCTCTCTCTCTCAGGATCTTTCGCCGATAGAAAACATGTGGTCCATGGTTGCTCAACGATTGACCCATATTACATCCCCAGCTGCCATACCAGATCAACTTTGGCAACATCTGGAAGCTGCTTGGTCTGCTGTACCCCAGGAACGGCAGGAACCACACTTCACAGAAGTCAATAAATTTAATCATTTGATACTTGGTCAACATGTTATCTACAAAATAAATTTTGTTGTGATGTCTCTTGTCTTTCTTGGTGTTGCAATTTGGGTGGCCAGCAGTGTATGTACAATAACAAAATTCCAATAAAATTGATAAAGAATACAAAGTAATGCATATCTATCGAGCGTTAGAGGCCTCTTTGTGCCATTGAAAAGACAGGAAATGTTAACCCTAAACGATCCAGCAGGATGAACAGTCCTACATATATTTATAAATTTAACTACTACGAGAAATTACTAAGACGGGAATATATACACACACACACACACACATATATATATATATATATATATATATATATATATATATATGTATATATATATATAAAATCGTGGATAAATATTGAGTATTTGTCCCAATTCATCTGTTATAGAACATTTATATCCTCTACGATTCAATACAAACTTAATCCAATACTTTTAAGTGAATTTCGATAAAAAAGGACTTGAACAGTAGGGAAAGGAAAACTGTTTCTCCTCACCCTTAAGCGCTTGCAAATTGCAAGTAAAAAAGACTTCTTACACTAAAAAGGGCAGGCTACTCGAAATCTATTTCCACGTGAGCTCCTTAGCTTGTTATTCAGTAAGTCGAATCTATAAAAAATTGTGGAGTATCCTACAAAATGAGTAAAAATTCAGTTACGGATTTTGAATGGGTTACGGGATGATAGAAAAAATAATGTTCTTTATACACGATTTGAACTGTCACAGAACATTTCTAAATAACAGCACAAAATGGCTAATAATTTTCAGAAAAGAACTTTCAGTAACGCATCGATTGAACGACATTTCTAAGATGAAATAAAAAAAATTATAATGCTTGGTATAAGCTCCACTGGATGTTTCGTATTACCAAGAAAAGAGGACTAGTATATTTTTTTTCAAATAAATTGACAATGCATCGACTATAAAACTTTCGGAGCATTCATATTTTTTGGACAATGATTTAAATATTCACAAAGTTCGAAAGAAATTAAAACCGATTTTTTTAAAACTAACTGTCCTAGGAATAGCATTAGCTCTAAAGTTTTCAAATTGCTTATATTTATCGATGATAGTGTCATTATTCATGTTTCATCTATATAAATAAAAATGGAGTGTTTGTTTGCACATTCAATAATTTCGACCCATTTAAAGTTTTCTATCCGTTTTGGACCCATCTAATGCCAAATCCGCCTTTTGCGCGTTTGGTGTCTGTCTGTCTGTCTGTATTGTATGTGCCCTATACACGTCCTCACGGTTTAATATATTTTATTAAAATTTGCACACAGTGAGTATGTATCTTCATTTAGTGAGTGAACTTGGTTGCGAAAGTCTGTATGTCCGTATATCTGTTCTATGTTCGATTTCGTGTTTGTGCATGTATCACATGAATTTTATTTCAGATATTTAATTGCAATGTGCTTTATTTAATATATTATCTATTAGTTTAGTGAATTCAATATTAAACATTACTTTATTGTTATATTTAGACGAGTTTCATGCTAAAACACCTTACTAAGTAAACTTAAATCAACCATAATTTGGTAGTTAAATTGGAAGGTATATTGAATATTACGATTACTTGGATTGCTTTACTAATACTGCTAAAAAAGCAATTATTTTTCAAAAAATTAATTTTTTTTATGGAATTTTAGCTGATACTTCATTTATATATATTTCGTGTCTTATTTTTGTTCTTTGCGCAAAGTAAACAATTTTCAAATATTTGTGACAGACGATATTTTTCAACGAATGGGAATGAAACGGAAACTCGTGTTGGTTGATAGCGTGCAGTGATATTTTCTGTTTCCTTTGCTCTTGATTAATTTCGCATTTCTAAATTTTGTGCACTTTTTATTTGTAAGTAGTTGTGGGGCAACTGCGAGATTAAGAGATCAAGCCCAACTAGAAAGACAAGCTCCGAAACCAAAATATCACGTGATCAACTGAGTCGAAGTCTTGGATTACGAGATGAGTAAACAACAACCATTTGCATGGTGAACGGATAGTATGTAGAAGTTACAACTTTTGGATGATTTATTGCCAAATGTGGTTTTTGTTGTTTTATTCAGTTTTACTCATTTTATAACAACCCTAAAGTTTTTCCTGGCGATATTACAACACCTGCATCGTAGAACGAACGGAGTAATTTGACTTGGAATTGTTGTACCGCTATTTTTCTCCCTGATTTCTTGATATTTGCTCCTTGTGTTGGAAATTTTGTACTGTGGAATTTTTCTCACTGGATTGATTTGTATTTTGAAATTGGAGATTTCAATATTTTGTTTTGCTTATTGATTTAAATTTGGTTTTTCTTGAAATCTTTGAATGTGCAGTTGATGTAGAACGCTATTTTTCTCCATGGATTAAATTAGATTTTTGAAATTGCAGATTGTAAGTAACAATTTTTTCCCCTTTTGTTGCTCACTTTTCTTTAATTGATTTGTTATGGCAGTAGCTTCAGTTTTCATGCTTTTCCTCCAGTTTTAAGGCTTAACCCTATTCAGAAAGAATTCTACATTGCTTCGTTCGTTGGATTGTGTTTGCAAGTAGCGTTTTAAAAAGTAAAGTAAAATATCAGGATATATAAGTAGGAATATATCAATAGGAATAATTTAAAAAAAAGGAAAAACCATTTTTAATGCAATGGAACAAATTTCATTTGCAAATCTTTTAATTTTTCTGTGTGATATTTATTCTAAACATATCAGTTGTTGTGCGTTGTTTCATCAATTACGTCCAGGTTTAACTCCTTGATTTTTAAAAATTGTCGAAACAAGTGAGAGAAAAAAACGCTGTTTAGAAAAACGTTCGGATTTTGGACGTCCAGCTTGGATTTGCTTAGATTGGCTACAATCTTGATTTGGCGCAAAAATTTAATTTGGCGACTACCACCGCGGATACTAGATCTCCACCAGTTGAACTTAGAGTTCTAGCTATAGCTAGGAATGTAATACTTTAATTCATTGATACAGTTTCCTTTTAAAATTTCGTTAATGGTCATTAAAGATATTAATATTAAAGTCATCTATTGCCATATAGCAATTAGTGCACATTAGTCATGAAAAAATACTCCAAATTAATTTATAATTCTGCCTTAAAGATATTTTGAAGAAATTGTTTTTTAAGGAAGGTGATTAAAATTAGCTGTTGTACAATTTATCATCTTGTATTAACATCTGACTTTTGTTTTAATTTGATCTATAAAAAGGTAGATTACTGAACATTAGTTTCCATTTGTTCTAGTTGTATCATCGTTAGAATTATATTTTAATTTGTGTTTATACTTAGACTAGCTATGATAAATGATGTAATGACTGACTCCTTACCCTATGCTTTTATATTGCTATTTTAGTTGAACAAAAATATTTGATAGTGAGAGATACATATTGTTTTCTTTTGTATTATAAATATACATTTTGCTATGTTATCATTGTGTTATCTCTTTAAATACATCAATTTGTTCACTGCATGTGTTACATTGCATGAATAAAATTTTACTAAAATAAAGAAAAATCTGAACATTATTTGGTCTCTAGTTGTAATTTTCTTCAAAATACTTTAGAGTAAATTATAATTAAAAATAATAGTTTTATTTCCCTACTAACTAAATATATTTAAAACAGTACATTTCAGTGAAGTATTTGTGAAATTGGGTCCGTGCTTGGTACCCGATCGTCGGAAAATATTAGGAAAAAATGAATAAAAACTAGTACAAAATATGGTACATGTAAATAGTATATTTTATGCTTATTCTTAGCTATTTTTCTTACGTTTCCTTTTATAACAACCACAATTTTTTTTTTGTCAGGCATATTATTTTAATAAGGATTGCAAAAAAATATTACAAGAAACACCAGTGCGCTGTCTGAAAAGTTTGGGAAATGCTGGTATGATTTCGTGTATTTTTTCTGGATGATCAACTGAAATAGACATTTAGTATGTATATTATGAATATTCTTTTGAAAAAGGCGCAAATAACCTGAGTTTTAAAAAAACAAAATGCTACATATCTGGTATTATCCGCGCAACGACGATATGCAATTGATTCAACGAGCGAAGATCGGCAGAAGTTCGACTAAAATGATCACGTGACTTTCATTCTCGCCGTTAGTTTCGGGGCATGTCTTTTTAGTCGGCCTTGAATCGTAATCGTATGACGTCACCACAGCTACTTTCCACTAGGGATGCGACATCGACAGCATAACATCGATGCTCCGAAACGTCGATGTTCAAAATTAAAACATCGATGTTGATAACACATCGCCCCAAAAACATCGATGTTTTTAAAATTCAGTGAATTTTAACTTTTTCCCCCATTTCTTAAAACTGGTTTAGCACCTAGTGATGCGACATCGACAGCAAAACATCGATTTTCAACATTAAAACATCGAAGTTGATAATGCATCGCCCCCAAATTATCGATGTTTTTAAAATTCAGTGTAGTATTTGAACTTTTTTTCCCATTTCTTGAAACTGGTTTAGCAACTAGTGATGCGACATCGGCTCCAATACATTGATGTTTTTTTTATAAAACATCGATGTTTTGAAAACTTCGATGTCGCATTCCTACTTTTCAGACCCTTCATCCTTGGTCACTTTGGCCAAAAAGTATGTTCAATTTGCTGATTATAAAAATTATGTTACTTGGTTATTTTTTAAATTTTTATAACGGTATTTTTTTCATTTAAAAATAAAACATCGACAACGTAAAAACATCGACAAGTATAAACATAGATGATACAAAAACATCGACTCCAATGCATCGATGTTAAAAAAACATCGACTCCAATGCATCGATGTTAAAAAACATCGACTCCAATGCATCGATGTTAAATACATCGATGTTTTTAAAACATCGACATTGATGTTGCATCCCTACTTTCCACTCGCGTTTATTTGAGAGCGGAAATTCATTGGATTCACTTCTCTACCTTTTCGGGTTACTTGTTGCTAGCAGTTTGTTTCTTGTAACCTTTTTTGTTAAATATTGTTTACTTATGTTAAAATAAATATTTTATTTCTTATTACCTTAAAGTAAGTTTAATAGGATATTAGGATAGTCATCCTTCGAAAATTCTATATTGGTGACAAGGACGTTATTACAATACCGTACAAGCTTAATCTAGAAAAAAAACTAATTTCAAATCCTTCTTGTGGGAACTTTCATCCTCCGAATCGATCAGAAGATCATCTAAGTAACAAAACGCGGATTCTAGTCCACCTAGTACCCTAACCATAAACCGCTGAAATGTCTGAGCAGTATTCTTTAAGCCGAAGGTCAGGAAAATATACTCATAGAGATCGAAAGGAATAATTACGGTAGATTTGCGAATGTCCGCAGGTTGAACAGCAATCTCGTGGTAATTTTTCTTCAGGTCAATTTTAGAAAAAAATCGTTTTGCCTGCCAAATTGTTTGCAAAGTCCTCAACATGGGGAATCGGGTAACGAAAAAAAAAATGATGCAGAGGACTAGACCACTGACTAGACAATCGCTGAATTTCAAGTTTTGCAGCTTTTAACTTTTCGGGAGGCTTGTTGCTAGCATTTTGTTTCTTGTAACCTTTATAGTTTACTTATTTTAAAATAAATATTTTATTTTTTATTACTCACATTTGTTTGCCATACCTAGCATATACTTCTCGTGGGTTTAAGTTTCATAGGATGTTAGGATAGTCACCCTACGAGAATTTTATAGCAGTCAAAAGCCGTAGACATAAAGTGATCAGGATCCCTAGACAGGAAAACAAGCAAGAGCCATAGACAGGAAAACAAGCAAGAGCCATAGACAGGAAAATGACCAACGGCCCATTTTATTGTTCCTGAAATTGCTTTCGTCCAGGTATAATATTAAGGATATTAAAGCATATCAATAAAATTTTGCAAACATTCTAGTGTTTATTGCATAGTTTAATATCAAGTAAGGCCATAGCTTGAAGTTTTTAATCTCGACTGAAATAATATATTAGATTGGATTTCAAGATATAAAGAAACCTAAATTCGCGCAATCCAAGGAAGGATGTCTTCACGATTTTTAGCAGTTCAAAAAATAGCTGTAATGTATTTCTTGTATTAAAGTATTTGTCTTTATAAGTGACTAGGAGATTTGCCTGACCTTACTCAGAATGAATTGGTTAACTTATGGATTTAAAAACTGACCAGAATAATCATTTTTTTCTCTTTCGTAGAAAACTGCCAGCATCATTTCAGTGTCAGAAAAATATTACATACCTGCTTTTTGACATTATATATATATATATATATATAATGTCAAAAAGATTGTATATAATGTTATATGTCAAAGTGATTTCTACAACTTACTTTGGATGCAAATAGAATTACATGCATATTCATCCATACAATACATTTATCTTCGAAATCCAAAAACAATTAAAGATACGGACTTAAATTATCAAATGTATTTTACGCATTAAACGGTTAAAGATATTTTACATTATAATTTACTTATAGCATGTTATAATAATTTAAAATTCATTTCTGATCACTTAGTTTATATTGGGAATCAAAGGTTCCAGAATTTACCGTATTTCAGCGTCATCAATGTTCATCGTCTAATTAGCCGTAAGCTATGTATCTAATTACTATCATAATTTAAACCATTGCATTGGTTTTGATAAATATTCAAAACTGAGCTTACCTCATTTTCATATAATTGTTCCACGAATATAATCATCTCTTAAGCACGCGTGAATAATTGAGCCAGAAACTGAAGGAGGACGCTGTATAATTTACGTGCAGTGGAATGTAAGCTGTGATATACAGAGAAAAATAAAGGAAAAATGAGAAACTGATTAAAGTGTCTCCTCCAGCGAAGGAAATTATTTTGTTGTTAAGAAATAGTTCTTAATTGTGAAAATTAATCTTAATGAAAAAGTGTAGAAGAATGCGACCAGCTAATAGAATCTATTGTAACATGCATTTGTACTGCGTTTATGCATTCTAGGTTTCCAAATTCAATTAATTATATATATAAACTACTTTCTTTTCCTCTTTTCTTATATTTTTAAGTTTTTTAACTACATTTATTCATTTGAAGATTCTTAAAAGTTAAACACGCTGCGAGACTTTTTCTATTTTAATTTGTCATTATGAGATGTATTTTCTGTTGTTAAATGTAGGTGGCGCTAGTGTTTCTGGGGTGGAGAGTGCTTTCTGTACATATCTCGAACGTGACGTCATTTAGTTTGTTTTTCAAACATGGATTCAGCACCTCGGCAATAAAAAATTTAAAGAATGAACAAGTATTGTAAAATGAAAGTTGAACAGTCAGCTCATATAAGATTAAAAATACAAACGTTGACAAAACGGCGATAAACTACCTTTTAAATTAACTCCTATATGTATCATGAGCATTTGGGTAACGGAAATCAGATATTTGCATTCCGTTGAGTTCAATTGTTTGCACTGAAAATTTCACTCACACGGATATTTTTTTTGCTTGATGCAGCGGAAATTGTCTTGATTTCTTTTCATATTCAAATATTTTCTGTTAAAGCTATTTTTCTTTATTATTACTCAAGCTATATCTGGTAAAACATTCCTAATTTTCCGATAGACAACACTTTTGAGTAAATTTTTGACTATTTTTAAAAAAGAGAATCAGAAATTTTAAACAAGTAATTCTGTTATATAAATTTTATTTCATTAATAAATTAATAAAAAAATAAATAATTTGTGAGTATAGTATTAAATTAGAGGAGATTATATTAAAATCAAAATGGTGTCCGTTAACTATATCATGTACTAAAACATCAAACTTACGTCATAATTTTTTCCTCTTTCTAGCAGTTATAATCCTAAATATATTAAGTGAACCACAGGCCATTAATTTAATTTAAAATCATAATTGGTAATTTTTAATTAACGTTCTAGAGAAATACAACGGGCTATTGACGACGGTCCGGGATCAATCCCTTAAGGGAAAGGACCGAGGACAATACCTCGTAATTTTAAACCACGGTCAGATGTCGAAGCAACATCTGAGCTGGTACCCCACTCTCCAAACTTCCACACCAACCCAACGTGAGGACTTTCGATCCCGACAGATTTAAAGTACACCAACCGCCTCTTCACCAGGCGCTTACAAAAATCCATGCCCGGACCCGAATTCGAACCAGGAACCTTCCGATAAATTTAAAATGGACAACAGTTTAAGGAAATTTAGTTCTTTAGAGATTTTATTGGAAATGAGAAATTTTTTATGTAGTTATCTATGAGAGTCGCCGACCAACCGGTATAGTGGTTAAGGTGTTAGTCTCTAGATCGGAAGGTTCCTGGTTCGAATCCGGGTACGGGCATGGATGTTTGTAAGCGTATGGTGTATAGGCGGCTGGTGCACCTTAAATCTGTCGTGGCCGAAAGTCCTCACGTTGAGTTGGCGTGGAAGTTTGGAAAGTGGCGTGCCAGCTCAGGTGTTGCTTCGTCATCTGACCGTGGTTCAAAATTACGAGGTGTTGTCCTCGGATCTTTCCCTCAGGGGACTGATCCCGGACCGTCGTCAATAGCCCGTTGTGTTGCTCTAGTACGACGTTAACCAAAAAATTACCATTACCAATTACCTATGAGAGGGAATTTTAGTAAAAACTAACAAAACCAGACAGGAATAAAGATTTCAATTCCGTTATAAAACATGCTCCCACCTGATACATATCGGGATAACCTTAATGTGTCGTTTATTGCAGTTTGGGTTGTATTTGGCGAACGAAGTGTTGAAATGGCATTAAAAACCAAGCCAAATGAGGTCACGTTCAGAAACGTACATAAAACGCGTCCGCAGCTGAAACATTACCATCATCTACGCTTGATCGAAAATGTCTCTCATGGAAATAGATTTCGAGACAGGACAATGGCTTTAATATTTACTTGAATACTTACTTTAATGTATGATATACTTACTAAAGAAGTAGTGAAATAAAATTTCTTTGTGTGTGTTTTTAAAATATTTTATTTACGTTTTCTTTAAATGGGGGAGGGGATCATTCAATTTTTCTACAACTAAGTTTTAATTTACTGTCAAGTTAGATATATAGCTTAATTTAAGTCGCAATGCAGCAACACATTGTGATATTGGCGATGATCTGGGATCAATTACGAATGGAAAGTTTCGACCTCGTAACTTTTAACTACGGTCACATAACATGGACACTACCTGAATTAATACACAACTTCTCTAAACTTCCACACCTGGCCAACGTGAGGACAATTAAGGCTACGATGTATTCAAGATGCACCAGGCTCCACATACCTGACAGTGATTGAATCAAGTTTCGAACTTGTAACCCACTGGTTGACAATCCTAGACTCTACTAACTGGACTACCACGACCTCTAATTTACCATCGAAGATCAATAGAACGTCTGAACCTGGCATTATCCTTCTTACTGAATAAACAATATTTTTCATTCAAAGGATTTTTCCAGAATGTACACGATTCCATGACTCAGTGGTAAGGCTTTGGGGTTCTTCAATGAAAGTCTGGTGTAATAATTAAGCTTTTATTATTTGACATGTATTCAAAAAACCCATAATGTTTTAGAATATTCCAAGGCCGTCGGGATCAGCGGATTTGTCCACTGTGTTACCAACCTGAGAATTACAGACGGAATAGGTTGGATTCCTGTCAAGAGAAATTCCTCTTTCGATATATATCACTATTCTAAGTAAATAAAACTTTCCTTGGGTAATTGGTAATTTTTTAGTTAACGTCGTACTAGAGCAACACAACGGGCTATTGACGACGGTCCGGGATCAGTCCCTTAAGGGAAAGATCCGAGGACAACACCTCGTAATTTTGAACCACGGTCAGATGACGAAGCAACACCTGAGCTGGCACCCCACTCTCCAAACTTCCACGCCAACCCAACGTGAGGACTTTCGGCCACGACAGATTTAAGGTGCACCAGCCGCCTCTACACCATACGTTTACAAACATCCATGCCCGGGCCTGGATTCGAACCAGGAACCTTCCGATCTAGAGGCTAACACCTTAACCACTATACCAACTTTCCTTGGGAAGTATATGTCTATTACTTGAAATTGTTTATTTTGTGCTTCGTGCAGCATGTTAAAATATGGCCATAAAACTCAACCCAACCATCTACAATACTTCATGTGATCTCATTTCCGGTTGGGGAGAATATAATACTTATTTCTCCCCTATATACAACTTACTGAAATACTGTTGAAATTTGATTATTATAACCGATGACGAAGCAAGGATGGCTATGCGGAAAGAGCTTTTGCGACTGAAAGTTTTGTTTTTAATTTTGTTTTCACCCCTTGGGTACAGATTTATTTGAAGAAAAAAAAATAGTTCGTACTACCGTTTGCACACTAGTTACTATTATATTTTCATATAATTTTGTTTGATAAGAATGGCAACAGTACGAGAGAGATCGATCGCAAAGCTTCTGATCTCCGTGTTTATTCCAAAAAAGAATGTCTGATAAAACGCAGCCGTGTAAATATTTCTATGCATGGAGTCAGATTAAATAAAGTGTATTTTTGTAGAGAACACGATTGAATAATTTGATTTAAGGAGTCTCGTAACACCAATCGCTCTTGCCATGAATAAGAATGTACATGTTTAATTTTGTCCTAGTTTGAATGGCGATCTAGACTCGTCATCCGTAACTTAGGCAAAACAAGTGTGCATAACGAGTCTCAATCCTCAAATGTAGCCAAGGGGTTAATATTTATTTTCTGAAACCGTTTTTATCATGCGATTTTCTTTCAAAAATGAATACATTGATATTTATACACCTTTCCTGCCCATTCAAAAGGCCGTAATAGTACGCTTGGAATAGTATCGGAATTGCAACCGAGAAATACGAGTTCGAAATCAGATCAAACCAAAGACAGTTGTAAATATGGGAGCAGATGCACGTTAAGTCTGTAGTGGTCACAAATAACCTCACTTTGGTGTTACGTTGAAGTTTGGAGAGTGAGGTGCACCTCAGGTGTTTATCTCGTCATCTGACCGTGTTTAAAAATTACCTGTGACACCTACAACTAGCAGGGTGTTAGCTCAAATGATAAACCCACTGATCCACGGTACCTCTTCTCTAAATATAACCTTTCAGCACCACAGAAGTACAAAACAGGGTTACAGAAGTTAGTTGCTTTATCAAAGAAGCATAGAAATATAAATTTTAACTAAAATTACAATATTTTATTAGCTTAAATAATGAAAAAAAGGCAGATTAGATCCAACAAAATTTTTTTTTCACTGACCCAATCTTCTAAAATTATTTTGGAGGCACATCCGTGAGTTAAAGGGTATGCTGCAAAAAGGAGGTTGCTCCAAGTTTTCGAAAAACCGTAAAAAACTTTTGAAAATTCTAAGTTGTGTGAAAATAGTCTTTTGGATAAATTTTCTTTTAATTGTTCTTAACTAACGATTGGAGCTACGTCTTTCTTGCACCAAACTAAAGAATATTTTTTTACCACAAGACACGTAACTCCAAACTAACCCAGGATGGAGATACCTTCTTTTCGCAGCAAATCCAACAATTATCAAACCGCAGGACAACTAGTTATAAGTCTTTACTGCAGAAATTTATACATCACAGATTGTGTTACGATGCCCCAACCAACTCTTCCACACAATATAAATTTCATCTCTCCCTTTTGGCAATTCATGCAGTACTTGCATGTTTGTCTTAAACTGCATACAAACACGCACATCTGAGTAAAACACCGGACTAATTTCGGATCGCATTTCATGAATATTTAATCCTCTTCCTATCAACGTGAAAGCCTTCTCTCGCCGAAGATAATTGTTTGTCGTGCCTAAGTATACCTCCGTTTTCCGAAAATTCCAACATTGGTCGAAGCATTGTTGCAACAAATGCGCGAACGCACAATTTTTCTTCCATTCATTCATCTAGGTGGAGTGAAGTCTCCGTCCGCTTGTCATCCAAATTGCGTGTGCGGGGCACCCAACAAAGGTGGTTTTCTTCTTCAACACATCCCGCGTTTTCGCTACTTCTCAGATTACTTTGCGATTAAACCGCACTGCAGGGAATACGAGAAGATTGCTTATCCTTGAACTACTTTTAGTAACGCTTTTTCCGGGGTACCAAAAGCCTGTCAAAGACGCCTTGTTAAACCGATTATTTTTTTTATCCACCAGAAGACAAGAAATAAGTTTACTATTTAGTTTATTTTGTTTTCAGTTCAGTACATCACGAAGAATTGATTGGTTCACTAAATTTAGGGCTTTTGATTATTAGGATATGTGTAAAATAGCCGATTCCCATTTTTCAAAAGTAATTGATCTGCCATTTTAATCAATGGTATAAAACGATGCGTATGGTTTGTTGGTTTCATGGTGCAAGGGCCATAATTGGCCAAGATGCGCAAAATACAAGACAAACTTAAGCAATGAGCATACACACAATGAAAGTTTTGCAAGGATAAATCGCACAATAGTATGTCACATGAATCTAACCTACGCTACCTACAGCTAGAAGATACCTACGATATAGAGATTATAAAAGTAGAATTATCATGGTAACCTTTTAATGTGCCCGTGATCATGTGATCTAAACTAGTAGAAAAGTAACCTTCAGACTGCTTTCGTCAACTGGGTGGAACATAAAATCCATCATCCGATTGGCCCAAAGTACAAGACAAAGTTAAGCAATGAGTAGACATACGACGTAAGTTTTGCTGCGATAAATCACACTATTGTAAGTCACAGGAATCGAATGTACGCAACCTACAATAGATACCTACGATATAGAAAATATAAAAATAGAATGATCGATGGTAACCTTTTTATGTACCCATGATCATGTGATCTAAAGCAGTAGCAAAGTGACCTTCAGATTGCTTTCGTCTACTGGGTGGAATCTAAAATCCATCATCTGATTTATCCAAGATACATGGGAAGACGTAAATCCATTAATTGATATTGATTGACAATCTGAAAGTAATAGACACCACTTTTATCGCCAATATAGAAATGTGGATTCACACGTCTACCCTGTCATTCGATATTAAAGCGCCAAACGAGTTGATAATGTAGCAAATTGGCCAACCAAGTCAATTTATCCCAAAGCAGTCGTGTGACTATTAGTCAACATGTTGGTCATACCCTTTTAAGCTCCTCTCAATAGTAATGTCCAGTCTTTATATTTCATGCCTATGATACCCACTGAGCCATGGCGCCCCCCCCCCCCCCCCGAATCATGGTTTTGGTTGGTGGGATTGAGTTATTTGGAACAGGGTCCAAAATTGGGCAAGCTGCGTCAAACACAAGGTAAAACGTCAAACAAGTAATGGGCATACACACACAAAGTAGTTTTAATGGCTCAGAAGAAAGGTAAAAGCAGGGTAAGTCGCAGGAATCAAATCGAACTCCACATATAACTCGGTAATGGTAATTTTGGTAATTCTTGGTTAACGTCGTACTATAGCAACACAACGGGCTATAGACGACGGACCGGGATAATTCCCTTAAGGGAAAGATCCGAGGACAACACCTCGTAATTTTGAACCACGGTTAGATGACGAAGCAACACCTGAGCTGGCACCCTACTCTCCAAACTTCTACACCAACCCAACATGCGGACTTTCGGCCACGACAGATTTAAGGTGCACCAGCCGCATCTACACCATAGGCTTACAAATATCCATGCCCGGACCCGGATTTGACCCACGAACCTTCCGATCTAGAGGCTAACACTTTAACCACTATACCGGTTGGTCGGCTACATACAACTCAGAGGTAGCCAGAGTATCAGGTATACGTATTAGGTGAAGGCTGTCCCAAAACTTTAATTAGAATTAGTTCAATAGTTAATTGAATCGTGGTATAAACAATATTAATATAATTTTTTACGTAACTCGCTGAAATATTCTGCATAACTTGCGGTTGAATTAAAGATATGAATTAAAAAGGGTTAGATAATTTGTAACTACTATCTCCGATTAGAAGTTACATAAAAACTATTTCAGTGTCCGAAAAAAAATATATTACACCTATCGAAATTTACAAGTATTTCTCTATTAATTTTCGATACACCATGCTATGAAAAGGTTTTTCTGTAAAGACAAATACAGAGGGCGCTACTGTTCTGATAACCTATTTAATAACTTGTGGTGTAACTTTGCATTTGATTCAAATGCCCAATTTCAACAGCTATAACATCTTACATTTAAAACTAACTGCAGACATAGCCAAAAATGGTTACAAATACAAAGATCTTATCTAGATGTATTCTTTCTGCTTCGAGTTTTTTTCTGTTAGCACATTTAATTTGGTTTACTCTCTTATAAGGACCCGCATATTATAAGTAGAATAATCCTTACACACCTACTTCCAAATTCCATTCGTCATCTGACCGTGGTTCAAAATTGCGAGGTGTTGTCCTCGGATCTTTCCCTTAAGGGACTGATCCCGGACCGTCGTCAATAGCCCGTTGTGTTGCTCTAGTACGATGTTAACTAAATATTACCAATTATCAATTCCAAATTCCATCAGTGTTCTGACAGACGGGTGACATTGTTTTGAAACGATAGAAGAAAAGAATTTTTGAACAAACGGGGATGGGCTTTTTTTCATTGAAAATTCCAGTCTAAAGTAAAGAGAATAATTAAAATTTATGAGTACAGCTTTAAAAATGACTATGAGGTCAACGTCCAAGAGTAATAATTATTACATTTTCAACAACTTTATAAGGAAGCGTAAAATCAAACATTTAAAATAAAATTATCTATATAGCCGATACGATAAATTTAATAATCCCTATTCTAGAATAATCGATTTCAATCTAAGATAATTTTGTTCTTACTTGACGTAATTTTTACTTAAATTTAACCCTTTTATAATAAATCCGCTCACTTTTATCACATGCATCAAACTAACTCACGTAAAGTGTGAACGTATTCTCATATTTTTATTTTAAAGCTTGTTTTTGTAGCAAAAAGATATAATCAAGTATGCAAGGCGTTTTACCAGAGCTTTCATTGGATTTCTGTACAAATCTCAGAATAATTAAATACATATTAATGCACATCAAGGATGTATATTCGTCAAAAGATCGCAGTACTTTTACGATCTGAGCGTAAAATGTACATTTCTGACGTTTTTGTGTGATGTTTAAATATATTTACTGTTTGTGTTTACGGAAAAATCCACTTGAGGGTTTTCAGCTAAATATATAACCTTAACAATGCTCTAAAATGGAAATATTAATGACCTCCGGGAACTAAAATCTTTTGCAGCTGAATCCGCTTAATGTGTTTGTGGTTACGATTTGCATACTGAAGTAGGGCCATCAGGTGTAAATTTCAACTCAATGGAAATTGCTACAGTATTTACGAGCAAACCAGAGGCATGCCTTTCAGACAAACACGATATACGATTTTGAAAAACGCTCATAAAATAATTAAGGAAATCCTTTTTATTTAGTAGGATCTCAGTTAGGGGGTTGGGTTTGTTAAGTTTTATGGTGCAAGGGCCAAATTTGGTGATGTTGCGCCAGACACAGGACAAACATTATCAAGTAATATACACTACCCTACAATAATGGACCGGACAGCAAGATGTGATGGTATAAGAGAAATAATACATGATTCAATAAGGGGATGGTCCCCCACGTGCTGCAATTACACTAGCAACCCTTCTGGGTATGCTTTCAACACGGTTTCGATACACAGCTATGGGTGTTTGTGTCCATTCCTACTGCGAGAATGTCGCCAGCTCAGCTGTAGATTTCGGACGTGGTTCCCTGGTCCGTAAACGTCGCTTTAACTCGTCCCACAAATATTTCTGTGGGGTTTAGATCGGGACTCTTTGCAGGCCAGGGAAGACGTTTTACATAAATGACTCGATACCACTGCTTGACAGAGGCTGCAACATTACACGGAACGTTGTCGTCCTGGAATTAACATTCGTCCATCCCATAAAATTGCAAAACCGTTGGAAGAACCTGATTGTCCTAAATGTTCATGTAGGCATCGTCGTTCTACTGACCAGGAACAGCATGCAAAGTTCGCAGGCCATACCACGAAATACATCCCCAAACAAGTAGTCGGATTTTATGCAAATCCGCTGGCGTCAGGTCCATTATTACAGAGTAGTATACATAGTACATACACACACAAAAGAAATAAATATATCCAAGAAAAGATTGAACCTGTGCGCGCCCATAACTCGGAGGTTGCTAGCGCAGTTGGCATACCCACAGAGCCACGATTCAATTAGTAATCTAGATGGATCAATAGTGCTACTTCCGGGAGACAGCAGTGTTAAATTCTTAAAAGGTGCGAAATGTTGTTTTCGACAAGTGCGATTTTGGTGGGGTGTTGATTTCAGGTGTTGACCTCGTCATCTGATCTAAAATTACAAAGTGCTCTCCTCTTATCTTTCCCTTTGGAAAAGTTCCCGGACCGTCATCCACAGCCCGTTGTCGTGCTTCAGTGCGACATTAATTCAACTACTAAGCAACCTGATTGAAAAAATGTTATTTGAACATTTTTTTTGTCAAAAATTTAAGACAGTGTTTTTTGATGAGCCCGTACGAGCGCTTCGAGAATTTAATTGTATTATAACATTTAACAGTCAGTTTTCTTTAAAATGTCAGGATGAAATCCAGAAATTGATGAAATATTACTTGTCTATGGCATACATGACTGTCTTACTTAATGTCTATGATAATATTACTTGTCTATGTCATCTGTCCGGTAAGTATTCCAACCATCGTTTTGTACGACGATTTGTTCGACGGTCTGCAACGGTTTGTACGACATTTATCTAACTCGTCACTTAATGAGAGGGGACGTTGATGCAGTCTGAAAAAGTCACGAACTTATTGGACATGCCCTTATGTCCGTTTGCTACTAGATTGAGTGAGCGTTATGTACTGTAACACCAATCCCGATGACCGAGAGAATAGAGCAGCGAATTTACATCAAATTTTGAGAGAGTTTCACTTAAAAATACTTCTGCAGAAACTAATCAGGCGACTAAAACCCGGTGCACACATCCGGTTTTTTGACGTGCGGCACCGAAGCCCAACTATGCACACATAACCGTGAAATGACACAAGTATTCATTTCACGCCATTTGCGATAAATATTCTATCGAAGAAAACGTGTTTATTTCGCTTACTTGGTGTAAAAAAAGTATATTTTAAAACAAAATAGACGTTACTGAATGCGACCATTTTTTTAATTATTATTTATTTTCCATTTATTTATGAAAACAAGGTACTTGAGACTGTACAAGCATGTGCGGCGAGCTGCGGCGCCGTGGGGAACTGAGGTACAAATTGCACGCTAAGTTAGACGTGCGTCACCGCAACGGCGTTGGAGGCATGTGTGCACTACTCTATTGGATCTAACGTATCTCAGACTATCCCGCACTTGCGTTGCCGCAGCGGCGCCGCACGTTGAAAAACCGGATGTGTGCACCGGGCCTTAAGTCTTACCAATGCAAGTTACCTAGTTCGTACTGTTCCTTAGAAGGCGATGCAAAGACACAGCAATATCAAGATAATGTTGACCATGTTTTTAAATTGTGAAGAGGTTGTCTATTATGAGCAGTTTCCTCCAGGTCAAACAACTAATGAAGAGTACCAGCTCGGTCTTTTGCGGTACGTAGAAAACTACCATGGCTATAGGCAAAAGGTGATTGGTAGATTCGATACTATAATGTATCAACCTATTCACCACGTCTTGAGAAAGAGAGAGCGCATGGTGTTTGGACTAAACATCAAATCCCTCAAGAGGCTCATCTCCAACCTATAGCCCAGATTGGGCGCCTTGAGACTTCTGGTCTTTCATGAAGCTAAAATCACCTCTGAAAAGAATTAGATTTCAGAAAGGTTAGTAGCTAATTAACGTTGCACTGGTGCAACAGAACTGGTTATTGGCGACAGTCCGGGATTAATCCAATGACCTAAGGACAACACCTCGTAATTTTGAACCACGGTCGTTTTAAGAGGTCATTTGAGACCACGATAGATTTAACATGCAATAGCCACCGTGTACAAGACGGTGTCTTTGGTTGGATCGAGTTTCGAACTCGCAACCCTCCGATTGCTAATCCATTACTCTTCCAACTGAGGTACATTGGTCCTGAAAGAGATTTCAGACAATGGATGCGATTCAGAAGAACACGATAAAGCAGCTGGCGGTGATTACAACAATGGATTTTACTGAGCATATTTGATGAGTGTAAGAGAGGCTGAGAGAAGTATGTGAAGTCCCAAGTTAGTCTACCTTGAAGGAGACTAAGAGGGAAAGTATTAAGTACCAGCCATGTAAGTAAAAGCCAGGTAATATGAAACAAGATGCATTGGTAACCTTATTTCGTTTTACATGGCTGGATTGGATTCTAGGCAAGATGATTCTATTTTCAGGTCAGGATTATATTGGATTGGATGTTTAGGTTTTATGGCGCAATGTCCTTTCTGTACAGTCCTAGTTACTTTAGATAAAGCCCGACTTACTGTTCTATATTTGTGACTGCCATAGCTAAATAAAACTAAAGTTTACGTATTATGAATTCCGAAAACTAACATATTATTTTTACCATCTGACCGCAGAATTGACAATAACGTTCCAGATAGATTTTTTCCTTGTAATCTTAATTTCGATTTATATAGGGCTTATCTCTGTATTCAAGACTGAAATAAACGTTTGGAAATTGGCACCCGGTAAAAGTTAATGAACCAAAGAATTTAACAATGCCGCTCTCTTTCAAGGCGGCTTCTGAAGCAAAATCAATCAATTCGATAGAATCATCGGTATCAAAACCAGTCAGACGCGAGCCAGGAATTCTTTGGAGGGAGGTGCTGTGAAAATGGTCATCATCATGGTGCTGACAGGGTCATTCCTTTTGGGGGACTCTTCCCAAAGCTTGATAACTGATCTCCTGATTCAATATCATTCCCATTAGAGGCAGAGATGGACTTGCGGTGAGTTTCAAACAATCGAAACTTTGTTTTTAGGGGCTGCGGTAGCCTAATTGGTAGAGTCACGGATTACCAAACAGGGTAACCAAGGGTTGTAACTCGCAACCCTCAGGTTATACCACCGATTACCAAATAGTATAACCTGAGGGTTGCGAGTTCCAACCAAAGACAGTCGTTTACGTGTTGGCTGGTGTACGGTAAAGCAGTTGTGGCCTCAAATGTCCACTCATTTTCGATGTGGTAAAGCTTGGATAGCGGGATGCTAGCTGATGTGATGACCTTGTCATCTGACTGTGGTTCAACTGTGGACCCTGAGATATTCTCCTTCGGGATTGATCCCAGACTATTGGCAATAGCCGTTGTGTTGATCCAATGCGGTATAAAATCAACTACTTACCTTTCGTTAGTGTATGAGATATGTATACAGAGTAAAATGGAACACCTTTGTAGGTCCTCTCTAACTAACTAACACCAACACACACTCATGTGCCTAGTGTCGTGAGACACTGTACCAGTTTAAATAATTGTGGTTGGATGAGTACAGCATGCCACCGACTGATCATAGAATGTATCTGTGACTACCATCTGGAAATACTTAAAGTCCTACAGTTTCACTTGTGGATGGCTTCTAATTTTAGCAGGGAAATCGCTCAGACAAAATGAAAGAATGAATGAAATTATAAGCTCTTTCCCCACACCCGATTTATCAGATAGCAAACAAGAAAACTTTTCGCGATATGTTCTTGCTCTATCATGTGGGGTAAATACAACTCCATGAAATAGCATCGGAAAGTACTTCAGTTTAAGCTTAGATCAATGGCAATTTAAACAAATAAGAGAGTAAACAAATATGTGAAGAGTCTGAGATAGCGTGTTTAAAATGTGTATATTTTTAATAACGAGGGACAGAGTAGTATTTGGTTCAAAATGGTTTGAACTTTCTTGACCTCCCTGGTTTAATTTATCTAAATGTTGACAAAAAAAATCAATTTTAGTTTAAAATATTTTAACTACAAAACTTTTCTCTAACTACAGAAACAAGAAATTTACTACCACCATTCCTATAAACTGATTCCATAACTTGAAATAAAGTCCATTACCAAGTCTTAAAATTTTGCATCTAAGAATGTAACGATGCAATACTTTAAAAGTATGGTAGATTTTGTTCCACCACAAAACTATCATTAGATCTGCACATTTAATTGTTGTATTGTATTATGGATGAATTAAACCCATTAACCACTTACCTGAATTCATCAGTATTAAAATAAAAACATAAAGATCTAATGAAAAGAATTTAGAATTAAAGAGAAATGTGTGTATTTGAAAAGGAATAACAACTGATTCCAAAGAAAAAAACGTGTGTGGAGAAGATGGATGCAATACATACCGTGTATCGGTATGTATTCCATAAACATTTAAATTTTGAAGCAATGAGAATAACGGAAATCTAAATAATATAAACGTAAATCGTTTCAATTGTTCATAGTATAAAAGACTTAAAAATTGACGTGAAAGTACGTGTTTGTAGATAATTTTAAATCATATAAAAGCAACAACTTTGAAATTTCATCGATTGGGTTGCCTAGTTACAGTGATATTTCTACGTCGGTAATATGCAAGCGATCAGTAATTGAAAGAAAACAAATCGAAAATAAACGTTTGACTTTTCATGGCAGACGATATTTCCCACAAAACAAATTTTCATTAGAACGAAAAATTTTCAGGATGGCATAGTAGAGCTTTACTTTAGCATTTTGTAACAAATCAAACTATGCTTATTATTTTATACTAGCATAGATACCCATCTATTAATTACCCAATCATTTATTGATTCAAACCTCTCTCGAGATGATTGGTTAACTATAGTCTCAAAAAGTGACCAGAAAATATAACACCTTTCGACATATTTACAATTTCTACAACCTAATTTGGACACAAATCTTATAAATGCATATCTATCTATGTTATACATTTCACATATATGGCACCCCTACTAAAAGGTCAATCTGACGAAAGGTGACAGACAATAAGTGCCTACTACAAAAGACAGTTTTGATGGAAGGTTAAGAATTCCCTATCTGATGTTCTTTTCCTGTATATTTTCACAACTCAATTCGTAAAAATGAAGATTCTACGGCGAATGCTCTCTCACTCATAGTTTACCTACCAATATAGTTTTTCACTTGTGGCACTCTTCCACAGGCATGCTACATTTTCGAATTTGAACAATATTAAAGGAAAGATAGTAAATTAATTTGATAAGATATTTATTAAGTTTGTTTTAAAAGCGCGCGCAAACACGTTTTTTTTTAGAAAATTCCGTTTCATGACATAATAATAAAATAACTCGCCCATTAAATTTAATGCCTTCAATACAAAGATAACTTATTACCATTTTTTTATGGTAAATCGATTTGACAGTGTTTCTTATAAATAAAATCACTGTTTTAAACTAACTTTCCTCAGATAAGTTGCTGATATAATACTTCAATTCGTGAAAAAA
This sequence comes from Metellina segmentata, assembly GCA_947359465.1. Classification (NCBI taxonomy): domain Eukaryota; kingdom Metazoa; phylum Arthropoda; class Arachnida; order Araneae; family Tetragnathidae; genus Metellina; species Metellina segmentata. Next base: position 32,213,279 of record OX375875.1, read on the forward strand.
AAGCACTTTGTGTGTGCGACTTTTGTTACTATGACAAAGAATTTGTGTTATTTAAAAGTCCTTGTTCGCAAAATTCTACTTAAAATGTGCTGTATTCTAACTTACATACCGTTTTAAATAGACTACTTTGTAGTGGTGTTGCGTGTGATGGAAATGAAATATAATTTATTGAAAGCATAAATATTTAAAACAAAAGACAACAAAATTATACAAAATAAAAGAGAGAGAGAGAGAGAGAGAGAGTTAACGAGAAAAAATTATAAATATAATAATTCGAGATTATTCTTTTATCTCTTGATCTTGTACAGTTGCCACATTTTACATATAAATATAAGATAAAATTGAAAAATACAAAACTAATTCCCATTGAAAAAAAAATATATATATATATCACAGTCTGTATATATTGTCTGTTTTCGTCGTTTCAAGGTTTGTTTCCAAGTATTCAGAAATGGTTCATATATCGCTAAGAAAATAGGGCTTAAAATAAAAGAGTACAAAAATTTATATTCCATCAAAGTATATTTTGAAAAATAATCGAGTTTTCAGCATTACTGTTAAAACAATAACAAGTAATAGCAATGCTTAATACACCTTCCAGCTATTCCAATAGGTAGTACCAAATTATGGTTTAAGCACAGTTACTCAAATGGTTTTAGCATGAACCTTGTCTAAATATGTCAGAAAAGGAATTTTAAATAACGTATCACCAAGGTAAAATATGATTTATCAAATATTGAACATTGGATTGAAATTCGTTGAATAAATTATTTTCGGGATACTTATACAAACATAGACACAAAATCCGACATAGAAAGAGAAGGTGCTCAGACAAACCTAACCAAATTCGGTTACTGAATGTAAGTAAATACTCACAGTATGCAGTTTCTTGAAAATATATGCAGCCGCGCACACATATACAGACAGACCGATGAACAGACATACACCAAATGCAACTAGAGACGGATTTTGCAATAGGAGGACCCAAAACTGATAGAAAACTTGAAATGAGTCGAAAATATTCCATGTACCAAACATTCCATTTATATTTATCTATATTATTATTTATTGATTAGTATTTATTTATAATTCCATCTTCTCCTGTTATTTTTTTTTTGTTTCTTTATTTCAAATAAACCTTTAAATTTTCTTCCATCTCGTATTTCCAATTATCTGTACGCGAGTCTTCCAAAACGTCAAATACAAAATTTTCACAAAAGAGAAAAACTTTGAAAGTAGTTGAGACATCTCTTGATTGCTCAGTCATCCAAACATTCAGAACTTGTTCAGACCAAAGAACTTTTACTTGCTTCCTTTAGTTTGTTTTCCCATATTTTCTAACGTAATTCTTCTTTCTTAGATATCTTTAATAGCAATTTGTGTTGCTTCAGTGCGACGTAAATTCAACTACTTACCTACCTTTCTGAGCTTTTAAGGTTTTTCAGATGTTTCCTAGAGGGTTTTCATTTTGAAATGTCTGTTTCTAACATAAAAATTGTAAGCAGTGTTATATCATTGTGAGTTGTATACTCTCTTTTTTTTTGTGCACGAGCTTTGATGCTATTTGTTTTTATCTAAAGTCTTTCCCTTTTTGTTAGTGGCTATGAGAAGTATCATGGAAAACGCAGTGAAAAATGTAAGAAACTCTTGGTGAAAAATATGCGTACGTTGGTACTCCCAGTTTTACCAATCCACACCGTATTAGGAATATCGATTCTTTAGAAATCTGCGGGTAATATAAGCTTTTTATTAACTCACTTCCTATTTGTCCTAGATGTTCAAAGTGGACTAATAACAATTCGAATTCCTTTTTGGAATTCAGTATTACTAGGGGGCCCGACCCGTGCTCGCTATCGCTCGCCGACCCCCGGAGGATTGCTTTGAAATCCTCATTGGTTCGCTTCGCTCGCATCAATGAAGACATTGTTTACAAAATATGGTAATCCAAAAATGTATTTTTTTAAATATAAACTTGTTGTATTACAGAAAAATTATACAGTACCTCTGGAATCAGAACTCGAACAATTTGGGGTGGAGTGGTCGTTCACGGTAAGACGTTTGTCGCCAAATCAAGATGGCGGCCGAATTCCGTAACAGCAGATAGGGTTGCCATAACATAAACGGCAGATGTGAAGAAAATCCGCAAAAGGTGAAGGTTACCATATTTGGCGACAAATCGTCTTCTTACCGTGAACGACTACTCCACCCAATTTGGATTTCAAATGAAAACTTTGAGCAAATTTTGACTCGAAATGTGAGCGCTGCTTTGGAAATTGAATACATGTCGTTTGTAAGTTGTAACAACTCGACTAATATTCATTTTTTTTTCAATAAAATTTAAAGTTATATGCGAAATATAACGTAATAATAACGCTTTAAATTCAATTGATGGGCGAGATTTCGTGGTAGACAAACAATCGTACAGTGTTGCCAAAACGCAATAAAAAATAACGTCATTTTTGAGTGCAACGAAAGAGTATATATAGAGATTACGATTGGAGTATGCAATTCTGATTGTTTTACTAGAAAACATAGGTTCATTTCTTGGCTGGATGTCTATATTTCGATCACCTTTTCACACAAGTCATTGATTCCATTCATAATTATGTATAGAAATCAGTTTCATAAAAATAAACAAAAACACCATTTAAAAAGGAAGGTAATGTATTTCTTTATAAGAGGGTAATACTAAAATATCTATATATATAATTCTCTTACGTGGCACGCAAAAAAAACGTTATTTTTAATCGCGTTTTGGCAACACTGTTCGGTTTGTTTGTTTATCGCGAAGTCTCGCGCATCGATTGAATTTATAGCGTTATCGGATGAAATTTTATTGAAAAAAAAATGAAATTTTAATGAGCTGTTGCAGTTAGTTTAATAGAAATAAAAGAAGGCGGAGGATCTTTTCAGGGCCATTTAAAAAACGGTCCTTTTCAGGGCCAACAATTATTCTTCAACAAGACGCTTGCACTACAACTTTCGGCAACAAACTCAATGAAAAAGTATGGGTCGTTTGAGTGCTGGGAAAATGTACACACAAACAACATGCATTCAATTTCCAAAGCAACGCTCACATTCCGAGTCAAAATTTGCACAAAGTTTTCATTTGAATTCTGATTTTAGAGATACTGTATATATTTTTTCTGTAATACACAGCAAATTTAGATTTGAAAAACATTTTTTTTGGTAACATATTTTGTAAACAATCCCTTATGCTAGGACACATGTCTTCATTGAGGCGAGCGAAGCGAGCATAGGTTCGCGCAGCGAACCAATGAGGATTGCGAAGCAATCCTCCGGGGGTTGGCGAGCGTTAGCGAGCAGGGGGCAGGCCCCCTAGTAGTTATTTTAAAATAATACAATAAACACTAAAATAAAATGTGTAACCATGCTATAGTTCAAAGATTTAAAAAAAATTTCGATGTAGGTTTCCAGCTTACTTTGTTTGCTTCATACAATAGTCAAGAAACTTAATCATTTTAAATAGGTACGTAGTTTCCATTTAGATTCCGGATCACTGAATTGACAAAAAAAATGTTTGAATTATCTATTTATAAATGCATTCCAGTTGGAGTAAGTAAAGTTTAAATACAATTTTGCTGATCACGGTAATAATATCAAGGTTTTAAAATGTTCTAATAAGATTTTTTTTTAATTGAAAGTTTTCGTTTTAAGTGATAGAACTTATGAAACTTTGCTATCTCAAATATTTGGTGGAAACATACTTGATTCTCTTTTTTTTAAATGCTGTAAAATTGATCGGCTGCTTTTTAAAAAGTTATAATTGATTAATTTTGTTTCATTTGTACTGAAGACATTTAATTTTAGTTCGGAATGTAAATTTTTTTCAAGCAAAAAAATGTATTTGGTTGAACATAATTTGATGGTGAAAGTCGTACAAATATAACTTGTCAGTCTTTCATAAGGATAGTGAAGTTTGGAAAAATTCTCATTCCTTTTGCAAGAAAGCTATAAGTCATAAAATAGTGATGAGAAAACTGACTGCACTGTTAGTTTGTCATTTTTAAAGAAAATGAATTCAAAAGACATTTCCAATCCCTCCAAATACTCAAAATCTGCAAATGTCACCTCGCTATTACCTTTTGTAGTTTGCTTTTTCACTATATTGCGATATATGTGAAATTAATTATATGAGCCGTTATTTTTGAAAATGCTAAAGGTACACTTTGAAAACAATGAGTTTATTTCTTTAACAATTTTAATAATTTTTTTGTACAGTAAAATTTAACAGGTTTATAGTGTTAAAAACCTCATCCGAATTGAGTTACGTTTGCCAATATTTTTAAATTGATTTAAACGCAAGCCCTTAAAAATCTCGATGAAGGAAAACATGGACTTTAACCACTTTCAAAAATAACGGCTTATTTATGGATTGTTGAAGCAAGTACATGTGTTTCGTTCAAAGTAAACTGTAGAAGTTATAAAAAGGTCAAATCTGAGTTTAAAATTATTTTCCTCTCACTTATTTTCTTCTATCTTTGCATTTTCTATAATATTTGCACAAAGAGGAACTTGCACCAGTGAGGAAAATGCTCATTTCTGTGTTTTATTAATAGATTGATCGTCAAAACTTTCAAAAACGACAATTAAAACCCATAAAATGGACTTAATTAATTAAAATTTCAAGTTTTAAATTACCGAAAAATACGGCAAAAGCACATGACCTCAAAACGCTACTTGACGTCATTGTGCACCACGATGTGATGTTTACGTTTGTCTTGCGCGTTGAAATTTCATATTGCTTGCTCTTTAATTTTTAAACAATCAATTAAAAAAAAAATTCTTGTTATTTCAACGTCGCTATAAAAGTAAACAGACCATCATGGGGCCATCGACCTTAAAATGAAATAGACGGACCATGTAGGCGGAGTCACTGTCGTAAGATCTCGGAAGGGTAAATCACAAATCGAATTCACCGATTGGCTATGGAACAGCAGACTAGTGTGTTTGATCACGGTGGATTGTCACTTTAACCAATCAATAATATAGGATTCATGCTTTTACCCACAACCACGTGACACATCTTGAAACCGAGAACTGAAAAACATAACATGAAGCTGCGGGCCCATACTCTGTCTATTTCATTCTAAGGTCGATGCATGGGGCACAGTGACGTCACAAGAAGCGGCGTAGGAAAACTAGCGTTTATAAGATGAAAGTAAATAGTGCGAACTTTAATTTTTTTTTTTTACCTTTTCGGGCTATAAAAGTTTAAAAAAAATTATTTTCCATCATATTTTTTCATTTTTTATATTATCAAAATATAAACAATAAACGTGCAAGTTCCTCATTGTATAACACTGTAAAGTGAATTTTCAGATCAGTTTTCAATCAACGTTTAACCAATTCAACACGAGCAACTCCGGGTAATTCAACAGTCCTTACATAAAAGTCAGACTACTGTTTTGCAATAAATTATATTCATATTTCGTTCATCCTAAAATAATCAGAGAAAACAAAATGTATTGATACACAATATAAATAAATCTATTACAAATAGGACGAGTAGTTCCTCGAAAGTCTTATCAGCTCTTGTTTAGGAAAGTTGATCGTAGAGCGAGAAACTACACAAAGAAAAATGTGTTGTTAACAAATTCTGGACATCACCTCTCGTGTAATTAACCCACCAGGCTCTCCAATACTCTTGAACGGCACGTCTAAAACCTCTAAGTGCAGTGAGCGCTTCTAAGTATTCAGCCATCAAAGGTTGTTCAGAATCACATAAATTTCAGACTGGGGTGTCTTCAACTACAAATCGATAAAGGTGAGCCCGTAACTAATCGTGTTCGATCAACAGTCTGAAACAGGAACAACAGGAACATTTGTATAATTGTAACAAATGTCTCTTCCATTACAAAGCAGCATTTCGCGTACTTTTTACTCGTGTTAAGTAAGTTACAGGTCCGAGCTAAATAAGGTGTTGACCCGCCTCTAGGCTGGATGCAAGCTGCCACACGGCGTGGCATAGACCGATAAAGCTCCCGGATGGTATCCTGCGGTATTTCTTGCCAAATTTGATCCAAATGTTGGACTACGTCATCAACATTCCCTACCGGATGCAGTCGCCTTCCCATCATATCCCAGACATACTCGATGGGAGAGAGATCTGGTGATCTGGCTGGTCAAGTAAGTGTTTGGCAAGCTTGAAGACAGTCATAGCAACACGTGCCGTATGTGGTTTGGCATTGTCTTGCTGAAAAAAAAAAGCCCAGGTGTACTGCGAAAGGAACGATAGCAAAACAGGTCTCAGAATGTCGTCAACGCACCGCTGTGCAGTAAGTGTACCTCTAATGACGACCAAAGGGGTCCGGCTATCAAGGGGAATGGCACCCCAGACCATAACTCCTTGTTGATATATGGTCTGGGTGTTGGCGTGTGGCGTGCAATAGTGAAAGCAGGATCGGCACGCTGCCCTGGGCGTCTCCAGACACGCCTTCGATGATCGTCAGGACACAGTTGGAAGCGGGATTCTTCGCTAAAGACTATACGTCCCCAGTCAGCATCATTCCAGCCTGATCGAGCCAATCACCACTGTAATCTGGCTCGACAGTGTGCAGGCGTGAGTGGCAGGTGGCGTAACGGTCGGTACGAGCGTAGATTTCGCTCTCTCAGCCATCTGTGAATGGTCATGGTGGACACTCGTGTGTGGGTCGCATTGCTGATGGTTGATAGCGATGAATTAGGCTCTGTGACAGCTGATATGACAATTGATTGGCCCTACGTCGACCGCTACCATCATGACGCGGAAATCTGCCATTGTCCACCCACTCTTGCCGGCATCTTCTAATCGCCGCATCGCTTCGACTCACATGTCGAGCGATTCTCCGATTTGCCCAACCTGCCTCTTTCAATCCAATGATAGCTCTGAAAGTTGCTCGTAATGAGCTCGAATCCTGCGGCTAGGCATTTTTTCAGTCGATGAAAGGTATCCTTAGGAAATTTTTAAGAACAGTTCAAGAACAACTCCTTATATACATCTGCTGGATGCGCAGTTCCGATGGGCTGTAGATAGCACTGTTCATTCATTGGACACCAAATTTTAATCATTTGCATATTTAGTCATAACATTTTTGCATACGAAATTTCAAAGTAATCAGATGATTCCTTCTTGGTGCGTCGATTTTTTTGTTATAGAGTGTATATACTTACTCCCCTTTGAAGAGTAAACGATCTCACTCCTACATTTTTTTTTTTAAAGTGTGACGGAATTTCTTCAAACTACTTTTAGCTAAGAATCAGAAATTCCAAATTAAAAAAAAAAGGCCAATATTCTTTTAACTTTTATAGTTTTCCAATTAATATATGCAAGACAGAATTTGTCCTTGATTTTTTTTTGTCCGCAAAACTGGGCATTATTGGATATCGATTTCCTTAACCGATAAATTTTGCAATGATGTTCCCTTGTTTTGAATCCTGTGCCGAGACTGATTATATTTAGAAATTGATTTTATGAAGTGCAGTCAGTCATTGTATTCCGAAAGTCCGATATTGAGTCATGACATCCATTAATGTAGCAGTTACTATACTTTGTGTACCTCTCTTTCTGCATAACAAACCCCTTATTTTAATCTCTAAATAAAAATGGAGTGTTTGTATACTGAATATTTTTTACCCATTTCAAGTTATTTCTCTGTTTTGGGCAGTTCGAATGCAAAATCTGTTGTTTCCGCTTTTGGTGTCAATATGTGTGTACTACATCAAAATGGATGTGCGTACATTAATACTCCGACATACGCGAACTCGGAGTTACAAGGTTTTTTGTTTGTTTTTTGCAACACTGACTCCCGCTATTTTCAGTGTTTCTCTTGCTGTTATACGCTGTAACTTAGTGAGCCGAGTGGTGTCCCAAATTGTTCATCGCGCAGATGAAACATGAGATCGTTCTAGCTGGCCTTGTGAAACGGCCTTGGAAAAACTTGCTGTGACGTCACAGCCCAGAAATTTTAATCAGGAATATACGAATTATTAAGATAGTTTCGCCGTCGCAGGATTGAAGACTGTTGCCTGAGAAAGTACGCATCGGAAAATTACGAAATTAATATGGTTTGTTCCAATTTGTATGTGGAACAAGATGGAGAAGGATTTCTTTCCGATGCGGCTACTAAAACACATTCACACCTGACCCTCACCAAAAATCCTTTGAGAAAGGAGTGTTGTTGGAAACCAAATGGGATTTCGTAGCAATCACTGGGGGTTGGCGAGCTTAAGCGAGCAGGGGGTGGAGCCACTTAGTTGTGTTTTATGTGCGGAGCGATGAACGTTTGATTTGTGAATTAAAACAGGGTAGTACTAATTGCTTTCACTCTCATTCACCAAATGACCTCACTTACGTATTCAACGCCTTAAACCTTGCGGCTTGCCCCTACACAGCCACTTCCGGTTTTTTTTTAATGGTACTAGGATACCTTTGGCTATGTCAATACAGATGGCGTCCAATTAAAAAAATATATTTTGCTATTGCACCTGCCATAAAATGGAATTTTCAAGAAAAAAATGAATTCACCTTTAAAAAAAAAAGACTTAGTGATGAAAATCTTATGAAATTAATTTGTCATCCTTCCCTTAGAGACGGCGCAATTCCAAGATGTCTGGTGGAAGAGTGCCACAAGTTAAAAAAATATTGGTATGTAAACTATGAATATGAGAGAATTTGCCGTAGATTTTCCATTTTCAAGAATTGCGGTGAATAATTTTACAAGAAAGGATTTTAATAAAGTGCATTCCAAACCCCGCCCGTAGCAGTTACGTTAGTGCAGGGCTCGAAATACCCGGGTGCACTGTGCACATGAAAATAAAATTGTGCACCTAATTTTTTCCTGCTAAGTTAAACCTAACGTTAAAAAAAGGGGGTTGGAAACTAATTTGTTAGAAATTACTATGAAAGACTGCTTGAACCTAAGTTAGAAGAAACTAAAACAAGACTAATTGCTTGTACATTAGATGGTGCAGCTAGTAACTTCGGAGCCAAGAATGAGTCTACAAGCTTCTTCGTGACAGTCGCTGTCATCTACTTGGCATACAGTGTTGTGTTTATCGGCTGTAACTTGCAATCAAAGATGTTATGCGAAATTCAAAATATTTGACGCAAATGGAAACTGCAGTGAATGACTGATTTGTAATATATAAGTATTCTTCTAAGATCTGGGCAGAGCTGCAAAAAGTTGGTGAACCATTGGAAACAAAAATTATAAAACCTGTGCAGGTAGGAGGTGTTCGTTGGTTGGTTACCTTATCATGATCGTGCCATTGATATCTTTCTGAAGTGCAATGGAGGGAAAATACAAAAAGAAGGATGGACACTAAACCTTATTGGAAAATATCTGTCAAATACGTAGACATTTCTGATTGCACACCAATGTCTGATGATGACTGAATATTTATAAATAATAATTTCGCAGGTAAGAAAAATTGTTTAAATATTTTTATTTACTATCTACTACGCCGACCAACCGGTCTAGTGGTCAAGGTGTTGGCCTCTGGATCGGAAGGTTCCTGGTTCGAATCCGGGTCAGGGCATGGATGTAAATTGTGCTGTCCTTTGTTAATGACAATGATGGTCCACCCATTGGGTGCCCCTTCACAAGTGATCATCACTTCTGGCCTTGTATAAGGCTACAATGACTTCGGTCAATTCTGTACTGTATTGTATTTGTCTTTGCAATCTGTACCCAGCCTTGCCATTGGAAATTTAAAAAAAAACTATCTACTACTAACCTATGTCAATATACTCAACTAATAAAGTAGTTTACATTACATTAATACCCTTATATTACGTTGTTTTAAATGTGCACCTAAAATATAATCTGTGCACCTAATTTAAAAACTTAAGTGCTCAAGGTTCACCTGTATTAAATAAATCTATTTCGAGGCCTTTTTAGTGTCGACCTTTTGTCACCTTTTAGACCTTTCATCATTTTGTAGTTCTGTTATAATACAGGGTTGCGATCTATGAGAAATGGATTGATATGCATGTAGAGGATTTTTTTTTTCCAAATTAAGTTTTTAAAAATACTAAAATGTCGAAAAGGTGTTAAAATTATTTTACGCACACTTAACTAATGATTTGTCATTTTTCTACGAAAAAAAGAAAATGCGTTATTCTGGTCATTTTTCGAACCTGTAGTTAAACAATTTATTCCAAGTAAGATCTCGGGTAATTCTGTTAGTAGACCTATAAATCTTTATACCACGATTTATTATAGGAACGGCATAAGATAATTTCGTTTTTATACATTGAACTACATAGTTTTTTTAAATGCGTTCAAGAAAATCATAGATTCTAAACATAAAACCAGACAAAACACGCATTTGATACAATATTGACACAGGTAGAACTGCGAGATAATAATTTCGAAAGAGCAACAGGAGTTCCAGGTTCAAAAGTACCATTAGACTTTGATGGCAAATAATAATTTTTCATAATTATTTTTTTCATTAAAATTGGTACTTTTGGTCTTCCAACAAAAAGGATGAATTCTGGGACAATAGAAGGAAAACTAACACATTTACTCAAGCAAAAACTTAAAATGTACATAAGACTGAATGAATGAACAATTAATAAAACTTTGTTATTATACTTTACATTAATTATCATTTATTTATCGTTATATCTCACTTTCTCTTGTTACGCTTTTCTGTTTATCTTAAGCAAATAAATTTAAGTTTTTTCCTTTGAATTTTTAATTAATTCTTAGCGAAAATATAATATAGTTTTAAAGAAATGATAATTAATTACCGGTTTGGAGATTGCTGAAAATTACCTTTATCGAAACATCATTTCCTGATTTCTTATATTCTTTATATTTTATTATTTTAGCTTCATTTTTTAGATAATTCCTTAGGAATAAATTTATTGCACGACAGTACTCACGAAATTCTGTTAGTGTGGGGTATAAAATATTCCGTTAGTGTGGGATATTTATTCTGCTCAGCAATTTTTGCCTTGAGGTAGAGGGTTAAGTAAACACAATACTAACTATATTAACTGCCTTAACAAAAAGCAGCTGTCTACATTTTTATTATTTGTTTGACTTAACAAAATTACTATGCCAAAGGCCCAGTATACTTTGGAAAATATTTAAATGTTAAGATAAATTGTGTCTTGTTATCTGCACAACGATTAATGTAGATACGGACGTGTGTTTAAAAACATCGTTTCTGAATAACTATTATATTTTTCCACATCCGTTTTAAATAAATTTGTCAAATTTTAAATCTAGTTTAGAAATGCATCAAGGGAAATTCCATATAGGCTTTGTTTAGGCATATAGGCTTTTGCGTCAGCATGTGGTTAAGATTAAAAACTCTACATACTAACCTGTATGTGTGATTTTTCTTTTCCACAATAACTAGTTTCTATGTATTTCTTGTTAATACTTAAACTATTCTATACATATTTGAAACTTTTTCAATTAATGCTGCCATTTGTAGTAGTAATCGATTTAAGTCCTATAATATCGCCAGTCAGTGCGAAAGGAAAGAATAAAACAGCCTAGTATTGAGAAATTCCATTTGTAACTTACTGATATTGAAAACATTCGTAGTTTTCAATCCTACAATATATTCTGGGGCCACGAGGTCATTTTTTTGACTCATTACCATTCTGCGTTTCATATGGATAGTGAATCTGCACTCCTTGTGTTCGGTTTCTACAAGTACTCTACCTATGACATTGTAATGTTGCTCAAGGGCAGAGTAAAATTTTCGTGAGACTAGGGCCGGTACAGCACTTATACCATGATCGTGCCAAGACAGAATTTAGACAACGGCCAATACCATCAGTTGTATCTTGAAACTTATAAGAATCGCGCAAGAAAGAATTTATACTACAGCCGTTATAGCAGTGGTATCTTGAAACTTGTAAGAATCGCTCCAAGAAAGAATTTTGACTACGGCCGTTATAACAGTTGTATCTTGAAGGTTATAAGAATCGCGCAAAGAAAGAATTTAGAATACGGCCGTTATAGCAGTTGTATCTTGAAACTTCTAAGTATCGCGCCAAGAAAGAATTTAGACTATGGCCGTTATAGTAGCTGTATCTTGAAACTTCTAAGAATCGCGCCAAGAAAGAATTTAGACTATGGCCGTTATAGTAGCTGTATCTTGAAACTTCTAAGAATCGCGCCAAGAAAGAATTTAGACTATGGCCGTTATAGTAGCTGTATCTTGAAACTTCTAAGAATCGCGCCAAGAAAGAATTTAGACTATGGCCGTTATAGTAGCTGTATCTTGAAACTTCTAAGAATCGCGCCAAGAAAGAATTTAGACTATGGCCGTTATAGTAGCTGTATCTTGAAACTTCTAAGAATCGCGCCAAGAAAGAATTTAGACTATGGCCGTTATAGTAGCTGTATCTTGAAACTTCTAAGAATCGCGCCAAGAAAGAATTTAGACTACGGCCGTTATTGCAGTTGTATTTTGAAAGTTATAAGAATCGCGCCAAGAAAGAATTTAGAATACTGCCGTTATAGCAGTTGTATCTTGAAAATTATAAGAATCGAGCTTGTTATATCTATAGCAGTAGTCTAAAGGTTAATGTCGTTTTCCTCAAAACCGATTCAAATTGAGTGTTCATGGAAAACTGCACCCATTGGAAAGTTGTATTCGAAAATTATATTATGGGTAATATCTGCTCTTTGGAACTACGGTTTGGAAAACGCATTATTGATGTGACAATGTAGTGACTATTCAGAGCTACAGGAAGATGACAAAAGTATCATCTTACCTTCATCTGTTGCAGTTCTCTTTCCAAATCCGATATGATCTTATCCTTCAGGAGCAACAACTTCCTCAATCTCTCCACCTCCTGCTCCAGGTCGGGCGCCTGCGGTTCGACCGGCGGCTCCCCCTCTTCCGGCCGTCGCACCGCCGCCGATATCCCGTGGCCCATGGGGCCGTCCTCGGACACACTGAGCGACCTGCGGGCGGCGGTCACCCACTTGGTCACCCGGGACAGCCCGCGCCGCAGAGGCGAATGCTGCTTCGGCTTCGGGTCTTCCGGGCGGCCGGAGTCGTCCGTCCTCATTTCGGCCATTCTGGCATTATTTCCCAACTTCTGAATTGTGATGGGATTTTCGAATGTTATTCACTTGTGGATTCGGAGGTGGTTGCCTAGCAACGCGCGACAGTGCAACAGCGCCATCTGTTGGTGATGTGTGAAAGTAAATGGGATCTGCTCCGTCTATGTTGGACTGATGCTAAGTACAGTAGACTAGCGTCAGTGCAGCATCCAGGATTTCACTTTGGAGGGGTGGGGGAAGGTGCAAAGCTGGGATATGAAATGTTTTATTCAGACTTCGTATCCTTTTTGCATTTTCAAATCTACCTTTTTGTTAATTTTGCTTGCCAGACTATATTCGAAATTGGCATGCAGCTTATAAAGTGTAAAATGGACAAACGCAAATGATTGTACAATTTGTTGTGCCAATATTTACAAAATAAACCTCTGATTTTTACGAGATTTTTAAGTAGGGTAGTGTTGATTTTACCCCACTACACATAGTGGCTAAATAACCCCATTTCTTGATTGAAATAATCCTATTAAAGATTATAATGGTCAAGAAGGTCAAAAATGATTGAAATTTATACATGGCTCAGCACGAATATAAGCATGTTAACCCTTCCAAAGATTAACCTTATGACTGCGGCTATAGATATAAGAAGCGCGATTCTTATAACTTTTAAGGTACAAAGGATGTACTGGTCTTAGTCTAAATTCTTTCTTTGCGCGATTCTTATAACTTTCAAGATACAAATGATGTATTGGCCGTTGTCTAAATTCTTTCTTGGTGCAATCATGGTACAACTGATGTACCGTACGTTGTCTAAAGGTTAAGTAGTTTTAAGCAAAACTTCAAACTGCTTTTGGATATTCACCTTTTACTTTTCTCTTTTCTCGGGTTTGATGTGATGCATAAATATGTGAGATTTTTGAGTCACGTATTTAAAAAAAAAATTTCATAATCATCGCTTTCGTAATTTTTAATTAAAACTAACGCATCAAACAATTAAATTCTGACTTCCAAAATTTAATAGAGTTCAAATTTTCAAATGGTGAGTGTATGCTTGGATTTTATTGCGTGAAACGAACTATGGTCTGCAAGGTGAACGTGTAAATATCAAATCACCTGCCAAACAACGACTGGCTCCATATCAAATATGCTAATAAGACCGACATGTATTAGGCATGTACTAAAAATTATGCCTTCATATTCAAAAGTTATAATGCTTCGCGAAAATATTTGGCCAACTTAGGGGTTGATCTGAATTAGATTTTGTTTATTGCGGTTTCTTAGTAATCGCTTGGAAAATTCCTAACGCTTGAGATGGAATGGAAGCAAAGAAAGATCACTTGGAGTAACCCCGGGTTCGTAAACGTGGTATGGAAACAGCTTAGGGAAAGGAAAGAAAGTATTAAACCCAGTTTACAGGTGGCAAAAGACTTTAAGATGTGATATATAAAAATATAAATATTTTTAATTAACTTTGTACTCCCGAAATAATTGGGCAGGTTTCTTTTTAAGCAAACAAAAGAACGTTTAACTCTTGAAAATGAATCATTCGATACAGTCAGCACGCTAAAGATAACTCCAGTCTACGACTAGGACTTCTGATGCAATGTCATGAAGAAAACGCAAACAAATTGGAGAAAAATATCTGGAAAGATTTCAAGACACAAGGAAGATTCCAGAAATCGAAACATTTGCATGTGAGGCTATCATTAGCTCGAATGAAAGTTCTTTAAAAATGCAGCATTTGTAAATAGCTCTGCGATCCATAAATGCTCAAATTATGTAACTTCGTATTTGAACATGGATTATTATCATTATTTTAGTGAGAAAGTTGTAAATAAAAAAAACGCTCTTCAGTGGGAAAATTTTAGCAAACAGTTATTAAAACTACAATTCCTCTGTTTCTGGAAAGAATACGCTCGATTCCAATAATTATTACGAGACAGTTATTAATTATTCAGGGGCTATGTGAAAATATGAATTATAGGTTTACTTCGATTATGAAAGCGAAAATTTATCAGGAGAATGAATTAAGACTCAAATTTCCAACGATAATGTGGAATTTGGAATGTCTAATAATTACTCAGAAACAAACATTAAAGGTAGATTTTATAGATATTATGCAAACATTCTGTGACTGTTGTTATATATTCTACATTATGTAAACACTCTGACTATTATTATGTATTCTATATTATGTAAACATTCTGACTATTATTACATATTCTATATTATGTAAACATTCTACAAAAACTTAAAAAAATGCGCTTTTTATTAAACTCTTAATGTATTTTTATTTTTCTCATTTTTTTAAATTGAGTCTAAAAATTTTTAATCTTCAGAGAGGTTATGTGATCTTATGGTAGGCATTTATCGCACAAGATAATTTTTTTTTTTTTTTTGTATTATGGAAAAGGGAAAAAAATATTTTTTAAGGTTTCTCTCTATATTAAAAAAAAGTTACCGCCGCCGCCGCCGCCGCCGCCGCCGAAGAATTGAAATTTTTGTTGTTTAGCTCCATTCTTAGACGGTTTCCCCAGAAAGTACTGATCGGAAAAATATGAAATTAACATGCTTTGTTCTTCATCGTATTCCCTGGATAATTATTAAGATTTTTTTCCGATGCGGCTATTAGTTTAGGTTTTATTAAGTGTTAAAGTTGAAGAAGTGAAATTTCTTCCGCGAGTGAGCAAAACACATTCAAAATTTCAGTCTTTAGTCGTGAGTTTTTTTTTAAGAGTACCTCTCAACGTAAATTTTTGCAGCTCGTCGAGTTTTTTTTGAAATTTAAATGTGGTTCTTGATAATATTTTTTTGAAATTCGGGAAAAATCGGGACATTTTTGTTACTTTTTTTTAAAACTGCCGTATCTATATCTAATTACTATTAGTTTTTAATTTTTAAAATATCGCAGTATACCTCAGAATATACTCTTTCTTACGGTACTATTATTTTTGAAATCGGTTAATAATTAAATTGGATGCGATCAAAAGTTCGTGATACAAAATTCGGAATCTTCGGATATTTTCGCTACGTTTTGTTAAAACCGTTATGTCTACGGCAAAAACCATTATTTTTTAAATTTGAGAACATCACTGAATACACTACATTACACTCTTTCTTATGGTACAATTATTTTTCAAATTGGTTAATAAACAAAATCGATGCAATTAAAAGTAGGTCATACAATTTTCGGAACTTTCAGATCGTAACTTCCGATACAAAACTAAAATGGTCATATCTATATAGTATTACTGTTAGTTTTTAATTTTAAAAATATTGCAGTATACCTCACAATGTACTCTTTCTTACGGTACAATTATTTTTAAAATTGGTTCATAAATAAATTCGATGCAATCAAAAGTTGGTGACACAAATTTCGTATTTTTCAGTTCGCATAGCTGGTTCGGCAAACAGCAGTGGGTTGCATTTTCTACTATCGGGTTTGCCAGATATCAAATTTATCGTAGCAACAATTGCCATAAAAACGATTTCTTTTTATTTGGCGAGGAAAAAGGCTCGCTTTTTTCCCTCTGTTCTCAAGACAGTTTACCGACAAAGTACAATGTATTGATATTAACACTGTTTACTTAAAATTGTACAGGGAACAAGATACAGAAGATTTTTTACTGATGCGGCTATTAGTTTAGGGTGCATTAAGTGTTAAAGCAAAGAAAAGTGAAATCAATTGCGAAAGAAGTATTGGTTTGAGAAAGCAAACCAAACGGGATTGCATAGAAATCCCCGGGGTCGGCGAGCGTAAGCGAGCAGGGCGCGAAGCCCTCGCTGTGACGTCATGTACCGGAAAGTGAAATCAGCATAATACGAATTATTCAGATAGTTTCACTCTGTGAAAGGAATGTTGGTTTGCTAAGCAAACCAAATGACATCTGTGAAAGGAGTGTTGGTTTGCGAAGCAAACCAAATGGGATTGCGCAGCAATCCCCGGGGGTTGGCGAGCGTAAGCAAGCAGGGGGCGGAGCCCCCTAGTTATTTAAAGAAAGCCAGTACTCCCCAAAGAGATTGGTGAAATAATATTTTCACATAAAAAATCGATAATAAGACTTTAAATACTCCTTTCAATTAATATATTTGGCTGTTTTTTTATTTTTTATGTTTCAAAAATATGCTTTGATAGCACGTAAACTTCTTCTATTTCAAATCAAGAGGAAAGATTTTTTTATTATACGTAATAAATTTATTAATGTACTTATGTGTAAGTAAAATTCTTCAAAAATGAAATACAGTAGAATCACAATACAATATTTTTAAACCATTTTTGTCACAAAGGAATAAATAATTTGACGAGAAAGTTGTTTATAATAATAAGTCTTTCTTAGGCTAGAACACTCAACATAAGAATTAGATATTACTTATTTCTATAATAAATTTTTTTGCTACATTTGTTTTATTTATCTATCAAGCTTACTTCATTAAGAGACATATTATCTAAGAGAACGTTCAATACACATGGGATATCATTTGAAAATTTTTAAAATTTTTAAATTATTCTGTAGGGAAAAAGATTGTTATACAATCAAACTTTCAATTTGCAACTGCTATTCTCAGAACATTACTCTACCCTTATAGAAATTTCAGTACGTCTAATTAACTTCAGCTACTGTTCCTTTGAAGATAAGGAAGTGTTGTTCTTATTTCGAACATTAAAATTCTGTCAAGTGGTTTGCAAGAGGAAAGCAATGCCTGGACACCTGTAATTTCTCATGAAATTGTGAAACTAACTGCATATCTTTGTTGAATTTTTCTTGGTAAAAGCTGCCTTGTTGGTGTTACTTAATTGCGCTATGGCAGTCAAATATTCAATAGAAAGTGCAATAATTGCCATGAACTGGTTCTTAAAAATTATATTGGTGTTAAAAATCTTCAAAAGTTCTGAATTTGACTTTTTGAAACGAAGTAATAGCTGTTCCTAGGTATACCTAGGAAGAACTTTGTCTTGAACGTCTTTCTATTCCGTCTTTTCATCTAGCATCTTTCCTCTGAGATTTCGTTTATAAGTTGATTATAATAGGAATTTGCAGTGTGAAACAAATACGCAGACGGTAAACGAAATTTTTTCCTTCTATTACTGAAATACACTTGAGTGATACGACATCGGGGTCAGTTTAAAATAAAGTTTATCACCGTTTTGGTGATGTTTTGGGGGTTTTGATGTAATTAGCTTTGACCAATAAGTTATCATGCATCCATTCGGAAATCGTTTGCTGGAATTTGTTTCCTGGGTGCGAGGTTACGAAAATCCGAGTGCGAGGTTACGAAATGTGACGTCACATCTGGAATACGTCACATAAGAAAGCACGTTCCTGAATAAAAACATTAATGCTACCTACGGTTAGCCATGACCAGAAAAAACTCTGACACTTTCATGTTACGAATATAACACTTGACAGAAAAATTAATTTAAGGCAAACCATCTGTATTTACGGTTATTGTTGTTTTCATGGCAACCTCGGCAAACGGAAACTTTAAATTTTCATTTTGATTATTCTAGGAAGTTCTTTCAATATCCGTTGAAGTCGTTTGATTTCATTGGTTCGTTTGAAATGTATTCTTTGATTCCATTGGTTATTTTAATTTTAAATTATCATTTGATTGCATTGTACCTTTAAAATTTTTTTTCTTTGATTTCATTCGTTCATTTAATGGTTTTTCCTCCAGTTGTGGAATTTTATTTCATTATAATGTTTTTCGCGGTAGAATTCTGGCATTTATTGCAATTTAGCCATTTGTGAAATTTTCTTTTTCAATAAATTTTTTCCCGGAACAGTTCTGACGAATTAAGTTGTATTACTTCTTGCTTTTTTTCTTTTTGAAATCTTTTTCTTTTTCAACATTCTAACTGTATTTAGTGTCATTGATAAGTTTCAGGGTATTCTTACCGAACATTCGCAGCTTAATTTGTTTGCTGGAAGCAAACGTTTGGAAGTGAAGGAGTGCCTAATCGTTTGTTTTGTGTTAATTTATGTCTGGATAAGCAAAATATTTCAAAACGTTCCCAAATGAGCTTTCAAGCTTTCATTTTCCGTTGTTAAAAGAAAAAGATTTTTTTTTAGATAATTCTTTCTTTGGCTACTTTAAAAGTGCGCCAAGAGAAAAAAAATCGCCAAGGTCGTTGCTGCCGCTATAAACGTCGACTGTAGCTGTACCAATTTCGGAAGGACAACTTGGACAACACCTGAGCTGGCACCCCACTCTTCAAACTTCCACGTCATCATGAGGACATTTGATGTCCCGGCCGATTTAACGTGCACAAGCCCTCGTACAGAATGGTCTTTGATTGGATGAAGTTTCAAACTTGCAAACCTCCGGTTGTAATTTCGCGACTCAATCAAATGGGCTAACGCGGCACCTGTGAGGCTTGGAAATTAATATAATAATATCTCTATTTTTTATAATTATCTTACTTGCTGCAAAACGGCCTAATTTTGGCTATGAGAGGCTTTTCTGTTAAGCTATATGTAGATGGCGCTAGTGTTTTTGGGGTAGAACGTGATTCCTGTATCTTAAGGTTATTTCGTTGTTTATCAAGAGAGCATTGGATAACCAGAATTAAATTCCTTTTTCTCCTGTAATCTGTTTATATGATTCGGCTCATAAATCAAACCTACAATCGGAAAGAAAATAAAATTTTGTGCTGGATTTAAATCAAAACAATTACTACAACGGATTTTAACCTATCGTAACTCGCTACTAGAAGTGCACCACAAAAACACCAACGCCGTCGCTACCGCTATAAACGTAGACTGTAGCTGTAATCTAAAATTTTAAGGTATATTTCTTCACTTTTTAATAATCTCACTTTATTAAAAGAAAGTGTTTTTGCAAATTACTCTTACAAGAAATACCAAATCCAATCATTCGTTTCCATCACTTGTGTCTTTTAACTGCTACAGCGCATACTAACGCAGCCCCTCTCCCACTGCCATCTTCAGAGAGCATAAGATCGAACGTGTAACTGGGATTCGTCAATGCCCTTATCTTTTCCTCCATAAGCGGTTTAATGAACGGGTGATATCGGTAAACAGAGCCATCAACTCCGACGACAGTGTACGGTCGCTTCATTCTGTTCAACATAGTGGCCACTCCAGCTGCAACCAAATGAGCAGATCTCGTGGACACGCAGGAGCAAACTCGAAGCAGAGTCTTACAATCCTCCTCGGAGGCTCCTTGAACGTCCATTTTTTTCAAGACCGCTCGTATCTGTTCTGTATTATCGGAAGCGTTTTCAATGTATGATACATATTTTGACTTAAAAGCGTGTGGAGTGCAGAATTTTAACGACAGATTTCCTTGAAAAATCAATCCCTCGTCAGAGAATTTGGAAATGATCCTTCGAACGATTTCACCCATGTACATCCCTGACACCATCTTCTCGAACAGCTGCTTGCCTTTGTTTATAGAATTGTCATCGATCTCCTTATCGAAGGCAGTCCTAACGAATTCCAGGCACCCGTTATCGCCGAATGCACCCCATTCAGTGTTGATAATAACTTGATCCGGGTCATTGCGATCGTCTTTCCAAGTGCCAACTCTTTCCAACCTTTCCATATAACAGGCATTGGTACCAGTGCCGATGATTAGCCCTATTTGGCAGTTTTCATTCATGTGGGCACACGACATTAGGGTACCGGTGGTATCGTTGACGACAGCGATGATATCCACGTTTAGATTGCCTCTACGTTCGATCGCCGCACGAAGCAACTGAATGATGTCGTTACCCACGACACCCGTGCAGGCGAATCCTTTGGTCCAGCTGACCAGGGTAGCGCTCGTCAAACCATTCTGCACACACGGGAAGCTGAAAGTGAATCCCAATGGCAATATTTCATCTTGTATTCCGTTCTGTTCCAGAAAGTTCCCTAAGCTTTCGGCAATGTGATCGAAAAGGGCATCCCCATGTCCGATCATAAGTGGCTCAGGAATGTCATACACTCTGCTCACCATGCTGAACAGTTTACCATGCAGTTCGATACACAGAATTCGGAATTTGCTTCCTCCCAAGTCCAAAGCTAGAAAAGTTCCTTCTTCAGTGCCGTCGGGGACATCTCTCACGAATGTAGGGAACATTTTCACAGTCGCATTTTTGTATGTTTTGGAACTTAAGCCTTTTTCAAATTCTTCTGAGAGGAGAGCCGAAATTTTGACAAGTACTTCGTCGGAAAGGATAAAATCATTCAAATCTGAATCAATGTGCTCACAATTTTCAGTCATGATCATGCATAACACTCCTTATATAGTTATAATAAAATAAAATGTATAAAATATAAATGTAATACACCGTTACCCCATACGTAAATTACTTTAGTAAGCAACTAAAAAGTCAACTTACGCGCATAAGAGGCATTCAAAGATATTAATAATTTGTTGTCTGATATGTGCTTTTAGTTGCAGCATCGGCTTTGTCAGCCTTATCCAATTTTATATAATTTTTATTTTATTTTGTATACTAGCTGTGCTCGATCACTGTTAACTGGATTGACAAAAAGCTTCCATTAAAAATTTGTTCGTCAATCCAGTTAGCCGTTTCCCGAAGCAAAAATTGTTTGGGTGTTTGAACTCCAATACATTTGACTTTAATAATACCTACAGCGTAATGAAAAGTCTAAACGCCTTGTAATAAACATATCTAGGGACTTCATTTTTAAAATAATGAAGTGTTTGCATTTGTTTTGAAGGAAATTTAATTAAATTTTCAATATTTCCATGTTTTAACATTTTGTTGTAATAGTTTGTATGAGAACTAAAAACAAATTTAGTTCCAAGTGAGATTTGGTTGCACCTTAATTGCTTTCAATCCTATCTTTTGAACTATACATATTTATTTTGCCCAAAGCATTCAAAATTCTACTAAGCAATAAAGTTTTTGTGCACTTTGGTTTTTGAATAGATGAGCGCAAATTAGTATACAAATTGCCTCCTTAAAATTAATAGGCACACAAATGCCATAATTTACAATTGCTAACTCTAAAAGGATACATTTTATTCTATCGTCGTTATGTTATAGATACCCTACGTTCACAACATTGACTTTCTTTTTTTCTCAAAGTTTCTCTTAAATAATCATTTTATGAATTTCTAGTATTACTAGGGGGAGCGGCCCCTGGTCGCTAACGCTCGCCAACCTGTCAACCTTGAAATCTCAAGGTCCATCTGATCTCCTTTACGTGGCCGAGTTCAGATTTATGCTTTTCTGGTACTTTTACATTTTTAGGGAGAGTTGGTCCACAATTGGGCATAAAATATGTAAAAGTATACACCATTGCTCCTATTGCAAATTGACCATTCATTCATATCAACCATTTTCGAAATTGTCGTTTACTTCATGTACTCAAAGCCTAAGGCAGTGATTTGCAATAGTTACTTTTATCGATCTTTAACATTAATTTCTTGTGTATGGAAATAATTTATCAATCGATCAATTAGCAAATTATTTTGATTAATTGGATCCACTTAAGCCCATAAATAGTTTGGGTTTTCAACAGGATCTACGGCTTAAAGTGAATTCCGAATCACTAAGAATATTCATAAAGGAAACGATGATTCGGACCTAGAGCCTGTGTAATCCAGGATAAAGCGCCAAACACTCGGCTTTACGGACAGCTTCGCAAAAAAGAATTGGCACTTTCAAAATATGTTAGAAATAAAATGCTCCCGTCCCGAATTTCACAAGACTCATGTATTGTTTCAGACTTGTCAAATTTCACTTTTACATTTTTTTTTATTTACCTTAATACACATAAGAGATATTGCTTTATTCACATTCAAATTTATGCATGATTGTGAGTTCAGGTCAGTCTGTATAGCTTTAAAATTCTAAATATCTTACAAAATAAGTCACTTTGATACAAAGGTGAAAAAGCTTTCATGCCAATGGACTTCTACAAAAAAAGAAATAATGTATTTTTATCATTTTGATTAAAACAACTGCAATACGAGCAATTGGTACAACGAACATATCTCTATCCTTTGTTCAAGTCCATAAGCCATTTCCAACTTGCCTAAAATGTAACACTGAACAATCCTTCCCAAGACATCTACCGTCCTAAGTTGATCTAACAAAAGAGTATCTTTATGAAAATAAAGTTCTGACTTCGTATTTGACTTTTTGAACATTTCGGGACCTATGAACTTGGTCTAACTTAGTTTTAAGAATGTAAATAGATTGAATTTAAGTCACACTAGAGTAATACAACGTTCTATACTTTGTCTTAAAAAATAAGTAACGACAACTTTACCTCAAATGCCACGGGTAACCTTTCTATGATCCATGACATTGTTCTGTCTTCACATAAAATATTAATTATCCTTATTTACTCGTCTATATCAGAAAAAAACTCCATTGGACATATTTTCTAAATCTGCACTAGTCCAAAAATAATATCTGGAAACAAACCCAGTATGAGTAAATAATCAAACACAGTAGAATGAATACATCAAAATTATTTTTAAGGGAGCGCACTTAATATAAGTTTTTAACAAATAAAACCATCTGGAACTTTAATTTCATGCCATAAGAAATTCGAAAAGGAAAAATATCCGTAGGTCGAAACTAAAAATTTCTTAAGAACGCGAGATACCTATTTATTAAAACATTGACTTTTTAAAAAGGAAACTTTGCGTGAAAGTTCTTTTGCAGATGTGAAGACATGAAATTTTAGCTCTTCATGAGATTCCTTTTACAAATTTAAAAAAATTACAAGTTTTTATTTTCCATAAAGTTTGAAAATATTTCTCTTTACGTTCTAAAGAGAAAAATTATATCAAATGCTGTATATTCTTTACTTTTCATGATGACAGCCAACAGATGGTATATTATGTTTACCTAGCAGTCTACAACGTTTCTTTCTCACATATTCTTTCCAAACATTTTTTTTTTTAATTTTAGATATATAAATATATCAACGTAAGAACATCAGATTTTCGATTTTCAAGATTATATTAAATCTGTTGGTATAATACTTTTTTTTTTATTTTAAGTACAACATTTATCACACTGTACATAAAACTTACTCGTAATCATTATGTTTAACCTTATGCGAGAGGTCCCACAGGACATTTTATGCATATTAGGGGCCCCGCCACCTGCTGGCTAACGCTCGCCAACCCCCGAAGAATTGCTTTGCAATCCTCATTGGCTCACTTTCCTCGCATCATTAAAAATATGCGTCCTAGCAGAAGGAATTATTTACAAAATATGATAGCCCAAAAAATTACAGTATTTCTACTGTTTTCATATTCGTCAAAAACGAAATGAGAGTACCCCAACACAAACATGCACGTTTCTACGAATGCTTTCAGTTCTGCATCTCTTTTTTTTTTAACCTTTCATTGAGTTGTCTTTCTGCGTTGAGTTTCATTGAGTTGCCACTTTCTTTTATTTCTATTATAAGCTGCAACAACTAGACAATATTCATTTTTTTCCAATACAATTTCATCCGATAACGCTCTAAATTCAATTGAGGCGTGAGGATTCGTGATAAACAAACAATCTTACAGTGTTGCCAAAACACGATAACAAATAACGTCTTTTTGTGTGCCACGTAAGATCTAATTATATATATATAGATGATAATTCCTCGTAACTTCAAAAATTATAAATTAATAACATAATCTAATTAATTTCATAATCTAATCTATTAATGTAAGTAATTAATCAAAATCAATTGCATTTTCTATCAGCACAGTAACATTTTTAAGTTAAATTAAACACTCATGGTAATTTGATCTTAAGAAATCTACACAGGTTTCCAAAAATGAAGGAAAAATCGCAAAAAGAGAGCGATTAGGCCCGGTGCATACATCCGGTTTTTCAACGTGCGGCGCCACTGCGGCACCGAAGCCCAACTATGCACACATAACCGTGAAATGACGCACGAACTCATTTCGCGCCATTTGCGATAAATATTCTATCGAAGAAAATGTGCTTATTTCGCTTACTTGGTGTAAAAAAAGTATATTTTGAAACAAAATAGACGTTACTGGATACAATCATTCATTAATTATTATTTATATTCCATTTGTTTATGAAAACAAGGTACTTCAGAACGGAGACACATATGCGGTGACCGTGCGGCGCCATGGGGAACTGCTGTACAAATTGCACGCAAGTTGGACGTGCGTCGACCCAGCGGCTCTGGAGGCATGTGTGCACTGCTTCATTGGATCTAATGTATCTCAGACCGTACTTGCATTGCGGCAGCAGAGCCGCACGTTGAAATACCGGATGTGTGCACAATGCCTAACTCGTTCAAAAAGAAACCAATCAGTATTAAATTCGCAGATGTTGAATAAAACTGAAAAATGCAAGTTAGTGGCGCTGCAATCGGATTGCGTCATCTATCATCTATAAGGAGCAAAAAAGGCACTCTAGAGAGTAAGGCTGCAGATATCGCTGTGATAGTGAGGTAAGAAATCTGGGATAGCCAATTCGTTACAATGACCTCAAGGTATCATTTGCCCGCAGAACTGCGATTTAGAGCCATTGGGAGACTGGAGGCAGGTCAAAGTCAGGCAGAGGTAACTAGATGGCTAAATGTGAGTTCTGTGGTTCATAGACTTTGGCTACAATTTCAAACCATTGGTTTGGCATTCAGAAGGTTTAGCCAAGGACGGCCAATTGCTACGACAAGCGCCGATGACCGATATTTGCAGTTATGTGCACGAAAGAATAGATCTGCAGTCCCATCTCATCTTAAAGCCTCTCTTGCTGAAATCACCGGAAGGTTGGTGTCAAGGTCTACCGTGCGTTGAAGACTTCACGAAGGTGGTCTTTACACGAGACGACCAGCCATTTAAGTGCCGCTCACTTCACGTCACAGGAGGGAATGTTTGGAGTAGGCACGTCGAGATGGGACTGCAGATCTATTCCTTCGTGCTCATAACTGCAAATATCGTTCATCGGCACTTGTCGTAGCGCTTGGCCGTCCCTGGCTAAACCTTCTGGATGCCGAACCAATGGTTTGAAATTGTTGCCAAAGTCTATGAACCACAGAAGAACTCACATTTACCCATCTAGCTACCTCTGTCTGACTTTGACCTGCCTCCTGTCTCCCAATGGCTCTAAATCGCAGTTCTGAGGGCAGATGTCCACTGGACGGCTTATCAATGGAGGCGTGTTCTCTTCACGGATGAGTCCCGGTTTAGCCTTCAAAGCGGTAGTAGGCGTTGTTTGATTTGGAGAGAACAGGGAACACGGTTATCATCCATCAAACATACGTGAAAGATATTCATACGGAGGAGGCAGTGTTTGTGTTTGGGGTGATATATCTTTGGGTGGACGCACAAACCTCCATGTCTTTCCACGTGGAACCATGAATGCTCACGTCTATAAAGATGACATCCTTGATACTTATGTGTTCTCTTACGCCAGTGCAATAGGTAATGATTTAATTTTACAGGACGACAACGCTATACCACACAGTGCTCGCATCGTGGAAGATTATCTTCAGCACACAAGAATTCAGCGCATGGAATGGCCAGCTCGATCATCGGACTTGAATCCACAGAGCTTGTTTGGATGCTTTTGGAAGACGTGTTACTGCTCGCATTTCTCCTCCTCAGACCCTTGTCATGCTTACAACGGATTTGCTAGAGCAATGGCTCGCACTTCCAAGTGAACTCATCGATCGCATAATTGACAGTATCACACATCGCTATATGTGCTGTATTGCTTTTAGGGGTGATCAAGTTCCATATTAAAGGTACTTTTCCTTTTCCAAACTGACACATTCACTTTGTTAATTTTATATATGTGCTAATTTCTAAAACACCACAATTGTGTGGTATTTTATTTTTCATGTAATTTTATACCTTACTATGTGTTGTATACTGTGGCTCAGCTTCATTGAATTCTAGATGTAACTTTTTGAGTAATCGCTATTTTTGTGACTATTCCTTAATTTTTGGAAACTAGTGTATTTCAGTGACAAATTAAAAAAGTAAATAAATTAATAATCTTGTGTTTTTGAGCAATTGGTTGTGATACAGAGTGCATTAAGTCTTTGAATTGTTAAAAGAGAACCATGTAATCATAAACAATATGATTCCTCATAGAAGAGGTGACTGTTGTCGAAACATTAATTTGAAGAAATGACATCTTTTCGATTTTCATCTCGAGGAAAAGTTTTAGCTTGTTTTATCAAATATATTAATTGTTATCAAATATTAGCAATACATTACAAAATTAATGAAAATTAACTTTTAAGACAAAGTGCATTTGTGAGAGGCGAATTAATTCTAAGAAACTGCCATCGTCTATACTTTTAAACCAAACACTATACTTCCAGCAGAGCGGTCTACATTTTTGTTGTGTTCCTAGTTGTACAATTTTTGTGATCCACAGCGCGTTGCATGATTTACCAATAGTATTCAGTAACGCTAAGGTCTGATGATTTGAGTGGAAATGGTAAGACTACGAACTCAGATGGGTGTTCCTCTAACCATAATTTGGCACGTCTAGACTTGTGTGGGGTCGCTTTATCCTGTTGGTAGATGTCAAACCTATCACAATGAACGCAGGATTGGATATTTGGGTTTTATGGCGCAAGGTCCAAATTCGGACAAGCTGCGCCATCAATGAACGCAGGACACGAATGGGTGTAATTCATCAAACATGATGCACATATATTTCATAGATATTTATAGACGAGCCAGGATTCCATCGAATGTCTGTCAAACAAACCACATACCATTACAAAGCCCCCACCACCAGGCTTGTACAATCCCCTATTGACATGCGGTATTCGTGGCTTCAAGGGGTTTTCTCAACATAGAAATCTTTCAATCTGCCCAAAACTGTTGGAAACCCGATTCGTCAGACTAGGCTATTCGTTTCCGATCATCAAATGTCCAGTGGTGGTGTTCCTGAGCCCAAGCGAGGCTCGCAACTGTGTGTCGAGTATTCATCAAGCGTACTCAAATTGAGCGTAGGCTCCTAAAGTCCAGGTTCCATATCTTAGAAGGAACGTTGAACCGTCCTCAAGCTCGCCATATATATGTTGCGCCGCAAAATTTTGAAATAAAAAATTTGGAGATGTCGAAATAGAAAAAAAAAACAATATAAAACAAGAAAAAAAGAAATCGTCTAAATTGGATAAAATAAATAAAATAGTAAAGAGAAAGAAGTTATAAACGAGGCCTATACCTAAATGCGTCCAACGACGCCGAGTCAAACAATGTTAATGAGCAGTTGCTAATTAAATGGAAAAAGTCTTTTTACTAACCTTGAAAGGAAAAAATTGTAAAAGTAAGGTAAAAATGAAGTACCAGAGAGAAAATTAGCAAACAATTACAGAAAAAACTCAAACATATTTTTTTAATTATTCCCACTTACCTTAAGGAAATAAGTGGTCTCATTTCACTTCCTTAACTCTCTGGTGTGTTTTTAAGGACAGTCGATTTTGTAATTACTTTTGTTTAATTTTTAATGCAGCTTATAAAAATACTTTCAAACTGTTTTGATTCTTTCGGTATGGAAAGGCGGGATAATTGTAAACAAAATTTGTATGTTCACATTCAAACCCTATTTTCAAACTCTTGATAAAGTAATTAAACATTATTCACCTTACTAAACTAACTTGTCACTATTCTACTTTGATATTTAATTAGTACGAAGATTCCAGAATAGAAATTAACAACGTACTCGGCTATTTACAATTACCCCACGTGTTTACAATTACCCCTGAAAGTAGGGAAAATTGTAAACAACGATTTTCCTCGTGATATTGAATATTGAACAGTGACAGCATGAGCAGTAGTCATGACAGTAGAAGGAACTCCAATGGTATTTTTACCCTTCTAATACCATGTTAAGAATAACTCCGTTTTGATCTTTACATTTACCAAATACTCCTACTTCTTACCCCAGCAAAATATAGTGACACTTGAAAGTTGCGTTGATTATGAGGCGAACTTCCAGGAATACATAAGAATAAAAAATTTAAACATTTACTGAACAAAGAATGTATTTAGTGTGTGTGTGTGTGTAAAAAACATAAAATTACAATTTTAAAAATTCTAAAAAAAAACAACTAAAAATTGAAAAATACAAACTTAGGTTCAGAAAACAAACAAACATTACATTTCTTACACATTAACAGCGCCCTCAAATTGGAAAATTTCTTCACGACCTTCTTTGCTGCACGTTGGAGTAGTTAAAATTGCTTTGACATGGTCTTTGGTAACACAGAATTAGTCTTTTTCAACCACAGCGAATTTAGTCGATGTATTTGAGTCCGGTGATCTCAAACTCCTCTTCTGAAACGACATTCACCCTTCATGCATACGAAAAATGGGTTTACTTTCTCTTTTCCCCCTCAACATCTACAAGCAGAAACGTAGTCGTTTCAATGTCTTCCATGAATGGCTCCAAGATATCTAATTTCCCCTACAAGCTAGTTTTCAATCTTTTGATTGAATGTTTGGAGAACTTCAAACTCTTTACCGTCAATGTTAGTCAATTCTTTCAATAGTTCCGCATCCTAGCTCTCCTTGAGTTCTGGTTTCATTTCCATTTGCTTCTTTCTTGGTTTCTTGCTTACTCTTGGCTCTTTCACTTTCTTCACATTCGTCTTCCTTTTGTTCTTTTTCTGTTCTGCCTCCTTCAAGAGTGACAGTACTTGGTCAGTTGTAAGAACTTCACCATATGTGTGACGCTTTAGTAATTCAATCTTCCTACTCCCCAAGAACTCGAGAAATGCAATAAAACGCAATTCAAACGTACTAAATGCGATTAAATACAAAATTACACAGAAAACCACATTGGTTTTCCATCCAAATTGAACGAAAATACTGGCAAAGTCATGTTTACAACTACTCCGTCCCTTGAAAAATATGGGGTAATTGTAAACGTAAACTGTAGGTGCAATAAAGTTCCCAGAAGGAAAAGTCAATTATTTTCTGTTCAATAGAAACATAACTGACCGTAGTAAAGAATTGGAACAACATACCTTTCAATATAAACTGCTGGCCACCGTAAATGCGACACCCTGAAGGAAGCATGCAAATAATATGAAATTTACAACATGCATTAGCGGTGGTGAGATATGCAAATGATTAGAATTTCAGCGCAGACGCACATCACGCTCGCCTGTGGCGCCTGGCTTCGTCTACACTTGACGCAGAACCACAGACGTCTCCGCCGCCAATGGTGCGATGAAAGAAGGATGTGGACGGCAGAATGGAATGAAATTGTTTTTACTGACAAGTCACGCTTCTGTCTGCAACACCACGATGGTCGAATTCGAGTCTGGAGACACCGTAGAGAGAGGATTCTGAACAGCTGCGTTATGCACCGCCACACCCTGCACCGAGTATTATGGTATGGGGCGGTATTGGATATCACTCTCGCACTCCTCTAGTACGCTTTAAACAACCATAGTTACATCTCCGAGGTGTTGGAGCCAGTTGTCCTTCCTTACCTTCAGGGCTTGCCCACAGCCATATTTCAACAGGATAATGCGCGACCATAAGTGACACGCATTGTCCAAGGGTTCTTCGTCAATCGCCAGATTGAATTGCTTCCATGGCCAGCTCGCTCTCCAGATCTTTCGCCGATAGAAAACATGTGGTCCATGGTTGCTCAACGATTGACCAATATTACATCCCCAGCTGCCACATCAGATCAACTTTGGCAACGTGTGGAAGCTGCTTGGTCTGCTGTACCCCAAGAACACATCCAAAGTCTCTTTGAATCAATGCCGAGGCGTGTGTCAGCGGTGATCTCCAACAATGGCGGCTACTCTGGCTACTGATTTTGGCAGGAACCACACTTCACAGAAGTCTATAAATTTAATCATTTGATACTTGGTCAACATGTTATCTACAAAATAAATTTTGTTGTGATATATCTTGTCTTTATTGGTGTTGCAATTTGGGTGTCCAGCAGTGTATTATGAAGGGCAGCAGCAAATGCAGCACTCAACAACTTTAAAACCCAAACGTTTCAACCACGAATTTTTCAACTAAACAGATTGCTATCTCAGCTGCGGTTCAAAGAAATACGGAATCACCATACTACATCATCAGGATTGCCAGCTTTCATATTTCACAACTTTTTAGTTTCACGGAATCCCACGTGGGAGCTTGTATAGCTTGTTTACAACTACCTCTTGTTTACACTTACCCCACCTAACCCTATACTACCATGAAAGTAAAACTTTGATTTTTAATTTCTTCAATTTCCACAAAATCTTCCTGGGACAATGGCCCTTGAGAAAAATTCCATGGAAAAAGACACAGGCCTTTCGAATGTTGTATGTGTTTGTTTCACAGCCAAATCATTCATTTTATTGAAATTCTGAAAAAACCAAATCATATAAACTATAGAAACAATGTTAATACATAAAATAAATAAACTACAGAAAATTTATTAATGATTAAAGTTTACTTAATCTTCATAACCCCTTCAGAGGACACATTTTTAGGTCTGTACAGGCTTTACAAACACGAGGTACCCTAGAGGTCTATTCTTTTCTCATGGGCTTTACTGCCTCTTGTAAACATGGGGATCTTTCTGTACTTTCTCTTCCCCATCCTTTCTTTTCAAAATTACTTGACAGTGTCTTGTGTTTTGCTCAACTATTAGACTGATTAGCGCCAGACTTGTACCAAATATGGTCCTAACACCATAAAACCTCAAACCAACCCATTATCATCTTCAGAACACTCTTCCTATCCGTAAAGGATCGTATCGGCTTCTGTATTTGTTGGGGAAATTAATTGAGAATAAAGCTACTTTATTACAGTCGCTGATGTATTGTAGGCTTTCAAATCTTGTTTATTAATTCAGATAGGGGCAAGAGCTCTTTATTGAAGGACTAACTGAATAACCCAGCACTGCTCGGGTTTCAAATATGACCGCGACAGCTAAAAACTTTAGATTTTAAAATATTAGCTTCGAGAGGCACTTTTAGAGCTACCTATTTCCTAATTTTCATGGCTACAGATTGGTCTGAAGAAAGAAAAGAAATAGCCTATGTTTTCCGCAGTGTTCTAAAGTATAAGTGTACTAAATTTGGTGTGGATTGGTCAAACGGTGTAGATTTGTTTTGAGAACATACATTCACACCTATTTCTGTTTTCTGTTATCAAAGTCCTGACGAATCTATGGCACTTACAATAATGGGATTTGGCACAAAGAAGGTCCATTTTTTCTACAATTTTAAAATTCAATCTAGAACATTTTTAAATAAATTTAATAATTTTTTTTCATCGTTCTTTCTTCTTCCGGAAATGAGGTACCACATGCATATTGACTTTTTCTCCCTCTGTGACGTCACTATTGACGTCAGCCTTTCGAATCATGCCAAGTTTTTTTCAACTTTCGTGTATTCGCAATAAATGGGAATGGTAGCAAACAAATTCAAATGACCTTCGTTTAATTCGAGATTAATTCATTTTGATTTTCTGAGAAATGGATTCGAGTGAAACAAAAGAAATTATTAAAGTTATCACTGGCGTTCTTCAGTGCCCTTTTCCTAGCTAAACGATCGTTAAAGATAGAATAAAAATTTTAACGGATTTGAAATCTGATGAAAATTTTACACCAGATAGATACCTTATACGTTTGATTTTCTTTTAATAAATAATTGTTCAGTTAAATATTTATATTTTTTGGTTTGCAAAGCAAACCAACATCACGGGCAGTATGACCCCCACAAAAAAAAAAAAAACTCACGGGCTACGCCCATTTGGTTTTCGAAGCAAAACAACACCACGGGTTGTGGCTGTTATCCAAAATGCTACGAATTCCCGTTTCTTTTTTTGCGAAGCATACCAATAACCCCACAAGAGTAACTGGCATGGGCAACGCCGGACTAGCCATGCAAGTGGCAAGTATATAGATTGCACGACATAGGTAGAACTTCCCTTCTGAATAGGAACGCTTCTCAGATAAACTGACTGGTAGTTCGTCAAAAGATTGTGGAAAAAAACTGAAGTTCAACTTGGGAATAAATTCAATTTCCTTCATTTTCGGCCTAAGTTTGGTTTGTACCTTTACACTTTTTTCTTATTCACGAGTCTTGTACTTTAAAAGAATTGTGAAAGTGAAAACAACCATGTTGAGACACTTTTACCGCAGGCAATGTGGGCTTTCTTGACATCAATTTGATATTGTTACACCAGTAATGGGTTGCTTCAATGTCAATGTTTGTTTAACCTTTTCTTTGGATGCATTTACTGTATCCACCTCCATGTGTGTGCTTTCAGGTTCCATGAAGCGATTGATAAATCTTTAATTGTTTATTTTTGTTTTTAATTCAGTTAAAAAAATTATTACTGCCATGTATTTGTTTTGGTCATAGAATGAATCACTGCATAGGTGCAGCTCTTCAATGGTGGATGGTAAAGACAAAACAGGAAGTTTTGTTCGCGCCTCAGATGAATCAAGAGTTTTAAAAAATTTTGCTTTCAATTTTCGCTTGTGCAATTACTTTTATAAGCCAGAAATACGGTTATTTGCCATTGACTAAATCACTCTTTTATTTCTCTATTTCTCTGTTGCATTTTCTGTACATATGGTCTTTTTTCGCTGCCTTGTAACTAGAGCATTCTGTTTGACAGTATGAATAAATAAACAAAAGACTTAACATACCTTGATGGTTTCACCATGAATATCTAAAAAGTATTTTCTTGAAAATTGCCATCGGCTTTCCTTGCAGATCCGTTCGCTCAAATTTATATAAAATCAATTGCATACATTTATTGATAACACATGCGTCAAGCATATTTCTTTTCTTTTGTAAGGTGGATTTTAGGAGTAAAAAAATTCTTAGATACGAGGATTTTACTTCCTGTAAACTAATACGAGTACGTACGGGGAAAATGTTCAACCTCTAAAAGACTAGTATTATTCTGCACTATCAAAATTACCAGACCTTACTCAGGTTGAATTGGTTAACTCTAGATTGCAGAAAAATTATCAGACTATATGTAATCACTTTTGATATCCGCAGAAGAAAATAATATTTTAATATATTTTCGATATCTTTACAAATTCTACAACTCACTTTGGACACAAATTCTTCACAGGAATATCCATCCATATAATACATCACACCCTTGCTGTAAGACAAAGCTATAAAATGACACGAAAGGTGACATTGAGGTTACTACTACCAAAGACATTTTGGAGGGGGGCTTAGAATTTCCTTTTTTAGGTTCTTTTCTTGTAAAATTGCTCAACTCAATTCATAAAAATTACGAATCTACGACTAGTGTTCTCGCAGTCATAGTCAACAAAATATTTTCTACTTGTGGCAATCATTGTCGAATTTCGCAATCTTTAAGGGAAGGATGGCAAATTAATTTGTTAAGATATTCATCGCTATTTTTTTTTTAAACTATTAAATTTTTTCTCGAAAATCACATTTATGGCACGTCTAGTAAGAAAAGAAATTGTTTTAAAATTGAATGTCTTCAACACAGACCTACAAAGGTAGCCTATTATCATTTTTTAAAAGAGTTTATCGATTTGTGTGTGTGACATAGCTTTTTTAAGAAAGTAATTGTCTTCAATACACTTTTAACAGATATACATAATAAGTTGTTTAAATATAGCTTCAACTCGTAAATTATGACTTTGACCTGTCATTATGACAAAGAATTTTTTAATATTTCAAAAATTTTAGTTCGAAATATTTTTAACATTGTTATTCTTTTCATAGTGGCAAAAATACATTTAAAATTTGCTTTATTCTGACTTGCCTGCCACTTTAAATCGAATACATTGTGGTGGTTTTACAGATGCTGAAAAGGAAATGCAATTTATTAAAATAAATATTTGAAACAGAAAACAGCGAAATAAAATAAAAGTTGTCGGAAAAATTGTTCTAAAGTTATTAGTTCGTGATTCTTTTTTATTTCTTGATTTTGCACAGTTACCACAATTTCCGTCGAAAAATGCGGCAGTCGAACGAGCACGTTTCAGAATTTGGCGGAGGATGAATTGTCACTTATCGAGACCGAGGATTATAGTTTCGAGAAATCGGTGCTCGTGTAGGACGAAATCAAGCTACAGTGATGCGAGTATAGCATCGATGGATGCAGGAGGGGCGAACTGATCCATATGAACGATTGCAGCATCTTCATCTTCCGAACATGAGTACATACATCTTGTGTGCATGGCTATTGCAGATCGTACTGCAACAACGAGAACCCTAGCTCAAGTAATAGGGTGTGTTACACAACAAGTTTGGTCAGCAAGTACAATTCAACGTTGTCTGCAGCAGTGGAGAATATTTTCATGGCGTTCAATGCTGTGACTTCTATTGATTCTGCACCACAATCGTATACGGCTGCAATGAACGCCGTACATGAACAAACGAGTCGCATGACGTCATTTTTCAGAATTGTGTTTGGACGAATCTCGATTCTGTCAACAGCGCCACTGTGGTTAGATCCTAGAGGGCATTGCGACGACGGAGAGAATTGTATCATATATCACCATACCAGTCTGTCATCTCGCGTTATGGCATGGCTCTATTGGACCATTAACACATCTGTCCCGTACGCATTGTCTGTACACTCAACACCTTCTATTACTTCTCTGAAGTTTTGAAGTCTGTTGTCCACCCTTATCTTAAGGGCTTCCCTGTGGAAAGTCTCCAACAGAACAATACTCGAGCGTACTTGCCATGTAACGTACAATAATTTCTCAGTGTTCACCAGGTTTGAAATAATCCGTGGTCCAGCGTTCACAAGATCTATCGACCAACGAACAGATCAGGTCAACGATCGCCAACGACCAGTACACATACCACCTGTGACTACGCCACATGAGGGGGTAGTCCGGTTGGATTGATTTATTGATAGTTGGGTTTTTATGGCGTAAGGTATAGTAGTCCATTTGCAAGAGTAGCGTCTTCGCAACCAGAGGGTTGAGAGTTCAAAACTCGATCCAAACAAAGACCGTGTTTTCCTTCGGGATTAATTCCGGACCGTTGCCAAAAGCCCGTTGTAATTCTCAAGTGCAAAATTAGTTCAACTACCCACACACACCCCAGATGAATTTTGGCAACGAGTGCAACAGCGTGGAATGATATACCCCAAACCCATCCAAAACCTCTTTCTTTAATGCTGAGATGTGTATCAGACGTTATTGCCGCTCATGGCGGCTCTACAATATACTGATTTGAATGACCTTGACTCACGTTTATTAATAACTGGTGGAATTAGAGAGTGGGGTGCCAGCACAGGTATCGCCTCGTCAGCTGACCTTTTTTCAAAATTACGTGGTGTTGTCCTCGAATCTCTCCTCTGGGGGATTGATCCCGGAATGTCGTCAATTCGTTGTGTTGCTCCAGTAACTAAAATAACCTAATTGTGTGTGTGTTTACTGAGTGAATCCGTTAATTTAAATAACCAACCTACCTACAAAAATATCGATTAAAAAATCCTTTATTTTTGCGATTTTTTATTATTATTTTTTTAAGGTCAGATGGGCTTGTCTGGATATTTACCCACCTATGAAACGTTTTGTACAGCCATAAAGGTCGCATTCCCATCAACTGCTTCAGACAATTACAACTACTTCTTTCGGTTAAAAAAATTTAGTAAACAAGCGCTTTTTCTATAATTTTCGATATATTCAAGGTCAGAGGAGATAGGTAGGTTAGATATTTTCGTCTACATCAGTGAAAATTTTCTTCAGAACTTTTTAACACAATATTCAAGTTTTCTGAACAAGGAACGCGGTGTTGTCCTCGGACCTTTCCCTTCGGGTTTGATCCCGGACCGTCGCCAATAGCCCAGATGTTGCTCCCCCCCCAGTGCCACTTTATTTAAAATACCTACCTACATAGAAAAATCAGATATCATTTGAATATTTGCACTATTTTTTTAAACTCCGTTTTGATATTTTTAAATTTCTATTGCAAAAGCAAAGGAAATGGATTACCAGTTTCTTAAAAAAACGGTAGATCGATTTGATGGATCAATTTTTTTTTTTAGAAAATCTTTTCCCAACTTAATAAAGATTTTGCATGTAACTGCAAGTTGCCCTTGAGTAATTTCAATTCGTTAAGGTAGTAAAACGTAGTCATTTCTTCAAAGAATTTTTAATTTTTCAAATCATTGTTTGACTATCTTCCAACACGCAGCTTTAAATTGAATCCAAATATCACATATTTTCCAATTCATAGAAAGAAAGAAGCCTCATTAAAATTCCTGAAAATAATATTCACCAATTCTGTTGACTTTAATTAATAATTAGTTAAATATCTGTTGAATACTTAAAATTTTTTAAGTTACTTCAATTTTCCAAGAGTGGCATTTATTATATCCGTGGTATATTACACACTATTGTTTTCGTATAATTAGTAACGTCCCGTGTTGTTTTTCAATAACTCCGTGGTATTTTACACACTATTTAATGTTTTCGTATAATTAGTAACGACCCATGTTGTTTTTTCACTATCCCATTTTTAAATAGGCTCTATAGGTGGCAGCAGTCTAGAGAAGCAGATGAAAAAACGGCAAAATCTGCTAAACGGTAAAATTTAAATATTATTAAAATCTATCTTAAAGTGTTCAAAGTATAATTTAAGAAATACGATTTAGTGTTAGTGTAACGCAACAGTTAATTTGATAGCTGAACGCAGCGTGTATAATCAGATCGGTAATACAAGCTGAAGTCCTGGCCGTCCGGGACCGATTATTTAAAAGTTCAACTTTCAAACAGTAGATGGCGACACTAGTTGAAAGTTTCGGATTCATAGTTCTCAACTCTTTTTGTCTCCGCCCACATCATAAGGTCACGTGAACAACCGACCTTGTTGCCAAAGAAAAAAAAGGCGCCTTTTCTTCAGTGTTGGGCATATATTTCACGTGCGCTGTAGCAGGTTTGGCGAGTTTCCTTCAAAAGTGGGCTACTATAAAGGAATACTTTTTGCTTTGTATTTTATTCCCCATCCCTTCCTTCTCAACTTTGCCGCTTTCGGTTTGTTTACCAACTTCAGTTCGACGCTCGGAACTTGTGCGACAAAAGAGCGCGCGCTCTCTTCCGATGCAGACGATTTTTCTCCAAAACGATTTGATTATTGCTTCGAATTGAGTCGCTCATCTCTGAATCATCACGATTTCCGGGACGTGGAATTAGGATTTTCCAAATGCCGTCCGTGTTCGTCACCCTAGTTGGGGGGTCTCCGTGGGGGTTTCGAATTCAGGGAGGAAGAGGAACTGGACTGCCCCTTCGGTTATCGAAAGTAAGTGATCGTTTGCTTCTTGTTTTTGTTTCTGCACGCAAGTTCTTTTTTTTTTTGTCTTTTTTGTTTTCCTGTGTGTATTATTTTTGTTGGTGATCACTCATTTTGTAATTCCTGCACAGAATACTTTTTCTGTTTTCTAAATTTTTCGTTTTTTTTTTTTTAACCGTCAACTTTCAAATTGTTATTTTGTCACCACAACTATTTCAATTACAATACAATCTGTTTTCGAAATGATAACGGAAATTAGGAAATAATAAATAATACAAAATGTAAATAATAATGTAAATAATAATGTAAATACAAAATATGGAAGACAACTGTTTCCGGAACATTTTAACACGTAAAAACTTGTTTAACACTACTAGGTTTTAAAATATTATTCCTCAGAAAAAACACTATTACAACTATTTTTCATAGATCTAGAGATTTTTTTGTTCTCGTCTGCAAAGCGACCTTTAGTTGTTATAGGTTAATCAAGAAACCCTTTTTTCAAAATCCGCTTAGTCCTTGTTCAGAAAATGTGACTGTTGTGTCGAAAAGTTCTGACGAAAATTTTTAACGATGGAAAAGAAAATATCTAACCGATCCCCTCTAATCTTGAATGTATCGAAAATTATTTAAAAAGAATTTTTTTTACGATATAATTTTTTAATGAAAACAGTAGTTGTAATAGTGTTTAGCAATTGATGAATGGTACGTTTATGGCTGTACAAAAAAATTCATAGGTGCACATAAATAGGTAGCCAAGCCAATCTGACCTTTAAAAAAAATCAAAAATCGCAACAAAAAAAAGGATTTTTAATCGACTGGACGTCGTACTGGAAGAACACAACGGGCTATTAACAACATTCCGGGATCAATCCCCCAGGGGAAAGATTCGAGGACAACACCACGTAATTTGGAAGCACGGGCTGATGACGAGGCAACATCTGAGCTGGCACCCCACTCTCCAAACTTCTACACACGTCAACGTGAGGACAATTGAGACCACGATAGATTTAACGTGCACCATCCCCTTTGTACTCGGCGGTCTTTGGTTGGACTCGAACTCGTAACCCTCCGGTTGCTAATTCCAACCTGGCTACCGCGGCCCCGATATTTTGTTATTGTTAGTAATAGTGTGAAACAATTTCAGACTGGGACCAGTATTCTGCACAAAACGTTTATGTGATATCCACAAGCGTATAGCTTTTCCTTACTCTGGCTTTGTAGCAATCGGAAATAATATAATAGCATATATATTTAACAATATCATATATTTCTTAAAAGTAGTTACAGCCGACCAACCAGTATCGTGCTTAAGGTGTTAGCCTCCAGATTGGAAGGTTCCTGGTTCGAATCCGGGTCAGTGCATGGATATTTGTAAGCGTATGGTGTAGAAATCTCTGGTGCACCTTAAATCTGTCGTGGCCGAAAATCCTCTCGTTGGGTTGGTGTGAAATTTTGGATCTGGGGTGCCAGCTTAGATGTCTCGTCATCTGACCGTGGTTCAAAATTACGTGGCGATACACCGAATGGCTTAGGCTGGGACGGTGGTAACCAGTTGACTAGAGTAGTTCATAAGACAACTATTCTTATTGCTAAACGTTTATTTCACACTAATGGACTCCACACTACCCTCCTATTTCCGCTCGCCAACCTCAGAAGATTACTAAAACACTCTCCATGGGATCTCTGTGTTATCCATGTCCGCTCCAATTGGCTCCATATTCGCCCTAGCCTCAAAAAATTTTATCTGTTAAATTAAAAAAAAATATTATTTAATAAGTAAAAGGTTGCCAAACAATTCTTGACCACATCTGTAGAAATCAGTACGCTCTGACCTTAGGAGATAAATATGCAGGTAATGGTAATGGTAATTTTAGTACTAACGCAACACAGCGGATTATTGACGACGGTCCGGGATCAGTCCTTTAAAGATCCGAGAAAAATATGCAGGAAAGTCATTATATTCCTTAATATCCATCGGCTTAGAGCAGAATCTCACTAACTGACATTTTTTTAAACGGTCCCTAGACGTTCAATATAATTGTTCATGTGATTGACGGTTTCGATCGATAGGTGTTTCAATACAGCTTCAATCCACCCGTCAAAACTCATTCGGTCAGTGCTTTTCGAAGGGGCGTGACGGGAATCATTTTTGGTTTTCAAAAGGGTTTCAAATTCAGATTTGGGCCTTCTTGCCTTGAGTTTGGCTGTCTACAATCGGAAGGAAGAAAAGAAGTGGAAAAAAGGCGCTTGTTCAAAGAGTAGTTTAATCTGAGAAGCCCCTTTACTAACGAACATTTACTAAACTTTCTTCGAGCTACTGAACCAGAAAACAACAAAAGATTTCTAAGAATGAACCAATAGGTTTTGATACCTTACTACAGATAATTATGACGTACTTTCATATTTAAATATTCCTTTGACTTAACTGTCCACAACTGGTTATAATTACGATACAAAGTGATTAAAAGCGTCTCAAACTCCCGTTCCCCGACAGAATCGCTTTTCGTGGGGCTCGATGCATCCGTCATGTCTTCTGTCTTGGGTGGAACTGCTCGAACTATTGACAATTGCGTATTTTACACGTTCAATCGGCTCCGTCCTTCAATCAATATCAGTCTATCAATGGACGATCGCGTCAATCACCACCTACACGATCAATTGGTTGCTTTAAGGGGACCGGGAAAGCAAAATTCGACTAAAAAATCCATTTCTATTTTATTGCTCCTTTATATAGTTCAAAATCTCCTCTTTCCAATGATATATCACACTAGGTAATAGAATAAGAGGAAGTTTGAAAATTATGCACGTTTCCAATAAGCACTTCACATCTGACACGGCCTTTCAAATGTAAACAAACTGTTTGTGGGCATTTCTAATCTTTGTTGCTCAACAATGTAGATTTTTAAGTTTCATGCCCCATTTTCTCAGAGTCTACTGAACATAATGACTGAATATTTTTATGACATATTTGTGTTATATCTCTAAAGATTTTAACACAGGCATTTTTTGATTTTTTGAAAATTGAATTTTTTAGAAATTTAAATGTGTTATAAAATGCTATCTAAAAAGTGATATTCAGTTAAAAATTTCTATAAATTAAAATTTTTAAATAAAAAAAAAGTGAGCTGTTAAAGTTTGTATAACATATCAGTCTAACCACCATAAAAATTTTGTGTTGATTACTATTATAGTTATTGAGAAAAAGGGTCTTGAATTTCGTGAATTTAACATGGAGGAGATAGAGTCTTCACGGTCCCCTTAATGAGCATCATTGACAATATTACTGACCCATACATCAAATGTTTATTTCCATGAGGAGAAAAGAAGAAACGTGAAAATTATTTGACAACTGAATGCACACAAATGGCTTTTTGAATTACAAACAGCAAAATTAAGCTGCGAGACAGACATTTTCAATAATCAGTTTCCAAAGTATCCCCACAGCATAAAAATAATTCCCCTCATTGTACATTTGTTAATTTTTCAAAGCAATGTCAATACTTTCTTTGCGGTTGTTTTGTAAGATATAAAAGTAATCTTTCAACAATTTGTGCAAATTCTGTTCTTGATCAAATTCGAAATCTCTCTTAAATAGGTCTGGAGTCGTTCAAAATTATCACTGTGCAACTCAAATGGCTAACTCGACGAATATGTAAATACTCGAAACATGGATCAGCTATTTTAATTTTTTATTTTTCCCCGAGGCTACAAAAATCACATTTATTTGTCAATCTGGTTAAGCGGAAGTCCTTGAAACATGCGTTTTATTACAGCGATTTGCATTTTCGCTGCAAAACAGTTTTATGCCACGCGTATTGAAAAATGAGGCCATTTATCATAAAAACGGACTGTTATTCCTGAATATGAAAAGTCTGACCGTGGTTCAAAATTATAGGTGTTGTCCTCGTATATTTCTTTTCGGGATTGATCCGGACTGTCGTCAATAGCCCGGTGTTTGCACCGGTGCGAATTGGATTCAACTTCTAATCAATCAAATACGATATACAATATGTTTGATTGACATGGAAAAGGCAAAACAGTAATGAAGTATATTTCAAGAGTGCAAGAAAATACTTGAGCTTAACCTCTTGACTTAGAAATGCGTCATCTATGTCGATTTTTTTACAAAAACATCGATTTATTTACCATTAATTTATTGGAGCCTATGTTTGTTCAGTATCGATGTTTTTACGTTGTCGATGTTTTATTTTTGAATTAAAAATGTACCATACGAAATATAAAGAATAACCGTTGCAACTAATTATTTGTCAGTGATGGCGACATACATCGCGTTACAAAGAGTTTTTCCCTAACTGCTAAAATAGTTAGCAAAAAAAGAAGTGGAAAAAAATTTTAACTTCTTTTTTTACAAACAATAAATAACAAATATTGGGCACATAATAATTATGGGCCCTAAATTTTTTTTTATTTACAATGAATAAAAAAATAAGTTATGTTTTTTCCAAATAAGTTGATAAATAATTAATAATAACTAACAATAACTATTGTGTTATGTACCTACATATACTTATAGTTAGTAGTGCCTATTTCAAATTGTTGTAAATTTTTTTATTTTCTATTATTCAACGTTTGAAAAAAAAAATGCTAGTTGTTCTTATTAATTTTTTTTT
Source organism: Metellina segmentata (assembly GCA_947359465.1). Taxonomy (NCBI): domain Eukaryota; kingdom Metazoa; phylum Arthropoda; class Arachnida; order Araneae; family Tetragnathidae; genus Metellina; species Metellina segmentata. The sequence goes on from OX375875.1 coordinate 32,256,161, forward strand.
ACTTTGTTTTGACAGTTAAAAACTGTTAGTTATAAATTAATAAACACGGCAACTAACAAATTAAATCTCCTCCAGGGCTAATTAATGCTAGATGTTTTTATATCAGGTTTAAAAAAAGGAAAAAAAAGTTTTAAATACACTGAGGTTTAAAAACATCGAGGGTTTTTGGGCGATGTATATATAATAAACATCGATGTTTTAATATTGAACATCGATGCTGTCGATGAGGCATACCTACATTTGACTACGGCTATAAGCGGCATAACAAGCGCGATTCTTATAATTGTCAAGGTACAACTGATGTACTAGCCGTTATCTAAAATCTATCTTGGCGCGATCATGGTACAACTGCTGTACCGGCAGTAGTCTAATGGTTAATATGGTATGCCAACACTGTTTAACCTTTTTCATCTCATGGCACATATAAACTAATTATTAAAATTACAAATTAATTCGTATGAAATTGGCACACACGTAGTCCTAAAAGTTCCCGTCGAAAACCAATTTTAAAATCTAGTTGTTTTTTTTTTGCAATAAATGAATATTGACAAGGAAACACGTTCAACAGGAAACTTAACAGGGAAATGTTTTTGCAGTTTTGTGAAATTTATTTCATATTCCTTCGAATATTTTCTTTTCGGCAAGAACATAACTAAATTCCTCTTCAATGTGTTCGCATTTCCAAAAGAAGAACTTAACGGTTTCAGCAGTACAGTGGTTGTTCTGACGGTTCAAACTTTGTCCAAATGACACTACATCGCGTGGTCCCAGAAAAAACAATTGAGCAGTAACTCTCGCTACGTGTAAGCACAACATCTCATAACTGATGTCCATCAATTAGTTACAGTTACAGTGTGTGGGAGAAAACGTCCTAATTACCCTTCCTGCTATAAAAGAACCCCCATTGTTCGGCCTTTCAACGAGAAGGAAATTTTTATTTTCCTCCACGAGAAGAGGTTGGTGAGCTTTCAGCTCAACTCCACAGAGAGGCTTTCGGTTTTCTATTATGTAAGAATTAAGGTTAATGGAATATGGAGGTTTGATAGTATCTGTAATTGTAATGGTTGCAATCTTTTTGTATGTGGCTATCATTGGAATACGGAATTCATGCTGGAAAAGATTTTAAAAGGAACTCAAACTGTTCATGACATTTGTACATTCAGACCGTAGTGTTTGGAATTCTCATAGCAACGATTTGCGTTCATTGCCTGAGTTGATCTTCGTCATCTGACCGTGGTTCAAAATTACGTGATTTTGTCCTCGGATCTTTCCCTGAGGGTATTGATCCCGGACCTCTTGGAAAGCCCGTTGTGTTGCTCTAGTACGACGTTGATTAAAAAATAGAAGGAGTCCCTCTATCTGTTACTGAATAGAATAATAAGCCCTTTTTCTGAAAAACATGCAGTATCCAAATACTTTTGTCCATATAGTGTAGTGTAAATGATGCATAACTCTGTCAAAATGCTTATAATTTATTTATTTTTGACTTGGAAAGTACAGGGTGTCCTAAAAGTTCCTGTACTCCAACTTTAAAAATTATAGCCCGTGTTTTTTTTTTTTTTTTTTTTTTTTTTTGAATTATTGAATTTTATCGCCTGCTCATAGTTTAATCGAATCTTTAATATTTATCGTTTGGTTTCTTTCGCTCTCAAGTTGTGCTATAATAAAACTCCACGTCATTTTGTTCTTCATTGCAAGATGAGTTTATCACGCATTCAGAGAATTGCGCTGTTTGAGGCTTATTTTGAGTATAAATCATATGAAGGATGTAAAGAATTTTGGCCACATAAATATCCAAATGATGCAATACCGAATAATGATACGCTAAATCAACTCGTTCGGCGATTTTTTTTTTTTTTTTTTTTTGCATTTTTGTACTTATTGTGTAAAAGTGTTACAGGAACTAAAGCCACCGGACAATGAGAAGCGGCTTTATTATTGCCGATGGTATTGCGATCTTATTATCGCGATCGACTCGTCTCAAGAAACCTTTGGCTACCTAGTTCCCTTGATCTGAGCATCCCTGACTTTTTTATGTGGGGATATTTAAAGAACAAAGTTAATGAAGATAATCACCAAATAATAGGTGATTTGAAAATTGCTATTACTCAAAGGATACGAGAAGTCACTCTCAGCATCTTGAAACGCGTTTCTAAAAATATGCGCAAACGACTTCTGCTATACCTCCAAGAAAAAGGTGGAAATTTTAAACATTTATTATATTATAAATATAAGTTCAAAATTTTTTTTCCTACGTAAGGTTAAAAATGCTTTTTACCATTGGCATAAAAATAATTGTTTTAAAATGTATTGTTTTTGTATGATAAATTCATGAATCGACAGTACGGGAACTTTTAGGACACCCTGCAATAGTTAGTCTTTCAAAAGCTGTAAAAAAATAGTTTTGTCAGTTAATGAATTTCTGTTCTTGGCCGACGATTTATACTATTTTGTTAAACACAACATTCAAGCTTTTGTGATGCGAAAAGAAGGATGACACTGGTGAAGTCATTAACTAGAAAGATAGCTAGAATATAGGGCCACTATATCCAAAAATCATGTATGGCGACCATCATAGGTGATTATGTTTTGCCAACTGCTACCATTTCGAGCATTGAACGATAAACTAGGTACATGCCACGTCGGTAGCAAGATCTGTTTATCCAAGCCACACTCATTTTTTTAAAAATTATATTAGCTGAAAATGGAATATTCATTTGACATTGAACTGACAAGCTTGTTTTTACGAATTGTGTTGGTTTGCTTGAAATATATAAGTTTTCCTTTGTCGCAATAACGGATACTTCGAAATATTTTTAACTGTAATTTTGGTTGCTAATACTTACACGGGGGAGATATACTTTGAGAATGCGATCAACAACGTTCCTATTGAGCAGTGTTTCCCAAAGTGTGGTACGCGTACCCCCAGGGTTACGGGAAGAGTTTGGTGGGGGTACGCGTTGCACTGGAGTTTGGTGGGATATACACTGCACTGTGCTTGGCTGCGCCTAATTCTACGTTCTCATGAGTCAAGTCAAGACAGTCTTGTGAGGCTTGAGATGGTCCGGAGTGACACGGTGGAAATATGCCACACTTCGTTACAGAAACAACTTTGTTAACCCTCCGTCGGGCACAACCTGCCTGACAGGCACAACTTTGACATGAACTTCAATGCTTTCTTAATGATAGATTTGAGTTGAAAATTTGTTTACATGACTGAAATGGCTTTGTAAACTAGCATACTTAACATATATATTCTCTGTTTTAAATTGCCTCAACTTATCGTTACAAGGCAAAGAAATTTCATTAGTTCACGTTCAAAAAAAATGTAACGCTGTCATCGCAAAATTAAAATTATGGCAAAAGAGAGTTGGTAATGGAGAAGTAGACTTGTTTCCCTCTCTTCATGAGTTTATAACAAGTTCGACTGCTAAAATTGATGCTGATACTCTGAAATGCATAACACAGCATTTGGAGAGTTTGCAAGTGAGCTTGAAAAACTATTTCCCTGATTTAACCAAAAATATTGAATGGATAAGATATCCGTTTAACATTAACACAACATCCATGCCAGAAGATTTGTCGCATGCGGAAGAAGAGCAATTGTAGGAATTGGCTTCAGACGGATTCTTGACAAATAAACATAAGGAGAGTACTTTAACATCATTCTGGTTACAAATGCAACTTGAGTATTCGGTTTTAACAGAAAAAGTTCTAAAATACATCTTGCCTTTTCCAACTTCATATTTATGTGAAGTTGCTTTTTGAACATTTGCTGACATTAGGTCGAAAAAAAGGAACAGACTATTGGACGTGGAACCACATCTCAGATTAAAATTAAAAACCAGGGAACCAAATTATGACGATCTGTTATCTCAGCACAAACAATATCATCCTTCTCATTGATCCAAATAAACGTTATTTAAAAAAACTTTTATTTATATTTCATTATGAATAATTTTATTTCTCTTTTCTTATTATTTTGTGTATGTCAAACAAAAAGAAAAAAAAAGACACATTTTGAGTGTTATTAAAATACATCCATTTTTTCGACGAGGGGTACTCAGCGTTACGACAATTATAGAAGGGGTACACATATGTCAAAAGTTTGGGAAACACTGTTATAGAGTAATAGAAGAGCATGATTTCATAATAATTTTACATTTGTTGTTGCTTTTTTTAAATTTAACCTTTTGACTATGGCTATAGATATAACTGACGCGAATCTTATAATTTTGAAGGAACCATTTCTGTGCCGGCAGTACTTTAAATTTTTTTCTAGGCGCGATTCTTATAACTTTCAAAGAACAACAGCTGTACTGGCCGTAATGTAAAGGTTAATGCCTTTTTCTCTCGTTAAATGTTCGTGGAAGTAGTTTCTTGAGGTATAATGTTCTTCCTGTACGCGTATTTCGAATGTGACATCACTTGGCTTACATTTAGAGCACGATTTCAACATTCGCCTAAACAAAATTCCAAAGAATGTGTTCGAAATTTTTTTTATAGTTGATTGGTCAACGCTTATTAGATTCAACGTCGCCAAAACGGCGATTAACTATGTTTTAAAGTGACCCTGAATTGTATCATGCGAGAGAATTTGGGTGTTGCGGAAGTGAAGTCATCGCTTTCCATTTCTGGTTTGTACACACTGAAAATCACTATCACATGATGATTTTTCTTAAATAGTTCAGGTACCTACTATTTATCGAAGAAAATGTGTAAGATATTTTGCATAAATCTTATACGTAAACGCAGGAAATTTCTGTCCATGCTACTATTGACCAAACGAGGGCTTAAAAAATGTCATCAGATGCTCAAATGTGAAAAAAAAATTACTGGTTTTTGGTTTTTAAACTTTCATGTTGGCCAAATTTAATTTAAGGAATTGATGCAGTACTGAAAATGGAGAAAGTACTTGTGTGCAAAATATATACAAACTGGAATTTTATTTAAAGCATTTTTTTCCTCATATATTTTTTACTTATACTATACAATCGTGAATAACTATTTCTTCAAACTTAAGCTGAACAAATATTGCATTACACTATGAAATCCGTTTCAATAGTTTTGAAATTAAATGAATGCGGAAGTTATAAATTTTTAGCCCCAATAGAAAACCATTAAATTATCGCATAATCCATGGCAAATATACACCCAAACGAGAGCAGATATTACCGATAGGCGCATTGCGCAAGTCCGTCCGATGTAACAGCTGCGCAAGAAATATAATATCGATGTATTTAATCTGTTTATTCAATAGGGAACAAGCATCTAGCTGTTTTACGTCTAAAGACTCCCAGCCGATGGACTCTAATGGCAAAAGCAAGTACAACGTATTAACGCATTCGCATTCTAGATAACACAAGCGAGGTAACGTTTGAGTGACTTCGAAGAATGGAGGCATAAAAATGTTGGTTTAGCGTACAATGATTCCCAGAGAGCTAAACGATGTTCTTTTAGTTTGGGTCGATTAACCGTGCTTTGTAGCTTGAAAAGGCGTCTTAATTTTGCTGCGGGAAATCCAAGCTTTAGCCGTTTGACCTCAGCAGTCGTAGAAAACCTTTCCCAACTCCTGCTCGTAAAAATGGTTGTTACATTTACTTTTGTAATTGAAGAGAAAAATACAGATTTGTAATTTCCAAAAGTTCCTGAATAACGAAGCATAATCCTTTGGAATCGCAATCAGATTTTAAATGTAGCGTTTGTTGGAATTGGAATATTATTCCGATTTAAATTTTACTGTTGCGTTCATTTTTTCAGTCTTTTATAAAGTAACGATGTTCTCTTCATTTAGATCTATTATCCGTTCTATGGGGCATAAAATTAAAATAGGAGGCAATAGCAAGTAAAATTGTAAATCAATTTATTCCAATTTGTAGAAATTGCTACTTTAAAATTTCATATCCTCGTATGTTGTTTATTTTAAAAATGTGTTTAAAAGCCAGAAAATTTTTACAATGTGTGTTTGTTTAGTTAACGATAATTTTACTTAAAAACAGAGTCTTGTTTTCCTATAATCAAATTGTTCCTGAAAGTTCGAAAACGTATCTTTAGAGTTTAAAAGGGTGGAACCTAATTTTGTGAAGCCTACTTTACTTATTTTTCAGTACTACTTCAAGAATTATACAGTTGATCACAAAACTAGTCAGCCACCTCACACATTTTCACGTATCACGTATTTTAGAAAAATGTAGTTCAAATTACGATGTTCAAATTACGAGTGTAGTTCAAATTACGATGTCTGCGTCTACTTTGTCTTTCCTGAGAATAATGGCATAATCATGGAAGGTTTTGTTTAAGAAGAAGAAATCCAACAAATATCAGGCACATAAAAGTATTTAGCCAAAGTACAAATGTTTTAATAGAACATCAAAATTGATGAAAAGTATTTTCTATTTTGTATTTCATCTTAAACTGCGTCGAGTCTGAATATCATTACTTGTTTAGGTATTTGGTGGGGTACCATTTTCACAGCAAAGGTCATTGAACTTTGACCGTGTAATGCACACAAATAATAAGACCGAAAAAGAAAATACACCACAATGTAATGGCTAATAATAATAAAATTGAATTAAGAGGTCTTCAATTAGAACAACAATACTTTGAAGTGACACTTATTACTTCTTTATTTTCTGTTCCTCTCTTACCATTGTTCTTTATGTGACAGCCTTACTTATGTGCATGGGAGATATATTCACCACATTCTAGATAGCTTTGTATGCCTTTTCAATTATTTAATTCAAACATTCTTAATTAATTTTAATGTGCACAGTGAACATTAGCATTTATTTAATTGAACTTTTATTAATCCAATGATAAGCATATTCAAGATATGTTTTTTATGTTTTAAATTATATTTTTTATTTGTCTTTGTTTTTCTTGTGATTTGTGTTCGGGTCACTATGGCAGCTTTTAAACTGTAAAAATAGCTGTTCTTTATAACTTGCGTTACCTTAACGAAACTTATAATTATAAATAAAACTGGGAAGTGATAAATTCTATTGAACTCTAAAAATTACACATTTATATATCTTCCATGGCAGGGCAAAAGGAGTTAAATCTGACTTTTAATGGATCCAAAGGACTCAAGTCCATCATTAATTTTTTTCATAATAATATGCTAAAAATCAAAACTAAATGAATCTACGAATGTAAATTACAATTATTTTTTTATCATGACATGCTTCTATTTCTTCCTGAATATTTGTGAGAAAGAGTGAAATATCCAACTTAAGATTCTGAGAGCCATTTTGACAACCTTTTTTTTTTCCCTGACACGGAAGATACACTTACAAATTTATTCACTAACGAAAGAAATTTTCTAAGTAAGCTGTTAATCACCTAACTGGTATAGTGGTCATAACGTCTGTTGAAAAGCAGTAGGTCCGGGCTCGAATCCCATTTTGTAGGCTCGATGTTGTTGGTGAATGTCCCTGTTAGGAGTAACGGCGTTCTACTTAGTTCGGGCATTAGAAGTAATGTGAACCATCAAAGGAGTAAGTATAGTAAGTCTACTTCCAAAACTCGTTTTTTCTATTGAGAGTTCTTGACGTTTTTCTGATTTCAAAATGTTTTGAACGTATCTGTTTTTAATTGATTTAATGCAACTGGGATAATCCGATGACATCTGTTGCATATATCCTAGTGTAAATGAAAAGTCCATCATGCTTCCAAATTCAGATTCTTCCAAATTCGCCTGGATAGATAGATGAATTTACGTCGTACTGGAAGCAACAGAACGGGCTGTTAGCGACAGTGTGGGGTTATTTCTGAAGGGAAATATTCGAGTTTAACACAGTAATTTTGAATCACAAGCAGATGACTAGCTTCCAAATTTAGAAAGTTTTGTTTGAAATGTTGCTTTACCAATGCTTTAATTTTGTAAAATTTTAGATGGTTTTCTACAAAAATGTGTTTTGCTTTATGATTGAGCGATACACTAACCAAATGGAGTTTATTCAATATGTGTGCAAAATATCAGATAAATTAAAATTTTGACAATGCATGCATAAAAAATTAACTCTCATCGGACTTTTAAATTTTTCCTAATTTATCAAAATGTTTGTCCACGTTGATGTAATACTGATTGTTTTTGAACCAACTTTACATGTAGTTTTTTTTTTGTTGAAACAAACAATTTATTCAAATGCCACAACAATTGGATGTCTGCAAAAGCTTGTTTAAAAATTCCACTGGTCCCCTAAACACTTTCATTTTACTTCCTTGTCTTCTATGTAGCGATGTGTCATGCCGTAGGCTTATCATTCGTGGGAGAGATGGAAATTCTTTGCGAGAAGTTCTGAAGCACTTGAATGAAAAAGAATGTATCCAAATATTTCACTCTCTAGTTTCCCAAGAGAAACATCTCCGCCTCCAAACCAATTCCCATCTTTCTGTATGCTTGGTCTCCGACCGATTCGCTCGACAAATGGTTTTTCATTTGCAATCCTTTTCAAGTATTATCTGTAGTTCTAGCGCATTATTTAATTAGAAGGGGTCTTTGAAGTAGCCGATGTCTCCGAAATTCAAAGATTAAATATTATTACGAGAAAATTGCAACATTGGAACCATAGAGGACTGTAGATTCATCCTTGAATTTTCATAGTTCAGTGTTTCATTGTTTTGAGACTCAACGGCATTATATATATAAAATGTTCGAGATTTTCAGCGCAAGCAAACCAGAGGAAAAACGATTTTACTTCCGTTATCCAGCACTCTCGCATGTTACGTATTGGGAGCTACCTTAAAATGTAATTTATCTCCATTTGGCGTTTATTCTAACTGGAGTTGGCCAATCAATCGGTATTCATTGTTTGGAAAATTTATGGATGATGGGCTGAATTTGTATTCGAAAAACAAGCCAAGTGATATCGGAATGCTTTGAGGAAGCACGTTTCACATCAGAAACCCTACCTGAACCTACATTTAGCTTGACAGAAAAAGCCTCCCATATTTACGTTATGAAAAATGTTTTCTCATAGTTCCAATTACATCTCTATATATAATTATCTTACGTGGCACGCAAAATAGACGTTATTTGTCATCGGGTTTTGGCACGCTGTACGATTGTTTGTTCACCACAAAGCCTCGCGCCTCAATTGAATTTATATCGTTATCAGCCATTTCAAGGCCAACAATTATAGTTCAACAAGACGCTTGCACGACAACAAACTCAATGAAAAAGTGTATGAGTGGCTCAAGTGCTGGGGAAATGTACACACAAACAACATGCTGGGTATTCGAATTCCAAAGCAGAACTAAAAATTCCGAGTCAAAATTTGCTCAAAGTTTTCATTTGAATTCCAAATTGTTCGAGTTTGGATTCCAGAGTGTTCCCCTGTATAACTTAACATTTTACAAATTTTCATTTTAAAAATATTTTATTTTATGTTTATCATATTTTGTAAACAATCCCTTCCGCAAGGACAAATGTCTTCTCTGATGCAAGCAAGGTTCGCGCGGCGACAATGCGGATTGCTAAGCAATCATCCGGGGGTTGGCGAGCGTTTGAGAGCAGGGGTCGGGCCCCCTAGTTTACTGAATTTTTCTACGCCCCTGAAAATTTAAGGTGTACGCACACACTAGAAGTTTTTTCTTTAATTTTAATTTTTTAAATCCAGTTTTTTCACAGTAGGTTATTGTTTTATGCTTAAAACCATTGTTGTGAGAAAAAATCATATTCAACTAATTATTAATTAGTAAATTAAGATATAATGAGCTAATTAGCATGTTTTTTGAACAGTGAAACCTCAAATTCTAATTTGTCTAGAAAGACAATTCTAGGTGGAAATTATTTCCAATATTATTCTTCATGTTTTGACTCTCAGTCAAGTTGCTAGAGAGAAAGGTTTTTCTGTTACAACTTTTTTCGTCAAGGATGCATAAAATATCAAGATTTTTTCTGGAAACTTAGGATTTAAAAATCCATTAAAAATTTATTTCTAACTAATATCTCTGATTGAGGCTTGAACCATCTGTTGTGTTATATAGATTCTAATGATACAAAAATAATTATAATAGATTAATTTATTGTTGAATTATCACTGTTTGAACAAAGCATCATATTGACTTCACTAGTGTCTTCACTTAATGACTTCACTAGTGTCATCACAAAAGCTTGAACCTAACAAAAACCCTTGTAACTAGAAAACTATTTCGAATATTTTCAAGGTCTTAGCATTGTTTGAAAGCTAAAGAACTGAAGAATATTTTGAAACAATAAAAAAATTACACTTTTTTTCGATTTTTACGATTTTTAGTGTGCACATACACCTGTAGCTTTGACTCATGACAGGGTTCCGAGAGGTGAGGAACGAACGAACCCTCAACGATGGAATGACTCGACAAAAAGGGTTGATATGTACGAAAATAATCGCATCAACCCTCTTACGTCATTGAAATTTCTTATTTGACTCGCAACACACACTCGACCTTTCCGAAGAGAAACCCTAGCGGTAGAGTACGGAATTCAAGATGATATCTCACCCCGCTTGAAGAGGGTGGCCCGCGAAGCCGCTCACGAGGCCTTGCCAAGGAGTTGAGCATAAAGCAACCGACTACGATGCCCTTAGGATCGCCTCATGTGAAGCACAGATTTTGGGCGCCAAGTGAGGCGTGGCCTAACCCCAAGCTTTTGCGGAGAGTTATGCTTTACCTAAAGATTCGACTTCGGGTCGTTCTGCTTAATAACAATCCAGGACGCTACTATCCAGATTTATGATTCACTTCATTCACTTCTTATTGTTAAGCTGTCTGCGAACAGGTTCTCTCGTTACTAGGATGTAAGCTGTTGGGGTTTAAATGCGATATTTCACGTGTTAAACGACTCGGGGGTGGAAGAATTAAAAGTTAGGTTTGAAAGGTATACAAGTCATGCATTAATAACAAGTTGTGTGTTTTAGGAAGGGGTGATCCTTAAAACTTTCAAGAGGCATCTTCAACCCTTTGAGGTGCAATGGAACATTACCTTGGATTAGTTAAGATAGGTTTTAAAAGACTTTACAAAACTTATGTGTGCACGTGCCTAGCTCAAGTATTTGACATCGTCATCTGACTGTGGTTCAAAATTACGAGGTGTTAACCCGTTGTGTTGTTCCATGCGTTGTATACAAGACACGAAACGTATACAATACATTTAGTCATGCATTAATAACAAGTTATAGCATATTTTAGGAAGAGATGGTCCTTAAACCTTTCAAGAGGCATCTTCAACCCTTTGAGGTGCAATGTTACATTAGCCTGGATTAGGTAAGATAGGTTTTCATCTGACTGTGGTTCAAAATTACGAGGTGTTAGCCCGTTGTGTTGTTCCATGCGTTGTATACAAGACACGAAACGTATACAATACATTTAGTCATGCATTAATAACAAGTTATAGCATATTTTAGGAAGAGATGGTCCTTAAACCTTTCAAGAGGCATCTTCAACCCTTTGAGGTGCAATGTTACATTAGCCTGGATTAGGTAAGATAGGTTTTCATCTGACTGTGGTTCAAAATTACGAGGTGTTAGCCCGTTGTGTTGTTCCATGCGTTGTATACAAGACACGAAACGTATACAATACATTTAGTCATGCATTCATAACAAGTTATAGTATATTTTAGGAAGAGATGGTCCTTAAACCTTTCAAGAGGCATCTTCAACCCTTTGAGGTGCAATGTTACATTAGCCTGGATTAGGTAAGATAGGTTTTCATCTGACTGTGGTTCAAAATTACGAGGTATTAGCCCGTTGTGTTGTTCCATGCGATGTATACATGAAACGATACAAGACATTTAGTCAAGCATTAGTAACGAGTTATAATATTTTTTAGGAAGGAATGGGCCATAAACCTTTCAAGAGGCATCTTTAACCCTTTGAGGTGCAATGGGACAAGACCCTGGATTAGTTAAGATAGGTTTTTAAAGACTTTACACGAAACTTATGTGTGTATGTGCCTAGCTCAAGTGTTGACATCATCATCTGACAGTGATTCAAAATTACGAGGTGTTAGCCCGTTGTGTTGTTCCATGCGATGTACATTCAACTACTGACCAAAACTTGCTACAACCTTCTGTGACAAGTGACCTTTAAAACCTGAGGAAAGTTTGCGGGGGGGGGGAATTTAGGGAGCACTGTAAAATGGGTATCTACTGTCAGTGGTTAATGAAGATATTATTGTGATATTGCAGTTGAATACAAATGATCAGTACCAGCGGCGTTGAATAAAATATGTATTAAATAATACTAAACAAATACATTTATGATTTTGTTCAAAATCTTAAGGGGGTTTAAGGGTGAATTCCTAATTTCTAAATCCTTATTAGCACAAGAATAGTCACTCATTCTGACTAAAATAAAGATTTGAGTTGAAAGGTTCAAGTGAAACCGAGTACATCGTCAGGACCCCCGTCCCACCAATTCTGTCCCGCGTTCCGAAGTCCACTTCGAGCATCTCGTTTCCCCACTCCTCTGGGTCTGAAGTTTCGCAGGAGAAAAGGGGAAACTCTCATTGGAGAATAGGGTAGCTGGATCGTATACCACCGAATTCAAATCGGATGGAGGGGGTCATCTCTCAAAAGACGAACTACTGAGGAACTTGCTTCAATGTGCTACATTCAAGGGCTAATGAACATGTGGTAAGGGTAGCTTCACCACTAGCATAAAATAATATGAGACACGAAGATTTAATGTGAGATGTATAGCTGCAAACACGCCGCCTAAATGTATTGTTCGGCAGAGCAGCAGAGTTTGTACGCTGCTTCGTCGTTACCAGACGTGCATTACAGTTGCTGTTCGGAACATTGAGCACCTCTCTACTGTGTACAACTGTCAAAATGTAAAATTGAGGGATAGTAGAAATTTTGTTCACATTCTCAATGTCTTTCACTTCTGCACCTTAGTGTGCCCTCTTGCACATCCGGCTGGCAAGTGGGAACATGCATCCATCCCCGTGTGAAAACGATTTACTTTTGCGTTCCTACCTTCTCTCGGGGTTTCTACAGGGAGCTCTGAAGCACCCTGAATGTGCCATTTAATCAAATTGCCCTATTAATCAGTTATTTATTGTACAATTTAAGTAGGTAAGTACTCGAGTTTACGTAGCACCAGTGCTGTAGTCGTAAAAAAGACAGTGGGTATACCATGGGCGCCCACAGAATGTTTTCCATGGGAAGGCGAAACATAAACATGCTTAATACTTATACTTTCCCGGTATATATATATATATATATATATATATATATATATATATATATATATAAATATATATATATATATATATATATATAATATATATATATATATATTTATATATATATATATATATATATATATTTTTATATATATATATATATATATATATATAAATATATATATATATATATATATATAATATATATATATATATATATATATTTTATATATATATATATATATATATATATATTTATATATATATATATATATATATATATATATATATATATAAATATATATATATATATATATATATATATATATATATATATATATATATATATATATATATATATATATATATATATATATATATATATATATATATATATATATACACACACCGGGGAATATGTTCTGTTCGAATGAATCGAAGTTCAAATTATCGATGTTTTCTACGAAAAGCAAAGCGTGCACGTAGTTTTTAACAAAAAGCAGAGTGTATACGGAATTTGCTGGAAAAACCAGAGGGTATACGGCGTATACCACTGTATACCCTCCACTACAGCCCTGCGAGCACTGGGATCAACGTATCGTGCTACGGTCCGGGATCAATCCCGAAGTGAAAAACCCGAGGACAACACCTCGTCTTTTTAATCCACGGTCAGATGAAGTCAATACCTGAACTGGCACTCCACTCTCCAAACTTCCACACCACATCAACATGAGGTCATATGAGACCATGATGGATTTAACGTGTACCAGCCTCCAAGCACTGGGGTCCTTTGATCAGATGGAGTTCAGAAATCATAACCCTATTGTTGCTAATCCGTGACTCTAAACACTGGATTACGTCAGGCCTCTATACATTTAAGGGAGAGTGGTTCTGTAATCTTTCAAGAGGCACCTTTAACCCTTTGAGAGAAGGTGGAACTTCCCTGAAATGGTTTAAGGTTTAGCTAGGTTTTTTTTATGTATATAAATAAATCCTCATTTGATATTTTGTTACCTAGGAGTGCTTGATTGGTAGTGAGAACATAAGAGAGCCTTTAAAAAAACAAAACTATAAATGCGTATGTTTCTATTTGTTGTACAGGGATAGGATCTTCATCCATAATTTATTTGTTTCGACTCTTTTTTTATAACAGCTCCCTTGAGAGAGATGATTTTATTTTTAAATTTTTAAGTACTAAGCATTATTTAGTATCTACTCGTATATATGTAATTCTCTTACGTGGCACGCAAAAAAGACGTTATTTGTAATCGCTTTTTGGCAACACTGAATGATTGTTTGTTTACCACGAAGCTTCGCGTCTCAGTTGAACTTATAGCGTTATTGGCCATTTTCAGGGCCAACAATTATAGTTCAACAAGACGCTTACACTACAACTTTCGACGACAAACTCAATGAAAATGTGTATGGGTGGCTCGAATGCTGGGTAAATGTACACACAAACAACATGCTGGGTATTGGATTTCCAAAGCAGCGCTCACATTTCGAGCCGAAATTTGCTCAAAGTTTTCTTTTGAATTGTTCGAGTTCTGATTTTTTGGTACTGTATAACTTTTCTGTAGTACAACAAATTTATGTTTGAAAAATATTTTTTTTTGGAATAACATATTTTGTAAACAATCCCTTCTGCTAGCACACTTGTCTTCATTGATGTGAGCGAATCAATGCATTGCAAAACGTTCGTCCGAGGATTGGCGAGCAGAGGGCGGGTCCCCTAGTTTATCCATATTCGGTTTGTTACCCTAAAGTAGTAAATATTGCCAATCCTGTTTTTTTATTAGTTTCACAACTTTTATGTCAGTGCAATACTAAAGTAACTTCATGCTTTAACTATGAAACTGGACTTTAAGTTATAGTAAAAAGTTGAATTCAACTTCATACAGTGGAAAAGTTGAAAACATTAGTGTCGAGTTAAACCAAGAAGAAAGTAAATATTAAGTCTTCGGAAATGTGTGGATGGCTCGAGTGCTGGGGAAAAAATGCTGCAAATATTAATTTAATAATTCTTCGAGTTAATTTAATATTAATTTAATAATTCACTTTGCTCGAGTTAATTTAATATTAATTTAATAATTCACTTTGCTTTAAATATTAATTTCATAATTCATCGAGCTTATATTGATTTCACTCATCTCAAACGACTGCTAGATTCAATTTCTTAACTTCCAAAAATCTGCCGTTAAATAAGCCCTATTTATTCTACCGATCGCGCAATTGGTATTCGTTTAACGTAGAAACAATCCCCCAGATAATATTTTTCCGGTCGTGCAGCTCGTCACTTCACTTCCGACATGTCAACTACCTGAAAGGGAAACGAGAACACTCATTCTTTCGTCATCCTTCCTGTCATTGATGTCTACTACCGTTAGAAAACTGTCGCTAAAGTAATATCAATGTCGCAACACTGCTTTGAGATCACCGTTTCCACTAAATTAGGTAAGCGAAAATTCGTTTTGGTATGTGTGGCGGCCATCTTAACTCGTGTGTAAGCGAAATGTTTCGCATTTCGAAAAGCAGCTGTGTCAACTGAAGTCTGTGTGGATCATAAATGCTTGGAATCGGTCGCATTTTTTGTTCTCATAATCGGAATATTTTCGTGCATTTTAAGCTTGTCGTCTTCTTTGCAGTGCTTCGCCTGACTGTGATTCAAAATTCGTACCATCGTCCGTTTGAATGTTAAACTAATACCCCGATTAAAAGGGACTTAGAAAGCAGATTAGCGCATTAATGATGTCATCTACTGTCTATTACAACGATTTTCTATCTTTTCCATCAGACGACACACCGTAACTAATTACTAAAATTTTAAAAAAAGTTGCAGAATATTTTCAACCGATCCGTCACAAAAATATACAATACAAACTCCAAAATCCAGAATCCTCCCGATTTCGGATTATTTGCAATTTTTATCAAAAAAAAAACCCTTAATCTATCCCCCGCACGCGAATTTTACGGTTGGAATAGTAAAATAGCATATCTGTAAATAGGAATAATTTAAAAAAAAGGGAAAAACCTTTTTAATGCAACCGCATGTTTCAAAACATCGATGTTCAATATTAAAACATCGCCCAAAAACCATCGATGTATTAAAACTTTTGTTTCCATTTTTTAAGACTGGTTTAGTAACTTGTAACATTAGTGTTAGCCCGAAGAGGGGATTTAATTTGTCAGTTGCGTGTTTTTTTAATTTATAACTTAAGATTTTTTTTTAGCAGTCAAAACAAAGAGGAAAAAATTAATAAGAACAACTATCAAATCTTTTGTTTTCAAATTGAATAATACAAAAAAAATATTTATAACATTTTGAAGTAGGTACTACTTCTGTGGGTACTACTACTCACTATAAGTATAAGTAGGTATGTGCATAACAATAATTATTGTTAGTTATTAATTATTTATCAACTTATGGGGAGAAATCAGCTTATTTTTTATGTCCTGCAAATAAAAAATATTGGGGCCTATAAATATTATGTCCCAAAATTTCTTATTTACAGTTTGTAAAGAAAAGAAGTTTGTTAACTTTCTCCTCCTTAACCGACCCCTATTTTCACTAACTGTACCAGTTAGGTAAAAAGCTCTTTCTGATGGGACAAATGTCGCCATCACTGACAAATACTTTTTAAAATTTTTACAATGGTACTTTTTCATTCAAAAATAAAACATCGACAACGTAAAAACATCGACAGTGTAAAAACATCGATGTTAAACAAACATCGGCTCCAGTAAATCAATGGTAGATAAATCGATGTTTTTTTATAAAACATCCATGTTTTGAAAACATCAACATCGATGTCGCATCCCTAATTGCCACGCGCTGAACTGTGCCTACGATAAATAACTGAAAACAAGAACTTCAGGTTCAAAAACGCCATTAAACTTTGAGGACAGCGGATCTGCTATTTTTTCGTAGCAAATAAAAATATAAATAAATTTAATAAAATAAAAAATAAAAATTTCATATAAAAGTTTGTATTTTGTTTATTGACACCGTAAAATTTTATACAAGCATCTTGTAACAAATTAATCTTTTAACAATGTTTATTACATTATATAGTGTTGGTTATTATTTATTTCTCACTCCATTCCAATTGTTATTCTTGGCTAGGATTCTCTTTTACCCAAATATACCTTTTTATTTTCTTCTTTCGATTTATAATTATTTTACACGGTAATATTATTATATTATTTTACACTTTACTTTTTCTCTTTTCTCCAAATAAACCTTTACATTTTCTTCTTTCGATTTATAAAAATTTTACTCGGCAGTATATTTTTTATTTCTTCACCAGATTTTAAATAAAATCCGGAATTTCTCAAGTATGAACAAGAATGCGCAGCTTTTATTCGTGTATGATGAGATCATCTAAATCGTACATGCGAGAGAGATCCGTTTTCGTGACTGACCAACCCTGATGGCATCCGTCGTGTTCGAGTTGAGTAGTTTATGCGCTATCCTATTCCAGCAATGTCTTGTTCTTGCGAACAATAAATCTTTATTCCGTTTTGGACATCTGTGAGAACATAATGTTAACTGGATCCTTTCTTTAGATCTTTATATTCGGGTGACCTTAAAAGTTCAAAATCTTTTTTATTCTTTTTAAACTTGCATTCCAAAATTGTTTCTTTGAAAAAAAAAAACGAAAACAATCTTCTTTGTTTTACCTTATGAAATTGTCAAAAGGGGGAAGTTAGTTTTTCACCATTAAAAATATATATATATATGCTTAGTTTTATTTTCTTCCGTCATGGAACGTTTTACAAAAGTGATTTTTCGAACGTGTTTTGTTATTAAATTACATAACGTCGGCTTCCAAGTGAAATACAATAAGTTTTTTAAAAAAACTTTATTCTAGGAAAACGAAGGGGAAAGTTCTTCCTAAGTTTTACTAAGTATGTTTCTTAGGATGATATCAGGCCTTCATGCAAATTAAAAAAAGAGCTAAAAAAGACTCCATCTTGAAATTTTTGACTTTGTGGTTTTCACTTGTAGGTCGGCGATTATTTCAACTATTCAGAGCTACACTTCAATTAAGTACGAGAAAAAGAATGTAACATAAGTGATAGAGCTTATATTCTCTCACTGGATCACAATTTTGTAATACTCATTTTTCGTAAAGTATTCGTCATTTTGTAAAGTTCATTTTTCGTGCTACAGTTGGGCCGATGTCATCAAGCTTCAAAAAATGCTGTTCTAATTTATACTGTCGTATTCTTCCCTTCATATAATCGGCTTATGATACCAGTTTAACACAAAAACATTGTCATTCAAAGCATGATATGATAAAAATACATCTTACAACCATTTCCTTATATTCTCCATGGTTGAAAATGATCTATACGCTATACTTATCACCCCGATTTCGATTAATTTTTCCACTATGGTTCTTCAATAACCCATCAGTAACGCGTGAACCCTGGTGTTAAATTGCTAAATATAATTTGCAGTTGTTCGAGGTATTTCCTAAAAATAGTTGTTTCAGAAGAGAGACTAATCTATAATAAGCGCAGCGCTAACTTTCCTCGGAGAAACACTTCCAACTTATATTTTATGCTTTTCGCTTAGATTGCTACGTCACTGCTATTATGATTGTACTTAGAGTGGTATAAATAGTTGATTCCTGACGAAACCTGAGCGGTTGAAGCCACTTTTTTTCCCCACCAAGAATCGAAATGATTCACAGAACTGGCATTTTGTATTCCACCTCCACAAGTTGGACAAATGCGTGTTCATCAGAAAAGTCAACACTTAGGCCCCGTTCACATGAGGCGTTTCAACGCGCGTATGGCGAAGCTAGCGAGGTCCCACCATTAAATTATGTTTGTTTATTCCTCTAATTTAAGTATCAATCTTTGCGACCTTGAAGAGCAGGACCCTGATAGCCTCGCCAAACGCGCGTTTTACTCGCCTCGTGTGAACGGGGCCTTATAAATGCATGCCTAAAACCTTGCCCTTCTATTACAACGTAATTCACCTACTATTACATCGCTTTCGCCTTTCGTCTCATCACCCTGTCATTTTTATACTGTATGTCCCAAGCTCTCTTTGTTTACATTCTAAGCCCCGTAGTCATTTCGCAAATATATTTTTCTGACAGGTAGAATTGGAAACAGTTTTGACTGATTCAAATTGGAAAACGGAATTTTTGACTGACTCAAATTGAAAAACACATGTTTTTTGACTGAATAATTTGAACTGTATTAAATTTTGTAAGTCTTTTTTCTTAGAATTTTGTCGTTAGATTCTTTTGAATTATTTTCCTTGCACAATAAAGAAGCAAACGAAAAGGACGACGCCATCATCTGGATACAGAGGATGACGTCTGTGTTCACCGCTAACGATTAGTACGATTAGTGAGTGATAGCTAAAACAAGTTTTTCGAAAAGAAAACTGCTATCGGAAAATCGCTTTAATTAGATAAGGAGCAGGTATCTGTTTCAGGCTGTCATCTACAACCAGCCTGTGTCTACGCATTCAATGTCGATAGTGCAGAGGCGTACACACTTGTCACACACACACAGCAGAACCAAGCAGTCCTACGTCCTGACCTGCTTGAAATCGAGACAATCGACACGCGGAACTCAACCTTGAAATTGCACGAAAGGGAATTATTTGAACAGATGTTTGTAGGAGAATCGTCTTTTTAATACCTTCTTCGTGTCTTACAGTCGAGATTATTTTTCACGGTGTTGGTAGCAAAACTTTTATGGTGTCTAGAGATTCACTTCCTGATTGGTAAATTTAATTTCACACGCTAAATACGCTTTCTATTATTAATCTCATTTCTAAAAAAATTATTTCTTTCACACACACACACAACGAATTTGAGAAAGAAATAATATTTTAGTACCATGTACGAATAATTCAAAACATTCATACAGAAGCTCCTACTCCTAGTAGCTCGATCCCCTAATCATAAGGGATTATTGCAAATATACTGATAGTAGGAGCATCCAAATATACACTACCTTACAATAATGGACAGGACGCCAGCGGATTTACATAAAATCCGACTACTTGTTTGGAGTGTTTTTCGTGGTATGGCCTGGGACCTTAGCATGTTGTTCTTGGTCAATTGAACGCCGACGCCTACATGAACATTTTGGACAATCAGGTTCTTCCTACGCTCTGACAATTTCATTGAATGGACGAATGTTACTTCCAGTACGGCAACGATCCATGTCATGTTGCAGCCTGTGTCAAGCAGTGGTATCAAGATATGGATGTAAAAGGCCTTCCCTGGCCTGCTCAGAGTGCCGACCCTAAACCCCATAGAACATTTGTGGGATGCGTTAGAGCGACGCTTACGGACCAGGGAACCACGTCCGAAATCTACAACTGAGCTGGCGACATTCTTGCAGCAGGAATGGACACAAATACCCATAGCTGTGTATCAAAACCTTGTTGAAAGTATGCCCAGAAGGGTTGCTAGTGTAATTGCAGCGCGTGTGGGACCATCCCCCTATTAAAGCATGTATTATTTCCTTATACCATCACATCTTGCTGTCTGGTATATTATAGTAGGGTAGTGTATATTCCTCCTTGCATATCCCTATTAGAATTTTTTTCCGGGTTTACTAGTCCTCTTGGGAGTACTAGTCCATTTCTTACATGGGGAAAATTTACTGCCGAGGTTTCTTGGTATGGAAGAACAGGATATGATTATTCAGAAGTTTGTTTGCGTGTTGAAATTCCGCACCTATGTACTCTTAGCATTTTCTGTACTACTGTGCTTGGTTTGATCATTTTGAAATAGATGTTGAAGTGGGCAATGCATATGTGAGCTTGTGAGGAGACATTCTTAGGCATAATGCAACGGTGTTACCTCCAACTGACAGGAACATTGGATGGGGATACTCAGAATCTGCGGTGGTATCTGGGAAATACGCCAAGCCCTGTATTCTCGATAAAGACATGAAAGTCTAAATTAATCAAGGCGAAATTTATGTTATAAACTTGCATGGGTTCACTAAATTATCTCCAAACGCTTTGTGAGGAAAAAAGTTTTATTACTTTGTTTTGAAAATTTGGATACGTATTACGTGTAAATTTACAAACAAATAAGCTAATATTGACATTTTTTAGCCGTATTTTATATCTTGATATCTAATCTTTTAGAGATTTCTGCAGGTCTTTTCCAGTAATAACCAAACACCATGGGGCCTCTATGGAATTACTCTAGTATGTGTCTCCTTTCGGGAACCTACCCTGGTAGGCCTCGGGACACCATTTCTATTACAGTCCAAGTGGAATCCTCCTTGGGACATTCATAATGTTCACCGTTTATTCCATCATTGCTTTGGAAAGTCTTTCCTTGGAGCTCCTAGGAAAGATGTGTGATGTATACTCTATAACAAAAACATCGATGCACCAAGAAGGAGTTGTCCGATTGCATAAAAATGGGTGGATATGAAGAACGTACATAAAAAGACAAACGATTCAAATTTCAGAACAATTGAATGATTTATTTCAAGAGTTTTACCGGAACAAAGGGAGGAAGTCAATAAAGCGTTGGTCTACATCTGGCCTGGATGCAAGCTGTCACACGGCGTGGCTTAAAATGTTCCCGTATGGTGTCCTGCGGAATTTCTTGCCAAATTGTCTCCAACTGTCGGGATAAATGGTCAACATTGAGGGATGGTTGCAATCGCCTTCCCCTAACGTCCCAAATGTACTCTTTAGGAGAGAGATCGGAAGACCTAGCTGGCAGTGAAGTGTTGGGAAAGCTAAAAGACAATTATTGGCAACACGTGCCGTGTTTGGCCGGGCATTATCTAAGTCTGTATTAAAGTAAGTAACCGTATTAAAGTAATACTAAGTAAATTAAGTAAGTCCGGTTGTCTCAATAGAAATGGTAACACAACCGGTCTTAGAATGTCATCTACGTTCCTCTGTGCTTTAAGTGTGCCAGAAATGACTACCAAAGGGGTCCGGCTATTGGCAACACGTGTCGTGTACGGCCGGGCATTATCTTGTTGAAAAGTAAGTCCGGTTGTTTCAATAGAAATGGTAACACAACCGGTCGTAGAATGTCGTCGACGTGCCTCTGTGCTTTAAGTGTGCCAGAAATGACTACCAAAGGGGTCCGGCTATTAAAGGAGATGGCACCCCAGACCATAACACCCTGTTGTGGGCAGGCATGTGTGGCGTGCTATAGTAAAGGCTGGATCCCCTGGACGTCTCCAGACATGTCTGCCGTTTTCGTCATGACACAGTTGGAAACGGGAAACGCCTTTCCAAGTTGATCGAGCCCGACACAATTCATGGACAACTCCTTCTTGTATTGTCTATTTTTTGTCATAGAGTGTATGTATGAATAGTGTAATTTGACCAGACCAGAGCTTTATATTCGCGGTATCAGGAAACAGGAGCGCAACTCCTGAAATCCCGAATCACTTTCTTTCATTTTCCCTAGTTGGAGCCAGTGAATACATTGTCTTCGTTCTTATATCTTCGAACTCTTGAGGTTTCAGAAATAAATTTAAAAGACGTGCTTAAACATTTGTTTTCGAAAGTTCTGTATTGATCAAAACGCATTCTTGAAATGCGCCGACCAACTGTGTACCAGTAATCGAAACGTTCCTGGTTCGAATCCGGGAAGATGTATGGATGTGTGTCGTTAGGAGTGAATGTGTGGCCTCTGGTGTAACGTCAATCCACAGTGGTGCACTAGGGTAACGCAAAGTGGTTTATAAATCCACACCCTTGTAGTACACAAATCAATTATTCTACTCATTGATCGAGCACAAAAAAAAAACCTCTTGAAATTTTTAAACGTCATGTGCTAGTGATTACTTAACGTTGACGCTGACTTAATATGTATCTGGTGATTATTTCATTAGTTTTATCAAAAGGCCCGATGTATTCTTTGGTTCTCGACATTATTATTATTTTTTTCAATTCGTGAAAAAGATGGAAAGACAATGAAAAATATGTCTGAAAAGAGGCTTTGTTGATGCTTATTCGTATAATGGATTTCGTTTGCTCCGCTTTTGTTGCTGGTTGCCGTCATCCTCTGCCGAATATCGCTATAAAGACTAGTAGTTGTGCATTAACATCATCGCACAATTAGATAACAGCCAACCACATTGTGCAACAAATGAGTATTAATGAGTATCCAAGGTCATATCGCTATGCAGCGACGCAAGTTTTCGCCTTCTTGTCCAAGATACTGACAGAATTGTAATTACATACAACAATAATTAAATTCTGTTTATCCCAGCCAGACAACTTGTTTGCGTAGCACAGAACCTACGCCTCGTCTTTGAATCTTATTAAGAAGTTTATTTTCGTTCTACGACAATTCTTTGTTTCATGCCCTGTCGAATTCCCAAAAAATAACCAGAATTGTTTTAACAGCTACTTTTCAAAGGTTTGAAGAAATTTTACATAAAACGGTCAATTTTTTCAAAAGTTGCTAAAGTTATTCACGAACATTTTCGTGAAAAATGGCTCAAATTTCAACTCTAGGCTCGGTGCACACATACGAATTTTCATCGTGCGACGCCGCTTCCACAACGCAAGTGCGGTCTGAGATATATTACATCCAATGGAGTAGTGCACACATGCCTCTGGCGACGCACGTCCAACTTGCGTGCAATTTGTACCGCAGTTCCCCACGGTGCAGCAGCTCGCCGCACACCCTTCACCGGTCTGAAGTACCTTGTTTTCATAAATAAATGGAATATAAATAATAATTAAAAAATGATTGTATCCAGTAACGTCTATTTTGTTTCAAAATATACTTTTTTTACACCAAGTAAGCGAAATAAACAAGTTTTCCTTCGATAGAATACTTATCGCAAATGGCGTGAAATGAGCTCTGCGTCATTTCACGGTATGTGTGCGTAGTTGGGCTTCGGTGTCGCAGCGTCGCCGCACGTTGAAAAATCGGATGTGTGCACCGGGCGTTAGATGTGAGCTCTGAAATAATTTTCCCTTTTGAAGCAAAGCCATTTTTTCTAGTTCATTTCATATTCATTATTCTCAAACTGCAGTAAAAACAAACCAGCGCAAATCTTAAGGTTAGTAGGGGGCCGTCGTGAATCATTGTGTTTGCCCACCGCGTTAGCAACCTGCGAGTTGTTAGCTGCGAAAGTTCGGTTCCTATGGCTTGCCAAGTGTCTCTTAGGCCCGGTGCACACATCCGGTTTTTCTACGTGCGGCGCCGCTGCGGCAACGCAAGTGCGGTCTGAGATACATTAGCTCCAATGGAGTAGTGCACACATGCCGCTGCGGCGACGCACGTCCAACTTGCGTGTAATTTGTACCGCAGTTCCCCACAGCGCCGCAACTCGCCGCACACGCGTCTCCACTCTGAAAAAGTACCTCGTTTCCATAAGTAAATGGAATATAAATAATAATTAATAAATGGCTGTATCCAAGTTACGTCTAATAACGTTTCAAAATATACCTTTTTTACACCAAGTAAGCGAAATAAACACGTTTTTTTTTATAGAATATTTATCGCTGAAGGCGTGAAATGAGTATTTCGTCATTTCACGGTTATGTGTGCGTAGTTGGGCTTCAGTGCCGCAGCGGCGCCGCACGTTGAAAATCCGGATGTGTGCACTGGGCCATGATTGATTAAAACTTACTTAACATTGTCTCGTGTTTGGCGCAGCTTCGATAAGTATGGTCCCTGTGTCACACACCCATCCTGAGGAGTGTGAGGGCTTTAAGGGGCAAAAGCCAATCTCTCTCTCTCTCTCTAGTATTCATAACTAGCTTTAAATAACTTTCATAAAATTATTCAAATTCCAGGTTAGAGAGATCTACGTAATTCTGGGTAAAAAGAGGGACTTAAATATTTACAGAAGTGATAGATATTTTTTACCTTACCCCTAAGTAATACATTTGTTGCACTCATAGCCTCGAAATTTTCATTGATTAATGGGATGCAATACCTAAAAATCACTCAAAATATCGAAATTTTTTTTTTGCTTTTAATTAGAGCTATAACCTTTCTAAATAAGTATACAAAATTTTAAACTCGAAATTGCATTAGTTAAAAAGTTATAGACACTTTTCTGAACCATGACACAGTAAAAATTACGCGCTTCGAAGAAGGTGTGCGACCTTCAGAGACGATATTTTTGGTTTTTAATTCAAAGTGTGTTGGCAAGAATCTAATGAAGATTCCTGGTGCTTTTAGCAAGCTGCATTGGCTCATGGTTCCTCCTGGTTCTCATATGAAGCATATTAATACACCAATCAACGAATTGCATTTGGCAAAAATATTGCCAATTTACCAAAGGGTTGCTTCAATTGAACTGTTACAACGTTCTGTAAGGTAAACCACAGAAAACTCTAATGTAGGCCTGCACAGTGTTATATGGAGTAAGTGCTCAAAGCAAAGTTTTGCATCACTGCAACGTGTTACGATTGCTGTTTTTGATGCTATCACAGAATTCAATGTGGATACTCTAAATGCTGTAGAAGGATTTCAAAAAGAAAACAATCATTCATTGAGTGTGCATTCTAAACATCTTGCTATCGTTAGGAAATAGAAATAAGACAGTTTATTTACTAGTTAAAATAATTAAAACTGCACGGTTACGTTTAATTTAGAGAACGGATGTATGCGTGGAATTCCTGGAAGGTTTAAGCTAATCAGCTGATCAATTCCATTTCAGAAGGGTACCCGAACCTCTTCTGAATGCATCCCTGAACCTTTCCAAATTAGGTACTGCAGCAATCATTTCTCTATTTCCTACCTTAGTTTTAAACATTCCGGAATCAGTTCCATTTCACGGGATGCTCGGACTCCTTCTGAATTTATCCCTGAACTTTTCCAAATTAGGTACAGCAGCAATCATTTCTCTATTTCCTATCTTAGTTTTAACCATTCCGGGATCAGTTCCATTTCAGGGGATGCTCGGACTCCTTCTGAATTCGTCCCTGAGCCTTTCCAAATTAGGTACTACAGCAATCATTTCTAGATTTTCCACCTTGCTTTTGACCTTTCCGCCTCTTTTTCAATTAACTTTCCACTGTTTTAAAGAAGGAAACGGAACACCCGTCTTTTTCCCTTGCTGCACACTCAACGCCACATCATATTCCCTGTGAAATTATCTGTGTCGTTCGCTCCTGCCCTTCCCCTCAACAGTCACCGGTCCGACACGAGTGCGAGTAGCTTTTTGAAAAAAAAAAAAAAAAAAAACGCTCCAAGAAGAGGGACCAAAAAAAAAGCCACTTGGCCAACACGCTCTGTCAACCGCAGTTCCCGTATTTCAGAGACTACTCTGGGATGATATGAGAACCTACTAGACGCACGAGGGGGAAATGATAAGAGGGAAATAAAAAAAATCACAATGGTAATTGCGTTTGGTTGAAGGATAATGATAGATGGCAAAGTACGATAAGGTGGTCAAGTGCACTTTAACTTCTTGGTTGTTCCATCGGGATGTCCCATACCCTTTAATAGTTAAAAGGAACGGATCAGTCTGTCCAAGACGCTCTTGGCGTGGTTTGGTAGTAAATCGGTCTTATTCGAATTCCGAAGCGACTGAGCCCTCTTTAAATTACCCTTCGATTCAACAGGGTAATGATCCAACTATTATTTACTTCTTTATCTTTGTTTCCAGTCGAGTGAACTGGGATCGGGCATTGCAGTGTGAGCGGCGGGTTTGATTATAAAGAACTTGACAATCGTATTCTGCCTCTAACTAGGAAGTACTTGAAACTTTCTTCGAAAGCTTACAATGGAAAGTGCTGGTTTTGTGGCGTTAGTTGTCTTCGGGTGACCTTGGATTGGGTAATGGTTTCGGTGGTGGCATAAAACAATGAATTGAAAAGTTGACTCGTAGCTTGTATCTTAAGAGGACAAGGATTCTGACCTGAAAATTTCAATAAAATGAAATGCATTTATGTATTTTATAGGCCTTTATTATTCATTCAAAAACAACAACCCAGTCTAAAGAATTGCATTTATTTGCAATGGTTGAATGATTTTCAATAATCTGCAAATCACGTTTCATACTTTAGAAAGCTCCTTTTCACTTCTACTGATCACAAGAACGTACTAAATGAATTGCACTGAAAGTATGAAACGTGGTATTGTCATCGGATCTTTTCCTTCAGGGGAGTAGTTTTACCCGGACCGTCGCCACTACCCCATTGTGTTACTCCAGTGCGACGTTAATAAATACCTGTCTACCTACCTGCAATTTCACCAAGATTACAGTTTTTCCCCGACTAGTCAAAAATAGAATTTTCTGGAAATTCATCCGAAAATTCATGTTTTCTGAAAAACACAAAAGTATGCAAAGAAAATGTTTTGCTAACAAAAAAAATCCATTAAATTACCGAATAATGTAAAAAATATCATTTTGTGTTTTAAAAAAGATGTATGAAAATGCGTGCAATGTCGCTTAAATCAGCTTAATGTTTTTTGTGAAAAACAGTTTTCTATCCACACCTATAACGCCTCAATTTTGCTTTAAAAAGATGAAAAATCCTCACTGTCCTACTCCCATATTTTACTAAACATCCACGAGGGTGTACTCGAATTTGCGAGAGACTGAGTTTTGAGACTGAACTTTTTTTTTAAAGATTAGTCAGTGGCCATGTTAGATCACGTTATTTGGTCAAGGATCATTAAGAAAATGTCTGATCAGCTGACTAAGCCTTTCCTAGATATCTCCTTCCTTGTATTAGATTTGGTAGAGAGCATCCGATCGTAGTCCTGGCATGATCGTAGCAGAGGCGGATTAAGCGACAAGCGGCCGCTTGGGGCCCCAGAATGCTTAGGGGCCTCGAGGTCTTAAAGTGTCTTTTCATTAGGGTTCGAGGAAATATGTTCACAAAGATGATTTTACAATACAAGAAAATTTTATGTAGTCAATTCATTTTATTTCATGTGGTAACACCAAGACCGAATTATCTCGAAAGAACTCTGACGTATGAAGTTGTGGAGTGTTTTCGAATATTTTATGATTGGGATTTATCAATCGAAGAAAAAAAAACACGAAAAAAAAATTGAAGGATATTTACAAAAATAACATTGATGTTTGTACTTTTGAAGATAAATTTGACCATTTTTTAATATTTCTAAAAGAAAACGAGGACACTATAAAAACCACACCAGACATCAATCGAATCGTCAAAGAAATGTCTTGCACATTTCCGAATGTTGAAATATTATTGAAAATTTTTCTTTAACAATTCCTTCATCTAATACGTCAGGAGAAAGATCTTTTTCTGTTTTAAAGCGTGTAAAAATTATATAAGGAGTACTATGTGAAAAGAAATATGAATTCATATATTAATATGCCCATTCTGTATATAGAGTAAAATATTTTAAACCGAATTTACACTGCCAAAATAATTGACGAATTTAAAAAACAAAACACAAAGAAATTCCTGAAAACAAAATTTTTTTTTAATAAATGTAATCATTATTGAATGCAACAACATAAAAGATGACAGTTTCTAAATTTATTATTTTCGTTTCCGTTTTGATTTTGCGCGGAGGAATGATTTTCCAGCCAGACGATAAAAAACAAATAATCTTTTAACTGGAGTTACTTAATTCTTTTTCTATCTCGTAGTAGTTTTCTTCTCGTTTGGATCGATACCTAAAAATATGATTTTCTTCAAACAAATAATTTTTAAATTGAATACATCTTTAAAATTTTCGCAAGAGATTGTGACGCCACGTGAACATTCGCTTTCCAAAATTAAACAGGTTGCATTTCCTACCCTTTGTGTGGAAAAAAAAGAAACAGATTACATTTCCTGCCCTATTCCATTCCAGCGAAGGAGAGGGAAAAAATAAAAAACATTTTGACTGGGATTGTTAAGTTCTTTTTCATAAAATCGGAATCGTTAAAGACAGATTAAAAATTTCAACGGATTTGAAATCTGCGGAAAATTTTACACCACATTAATACCTAACATCACTGGCAACGCCGGGCTAGCCACGCAGTGGCTAGTGTAATATATAAATATGTATCTTCTTTTTTTATCTCACAGTCTTTATAATTGATGTAAGCATTGATATGTACCATTCATACCTCCAAATGGAATCCGATTAGTGAAACAATATAAAAGAGTATTCATGTACTTAGTGGGGTTGATTCTTATTTCAATACAGTGCCCGGCAAAAGGTTCATACCTCAGTAATGTTGCCACAATTAGCTTCTGGACGCACGTTTGAATTGCCTCTCGTTTATACTTGATAGTGATTCGGTTTATTTTAAAATCTAAACTTAATTTCTCATTCGTTCACATTTTCTTTTCTGAATTGATTCCTATCTTTTAGATTCCTCATTGTCTCCTGTCATCTGACGGCTAAAAAATTTCATTAGTGTCGAGCTCTTCCTATTTTTATTTTATATCCATAGATCAAATCAAGTACATTTAAACAAATTTACAAAATTAGTAGCTGTATACCTTATTTTATTCATATGCTTTTGTTGCCTTTCGCCAATCTATAAATAATTCGATTACTGTGCCGCGTGCATTGATGAAATACGTAGATTGTTAGTGTTTGGGGTGTGAAGAAACATTTTAGACCTGACGTAGTTTTGAAATTTTTTTTAATGGTATCCAATAAGGGGCTGATGTGAAAGATCAATAAACTACCATTTATAGCTATTTTAGGTTTAACGAATTTAAGCAATGAAAAAATGAGTTTTAACTACAATGATAGAAAAAGATTTCGTAACTATTGCCAACTTGCTTTATTCATTTAAAGAACATCCATCCGCACATCCGATTTAAAGTCTTTCGGATTTCTCTTTTGGTAGAAACAACTTTACTTTTTAATGACGGCTTTCACCCAGCAGTGTTTAAATCCCCTTTTAAAGAGATCTCTTGATTGAAAAAGAATCTAAAACAACTTTTCTTAAAGCACGCGCCCTATATTTAATCTTTCGTGCGTACCATTCTTCTGTTTCGACTACAATAAAATATCACATACAAAATATCGTCGACATAAATAAAACGTATTAAGTCAAAATTTTCAAGCTTTAAAATAAATATAAGTGTTTTTAGCTTTACTAGACTAGATGTTGTGATTTTTAGACCAGTGAGAGAGAAATCCACTTTTTTATTGCGTGAAGATTAGATTTCTTCTAGTGAAACACCTATTGAGTTTAGAATAGTGCATTACTTAATGTGTTTCAATTGTTAATCAACGATGTATTTTTTTCATTTCACATGAAAAAAGGGACTTTTACTTGGAGCAGAAACTCATTAACTGGCATTTTTTCGGGCACTGAATGCTTATTGTCATAACTATGAGAAATGCACTGATGAGATCTGTTGAAAAGGTGTTTTAACCTACCAAGATGCTCAGAAATCTTACTTGTTGACTTCCAAAACTTATACTCTTAAACGCCTGAACAGTAAAAAACATTTTTGTCAATGCGTTTCTTCTATAAGCAAACGCTATTTTCTTCTATCAGAGAAAGTTAAGGGGGTCCTCAAATTTTCGAATTTTGTTTTTTATTATTTTAAGGAATTCTGTGTTTTTCTGTTTAAAATGAAATCTAAATCATGTTTCTATCTTAATTAGAACTAGAGATATAATAATTTTTGTGGTGCTTTGTTTTGAAAACCTAACACTCTTGAAAGTTGTTATCATGGCAACAACATCTGTCTTTAAAACTTTAAATGCGTTTTTCTCCATGATACATTTTGTCAAGATTTCTTGTATTCAAATTGCTATAAGTCGAAAACCGATAAAGTTTAAGGGTTGAAATTTGGAATATATCTTTTCAAACATTATACTTTAATTTCGATTCAGCAAATTTAAAACAAATATTTACTTTTAAAAATATGACTTTTTTAAAAAACAGTACCTTGAAATTTTCAAAAATTTTCATTCAAATATTTTTATTTTTTATTAAATTAATATTTTTTAAATTGCTGAATCAAAATGAAACTTTATAAATTTGTGAATAATTTATTGCAAGAATTTTGAAAATTGATCAAGAATTTTTTGAGTTTTAACAATTTAAAATGACCTTTCTTTTTTCAAAAAATTTTAATTAAAAATTTTTTTTTTAATTTTGGAAAAATTTTGTGTTGTGATTTCGCTTATTAGTTAGATGGATAATCAGTACAAAAATATTCTAAATTAATTAATAAAAAAATTTTCAATGTGTCGCGGACCCCCTTAAGAGCAAACTGACGTAGCTCCTTCCTTCTTTCTTTCTTGTGAGGAGGCTGGACCCCTCCGTTTCACCCAGACGTAGCTCCTTCAGCTCATTTTCGAGGAAAGGTGATAAACTCGATTTCTGATGTTTCTTGACTAGCGTTACTTCTTGGAAATGATAAAAACGACCCCGGCATTAAAAGAATGACCCTTGGCCGCAAACGGAACTGAAATTCATCCCAGATTTGGAAGGTGAAATAAAAACCAGGAAGACCTTATCTGACCTTGTAATGTATTTTTAAAAAAAACTACTCTGAGAGTAGAACAATCGGTTGCTCTTATAAGGAACAGCAGTAAACAAACAAAACCACATTCCCAAAGGGTCCTCTCTTTACGTGGGGTTTTTCTCTTACCATTTTCCTAATATCCATCCCACGCTGGCTGATTATAGTGCTCTTTATGTGTCTTCCTCGCTGCTGGCAACCGGTTATGTCGCCAAGCTACACCCATCGAGTCGCCATTGGGCTTCGTCCGAATGTTTAATGATATACTCTCGTTTGCCTAAATGGTCAATAAACACGGAGACATAATCGGAGGTTGAAACTTGTTTGATGTGTTTCAAAATCAATTTTGTTTAGTTAGTGATTTAAAAAGTGGGTTGTGTTCGCGCATTCCCCGTCTGTGATTAGCGCTGCAAGGCTTCGATAGATATCCCGAGAAGTAAAACGCTTTTGCATTTTGATGGTTTGGTTTTGCCACTTTATGGTATTTTTTTTAGCCACCAACCAGTCTGGTGGTTAAGGTGTTCGCCTCCAGATCGGAAGGTTCCTGGTTCGAATCCGGGTCAGTGCATGGATGTTTGTAAACGTATGGTGTAGAGGCCAGGTGGTGCATCTTAAATCTGTCGTAACCGAAAGTCCTCACGTTGGGTTGGAGTTTAAGTTTGGAGAGTGGGGTGCCAGCTCAGGTGTTGCCTCGTCATCTGACTATGGTTCAAAGTTATGTGGTATTGTCCTCGAATCTTTCCCTTGGGGGACTGATCCCGGACCGTCGTCAACAGCCCGTTGGGTTGCTCTAGTACGACGTTAATTAAAAATAATCGAATTTTTATGGTATTTTTTTGTTTCATTTTGATTGAGGTTTTTGGTTTGTCGCTCTAGTCATTCTTTGCAAACGCGATTAGATAATAAGACCCTTTCTGTAACATATTTCCACTTAGCGGAAGAATTAAAATACAGTTGAACCTTGATAAATCCAATTTCTATTGTCCGTGTTATCCTATCCGAATTTGATACCGAGGACTTTTTTATAAAATTTCGCTCAGGAGTGTGAGCACTTTGTCCTTGGTTGGTCAGGTTTGTCTGGCAGGTGTTAGTTTTGGTTTTGTGGCGCAAGATCCAAAAATGGATAAGCTACGCCCATCAGACCAACCATTAAAGCACGACAGAGCATTCAAGTAAAATGCATGAAAACAAACTATGCACTTTAAAAGCATGAAAAGGTAAGTATATCATCAGCATGAATAAGTCAAATGGTTTTAAATATATTGATTTGAAAGTTGAACTAGTGCAATTTGCGCGTGTGAAAGTTCTGCGAAATAGAAAATCATTAGGACTTTTAAGAAAGCTTTAAAGGTACGTAGTTCGTTTGTTATAAGATTGTCACAATAAATACAAACTGTGACACAAATTCGAGAATCTCTTAATCCTTGCTTTGTGAATATTTCAGTGACAGCAATAGCAGTGACACGTAGTACAGCAAAAGTTTTCTATCTTTCGTATAGACTTTTTTGTGTTACTACGTGCGTATTATCCGAGTTTCTGGTTATCCGAGGTCCTCATTACTCAGATAATCAAAGTTTTACTGTATTAAATTTTATTTAAACTCATAGTGAGTATCCTAAACGTGTGAATTGCTGGTTATAAAAAATGTAGGCCGTGAACGATATCCGTACAGTCTATTTTGAAATAAATATAATTTTTTGACTAAATGAAATGTGTTAAATTACATGATGGAGCAAATATGAAGTTGTGTTACACAAATTTCTTGGCATTATGCATGATCAATTTCTTGGGACATTTCTCTCATTTTGTTCCTATTTTTCCATCTAAACAACGATTTGTCTCGGGATGATGTTTGTTCATGTTTATCAACCGTATTTATTATTTATAATTATTTCGCCCTGCTTATTTACAATGCTGCATATTTTACAAATTTTTTAGTAAGTATTAACAAATTATATTGTCCTTCAAGAGAGATAATTGGTGAAAATGTCTTTATGAAATTTACTGCTAGAGCAACGTTTCCATGCAGTGAAAAAGCAAACTATTTTTAACTATCTGCATTCCTGTGTCTGGGTCGCAAAATTTCATTTGTAAATCTCAAGTACAATGTGACTTTTTATGTGTGATTTTAGTTTTTAGAACTCAGAAATGTCAATCCGAAATAAAATATAAAGTTTCCAGCTAGAGGAAGAGGAATGAATTATTTTATTTAGACAAAAAATCTTGAATCTTTAACTTTTTGTTCCTTAAATATTCTTTATGTATACTGAAGAATTGCCCTCAGGGAAACATCTCTGGTGGATTTTATAGTACCTTCTATTGGTCACTACCAAACTCTCGTAGCCCTAACGGCTATGTTG
This sequence comes from Metellina segmentata, assembly GCA_947359465.1. Taxonomy (NCBI): domain Eukaryota; kingdom Metazoa; phylum Arthropoda; class Arachnida; order Araneae; family Tetragnathidae; genus Metellina; species Metellina segmentata. The sequence continues at coordinate 32,290,094 of OX375875.1, forward strand.
GTAACCCATTCTTTTTATCCTAGTACCATTTGCACGCTATGTTACGAGCCTCACATTTCACTTTGTTCTCACGTTCACGAACAAGATGTTCGTGCTCCTATTCCGTTAAGAATCAGTTCGTGCTTCTGTTCCGTTTCAAATCAGAATGCAGCCATTTTTGTACACAAAGCTTTGTAAATATGGTACAGCTTCAGTCTACGTATAATATGGTGGCAAAGGCCTTGGCGCTTTTTTTTCTTGGCGCATTACTAAAGTCGCCAAGAAAAGAATCATTTCAAATGAACCAATTAAATCAAACGACAGTTTAACGGATTTTGAAAGAACTTTCTAGGATATTGAAAATGAAAATTTAAGCTTTCCGCTTGCCGAGTTTGAAATAAAAAACTGCAACACAGATGGGTTGCCTTAACTTGCCATTACTCGCTACCATAAGTGCGCTAAAAAAAGCTTCACGATAGTTGCCACCGCTACAAACGTAGACTGAAGCTGCACCTTAAATACTCATAGTTTAGGAGAGATTAAAGTGAATAGTTTGGTCAAAATGGAATTGATCTGTACCTGACTTATTTAGTGTGTAAATTTACTATTGTGCATGGATCGAACGTAAGTCAGCGCGGCCTATCTCCTTTAGTATTTCAGTCTTACCTATCCGAATACTTTAGTGGTATTTTCATTTTACTCATGGGGTTTGCTGTCTTTAGTAAACACAGGAGTCGGGCTGCCGAATTTCCCAAGAATCCTATTCTATTCCATCCCTTATTTTTTACCCTTTCACTATGCATTTTACTTGATAATTTCTTGTGTTTGGCGCAGCTTGGCTAAATATCCCCTTGCTCCATAAAACCCAAAACCGACCAACCTTTTGAATTAGTACTTAAAATTTACTATTCAAAAATTTTATTAGAGGAAATTAATCGTTTGTGTTTTTGAATATTCTTATTTCCTCTAGAATTAGTGCTTGAAATTTACTTTCGAACCCAAGAAATGAAACATTTTGATCTTCTTGACCCCTTTTTATACTCTAACGAAGAAACGAAGTCCAGAATGTAACTGCTACACTCCGCTAGATTATGTTAATCGGAACGTTTTCTTAATTGAGCAGTGAATTGTCATTTGAGGCGGACAGATGGTCTTCAGAAGCATCAAACCGGTTTCGTCTGGTACAGTTCCAATTTGCCTTCCTGGTAGGAAGAACCTAATTAGGTTGTTTATTGGGTCGGTGCTGTTTTGTTTTCTCCTCGGCCCATTTAGAAGCGTCGATTAAAGATAACGAAAGAGAAATAGATTAGTCAAATCTCACACGAATCACTTTTATTTGCTGGCACGGAGTTCATGGCGATTTATTAATGATTTTAGGCAGTGCCGGGCAAGAGAAGGTTAGGGTAGGGCCCAACATGGAAAATACAGCTTATTTCTTGGTAGATGGGAATCATTGCCTGCATTCTTTTTTGTGTCCACACTCTGCAGATGCAATCAATCGTAAAGAAACCACTGTAGCTCTGAATAACTTTTTAAATACACTGGTTTCCATATGCACTATATGGACAAAAGTATTTGGACACTGCAGAAATTCGGAGGAGGATCCATCTTAGTGAGGTTTTTTTTTCTCATGGTTAGGACACGACCTTACTTACCATTGCCTTACATACATGGTAGTGTAGAAAATGCAGTTTGGCTCTGGCCTCCCCCAGTCACCTTCTTGCTTGTATGGGGATGGTCAAGACTGATTTGAAAGAGAATCCTGTCCAAGTTATGGACTTTTTGAGGGTGTACGATCTTCTGGACTTGATCTAGTTGATCTAGACCAAGGAGAATTAGCAACAACAACACGATGATGTGTGCCTCGACGTTCTGGATAATTCGGCCTTGCCTACACAGGCAATAACTACGGTCATGATGGTTGTTTCTTTCCAACAGGATCGAGCTCCATGTCTTTCTGCAAAACGTGTGCTGGACTGGTTTTCTGAAAATGAGGTGAATTTGCTTGACTGGCCTGTTCAGAGCCCCGGTCTCAATACGATAAAGCACTTGTGGGACATACTGGAGCGACGAATACGACACCGCCACGCGCGCCCATCTTCACAAGAATCTCTTCTCACAAACTTGCAAGAGGCATGGCGAGCTATTCCTGCCCAGACTTACAGAGAACGTGTGGAAAGTATGCCTCGACGTGTTGCAGCTGTAATACAAGCAAAAGGAGGGCCTACCCGTTAGCTATTTTCCAAACCCTCATAGATACTACATCTGGGGGCGGGGCTAACCATAACGGCCATTGAGACTGAAATCAACCAAATATAAAATGATGTCTTCTTTTAAAGAGCTTCTTTTCGTGAAGCAACCATGGTCTAATGGCTAAAGTCACCTACCTTCAGTTTGGCGTCGACAGCGGAGGATGACTTCCCGAGTTCGAACCCAGCTGGCGGAAAAATTCTTAGATCCTCCAAATTATTTTTAAAAAATTCCAATTTAATTCATTTTGATTCTAAATTACTTTTCCTAATTTTTAAAAAAAAAATTTAATATTTTTACAAGCTTTCGTTGATTTTACATAAATAATCTAAGAACCACTCCTGAACTCACTACCAGCTGATATTTTTCCGCGTCTCTGCCGTCCCCTTTGCTTTAGGATGATGGTGTCGTATCCACCCCTGGTTTAGAACCATTCTGATGTAACAAAAAGCATACATAAAACACTAACTTATTAACTTATATAATAAAAGGATACAATTTTCGGCTTCCACCTCTACCCATGGATATGAAAAGAAAAGAAGAAAGCAGAAAAATTATTTAACATGTTTCATTTATTACACTGCAAACAGAATCAGACAGGATTTCAGTTGTCTTTAGCGTAGTGAAGGAGATTCCTATCCAGCACTCGCGATCATTGGCCATTACGGTTAGCCCCGCCCCCAGTTGTAGTACCTATGAGGGTATGGAAAATCGCTACCCGTTACTAAATTGAATAAAAAAACATTTTTTTCTGAAAAACATGCAATGTCCAAATACTTTTGTCCATATAGTATATTAAGATGCCAATAACATAGAAATATATATTTCTGTGGAACAATAAAATTTTTAGTGTTAGTTTAAAAAGTGATAATTTTGACACATTTCCTCCTTTGAGAGACTCCTCCTTTTCATGAGACTGAAAACGAAATACTTTTTCTATAATTAAAAAGCTGCTTCGTTGACCATTTATCTATGTATTAAATCTCATTTAAAATGCATTTAATAATTTTAAGGAGTACATTAATAATTTTTTTAATATGATTATCTATTTAAAACGCTAAAGGAGCTTGATTTGTTGATTCGAACGAAGGCTTGAAATTAAAATGTTTGGGAATCGCTGGTGTAGTACTTTAATATTGGATTGAACATAACATTCAAAGCATACATTTCACAGCAATATTCAAATATTACTGTGTAATTTGTTTTGAATTAAATTTGCCTGCAATCTAGCTGTTATATTTAGTATACTTTTTGCCTTTTTCTCATCTTTTCCTCATTTCTGTTTAATACTGCTACTGGTATAATATAATTTGTGTACTGATAACAACTAGTTGATGTGAATTTTGTTCTTATTTTCTTACTCTTTATGTATCAATATCATTTACCGTTTTGAAAATGAATGCTTTTCCTAAATTATTGAGGTTTTTGAACTATCCTTATAATGTACAATTCTTAAGAAGTTTCTATGCTAAGGAGAAGGAATTTTTTTTTTATTAAAACATACGGTAAATATTCGGGATATATAAATTTCCAAAGTTAAATGGTGACAATTTTAGAATTTAAAAAAAGTTTTGGGAGTTTTCAGATTGAATTTACATTTTAAATTTTGTGTGTACTTACATCCACCAGTAATTCTTATTTCTGAGAAAGAGATCTGGTGAATCATGCATTCTCAAACGATATTTCTATTCGTTGTGTTGTTTATAATTTTCTAAAGTAAATGTTAGGCTTATAATAATGCATTGATTTCGTTCATACATTCTGTAAGTCTTGCGTTTTTGAACTATCCTTATAATGTACAATTCTTGAGAAGTTTCTATGCTAAGGAGAATGAATTTTTTTTTATTAAAACATACGGTAAATATTTGGGATATAAAAATTTCCAAAGTTAAATGGTGACAATTTTAGAATTTAAAAAAAGTTTTGGGAGTTTTCAAGATTGAATTTACATTTTAAATCTTGTGTGTACTTAGATCCACCAGTAATTTTTATTTCTGAGAAAGAGATCTGGTGAATTATGTATTCCCAAACGATATATTTCTATTCGTTGTGTTGTTTATAATTTTCTAAAGTAATTGTTAGGCTTATAATAATGCATTGATTCCGTTCATACATTCTGTAAGTCTTGCGTTTTCTTTCCATGAGAAAAGTCTAGTGTCTGGTTTCGTGTCACCGTTTCTTTAGTGGTATGTCGAGATTGAAAATTAAAACATTTTGTCTTTTGGTAAAATTTATCGAAGCAAGGAAAAACCATGAATTGTTATTTCATCGAGAGTCTACCAAAAATTGCTTAAATAGCTCGATAGTTTTTGTAAAATAATTTTATTAGTTGCACCATAAAATAAGAATTTGAAAAATCTTTTTAGGATACAGTGTTATTATTGAAATTTAAATAGCATATTTAATAATAATTATGCTATTGTTCGCGTTTTTAGATCCAAACATTAATAGGAAATATTACATTTGGAAACATTTTTTATTTAAAACTATACTCCCGTAAATTGTACGTCTCTGCTGTTTTCGTAACTAAACATTTTAATTACATTACACTACAAAACTGATGTGAAAATTCAACTCATACATTAAAAAAAAATTCTATGCGTATAGGTTATGTTCTTTTTCCAATGAAAAGCAAAGTTACTCTTTTACATGGAAAATTCTTATTTCATTACAAAATCACAATTAAAATGTAAACTTGCTTATATTAACTTTTTATTTCCAATTTAATGAATTATACTTTTTTTTCTCTTTTTAATTAATTGAATTTTGTTTTTGGAATTCATTTTGGTTTTCGGAAAAAGCGAAATTTTACGCGATTTTGTTTCTTATTATGAATGATAAACATGATTTTGTAATATTTTCACAATAAGTATTATTGGCTGTGATTAATTATATGCAACAATTTCTAACGTTTCAGCTGGAATTTTATTGTTTAAGGAGAAAGTTGGAGATTGTGGTTTCAGAGAGCTCAGGTGTTGACCTTGGATTAGATAGAAAAAGGAAACTCCCGTATCTTTTTTCCTAGACCAATAATGTATTGTATTTAAGGCAAAGATCTGCAGAGCTCAAGCCCTCTTGGAAATATTTACAGTTTTTAAAAGCAATCAAAACACCCTGAAACTAATTTGATCAGCACAAATTGAAGTTTCGTATATTACAAGTAAAATCTCTTAGATATGTCTGAAAAGTAAAAAATCATTAAACGGAATCTTTAATGTTATCATGCCCTTCGATTGGTACAAAGCTACGATTTTCAACCTTTTTTAACTCATAAAATACATTAATTACGTACTAAAAATCTGAGGGCATACCAAAGAGTTCAGAATATTTTTGCCGATTTGACAAAAAATAGATATAATTTTGATGGATTTACAAAAAATAACAATAGTAATTACCTCTATCCTGTTTTTTCCGAAGTGGCTTTATAATATTTTTCAAACAATTTATTTCTCAAACTTTATAAAATAATAATACTCAAATTTATTTATAAAGGTATCAAAAAGGGAAGCACTGTTTGAAATTATTTGTGAACACGCTTGTCAAAAGGGCGAAACTAAACGGTTGAAATTAAATATATCCTACACAATTTAATCCGTCTTACCATTTTTAAAACACGCCAGTTCCATTCTTGCGGAAGTCCAGGGTGCCATCGGCACGCTGGTTGAAAATTGCTTGTTTTGATAACCGGGTAGAAAATTGGGGGACTCCCAACGAAATGCCCGTCAGACGGTAATATGCCTGGCATACAGTAAGGTACAAGACCAGCTTAGACGAAATTTAAAACAGTCACCTGAATACGAAACTTCAATAACCAACACATCGGTTCTTGCTGTGATCCAGTGTGCCGCGGCACACATGTTAAAAATCGCTGGATTGTGTAAATCGGGAGTAGAGTTGCCAACCGTCCCGGATTGGCCGGGATTGTCACGGAATTGAAGTTACTGTGCAGTATCCCGGTTGAATGTTAAACTGTCCCGGAATTTCAGAGAAAGCTATCAACCAATATCACCTACTCTTCAAAATAATTCTTGCTATTGCACATGATTTCGTGTCCATCAGACGTCCGTTCCACTACTATCCCAAGTCAATACTATAACGCAACCCTGGCAAGAAGAGTGACGCAACTCAAAATTGTAGAATTTAAGAAACATAAACTTAAAGTATACTAGGGGGTAAATTAAATGGGGTATAAAGTATACTCGCTATCGCTCGTCGTCCCCCGATGATTGATACGCAATCATATTTAGTTCGCTTGTCGAACTATACTTTTCACCAATGAGGGGGGAGGGGATTGCTTCACAATCCATCCCTATTTGTATCGCTGCTGGATTGATCCCGGACCTCTAGTACGACGTTAATGGAATGTTCCCTTTCCTACCCATTGCGATATTTATGCCATGCGCACGAGTAACGGAAAATAGCCTTTCTTTGCGAGATTAGCGGATCCGTATATAAGCCCACCCCCGTACTTTAGCTTTAGAAAGCGTTCCAAAAATTATCGGCTTATACACGGAAATATACGGTAAATAAAAACAAAATGTTTTTTTAAATGTCAAGAACAAAACACCTCATTTTTACATAAAAAAGGAAATTGTTAAGTAAATAACACATTGTTAAAATTCAGAGAAAATCTCGTCGTAGTTTTAAATGTTTTAGTTGATCCGTGTTGTAATAGTACTTTTGAGAATTTCATATTCGACTGTTGCTATGGAAACGGCGACCGAATTTCCCGGTTCTTCTGAAAACTTTCTAGCGCGTACTCTCAAATTTTATGTGTGCGTGTGTGAATGAATAAATTAATTAAAAATATAACTGTGTTTATCGTCTGCGCGTGCTCCAAATGCATTAGCTCGTTGAACCACAAGACTCGCTATCTACCAATCACAAAGCTAATAAACCTGAAAAAGACTGAAAATTTTACTTTTATTATGTACTAGGGGGCACTGCCCCCTGCTCGCTAAACTCGTCAACCCCCGATGATTGCTACGCAATCATATTTAGTTCGCTTTGCGAACAATACTTTTCAACAATGAAGGGTAGGGGATAGGGATGCGACATCGATGTCGATGTTTTCAAACATCGATGTTTTTAAAAAAACATCGATGTATTTAACATCGATGTATTGGAGTCGATGTTTTTGTAACATCGATGTTTATACTTGTCGATGTTTTTACGTTGTCGATGTTTTATTTCTAAATGAAAAAAGAACTTTTATAAAAATTTTAAAAATAACCAAGTAGCATAATTTTTATAATCAGCTAATTAAACATACTTTTTGACCAAAGTGACCTAGGGTGAAGGGTCTGAAAAGTAAGAATGCGACATCGATGTCGATGTTTTATAAAAAACATCGATGTATTGGAGCCGATGTCGCATTACTAGTTGCTAAACCAGTTTTAAAAAGTGGGAAAAAAGTTTAAATGCACTGAATTTTAAAAACATCGATGGTTTGGGGGCGATGTACTATCAACATCGATGTTTTAATTTTGAACATCGATGTTTTGCTGTCGATGTCGCATCCCTAGTAGGGGATTGCTTCACAATCCATCCCCATATGGATCGCTGCTGGATTGATCCCGAACCTCTAGTACATTAATTGAAGGCTCCCTTCCCATTTCGATATTTATCACATACGCCCGAGTAACGGAAAATTGCCTACTTTTTTTTTTGCGAGACCAGTACTTGAGATTTAGAAAACGTTCCAAAAAATCTCGGCTCATTCACGGAAATATAGTGTTAATAAAAATAAAGTTTTTCAAAAAATGTCAAGAACAAAACATCCCATTTCCACACAAAAAAGGAAATATTTTAGCACAACATATTGCTAAAATTCAGAGGAAATCTCATCATAGTTTTAAATGTTTTAGGTTCTCCGTGTTGTTTGTTGTAATAGTACTTCTTAATATTTTCATATTCGACTGTTGCTATGGAAAAGGCGACCAAATTTGCCGGCTCTTCTGAAAACATTGCAAACTCAAATTTTATGAATGAATTAATTAAAAATTATAACTGTGTTTATCGTGTGCGCGTGCCCCAAATTCATTAGCCCGTTGAACCACAAGATTCGCTATCACGTGACTCGCTATTATCTATCACATAGCGAATAAACCTGAAGAAGATTGCAAAATCTTTTTTTATAATAGAAGAAAGACTATAAAACTAATATTGAAATAGTGTAAGCTTTTTTTAAATTTTAAGTAAGTATTTATGGTGGTTACTTCTATTATATTCTATAGAATAGTAATATAACACGCTGGGGCACTTCAAACTTATTTTTCAATGACATAACATAAAAACTTTTATTTTTTGACCTGTGTCACTTTTCTTGCCGGGATGCGATATATCGTCATTTAAAGTGCAGAAGGTAGTATGTTAAAAATTCCATTTTTTCTTAAATTATTGCCATATGTGACAATATCAATATTTCAGTTTTGCGCAATATGTCCTCGAATTGTCTCTGAAAAAGTTAGCTACCCTAACCGGGAGCAAAAATTGGGCCCTCGACGAAATTATTATGCCTGGCAGAACAGCGAGTCAAAGAACTACGTGGACGAAATTTAAAGCAATCACCTGAATATGAACTTGACAATACATGATATTCAGATCACATCGGACGATCTATTAACTGCTAACCGCGTGGAACAGGAAACATCTCTTTATTACTAGGTCATTAACGCCTACGCCCTTTTTCATCGAATTTAAAACAATGGGGCATTTGGCGGCGACGCTGTTGGTGATACCGTCTCTCCGATGGCAGTCCTTCTCGTGTCTGTTTCCCCTTGACATTGAAATAGCCGACGGACGGAAAAGATATTATGCAAAAGAACACCTACACTGGGAGTTCCACCCATTCACGAAGGCCGACCGCTCGACGTTGATGGCTTAGAAGAATTTTCTGTTTTGTTCTGAGAAGTGTTCTGTCCGTGCGTTTTTGTCCAGAAAAGGAAATCTGTTTGTGTCGGGGATATCGTATATTTCTAGGCGTATTCATTTTGAAGAGTTGAGAAAGCGTGTGTTGTAACGCCACGAAAGAATGTGATATGCGTGTTGGGAAATGAGGTTGCAAATGGTGTTCGTTTTATTCTGCTTTTGAGTAGAAGGGACAAAGGAGGTAAAAAAAATAGTTCTGATGAAAGCAAAAGTTGATGACAAGTTTGATTTGAAATTTTTAAATGAAACTTTCTTCACACCTGGTGAAAATATTTTTTTAACTCCTTCACAAATACTAAATCATCTGAAACTACCTTTGATAGATGTCGACGTGAATAAGAAAATTCAATCAACATTTATTCGTGAAATTATTCGTATTATTGGATCTCATGAGTTAAGATTTGAACCAAATTTCAAGAAATCTGCAGTTTAAGTGGGAAAAAAGCTAAAATTCCAATTTATTTGCTCAGTTAAAATGCGTGATTAAAAATAAAACGTTCGTTGAAATAATCAATAGGTGTCACCACCAAGTCAACGAGAATTGAGTGGGATGAGAGCTGCTAATGTCAATTGTTGCTGCTGCCATCTACCGGCATCTAGTGAAACTAATTTATTCGTTTGCTCGTTAGTTATTTACATTATCAGACTTTAGTTTTTCAGTTTTACAAATCTCTTGTTCTTTCTGTCAAAATCTTTAGTTTTACTGAAAATATTTTGTAATTTTCAAAAGAGTATTTTTATTTAACTTGTTGGACACTTGTTTTAATCGATTTTCTTCCTCTGATAAAATGTGATCGTAAAAAATACTATTTGTTATAAACCTTATTTTTGTTTATAAACTTTTTTTTTTCATTTTAATGAATTATATTACCGGAATTACGCATGGAGAAATACAATGTTCATTCTCTGTGTCCGTGTCCTTTTATTTCAATTTGAATCCAAATACCGTTGCGAGTCATTACCATTTTGTTTATGGCCCTCCTTTATTGAATTGGACAAAGTGCTATGCGCCAAATTAATTTTCAATGAACACCTTGCATTGAATTAAATTGCGTGTTACCCTCTCCCACTGTCGCGTGAATTGAGAAGATCACGCATCTGGAAAAATATTATGTCAAATCGCTACACCCCTCTGTCATTCTTTTTCTTATTTCCTATTCTCTGGTGTCGCTTTTTATTCGTGCGTGCTTCACATCTTTTCACTGCCAATTTCCCTTGTCTGAAGGGTTTCCGAATTTTGTATTTTTTACCATTTTCCGTGACTGGTATTTTGTCACGTATCGCCGGAGAATCTCAAAGACGCTATCTCTTTGGGCATGTTTCTGTGTGTTTTCGCATTCATTTGCTCACTTTGTTCTGTTGGGTTATTGAGTTGAATGCGTACTCAAAGATTGTTTGTACCGGATTTTTTTGGAAATATTTTCCCTTCAAATATGTATTCGAATTTCTTTTTCATGTATTTCTTTCTGTGTTTTTTTTCTTTTTCATTTTTTTTTTTCGTTTTCTTTTAATGTAAAGTACACTTTATAAAAAAATCACACCAAGAAGGAGCTATCCGATTGCGATAAAGATTGGTGGATGTGAAGAACATACATAGAAAAACAAACGATTAAAATTGCAGAACCCAACAAAATTGAGAACATTTGAATGATTTATTTCGGAGTTTGACCGTTACAAAGGGAGGAAGTCAATACTTGGTCTACCTCTGGCCTCGATGCAAGCTGTCACCCTGTATGACATAGACTAAAAAAGTTCCCGGGTGGTGTCCTGCGGAATTCCGTGCCAAATTGTCTCCAACTGTCGGGCTAAATGGTCAACATTTCGGGATGGTTACAATCGCCTTCCCATAACGTCCTAAATTTGCTCTATGGGAGAGAGATCAAAAGACCTAGCTAGCCAAGGAAGTTTTTGGAAAGCTTGAAGAAAATTCATTGCAACACGTGCCGTGTTCGGCCGAGCATTATCTTGTTGAAAAGTAAGTGTCGCAAAAGGAACGGTAACACAACCGTTCGTAGAATGTCGTCTACGTACCGCTGTGCTGTAAGTGTGCCAGAAATGACTACAGAAGAGGTCCGGCTATCAAAGAAGATGGTACCCCAGGCCATAACGCTATGTTGTGGGCATGTGTGGCGTGCGATAATAAGGGCAGAATCATCACGCTGCCCTGGACAGTCTGCGGTTGTCGTCAAGACACAATTGGAAACGGGACTCGTTACTAAAGACTATACGTCCATAGTCAGCGCTGTTTGAAGTTGATCGAGCCCGGCACAACTCATGGACAACTCCTTCTTGGTGCGTCGATTTTTTTATAGTGTATATTTTCTGAATTATACACAACAAGAATGCAAAGGGTAGAACACATTTTTTTCTTACATTGAATTTTACTTTTTTTTTAATCTAATGAGTGGGAACGTTACACTCTGTCGGAAGAATATCATAATGCACATGAAAGATATCATACTTTTATCTTGAAAGCAGTTTTGCAAAACGAGAATATGTTTGCAATCGAAGAAACTTTCTCCGCTCTTTTGAGGAGACAAAAGCAAAATCGACAGAAAATCAATTTTTTTCTTTCAGCTTAAAAATTAATTTATCTTAAACTGTCTGCAAAACGAATTTAGATAATTGCAGTGAGTCTACTACAAAAACGTATTTTTTTCCTATATATATTAAATTTGCCAAATGGGGAGGAGGAATTAATTTGATTTATATGCGTACAAATCATTATGTGAATTAAAATATTAACAATATATTGAAAATTAATGCTCATGGAACACATCAAATTTTGCTATTTTATCAAAATGTTACTTACCGTTACTTTAAATATTGTTGGAACCAAACTTTGAAAAAAGGTTTTTAGTAAAAAACAGTCTGCAAATTTTATAGCAATCAGATAATAACTACAAAAGCTTATTTTAAGTCCACTCTCCAACTGATAATCTTTTCTTTATATTTTACTTTTTAGGTTATCAAAATCTCTCTGCGAAGCGTGTGATCTTAAAAGTTATTCTTTCTTTATAAGTTGCGTCTTCCATTATAGTTCCATGAAACTGTAATAGATTATGTCATTAAAATTAAATGTTACGATTTGCAGTACAAATTATTAATCTCGAAATTCGTAAGTGTACATGAAAATAATAAAATAAAGCCACACATATGATGTTATACTATATCATGCTTTACTAATTTAAGGTGTTATATGTATGATATAAGTTTCATAATTATGACATTTAAAATTGAAAATTTCACATCAATTTGCATGGGTTTAGTTAAGTGGACCTTATATTTTTCCTATTGTGTATGCATTATTTCGGAGGATACAAATTTATCATAAAAATTTCATTACAAATCATCTTGCTTTAAACCAATTTCTCTGAGTATACATCATTCTAAAATAATAAAATTTTATTTTTAAATTTATACCGTTCTGTGTCAAAAGATTTGTACACTCTTTTTTTTTTTCACTTAGTTATCGTTGTCATCGTGATTTTTTTAGTGCGTCCTCACTAAACATAATATAACCTGAAACATGGGTATTAACTGGACATCATTAACTTGTTATAATTTTACAAAGCTTGTCGTTACTTTCATTTAACTATATTCATGCATATACAATTTTTAAAAAATTGCTTTTTACAACGATTGTTCGTACGTTGTACATTGACGCTATGAATGTCTTGCATAGTTTACAATCATTCAGATTTGTCAATCCACTTATGCAACCAACTGAGTAGAAATTATTATTAAAGTATCCATCAATGTGTGTGGGGGGGGGGCTGCCTCTGCTCGCCCCCTGCTCGCTAACGCTCGCCAACCCCCGGAGGATTGCTTCGCAATTCTCATTGGTTCGCTGCGCGAACCTATGCTCGCTTCGCTCGCATCAATGAAGACACGTGTCCTAGCAGAAGGGATTGATTACAAAATATGATATTCCAAAAAAAATATTTTTCAAATCTAAATTTGTTGTATTACATAAAAGATATATACAGTACCTCTGGAATCAGAATTTAAATGAAAACTTTGAGCAAATTTTTACTCGCAATGTGAGAGCTGCTTTGGAAATTGAATACCCAGCATGTTGTTTGTGTGTACATTTCCCCAGTACTCGAGCCACCCATACACTTTTTGACTGAGTTTGTTGTCGAAAGTTGTAGTGCACGCGTCTTGTTGTACTATAATTGTTAGCCTTGAAAAGGACCGTTTTTTAAATAGCCCTGAAAAGATCCTCCGCTTTCTTAGATTTCTATTACAAACCGCAACAGCTCGTCTAAAAAAATTTTTTTTCCAATAAAATTTCATCCGATAACGCTATAGATTCAAATGAGGCGCGAGGCTCCTAGTAAACAAACAATCGCACAATGTTGCCAAAACGCGGTAACAAATAACGTCTTTTTTGCGTGCCACGTAAGAGAAATATATATATAGATTTATTTCTAACAGTGTCTATTTCATATAACAAGGCAGAGATAATGTCTGCAATTGTATGGACAGTAGACGTATTATTGCGAACAAATGACACAAACTGCGAAGTGGCAGAGCATGTAATGCACGTTTTCATTGCAATCTGACTGACGTAAAATGCATGACACTCCTGTTTCTCTTATTTTGTATACAAGTTTCCTTATTTTGACTAACGTATTTCATGCAGGTTGGATGTACTTTATCCTTTGGCGTTTTTCTTTTCGAAAGTATTAATATCGATATCATTCTATAAAGAATTCCCAGTGCTAATTATTTTCTAAAAGTTTTGTGCTCAGATGTGTAAGGATAAATTCATTATTTGGTTAGAAAAGAATTAGTATGGAAATGAGAGCATTGAATGTGGCACATGCTCTTTTCCCCAAGAGCGGGGAAAAATCATAAATAATGTGATGTAAAGTAATGAATTTCTTCTTTGAAAAGTAACGATATAACCGAATTGATGTATCACAATTAACATTAACAATAATCCAAAAGAGTACATGGAAATATTGATGACATCGCACTTTCAATTCCCGATTTAAAACGGATATTTTCCCCCCTCTTCTGAAAAGTTGCTATTTTCATACTCTATACCAGGAGTTCCCAACCTTTTAGTAACTGCGTACCACTGGAATTTTTTGGAAATACTTGGCTTACCAGCAATCCTATATTTTTTTAGAAACATATCTACTGACAGAAATGTGCCCAATGGCTTGTTTTATTTTAATTAAAATACTAAGAAAGCTTCATATTTTATGATTAATTCACTTGTATTTCGGGTACAGCTACACTCTACGTTTATGAGTGATGGCAACGGCTTGGCGATTTTTTTTTGGCGCACTACTAGTTGCGAGTTACGATAAATTCAGGCAACCCATCTTTCGTTGCTGTTGTGGTTTTTCACGGCAACCTCGGCAAACGGAAACTTTCAATTTTCATTTTGAATATTCTAGAAAGTTCTTCCAAAATCCGTTAAAATCGTTTGATTTCATTGATTCGTTTGAAATTTTTTCTTTCCTCCCATTGGTTATTTTGTTTTTAAAATATCCTTTTATTGCATTGGTCCTTTTAAATCGTTTTCTGTGATACCATTGGTCCATTTATTTGTATTTTGACAGTTGTGGAATTTTTATTTTGTTATAATAGTTTTCACGACAGGATTAAGAGTTTTGTTTTTTTGACCATTTTCGTTTTCATTATTTTTTTACGAGAGAATTCTGAAGTTATCCGGTATTATTTCTTGCTTTTTTTCTTTTGTAAATCTTTTTCTTTTTCAACATGCTTACTGTATTTAGTGTAATTGATAAGTTTCAGGGTATTCTTACCATTCGTAGCTTAGTTTCTCTGCTGGTTCACAAATGTGTTTTGATATGTGATTAAGCTTACTACTTTTTGTGAATTTTTTTTTAAAATATACTTTTTAAAACGTTCTGAAATGTGCTTAAAAAGTGTGTTGTAAAAAGAAAAAAAATTGTGACAGGAAAAGAGTTAAGAAATAATTCTTTCCTTGGCGACTTTAGAAGTGCGCCAAAAAAAAAATCGCCAAGAAGTTGCCATCAGTCATAAACGTAGAGTGTAGCTGTACCGTATTTCGTATTAATGATGTTTATTAAAGTGGAAAAAAGGATTATTGAAAATTACAGTTTTATTTTTTTACTCACAGGTCTAAAAAAATATTACTTTTAATAATTAGTACTAACTAAGCAAACAAAGATTAACACAACATAATCAGAAATAAATGTGTAGTGCATAACTTGTTTGTCTTTTATTAAAACATCAATATCAGGAGCAATGGAGCTTAACTTCACTCTTAAGTCCTCTTCAACACTTACTCTGTTTCTATATTTATTTTTTGTATACAAAAGTTCAGAAAAACCACTCTCACACAAGTAACTAGTAACAAATGGCATAAGATATTGTATCCAACATAACGTGGTTGTACATACTAAAAAATCGAACAAACTTCGTAGAATATTTGGGTCGCTCGTATCATCCTTGCGTACCACCGATTGGGAATCCCGACTCTATGCTTTAACAAAGTATCACCAGTTTGTATAGTGGATTATGTTGGCCCTTCTAATCCATGTAACCCATGTCTGATATGCATAGGTGATATGAATTGAAAGCCATATGGGTGAGCATAAATAGCTGAAAAACCACCTTACTGCGTCCAATCCAATGCGAATGTAATTCAGAATTTTATCTTATTATGCTTTTCTTATCCAATTTTAAGGTACAAAACGCTGAACACACCTCATCGAAAAAAACGAGTCGTCACGCCGAAAGGTTCGGTGTAACTACTTTCCGGTTAAAATCTTATAAAATATAAATTTTTTCTAACTTTTAACTTTAAATTTGATAGTTTCATCAATCAACGATTTTCGTAAAGCGTCAAACTACTCATTTCTGAAACGCAAAGTTTTTTTTGCCTCCAATTAACCTCAGTACCTGGTGCGAAACAGCAGGTTATTAAACTGTCGAGTTTCCTTTTTAACACGCCTCTTTCACTATCGGTACTAATTTGGTCAATAAAATAGCATGCGGGTCAAACGGAAACCATGATCCTGACCTACTGAATTCTAAACCCGCCTACAAGTGACCTGCAACTCATCTGTAACGTGAACGACATCTCTCGATTTTTTTTCCTATTATTTGGATATGTTGCTTGTTTTTGTGCTATAAAATATTCCCTTTTATGTGTCGTTATTTGGGAACGCTGTTGATGCGTTATAAACAAGTAGGTTGGTTTTAGTTTCCCTTGAGATTCAAATTTTACGCCCATACTTTGTGCGGAAAATAATTGCGATGCACAAAATGTTAACCATTTATTACTAAATATAATTTGTGGTTTATTATATCAAACATACGATATACTCTACCCAACAATACTGGACGGGGCAGCAAGATTTGATGATATAAGGGAAAGAATACATGCTTTAAGAGGGGGTGGTCCTCCACGTGCTGCTATTACACTAGCAACCGTTTTGGCCATACTTTCAACAAGGTTTTGATACATAGTTATGGGTATTTGTGTCCATTGCTGCTGCAAGAATGTCGCCAGCTCTGCTGTAGATTTCGGCAAGGTTCCCATGTCCGTAATCGTCGCTTTAACTCGTCCCTCAAATGTTCTACGGGGTTTAGGTCGGGACTCTGAGCAGGCCAGGGAAGACGTTTTACATCCATATCTTGAAACCACTGCTTGACAGAGGCTGCAACATGACATGGAGCGTTGTCGTCCTGGAAGTAATATTCGTCCATTCCATAAAATGGCCAGAGCGTAGGAAGAACTTGATTGTCCAAAATGTTCATGCAGGCGTTGACGTTCAATTTAGCAGGAACAACATGCAAAGGTCCCAAGCCATACCACGAAAAACACCCCCAAACAAGTAGTCAGATTTTATGCAAATCCGCTGGCGTCCGGTCCATTATTGTATAGTGTAGCTATGCTACATTGATGTCAAATTAGGGATTTTTTTTATAAACCTAGAATTGTTCGAATGGGTGTTGAGAAAGTATGATGCTTATTTGCACCATTAATACCATACTCTCCTGCAATAGGTATCCAACTCCCTGTTGCTATTAAAATTTAATGTGGCACCTAAATGTACCCGTCAAGTAGGAAATCATAAACCCACTGTGCCACCTAAAGGTTTCATGCAATTTAGGATATTGGTGGTATATACACATAACACTTAAATTAAAATGGTCAAAGCCTTAGTGTAAATACGTCAAATGTCATGTAAAATGCTATAATGAATGTTTATCACTGAACTAATGTAGTTTTTGTGAATTCTCAAACCACAATGAAGGCAATTGTATCTGCCTCTTGCTCAGCATCGATTTCCAGGTAGCAAATTGCAACAAATACTATTATGGTAAGAGGCCGATACTTGCATTACAGTGGATCCCCAGTCACCAGTGTTCGTGGCAATGAATTAAAGGATATAGCTTTGCAAAGGCCGGTTCTGATTTACCCCAAACATGTCCTCCAATTCAATACCATACTGTAAAAAGGATTATAAATACAAAAATCAAACGCTCTCGACCATATTCTTACACGATTATAGCTGGATCCCCAGTCAATGTGGTGTTCATGGCAATGAATTAAGGATAGCTTTTCTAAGGCCGGTTCTGATTTACCCCAATCATTTCCTTTCATTCAACACCATACTGTAAAAAGGATTATCAATACAAAAATTAAAGGCTCTCAACTATATTCTTAAACGATTATAGCTGAACACTGGAACTCTTGCTAAGATCTCAGTTGGCACAGGATATACAGAGGGAGCCTCTTTTTTCCGTGTTCTCACTGGACACGACAACTTTCAAAATCAACTCTGACAAATTGAGTAGTGTCAGGCTCTTCACCTTACTCTCTGTGTGGCTTTTCTGACATGAACCAAACTCAATAACTGCCCTGATCTTACTAATTTCGAATGGCATAATACTGCCTGATCGAGTTACATAATTTTATTTATGTTTCTAGACTATATTGGACTGCTTGCTAAGAGACGTTTGGCAAAATAGCGGGTGTCAGACTTTGGAGTTCGTGTTCGTTGAAAAAGCCAAAATGTTCCTTTTTAGTTGGTGAATCGTTCCATCAAAATAGCCACAGACTTCTCTTGTTTTACCTTTGAACGATTAAACTTTTCATGGCGACGTTAGATAAATGCTTTTACAAATTCCTTTTAGGAAAGTAATCTTTTTTAAAGAAGTTCTTACAGACATCCAAGCAGTTTCTTCCCAATACCGCGCAAATTAGGAAAAACCGCAAGATAAAAATTTTCTTTAGTCATTTTTTTCTACCGCTATGAGTCATCATTTTCACATTCTTCCCACTTTTGCTGAAAAAATAAAAAAAGAAACCGCGTCCAACTTGCTCTTATCGTCCAAGTTGCCCTTCCCTTGCAGAGCGATATTGTATACTTGTGCATTTCAGGGAATCAAACCGTAACGCTGAGAGCAATAATCCCTGCACACCATTTGCTGCGTTTATTGATAACCCCAGAGTTCAGATACACGGTCTCATCAGAGGTGGTCCAATTCATTCCGTTTTGGAAAGGATCCAGATGCGTCTTATGAAGACTTGGCGTCTGAGTGACACTTCTGGCTTGTTTCAACAATCGTATTCTTATCGAGTGGCAGAAAAGGTCGATTAGCATGACATAAATTCTTCCGAGACAAGCCAAAATATAAACACGATCATGACTTCCTAATTTATCGTGCTCAATTGCAATGGTTTTGTGTACTTGATGTCTTAACCACGCCCGTATGAGTGGGTGACATTGACCAATTGTTCTTCAGACAAGTCTGATTAAAGCTTGAATTTTGGAGTGGGTAATGCGTTGTCCACTTTCTGAGGGCATTATTTTAACAGTGGAAAACTTCATTTTGGCGAAATCTCTGTTAACCTCAATTTCGGGACTATACTTTCATTTCTACGATTCCAAACAAAATACAAAGTGATAATCTGGGCCAACTTAGAAAAGTCCATTGTTTTTCAACTACTTCAAGTCATGATTTTTCTTTCTATTTTTCTTTTAAACTCGATTTAGCGAAATGTAGCTATACAACTTTTGAAATAACATCTTTATTTTTGCCTGCTCCTAGTAAGAAAATGGTATGATAAAGTCTTCTATTGCATAGCTATTTAATTTCTTTATAATGAAGAAGAACTGGGAGAATGTTTAAAAACGGTCTCCGATACTGTATAATGCATGCTATTTTACATACTAAAATACTTTTTACTTTCAAAGATTCATCAGTAGCTGTAATTGTTTTATATTTTAATTTTAAATGCATATTTATATCAATGCGTTCTTAATTCTTTTTGAAGAGAGAAACTAAACTATTCGAAATTTGTGAAGAATATACTAAAAAGATTGTAAAATGATATTTACAAATTTTTGAGCGACATAGAGAGACAATTGATTTATGACCCTAATGAATTCATTCTACTCATCTGTTTAGTTGTAAAATTTCAGAGTGTGAAAGATTGGCTTGGTTTTCACGCTACGGTTGTTTTTTATACCCGAGTTTAATGTGTGAAAAGGATTCAAAAGAGCAGCCAAAATTAATAATTGTTCTTAAGTACTTATCGTCGTTAGTTTTCTTATTATTCAGAAATATTTTGTTTATTGTATCCTAATGATTTATATAAACCCTTAATCCAAAAACTTAAACCACATTTTTTTGCTTGATGAAAAGTTATTGTTGAATAACTGCTCTGGATGCGAAAAAAATTGTAGGCTATTTTTCACTCTTTTGAATATTAAAGAAAAAAAATTATCATGAAACGATTCTTTTGTTGAATACTAAAAACACTTACTAACAATTGTAGTGTCAAACGTCATTCTAAATCCATATCAGCTAATGTTGCTACCATGAGGTAATCTACATTTTTACTCTTCTCACAGCTCAAAACACGAAAGAAGATAATCATCGACGCCTCTGCATCTAAGCTTTCAACACGTAACCTCAAACAAGTTATTTTCCATAAATCATAACACCTGCTTGTTGAAGGTTCAACCTCAATTTTCCATATTAGACCCGATCCATGTGAAGAAAAACGGATGACATACACAAGGATAATTTTTTGAAATTGAAATAAAGTCGGGGGTGTTTTTTCGATTTAGTTGCCTGTCGTCTCGGGGATTGAGGCTGTTAAGCAATAGATTTCCTCCCACTGTTGTATTTATGGAAACGATGTGGTCGGGCAACTGGGACCAAAAAGGATATACATATCCTTCAGACCTGTCAACGTGATATACCCCTGGGATCTGCAATTCAAGTAATCAAAAATAAAGTAAAATACAAGTATAAATTCAGAGTGACTGAGAACACGAAACTACTTAAACTGTGGGGGTGAGTCTATTTGTGACATCCTGTTAGCCATCGCTATATAAAGGTGGCAGCTTCTAGATTGTTGACAGAGGTTTACCTAGTCAAGCATTTACATATATTCGGCATCTATGGTTGTCTAAAATGTGTCCTCTGCAAGGGAATGATTGACATGGACTTTGACCAGCTTTTAGAATGTTCGGTATTATCAGATTAATGCGTTCGTGTTTGCTAGAACACTGAAGAACTTCTGAAACTGTTGGAATCATTTGTTGTCTTTTTACTCCTTTTCTGTGTATTCTTTAGAGGCTGTGGTAGCCAGGTCGGAAGAGTAACGGAATAAAAATCGGACGGTTACGAGATCGTGTCCAACCAAAGAGACGTGTACAAGTAGGGATGCGACATCGATGTCGATGTTTTCAAAACATCGATGTTTTTTAAAAACATCGATGTATTGGAGTCGATGTTTTTGTTCCATCGATGTTTATACTTGTCGATGTTTTTACGTTGTCGATGTTTTATTTTTAAATAAAAAAAGCACCGTTATAAAAATTTAAAAAATAACCAAGTAGCATAATTTTTATAAACAGCTAATTGAACATACTTGTTGACCAAAGTGACCAAGGGTCTGAAAAGTAAGGATGCGACATCGATGTCGATGTTTTGTAAAAAAACATCGATGTATTGGAGCCGATGTCGCATTACTAGTTGCTAAACCAGTTTTAAAAAGTGGGGAAGAAAGTTTAAATGCACTGAATTTTAAAAACATCGATGGTTTGGGTGCGATGTATTATCAACATCGATGTTTTAAATTTTAACATCGATGTTTTGCTGTCGATGTCGCATCACTAGGTGCTAAACCAATTTTAAGAAATTGGAGAAAAAAAGCTTAAATACACTGAATTTTAAAAACATCGATGTTTGGAAACATCGATGTTTTTGGGGCGATGTATTATCAACATCGATGTTTTAATTTTAAACATCGATGTTTCAAAACATCGATGTTTTGCTGTCGATGTCGCATTCCTAGTACAAAGTGGGTCTGGCTAACGTGTAATCTGTCGTGGCCTCAAATGTCCTCACGTTGGCGTGGTGTGTAAGTTTGGAAAGTAGGGTGCCAGCTCAGGAGTGACCTCGTCACCTGACCGTGGATCAAAATTACGTGCTGTTGTCCTCGAATCTTACCATTCGGGTTTGATCCCGGACCATTTCCATTAGCCCGTTGTGTTACTCCAGTGCGACGTTTATTGAAATACTTCTTCATACCTATGTGGTTTATGCTCTAACTCAAGTGTGACATATGTTGGGTGAATAGATGTTTTTGTCTTAGTGCATTTGCGATTTAAAAAAGCGTATTAAACATATTTTTCAAGAGATTTCAGTCATTAATCATCATTTGTGTATATATACAGCATGTACCACTAAAGTTTGAAATTAGCTGTAAACCTACTATCGTAAACAGTTTTGTTTTCAGAATATTTTATTTTACACGGAATAGTTATTTTTCATTTTGATTCGTTATTCTTATTTTTATTACATTTAGTTTATTGTTCCGCTGTCAAAGTTAAAATTCAACAATGAAAATATTAAGTTTCTAAAAATTAAATTTCGATGAAGGTATTCTCAGAAACAAGACTTTCCTGTATAGCTTTAATAATTTTAGCAACTGCTCCGTGAATGCTTGGTGACAGAGATAAATGGGATGATCCCTTGGGGAATAGGATGAAAAATACACTCAAATAGTTGACTTGGTGAAAGAAGTTGAAAAACGTCCATGTGTGTGTGTAAACTAAGTGAGAGATCTGTTAAGTAAATATTATTCCCAAGATGAAAAACGTATATGTTTATGTACTGAAAAATATGTTCCACTAACATTTATTGCTTTCTTTGCTTCAAAGTTGGGTAGCTGGAATTTTGAAAAATAGTTCAAATTTATAAGTTGTATGTTTGGATTACAGTTTTGTTTCTTATGTCTGTCTACTAAATGAAATCGAATCTTGAAATTGAAACAGACAATGTTCAGTAAACAATCCCACTTTCTTGTGATGCAGCACATCTGAGAAGTCTCAGTTCTTTCACTGTGATGCAGTATGCATAATAACATTTTTCCAGTTGATATTTAAAAATAAATGAACATATTACTTAAGATTTATCAATAAATGACTGCCTTGCTGTGTTCATAATTATATCCAAATTCAACAACAGAAGCTTAGGTACAATTGTAATATCATCTATACATCTGCAATTCTCATTAGGAAATAGAGTTGACAGTAATTAAATAATTGCATTAAATTAACTCTGATGCAAAATAAAATACTAACGACACTAGAAACAAAACCATGGTTACAATACGGTTGTATTTATTTCATTTAGAGCACTTCAACCTGCTGTTGTCTGCTTTTGCGTTTGTCCTGTAAATCAAACTAGAGGTAGAAATTACCCTCTTAATTTGGATTTATAATAAATTTAATTTGAAATATATTGAAATTTTATTGTGTATTCTGTAAGCGAAACCGTAAATACATGACAATTTGTGATCAAAAAGTGAAAGAAATTAAAAATGTCTTTTGCATCTAAACTCAAACCTCTATAAAGTTGTCGATACAAGTTTAAAATTTCTTCCACGTATTTAAAAACAGTTTAAATGTATCTGCTCCTACTGTGATCTTCATATTAAGAAATTTTGAAATTTTAATGCATTTGCTTTTTATCGTGGCATCTGTTGCATGCTTAGATCAGATTCTCATCGTCATCTTTTGCAGGTCAATCCCGGGAGCAAAGCCTTCCACCAGAGATTGCAGGAAGGAGATCTTTTAAAGATGGTCAATGGCTATTTGACGGATGGTCTCTCTCAAATGGATGTGCAAAACATTATCAAAGAAACAGGAACGCACCTCACATTGGAAGTGGAAAGGTACAATACATTTCTTTTCCAATACATTCACAGTATTTATTGATAAAAGTTATTACACCACCTCTTTTTGCATAGGACGTGTTTGTGGTTTGTATCATCTACTAGAGAGGGCTATAACTTCACAGGTGCCTGTACATTTATTTACTGAAAATTTCTTGGTTACCAGGAAGAGATTAAAATTCGATATTTACAATATTTACAGACTGATCTCAATATCGCCGGCATCTCCACCATCGCTGTTCTAAAGATTTTGTCATCCCAATTCCCATTAATTAATCTCCCATCGCGTGACCATTTAATGTTACGGAACAGCTACACTCTACGTTTATGAGTGGTGGCAACGGCCTTGGCGATTTTTTTTTTGGGGGGGGGGGGCACTTTTAATGTCGCCAAGGAAATAATTATTTAAAAAATCTTTTTCTTTCAAAAACATTTTTCTTTTCACAACGGAAAATGAAAGCTTAAAACATATTTGAAAACGTTTTGAAAAGTATATATATTTTTTAAATTTCACAAAAAGTAAATACATTACAAAACACAATGTGTTCCAGCAGAACTAAACTTCGAATGTTGGGTAAGAATATATATATATATACCCTGAAACTTATCAATTACACTAAATACAGTAGGCATGTTGAAAAAGAAAAAGATTTATAAAAAAAAAAGCAAGAAATAATACAACCTGATAACGTCAGAACTCTTGCGTAAAAAAATAATCAAAACGAAAATGGCAAAAAAATTAAACTCCTAATCCTTTCGTGAAAACTAATATAATAAAACAGAAATTCCACAACTGTCGAAATACAAATAAATGGACCAATAATATCACAGAAAAAGATTTAAAAGGACCAATGCAATCAAAGAATATTTTAAAATCAAAATAACCAATGGGAGCAAAGAAAAGATTTCAAACGAACCATTGAAATCAAACGATTATAACGGATTTTGGAAGAACTTTCTAGAATATTCAAAATGAAAATTGAAAGTTTCCGTTTGCCGAGGTTGCCATAAAAACCACAACAACCGTAAGGACAGATGGGTTGCCTTAATTTATCGTAACTCGCTACTAGAAGTGCGCCAAAAAAATCGCCTAGCCGTTGCTATCACTCGGATTCATAGCCTAAATTTATACACTGTCTGTGATATGTATAGATGACTTGAATTTATTTCCGTGGGTCCGGAATTTGGTTTTCAAAATATCTCTACGCATAAAATGTATCAAACAAATTAAATACTCTTTTTTACGTTCTTCAAATAACTTCTCACCAATTACCAAGGCTGGCACATTTATCAATTGGTATACTGTCAATACTAGAGATGGAGGCTCCTTCGGGACAGGTTCTCCATCACCTCAACAACACCAAAATAATTTCTTAGGGTAAGGGGTGGAAGTGGGGGTAAAACAAGCTTTTTTTTAGAAAAGACCCTAAAATCAAACTATTTCATTTATTTTAATGAAACTTTTGATGCATTTTATATACATTGGATTCATATAGATTAAACATGAAGCATTACATGGCAATGAAATCGCAGATGGATTAGCAAAAGAGGGTTCAAAGAGTGTCTCGATCACTTCTACTTCTCTAACATATCAAGAACTCTGCTCCAATGTAAAACAAAAACTCAATACTTCATGGCGAACTCCACCCACGCATCTCACTGGTACTGCAGAAAAAGTCCTGGTACTCTACTAAACATCAAATGTGACAGAAGTACACAAACCACCTTGGCCAGACTTGCAAGTGGACATATAAAGTGCCTTTCCTTCGTGGACGATTCAAAAACCTACCAGACCTGCAGGAAATGTTATGCTGATGAGGCGTCGCCTGAGCATGTCCTCCGGTGTATTGGACTTACAAAGCAGGACATTACTTCTGACCCTTTGACTGTAAGGGACTTTTTATATGTCAACAACCTATTGGAGCTCGTCTGACTTCTGTCAGATGAGTGGGATTAGAAACAACAACAAACATGAAGCATAACCATTTAATTTTGTTAGATTGTTTCTCACAGTGATACAATTAAAAGTGCATGTGGGGGAAAGTGGGGGTAGTACTAAAATTAGTGTATACTATTGGAAAACAGCCATAACGGAGTTGCCCGTGGTGTTGGTTTGCTTTGCAAAACAAATGGGAATTCGTAGCATATTGGATAACAGGTGGAATTACCTGTGGTGTTGGTTTGCTTTGCAAGACCACGGGCAACGCTCAGTGTCAAATTCCGCCAAATTCGAATTGCGAAGATATCCAACCTTTCCAGAACCTTTTCATTGGTTAAAACCTCGCCAATCTTGCACTGTACACTTTTTTGCCTTTGAATTATCAATTGCTATACAGTATTTACAGATGAAGTGGGAGAGAATTTGCAGTATTGCTTTCATTAAATCTTTTAAAGGTGAGTCAAAAGAAACTGCTTCAGAAGATACAATACTCTTGGTTGTTTTTCGTTTCTGTAATGAGAATGCGACGTTGGATAGCCATTTTGTTCAGAGGACAAAGTTCAGCTCCTTTAAATCATTTTACTGCATTGAACGGCTTCATTCTTTCAAACCAGTTTTTCAAGAGAAATGGAAATGATGCTTTCGAAATATTTTGTAATCTACTTTCTCTAAACCAATGTTTCAAAATCTCCGTCCAAGCTTTTTTCATAGAAAACACTCCAACATCTAATGGTTGTAGTACATCAGACATTTATTAAAGTTAACACAGAGGTAAAAAATATCCCTATCAGACAACACTTGCTAAGCCCAAACTACCCCATCTCAGAAAACAACTCTCAATAAATAGAATTATAAAATTTATTCTTATCTTTCTATGTAGATATGTAACTTAGATGTTCCTCTACAAGCCTGAACTAAAATTAATAGTTTTTGACAGTAAATATAATGATTTTAGGAGAAAGTTCATCAGCAGCTTAAACTAACATATGACGAGCAATAAGCATAAACAAGATAGTTTGTAAACATTAAACTTCTTGCCAGTTTCTAAAACTAAAATACAAATATTTTCCATAACCTCAATATATGTCTCTAAAATAATTAACTAAGTATTTTAATTTTCAAAGCGAGCATATGTGTTTTTTAATATACCCCCCACTTTACCCCATGGGCCCACTTTCCCCCACCTGACCCTATGGATTAATGTTAGCCATCTTAGAGCTTCGTGAGATTTCCGAGTAGTGCAATAGTGCTTTTGTCCTAGATCGCTCACCGATCGAGAAATTGGTTGGAGGTAGGTAGGTAAACATCACACTGTAGAAACACAGTGGGCTATTGGCTACGATCCGGGATCAATCCCAAATTGAAAGATTCGAGGAGAATTTTGAACCGGAGTCAGATTGGTTGGAAGAATCCTAGGTAATATTCTTTTCGTCAAGACGGTCGAACTTGGTTAAATGTCATGCAGAAAAACCGCATGTTTCAGAGCACAATTATTGGTGTGATCCCCTTAGAGTGTTATGATTCTATGATGTATAATAGTAGAATGACTTAAAATTTTCATTGATAAGTATAAAAGCATTGTTTTCTGACATTGCTTTTCTTCGTTGACTCAAGGTCATTTTCATATATTTATGCATCATATCAGTCTTCCAACCTACGCTTGAATAGTTGGTTGATTATATTTAATGTCATTTGTTTTGTAAATTCTTTACTCCATATTGATTTCTTATGTCTCAAATTGCAATAAGTTCAATTATGGTCAGTGGTCGACATATCACACTATAATGGATCTCTAGTCAGTGTGATCTATTGACGGGTAGTTTAACAGAAGTCGGTTCTGAATTACCCCAGCCATGTCCTACCATTCAATACAATCCAATAAAAATTATTATAAATACGAGAATCCAGCACTCTCGGCTTAATATTTAGAAATACATACTTAAACTCATTGCTAAGATATCAGTTGCTGCAGGATCTACCTAGATCTGAGCTATGGGAATCGGTTGTTGGACATAACTACCTGCAAAATCATGTCTGCTAATTTGAGTAATCGTACTCCAACTTGCCATCTGCATGGTATTTCTGACATGACAGGAATATACTTCAATAGTTGTCCTGGTCTTACTGATATCACAGTAAATAATACTGCTGATGGTTTCATGTTAAATTTCTTTTCGAAATATATATTGGTGTGTCAGACGGAAATTTATGGCAAATAGCTGATGTTTGGAGAAGGATTTTTAAAATTTGTAAATTCTGCTTTACAACCATTGTACGGACATTTAAGATCAACTGAAATGTGTTACTTTTTATGCTTTTAACAATTATCCCTTTTAAAGTTCTTAGACTGGTATTAAAAATAGCATAAATATACTTTTTTATTAACTCCTTGGGTACATTTGACGACTGAGACTCTTCATGCACTTATTTTGCCTAAATTACGGATGACGAGTCTAATTCGTCATTGAAACTATAACAAAATTAGACATGTACATTCTTGTTCATGGTAAGAGTGATTGGTGTTACGAGACTCTCCTTGAATCAAATTATTCAATCGTTCTCTACAAAAATACACTTTATTTAATCTGACTCCATAGATAGAAATATTTACACGACTGCGTTATCAGACATTCTTTTTTGGAATGAATGTGGAGATCAGAAGCTGTGCGATCTCTCTGATACTGTTGCCATTTTTATCAAACAAAATTATACGAAAATATAACAGTAATTAGTGTACAGACGATAATACGAAAATATAACAGTAACTACTGTGTAAGCGATAATCCGAACTACTTTTCAAATAAATCTGTACACAAGAGGTTAAATCTGACAAGATCCAATATGTGTGTGCATAAAAAATCAATTTTTAACTTTGAGCCCTTCCGAAATAAAATTATGATTACGTTACCGATACCTTCACGTCAAATGTAGAAACAAATTCAATTTTTCAACCCCTATACATAAATACTTCATTGTTTTTCTGGGTGAAGCATTTAAAAATTTTGCAAAACAAAAATTATGCTTTTAAAAATTGCAACGATTTGGAGAAAACACTGAATACAAAAGTTTAATTCGCTGTAGATTCGTTATTCTTGCAGATTCAGCTTTGGTAGTTTACTACAGGACATTAACTTAAGAATTGGGTATTGTAATTTCTCGAAATTGATTAATCAGTATCAAGTTCCTTTTAGCTCGACTTTTTCCGTTATTTTCCTGAACGTCAAACTCTTAAAATATGTTTTCTTACAATGATTTTTCAGATTCGTTGTTTTGAATTGGTGCCAATGATAGTTTTATTCGCTAATCCAATTTTTCAATTATTAGTGTATGAATTTTTTGTGACAGTTAATATCTCCGTATATTTTGTGTAAGTTATAATAATTTTTAAACATCTTTTATTTTGTGTTATTAGAAGTCCAATCAAGATAGATGTAGAAAAAACTTACTCATCGAAGAAGACGTTGACATTTAACGGCTCTCCAACTTATGGTGAGTATTATTGATTATTGGAGAATTTGAAAAGGTATTCTTAAGAATTATTTTTTATGTTCCAGATATTTCTGTTGCACAATTTGCAACTCAAACTATTCCAACTTTTTAGTATAAGTGTATTAAAATTATGTATATGTGTTAAGTTTTATTTTTGAAATAATTTGCAATATTTTAATATATATGTAGGTTGTCAAACGACTTAAAATTTACCAGGTTGTTTTCAAGAACATGTTTTCTCGAAACCTTCCGTTATCAATTTCTAATTTTACAAAAGGGGTAGGTCTTGAAATTATTTTATAACACAAAAAAAAAGGTTCCATTATTTTATTGTCTAGATTATATGTATAGTAGACAATAAGTGTGACCCGAGTTTTAGCGACTATAGTCTGTTCTAGTGAGTTGGTAGTTGATTCGTTGAATGAGGGAACAGGTGTTAAATGGAAACAATTCACAATGGACGTCTTTAACACCGATTCTGGATCCGAGTTTATCTTTTGGTGCCGGTGGTGATTGTAGTCGGATTGGCGAAACGATCTTCTATGATTGCCATATATGATTTTGTGTATCAGCTGCCTTCCCTAGTGATCTTACCACCCTTCCTGAAATGGACTTTCTCAAGGTCATGTACCTTCTCACCTGAGCCGCACTATAACATTAAGGCATTCCGTTTCCAATATCAATTTCGGTTACGGACCTCTGTCTAATTTAAAATACGTATGTAGCCGATGTACTCGATCTGTAACTTAAACATATATGTAAATTTTTCTCTTTTCCTTTTTACAATTACACGCCTTCTTAAAAAAACAATGAAAGTTATTTTTAAATACCTAAAAACAGACTGTAAGTTGCAGTACAAAAAAAAATGCCATCCATTTTCCTTCCTTAAATATCGAATTCTAATGGGAATACCAGAGACTCATGGCTGTAGTTGCTTCAGATCACTGTCAAGAATTACCATTCTGAGAGTAAAAAATAGTCGCGTTTCTGAGGTTTTTGCACTATTGAAGGTAGTTTGTCTGATCTGTTTGGCTTCAGAAAACTGCCAAATTCTTATATTTCGATGCTTCTCTCGGGAGGAAAAGTGGCGTTCTAAACTTTTCTGTTTCTTTCTTTGTTCACGGATGTTACTTTCAGAAATTTTCATTGAAAGAATTCATAAATAACACTGGTAAACTAAATTTCACTTTTTTCGTGTTTCTTTGATCAAATAGGTTCATTCTTATAGTATTTTCCCCACTTATTCTGAATGTGCTTTCCAAGTTTGTGTGTCAGGTATAGTTTTTGAGCGCGTTTAAAATTTTGAAAAACGTATATTTTTCGCATTTGCTTACAATTTAAAATAGCTTAATTTATAATATTAATGACAGTTCAAAAGGTATTTTTACAGGATTTTCTTCTGTATTTTGCAGCAGAAATATCTCTTTTTAATGTCCAACAGTTGTCGAACAGCATGTTTGAGATCCACTTTCCTTGATAACGCGATTCCATAATGAATATGTCCTGGTGTAATTACTGTTCTAGTCACTGACGTCTCCCTGGATTTCGGTGAAAAAATCTAAATGTGAATGAAAAAAATGTATCTTCAGTGACCTATTGCATCCAAGAGCTTTATAGATCTGAAGTAATTTATCCATAAAGCCCACATTTTCCTTATAGTTGTCCGCCTTGTTATTACCAAGAAAGTTCTGGACTACTTTCTTGAATGACTCCCATGCAGGTGTTTCTTACTCATTGAAGGGACATCGAACTCAGGATAGTTAATTAATTCTTGAATTTGAAGGCCAACGAATATGCCTTCCTGGATTTTAGCGTCTCTGACCCGTGAAGATTTGCTTTTTAGAAAGCTAAAACCGTCGCCATTTCTATCCCTAACTTTAACAAATTTTTTATCAATCCCAGTTTGATGTGTAGAAGGGGCAGGTAGACTTTCTGAGGATCCACCAGAGACTGACTGACCACATTTTTGGTTCCCAAAACAAGCTGTATTCTGGTTTGGTTTTGGTAGAAATGGTTTTGTTGTTCCACTAGCACAAGAAACAGAAAAATTTGGTATATCCTAGTTGAAGACCGAGTCCAATGGCAATGACTTTCAAATCTCAGCAAAGGTGCCAGGCATGTCTTTCATACTTAACCATCCATAATAAAACTCGTGTTTTCATGTCTCCTTCGTGTGGGCCCCGTAAGCGATGGGTGTGGAGGGGTTTTCGTTACCATTGTGCAAAAATACTGCTTTAAAGCTGGTTTTAGAGTAATCAATGAATTACCTCCACTCTAGGGGGTTACACTGATGCCCCAATGCAACGTACAGAGCTAAAAATGTTGATTTATCAAGTATAAAGTATTAAGGCTGGTTGGACTAACTCGCAACAACGGAAAATGCAATTGCGGAAAACTGGTGCCTACTGGACAAGTTCTGACGACGGATTCAGAATCCGTATTGAAAAATACAATAGAAACAGTACTCAGCGTCCAATAAACAAAAACTTTGTTTACCAATGGAATAAAAATGCAATCACAATTTCATTTCAATGTTATTCTTAAAAAAGTTTGTTTTGTTGCTGTATTTGAAAATATTTTGCTACAGGTAGAGCCATTGAGATTTCCGTTGAAGTCGAGAGAAAGAGTGGCACCAAATAAGTTTAATATAGATCCTTTCGCAGTAAAATTCGGAAAGAAAGTAATGAATTTACTGGTCAAATATCATTTCCGGAGCACCCGCTACGAATGAACTCGTCTTCTCGTCACAAATTGGTAAAAATTTGGAAAATTAATTTGCATAAATGAAAAGTATTTTGAATAAAATGTAAGTGGAATGGGCTGGATAGCTTGATTAGTCAGCTTCGTCTTCTCGTCACAAATTGGTAAAAATTTGGAAAATTAATTTGCATAAATGAAAAGTATTTTGAATAAAATGTAAGTGGAATGGGCTGGATAGCTTGATTAGTCAGCGGAGCCAATTTTTACAACATTGATGAAGAGTACTCGCTACTTGCGTATTTTGTGAGAGGAAAGCTATGTTATTTTCCTTTTCTCAAGTATTAAAAAGGAAAACACTTGTTTTACAAGTTTGTGCTTGTTCCACTCGAAGAGCTAGAGAGAGCTATAAGCTTTTCTTAGGCCTTGTATCCTTTCATATTTTGCTGATTTTCCTTTATCTTAATTCCAACGTCCCCGACCGTCTTGGCTGATATCCAAGAAAAATGCGGCAACGCGAATAACGCTTGCAATATATTGCTCATCCTACTGAACAGTTTCAAGCATTGCATATTTACGCGCAAAAATAACTCGACTTGACACTTTAATAGACTGAAGAAGGAAAACGCTCTTCCGTAATAAGCGGCTCTGAAGTATTTTCTTTTAAAAGTTATTTTATTCGTGCGGTGTTTAGCAATGAAGAATATGTTAAGTCTGAAAAGTCCTAGCACTGTACTTAAGGTTGCATACTTGCGATCAACATTTCACTAAGCATTATTAGTCTAGGAGCAAAGGATAGGAAGAGATGAAATTTGTGAAACGATAGCGTATGTGAACTAATATTTTTAAGTTGACATCACAAGTCCGTTACCAAACCTCAAGAAACATTATACGGATTATTTTGTGCGACAAGGCCACTTTTTAATCATGTTTATACAAAGCTCATGTACTTATTTTCAAAAAGTATTCATTTTGATCATATTTCAACATAAAAAAATATTTGGTCGCAAGAATTTCAATGGATGATCCTTATAATTCATGGGAAAAGTCGGTTATTTTTTGACGATTCTAGGGATGCCTATGGAAATTTGGTAATGTTAATTAGCGTCGTACTAGAGCAACACAACGAGCTTTTGACGACGGTCCGTTATCAATCCCCTTAGGGAAAGATCCTATGACAACACCACGTAATTTTGAACCACGGTCAGATGACGAGGCAACACCTGAGCTGGAACCCCACTCTCTAAACGTTTACTCCAACCCAATCGGAGAACTTTCGACCACGACAGATTTAAGGTGCACCAGCCGCATCTACACTATACACTTACAAATTTCCATGTACTAATCCTGATTCGAACCAGGAACCTTTCGATCTAAAGAGGCTAACACCTCAACCACCAGACCGGTTCTAGCGCGTATGGATTATCATTGACAATTAAATAGCAAGATTCCTTAAAATGCTATGCATTTGTTAATTTGCTAAAGGAAACATTTTATCTCTTTCTATCAATTTTTTAAAATATACGTCGAGTATAGCCAACATCTAAGATAAACGATCCATATCAACTTCACATATCGAAAAACTTTTGTGATCTAATTTTGGCTGTCAGCACAATGTTCGACATCCAAAATTAGCTCACATTGAAG
Source organism: Metellina segmentata (assembly GCA_947359465.1). Taxonomy (NCBI): domain Eukaryota; kingdom Metazoa; phylum Arthropoda; class Arachnida; order Araneae; family Tetragnathidae; genus Metellina; species Metellina segmentata. Next base: position 32,323,240 of record OX375875.1, read on the forward strand.
TTTTGGTATGGATTGGTGAGAATTCATGTTGAAATAACATCACTTTCTCTTCGCCAAATCATGTTAAAGAAACATTTTGTAGCCTTGTCAATTCATGTTAAAATTACATTAGGTTCCCATCGTGTTAATTAATTATTTTAATGTTCTTATCTTTTTCGTGATTTCTGTTTAAAAACGTTGTTTTTTAAACAGGAGTAATAAATTATGTTCGAAACATAATTTTTTTTTGTCTTAATAAAAACACTATTGAAAAGAAACATGTTTTCTTGTCACATTTATTCATTCAAAAAAAAACTTTCACATTTTTTTTTAGTGATTTTAATCCATTTTAAAAGAACATTGAATCGTCTTCTTAACGGTTTATTGTCTTACGCAACATTTGGTTTTACATGCTAATAAAACATGTGACACTTTTGTGTCAGTAAAACTTTCATTATGTGTATGTTTGTCTTTTGATATTGTATGTCTAAAATAGACGTGCATTATATGGCGCAGCATAGCCAAATATGGATCTTGCGCCATAAAATCCCCACACACACAATCAAACCAAACCCCAAATTCACAACTAAAGCGATGCTAATGGTGGTCGAAGGGTTATGTTTTATCACGTTATTATACAAAACTGGAAGTAATATCAAATTGAACTAGCAGACCCACGTATAATATCTGCGTTTGTTTCTTAGTTTCTTATTCTATTGATGACAGTTGCTCACGGTATTCCTTATTTAAATCCACTTGTGATTTTCATCAATAAGCACATGACCACCGAATGAACTAAAATTAGTCAAAAATATAAAAGATACGGTCATACTCTGAAATAAATCATTCAAATGTTCTGAAATTTTAATCGTTTGTTTTTCTAAGTATGTTCTTCACATTCATCGATTTTTATCGCAATCAGACAATTCCTTGGTTTTTTATGCTGATATATATATATATATATATATATATATATATATATATATATATATATATATATATATATATATATACACACACAAAATCCTAGAGTTTTTGGTTTCGGGTTTTATGGCTTTATGGCGCGCTAGGGTCACATTTGACCAAGCTGCACCAAACTCAAGTCGGACAATGTCAAGGGAATGATGAATAATTGTGAATAGAAAGGACGGAGCGGAAAAAAGATCGTGCTTAAGCATCCTGGGGTCGTGGACCCCAATGTTTATCAGAACCAAATCCTTGGGGAAATTAAATGTTTTGCGATCCTTGTTGCTCGCATAAAACCATCATTTCCAGAATTTACCATCCTACCACCGAACACCTTCAGGTTATTCTTCCCCATGTACTTAGCTGCTAAAATAACTAAAAGGATTTTCGATGAAAAGGGGGGGATGAAAGTACCGTTAGAGATGTGTCTGTGTCTCTTCTCTCTTGGCTCTTACTTCTGTCATTACCGCAGGGAAGAAATCACGTGCCTTCATGATCCCGAAATACCGCTCTTACATCTCGAACAAAGATTTGGGAAGATGGGGAGCCGGCAAGACGGGGCAGAGCAAAGGCAGATATCCCGGGATGTATTGGAAGACCGCCGTGCAACATCTCTTTCCTCCGCGCGCAATGTGTCTGATGTGCCGTAAATAGTTCTCGGTTAAAGAAAATACGCAGACTGAAATATGGATTGAAGTATTTGCGGTAACTTCTTTTAATTTTTTCAGTCTAACCTTCAAAACTATGTTTCATCGAACTCATGAACCCTCAATTGCTTATCCCTGATTTGAGGGGGCTTATCTACCGTACAATAATTGCTTTCGAAACGACGTGTATGGTAGTGAATCGCAACGATTAAGTACTTCTTGCTTGATTGAAGTTACTGTGTCAACCACACTCTGCTGCATTGATATTTAAGCGTTATAAAATTTTTCTGTTATAAGCTGAAAATTATGCTCTTCCAAATTAATTGGTTTTAATGTACACTATCCGGTACGAATAAAGTGGTTAGGAAATGTGATTCATGACGTTTGCTTCTGTTACATAGTTCTAAAGAACTCACTCGTATGAATACGTTTTAGACACCATCTGGTACGACAATATTGGATCGATAAGAAATGTGATGGTGTGACTTTGGGTTCATAGTTTTGTACAAAAAGTAAACGATCATAATGCTCTTCAATTTGAAAATTCTGACTTCGCTTATGCTATAAAGTCTATTGCACCAGTTTCTAGAATTCTAATGTCGCACTTGATATTTATGAAATATATGATGATATATATAGATGAATAATATAAAGATGAATTACATTATTCGATGCATGAGTTTGCCTGATTTTCGACGTAGAGAATGAACGAAGAGATTTGTGTACGGTGAAAGTGTTGTGCCATAAAAAGTGCACCTTCCCTATCCAGAGTTCGTGACAATTATGGCAAGCAGTCGCTCTCGCTTTTACGTGGACATGCCTCTCGACCGCGACCCCCCTACCCAGCGGCACAGCATGTACGTGAGTCACTCGGCGGTGGACGGGAGCCCCAAACAAGACCTGTCATCTGCCTCGTCATCCACCACTCTCCCCAGCACCGCCGGGTCAGTGGACCGACTCACCGGGTTAGGTGCGACGAAGAAATCCCCCCGCTTCTTCACCTTGAAACCCAAGACCTCGTTCTCTCTCAGGCCCTTCTTCTCGTCCGCGTCCATCGCCTCCCTCTCGCCGTCCAAGCGGCGACGCGAGCCGGCCACCCCCAGGCGGGACTCGTACGTGCAGACGGACGAGGATGCGCGGGCCTTCGACGAGGTCGGGGTGCAGACCCTGAACGCCTCCACGGTCGACGTACCGGTCCAGACCTGTTTCCGCGAGTGGGACGAAGGTGACATTTACAGTTACGGCAGAAGACCTTACTCGGCCGCCGCGTACAGACCTAGTTACCAGCGCTGGCCTTCTGGTGGTTGCGCTCCGGGTCTGCGTCCGAAAACCGAGTCCAAGTCGACCGCGATCGCCCCGGAAGACCCCGTCGGCGGTGAAAGTTCCTTCGTGGCTCCACTCTCTCCTTCGAGGCTCTTGAAATATGCTGCTCCAGGTGACTCACCTACTTGCTCCGATAAGACAGTCAACACTGCGCAGAATGTAAACAGCGGCGAGGGTTCTGCAACGCTTCAGACTCAGACGGTTTCCTTCGCCAGCAGTGTGCCAATATCAACAAGTGTGCCGGTGAAGTACTTCTCTGCGAAGGAATTGACCAGTTATCCTGTTCAGACCTCGATACCACCCGCAGATAGTTCGAAGTGTGGAGTTAAATCGGAGTCTAACCTGCCTGGGACGACCCTTTCGGTGTCTGCAGTTCATGGTGGTATCCAGCCTTCGAATCAAGCGTCGCCAAAGGTCGATTCCGTGAAACCTGATGTGCCAAGTAGCTCTACTGTTGCTTCGATTCGAAAGAATGGTGTTAAGAAATCGAATGAAGCACTCGAAGTAAGTAACGAGTTCAGCAATCCGTCGCTTCCACCCACAGACAGGCCTCCATCTGCTTTAAAAGTCGAGAGAACCGATTCCCCCAAGGTGAATAAGAGTGTTCATTTTGTGCTATCTGATTTAGATTCTGATGACTTCGTTTCTCCAAAGAAAGAGATCGAGCCCATAAACCAGAGAAATCTAGAAAAAGATTTCGAGGCCTTGCTCCGAGATTTGGATATTCTAACTGACGATCCTCCCGAGCAACTTTTTAGTGGAAGTTCTACTCCTATTAAATTCCCCTTAAGCCCCATTCTAGAAAGTCCTCCTTTGCAAACTCTTCTCTCTGCTAACCTTAAAAAAGCATTTGACTCGTTGAACCACGATGTCCTGCCAGCGATTTTGGAAAATGCAGACGAAGTTTCAGAAATAGACTTCCAAGTAGATAAACCGAATTCGGGAAAAGACGAAACGAACACCGAGTGCGATTCGAAAAAAAGTGAATTAAATTCTATATCCAGCTGTGTAAATGAATTAAAAGAGAGTAAGTGTCCCTCCCCTACTCTTAAGTTGAATGAAGACGAAAGGAAAGTTACTGACCCAAAAGACGATTCACTGAAATTTACGTCAGCCACCGTGCTTGCAACTACGAAATTAGACTTGGATGCAGAACATGATGGTAAGCCGGAAAATGTTTATGATAGTGGGATTAAAGAAAGTACTTTAAAAACAGTGCTCCTGCCAAGTTTGCCCTCCTTTTTTGACACGCACTCGCAGTGCATCCAACCGGCAGTGGATACGGTTGTGGGTAAAGATATTCTCTCGATAGAACCCCCAGTTGTATTGGAAGGTGATAAAGACAAAATGTTATCCAGGTCCAGCTCTCGCAGTAGTATCAGGAGCAATTCCAGAACGGAATTCTTCGACGCGACCAAGAAATTCGATTCGTGTGAAAATCTTGATCAATTAGAGGAGGAAATAATTCGAAGTCTTTGCACACCCAATGATGAACTTTTGGGAATGGACGAAATAAATAACCAGGTAGTGTCCGTCCAAACGGGTTCCCTGGAAGACAGAAATGTGGATGCTTCTCTTGTCAGAAGAGCAATCCTCGATCGATTACTTAGTGGTGGAAGTGTGGAAGAAATTGCCCCGATTAACTCTTTCGTCACCGATGGGGCTGCTTTGTTGTCTGAATCCAAAGCTAATCCTAAAGTGAAAACTAAGTACGTCGCGACTTTGACGAAACTTGAGCACCATGACAGTGGTATTCCAGCTAAATCGGACTTCCTACCTGAACAGTATAACTATGACTCGCCTTCTGACACACTCAATCATTCTCATTTTGATAACACAACCACTCAGTATCCTTCAGCACCGAGGAAATATAACAATACTAACTTTTCAGGGCAATCGTCATCTGTTTTGTTGTATCCTGCTGATAATGACATCGAAACCTCTAAAACCAATTCTGTATTTCTTTTTCCAGAAAATAATCAATTGAGCGCTGGCGTTCCCGAAACTTCGACTGTAGTTACATCTATGGAGTCGCTTCAAGGTAAAACTCTTTCTACTCCAGTAAAAAGCGAGGCTGTTCGTTTGAATAATTCCCCCCTTCAAACAGCTGCGAGTAGCACTGATCGAGAAATCGTCGAAAATAACACTTCCGGTGATTTAGGTCCTAGAACGTGCGATTTCACCAATTGCTTGCGACCATCAAAACTCCAAAACAGTCCATTTCTTGAACAAATTACTGCCACATCGGTGATCCACAGAACGACTCCAGATCCACCTCTTATTCAACCCAATGTTCCTGCCACTAAACTGTTTTCGGTAGATTTAGATAAAACCGACGCACAAGTCCAGAAAACTAGTGGTCAGTGTGATTATGCCAGCTGCTTAAAACCCTCCCAGGTTCAGAATAGCATGTTCACTGCAGAGTTATCCCAAGTAACGGCCAACAAGTCTTCCACTTTCGGCAACGATTTGCTTCGTACTAACAGCCCACTAACAGCGCGTACTAAAAGTCCAGTTTGGACAAAAAGCAATTCCTTAGATGGAGCGGGTTCTAAAATGGATGACAAAGACGTTTCAGAAGATGAGTCAGGTCATGAAATCAGGCATAAATCGGAAGTCACCATTACTTTACAGACTCCTCAGAGAAAGAAATACATGTCTGCAGAAGAGGGAAATATTCAAGACAAAGAAAGAATGTCTCAATTCGATAACAGTCCAGCAAATGTTACTCCACTTGAACTCAATGCTGCAGAACCACAAGCAATCTACTCTGAATCGAAGAATCTAGATGAATATTCACCATCTCCAGAAGTGTCACATCTATCGATAGAGGAATCTGTTCCGCAAGTACCATCTGCAATACCACCTCCACCGCCACCCCCTCCACCACCTAACCACACCGTTGTTAATTGCAAGAATGTCGGTACCAGCGTCGCTTCCTTGGAATCAATGATCAAGAATCAGCATTCCAACCTGAATACACCCCAAGAACCATGTGGAACAAGACCTAACGTTTCCAAGTCACCAATAATGATTGAACTAGAAAAGCGTTTCGAATCACCTCGGAGGAATAGTTCTGACGGACAGCACCAGGATAAGTTAGACCGAACTTTGGATTTGAAGTTAGAGCATAAGACAGACACGAGTCAGGGTAAGTCTCAATTTGTATTTTGTTCAATAAGTCGGAAAAGTAAACCGAAAGCAAGGAAAATGGCTTAAAATATTGATCTTTTTAATCCAATTTGTTTATTCATTAAACAGAAAAGCGGTACTGGCAACTCATAAACTGTAAGTGTTAAAGGCACATTAGTTGAATTTTATTTTGCACAATTTACCTCACATCAGGAAATATTTGTGAACATTGATGGACATCTTTATAAACTATTGATTTTAAGCAATTGTCATTTATAGGATGTAGATGAAATAGTATGTAAAACTAATTATTTAATTATGTATATGTTTCAGACATCATTGATATCTCTAACTCTTTCACTACCTTTCTATCACGCTATGCAGGCAAAACTTCCAATACTTTGTAAAGTTTTCTTCTATATATTTTTTAAAACTTTTGAAATAATAGTAATATTTTTTTATTTATGCAAAAATAAGATTTCAGATGTCAGCTTTTTTTGTACAAAACTAACACGTTTGATTTCACATAATAGTTATAATTTGATCATGGTAAAACCTTCACCCTCTTTTTCCCTTTACAGTTCGATAGTTTAAACGCAATTTCCATCATGGATTTATAACATTTGAAAATTTCGTAGTTTTCACTCCAGATGTTGATTCTGACCCTTGAACTCGATAAAGGTGTCATTCCCTTTCAAAGCACTCAAGTATATATTGAGAACTTGACTTTCCTCTTTTCTCTGAAACAATACGTAGGTCTACGCCTCATTCTCGTTCTCATTCTTTATTGGCTCAGTTCTCAGCCAAAAACGAGCAACTTTATTTTTTATTCAAAGAATCTTGTCACGTTGATTATCTCTAGACTCTCTCCGTTCATCTATCTTACTCTGATCAATGAACTGAAAACAAAAGTGTACATTTGTTTTACTCTATATGGCAAGGGATTTTATTCTGTATTATATTGAGCAAACGAGGCAGACCTTTACTTGACTTGATAAATATAATTAATATTATTTATGTTTTAAATATTCTCCATAAATATATAATAAATAACTATACATCAGTCGCCAAGCATATATTTGTCAAAATCAACATAATCAAAAACAAATTAACTACATCCTTTCCAAATGCAAACATGTGTTTCAGTAATTACAGTTTACTTATAATTTTAATTCGTTTATCTGAAATTTGAAATCCGCAACACGATTGTCGGTGTATCCTCACTTTAGGATGTATTTAACCAATAAGCAATTCCATTTTATATCTGCTATTATGTTTCATTCATTGCCATTTTGTTGAAATGGAAAGCAAGATAGGGATAGATATTTTCGCTTGGAATTATGTTAATCCTAGAATCGGCCAATTATTATTTTTTAGTCCAGGTCCTGCAAGCGTCTGATTTAAAGCTTATTTTCTTGATAATTGTTTTCGATGTTTCCCAGCGAGAAGAACTATTGTTTTGATACATTTCTATTTCATTATACCAATTTAAGTGTACTATCGGGTCGAATTGTTTTGGAGAGTAATGATAGGGTGGCCAGGATTCCATTTTGGAAGGAGCCCAAAGTTACAAATTCAATTTGTATGTGGAGTGAAGAATTGGGCCGTTTTACAATTATAAAAATTTTTGTTTAATTTTTCTTTAGACTAAGGGATTATAGGAATAAAAACTGGCACATCCAAGTACGAAATAACACGTGCCAAATGTTTGCAGGCAATCAATAACATTGAGCGAATGTCCAAATTTTGCTTCTCGACATCAATTTTTTTATCTTTTCATCACTGTGGATTCGCCTACTGCGCTAGCAGCCCACAAGTTGTAAGCAGCGAAGGTTTGATTCCTGTAACTTTCCCGGGGTGTACACTCTTCTATGTCAGTAAAACTTTGTGTGCATGTCCATATTACTTGGCTAAAATCTTACCCTTGCCAAACCAAACCAACTAGTCACCGTCATTTTGAAATGTTTTTTCATACTTTCGTACACTGAAAAAAAAATTGTTAACGAAGGAACCTTTTGTTAATTTAACAAACATCTCAAAAACAGACACATAGAGGTAAGACTAAAGGGCTTCCCCCTTTGCACTTTTTGCCAAAATTGTCGTTTAGCTGTAATGGTCTGGATCATTAAATTTTGTGTGAAAAGTGTTCATAAACTACAAAATGTTTTGTTGTGTTTTTGCTTAAATGCTCTGAATATTTTTTTTACTTCTAATGTCCAACCACTGACCTCTTTGGCCTTCGACTCTGCAGGGCTATTTGTGAAGAAGTAATGCAGTGGGTAAGCTGCAATTACTCGTACAAGAACAATCGCTAGGGCTCAGACCATTGCCCCTTTGCACTTTTTGTCAAAATTGTCGTTTAGCTGTAATGGTCTGGATCATTAAATTTTGTGTGAAAAGTGTTCATAAACTACAAAATGTTTTGTTGTGTTTTTGCTTAAATGCTCTGAATATTTTTTTTTACTTCTAATGTCCAACCACTGACCTCTTTGGCCTTCGACTCTGCAGGGCTATTTGTGAAGAAGTAATGCATTGGGTAAGCTGTCATTACTCGTACAAGAACAATCGCCTACATCCCTGCTCTTAGAAACCTAGGACTTCCTGGGTGCAGACAAACGCGATGACCACTAACTATACTTGTAAAACATCAAGCTTTGAATATGCACCTTGGAATTTTTGTTCACATCTTTTCAATAATGAAAACTATTTGGGTTGATACTGGAATTCGACAGTAAATACTGTTCGCTAATATCTTGCTAGATTTAAATTTGTACTCATAGCTTTTAGTTTAACACGTGATGTTTTATTTGGAAAGTGAACCAACTTTGTTTAATGGTAATCATTAGGGTAAAGTTGACATGAGGGATGAAAATTTTCACTCGAACGCCCTTGGGGTTTCGTTCCAGTAGTGCTGCCAATCATTCATAATACACTCTATAACAAAAACATCGACGCAACAAGAAGGTTCAGGATTAGAATGGTGCCGGGCTCGATCTACTTGGAACGGCGCTGACTGGGGACGTATACTCTTTAGTGACAAGTCCCGTTTCCAACTGTGTCCTGACGACAACCGCAGACTTGTCAGGAGACGTCCAGGGCAGCGTGGGGATCCTGCAATCTATCGTACGCCACACATGCCCACAACATGAAGTTATGTTCTGGGGTGCCATCTCTTTTGATAGCCGGAGCCCTTTGGTAGTTATTTCTGGCACGCTTACAGCACAGCGGTACGTAGATGACTTTCTACGACCGGTTGTGTTTCCGTTCCTTTTGCGACACCCCCGACTTACTTTTCAACGAGACAATGCTCGGCCACACATGGCATGTGTTGTTATGAATTGTCTTCAAGCTTTCCCAACAGTTCCTTGGCCAGCTAGGTTTCCTGATCTCTCTGCCATAGAGCAAATTTGGGACGTTATGGGAAGGCGATTGCAACCATTCCGAAATGTTGACCATTAAACACCCATAGTTGGAGACAATATGGCAAGAAATTCCGCAGGAAACCATCCGATAATTTTTTTTTGTCAGTCCATGCCACGCCGGGTGACGCATCCAGGCCAGAGATGGACCAACGCCGTATTGACTTCCTCCCCTTGTAACGGTCAAACTCTGAAATAAATCATTCAATTCTTCTGGAATTTTAATAGTTTGTTTTTCTGTGTATATTCTTCACATTCACCCATATTTATCGCAATCGGACTCCTTCTTGGTGCGTCGATTTATTTTTTATTTTCGAGCATATTATTTTTAACAGTCTCTGGAAGAAACGAAGTGCCATGTAGGAACTTCTGCTTTTTTTACAGCGGGGAAAGTTAAGAATCCAACACTATGGGGTGAGCTTGGGTCCCTAGAGCCCCCCCCCCACTGCCTACGCCACTGATTTGTTGAGTCTACAAGATGAAGAACGTTTTAAATTCTCAGTGATCTAATGCAGCAATCCTCGACAGTTTTCCTTTCGACCCGAACAATAATCGAATGGGAAGGCTGCGCCCATTAAGTGCTTAGTAGCACTCAACTTTTCACGCAAAAAAAAAAAAAAGATTGCGTAGTGCACCCTTAAATAGAATTCCTGAAGTTCCCAAAGGCCTGTCAGTAACCGGCACAGCCAGTCAAAGCAAGACGCGTTCGTTCACCGGTCCCCCAAAATAGCCTCTGCGGTATCCGCTGGAAGCGAATTGAGCAGTGGTTTCTGCTGACGGGGAGGGTTTGACTCACATCTGACAGCCGCAAAAATCTAGATACCTTTTTTCGCTCTTGGTTTTTATTTAGCACCCTCGTCTGGCGTTTTTTGTCTCTTTATTTCCAGCAGTTGGATATTTTTAATTCAAAAATTCCTGGGGCATCCCTGCTACCGTCATAGCGTTGGGCATACTGGACTGTTGTCCAGTAGCACAACCATCAGCCACGCCTAAACCAAGAGAAAAAAGTTTATTTCGAAGAGATTTGAAAACATTACTACAATATTCTACACTAATCTCGTATGAAAATTGGATTCAAAAGCAAGGTTAACATTGCTACTCTTCATTAGTATCAGTCTATTAGCAGTGGTTTCTGCTGACGAGAAGGTTTGACTCACATCTTGACAACCCCAAAAATCTAGATACCATTTTTAGCTCTTAGTTTTTATTTAGCACCCTCGTCTGTCTCTTTCTTTCCAGCAGTTGGATATTTTTAATTCACAAATTCCTGGGGCATCCCTGCTACCGTCATAGCGTTGGGCATACTGGACTGTTGTCCAGTAGCACAACCATCAGCCACGCCTAAACCAAGAGAAAAAAGTTTATTTGGAAGAGATTTGAAAACATTACTACAATATTCTACACTAATCTCGTATGAAAATTGGATTCAAAAGCAAGGTTAACATTGCTACTCTTCATTAGTATCAGTCTATTAGCAGTGGTTTCTGCTGACGAGAAGGTTTGACTCACATCTTGACAACCCCAAAAATCTAGATACCATTTTTAGCTCTTAGTTTTTATTTAGCACCCTCGTCTGTCTCTTTCTTTCAAGCAGTTGGATATTTTTAATTCAAATATTCCTAGGGCATCCCTACTACCGTCATAGCATTGGACATACTGGACAGTTATCCAGTAACACACCAATCAGCCACGCCTAAACCAAGAAAAAAATATTTATTTGTAAGATCTGAAAATATTTAGTTGGTTTTTAATAGATTTGCTATAATATTCTACACTAATCTTTTATTAAAAGTTGATTTCAAAAGCAAGGTTAACATTGCTATTCTTGATTAGTATCAGTCTATTAGTTTCCTTTCGCTTAAGAAGTGACATCTCAAAGACAGTCTTTTAAAACATTCCTCATCGAATGAATTTTTCAAATACGTGTCTATTGACCGTAAAAGTGGTACGAATTTCTTATCAATTTGTGTGTTAAGATGCTTGTTTTTAAATCTCATTACTGTTATTGTGTTTCTCATTGTTTTTCTAGTAAAATTATTGATTTGATTGAAGTCATTAATATCTGTTGGGGGGGGGGCTATTTATTGATCGTCACCACTTTTGTTTCTGTGAATTGGTGTTTAAGAACCCCAGGGCCTATAATAATCTTTAAACGGCCCTAACTATTTCGACCCCCGTTTGTGGTATATTAAGCTGTATACTATCGGATTAATCGAATAAGCAAGTCAACCAAAGCTTACTGAAATGAAAGTCTTAGTGAATGAAAGCGATCGTCATAAGTTTTGTTTCTCGAACTCGTAATTAATGCCACCGCTTCAGGGCGATATACACGGAACCAGAATTCAACTCTAAAAAATAGTTAACCAACCGGTCTGGTGGTTAAGGTGTTAGCCTCTAGATCGGAAGATTCCTGGTTCGAATCCGGATCTGTGCATGGATATTTGTAAGCTTATGGTGTAGAGTGGTGGCTGGTGCACCTTAAATCTGTCGTGGTCGAAAGTCCTCACGTTGGGTTGGTGTGGAAGTTTGTAAAGTGGAATGCCAGCTCATGTGTTGCCTCGTCATCTGACCGTGGTTCAATCTGACGTGATGTTGTCCTCGGATCTTTCTCTTTGGGGATTGATCCCGGACCATCGTTGTGTTGCTCTAGTACAACAAAATTATCAACTCTTTTTTTTTCTTCAAATGGCGGACACTTATGAATTCAATCATTCGCCAACTACGAAGCCATAATCGATGGCCAATTGTATAGGGGAACCCAGTGGGTGGCCATCACTACCCCTAACTAAGGACATCACATTTTACGTCCATGCCCTGACCCCGGATTCGAACCAGGAACCTTCCTATCCAGAGGCCAACAGCTTGACCACTAGACCGGTTGGTCGGCACCTCACCATCTCTAAAGACACCAATTGTGCAAATGAACTGCTAACGTTTAATCTGTCTACTAACTCAACGTAAAGACTCGTTTAAAACATTTGACTCTAATCTCAACTAGTCAGCGCTATACCGGTGCCCTGGGGTCTATGAAATGTCCCCCTAAATATTGTATAAAGGTTTTGTACTGCAAAAAAAATCAGTTTTCTAAATTCAAATCTGTTTATTGTTTTTTAATAATAAAGGTATACAGTGATTTTTTAAAGGAAAAGAGAAAATTGTGTTGTACGCATGTTTTTATTTCCAAAGGTGCTCGTTAACTAGACGGGTACTGGGAATCATCATCAATTTAAAATGTGCGTATATATTACATCCAAATAAGGAAAAACAGAGATCTCGAAAAAATTCTGTCATATATTATTTTTTCTCAAAAACTTTGTTTGTCTTGTGTTTGGCGCAGCTGAGCCAAGTACAGCCCTTCTTGCCATAAAACGAAACCGACCACAGTAAAAGTATCAATAGAAATAATTTCAGAACCCCCAAATGGTCTTGAGTAAGATGACTATATCGAGCTGTATAAATCACCGACGACTGCATGTAAAAAGGGAATACATTTTTCTGCAACATTATACAGGTGTCCATAAAAGAATGTCCCAGTTTCAATGGTATATTATAACATTTTAATTTGGACTATTTACAACAAATCATATATCAAATTGAAGGTAAACTCACCTAGTTTTTCTTACAAATGTTCAATATGTGCACCTTTAGTTAAACGGCACACATCCAACCTAAAGTCCAATTCTTACCGTAACAGGGGTGGCTTATCTGGATAAGTTGAAAGAATGTCTCTTTCCCCAATTAGTTGAGGGTGAACCTGTAAACTTTATTTGGCAGCAGGATGGAGCCCATCCCCATTGGAATCTCTTTCTACGAGAGTGATTGACCGTCGAAGTCCCTGACCATTGGATGGGTCGTAATGTTCGAGACGACAGAGCTCTTTTTCGCTGACCTGCACGTTCACCTGACATAACGCCATGCGATTTTTTTTTCTTTGGAGATTTTTAAAAGGTCTACGTTCTGCCGCTACCTAATGATTTGCCCGAATTGAAGATGCTATTGCTCCGGACTTGTTAACCAAAGTGTGTGAAGAATTGGACTTTAGGTTGGATGTGTGCCGTTTAACTTAAGATGCACATATTGAACATTTGTAAGAAAAACTAGGTGAGTTTACCTTCAATTTGATACATGATTTGCTGTAAATAGTCTAAATTAAACTGTTATAATATACCATTGAAACTGGGACTTATGGACACCCTGTACAATCAATACCTAATTAGGAACGTGTATTCCGGTTGGAAGAGTAACAGATAAGCAACCGGTAGGTTGCGAGTTCGAATCCAACTAAAGACTGTCGTGTAATCGGGGGCTGTGTATGTTAAATCTGTCGTGGCCTCAAATGTCCTCACGTTGGCTTGGTGTGGAAGTTTGGAGAGTGGGGCGCCATCTCAGGTTTGGCCTCGTCATCTGAAGGTGGTTGAAAATTACGTGGTATTATCTTCGGATCTATCCTTTTGTGTCTGATCCCGCACCGTCGCCAATAGTCCGTTGTGTTGCTCCAGTGCGATGGGAATTAAATTATTATCTACCTAATTAGGAACATTATTACGCATGAGTTGGCGTTGAAAATTGTTTCATATCTTGTGGAACTTATTTCTGACAAAGCTTCATGCCCAAAATAATTTTCTGAAGTACGTACTTTTTGAACGCTGAAGTATCAAAAATGTAAAATATTAACGTTGCTGTTCAAAAATTAACGAAATAAGTCAATATCATCTCAGGATTGTCTCAACAGGAATTTTAACGAACGGCGTTTTTAATCAAACGCAATTATTTGGAAAAAGGGTTCTTAAATATATATATATATATATATATATATATATATATATATATATTATTATTTTTTTTTTAAATTTGTTTTTTCATCATTTTGCATTTATGACAACATATTGGCGAGTCGGAACACGCCTATTCCGCAGGTCAAATTTGGTGCGCGGGTCCTAGTTTGTGGATCCCTGTTTTGGTAGTATTAGCAATAACCGAGTAATCTCATGAACCGTAACATATTGTCACTCAAAGAGCAAAAGGACGTATGTCCAAAATTCCATTTTTTTTTCTTTTGTTATTGCTATATGTGGCATTTCGTGATTTTCACCTGGTGGCAAAATCTCTTATGTCATCAGCTGAGCGAATTAGCTAAGAACATAACCAAAGTATATAAAAATAGAATCAAATCATAAGAAAAAAATTATTATTTTGCTCTCCTGAAAAATGTAGCTTTTAGACATACTATCTTTTCCACTTGAGTGACGATATGTCACGCTCTTCCGTACAAATAGTATTTCATAAACTTCGAAAAAGCTGCGTAAACCTTGTGAAATAGCTTTCAATATTATTCATAACTATCTTTTCTCGAGATATTTTGATGCTTCAGAGAAACCAAGTCACGCGTCTTTTACTTCAGCAGTTTCGTCGCATCGTCTAGCAGCTTTTTGAGCGTGAAGTTTCACTTACTGTCAGAAACAAAAAATTACATGAATTTTCAGAAAATAATTTTTTCTTAATTCTTTATAACATTGATAAATTATCAAATTTTGTATTCAAATAATATACTCCAGACCTGCCAGACGAATGGTTATCATTCGTAGAAACTAGTAGTCAGTTTGATTGCTTAAGCGTTTAACTTCCCCTTGCGATACGCAATTGTAGACCACATCCTCTAATCCTCTGGGAACAACATGCATCGACAGCTAGAGCACGGGGTGGTTTTACCGTCGCAGAAAGGTAGTAGTTGTCTCATACACGTCGTGTTAACAGAAATATACCAACAATTTTGTTTTTCCACATCCTTTACGCTACCGTGCTGCAAACATATCGCGTCGTTGCAAAACAACACAAGGCATCACAAATACATAGTTTCGGTTTCTAATCTTAATGCCAAACTATTAAGATTACAGCTTTTACCACCGCTACGCTTCTGCGCTATCCGCTTATTGATCTCCATTGTTCACTAATTGAGCTGCTCGTCTCATTAGCATTTCAAACAAAGTAAATATGACAGGGAGAAAATGGTTAGTATGCCACTGACATCTGATCATCTTACTTGAGTACCCATGTGATACCTAGCTATTAAACCCGATGCACACATCCTGTTTTTCAATGTGCGACAACGCAAGTGCGGTCTGAGATACATTAAATCCAATAGAGTAGTGCCCTCATATCTCCGGCGCCGCTGCGGCGACGCACGTCCAACTTGCATGCAATTTCTACCGCAGTTCCCCACGGCGCCGCACACGCTTCTCCGGTCTCAAGTACCTTGTTTTCATAAATAAATGAAATATAAATAATAATTAATAAATGGTTGTATCCAGTAACGTCTATTTTGTTTCAAAATATACTTTTTGTACTCCAAGTAAGCGAAATAAACACGTTTTCTTCGATAGAATATTAATCACAAATGGCGCGAAATGAGTAATGCTTTTACGGTTATATGTGCACAGTTGGGCTTCGGTGCCGCACGTTGAAAAATCGGATGTGTGCACCGGGCCTTATCGTCAATACTCTTAAATACGTCGTTGTGTTATTTGGGATGTGACCATCTTGCAGTCTTCCCTGCATTACTTTTAAGCAGTTTCGACTCTGTTGACCAATAGAATCGTACGAATTCTTTCATTCAATCGATGTTATTATCTAGTCACTATGTGTAAAAGCAATATTGCACTACTCGTATGTCTCATAACCAGCGTCGGCCCTAGGGCGTGCAGCAGTGTGACCGCACCGGGTGCTGCATTTTTTTTGGGTGGGGGGGCGCTGAAAACAAATGTTGTACGGGCCGTCACTGTCATAACGCACAGGACCTTGAAAGCAAGGTTAATTGGATTTACAGCCCAAGGTTGAAAATTATAACAAGCGATATCAAACACAAGACGAAATAACAACAATAAAACCACTCAAAGGGAAGGGGAAAAACAAAAGCATATCAAAAGGCGAGGTTAAAAATGAAAGGGAGGATAGATTAATCGGGTACCTCGGGATTGTGATGCCCGTCCACATTTGAAGACGTGCCACTGAGGGCGCATTTTATGAACGAACGCCCCCTCCCCTGAACATTCTTTTCACAGGTGATCCATGTGAATTGACCTCTAAAGTGAATATTTTACTATATATATATATATATATATATATATATATATATATATACACCAGGCCTCGAAATAGATTTTTTAATACAGGTGCACCTTGTGCACCAAAGTTTTTTAATTAGGTACACTGCGTGTACCTAGTGGGAAAAAATTAGGTGCACAATTATATTTTCATGTGCACAGTGCACCTGTGCACCCGGGTATTTCGAGCCCTGATATACACTACCATATAATAATGGACTGGACAGCAAGATGTGATGGTATAAGGGTAAGAATACATGCTTTAATAGGAGGATGGTCCCCTATGTGATGTAATTACACTAGCAACCCTTCTGAGTATACTTTCAACAAGGTTTTGATACACAGCTATGGGTATTTGTGACCATCGCTGCTGCAAGAATGTCGCCAGATCAGCTGTAGATACGTGCTTCCTTGGTCCGTACGCGTTGCTCTAACTCGTCCCACAAATGTTCTATGGGGTTTGGGTCGGGACTCTGAGCTGGCCAGGGAAGACGTTTTACATCTTTGTCTTGATACCACTGCTTGGCAGAGGCTGCAACATGACATGGAGCGTTGTGCATGTTTTAATAGGAGGATAGTCCCCTACGTGATGTAATTACACTAGCAACCCTTCTGAGCATACTTTCAACAAGGTTTTGATACACAGCTATGGGTATTTGTGACCATCGCTGCTGCAAGAATGTCACCAGATCAGCTGTAGATACATGCTTCCTTGGTCCGTACGCGTTGCTCTAACTCGTCCCACAAATGTTCTATGGGGTTTGGGTCGGGACTCTGAGCTGGCCAGGGAAGACGTTTTACATCTTTGTCTTGATACCACTGCTTGGCAGAGGCTGCAACATGACATGGAGCGTTGTGCATGTTTTAATAGGAGGATAGTCCCCTACGTGATGTAATTACACTAGCAACCCTTCTGAGCATACTTTCAACAAGGTTTTGATACACAGCTATGGGTATTTGTGACCATCGCTGCTGCAAGAATGTCGCCAGATCAGCTGTAGATACATGCTTCCTTGGTCCGTACGCGTTGCTCTAACTCGTCCCACAAATGTTCTATGGGGTTTGGGTCGGGACTCTGAGCTGGCCAGGGAAGACGTTTTACATCTATGTCTTGATACCACTGCTTGGCAGAGGCTGCAACATGACATGGAGCGTTGTCCTGGAAGTAACATTCGTTCATTCCATAAAATTGCCAGAGCGTAGGAAGAACCTGTTTGTTCAAATTGTTCGTGTAGGCGTCCGTGTTCAATATACCAGGAACAACATGCAAAGGTCCCAGGCCATACCTCGAAAAACACCCCGAAATAAGTAGTCGGATTTTATGGAAATCCGCTGACGTCCTGTCCATTTTTGTAGCGTAGTGTATGTTGTGTTTTCTAGATTTGCTACAATTTTTATGGTATTAATTTCATTAATATTTTGATAACTGAGCAAATTTGAATAGATGCCGGTGCATGCCCTAGAATGTAATTTCCGTGATTTTTATACTATACTGTATATATGCAATATATTGTGTTGTTCAATTTGTGATGGAAATATCTTGATACCAACGATAATCTATATACCCACGAACCATATAAAGTGTATGGAACTGAAAACAAAATCGAGGTCTAGTTTATGATATTAACAGTGAGAATAATTTTTTTCGTGTTATGTAACGGTGATTTTTTATTGTGTGTGTGTTTGGGATTATAATTTTTGCAGTTAGACGACTACTTGATCGTTAGATTATCAGATTTACCGGGTTGAAAACTCTTTGGACGCTTTTATCTCCGAATAGACTGACGTATAAATAATATGTTAAAAATCTCCATTTCTAATCGCGTTAAAATTATTTGTTATAGTGGCAAGACTTGAAAGAATGGTTAGGGATCCATTGAATTCAGTTCTAACTAATTTTGCAATCGGTAAGAATTTATTCTGAAGTGGTTTTTTTCTGAGTAGCTCAATACATATATTGAGCTAAGAACTGGGAGCTGGAGAACCTAGAGTCTAAGGTCTATCTTCTACAGAATTCAATATAGAGGGCACTAGAGTTTTGTGTATGGAATCTATTTACATTTTCTCTCTCCTAGAAGTGATACAATTTGGCATTTTACTCAAATCAATTCAGCATGTGTCAATAAAATAAAAAAATTAACGTCAAACGTCACCAGAAAGGTGATAAATGAAATTAGTTCTTAACGAGAAATATTCTTTCTTTCCGATAAGGTGGAGTTGGTAGATGCTGAAGTAGGTAAAATTCCATTTCGCTTAGTTTGGTTATATTCTTTTCATCAGTGTCAAACGAAAACTGTCAGGCAAAGTGGGCAGTAAAAACAATAGTAGGTAGTTGAATTAACGTCGCATTGGAGCAATGCAACGGGTTATTACAGAGAAGGAACTTTTATTCTGCAATCAAAATAAACATAATATTCCACTGAGCAACTTGTCCTTTCCAACCATAAGAAAAGGCGCTTGATAACATGCGTTATCGAGCTATGCAACCAACTACAGTAGAGACTTCAACCACTGTATATATAAATGCAGCAATAAATGTGGAAGTGAAAGCTCATATATGGTACGATTTACATAACAAAAACTTTCTTTCTGTAGGACCAAAACTAGAAAAGGGCCTCGGTAGAATAGTTGGGTAGAGTCACTGATTAACAGCCAAAGGGTTGTGAGTTCGAGACTCGAGCCTACCAAAGACCGTCGTGTACGAGGGGGCTAGGGCACGTTGAATCGCTCATGGCTGTAAATGTCCTCACCTTGGCATAGTGCGAAAGTTTGGAGAGTTAGAGTTGACCTCGTCATCTGACAATTTTTCAAAATAACGAGGTATTGCCTCTGATCTTTCCCTTCGGGATTAATTCTGGACCACCGCTAATAACTGCTAAAGTTCGACGCAAATTCAACTACCTGTCTTCCAAAAGTGGACAATGATTTATTAAAATTTTCTTTAGACGTCAGAATATATGTGCATTAAGTCAATCGGTTAACGATGGTTGTTTCACTTCTTTGTTTGTTAAGCTTTCTTTGTGTGTATGTGCATTTTCTTGACGTTTGTTGGCGCAGCCTGGGTAAAAATGGTCCGAAAACCTCTTGAGTTACCGGAATTTAACCTGTACCTCCTTACACGTTAGCTGTCTGCAGCGCGCATGCTGCAAACGAGCAAGTTAACGGCACTCTAGTTAACGGTGATTGCATCATTCTCTTCGTGTAGTCATGGCAACCAAGTACCATTCAGAAATGTTAGTTTGACTATGATGCTACCGTTTAATTAAAATTTAAAGTGAAACAGGGGGGTTCTCTCAGGATTTGGGACATTAGTTTAAAACTGCTGTATTTGACATTTCAACTGTAACTATAACGATTACATCATAATTGTTTATTTCGAGAGTATGCAGTTTCGTTTACTGAATATTTATATGTTGTTTATGTTTATCAAATCAATATAAATATTTATTTTGAATTTCTGGGAAAGGAAAATGAAGTATTGATTTTCAGAAATCGAAAGCCTCTTATATGTGCTAAAACATCCAACTTGAAAGCAAATCATTGGAAATTGGTTTGTACATAAACCAAATGGAAGGTTATAAATACTAAAAATTTTAAATGCACATACGTCTGACAGTATATAGAAAACAGAGTTTTTGTCAAAGGTGTTTAATTTTATGACGTATTGCATTGTAGTATCTTTGAATGCATATATTTCTCCAAATTTTTTAACAGTTATTGAGCTGATTAAAAGTATGTAAATACTGTTTTATATTTAAAGATATATTTCGTGTGAATAAATATATTTCGTGTATTATAAGATATTTTCGTGTGAATGTATTTCTCTTTTTGTATATAATAATAATCCATTCTCTTTTGAAATAGTATTTGTTACGATTCACTTTTTGTTTTACAGTTCAAGGATCTGAAAATAACTTTGATAACTCTTTTGTGAACCACTCTCCAATTACTGCAGCCCCATATAAAGTAAATATATTTATAGAATCATGATCAAACAATGGTTTTGTATTAATTTATTTTTAAATTTGTTACATAGCAAAATTTGATGGCTTTTGCAAATCATCAGTAAATATCAATTTTAAATACATTTAGTCTTTATTTGTTAAAATCCAGAAAAATTTGTCTTGATATGTAGAATTAATTTCACCCTACCATGCAAGTATATTAAATTATCCATTTTTCATTGATAAAAATTTCACAGTTTGAGTCTTTAAAGTTACTTTTAAAGCAAAAACATTTGTGAACTGGAAAGAACTAGATTTTACATGTGTTTCTAAAAAAGATTTTGAATTGGCATTCAATTTTTCTGTCAGTAATTCATATAGATGTAATGCAATGCATGGAAGTTGTTTTTCAAACCATTTTAAGTGTTGTTTAAACACATAATGTTACTATCTTCATACCTTGCTTATAAACTACATAGTTTTTAATTTCTTACAGTGCAATGGAAGCAATGGTTTTTCATCAGATCAAAGAGAACGAAGCTCGTCTTTACCCAATGGTAAACATGAGAATGGCATGTTCAAAAATGATCCTCCATATTCATCCAAAACTATCCTAACAGGTAGAAATACTGGTAATCTCTCACTATTATTGTGTGCCAATATTAAAGTATTGACATATCTTGCTGTGTAAATAGGAAAATATGGCTCAAATATAATTAAATTCTTTTTGAGTAAAAAATGTGTTTGTAAGAGATGCTGATTATGATTTACAGTATCACAGGTTGTATACTTTAATGGATCTATTGATTCTTAAATTTTTTCTTTTATATTGCTGCTCTTATTGGGATGCTGTTAAATTGCATTTAGAAATTCAGTAATACTGCCAAGTATGGCAGTAACAAGTCGGGTGACAATATCCAAAATTATTATGTCCTAGTTGTTTTGGTTAGGACGTTCTGTATTTGAATATCGTCATATTCACTTTACTTTGTTGCATTCTAGAGTTCAAGTGTTTTATTTAGGTAATTATTTTTGCTGTTTTGTACTTATAATTAAAAAATTTTATTTAGTTTTCCTAGATATCTATCCAAGAAAGAATGAAGAATTTGTTTTGTCCCAGACAAATTTTATCCTCATTTTTACATAAGATTTTACTCTTCATTTTGTATCAATGCCAATCTAGTCACATTTTTTCTTTTATTTACTTTTTACTCACTAAAGTACAGTTAACTCTGACTTGCAATTTTCCCTGCATGATTCTAACCAGTTTTTACATTTTGACCAATAAAATTCTTCTAAGAAATATTTGAACCAATAGATGTGGCTATTTGGTCATTGTAAGGCAAAAAAATACTCAGAAAATCTCTCAATTCTCAGAGGGTTACTAAAATTATAAAATCATTTGTTGCTGTACAAATTTTAATATTTTAGTACTGCATAATATTGCCATACAAAATGTCATTAAAAAGTGTCATTATATTGTGTAATAAAAAATATTGGAGGTAAAATATTCATGACTCATATTTTCAATTCTAAATTTCTTTCAGATGCACCTCCACCCCCTGGAGCTGTTCTTCTTGAGAAGAAAATAACTGTTGAAGGAGATCAGGTTCACACTGATAAATACTATGCAATTCCTGTTAAGGAAGTTACAAAAGAGAGAACCACCACCACGAAATTTGTGCCCGCACCTCAGAAATACGAAGGCATCGGGCCTACTGAAGATGGTGTACCTATTGGTCTCCGAAATGTAATTATGTACTTTATTTTATATATTTTTACCAAAATTATGTTTTGGTATTTTCTGGAGTCTTATTTTATTTTATGACCCAACAAAGAGTTTTAGTCCAGGAAGTATGGCATATACATAAAAGACAATACATGAAATAAAACATCCTACAAAAGACACTAAACAAAAATTGGAGTACAAACTCATTGTGCTTGACATGTGAAGATGAGACAAAACATCTTACACCAGACTTAAAGCATTGACAAGAATTCAAGAACATGGAAATTTATAAAAGTTATTTTACAAAAACAGAAAATATTTACCTAGAATGTATTAAATATATTAATATTGTTTTGTATAAATACCGAGTAGACAATTCGTACTCTGACATGCAAGTTGCTAAATTACATCAGCTCTTTTCAATTTTTTATCATCCACAACTCCCTAATTCAAAATGTAAATCCCATGAGCTTATTTGTATAAAAGTTGCATTTCAATAAATTGTATTTAATTAAAGTAGTGAAACCATCAAAATCTAAAAGTGTAACTAACATTCCTAACAAAAAAGGGAAACAGGAAAATAATTCTAGAATGGCAATTCTTTTTGTAGTTGTCCCATCTTACTTACTAAAATCACATTGTATTTTCCCACTCTCAGCTCAAGTTCTTTAACTTTTCAAGGTTGGCAGTTCAGTCTGTATCCACCTTAGTTTATACCAGAAGTTATATCAACCAATGTCTAATTTCATGAAGAAATGTAAAATTGTAAAAATACTATAACCACAAATAATTTACAACTTTTTCTTAATTTTCATTAAAATTTAGAGGTATCAGAGAACAGACAAATATCCATGATTCCCTTGAGAGCCACAATAAATAGTTTGAAAATCTGATGTACTTGGAGACATTATGCATTAAAAATTAGTTCTATATAACTTTCAATTTTTTGCTCAATTCTTACATTATTAATCGTTTGCCAATGTAACGCATTAGTATTTATGTACTCTAAAATTATAGACTTATTTAAGTTATGTTTTAATTGAGAGAGAGAAATGTGTTATCTCTTTATTTATATTTACTAATCTCACTTGAAATGTTTGACTCAAAACTATTTTTTCTAGTATACAGTAGTTTAATTTCTAAAAACTTTCTTTACAAGTTGAAAATAAATATTTCTGAAAAATAATCTCATTTGTCAAATTTATATTTTGTTTTTAAAGTATTTGTGCCAGAAATATTTTGTAAAATTAGTGACATAATTTTTCATCTCATCCTTTATTTTCAAATATATTTTCTTTTAGAGTGTAAAGAAAGAAAATATGCATAACTGGTACAAGACAATGTTCAAATCACTTCATAAAGCAGATTCTGCTAATGGTAATTTGCCTTCGTATACAGTATATCACCTTATGTAACTGCATATAATTATTTTATATGAACATTCCAAATCTTATTTTTTTTTATGTATGATATTGCATCATTGATATTTATGATTGTTAATGATCAAAAATGTGAGTGCGTTAAAAATTATAAATTTGGAACATTTCAGATACTCAAGAATATGTTATTGGATATAGTTCTGAACCAGAAACCACTAAAACAGGTCAGTGAAGTCTCATAATTAATATTTCAATGCTTTTTGCCAAATTTTTATGATTAACTGTATCCAAATTTTCTACTTTTCAGAGAAGATCATGAGAAAAAAATCTGCAACTCTTGATAATCGTTCTTGGCATAACAACACCTCTAAAAATACTGGAAACTTGTGAGTTTATAATCTGTTCTAAATGGATCCAAACGATCTAAAATGGTAAATTTTAAATTAGCCATCTTTAGTTGAATATCAAAACACTGATTGGGATCATGATTATGTACAGTCGATGCTCCCTTTTAAGAAACCAAAAAGGACCGAAAAGGTTAATAAACTTTTTCTGTCTCTTTTAAGACTCAATGGAATTCAAATTTGTGCTTTGATATTTAAATTAAATTTGATGAAGTTTGCAAATTTAAGTGGTTTTGTGTAACTAAAGTTAATTAGAATGAGTGTGGCCACATTATTTTTACTTCCCAATTTGTTGTTATCAATGAGAAAATCTCATTTTATTGTCTTCCCGTCATGTGACTTTGATTTAATTCATTTTTACGTACCTTTTTGCTCGTTAGGTTTTTAAATTTTCCTTTTTTTTCCTTAAAACTTTTAGGCAAGGCTATCCACCATCCGCAAAATCATCTATTGAAGTTTATAAGGTCCGACCACGCCTCATTGAAGACTATGAACCTGGTCATTCCTCTGTTACAGATGATGAGATTACTTATGTAAGTGGAACTTCATGATTATTTAGTAATAGACACTACTTTAAATTATGGGGTATTCATAACTTTTGGTTTTGGATGTTTTCTTTAGTTGTTTTTAACTGTTGATAAGTCCATTGCATGAAAACATTTCTTTTAAAAAATAAATATTTAGACATCTGTTCAATAGAATGTTTACAATTCATAAACGAAATCTGAATTTGAAGTTACTTTAGTATTTTCGTTTTAAGTGCATAACAGTAAACTTATATTTGAATCTCTTATGTTAGTTTAAGCTCCCATGAATACCACTAAAGATTGAGTACAAATAATTTCTGTCTTGGAAATATCTTAAATGTTTTATTTGCATAAATGTTCTTTAATTTTGTCTAATATCATTCTTAGATATAAAGGCCTTGAGAATGTTGCTGTCAAATTTGATACAAAATTCAATTTCTTATAAGTATCAAACTGCTTTGATAGAGCCTTATTAAAGGAAATTAAGAATTTTTTACTGTCTAAAACGAATGATAAAATAGTAATTTTTGATGTCAGCATTTTTATCTATTTGTGATTTGATCTTTAATATTTTTTATGTTTTATAAGTGGAATATTGTATTAAGGAATTAACTTTAATATTCAATTTTCGATTTTTCTTTACTAAGTATTTAAGTTTTATATTTGAAATTTTAATCTTTCAAATTGTGAAATATTTTCTTGATGAGGGTTATAGTGTATATTATGCATGTGTATAAATCTAAAACAATTAATTTTGTTATGTGTATTTATTATTAGTATATTTTGTTTCATGTAACTTTTAAATTTATGGGGCATTTTTTTTAATACAAGACATTATCCAAAATGTACTGTAATTAAAATTTTCTACTTTGTTTTATTAAAACTATCTTGGAAAGGGGTTCTGTTTCATTTTGTGATTTATGTCCTGTTTTCAAAGTTTATCATACATAGCTTTACACCAACTAGAAGTATATGAGTGAAATTATATTTTAGGGTTCAACTAGGTACCTTCCACCTCTGAAAACACCAAAACCTTCATAGTAAGTATGGTTTTTTACACTTTAAAAGGCATTACTTTTTCCAATAGTCAGCTCTTCCAAAATTGTGAATATAGTACTTTTCTTATGACCCAAATCTCTTACAGTGAGTTCAAGAATGGGTATGAGCAAGATAATAATTTTATAAGGAATTTAGAGCAGCCAGAAGCATTTCGCCCAGAAGAACAGAAAGTGTGGTACAAAGATATTCAAAGAGGCGGTGATATTCCACAATTTGGGCTTGGGAAACCTGCACCTGAGAAACCCAAAGGTTTGCATTTTTTTCTTTTTGATAATTATTTATCGAATTATTTTTATGAGATAATTATTTTGTCTACATGCAAAGATGCTATTCAGTCAGATGGTAAATACATTGATTGAATACATGCAACCATGGATTCTTTAAAGCATTTCTGATTGTTTTTACTTTATCTGAATGTAAAAAATTTTCTTAGTTATCTTACTCAAATTAATATTATGTATCATTCTATTTTTGGTCCTTATAAAATAACCAATCTTGCAATTAACCATCATCCAATAAAAAAATTGTATTCCATAAAAATGTAAATTTGACTGTAGTTTTGTTGAAAAATTGCCATTTGGAAAAAATTAAGTAAGGGATGAACTCACACTGATTGTGCCGATGATTCACACGCAATGCCTTGCAAATATGTTAAAACCAATTTTTATAAATTAAGCTTTCCCTTGTGTCTCTTCTGGGAGAAAAAATCTTCAAATCTATTTTAATACTTTATTAGAATCCCTAAAATTATTGAGGTCGCATTGGCTCAGTGGATTTGCCCATAGGACTAGGGATCCATGAATTGTAGGCAACAGACTTGATTCCTGTCATGGAGGTATTTCTCTCCAAAATGATTAAAACTTTCCTCGAGTGTATGCCTATTTACTTTACGTCTTTTGGTGCAGTTTGGCCAAATATGGCCCTTGCACCATAAAACCGAACTAACCTCAAAATTAATAGATTACAGTTAAATGCAAAAATATGTCCACTTTAAATTTTTCCTCTGGCAATTGTGGGAAGCAGCAATTTATTCGATAGTCTGTATGCAACCCGAAGTTGATTTTTGACATTTTTACCTCTTTTAGAACCTACTATAGGACCTCTGCCTCCTCCACCACTGAATTACAATGGGCCATCCATATTGCAGCAAGGTATATATGATTAAATGTCAAACTTCATATCAAATTCATCACTAGTTATAAGTTTTTAAATATGTATTTCAATAGATAATGTGGATATTTTATTTGTTTTGATAACTCTTTATCTGTGTTGTTTCTTTAAACAGCAACAAGACCACTGACTCTACCAACCAATTACAGTAACCAGAGTGATAATGGCATATGTCAAGTAAGCAATTTAGAAAACTTATTCATTTGAGGTATTAGAATTGGGAAATTATGGTATATCGATGGATCATTTGTGTTTTCGCTGTGCTGTATCATTTGGGGGTTATCGTTCTGTGTATTGATAAAAATTTCCTACAAATAAACAATATATTAAGTGACATAATTGCTCAAAAAGAAAAAACGTTACACTCTTGTTCGAGTTATATTCTACATGCCCGATAACCGGGTTTTTTTTATTCGGCCCAGGCCGAGCCATCACTACTATCAGGGACAATCGTGAACATCCATGTGTTTACAAATCGGACTTCTACCTTCTGAGGGGCAGAGACCAGTGCTACAACCACAAAACCAGTTAGGCAGCATGTTCAATTTTAACTCCCAGTATACTATAATTTAAAGAACAATGACTTATAGTTTAATATTATAATTAATCTGTATCTTAACACCAAATTCTATCCATCTCGAATGATTTGAGACTATCCTGGCATAACCCACAACATACCCGATTGAGATAAATGCAGTTTTCTTGATACCTTTTTTTATACATTTTTATTTATCCACAACATGATTTGAGATTCTAAAAATTTGTTTTTCAGTGCTCAACAGTAAGTTATTTTGTAAGTTTATAAGACTTGGACCTTGCATATTAAAAATAATAAAAGGTAATAGTAAAATTTTCGGGTTTCCGTGGGTTAGACGCCTTATTTCATTAAATTTTCTCATGTGTAAAATATTTTGCTTAATATGCTCACCAAGGGAACTGCTTTTACATCTATGCATTAAACACTTAAAACACATCAGCAGTTTTTTTTTTTTTTTTTTTAATCTAAAAACATTACAATGTGTTAAAAAAATTGCATTTTAAAATAATCAACACTGAATTGCTAAATCTGCTAGTATTTTAATTTTGAATATTTTGTTTTCTAAAATGTTTCAGAGCAGCAAATCACTGTTAGTGGAAAAGTATACTCATGATTTTTCTGTTTACATTTTTGTTATAAACAGATTGACTTGAGTATTTAAAATACTGTAATTCTATGGGCTTTTGTCTTTATTCTCAATGTTGATTCTCATAGTGCAGACACCCATAATATGTTAGACACCACTATGTTGTCAGTCATCTCAACATTAATTTAATAAATTAAGACTAAAACAATTGTTCAATTGTTTCTACAAACTAAGCATTTCTAATATTATAAAAGAAAGTGTTTGTTTCTTGCAGGCAAAGTCCTGATGAATCTATTGCACTTACAGTAATGGGATTTGCCACACTGGTAGTCAGAATTTTCTACAATTTTAGGGTTGCGGCGAATTTTAAAATTCAATAAAGAACATTTTAAAATAAATTTAAGGAAATTTAATTATTATTATTTTTTTTTTTGGAATGTCAGCAGCATAAAAGATTGGATTCTAAATTTATTTTTTCCATTTTCATTTTGCGCGGAGGAATGATTTTCCAGCAGACGATAAAAAACAAAGTTTTAACTTCAGTTATGTAGTTCATCTCCTAGACTGTTAAAGACAGAATAAAATTTTCAATGGATTTGAAATGTGCAGAAAATTTCACATTAGATCAATACCTAAATATATGATTTTCTTTAAATAAAATTTTTTAATTAAATATCTCTTACATTTTCCCAAGAGACTGTGACGTCACACCAACATTCATGTTCCAAAAATAAACAGATTAAATTTCCTGCCCTCTAACGATTTCAGTGAAAGAAAGCAAAGAAAATAAAAAACATTTTTGTTGGCATTATTTAGTTCTTTTTTGTAAAATTGGGATTGTTAAAGATGTATTGAAAATTTCAACGGATTTGAAATCTGTGGAAAATTTGACACTAGATAGATACCTTATATGTTTGATTTTCTTTTAATAAATGATTTTTCGATTAAATATTTGTATTTACGTAAGAGATTGTGACGTCATTCCGAATTCCTATTTGGTTTGCGAAGCAAACCAACACCATGATCAACTCCATTATGGCTGTTATTCAATTTGCGAAGCAAACCATAGTTCATGATATTCATAGTTTGGTTTGCAAAGCAAACCAAATTGGAATTTGCTGGGAATTCATTCCAATAGGCTACAAATTATATTTTCGCAACAGATTGTGGCATCACACCAAATTCCTATTTGGTTTGCAAAGCAAACCAACACAGTGGGGGACGCCATTATAGCTGTTATCGAATAGGTTACAAATTCGTAGTATTCACTGGGTATTCAGTACGTAGCATTCACTAGCAAGCAGTGTTCACACCTGACCACTCGAAAAGAACTGTCACGGGCAACGCTGTGGCTAGTAATCTGATAAGAATAAGTATGCTCCTTGTCTTCAAATTTTTTTAATGCAATTTTATGCTGCACTTTAATATAAATCTCATTATGAACACAACATTCCATGTTTATGTCTTGTCAAGATAAAGTGTATGTATTATAAATATTAAAATTTTGTAATATTTATTGTTTATTTTTATATTTAAAGCAACCAAATGGGCTATATGAAGTGCATATGAGGCAAGCCATCCATACAGAATTGCAACAAAGAATATCCCCATCGTAAGAGGAATTTTGAATTAAAGTTTTTCTGGACTTGAAATTTTATTGTTTTAAATTTGCTAATAATGTATTGTTCCTCTTTAGATCGAGCCAACTATCATCTCCAACTCGCTCAATATTGAAATCTCCATCACGTTCGCCAGATTTGAAAATTCCTGCTAGAGCTTTGTTCGATTTCAAAGCGGAATCAACCAAGTAAATATATCGATTAATTCATCAACATCCAAATTGTATTGTAAAATTACTTATTTTTTATGTTTTGCCCACAGTTGCTTTTTTGAGCAATGGGTGCCTTGCAGTCCAATAAAACATAAAGCAGCCTCCAAATGGGGAAGTTCAGAAAAACACACATTAGATAGAGCTGAGCAAGTAAAAAGGTGCTCAGTTTGGGATATAGTGTAGAAGTGCACCCTGGTAACACTAAGTATGCTATAGCCTTCACCTTTCTCTTTCTAGCCTTATGGATTATAAGGGGTCTTTGATCATAAAATAGTTTTGAAGAAGTTTGTTTTCATACCCTGAGATGACTAGTTTGTGAATCTGTCTTTCTGATGTTTAAAAATACCTTTGGCATTAAAGTTCTGTTTTGGAATGATGGACATAGTTTTAATCAAAAGCACATACATTCAGTAAAATATTTTTCTGTGAATTACGTTTTTTTTGCTCAATGAATTTGTGTTTTCTCTCGCATTGGAAAAATGAAATAACAAAAATGTATGAAAGGAGTAATTTTTAATTACTTTTATGAATCATTATTTAGCCACTATTAATTATTTAAATTATTACATGTTGTCGAAAGTGAATCACAGTAATTCATTTTTCAAGATTTGAGCGATCTTTAGACTAGTAAAGTGTGTGTGTTTCCACAATGACATTTATTTGTTTATGAAAGTAAGATTTCTTCTTGCGATAAACACATTTTGTGAGTTTAACATTGGTAGTAGAATTTGTTTGTCATTTTCTTAACTATATTTTTAGACTTAGTGGCATGTTTCACTTGTAGGCTTACAATATATTTATATCATAATTATTTGAAACTATTAACTCATAATGTTACAATCAAGTGTATACATTATGTGCAAACACAATTCATATAGTTAAGTTATATATTAGCTAATTATAGGCATTTAAAATTTTTTTTTATCAAAACCGCATTGTATTTTGTTTTTTATCAGATTATAGAGTTTTAGTATTTTATCTAATTCAATATATTAATTTCTTTTATTCATTTGGTGTTCAAATTTATTTCAGAGAAATTGCCTTTAAAAAAGGAGAAATGGTACTGATTTTACGTCAGCTGGATAAAAACTGGTATGAAGGGGAATATAAAGGCAGCATTGGCATATTTCCAATAACCTATGTTGAGGTAATACTATATTCTAGAGGTGTATGCATGGTGTTATTTACATAAAAGCATGTGTTTTATTTATTTCAATACAATTTCTAATCTTAGTAAAGACATGTCAAGATTTTTTATGCTGTGTGTATCTGGTTTAATGCACTCATAATCTTATAAGATTTATTTTGCTTGTTGAAAAACAGGGGATTTATACAAAATTGCTATCAGCTTTAAGTATCATGTCATTAGCTTTGGATCAAACTCTTAAATAGTATTGAAAAAATATATATATATTTATATGCCTGATTACTTTGCAGCTGAAAAATATTCTAAGAGGTTTTTCTAGTTTTCTTTCAAACAAAAATAGCAGAGAGAAATATTGTAGTAAATTTTTCAACACTGATGTCGATATTTTTTCTTTGAATTTAGATCGTCCCACCAGAACACATTTCAACTCCCTCCAAGTCAGTTGTCGAGGGTGTTGGCAAAGTTTTGTTTGATTTCACAGCTCAAACTTCTGTTGAACTGTCCCTGAGAAAGGTAATGATAAAATGTGACTTTAATGTGAATATGTATAGTTTAATTGCTTTCAGTTTTTAGTTGAAGGTTTCGTAACTTGTTTGTTGAATACTTGCCAAATTTAAAATTGTTTCGTAATAGTTGTTTTTTGAAAAAGCTGTTGACCTCGTTGGGGTCAGATTTAATAAGCCAGTCCACAAAGACCCATACACAGAAGATAAATAAGCTGTAGCGAAATAGATTGATCTCTGGCCCGGAGACCAGGTACAGCCCTCCAATTATATTTATAAGCCTCACAGACCATATGCAGGTCATTAGACAGATTTACTTGACCCACACACTTGAGATGAGAAAGGCAGTTGACCATGGGGAGTGGTCCATTTTTTTAAAAAGTTATGTTTGCTGAGGGTAAGGTTTCCATGTGCAGATATGTGTGGTAACTGCCACGAGTCATTATTTGTTTTGCCAACCCCATTTTCACTGGTATCGTTTCTGGAACAAACAATAAAAAACTCAAAAGCCAGAATCCTCACTTAAGATGCCAATTGGGCTATCACATTGTTTAAGTTTCACCTCTCCATTTATTTAATGAGTATACTAATTTGAATACCAATGAATGAACTTGTTAAAGTTACTTAAATGCCAACTCGCCAGATCTTGACTGAAAATATTCCCAAGTTATTACTCAAATCTTATTCGAAAATATGTCATGCAAGTATATAAAATGTCTAACTTAAAAATCTACAAACTTTTAATCAACCTTTTAATTATATTTGAATTTATTTACTTGATTCCTTAACTAATGCTATTTTTAATTTTTTTTTATAACAGCACACTTGTATATGAGGCTATTTAGAGCAAGGTGGCTTAACCAACCAACAAACTCAAAGGAGAAAAATGTGTTTTTCTTGCTCCCATTTTTTATATATTTTTATTTATCTACAATATAATTTTGAGATTCTGAAAATTTACTTATCAGTGATCAACAATAAATTATTTTTTAATTTTAGAAGACTCGAACTTACGCATTTCAAAAAAAGTAAGAGGTAATTGTGAAATTTTCAGAATTTTGTGGGTTAGGTTACTCTTGCTCTGATAGCCTCTTATTACATGCTGTTTTTGATGGTAAAAAATGAATTACTTATTTCAATATTGAACTAAATATTTTGTAAATTCTCTTGCTCCCTCAAATTAATATTTGAACTTGTGTATTATGAATTCTTTCTTTCCTAAAGTCCAAACTGATCATGTAAGATTGTTTTATTGTAACAATTACCATAAATGAACTTCGAGAAATTTTTTTGATGCTTATAGTAAGTGTTTTTATTATTATTGCTATAGGGTGATGCTGTAAATTTGTTAAGGAGAGTTGACGCGAATTGGTATGAAGCCCGCTTCAATGGCAAAAAGGGCATTGTTCCAGCATCCTATTTGCAAGTTCTTCAACAGCCTGAAGAAAGAAGTAAGATGCATAAAAGTAAAAGTTACTTGTATAAAAATTGCATAGCACTAGTACAATTTTAAATATTATCCTTTATTTCTATTAATTTCACAATTGGAGAGTTGCCCTAATTAGCACTGGTATGAAGCATTGTAATCATCCTATACACATGCTACAAGCATATTCATAAAAAAAGTACTTCAGTTTCCAGTATAATGAAATCAGCAATAATTTCAAGTTTTTGGTGCTTAGGTATTTTATTTAGCCTTATTAGTTCATCTCTGTCTAGAAGTAGGGCCTCAAAAAATTGTATTTAGTTTTAATACAACTGAAGTTTTTTTTTTTAAGAATTTGCTTTAGATTTATGCTATTTCAGAAAGTTTTCCTTAATTTTCTACTTTGCCACTAAACACTGATTTTTCTTCCAGGTACATTTTCTCCTAAGCCATGCATAAAATCTCCAACGTAAGTCCTGGAACTTTGCTTTCATTGTATAACTATCTATATTGTATTGTTAACATTGCCTATCCTGTTCAAATAAACAACACTTTTTTCTACAAGTCGATTGTCATTGTTCTCCAATTTTTACGTTTAAAACATTACATTTGCGGACAGAATTTTCAAAACTTTTTTTTTAACTTGTACTTTTAGGCTTAGTTCTGGATCGATGGCAAGTCCTTATAATGCAAATTCAAAACCATCATCTCCTTGCATTGTGAATGTCACTTCTCCTTCTGTAAGTCTATGGAAGATTCATTATCTGTCTTTGGAATATTGTTTTTATTTTATGAATCTTTTTTTTTCCTAATGATTTTTTTAGAATTCATTTAACTTTTTCAGTTTTTATAAATGTTTACCCTGGTTATTTGGCACTTATAATGCAGTCTAATATAATTTAAATATCCAAGTACTACCTATTATCATTATAATATATTGCATTGAGTAGAATTTATTCTAATTTTAATCGATAATATTGTGCTGTAGATAAATAAAATCTAAGTAAGTCTTCAGTAGATAAATAAGCGTTTTAAACTTATTAAGTAATTGTTTCCTCCAAATGGTGTCAAAATTTGTGAGATGTGCAACTGGATATAGTTAGTAGTACCCTGTCTTGATTTTTAAGTTTATTTCAAAATACTGTATCTAGTATATTTAAGAGTAATTACTTCGAATTTAATAAATTTGAGACAAGAAGTATAACTTCATAGTTGGTATATAAAATTAAATTAAGCATTATCTGGATTGGATCTATTCCTAATCAAATAGGACCCATGTTGAAAGCAGTTACTATGGAATTATCAAACTGTTAATACGTAATTTCTATAAATTCCCTTGTGGGTCATTTGTCTAAATAGCTCTTGTGCAGGAAAAAAACTGATGGTAGATATAGGACATCAGATCAAATCATTGTAGTCTTTTTGGAAAGTAAATAGTAAGAAGAATTTTATATCAATGAATATTGTAGGGTAAAATCTACCAAGAATATGCAAAATTCAGATGTTGATTGTTTCTAAACAAAAATGAGTACATGATAAAGCTTCAGTTTTTTTGCCATTCCCACATCTGTACAATAGACCATTAGTGGATGTGCTGGGATGCTTCGGAGTCACCCCTTCAACAAGTGATAAGTTGCCATTCACATCAAATACATTTGACTCTCAATGCATACTTTTGGGAGGGATTTTCTTATAAATATTTAATAAGTTAAAACCTGGATATCTGTGTTTCAGGTGGATAATAGAAGTAAATTTCAAACAAGAGGCAAAAAAGGTAGCAATTTGATTGAACCAGTCATGTAAGTATATCTTCATTTGCAATATAAATTATATTACATATGAGAACCTTGAGTATTCCAAAACAAATTTTACGCAGGAAGCATATGTATACTTTCTCATGGTAAACATTCCCATACTTTGGTCTGTTGTGCAACCCTTTACTATTTTATTAAATTACTAGTCTAATTATTAAATTGATTGATATATAAAGATACTGATTCTTTATAGATAACATATTTTAGTAGGTTTTCTATTGCTTTACTTTTATTCTTGGAAAAACTGGATATTTAGTTTGACATAAATTTCCAAAAATAATTTCAGAAATTATATGCACGTCATTAGTTTAATTTATAATCTGCGTATAAACCCAGCTTTTTTCATAAAAATATCCAAGTTTAATCCATTGAGCATGCAAATTGAAAGTCATTCTACTTGAGAAAAGTGAGTGTTAATTGCTGAAACAGTTTTAGAAATGTGTTTCAATTTTAGCTGTTATCTAAATTTTAAAACAAAATATTTTTCATCTTTTCAGTATGTTGAATTTTAGAGCAGAAAACAAATCGTGTTTAAGTATTAGAAGTAAATCAATATTACAAGAAAAAATAACATTGTTAGCTGAACTCCAAAGCAAAACAAATTTTTGTTTCATGTATTTCATTCAGCCTAGTTTCAACAATCGTATTTCATACGGGAATCCTTTTATTAGTATTTTGTAACTATTTACAATGATAATTTATATGCAATTAGTCCTAACTACTTTTATTATTTCACCTCAGGTATAAAGCAATATACAGCTATAATCCTCAAAATACCGATGAGCTTGAACTTTTAGAAGGAGATATAGTCTGTGTTGTTGAAATGTGTGATGATGGGTGGTATGTTGGTACTTCAGTTCGCACTGGGGTGTTTGGAATCTTTCCCGGAAATTACGTGGAGAAAGTATAGTAAGTACTTTTTTTATACTTTTTTGGTCAAAAACTAACACAAGAACAAACAATTCAACTGGAAAATTTTTGAATAGTGCTTTGATTAATTGGCAGTTTTCCAAAGGAATGTTGAGAAACTGCCACAAAACAAATCCAACAAAATGTCTAATATTTTGTTCCAAAATGAATCTAAAGGAATGGCAAACTTGACAATAAATCTTAGCCCTTGTTTTTAACCCTTCTTTGCATAATGGTGGAAATTTTCATCATAACATTGCCCAAAAATTATATAAAAGAACAAGTTCACTTTAATTTGATCGTGTCTGGATACCTTTTTAATGTCCATTGCATAAAAAAAAACATAGCTGTCAAAAATAAGCAAGTGTCACTATCAGTGAAACGAGTTTGAAGTTGTCATTCTGCTGTTTGTTGTAGTTGCAATAAACGTATGATTTCGTTTTATTATATTTGAGTTTCTATTGCTAAAAAAGTGAAAATGAGTGGAAGAAAGGTTTGTAACATGTGTTTCTGTTATTTTTAGAGCAATTTCTGAAAAAGTTTGCGTTTAATTTAAAAAATACCACATGATACCATCATATTGTTTTTTGCTAAATTTATACTATAAATATATACTAAGATTTTTTTAACCATTTTTACTTTAATCTTGAACATGAATTATATCACCTTGATTTATTTCACCAATAAAGAAAAAATCCTGCAAAGAAGGGTTAGTTGCTTATAAACATATTTCATATGTATATATATGTTAACGCTAAAGTACGGAAATCAGGAAATCTGAAGATTAACTAGGCCGATCCGTTAAAGTGCAGGAAATGGTTTCATTTCTCAAATTACCTTGGTAATCTGCAGATCACCAAGATAATCTGAACATTACCTGCATAGGCATTCTTTAAAGTAAAAATAAGATCTTTGCTCGAACAGCAACGTTTTTATATACCTAAATTAATGCTCAAGCAAACAACTCAGTAATACTAGATACTACTAATTGAAAGACATACTATACTTTTATCCCATAAAGTTATAAGTAATTTCATATAATAATCACAGTAGATGCAAATAAAATACAGTCAAACCCTGCTGTCAACCCAGGATATAGTGAATTTTCGGTTATAGTGAACTTTTTAATTAGTCCCAAGTGAACTCCTATTTAACTAATGTTATTTTAAATGCTTATAGTGAACTGAATTTTCCCATCTGCAGATTTTTTCCAGATTTTCAAAGATAATTCTAAATGCTTTTTTTCCCATGGAAAATGTGGACAAAAGAACTGTGGAATCTTTCGTAATCGCCAATAAAAAAATTGATGAACTGTACTTAAAATCGAAATGTACTCAATCCAAACTAACGAATTTTTTCCATATGGAGTAAAAATAAAAGTAGGTAAAACTACTAAATTCTTTATTTCTGATAAACATGATAAAAATTGTTTATTTGAAAATTTAATAATTTATTTTAGTAGATTGTGTTATATCCCAATGATTGTTTTCAACAAAACCACCATCAAACGCTAAGAAATTTTTATGTGTCAACAAAATTGGATATAGTGTTGACGGTTCACTCTAACGGGGTTCGACGGTATACTGACAATTGTTGAAACAAGTTATTTATTTTTTTTATATCTAAAGAATCAAGTTGATAGAGCAATCAACCAAATAGCTGATAGAATCAATCAATGAACAAAGTATAATACAAAGAATCAATTAAATGGTTTAAAAGTATCATTACAATTAAGGAAATAAAAAGGAAAGTAGAGAGACTTTTGCACTTTTAAGATTTGAAAGCTGTTAATGTGCACATTATCTAGGTAAATTGCGGGAAAACTCTTGTTTTGTAGAGGATTCCACACTTTAATGGAACAAATAAGCTTATCTGTAGATTACCTTGGTAATGTGCACAGTAATAGCTTTCGAGCTCTTTAACGGTAACATATATATATATCTTATCTGTCCTCTGTGGTGAACAGAATTGTAAAACATATTTTTTTACCTACATAATTCACACCATATGTACAGGATATGTATGCTGAATAAATTGGAAGTTTGAAATAGGTTCTGTTGTATTGCAAAAATATAATTGAAAAATCAAAATGTCCAAAAAATTTTCTGTTATAGTTCAAGAGTACATTAAAGGAGAACTAAAATTTGATGTCAATGTTAATTAAGCTATTAGATAGAGGTCAAAAAGCCTGGCCAGGTATTAAAACGTTACACTTTTAGCCAAGATAATTTTTACTTTTGTTTATCGTTAAATATTATTTTACATGCTCAGTAAAAATTTCTAATGTGCAAAGATGACTCAAAGTAACTCTAGTTCATCAATTAACTAAGATTTATCTCACCCTCATTATTGAGTACTAGGGTATTCAAGATTCCAGTATGAGTGAAGTATTGATGGTAGAAATTGACATTTTTTCAATGTAGACTTCATACTTTAGAAATACAATTAAAATTCAAGTAAAATAAAACAGAATTAATTTTAAAATTTGGATCATGTACTGGTAAAACGTAGAACAAATTAATAAAAAACCATGAATTTCCTGTAAATATAAGAACTCTTAGAAAGATAACGTTTTGAAATTACGAGAAAAAGTCATGCATAAATGTGCATATTTATAATCAGTATTAAGACTGTTCATTAACATCTTAATTGCTAAACATTTCTTTGCTAATATTCCTACAGGAAATATAAAATGTTACCAAGAAGGAATATTATGCAGTAAAAGATATTTTTGAGTACATAAAATATTAAAATTCGTACACATTTTGAAGGGTGATGCCATATTAAAATGTCTAGGACACAACAGTTAAGTAGGTGTTTATATTTCTCAAATTGTAGAAAAAATGAAAATTGCAATCATTTCTTGATTTACATAATTGAACTGTTTAAAATTGTGAATCCATTTCCCATCCTATATTTGTTGTCGTAATATATTAATATTCTATTTTTTTAAACTGTTTCAGAGTGCTTCTGTTCATCTGATTTGTGGAAGTAAATGTAGTTTCAATGTGCCTTTAGTATACATACCAAGTGGTGTTTGCTAATCAGAAAATTGTAAATACTGTATAATTTATGTTATTGGTTAAAAAAGCTGTTATAACAATTAGTTTTTTTAAGCTTCTTTATAAAATTTAAGTTATAATGAATAAACTTCACTTTGTTTTATTTATGCTGAATCTTAATTCACAATTTTAGCAATAATAAATGTTGGGACAGAAAACTTTTTCACAGAAAAGAAAATGAAGCATTAAGCTTCAAGACTAATCAACATTTTTGAATTATTGATCAATGATGTAACGAAAAGATGAATTCGTCTGAAATCTATTGAACTATAAACAGTATTTGTTTGATGTTATCAAAAAGGGGGCAGTATTTGTAAATTAACCATTCCAGTCTAACTGCTTAAGTCTTCACAAATATTTCAGGTAAATAAGTTTTATCTCGTCCAAATTCAGTAAACTCATTTTGCCAACTAGGGATTCCAATCTTGTTGGTATTGTAAGTATGTGAACTTGGCCACCACTACAAAAATTAACTTACAATACAATTTATATAAAGCAGAGCAATTATATAGAGCATACAATTTATATAAGCCTTGTCTGTTCTCTATATAAATCTACACAATTTAACCAACCACACCAAATTTGCTATTTGCTACACATTAACCCCCGCTCTATCTATCTGAGGTGTGCAGAAGAGCTAAAAAAATTTTAAATACCCATAGGAATAACATTGAGTACCAAACGATCGTGGGACGCAACTATGTTTTACCAGTATTTCCAATAAAATTGTTTCATCATTATTGCTTGTAAAAAAAAAAAAAATTCTAAAACATAAAATTCTAATGCTCATCTTTGAATTGATTTTTTTTCTTTCCACGCCATTTATGAATTTGATTGATAAAGATATATAAAATATATTTTATTTTGTATAATTCACATATTGTAATGAAATACAAAAAGCCAAAGCAAAAAACTTAATCATCGAAGCAATTATTTTGCTACTCGGTATCTGGCAATGCAAGAATTAATGTTTTATTTTTTAATTTGAATTGGAATTCTGTGTTTATGAATTTGAGTGTAAACAGTGACATGTTATGGTCAGAATTTGATCATTTCTAAATATTATAAATATGCATTCTTTTTGTAAATAAATCAGTGTCTTCATAATTTTCAAGCCTTTTTTCGAATTGCTCTATTTACGAATATATTCGGATAGTCAAAATTCAAGACGCTTGTTCATTTTTTGTTGTTTAGAATGCTACTTAATTTTAATGACTGAAATTTCATTTCTATTTATGTGTTCCAGGGTTTTGCATGTTGTAAATACATTTAGGAGTTAGATTTTAATGAATTAATTTCTTGGCAATGTAGATTTCGACAACATATTTGACCAACTGTGTTTGAATCCATAATTGTTTCATGAAAATATAAACATATTACTTAAAAAGGTTTTGCAGCTCATTTTAAAATGACTACTATAAAGTTAAAATCAAATCATTTAAAAATATATTACATTTGTTGAAAAAAATGTTTCTAAATTTTGAGATTTTTATTACAAGTCAAGAAGCTATCATTCTAAATAGGTACGTGGCTTCCATTTCAAAACCAAATCTCTGAATTGAAATAAGTGTCATAAGGATTCGATTTAAATCTAAATGCCATGAATGAAATTTTAACAAATGTAAACTAAAGCAAATTTTAAATAAGACTTTGCTTATCTTGGAATAATATTAGTTAGGAAATATTTGAACAAGGACTTATGAAAAATTGAAATTTTTTTTTGTCTTTGTGATGCAAGGTTACTGTTCTTATACAACTTAAATACCTGTGAAACATTCATTGAAAGAAGTGTTTTTCCTTTCTTAAAAACGCAGTAAATTTGCCTCATTTTTGAAAATTGAGTTTGCTTTATCCGCTGATATTTATTTTTAAAACCTGTTATTCCACCTACCACTAATTAGAATTCAAAAACATCACATTCTTGGTGCCACAAGTCCAAAAAATATTGATAGGACACATGAGTGCAAAACTATATTCCTGAAGTTCGTCATTTCTACAGGAAATGAACTTACTGGGTATTCATATTCTCTCCATCACTCAAAATAAAGTTCTGTAGCAGTCATCATAGTATAGTTTTTTAAAAATTACGTTGAGGAATGGGTTGTATTGACCATTTCCCTTCGTGCAGCCCAGTATAAACTAGCCTATGAAATATAGTTGTCAAGAGGTAGAACATTAAAATTTAAGTTGGACATAGAACAAACTGTCAAGTGGCTAAAATTCATAGTCTCTCCAGTGGAAGAGGGCAGTCAGGAATGTTTTATACATCAATTCGGTGGAGATGTCCTTGGAGATAGTCATGTCCGTTTAAAATTCTGAAGTTGGCCGTAAAGATTCGTCTGGGGAGATCCATTGGGACCGGATTACATAATAGTAGTTTATCTTACAGCAAGAGGATGGTGAATGTGAAATGGATGTATCGTATTTACATCCGAAGTAAATTGTAAACGTCACGACGATGTTAAAATTATTTTCTGTGTCTTCAAAGGATGCTTGCATTTTTCTACGAAATCAAATTACTTAGTCTGATCACTTTTCAATCAACATTTAACCAAGTCAACCCTAGCAGTGCCATGTACACCAGTGTAACCCAACTTCACCATTAAGTACTTTTTAAAAAAACTAAGTTACACTGTATTTCACATATCTTCACTAATTGGTGACTGGTACACACTGATTGTCTGTTGGAGAAAAGCGAATTTTAAATAAGACTCCTGAATTTGGAACTAAAAAAAAAGCGTCCAAGTGTCTGAAGCCCTGTGACAACAGACAATACTCTGATTCCTATCAGGTGTTTGTTGTCACTCAGCCTTCTCTTTAGTGTCATACTCGGGTGTTAAAGGCAACTTGGGATAGTCAAATAGTCGTTGTCATTCATTGCATGGCTATGCATTCGGGAGTGCACCCATGATCTTAAAATATCTTAGTCTCATGCAATCAACAAGTGATAGCATAATTTGAATTCTGGAGGGGAGTATTGTGATGAATTTAACCACCACTACAAAATTAACTTTAAAATATAATAGTACATACTCTAACTTCACTGTGAAGTATTTTATGGTAGACAAAATTGCACTGTATTTCACATAACTTGCTTAGGTATATACTAGGAAACCTCAAGGGTGCAGAAAATGTTTCAGGGCCAATATTTCCACAGAACACAATTTGTCTTGTCCGAAATTTCCCCGAAAACGTCCCCGTATTTTCATTCCAGTTTAAGCGACTGTTAGACTACAATGTTGATGATTAAGAACTCTTCTTAAGACTATTACTTGCAAATTTAAAAAAATAATATTTATTCCAATAAAAAAATTTTTTTACATTGATGAATTATATTAGTTGTTACCAAGAAATAGCAGTCTTCCTGTCTCTGTGAAAGTTGTCAATCACCTTTGACGTCATATACACCTCGAGACGAGATGCTGAAGAAAACCGCGCGAAATGGTATCTTCCACCATGGAAATACCTGTCCAAGGATTCTTTCAATAGTCGCTAGCCAAAATATTTGTTTGCCGCTGATGACAATTGAATTTGTAGAGGGTTTTTTTTATATATAAACTTGGGCAAATAACTTCCCCACAGCTGCCTGAATTTCCCTCGAACCTCAGTCGCGCGTTCGGACATATTCCGCACCCCTGGGAAAGCCTAACATTTTCTCTGGATTTTTGTTAACAGCCCATTGTCAGAATGCTGTCTTTAATGTCTCCTCTTAACAATGAGGATTAAAATGTACTCGTGTTCCATTTCAAGGAACCAGGAAATCAAGAAATTGTCTGTTAAGATTCAAGCATAGCTTGGAACAAACAAAAAACAGG
Organism: Metellina segmentata; assembly: GCA_947359465.1. Classification (NCBI taxonomy): domain Eukaryota; kingdom Metazoa; phylum Arthropoda; class Arachnida; order Araneae; family Tetragnathidae; genus Metellina; species Metellina segmentata. The sequence goes on from OX375875.1 coordinate 32,365,649, forward strand.
GCAAATTGGATGAATATCTTTATTTGAAGCTTTTAACTTTATACAGAAATCTGCAATCGATCGGAGAAAAAAAAAAATTTACATGTAAATGATAAAATTGAACTGGCCAGTATTCAAGAAATTAAAGATGTTGCAGAGTACAACAATCTTCTACATACTTTTGTATTAAAATTAAGACTTAAACCTCTTTAAATTCAAAGTTTTTTTTAAAATTAGTTGCTGTTTCTCACATTTAAAATATGATTAACCTTGTTATCCAGATATTTTATTTTGATTTTCAATTTATAAATAAAATTTCATTATTCAAAACAATAAATAAGGATTTGTTAGCATCAAGAAATGAGCACATTTCTTTCAATCTCTATGCACATAAAACTTATTTGAAAAATTAATAGGACCTACAGAGGCATTGTGTGTTAAATGATAAAAACTAGTTCAATAAAATATTCTTCAGTCTCGAAACAATTTCTTCCATAGTAATGGAATCTATTTTTACTCAATCGTCTATTTGGAGTGAAATTTAAATACAAATACTGGCCCAAAACAAAGTACTCAAAAAATATAAGGTCTTATCTTCAATGTTATTTTTTACAACACACATTGCCTGTGTAGAACTTGAGCAAAAACACTTTTTACTAGAATCATACACTACCCTTCTCAAATTTTCTTATGAAATAAACTTCGAACAAAAATACAGACAACACAGTTCATAACAGATATCACGAGAATCCTGCAGCAGTAATTGTTATAGATTTTCAACAAGATAATATATAAAAGTATACTAACACTTTTAAAAGTTAGCAATGGAAAATAAGTCAGCCTAATTACCTCATGTAGTATGTCATAGAAACGAAAAATTGCTAGATTTATAACAATCAGAACTACATTGATACAAAATGTATCATCTTTCTACATGTATCTTCCTAGAAAGAAACAGTTTCTTGCATCTTGTTGTTTCACATTTAAAGGTTAAGTCTTTAAATCCAAACAACTTTTTTTGATTGCATATGAAACTACAAATGTACAGGACTACTAAGCAATTGTTAAATTAAAACTATATGAAAGTATTGCACTAGTGAGGCAATTATTTTGAGAGCAATTACTGATATGCAAATAAACACAATCGCTTTTTAAATTGGTCTTGTAAAGAGAGAAGGCAAGGATTTTACAGATTATAGAAACTTTAAACAGTACTATATTACAACAAACAATTGTGCTACAGTAGTTGAAGTCATCACATATTTTATTTTCACCTTATAAGTTCTGATATATATGTATTATATATATATATGTATGTATAGTATAAACACATGTTGCCACAAAGATTTAATTGTGCACGATTTTATATTGAATAGGAAAGCAAGTAAACGCAATCCTGTTTTTTAATAAATGAAAAACCCTACCAATTTAGTTCAGAAAACCTAATATTTTATGAATCGCAGGCCCAATTGTAATATATATATATATTAATATAAAATTCAGAATATTGAAAACAAGTTTGTCCCATATATCTCTCTCATTTTCCCAACCCATATCAACACTTAACTAATGTGCCTTGCAGTTTTGTAACAAGTGCACAAACAGAAGATATTTTCTGTACTTCATATCATATACAATGAATTTTTCAGCTGTATATCTCCAAAAGACACGATTATATTTTATATAAATTACCTTTACTAAAATAATGGATAACTAATGATACCTCAAATCAATACTGCCATAAATTATTTACAAAACATTTGATTCAAATTAAATATTGCACTGATTTACAAAGTACTTAACCAACATTTTTTTATTTTGTAGATAATTACACAAGACACTTCATAATTTTTATTATCATATTACTTTTAAAAAAAATAATAATAATTAATTATACCTTGCCTTACAAAAATGTGAACAGATATGTATAATTTAGACTTAATATTTGATTTATTAAGATTAAACCTCAAAACATAAATATCAACGATTTAAAAAACAAAGTATTTGATATATTTCTTTTTAACTACAGTTCGTTAATCCTGACAAGGGCAGTACTGATTTGTCATTGGTCTTTGAAAAGAAGCAAATGTAAAAATTATAGAATGAATTCCCCATTTTAGAAAATAGTATGTAAACAATTTTTTAAGTCAGGTTTTTATTTATCATCAGATGCAAGAGCAGTAAGACGCACAATTTAAAATAATACACCAAACTACATTGAAATTTGAGCAGTTTTCAGTTCTACAGATAGAAGGTATATTCATACATACCATGTAGATTTATCCTTATCGTTTAAGTGAGGACAAACGTCTTAGCATGCGCCACTTTTGTAGAACACAGAAAACATCAAAGAGGATTTTTACCATTTTCGATATGAGGAAATGACATGTGCAGAACTTGTATAGTGTACATATAAGGTGATGTGGACAGGCAAGCTTAATGCTAACAGATAGCTAACATGTGCACAACCCAAAACAGAAATTAAGAACATTTTGTCCTTTTTAGATCTTGGACAGACACACAGATACTCACATGCATCATATTCCTTGGATGTACTGTTTACTCTCGCACTCTATTCAACAAATCACGTAAGAACCTTTTATACCATATAAACTTCATCAATAGTTTTATATATATATATATACATATATATATAACATACTAAACTATAATACCTCATAAAAAATAGTAAGTAAATAACTAAGATTTAGAAGGAAGAACTAACGGTAAAAGGAATTGAAAATATAAACCGAGTGGTAATGCTCTATTGAATACAATTCTTTCTCAAAATGAGCATAACACGAAGGGGAGGGGTAAAAGATATAATAGTATACTAAGAATATGCATCACCTCATGACGCATCTATCAAACGACTGAGATACACAATATAACTGACGGTTAATCGGACAATGCAAATTTAGTGGCACACTTTAAGGCACTCAAGGTTAATGTCTTATACTGCCAAATCAAGCCAACCTGTCCACGTGCTAAGATTTTAGAGAACAATCAACAATATGTAACACAATTGAGTTTTATACATGCTGACATGCAGTTGAGGCATATACATGTTGATAGTGCGATAAAATCTGGAACTTAGAGCTTTTATGGGGCACAAGAGTCGTATAGTTCACATTACATCTGACTGGCCCAGATAACTTAAGACCTAACTAAATATTCAACTTTCCAAACATAGATAACAGGAACAAAATTGAACACAACAAAGGCAAAGCAACAAGTCACTACAAATTCCTTATATTCTTCTAGCCTCAAACTTGTACCTTTAACTTCAACCTTCAGCATACAATTGGCAAACAGAAAATTGAAAAATCTGAATTAAAATGCCTTGGAGTATATCATGGGACTAATGAGTTCGAATGGGCATTGTCAGATAGAAATGTCAAGAGTTGCTTAGAAGCTTATGAAAACTGATATGGTTTGCGGCACTCTTACGCAGTACCCTACCATAAACCTTCAAAGTTTATTTTTTAAAGTTTTATTATAATCACAAAAACAATCGGGTGCAGTTGCTGACCACATTAGAATGGCTTCAATGGAATTTGCAAGGATTTTAATGACTAAAAACTGTGCTATGTATTTCAAAACTCTAGTAATTGAAACAGCAGGGGAAACATATGTACAAGAATGCATCCCAATAATTTGAAGACATGGCAAGATAGCTATATTTATTTAGGAAAAGGTTTATATTTCTGAAGTTAGTAACTTGAGGAGAAAATACAATAGAGAAAGAAGCACAGAGCAACATTTCAAATGGGCAAGATACACCCAAAAAATCCACAAAAATTTTTGCTATAAATGTTGCAGTGCAAAAATAACATTTAGTTATATGTTTTATTTATGCATCAAACACACATATATATCTCCATTTCCATTTCTAACTAAAAATAAGTCTCTAGATATTTCAGTATTTCTTACATTGCATAGAACATGTTCAACCCTATTAGAAGTCAAAACATTTAATGATTATTAATAAATGAATGATTCAAAACAGATGAGCTGCTATTCATCTGCAATTTTTTTTACACAAAAATAAAACATTGGAACTGCTTGCAAAACAGTTGTTTTCTGTATCGGTGCTGAACTTTACAATCATACGAAAGCACATTAAATTAGAATTTTAATCATATACTCATCAAATATAAAAGCTAAGATATAGAGCACCAATGAAAACACAATCATGATTCATATTTAATGAAATCTTAGCAATAATTTCCTAGAGCATTTAGGTTTTAGATATGCACTTTGCTAAATTAGATAAGTTAAAACATTTGCACGTTTTTTTTTCTCAATAAACATCTTATAAACATATGTACATAATTCAGCACAATAGTACCTGAAATAACATAATGTGGAGATCATTTTCATGTTTGAACTCAAAAGGATAGCCTCAATTTTAGACAGCATCGGGAACATATACAAGGAACCAGTAACAAAATTTATTCCACACAAAAATGTCTATTGCTGTTCTGTCTTTGTTGTACTAAGGCACTCAAATTTAAAGTGCCTAGCAAACAAGAGGTTCGTATTTTTTCTTTTGATATAAAGAAAAGGAGGATTACTGTACAACACACAAAATGAAATAATATTCACATCAGCACATTAAATCATATTTGAAGAAAAACACATTTCACAAGTTCTATTTCTAAACTACAAACAGGTTCATCTAAACAAGCAAGTTAGGCAAAAATGTTTCCTTCAAAAAATGTAGAAATAAATATTAACTACTGCCATTATGCTTGCATATAAGATAACTTGGGTACTTTATTCATGATCAACAAAACTAACAAACATATGAGCAATTTATATACTGCTACTTAAAAAAACGATTATATTTTCAGACAAAATCTAAAGAATTTGGATAGAAAACAGTAGATTAAGTTTACAAAAGTACAACTATGCATGAATTCAAAAAAACCTATGCAGAGTAAAATGGACAAAGTACAAATAGTTATCCCATCTGCAAGCATTGGTCGTGTTTTCTTAGCAGTGAGAATGGATAACTTAAATAGCTTACATTTATGTTAACAGATACTGGACGATCACATAAAAGTATACACCTTGAGGTCAACAACGCTACCTCCTTAAGTTACAGGAATGGCACAGTGAGTATACCAATGAGGCTACTGACTAGATTGCGATATGCAAACGCATGTACCATATCCCAATAAACTGCCTCTGATAATGATAGTTATGAAAATAGGTTTTCTTAACAGAAAACACTTCTGCTTTACAAATATAATGCAGTGATTGAAATAATACTTTTAAAGAAATTCTGTATTCAGAAACATAAACATTCACAGGGTTTAAAAACCTTTTGAGAGGTTGTGTATTTTTAATCTCAGTTCTGGAAGGGAAACTAATCTATTTCAATTTAAGGTAAATTCAATATATTTGATTTCACCTTTAACTTTTACTTCAATGACAACAAAAATATAATTTTTTCAATCCATTTTGTTTCATAACATAAGTTTTAGTGTAGACAAAAAAAAAATACAGAAAATAAAAACAGAAGGTAAAAATCCATATTATAGAACCTACATAAAATTCATACATAATTTTTTTATAACTATAAATAATTAAACTTCAAAAACATTAACATGAACTTTTGAGTTTCCTTTTTCAGTTTTACCTTTGTGTTCAATACATGTTACTTACAAAAAGTAAAAAAATAAGTAATGCATCTTTCATGCATAAAATTCATCAACTTTAGACTGAAAAAGAAATTATTCTGGTAGAATTGTAAGCACTCTTTAACAGGCAGAGGCAGATTTATGGTAGCCCTAAAAATACATTTTTCTGGTCTCACTGAACTGTAACACCAAAATCTAGAATACTTTTGAGAATCAAACTAACAAGTTAATAAGGCCCAAGCCAAGGTTAACAATCTGTACAATATTACGTGTCATACGGATTCAAAAATAATCAAAACCTTGCTCCATAATCAGGATTGATATATGCCCCAAGAGAATGTTTTGGCATTATTCGTGCATGAAAACTCAAATCGTAAACAATCCATGATTGAAGATATCTGACATGCAGACATAATAGCAAGTCAGCTGAAACATGCACATATGGCAGGGAAGTCTTAGATATGCATGTAATCAATATTCAAGTTTCTCTCTCAAATCATATCCATAGAAGCCAATATTAGCAAAAATACAAAACAGGACTGCATCAAAAATGAAAAATTGTTTAATAAAAAACTTTAATGGGTAGAATTGAGATTAAAAAAAATTATTTTCAAAATTGAGCATAACATGGGTGATATTTTTCTTATATACATTTTATCATCAAATCGGTATTTTTAATTTGCAGAAAAAAGGTGTTTTGGCCTCAGCATTGAACTTTGGAAGATGAAGAGATATTGATCCAAAAATTATGAACTCTAAAAATAAATACTTGTATCATGTTTTGAAACAATGAAAATACTATTTGCAAAACTTTAATTCCTTTAACCTACATAGTGTTGTGCCACATTTTAAGTACCTTGTTATAAATTCGATAATGCATTTCGGATAGCTAAAATCTGATTATTTAATAATTAGTATCTCATCAATTCAGAGTAGGTAAAATATGTTCCAAACATTTTTCATTGCAGATAAATAAAATATTTTAATAAAATAAACAAAAAAGTAGTTATAATAGAATGCATATCATTGTACATTTTTAATCTCACTAAAAAAGTTTGAAAATGTCGCACATTCAAATCTAAGGAGTTACCAAAATTCTAAAGGGCTTTTATGAATGTTGAAAGACAAACTTGGATTTCATTTTCATTGTGTCACTCCAAACCATTGCAAATGACATAGCTTTAAAAGTGTATAAAAAAGAGCAATAACTATATAAAGCCATGCTGTGGGGGCATTGGAGCAATGCCTGGTGAGGAGATGAGGTGACAAACTCTACCACAAGGTAACATGTGGTTAAAACGTTACAAGAACTGTAAAATAGTGGATTTACAAAAAAAAATCAATGAAGCAGGGAAAGAAAATCAGAAACAACATACCATAATATATACAACACATACAAAAATTACCTAAAATATGTAAAATGAGATTTTTATTCTGTAAAACCATCGGTAACACCAATTCGCTCAACTATATAACACAAAAACAAATTCATTAATTAGGCAGCTACAGCACGACCCTTTTAACATGATTAAAACTGTCAAATTTAATAACAAAAATATATAAAAGTAACAAAAACTGGCACTTAAGAAAACTGGATGTTTGTACACCGAGGCACCTCAACAACTCACCAGGGGGGCCCAGAACTTTTATAGTGTATAAGACATCCGAAGCGGAGAACGGGGTAATTTGAAGAGTTCATGGGGACAGGCCACGTGACAGGGTCCCACAGTGTTTTAAATGGCGCTCTGAGTAAGGTGTGCGCCTCCTGCAAAACTGCAAATGTGACGTCCGTCCCCGAACGCTATCGAGCCCTCGGCACAAGTAAGGTTTTGCTAGGGCTCGAAGGCATAATAACGGCATTTCTCATGAACTGTTGACACCATGAGGCAAGCCACCACGGGCGTCATCACTGGAACCCTGAGGAGTTGGGGGCCCGTCTTTACGTGGTGGCATTCTTTCGTTGATCTTGTCAAGACCCTTTGCTTCTTCAAAGCTAGTTATCTTATGATTGGGAGAGAATCCTGCAAGAGCTTCAGGGAAAGAAAAACATTAGGAACTCACTCAACTTGGATATCATTTCAAACAAGCTTACTTACTCAAAATAAAAACCAAGCAGCTTAATTTTTTTTTAAATAAAATTCCAATTTTTGTATATAATGTATTGATTCTGTTAATTTTATTTGTGAAAATTACAAACTGTGTAAGCATACTTACTCAAAATAAAAACCACACAACTTAATTTAAAAAAAAAAAAAATTACTGTGTAAGCTTACTTACTCAAAATAAAGACTACACAACTTAATATTTTCTAAATAAAATTTTCAATTTTTATAAACAATGTATTGATTTCAGTAATTTTATTTGTAAAACTTACTCAAAATAAAGATCACACAACTTAATTTTAAATAAATAATTTCATTTTTTTGTAAAAAAAAACAATGTATTGATTTTATTAATTTTATTTATGAAACTTACTTACTGTGTAAGCTTACTTACTCAAAATAAAGACCACACAACTTAATTTCACAAAATAGAAATTTCATTTTTTGTAAACAATGTATTGATTTCAATAATTTTATTTTGAAACCAAACTGTCAGTCAATTATGGATTAGAATCGATAACTGAACCTTTTTACTAACTTTATATAACTGGACATTTTAATGGATATTTTTTACAATTAGAATTCTCTTCCCCTCAACTCATAATTGTTAACATCTTTTCAAAATTTTGGAATTTGCTTAACTTCAAGACATGAAGACTAGGTTAAAAAATGCAAACACAAAGTGCAGATGGTTGTTTGAGTTTTATGGCACAAGGCCATATATGGGGAAGCTGCACTAAACAACCCCAAGTTAATGGATATACACATAAGAAACATTTTCTGACAAAGAAATAGAAATACACCCCGAGAGGAATTGAACCTGCATTGCCTACAACTCACAGGTTGCTAGTGTAGAGGAGAAACCCACTGAGCCAACTCTCACACTGTGTAGCTTTGGAGTGAGTCATATTCAACTTTGAGAATTAGTTCGACTACAATTTAAACTGTCTAAAAATATAAAAAGGTGAGTCAGGTAGTTAACTAACCTCAAGTACTTGACTTATCTCATGTAAGGGACATAACTGTCAAAATTTAAAAATTAAAGTTACAGAACGTAACTGCAGAAACACAACATTCAGTCTTGTAATACTTCTCTGGTTGTGAAGCTTACAGAAAAAAGAAATTAAGAGTTTTTAAATCAAACAAATTGAAACTGAAATTAAAAGTTCATTCACTTAAGGTCTCCAAACACGTTACAAATGTCACTTTTGGCCAAAAATTACAAAAAAATGTTTGGTCTTATTGAGATTTATTTGACTTTCCAAAATATATTTAATTTTTCTCTGAGTTAATTTTTATTGCAGAGATATTTTAATCAAGACTGAAAACCGGAAGTAGGTATGGAAAACACCGGAAGTGGCCGTTAGAAGACCAAAAGCCAGTCAAAATTTAAATTTAAAACACACGGTTTTTTGCAAATATAATTTTAGAAAGGTTTCTCTTAAATGTTTAAATGGTTTCTCGTTTGGAAATATCGTGAACATTTTTAGAGAAACGAAGAACAAAATTGTTTACACAAACAGTAAAAGCAAGAGAGAGAGCAAATGATACACTCCAAATATTTTTTTACTCTAAATTAATTTTTATATGCATTATTTTCTCACTTCAAATGTAATGACACAAAACGGTTATTGATGGATTCTAATAAAGCTTTGAGAGCTTGTTCTTTATAATGTTGTCTAGGGAAAGAACTAGATTAACTATGCTGAGTTGAAAAGTTTTTAAATTATGGCCATTTATTTAAGAAATAGGACTGTAAAAACTATCAAAAATCTTGTATTTATTTCTTGATCGCTTGTAAAAATTTTTGTTTACTTAAATATCCTTTTGATTCTAGTTCATTCCCTAGAAAAGTGCATGTAGTTTATTTTGGTAGCATGCTTTTTCAAATTGGTTGAATAGATTTTCATATAGCACAGTTCAAGTCTGACAAATGTCTTTAAAATTTCATACCATAATTATCATTTTTACAAAATTATTAATATATATTTTAAATATTTATAGCCCAAAGCTATTGTTTAATAACATTAAACATAAAAAATATCATTAAAATGTTTCTATGCCACATTTAAAAAAAAGGGGGTGGGGTCTGGAATGTGTGTGTTTGGATACCTTAACTGAATTATATAACCAACTTAAATAGTTATGGTGGAGTGGTAGCATCTATTACATTAGTCGCCAAACAAGATGGCCACCATATAGCAAATTCCACACTGTGAATCTTTGCATACATTATGTAAATAGGAATAATATGGAATAATAAAATAGGATAAAAGGAAACACCTTTTAATACAATGCAACAAATTTTAATTGCAAATATTTTTCTGTGTTGTATTTTCTCTGAGTTATTTTGCGTTGTTTCCTAAAATAGATCCAAGTTAAACTCAATTTTTTTTAAATCGGAAAGATGTAAAAAATGAAGATAAAAAACGCAGTTTAGAGAAACGTCCGGATTTTTAGCAATTCCGGATTTGGGATTTTATGCTCTATATGGAATTAAAAATGAGGATAAAATTTCTGGACATTTTGCTAACCAGGCGTTTTTTTCCCTCAATTTTTTACATTTTTCTGACAATTTTTAAAAATTAAGGAGTTGAACATGGATTTAATTGATGACACAATGCAAAAAAAGTACATGTTTAGAGTAAATACCACACAAAAAATTAGAAGATTTGCAACTAAAATTTGTTCCATAGTATCAATAAAATTTGTTTTTGTTTTTTACAAATTAATAGTATTTATAAATCTCCTATTTTACTATTTCAAACGCAAAACTCGCTAGGGGTAAACCCTTTTAAAGCAAAATAAAAGTGCAACTTACTTGAAAGAAACAACAAAGAAATTCGAGAGCAACAGACGGAACAACCAGACACAACTAATGCAAAAAATTAAAGAAAAAAATGGCAGCAATACGAAGGGTTGCCTTAAAACTGGATGAAAGCATGCAAACTCGCGAAAACTGGAAGGTTGCCACATTTGGCTATAAATCGCCGTAAGTTGTAATGTATCAGATACTACATACCACCCAATAGTAACATTAAGTGGTTAGTCAATATAATCAGCTATAAAAAAGCATGGTATGTGTTAAAAAATGTGACTAATACTGTTTCTGAAATCACTAGTTCAATTGCTTGCATTAATTAAACACCTGATACAATCACATGCAAAACTTTCATCAAGAAACAAGTTTTCTTGTTGAAGATTGAAACAATGATTAAAATCCATATACCTCTGAATGCATTTCAAAATAAAGGATAACAAGAAAATGCTTATATATGCACTTACCATTTTTAATAGAGGTTTTCCCACCCTGAAGAGTTCCAATAGGCAACTGACCAGTTGGTGTGAGGCCCTTGAGCTGTAAAACACTCTCACTTTCCTCTCTATAAATAGAAAAAATAATTAAATTAAGTAAAATCATAATTTATATAAAAATGCTGATGAGTTCTATACAGCAAAACAACAGAGTAGAAAAAATTATTTGTGAATGTTATTTTAACACATTCTGAATACAAACACTTATCTAATCCAAGAAACTCGTAAAATTTAACAAAAAAATTCAAAAGTCAGAAAGTTATTGAATTTAGCTTAAGAGATAAAACAATTTCTTGCAGTTTCCAAAAACTTCTTAATAAGTGAGACAGATTCACTTCGACTTACAAAAGGGGTCACAAAAAAACATGAAAGTTAGTATAATCACTTATTACATGGTTGAATGGTTTAAATTGGCCATGTGATGATTCTCTTTATACCTTAATTTTCACAACATGTATTCATGTTATTTTCTAAATGTAATATAGTATAAAGGATTTTTAAAAGATGCATTATTATTTCAACTATTAATATTGTTTGCAATCTTTACATGGTATTATTGGTAAGCGAAATTACAAATGTTAGAATATCAGATGTTTATTTCTGATTCGAGTTACAAAATTAGGCTTCTAAATATCGTAACTGTAATTAGATATCTGGAGAATAATTACAGAATAAAGATAGAGCTGTTAGCATAGACCAATGTCATAACTGAATAATCTCAGGCATAAATTATATTAAATTGTATGTTCATTAGAACAGAAAACAGAATCTTTTAACTGAGGAAATCCAATTTATGTTCCTGTGAAAGAAGGCATCTCAAATAAAATAGGTAATGAGAAGAATTATTTCTAAGATACAGTTAATTAGTCCTTGTTATGACCTTCAACTATAAATCAGAAACTCTGTGTCTAGTACAAAAAAGACTTTCTTGTTCACATTTTAAAAACTGGTAGTATTAAAGAATAATTTTCTTCAAGATATAAATTCACCAAATGTTATATAAAAAAAAAACTTACCTCAACACTGAGAATACACGAGCCATCTTTCCTATGGCTCTAATTTTATTACGAATAACTTCTTTTCTAACAGAGGCTGAGGCAGCAGCTAAAAAGGCATAAGAAAAATATTAACACATAATCTTATAGTTGTTGACCTAATTTTATGATATCTTAAGTAAAAGCTACAATTGAAGTAAATTTCCTTACTTTAATTTTTTATACAAAAATTTAGTAGCTAAGCAGCTTTATAAATTTAGCAATTGCCTAGCTTATGCTAAAGGGGAGGGTAACTAAATTTAGCATTTAATTTTCCCCCATAGGATAATTTAGCAGCTTTCTAATTTTAATAATGCACAAATCCAAACATCAATATACTAAACTAGACAATCAGTATTTAAACATAAAATTCACATCAATAAATAATATTATGATAAATAATACACTACATCAACACTGTTTCTATGCTTCCATACAATAAATGCAATTTGTAAAACACCACATTCACAAACGATTAACAAAATATTCTAATCTAATAAGGTTGTCATCTTTAGACAGAGTTTTGCAAATATATGATTAGCAAACTCATCAAAATTGCAGTACATAATTTTAAAATACAACATTTAAATAATAAAAACGAAACCTTTAAAAAGACAAAAATTTGTCCTAAGCTATTACTTAAAGTTTAATTTAAAAATGACAACCTCAATGAAAAACACCAACAATCCTTTTTAAACACCTATAAAAACATTTATACATAAGAACAACCTATGATTTTTGAATGCAAAAACAAACTACACCAAGAAGCAGTCATTAAAGCTATGTTTAAAAAATAATAAAGCAACAAAAAGCTATCATGCAATGCCAAAAGTTTGGATAAAAATTATAAAATTCAATATGGATGAAAATCAGAATGTGTTGAACAAAATTATTCTGCAAAATATTTAAGGTACGGAAAATCCATCAAGAAATTTTATTATTTGGATGTGAATGATGAACTCTGCAACTGATTAACTAAAATTTCAAGATTCATTAATCATCAAAAATCATTTCATTCCATGCAAAAAATTATTTATTTACGTTTTTCCGTAACTTTACACAAGAGTATAATATTTTATTAACTCTGCATCGATTTCTAAAAGATTTAAAAAAATCCAAAATTAATTATTATATTCAGTTATTGGTGTATTGAAAACGTATTTAGAAATGTAGTTTTATATTAGAAAGATTATTTTGAGTAGTACTAATAGTGTCTTGAGCAAAGAGAATCTCCTATATTAAGAAATATAATTTTCTACAATTACTGTTAATTAAACTACTGATTATTCAAGGTAGCTGTTTATATTGGATAAATCTTTGAGAACAAATTAAGTAAATAGTCAAGGGTTCATAGCTTTTATGAAAACAGCATTTTAACTTTCAAGGGAAATGGTATTGGTAATTTTAGTTAACGTCGTACTAGAGCAACACAAGGTTAACCCTCAAGGGAGCACAGGCACATATCCATATTACCTTCCATCTTTTCTGAGCGACTTTTAGCCAGCTATTAACTTGACTAATAGAATGAATGTTTCCTGCAATTCTTTCAGTCAACAGATGTGGTTATTTCATTAATGTGATGTAGTGAAAATGTAGAGTTAAATTAGTCATTAATGTGATGTAGTGAAAATGTAGAGTTAAATTAGTCATTAATGTGATGTAGAGTAAAAGGACTACACAATTCAGAAATCTCATGAAAGTCAGTTAATTGAGAAACATGGCATTATAATAGAACATGCTGCGGAACACTTTCAACATCCTATGTACAGAATTGTAACAATAAGGATCTGAATTTTGATGGTAACTAAATCAGTAGTTCAGAATTACAAGTCAAGAATTCAGTATTGAAACAAAAGTCAGGAATTAGTTAAAACCAGGACAGTGGCTAATGAATTTAAAGCAACAGAAATAAAAAACATGTGTTAGTAAGAGATGTTCAATATGCATTTCCTCTTCTATTTAAGGGGGTCCGGGACACAAAAATCGTCAAATTTTCGAATTTTTTTTTATTATTTTAAGAAATTCTCGGTGTTTTTCTGCTTAAAATGACGTCTAAATCCTGTTTCTATCTTAATTGGAACTAGAGAAATAATAATTTTTGTGGTGCGCTGTTTTGAAAATCTAACACGCTTAACAGTTGTCATGGCAACAACATCTCTCTTTAAAACTTTAAATACGTTTTTCTCCGTGATACATTTTTCAAGATTTCCTGTATTCAAATTGCTATAAGTCGAAAACCAATAAAGTTTAAGGGTTGAAATTTGGAATATATCTTTTTCAAACATTATACTTTAATTTTGATTCAGCAAATTTGAAACAAATATTTACTTTTCAAAATATGACTTTTTAAAAAACAAGTACCTTAAAATTTTCATTCAAATATTTTTTATTTTTTATTAAATTAATATTTTTTAAATTGCTGAATCAAAATTAAAGTTTATAAATTTGTGAATAAATTACTGCAAGAATTTTGAAAAACGACCAAGAATATTTTAAGCCTTAGCAATTTAAAATGACCCCTCTTTTTTTCAAAAAATTTTAATTTAAAAATTTTTAAAAACTTTTGGAAAAATTTTGTGTTGAGATTTTGCTTATTAGTTGGATGGGTAATCAGTACAAAAAAATTCTAAATTCTAAATAAATTAATAAAAAAAATTTTCTGATGTGTCCCGGACCCCCTTAATACAATAATCAAACCTCTATTTAATACTAGAAGCAGAAATCATGAAATATCATGTTTAAGCGATATGGGGATTCTGTGAACATGGTGCGTAATGCTCGCTTTTAATTCGGCATGTTTGTGATGTGCTTCATAAAAGCTTTTAACCTATAACAGCCTATAAACCAAAAAAAATTTTTAGGTGTCCCCAAAACCAAAAAAAAAAATAGGGGCCTGGTGAACATGATGGCCACGTTATTGGAAAAATAACAGCTGATCATTCTTTTGATCCTGAAATAAGTTTGAAACAAAGGCTTTACTGGTGTTGCTATGTGCAATGGAGTGTCATCTTGCATAAAAATTGTTTACTAACAATGCTTTAGTGTTAAAATCATAATTTTTCAAAAGATATTTATACGGCTGGTCATCAACAGAAAAGGTAATGGGACCAGCAAGGATGGACTTCCTCAAAAAAGAACGGCATAACAATAAACGTCACTGTAAAGCAGCACCAGTGACCTGGAGGGAATAAAAAGGTATCTTATGCATTCTATAATTTTGAATTCCAGTAACTAGAAAAAGGAGATGGAATTTGCAAGTCTACAAAATGTTTCATGGCTTTCCATTGTCGAATTCTATTCAAGCAAATTGCAGCGAATGAATGTTTGTCATAACAGAAAGCAACTAAAAGAAATAGGTAATTTTGTACAGATCATACTTCAGAATGTTTCTTAACTTTGTGAACCATGCTGACGGTATATCTAACAATTGAGCAATTCTACATGTAGTTTCCAGCATTTGGATGCAGTCCTGTAATGCTGTGGCCACATCTCCCACTGTCTGATAACTGACAGGTTTCTATACTGTGCCCCAACTTGGACATCCAAAGAACAAGTCTCAACTTTTAAAATGCTTTTACATAGGTCGCTCAAACATTGGACAAGATTTTAAATTGGTCAACTATCATTCTGATAAAACATTTTTACAAGAGAGTGATCCTTGGGTAAGTCATTATGCTACAATCCTGATTTCTCACAAACATTGGGAAAATCATTCTGCTATTTGTTTTTACCTCAAATGTTTATGCACAAGTCAAGTATATGTAATCACATATTCAAATGACAGTGTGCATCCCTGTATAACCACCTAGCAGTCCATTTTTTAACTTTTTTTCTTTCGTCATTGCTTTCAACATTCAAAATTTGAAGTCAGTCTGACTAATAGGTTCTACTACAGAGCCTGTTGAAATGTTAATTTTAGCTATGCTCACCCTCTACATTTACAATATAATTATAATGTAAAAGCAAACCAAATTTGGTTTAATCTGGTTGAAATAGCTACTAAGAAAAAAATTATAGTGGGATAACACGAGACATTTCGATGATGTATTGCTGATTTGTTAGTTGTAAAGTGTGATCGAAAAGCATCCAGACAATATGAAATCAGGTATTGCAGAAGAGATGGTTTGGAAAAATTGCATCAAACCCATCATTTATGCACATTACCTGCAATAGTAGCTTTTTGTCGTAATATGCCTAGAGTTCATCCTATTTGTCGGATCAGAAAAATGTTTCAGATTTATGCAAGACTTCCAAAGATGCACCAAGTTACAGAATAATTTTTATTAAAGATTAACATACCTCTATAACACTACAAAATATTGCATAAACATTGAATGAATCATGTATTAGTTCCAGTGGTATGTGCATTAAAATTTATAAAGAATCTGTAAGATCCAGTCAAAAAAGAGAATCTGGTGAATGTGTGTGCACTGCTATGTGGGAAAATTGCCAAATCAATATTTGTAAATGTACCCAAAACTTTAGTATTACTAGTAAATATCCACTCTATTCCCATGAGTAATTTGCATGTGACATTAAAATTGTAAAATTGTGACATAAAGGGAATTAATAGATACAACTTAAACCACTGTCCAATTGTCATATTGAAAGACCAATTCCAAAAAGTGCAGAATCAACAATGACTGACTACTTTTCTATGTACAGGGCAATGCATAAAAAGACAAGTAAGAATTTCTGCTGTAGAATTTTATTGAGATTGCCAACAGGACAGACGATCAAAAGTATTAGATATAAGTTTTCGGTGTCTGATGAATGTTGCAAATCAAACATTGCATGAAAATTGCAATTTCGAAACTAAGCATCTGACCCATGAATTGGAACAACTTGGTTGGTTGTCTTGGAGTTTTGTGGTGCAAGGGCCTTATTTAGTCAAGCTGCACCAATCATAAGACAGACAAAATTCAAGTAAAAAATGTTGAGAAAGGGAGAAAAAAGAGGGACTGGGGGAATAGAACAGTGAGATGAAATAGATCACATGGGTATCTTGGGAATGCGACACTCATGTTTACTTAAGACAGTAAGCCCCGTGGGAAAAGATCACTAGAGTACTGTGGGAGAGGAAACCTGTACACACCTAAAGGAGATGTTCTAATGAGGGTTGGAATTTAAGTAATATTTTGCAAAATACTGTTTTCACCAAAGCACTATTTACTAAATGTAGCAGATTAAAACATACAAATCAGTTAAATGTCAACGGGAAAGGAGAAATTTTTTAAAACATTGAAGTACAAGGGCTGTTTAATAAGAATTATTGTTTTTTTAAAGGTGATTAAAAAAAATCAATAAAAATAAAATTCATACTGCATGTGTGGCAAGATAAGTGGAGAATAGATAGCGCAAATTTCACGGTCATGACATCATTGCTGAGGCTTTGGCAGCCGGCCAAGAATGCCTAGTTTTACTTTCGCCTACGATAAAGTGGATGTGACACGCAAAGTGCAATACACTGGATTGAAATTTTGTTTTCGCCTTAAAAAATCATATCTTTTAAAAACTAATGTCATGTGTGTTCCCTATCCTCCATATAGTCCTGATGTAGCACCATGCGATTTTTTTCTTCTTTTCCCGAATTTGAAGAAACACCTCCAGGAAAAGAGGGTTTCACTGTCACAGGCAGTGGTAAAAGTTGTGTAGGCGATTTCGAAGAACATGTCCAAAAATGGCTTCAAGAATGTGTTTGAAGACTGGAAAAGAGGTGGGATAAGTGCATTGCATGATTGAAGGATTAGTACAGGAAATTATTTATTAATTTATGATCATTCTTTATTGAACAGCCCTCATAGTTAGCAATACAACAGTTGGCAATGAGGAAACTGTTTATTATTTAAGAAGCTGACTAAATAATTTATACTTCAAACAGCATTGGATTAAAATGTGTGGGGGACAATTTTCAAAGATGTATTTAAGTTCACATAAATTCCTAAAAGATAATACTTTGATAATAAATCTGGTTTGGATACTTTCTGATCACTGCACCTACTGACTTTTGTTAAATACAGATAGAACTAAAGATTAAAAATAGTTCAAATGTAACTTGATACCTCTTCTTACTGCTTACAAGATAGTAAATACAAGAAAGCAAAAAAATCAAGCTTGTTATGCAACAAAATTTAAGCTTCATAACTAAAAATTGCACAAGAGAACAAATTGTGGTCTTGTAAAACATAAAATATCACAAAAACGAGTTTTAGTTTAAAAACTTATGAAATGGATAAGTTTATTTTCAAAATTAGTAAAAATATTTAAGTTTAATCCAGTCTTATGATGATCTCTCTTTTTAACTATTCCACTAATAGAAAATTTTTAAAGTAGCTTATCAAGATAATTCAGTTTTATTCATCCAAGGAAGTGCACTAAAACTTATGGACCAGTCCATTTAGATGAACATTTTCTTTTACTCACTTAATGATCAATATCAATGTTTAATATGTACATATCTCAAACTAAAAGCATCCACCCATTTAACTTGGTTTTATGCCATACTTTGCTGTTTCATCAATTTTTAGTTTTGAAAAAATTGAGTTAACTATATTCTTGTTTTAAGCTACAATGTAATACAGAATCATACATTAAACACACATTACATTTCAAAACGGCTTTACAAATAATTGTAAATAGAAAATTTAAAGCCTACTCAACTCCCAAAACCATTAACATGAAGTATCAATATCAAACCATATAATTTTTTTTATATTTCCAATGGTCATTCTGACATAATATGTATTCAGCATCCATATATGGTTTCAAGTTATCATTTTTGGAATTAATAAAAATAGAAATTACATCACAAATTTGGATTACATGGTAGGGTAGAAAATATTTACATAGATTTAATGACTTTGCTTAATCACAACAAAAATGACATCGAACAACTGACACCAAAGCAGACGTGACTAAACGTAAAAAGCACATCCACATGACTGAACAGTGCACAACACTAGCTACTGCACATACAGGAGGAATTAAGTGCACTTACACATTGCAGTGGATGAGAAATGAAAGAGAAAAAATTACATATCAGTTTCATAATTTTTACTCCATAAAAAATTCACATGATTACAAAAAGCTTATGATCAAAAAACAAAATTTAGTAAAATCCTAAATTAAAGAACAAAATGCTTCTTTTTTGCAAGCTTATACATTCACTAGCAGATTGCTTCTTTTTTTTTTTTTTTTTTTCGCTAAAAGCAATTTTCCTTCTGCAAGCGTAAATAAGGCAAGCAAAATTTTCGTAAATTAATGCCTAAAAACCATGTATGCTCAGGCAAAAAGAATGCAGCTAAATGCTTAACTGGCTAAAGCATCTGAAAATAGTTTTCCCTCTAAAATTTTTTATTGCTGGAATTATTGCTCACTTTACATACATTATACTTTAAATGCAAAAGTACCTCAAAATTA
Organism: Metellina segmentata; assembly: GCA_947359465.1. Lineage (NCBI taxonomy): Eukaryota > Metazoa > Arthropoda > Arachnida > Araneae > Tetragnathidae > Metellina > Metellina segmentata. Next base: position 32,385,146 of record OX375875.1, read on the forward strand.
AAAATTCTCCAGAAATGTCTTCAGGATTAATTTTAGACCAAAAATTATTAAGTCTTTTGTTGCAAAAACACTGTATTTAATAAATTACAGAAAATATTGAAATCGATTTTCAAATCAAGTACATCACAGAAACTCTAGTTTTTTAAAATAAGTATAAAATTATTATCACATGAAGATACACAAGAGTCTTGATGCTATTGAACCTTTTGCCAGCCACATTAAATTAAACTGTTTTTGCAGAAGAATCACTTCAATTCTCACAAGAAAATTATTCTTCAAAAATATATCTTATTAAATCACAGATTATAATCTTAATTAACTTTCAAGAAAAAAATTGCAGTTTTATTATTAAAATAGAAATGAAATCTTAGGTAAAAATAAGCTAAAATGTCATTCTTTTTTAATGGTTTAGTATACAAAATAAAACTCCATAAACCCATAAATTTAGAACAATCAAAACAGTGTAGCTTTAAAAGCTAGTTGTCACATGGAAATCACTTGTGAAACTAAAACTAGGTATCATTGCATTCAAAAAATGTATCTACCAATTTGTTGTTAAAACAAGAATATTTATTTAAATCCAAATATATTTCTAAAATCATAAGAACTGAATATGGTAGAAACAAAATTGAGGGAAAGTAACTATGAATGAAAACAATCTAGATTTTATTAACGATGGCATAAAATTCAATAAAACACCATAAGGCATAAATAGCTTAATATTAGTTTCTATGACACATTCATAAAATTATTGGAAGTACTATTAGAAATAATACTCAGTCAATACAACCTTTCATTCAATTTGAAAATTATTTTATCTGTCCTTTAAAAGTACAAATATACCCAATATTAAATTTGCACATAATGCTGAAACCTGGATTTACTAGACCATATGGATTGATTCTTTCATACTCAAGCCAAATTTTCTGCTAGAAAGTTGTTTTAAACAATGTTTGAGTGTAGAGGGAATCGTGTAGATTTTTGATTGGAAGACTATTTCCATAAAGCAAGAATTTACTAAGTTAACCATTTCCCTTTCAAAACAGATATTTCTGTGTACAATATATTTCTCTAAAATACAACCATGTTAATGTACCTACACATTAGTCTTACAATATGTTTTTTTTTTAAAGTTAGCTTCAAGAGATCCTATTAAAGTTTAAGTTAATTCAAGATTTGAAGCATAAAATTTTTTCACATATGTATAGTTAAATAAAAAAAACTACCAATTTTACTTTTAGCACAACTTTCCTTCGAAAGCAATGAGACAATTATCAAGATAAGAATTATAACGACTCTAACAGGTAAAAAATGCACATGATAAATCTATTTAAGTCCTGGTTTTAGGATGAAATGTTACAAGTGTCTTAAAAATATAACATTGCTCTTGAGAACCCGAATCAAAAGCTGGTAACTACCTGTTCTTCTGGCATATTGCTTCAGCAGAGAAAACAAGTATCTAACAGACTGAGCATCACATTTGCTAAAATATTGTTTTCTAAAGCAAGCAAGACACAATTGTTTTCGAATATCTCATATTTTTTTAATGCAAATTTTCTCAAATATTTTGTATGCTATTGAACAAATACAATCCTATAATTTAAGATTAGTAAAACTTGTAAAAATTAAGTTTGAACAAACTGTTGAATTCCATATTTAAATGACGTTATAAAAGCTGTTCCAGAATTGTATTTTTTTACAAGAGTTTACCAACACTAAAAAAGATTTAAAATCAACTTTGTCATCGATAAACTGAAAATTATGAATTTGAGAGCAAGCAATGCATTCATAAAGTTAACTTTTTATTTTGAATAACAATCTAGAACTTCAAAATTTCGTTTCTGAAAGACTTATAAAAATCATTTAGACCAATATCATTCTATCAATATAATTGTAAATACAGATCATGTATTGTAAATGTTCTCCAATGATGTAAAAATGTTCTCAGGGAAAATACTATCAGTTTAATGACAAAATTGCTAAGTTTAGTTTATGCAACTAAGCTTTAGAGGCCTTCAAACCTATAAACATCTTTCAAGGTTGTTAAAAATTGACATGGAACAAATGTTTGAGTCCAAAGTTATTAAAAGTGAACCTTTATATTTTCAATTTTATGGGACACCTTAATACTAAGCCATAAACACAATTAAGAAAGCTAAAGTGTTTTATCTTTAGGATAATTTTTATAACAATATCAAGATTGATTTGAAAACTTCCGAGATGATCTTTTACAGAAATTTCATTTTGAAAATAATATCCATAATTATTTCTACAAATTAGAAAACTAAATTGAAATTCATTTCTGTACCAGTTACTATTCTCAAATTTTGACCAAGCTGATTGTAACTGGCAACACTTTATTAAAATATGAGAAAATACATTTAAAATACATAGCTAATGGTTGAACAATACTTTTTATCAAAAATTCAAGCAACTAAAGAAATATTTAAAATTTAGAATAAATAAGATGCATATCAAATTTCTACTCTTTTCTAATGTTAATTTTTTTAATTTGTTACTATACAAAAAAAAGTCTGCTACACAAATGCAATATACTTGATTTCCATGCATAATTAATCTAAATACTAAACAAATCGACTAGCCTATTTTCAAAACATTTATTACAAACTCGTAGCATACATTAAACTCAAATGTCATAGTAAAAGAAATACTATTTGTATTTTAAACTAGTGAAAGTTATGCACTAAAAAATAAACATGCTAAAGTATAAAGAAATATGAAAAACAATTCACATAGCATCCCATTTTTAATAGTTTTTCTGTTATTCTAAAAATTCTGGCCATCACTGTTTTCTGTACATAACCGTTTTTAGTATATAATACAAATAAAAAGCATACGATCAAAAAATTTAGCATAAAAATAACAATATGTGTTTCAGAACTTTGCCAAATTCAAAAACCTAGTTTAAAAATTTGAGCTAATCTTACTTTTTTTAGAAAATGCTTATTGTGGTTCCTTTCCTTGAGAGAGTACTAGGTTTTATTATCCAAATAGCAGACAGAAACTTGTTAGATTAAAAATGGGGGGGAAATATTTGATCCTTGAACACAATAAATATTATAATCTGATTTCTTTGATTTTTTTGTGAGCCTTCATTTATGTAAGAGAAAAAGTGAAAAGTACAAATGAATTGTTTTTACTAATTTTGAACTACATTCAACTATTCCAAGCAATTTAAAACTGAGTTACTACTACTAAATGCACTAATAACTAAATAAACAAAATCATTAATTTGATATTTACTAATCTACAGCTAATTTCACCTCTCTCTCTACAAACTAGAACTACATCAAGCTTATACTTAATTTTATAATCACCTTCTTCCTTACCTTCAGCATCAAATGCCTCTTCACCCTCAGTCATCAGTTCATCATCTGAACATATGTTCAGAACATTGACTAGCATTTCAGTTACTTTAAAAGAAATAAAAAATATTTAGAAGCTCTGCAATGCTTTAGAACTTAGTATATAAATGAAAAGAGTAAACACTTACTTAAATAATTACAAAATAGTGAATACTTACTCAAACGTGGTTTTCAAAAAATACTTTTTTTGCAAGGATGAAAAATAATCAAAAACATATCACTCGTGACAATCTTGTAACAAAAATTTTTTCATTAATGGATAACTAAATTGAAGAATACAAAAAGCTATTCGAAATTCCACTTTTGTCAAATTTATTTTTATGCTTGTTACAAACTATCAATAAGCTGATTTGTTTCTATTTTATTTTTGAATCATTCCAAAAGAACTAATGTCAAGACATGCACTAACAAAACAAGACTACAAAACTTAACTATGCTCTTAAAAAAATTAGTTGTATAAGAAAGTTAAGCCAATTTTTTCGAAATAAGCCACAGCTTTTAGGATAATTAACTTTCTATTAATGCCCTTCAAAATAATTTAAAAGTTCCCAAAAATTTAAAGTACAGTATTTCTTTTAGAAGTTTAAGGCAAAACAATGTTCGGATTAGGAAAATACATAAGTACTTTCAAATTCACCCATAGCCAAGCAACCTAAACCTGTCAGAAGAAAATTGAAACACTAGGTTGTGCGTGTTCAATTATTCCCGCAGTTAAGGTAGATAGCATGCATTTTGTTTCTCCCAAGAAGCATACGATTTTGGATCAAATGCCCTGAAAGATCATTTAAGATGGCACATGGCCACCATTAGATTACTTCTAGTTTGATATCCAAGGAATTAAGGCACGAGGGAGTTGGTATAAGATTACTTCCCAAGTGCCCCTTAACAAGATAAGTCCTTCATAAGATTTGTACAGTACTAAGTCCAAAATCAGGAATCCTCCGGACCTCGACCATTCCGCATTTCGGGTCATTCCCCGATTTTGGACCATTTGTAGATATTTTTTTGTCTAAAAACCCTAACCTAACCTTGCACAAATTTAGCTGATTGTCATTTACGCCTGGAATTTGCAATACTAAAATAGCAGAGAGATAAATAGGAATAATTTTTAAAAAGGAAAAAAAATTCTTAATACAATGCAACACATTTTACTTCCAAATCTAATATTTCTGTAGGGGTATTTATTCATAACATGTCCGTTATTTTGCATTGTTTCATCAATTGGGTCCACATCAAACACCTTGTTCTTCATAAAATTGTTCTTAATAGAGGCAGAAGGATAGAAAAAAGTGAGAAGATAAAGCCGCCCATACATTAACAATGCTTCCGGATTTTGGACAATTCAGGATTTTGTACTGTACAAACATTCTAAATGTAGTATCAGGTATCAAAGTGACTAGTGGTATTTAAAATAAGAATTTAAAAGCACTTATATAAAAGGTGAACTCAGTTCTTGTAATAGAATGAGCAAAATCGCTACACTTGACACTTGAAAAATTTGCATAAAAAGTTTGACACAGCATAAAAAGTTCTCAATGTTAGCAAAAAAACTAGCACCAAGTATCTAATCATAATGTATAAGAAATCAAAGTTTACCTTTCTCTCCAACAAAAGGAAGAGACCAAGTGAAAACATCCATGAAATTTGGCAACCAATAAGGATGAGGTGAACAGTTAAACTGGCGTATATTCATCACATTGTTTTCATATTTGAGTACAGCCGCTGAAATTTTAAATTGACTAATGAGGTGCTAAATATTACAACTCACACAGTTTTTTTTTATAATAAATGCTGCTCAAAATAGACAATACTGTAAAACGCTTAATTTTTTTTATATGCTAATACAGTAAAAAGCTTTTCAATACAGTATACTAGCTGAATAACATGGCATTGCTCAAGTTTAAATGGTTAAATGTTCATTGAAAAGTGAATTAGAATAATCCCTTTTCTTACAAAGAAAAATGCAATAATTTAAAAGATGTATTGAAAATACTTTTTAACTTTATCATAATTTTATGACTTTAATCTTTTTCACTTCAAATCTTTTTACCACTTTCACAATAAACATAAATTTAACTTTATCACAATTTACTTCGGGTGCAAATATATACATTAATTCCTAAATAATATATTGCAATTTACAAACAAAAAACAAAATTCCAATGAAAAAATGCATATGTCTGAAAAAACAAAGATGTGCAAAGTGTTGAATTTCAACTTTCTAAGCTGAAATAGAGCAATTCAAAATGTTGATAAAGAAAGACGATAGTGATTTAAGAAATTTAGTAATGCTCAAATATGACCGCGACATTTCCCAGTGTTAAGTTTACTGTAGAACTTGTTTCCTTGTTAATATTCATTTATTGCAGGAAAACAAACTTTAGATTTTAAAATTGGAGCTTCGATGGGCATTTTTAGGACTACCTGCGAGCCAATTTTCATGTGTAAGTGCTACAGATTGGTCTGAAGACAGGAAAGTAATAGCCTATGTTTTCCATGGTGTTCTAAAGTATAAGTGTACCAAATTTGGTGTTGATTGATCAAATTGTGTAAATTCAATCCTTTCCACATCCTTTCATAGACAAAGTGTAAATTCATACACACACATCCTTTTTTATATGTAGATATTGATTTCACAGTGAAATGGCAAAAAAATATACATCTTTGACATGTGTCATTTAATAGATTTATCTATTTAATTTTGACTGATAAAATTAGTAAATTTGACAAAAATTCATTAAAAAAACTTTTATACAATCCAATTAGCAGAATAAGAAAAATTATTTAAATTGTTTATTCAATTATTTGACATCACAGCAGAAATCTAAGATTACAAGATGGAAAATAAATTTCATAAAAAAAATTCTAAAATGTATGCAATATATATATATATATATATATATATATATTTATTTATTTAAATGATATATAAAAGTCTAATGTATTTCTGCTAAACATCGCCAAGTTAGTGAGAGAAAATTACTTATGATTAAAAAGTGAAAATTTGCCCAAGGTTTGTCAAAACATTTTTCAAAATATTTCTATCATTCACTCTCATAACTAATATTCTTAATTGACTAATAAAACACATGCTTTGCAAATAAACATTTCAGAATATAACTATTACTCTCTTGAACATAACCAATTAAAACTGTTTATTGTATCATACAATTAAATAAAATACCTTTATTATTATAAACATCTAAATAATTAGGTGCAGAAAAGATTGTAATAAGAGACGGAAAACCAGTTGTTTGACTCTTTCTATACATACGGTACCTGAAAGTAAAATTACAATTCAGATAAAGTTGCATGTAAAACTGGAATCTCAAATTTGCAAACAAATTTAATAGAAACTCACCCAGCATCTTGTGCTTCATGAGCTCTAATGATTGAGAGTAAATTATTTTGTTGTAGAAAGTCACAGCAAGCTGCATAGCTGAAACAGTCAAAATTCAAACTGATAAGTAGTAATTTTTAGTATTAAATTTTAAAAATAACAGGTTGTCTAGTAAATTTAGCAAACCTAATTTCTTGAAATTATTCTCTTCAGTTTGAGGTTCAGTTCTTAAAATGTATAAAGATAATTTTTTTTTTCTTAAAAAATTATATTAAAGTAAAAATGGCATTTTAATAACTACACAACAGTCTATATTGAAAGTGGGAGTATGAAAAGGCTATCATTCCTGAAACTTCAAATACAAGTTTCCTTAAAAGAATATGAAATAAAGTCTACATGACTGCTGTTTGAAATGTATATATCAGATTTCTGTGAAAGATTATTTCAGATGATTGGAAGAAATTAATGTTTTTTTACAAAAAAAATAACTTCCGAGTGAGATAGAAATATCTATTAATTTTTAAATTCTATTTTTTCTGCATGCAAATAAAACCCTAGGCTATTTTGACAGATTAAACATGAATAATGATTTAAGTTTTATTCTATAGGAAAACAATTTTCAGTAGTATGAAAAACATCAGCTCCAAAAAATCTCATTTATATAATTTTTTTTACTTATTTATTCAAAAACACATGCAAGGTTAGTTTTTAACTGAAAGAATTTGAAAATTTATTTTTCTATGAAAGTTACACACCAAATAGTTACCTGAAATTCCAAAAGCTAAAATACGGCTATGTTTTAAAATAAATGACAAGATATTTGATATCTAAAAACTGTCAAACACAGCGCCAAAAAAGTATGCTTAAATTATCATGATTAAACAGAACATCAAAGTAGATTCCTATTCTATACCAATTCTTGGATTAGCCTTTTACTTAAGAAAAACTAAAAAGTACTGAAGGATTAAGATTAAAAAGTAACTAAAAATAGCTAAAGATATTCATTATAGAATGACTGTCTTTTCAAAGAAAACAATCCTAATTTACCTGTAAAAGTATGAGCAACCTCTAACACTATTGTGACTAAAATGTTCAGTAGTTTTTTCATTTCCAAAGTCTTCAAGAGGATCTGACCAAAGAAGATCACACATTGGTCCAAATGCTGGAGGTTCTTTAAACCGATCCAACTGTAAATTGGAAAATTATGGCTTGAAAAAATGGATTTAAATCAATTTATGAAGAATATTTTTTTTTCTAAAGAAATTAACACCAAAATGCTTTTGTGTGCAAACTACAAACAAATCAAAGTAATTAAACCAAGTGGTCTAGAAATAATTTTAAAACCATACAATCTTTGCTCAACTTAAAAAACATCAACTTATGAACTGAAAAATCATACACTATAAGTTAAAACATCTTCATTCCTAAATTAACATGCACTATTGAAAACATGTTGTATGACTGTCTCATTAAAAATCCTGATAACAATCTACTGGAATTCTTAAATTAGAAGCACATTAAAAGACACTTACAGGATTGCTTTTCAGATTGTTGTTACTGTAATAACTTATTACGAAAATGTGTTATCTTTATCTACACTAATATAGGATTTCTATATACATATATATCTATATAGGTTTGAACAAATATACATTTCCTATTTATATATTGGTGCTTAAAAAATGTTTAAGTTTAAACAAATCATGAAGTGCTAAACAAACCAATTTAAATTTGATTTACTTTCACTGAAATTAATTTACTTAAACTCACCTTTTTGATATCATCTAAAGTGTGAATTTCAGGAGATAGCCCCCCATGAACACATAGGAATTGCTGATTCATCAAAGCCGCAAGAGGTAAACAGTCAAAGGCTTCCATACAAGCATCATATACACGCTCTGAGTACTTAATTTTACCTACAACAATATAAAATGAGTTTACTTTCAGTTCCAAGTTAAAAGGAAAATGCAAAAATATCTCAGATACTTACATTCTGTCTTGAAAGTAAAGTATTCTGTTAAATGCCTACATTCATGGTTACCGCGAAGTAAAAATAATGTGGTTGGATAGCAGATCTTTAAGGACCATAAATATAAGACACACTGAAAAGAAACAGGCAGAAAAACAAATTTGATTTCATTGAATACTATTAAAATATAACAATCAAGGTTTTCAATTTTAAAATTTTAAGTTAAAACTAATATAGAAGGATATTAAATACCTCTATGCTGAAGTACCCTCTATCAACATAATCACCCAGAAAAAGATATTTAGTAGATGCGGGAGACCCACCTACTTCAAATAGCTTCATCAGATCAAAGAACTGTCCATGAATATCACCACAAACTAGAAAATACAAATTAAATTTGATATTAATATCTATAGAGAAAAAAGTATGATGCAAAGTTTCATGATCACAAATGCTCCAAGGTACGATAAAAAAAATTTCATAGTAAATTGTAACATATTTTTAGAATTAAGAAACATCTTTTTAGAATTTCAAAAAATAGAAATGAAAGTTTGGTTAAAATATAAGCACACAAACATGAAACACATAATTTGATTGGAAAGAGCAAAAAAAAAGATTAAATAAACCTAACTTTTATTTAATACAGAAAAATTCCATCAAACTAATCACAAAATCTTTTAAAAGAATGAAAGGATATAATATATTAAAAAAAATTGTAGTCCAATAAATACACAGGTGATTTTGAAAATAAACAGTAATCAAATTAAAAAATGGAAGACAAACTTATAAAAATTGCAGAGTGCTCTACTTTACCAAAAAAGATACAAGATGTTTTCCAAGCTAAATAATATCTCCAAAGCTATTACAGCACAACAACCCACTATAATCAGAATGCAGTTAGAATATAATTTCCCCTCTTATGACCATCCTAAAATCTTTCATTAATCTCAAGCTACCTAAGCAAGTCTCAGTGTATACATTAAGATTCCATACCACACCCATTTGCTGGACACACCCAATAGTTTCAACTAAACATATACAGCTCTTGATTAATATTACAAAGCACTCATGATAGAAAAAGGAAAACATAAAAAGTAGATCCTGGTACAAATCTTTCAAGGTGGGTGATTCACTTTAAAGTGCAAAAAGTGCTGAAGGAAGTAAAAAAATTATGTGATTGTTAATAATTTCAAAAAAATTTTAAATTTTTCAAAAAAATGTTCGAATTTAAGGTTGCACTTTCAGTTACAGTGATCCAATTAGTATTTTTGATTCATATTATGAATGTAATTTCGATTGAGCAGGTGGGAAATTAAATTGCTTTTTTTTTAATTACTACATGATTATGCAAATCTTTCTTTAAGTTCTTAATTTTTTCATAGATAATTCAGTTAAATATATAGTTATATGCTGTAAAGTTATAGTTTTTATAAAAAACACAAAATATATTAAAACATTAATAATTAAAAATAAGAATTAACTAAATGAATTTCATAAATTTAATCATTTAAAATGTGTTTTTGCACAAGTTACCCAACTGAATACCTCAAACAAATTCTATGTATTCAATTAACGAAATTTAAAAAACAAAATGTTTTGTGTGCAGCAAGTAAAATAAAATGCTTCCAAAAAAATTCCCATACTCTAGAAATTTGAAGACTTAGCTTAGTTAGTTAATAATAATTTTTACTTATATTTGATTGTCTTAAAAATTAAAAACTTAATATTGATTACAAATAAAGGTAATTAAGATTTTAAAAGATAGTAAATAACAGATACTGAGATAGATTTCAAAGTTTTAAAACTATTTTTTTGGACTCAATGTAAAATAGAATGAAAATGTAAAAATCAACAATGTCTGAAACTATTAAAATTTTGCAGTGATCCATATTTTGTTAAAACAGATGCTTAAATTGTAATTTAAAGTTTTCTGAGAAAAACTTATTCTTGGAAATTGCAATTACTAATTTAAAAATGCCAATAAAAATAAATCCAACTGAATATATATGCAAAGTAAAAAACAACAAAAAAGAACAGTAAAAATAAACTACTGCTGAGAATAAATACTGCTTGACTTTGTGATATTGGTAATAACAAAATATAAAATAACTAAACACAATATGGATACATTTCCAAATATACCTTTGCAATTTATTTTAAAATAGTGTAAGAAATAACTTTTTAGCATTTCAAGTACTAATTCAAAAGTGATTGCCAACATAAGTAAATCTTTGTGAAAGGAAATTTTTTAAAGGGACAAAAGGTAAGACAATACATCTTTGTGATAACATTTGTCTTGGTAAGTAAATAAGTAACAAATGCTGAGGTGCGCATAGTTTGAATTCAAGGTGTAACAGGAGAAGTAACAATACTATGAATGTCAGGGAGGAGAGAAGCTAAAGATAGAAATCCCAAAGGAGATACAGTTTTTTCGTCCCCAACTTCACAGATGTAAGAGAAGTTTCTCTCCTAAATGAGTGGGATTGTGCTAAACATAAAAACAAGAAATGCTTTTTGGAACGAAATCAGGAAAAAATATTTCTAAGAATAACACATGCATGAAACGACAAATATATCTCAATGTTTTTGAATAATTATTTCAAAAGTAGAAAGTCCCCGGCTGAACATATGAAAATATTAATTTTGTAAATTCTTTTTAAATTTGACCGATTAAAACCCTTAAAATAAACTTTAAGGATAAAAGTCTTTAAATAATCTGATTTGGACTCAAAAACACATTTGTAAAATTGCAAGTAAATAAAAATACAAATTATTTTAAAACTGAAAACATCCAAACCAAATGAAACAATAATTTTAATGTTAGATACCTGTGACAGGTGCTTCAATATCTATCATAGTTTTTTCCTGTCGTAGAAGGGCTGCTCCATCATTTATTATTTTGAGCGCTGCAGCCTCTTCAATACGTCCTTCTAACACAAAGTGTTGCTTCAAGACATCTGTGCGAGGTTTTGAGTTCTTAGGGTCAAAAACTTCTGCTATATTCAGTTTATGACTAGGAGGGAATGGAACACCTAAAATAAAATACCATTGTAGAAAGATATAATTTCTTAGATAGAAAAATTTCTTTTACCAATAATACACACAGTAGACAAAAACTGCAACTTGGACAAATATTAAATTATCAAGATGAATCAAATGTAATAGTTTGAAATCTAATATTGAAGAAATATTTAAACCCCCCCCACACACACACACACATGACAAGTTTTAAATATATTTCAAATGTATATATAATTTGTTTTTAATTACTTTTTCTACATATTACTTCACAATATTTGCGGCAATATTTTTTTAATAATTATTAACTTATGAACATGTATGCAAGGGAAAATATATTTTTTTAGAAATTCTTAGAAATTTAAATTAAGAAAAAGAAATCCAAAGGTCTGAGCAATGACATACAATTTCATAATTTTTTAAAGACAGTTTTTCTTTAAATTTATTATTATTAAGGAAGTAAGTAAGTAAAAAATAAATAAATTTAATATGCAATGAATACCCCCTCCATATAAATCCAAAAAAACTTAAAATTCTATAAAACGAAATAAATATTGTAATAAGTGATAAAATTTAATTTAAAATATTTCATAATTTTTATAAATTGTGCTTCAATTCATTGTTATTTTCTGGCCTTTTCATTATCAACTTGTGTCAAGAGTAACAGTAATTTAAGATTAACTGTTCAGTTGAAAATATTCACTCTACAAATAAAACAGTAGTGATAAGGTAATATGACTTTATACATCGCTCTCTTATCTTTTCTCAAACATTAAATTACAAATGAGTTCTCCCCATTTTAAACAAGATACCTGGATTATAATTATATCAGAGGAAATAAAAAACTTATCAGCCTTCTCTTGAATTTTCATAATTACAGATATAAGATTAATATTTTACTTTTCTACATATCAAGATGTTTAATTTAAGCTCAGTTTAAGTTTTTCTGGATTATTCATCAAATAAGCTAGGAAGTGAAGAGCATCCTGTGCTTACTTGTAACAAACTTAAAACAAATGTTAAACAGAACTGATTTTACTGTCAGATTGTAAATTCCCTCTTGAAAGAATATCAGGTTAGGTCTATCAAACCTTTCTCTGTTAAGAGTATGTTAAAATTAAACACAATGGAATATATGGACTGGATTCACATGTATAAATCTCATTATATAGAGTGCTGAAGAATATTTGTAAGTTACACTTGTTTTTCTGTGCAAAAAGATAAATATTTGTTGGCCTGTTACCATTGTCTCCCAACACAGGTACCAACATTTAAGGGCACAAATCCTTTTCCACCCAAACAGGAAATAAATATTTGAAATAACAGAAATATAAGTTAGTTTAAAACATCTATATCAAACATGTTATAGAAGCCAGATACTCTTCAAACCTTTAAAAGGATATTTACAAATAATGCAGTGATTCACTCTTTCTCTTATTAAGTTGTTTTATCAGAAGGGATGCAAAGTTTTAAGAACCAGAACTCCTTAGGTTCCAATATTTTCATAGTTAGGATCCAGCCCACCTCATATATGAGAGATAAATTTTTCAAATTTACTAATATTGGTAATTATTTTTTTAACTAAATGAAAGAGTTCCAAAGGACTTTTTGAAAACAAGTGGTGTTTTACTTTAGACCCCAAATTCTTTAAATTGGGGCCACTGCATCCTGATCAATAAAAACTATTACCAGGGAAGTCAGTTATTTTCAGTTTTAAAAAAGGTCAACCTTAAGATATTATTGGCTAAAAGCAAATTTTTAACTCTTAAGAAAAAAACAGAATTGTACTCTCTTTATCAGATTAATTCATTTTCATGAAACTTTGATAAGGGAAATGTGTTTTGAAGTTTCATTTACATCACCACTTTTTAATAAAAACCGCTTGACTCGAATCAGCATAGCCAGGTATAAAATAAACCAGAAAGGCAACAAAGTATCATACAATTTCAATTTTTGGGAAGACGTATTTTCTTTAAATATAACATTACTAAGGAAGTAGACAAGATAAAAAGGAAAACCTAATATGTACGAATGAACTTTGCTTGAAATTAGTGACTAAATTTTTCTCTATAAACCTTTCAGGACATAGTGGGCAGTTCTTTAGGAGTATTTAAAACAAGGATATGCAAACAGTCGAATTCAAATTTAATACGATAATTCAGATGAAGAACGAAGTTAATCTTGTTTTTCTAATATTTATCAATGCTAATAGGTACAACACAACGAGATTTCTGTAGCTTCACAGCTCTATATAGACAAGAGTACAATTTATAAAAATACTCTACACACTATATTTTTAATTTTTTTTTTATTATTATTTTATTTTACTTTTATTGATTTGAGATTTTTTAAATCAACTTCTTCATTCAAAATGTATAAATATGTATATAAAATTATCAATACTTGAGAAATTTCTTTGAGTATAAGGCTAAAATTTGTCAATCTCAAACAACCTTTAATGATCCAAAGTTACTTTTATTAAATTTTGAATAGTAATAATTCAATAAAACTTTTTAGACTATTTTGTTGAATCTTTACAATCTGAAATATTTTCTACTCTTATTGATAACAAAACAGCAGAAATTGTAGATTAAATATAGTTTCCATAGCTGTCGATTTGAACTTTAATTTTAAACTTAATACCACAGATCAATTTCAGATGTTTTAAAGTAGTTCCAGAACATTTTTTAAAATTCCTCAATCCAAATTATCAAAAGAATTATTTTTCATACGATGCTTAGTATAGTACCATCCAGATCACTATTTAAATACCTTAAACTTTGTGGAATCAAATGCCTCCTACTCCTCAAGACAAATAATTATTTTATATACCTTGAATAATATCAAGACACAAATTTTCTTTAATCATTATTTAAGTTATGCACTACAAGAAATATTTAAATTTAGTAAATATTAATACTATAATTATTTACATGTTTTTCACCATAAAACTTGTTTTTAGATGCACAATAACTTTACTTGTAATATTAACACAGGTCATTCAGTAACTTAATCTTTTACAAGACCAGTAACTGCTCATTTTAAATTGTACCCCAACTTTTAGTCATAAATAGAGTTTGTGAAATTTGGACATTTTCAAAGTGAATGATCTCTGTATTTGTGCATCACTAAATTCTTCATCAGTTATTTTTTTAAATCCGACATATATTTTATTTAAATAAGATTTTAACTATTTTTATTAATTAATTGCCTTAATAATTTGTTTAAACATGTTGAGCAACATGTTTAATCTTCTTAGATATGAGACATGCAAATCACAGTATAGATTCTAGATAGCATTGATTTATGTCAAACATTAAAAAAATAAGGATTTAGAAAATATATCAAGAAAACTTTTGGAAAGATCGAAAAATAAAAGTTGTGATTGGGTCTCTGTGGATGGTTACTAATCCTTCAGTTGAATTGTATTTCATGATATAAATCTATATATAAGTTCTAAATTAAAAATAATCATTTTAATAAGGGGAGGAAATTTTAATTTTACATTTAATATATTTTTATAAACACGAAAAAAGTTGAACAAATTTCAATTTTCTGGCCTTTTTGATACCCATCTTGATTTTTATAAATACTTTTCCTGGCTGTAGACATGAAAACCACTTTTAACTCTTTTAAATTCAACGGACTAAATTGTTCTGCATTCGAAAGGATATATCTGGAATACAATGTTTTAACAATAAGGAAATCAAAAACCTTATCTGCATTTGAATTTTCTTAATTATAGGCATAATGCTATATAAATATTTTGCTTTTGCAAATATTAAGAGGTTCCTTCCATTTTAAGCTTAGTTCATTGTATTCCAAAGGGTATAACTACATAAGCCAGGAAGTGAAGGGCACTCATAATAGTTTTTAACATACTGAAGACAGCTTTTAAACAGTGTTGATGATGACAAATTTTTAACAGTGTTGATTCCCTCTTGAAAGTGCATCAGTTCAAGTCAGTGCAACCTTTCCACTGAAAAGACTGTCAAAATTAGCCGAAAATACTTTGTGCAATGCATGAACTAGATCCAAACTCTACCTTTGCCTGTTTTTAGTGAGCATAAATATTTGTTATAGTTGCAATTCCAATACAGGTGCTGACTTCTAGAGACCTGAACTTGTGTCCCCATAAATGGGAGAGATAAATATTTCTAATGAAAAACTAAACAAGTTGTTAAAAAAACATCTACATCAAGCATACTCTAAGAGTCTCGTCTCCCTTGAAAGTTTTTATGGTAGATCCAGGACCACTAAATATAAGGAGTAAATATTACAAATAATATGAGTAACCAAATATGCAGAATGATTCTATCTTTATTTAAATCACTTTACTCGTTGGTTCCAAAATTTGTTTTGGTGTTCTGGTCTCTAATATGAGGTTTAAATGCCAAATAAATAGTTTTGAAACACCCTTGTATATGAAGTGATGTTTTACTTCCAATAATTTCTCAAAGATAACAACACTACATCCCGATTAATACTGACATATCTCTAATAAGGAATCTAATTATTTACAATTAAAAAAGGTCCTTCAGGTGTTGCTGAGTAGGAGCAAATTTTTTAACTTATTTGAATGTATGCATTCTCTCCAGGTTACATCATTTTAACATTATTGAATTTCAAATGTTAAAAACAAGGTTTAAATCAAGTGATATTTATAAAAATATCATTGGCTTAAATCAAGCTTATTTCAGCAAACAGCATTGTTCCAAACATTTTTTAAAAATTGCAAAAGACAGTTACAAATTATTTTTACCAATGATTAATTAATTTAATCATACTACCAGGACAGAAATACTGAGTAATAATTGGAGATTATTCAAGAATATAACCAAAATTACCATCCAATTAAATAGAAAATTGTAAATATATTTTCACAACAGCTGTCAATGTAACTATAACTTGTATTACTTCTAAAGGACTACTTTTTAAATATAAGTTCAGAAATGCTAGTTTTTAAAAACTAGTTTTGACAGTTTTAATTTTCCCCAAAAAATTAATACTTTGTTTCAAAGGATAAATCTATTAAAAGTTACCATGTGTATTTGAAGGATACATCTATTAAATTATAGGACAGGGAATGAGATGTCAAGTGTTAATTATAAAAGATATCAGTTCTACTTCAAATGACATCTCCTTTTTATTGAAATCATTAGAATTTGTAGAAAAGGTTTTGGGAGCAACTTTTTTTGCAGTATGTATATTAAAGAATAATTCAAAACAAGGTACGTACATTTAACGTAAGTTAAAGGCAAACCATGGAATATTCAGATACTTAAAACTTTGTATTCATTTGTTTAAATAATGCAAAAATTTTTACCAGGTTTGGTAATTCTGTGGGTATACACATAGGTAAAATATTTCAGATATTTTTTAAACCAAGAAATTGTTACAGTTAACATGTGTATTTGAGCACAAAAGTTGTAAACACTTTTTTAATTTAATTGTAAAATTGTAATGTATGAAAAATCTTACTAGCAATTGGAAATATTTTCTGAGTACTCTCTCTCTCTCTCTGATTAGCATTTGCCCAGTATATAATGTATTGTATACAACTGTGTATTAAACCCATAAATTATTCTATATTGTAAAATGTTGATATTATAAATTTAAAAAGCACCCAGATTATAATAAATACTCAATCAGTTTTATTATAGAATTTAAAATCCTCTTATAATATCTTACATCAGTATTCGAATTAGTAGCTAGTAGAATAAGTGTATACACAAAATTTGTCAAATCCCATACACAAAAATTGATATCAAACGCTCTCTCTCATATCATAGATTTGTTTTATCAAAAGTATGTTCATTAATGTGTGTGTATCTTCTACTATACTTCCCAAAACTCAAACTTATTGGCAATCATGCCAAGTCAATTTGAAATGATTTATTAAAAAAATATTCAAAATACATGACAGCTCAAAAGTAGGAATTAGTTAAAGACAGCTGCAAATCTTTTCAGAAAATTGCTTATAATTCAGTATAAAATTAGTTGTAATACTCATTCACATTCAATGATCTTGTCAGTAGACCAATTATTCACTCGGAAAAAATTACAAGTGCAGCAGAAAATTTTGTGTCCTTTAAAAAATTCACAATTTGTACACACTACATATCAAAACTTTGGGGACAATGAACTACAAATCATGTCTGGTATTTAATTGGTAGTTGTTGCATGTTTAAATTAATTTTTCGATTGAATATTTAAAATTCGGAGAACATTGACAAATCATTTTCGTAGAATAACGTTAACAAAACAAATCAGTTGTCAATGAAACAGAAAATTGATAAATTAATAGCTTTAGCGATGGAATAGAACACTGCAAATTAAAATTCTTGTTTAAATAGGTAATCGAAAGGTTTGCGGACACTCGTGTGAAGTTTAAAACCCCTCCCATTTAGAATACAACACATATGCAGGGAAACAGTCAGCTGATTCCAAAACACATGGCTGGAAAGCACAGAAATTGGGGAAATATAAAAGCCACGAACGCGACAGTCAAATATGTACGTGGAAGCAATGCTTGAGAAATAATGCAAAAAATGCCTACGTCCCTGAATATTATTTGCGCAGAGTGCATCATTAATTTATTGACCTAATTCTAAGAAGTGCATGTCAAACGAGACTGCGCTCGACCTGGCCAATTTTGTCCTCCGGTCATGCTTTCATACCACAAATCGGAAACTTAAAAATATTATAAATCACAGCAGATGATTACCAGTAATATCTTTTAAAGAAACAGCATAAAATATCATAATTAAGAAAATCCAATATTGTGTACAGTAATACAACCTAAGCCTAAGCTAGAAAGCATACTTACTTTTCACTACACGTTCCGACGGGCTAAATTTTGTACTATTCGACGACATATTAAAACTATCCTTTTACTTCTCACGTTACTAAAGACATAAACAACACTTAGTGCTTACACGCAACCCCAAAGATGTAATCCTATACCGCTAAGGGTACCTCAAACGTCGTAAACAACAAATTTCTTCTTGCATTTTCTGCAATGCGCATAATTATTCGCGCAAGCAATCTAATCCAATCTCAAACCATCTCCGTACGCGGACAGCCAAAACAATGTTGTTTGACGGAACTTCTATTGCAACCACGCCTCCAAACAACAAATATTCTTGCCCGTACTAAATGTTCCTAGTCACGTCTGGAACGAACTATATCGATTTAATTAGTGTGTTTGATAGGAAATGTATATTAAATGTGACAGCTGACTGACATTGCTTGGCCGACGAGCTGATGCCAGTTCGTTTCTTTAAAGAAATCTATTTTCGAAATTCCGAAGACGTTGGAATTTGACATTTCTGCGGATTTGGGTAGTTTCGTTTTCGAAGCTATCGTAGGGTTGCAACAAACAATAAAAGTATTTCGTGAAAAATATTTTCATCTTTTAATACACAATTCAGACAAGAAAATCACCGTGAAAAAAAAACAATGAAGTGTGCTATTTGTTCAATAATTTCAAGATTCATCCTCGATTATCAATTTTTTTTAACTCATAGAACTTCTAGGTATAACATTTGTGGAAGAAAGTAACTAAAAAATTGGATTGTGTTTTTGAAAGAACTATTTAATTAATTTTTGGCCTTCTGTTGTTTTCAATAAAAAAAAAAGACAAAGGAATTTGGTATAGAGAACAATTTATCAGTTCTCTGTTTACACTGAGTCAAAGTGAAAACCGAAGAACACCCGAGTGAAATTGCTAAACAGTTCTAAACTCAGTTTTACAACTAAAAAATTTTCTCTGAATTAATATATGGTGGAGAGAGAAACATAGTGAGAATGTAAGGTTACAATCAGAATGAACGAGTTATGATCACGTGACTGTTGGTAACTTTGATCCTCATGAGAACGTTGTTGTTGGGATTGTCTATAGGGCTGACATAACGACGATCTTAACGTAGCTATTTTTGTCAAGTGAAATGGACTAATTTTGCTGTGCGTATATGATAGCAATGAGAGAACAAGAAAAAGATATCCCACAACATTTCACCGGTCTATTATTTACTTATTTGAGTTTCTCTGATATTTAAAAGCATGCTGAGGAAGTAGAATGAAGTGCCAGCTCAGGTATTCTTCATGTAATTCAAAACTACAATGTGCTGTTGGATCATAGGCGTGAAATGTAAGTTGTCTGAGCATTGCTTTCGAAATGAACT
This sequence comes from Metellina segmentata, assembly GCA_947359465.1. Lineage (NCBI taxonomy): Eukaryota > Metazoa > Arthropoda > Arachnida > Araneae > Tetragnathidae > Metellina > Metellina segmentata. The sequence continues at coordinate 32,405,045 of OX375875.1, forward strand.
CTAAAAAGTGGGATCATTTCCCTAGTAGTCACATGATTGCTCTGTGAAAAATCGACTTGGTTGATCGATTTGTCATTTTACCGCCTCGTTTGGCGACGTGACAGTTTTTGATAGGGTTGATGTATGAGTGCGGATAAGGATGGATATTTCCGGTTTGACCAAATACGTTTGCTTTCAAATTATATTTTCAAGCATTTAACTATCAGTTTTTGTCCCTAACTTTGAAAAAAAAAATAGTTTGCTTAATGTATGAAAATTTTTATAAAATTAAAAATTTTTATGAAATTAGAGGTTTTAAACTTAAATGCAGAAATATTTGTCTCTATAAATTAAATTTTTTCATCAGATTTATTACAATTTTTTTCTTTGGAAAGGGTATAAGAATGAAGGCAACAGAATAAAATATCGTTACATTAAATTGCAGCACAAAAATTCATAATTATATTTAAAGTTTTATAAGGTAATGATTATTGAAGTAATGTATTGAAAAGAATGGTAAAAAGGTTGATGATAGTTTCAATAAACATTTTCGCATTATCATGATGCATAATATTTAAAAATAGTGAAAAAAGTGGAAAAGTAAGAGTGAATTGGGATCTTCCATAAGTTAGAACTTTCCACATTAGGAGATCCAATAATGGACAATCATTTTCCGCACATTTTTACTTTATGAAGTCGTATGTACCTGAGATTGTAAAACTATTTTTCTTGGCACATGTAATTATTCAGTTTGCTTACTTAAGATTTATATTGTTAATATATTTTAAGTTAGTGAATTACTCTTGATCGCTGTTTATCTGAATTTTGACAAGAAGTTTAATTTATTAAATTTAAAAATAAAATCTATATCTGTACTTTAGCGTTAAGTTTCAAATTTTAACAATATTAAATTTTTAAAAAGAAGTCGATATTTTTTTATAAAGCAAAGGGTTGAATCAAAAGTTATGACGTACTGTATATATATTAAAACAAATGGACAACTTTTCGGAAATTTTGTTTGTATGAATGTTGAAGTACGAAGTTTTGCCTCAAATTAAATCACCCATAAAATACTGAAATTCGCATTGCATCAATGCGCACAATGGTAGTAAGGATATATGTTTAATTTTCGAACGACTCACATATTATAGAAACATACTTTTTAGAGTATTGAAATGAAAAATCTACTCATTGAAATATAAAAAGCTTTTTTGTATTCATTTACAAATTTACTCATTGAAATAAAAAACTTTACTCGTTTACAATATTACATACTTTGTAGAAAATGTAGATTTATTTACACTTCCTCGTATTTTCTTAGTTCCAAAAATATTTAATACAGTATGCAATTTTAGTTATAAGATAAAATATTTGAAAAAATCAGGAAGATTTTGAAGAAAATCAATTCAAAAGAACTTTTTAAACGCTAATGCCCGCGGTAGCTCAGTCAGTAGAGCGTCGGGCTCGCGTCGGAAGGGTTGTGGGTTCTGTCCTCAGCGGAACCTGCAATTCTGATGGTTGCGAGATCGGCGCCTGGACCTGGCTAAAGACCGTCGTGTTCGCTTAATGGTGGCTGGGGCACGTTAAATAGGTCGTGGTCACAAAGTCCCCTATGTTATCGACCTCTAATTGGAATCAAAATTACGATATGTGTGAGTGAATGGATGTGTGAAAGGGACCTTCCTGTAAAACGGATGTGTCATGCATGAAGAAGTCCAACCCTCCGGGGCAATGGCAACCCCAATTGGGCCATATATGGCCCCAGGGCGGTATTTCTAAATAGGCTAAGTAGGCTGCAGCCTAGAACGGCAAATTTTTCAGGGGCGGCAGTTTGGCAATTTATTCAAAAGTTAAAATGAAGTATTTCAGACGTTGATAATACTTTCCGTGCGAATTTAAGAATACATGTTACATAAAAATATGTTTTAGTCCTTCTACATAGCCTTCTTTCAAAAACTATAACATAATACAAATTCACAGCACGTAATCTTGTATTATAACTTTCTTGTAGTGCAATCTAATTTTGTTTGACAACACTGGCACAAGCGCAGCGATTCGATCTGACAACACTGTAACCGATATGGCAACACTATTGGTGGAAGGCCCAGTGGCTCCGCTGTCAGTAGTGTAGTGTCAGTCTAGCCTGCGCTGTCATTCATGTCTATCGGTGCGCACAACGGGATCGTTGATGATTGTGTTGAGCGAGGCGTGTTCGTGTTGTTTGTTACGATTTTGCCCTATAGTTTAGAGTATTCCAATACACAACTTACAGTTTTTTTTAACAAGTAGGCTACTCTCTACTAGCTACTATGAGTGACAGTAGGAAGGGACTTGGTGGCGCTGAATACAAAAAACGAACAAAACTGAAACTTCAAGAACAAGAACGTGTTCTGAAACAAACAAAAAAACTAGATTTGTTTTTTAAAACTAATAGTTTGCCAGTGGAAGAAAAGAGCGATAAAGCAGATAAAGTGGAACCTGAAAGTGCTCGTGCTGTTTGTGATCGTTCTGTTGGGGACGACAATGCTTTCTCTGGAACGAGTTGTTCCAAAACAGCCATGTTGATATCATAACCTACTGAAATACAAATAAGTTCTCACAATGAGATTGTACCTGATAGATTTGATGTTAAAAGTCAATCTTTAACAGAAAATAAAGAGCCAACATTAGCAAACTCTTTAAATAAGGATCCAGCTTTGTGGATCTTAAATGATGCTACTAGATATCTAATAGCAAAAAATGGCTTTGACCAAAGCATAGGATTATATTTCACTAACAGCTCAAAAGTGTACAAAGATCAAAAGAGATATTTGACTGAATCTCTCTTTGAACGGAGATTAAAAATGGAGAAGTTCATGAAAGGAAATGGATGATTTTCTCTAAAAGTAAGTGATCAGTTTTTTTGTGGCCCTTGTTTAGTGTTTAACAATAAAGAACAATCACAATTTGACGACAAAAATGGTTTCAATGACTGGAAAAATGGAGAAAATCGTGCATGTCACCGTGAAAATTCCCCAATACACAAATCTGCTATTATTACTCTAAAAGCAAGAGGAATTTCTCTTAACCGTGTTGACAGTATGCTAACTTTACAACTAGGCAAAGAAACACACTATTGGAGAAACGTTTTAACTAGAGTTGTAGCGGCTGTCAAGGCCCTGACATCAAGAGGCCTCGCTTTAAGAGGCGACAACGAGATATTTGGTTCTAACAGGAATGGAAATTTTCTTATGGCTTTAAAGCTGATATCCGAGTTCGATCCAATCTTAGCAACACACATTGAAAAATACGATAATTGTGGTAGTGGCAATACAAATTATCTCTCTTCCAAGACATGCGATGAGGTAATTGAGTTAGTGTCTCGAAATGTTAGGCAAGTAATTTGTGAAAAGTTGAAACAATCTAAATACTTTTCTCTCATCAAAGACTCGACCCCAGACATGTCACATGTAGACCAGTTAGTCCTTGCTGTTAGATATGTTTCAAGTGATGGTGTGCCCTGTGAAAGATTTCTTACCATCATTCCATCAGCTGGTCATAGCTCAGAAGGAATGTTTGAGTGTGTTATGAATGAGCTAGAAAATCTGCAAATAAACATTGATGACTGCAGAGGCCAGTCTTACGATAACGCTTCCTCCAATATGGCCGGTGTTTACAATGATCTGCAAGCAAAAATAAAGAAAAAAAACTCCTTTAGCTTTATTCATCCCGTGTGCGGCACACTCCTTAAATCTTGTTGGATCATCTGCTGCCGAATCTTGTGCACATTTTTCGTGTTGCTCCAAGAAGCGTGCCCATTTTTCATGTTGCTCCAAGAAATATATGTATTTTTTACGTGCTCTACAAAGCGATGGGAATGTCTCACAAGCGTTATGGAAGAATCTTATCAGAATAAGAAGACAATTAAAAAAGTGTGTCCTACTCGATGGTCAGCAAGAGATGACGCGTGCCCAAGTTTACGAGAGTCTTGGGAAGAAGTGTACATTGCTCTGTCAAGAATTTCAAATGACACAACAGAAAAAGCAACGACAAGACGTGAATCCCGAGGAATACTTCGAAGATTAGAACGTTTTGAGACTGCGTTTATGGTGTGTTTCTGGAGCACCGTACTTCACAGAATCCATAAAGTTAGCAAAGCCAAGCAAAGTGGAACTGTGGGTGTTTTGTTGGTCAGAGATTTGTATGGCTCTCTTGAAGAATATTTTACGGAACAGGGAAACAACTTTGATTACTTTGAGGAATTGGCCATGGATATAACCAAAACTAAATCTTATGAAAAAGACAATAAAAGACAGCCAAAAAGAAAAGTTTGGCCTGACGAAGACCGAAGTGGAGAAGTTAACTTTACTGGCAGCGATGACCTTAAAAAAGCACGTTTTTACCAATTATAGACTCTTTTGTTTGTGAATTCAAGAAAAGAAAAATGACCTATGACGAGTTTCAAGACCGATTCTACTTCTTAACTCGGTTGTGTGATAACAATACAGATATGGAAGAGGAATTGAGGAAAAAGGCCACCAACCTTTACCACGTCTACACGAATGATTTGGATTCGGATTTCACTGAAGAGTGCATCCCCTTTAAAAATCACTGTGCTGTGGGTAATGATCACCCATCTGATAAATCGTTGGCAGGAATTTCGAAATTTCTGAGGTGTAATTCCTGACTAGAAGTTTACCCTAATTTGGACATTGCTGTAAGGATAAGTTTGTGTATACCTGCTACAAATTGCGAGGGAGAACGCAGTTTTTTCTGCCTTTGAAGAGTTAAGAACTATTTGTGAACTAGTATTTCTGAAATACGGTTAAACTCACTTTCATTACTTTGTATTGAGGCAAATACAACAAAAACAATTTCATATGAGGACATTATTAACGAGTTTGCCATTAAGAAATCTTGTAAGAAAGCTATGTAAATTTGAACATGAAGATTGCGTGGGACGAGTAAGTTTTAGAGAAGTTTGTATATTTTTCAACAAATAAAACAGTAATTAACTACATTTTGTGTAATTTCATTTCCGTGTGGGACAACTTAATTCAAATTGAACACAGTTCTTCAATCACGCAAAAGATAGTCATTAGCATTAAAATAAAAATATATGTTTAAAATAGTGATCACTGATCTCCAAGAACAAATTAATTAATTAAGTTCGAAATCATTTCATTTTTGTAACGAATCTTAAAAGAAGTAAGTAAAAAAAAACCAAGTATATAACTAATTTTATAATATAATTTATTATGTAAACCATTAAAATTGTAGTTTTGTCTAAACTAAATGAACTTTATTTTTAAAATAGATGAAAACTCCAATGAACTATATCCTTTTGTTGCATAAAACAAATGTATTAAGCAAATATGAACTATAGAGGAGACGGCAATTGGACTTTAGCCTATATGCAGCATACTCTTAAATCCGGCCCTGTATGGCCTGCACGACAACAACAAGAAATGCTAATGCAAAACTTCAGTTCCCTTTCACTTCCCTTTTATTGGAAGTAACTTTTGCTATAGTAAATTTTATACACTATTTTTCGCAAAAAAAAATTATTAACTTCTACTTTTTTGGTCATTAAAAGTATTTCTGAGTCTTTTTACCAAAAAGTATTTCTGGGTCATCCAAATTTATGAATATTGCCTCCTAGGTATATATTCTGGGTCTTTTATTTCTTGCGGCCGCGGTAACCCGGTTGATAGAGTAACAAATTAGCAACAGGAGGGTTGCGAGTTCGAATCCAACCAAAGACAGCAGTGTACAAAGAGTCTAGTGCCCGTTAAATCTGTCTTGACCTCAAATGTCCTCACATTGGTGTGGTGAGGAAGTTTGGAGAGTGGCTCCAGGCTCAGGTGTTTCCTCGTCATCTGACCGTGCATCAAAATTACGTGGTGTTTTCCTCGGATCTTTCCCATGGGGAATTGATCCCGGACCGTCGTCAATAGCCCGTTGCTCCGATACGACGTTAATTAAAAATAACTATCCATACCTTTTATTTCTAAATTATGAATATTCATAACTTTTTCAAAAATTAATTTCGCAACTAATGCTATGTATAAAAAGATAAATTAGAAAGAAATATTAAGTATATTTTGTTAGGGATCACTTAAAATAACAAAAACAAAATCAGCTTCCTAGGAAGTTCATTTCAGAATGCATGACATTTGGCAATAAATAAAAGAAGGAATGTATGAATAAAAGACTGCAATCTGTGAATAAATTGAGGCTCTCCAAATTTTCCACACTTTTATCCAGTAACGGCTGAGCCAAAAGACTTGAAACGAGGCATACATTTTTATAGGTACGAAATTTGGTGTCGCCATGGGAAATTATGAAGTTTGTGCACAATTTGAAGCGACGTCATACGCTTTCATTACTGTGTACTGTATGGTACCTTTGAATTTTCTCTTCCATGAAGGATTAAAAGACGATTATTGAATCCAAAAAATAAAACTAAAATGAAAAATGTAATATAACAGTCCCTGGTACACATTTCGTGCAGATAAATTATTGACTTTATTCTCTTTGAATTTGTACAGCGAATGCTTGAATAAACGGGGTGGTGGTTTGAATTTCCCCCGCAGCTGTACGTATGATGATCGATACCAGCAGAAATTCAAAAGTGGCACTGCCTCAGATCCCACTGAGTGTTTTAGGTGGCATTGACTCTACTTCATATGCGCCATTGTACGAGGAAGTAATGAGTCGGTACTAGGGATGCGACATCGACAGCAAAACATCGATGTTCAAAATTAAAACATCGATGTTGATAATACATCGCCCCCAAAACATCGATGTTTTTAAAATGCAGCTTATTTAATCTTTTTTACCCATTTCATAAAACTGGTTTAGCATCTAGTGATGCGGCATCGACAGCAAAATATCGATGTTCAAAATTAAAACATCGAAGTTGATAATGCATCGCCCCCAAACCATCGATGTTTTTAAAATTCAGTGTATTTAAATTTCCCACCATTTCTTAAAACTGGTTTAGCACTTAGTGATTCGACATTGGCTCGAACACATCGATGTTCTTTATAAAACATCAATGTTTTGAAAACATCGACATCGATGTCGCATCCCTACTTTTCAGACCCTTCACCCTTGGCCACTTTGGTTCAATTTGCTGATTATGAAAATTATGCTACTTGGTTATTTTTAAAATTTTTATAACGGTACTTTTTTAATTTAAAAATAAAACATCGACAACGTAAAAACATCGACAAGTATAAACATAGATGTTACAAAAACATCGACTCCAATACATCGATGTTAAATACATCGATGTTTTGAAAACATTGACATCGATGTCGCATCAATAGTCGTTACGGGGTCCTGTATTTCTTAGGGATTTTAAAGTACACATTTAACAAGGAAACCCAACGAAACGAAAACTGAATTCTTAATCAGGTTATATATTTCTTGGTAAAGATGGGAATTTCACGAACATAGAATGTTTCCTGTTTAAAATGTTTTGACATGGTATTTTACTATAGTACTTGCTGAATAACCAGACGTTGCTCGGGTTTCAAATATGACCGCGACATTTCCCTGTGTTAACTCAAATACACAAACCCTGTAGAACGTGTTTTCTTGTCCATGTCCATTTATTGCAGGAAAACAAACTTTAGAATTTGAAATTGGGGCTTCGAGGGGCACTTATAGGACTACCTGTGGGCCAATTTTCATGGTTACAGATTGGTATGAACACAGGAAATAAATAGCCTATGTTTTACGCAGTGTTCTAAAGTATAAGTACACCAAATTTGCCGTGGATTGGTTAAACTGTGTAGATTTGTATGGAGAATATTCATACAATCATACACACACATTCTTTTTTATGTATAGATATAATTTTTTTAATTGCAAAATCTCAGGACCGCCGTGACTATGTGTTTGCCCATTGCGCTAGCAACCTGTGAGTAATAAGAGGTACAGGTTCGATTCCTCCTCGAATGTATTTCTCTTCTGTATCAGTATAAAGCTCTCTACTTGTGTATGTGTGTATCTTGACGTTCGGCGTTGCATACCTAAATATAGTCTTTACGCCATAAAGATCAACCAACCATCGAAAATTTCATTTCAGAAGCGTCATACTTAACGTTTTTTTTATGGAAGCATCTTAGATACCTACAAAATACGAGCTCAAAAGTATTTTTTGAGGGGAGGGAATGCAACTGTCCTTTTTTTTTTTGTCAAGGAATATACAAAAATTTACTTGACTACCTAATAGGAAATTCTATTTTGGAGTGTTGTATTCGTAAGTTTGGAAAAGAATCCAGCTGAAAATAACGCTGCGCGAGTAATGCAGTTTTAAAAACAAGCAAAACGGCCTTATGTATTCTCCTGTGAAAAGCAGATTCCTTTTTTCATTTGCCTAGCATTCCGGAAAATGATAAAAAAAATTATTCGTGTCACTCTTTATTTCTGTTACGACAAATGGAATTTGATAAGAACCTGAATGTTCTGTTAAATGTTAACTTTCATCCGCTTCCTGAATACACGATAATAGAATAACGGTCAACGCTCGATTTAGCAAATGGTGCCTTATTTGGTCTTATGGACAGTGTGGAGAAACGATTTTGTTAAGCAACAAAGGAGGGGTAAACTTATTCACTCATTCCGATTTATCAACACACATGCCACCTTTTTCTACATAAATGTCTATTTTAAAATTTTACCTTTTGAGTTACGGCTATAAGATATAACAAGCTCGCTTCTTTTTTGGCGCGATTCTTATAACTTTCAAGGTACATATGCTGTAACGGCTGTAGTCTAAATTCTTTCTTGGCGCGATTTTTTTAGCTTTCAAGGTACAACTGATGTACTGGCCGTTATCTAAATTCTTTCTTAGCGGGATCATGGTACAACTGTTGTACGAGCCGTAGTCTAAAGGTTAATTTTACTTTTAAAAAAAATGTAACAAACGTTCCTAAAATAGATCACATTAAAAAAAAATTTTATCACTAGGGGGCTCCGTCCCCTGTTCGCTATCGCTCGTCAACCCCCAACGTTTGCTACGCAATCATATTTAGTTTGCTTCGCGAACTACGCTTTTCAACAATGAGGAGGAGGGGATTGCTTCGCAATCCATCCCCATTTGAATCGCTGATGGATTGATTCTGGACCTCTAGTAGGACTTTAATTGAAGGTTCCCTTCCCTTAAGCTTTGGTTTCCTAAGAAAGTGGAGCCGTTATCTAACAGCCGTGATACGTCATGATGCCGCGGGCATAACTAGACGGCCGTCTAAACAAGAATCCAAGGTGTCAACTTAGGCGGACAGAATACGTTGGAGAATGGGCAACACAGACGGCTGTCGTGGTTTATTTTATTCGAGAAGCAAAACAAAGTGTTTTTTTATTCTCTAGTTCAAAGTTCCTAACTTCGGGATCGTTGAAGGTAGAGTGAAAATGTCAACAGATTTCAAATCAGCGTAAATTTCTACGCCAGATCGATATCAAAAACAGTTTTATTATTCAATTATTTACCATTTGATTATTTAATTATTTATAAAATAATTATTTATTTATTTAAAGAAAATCACATTTAAGGTATCGATCTGGTGTCAAATTTTCTGCAGATATCAAATCCGTTGAAATTTTTATTCTGTGTTTAACGATCCCGATTTTACAAAAACGAATTAATCAATGGCAGTCAAAAATGTTTATTTATTACACTCCTCTTCGTTCGAGTCGTTTGGAGCAGGAAATGAAATCTGGCCGCTACAAGAGAAAAAACGTTCCCCAACTGTTTGAGACCGCTATGACGCCAGTCATGAAAATGGCGGCTCCGATCATTTTCGTTACGTTCACAAACAACGCTCTCTAGGAAACCAACACCATGTGTTAGTATAAGCAACGTTTTATTGACGTCACACACCGATACAACACGGCCGCTAGATCACGGCTACGCTTTCTTAGGAAACCGAAGCTTTACCATTGCGATATCTATTGCATGCGCCCGAGTAACGGAAAATTGCCAACTTTTTTTGCGAGATTAGCGGATCCGTATGTAAGCCGACTCCCGTAATTTAGCTTTAGAAAACTTTCCAAAAATTCTCGGCTTATACACGGAAATATACAGAAATTTAATCTTCGATAGATGCATTTGATCGTTTTACGTAATAACAATAAGAGCGCAAACGTACATTTTCTTGATTTATAACTTCATAAAATGCTAAACCATCCTCGAATTTTTGACCCTAAAATACATCTTACTAGAAAAAGAATAGATAAATATATGGTTCAACATCAATATTGGGGAATGTTTGATGGTAAAAACCAATTATTTTTTGCAATAGCTACTGGCCATTTTAAGCTTGAAATATTTATATCCATCGGATATTACCCATCCATATCTATCGGAACTTTGTGGGTAATTTTATGCTTGGTTCATTCTTGCCCATTTCAGCTTTTTCTTGTTACTTTTTTTTTGGTAGCCCAGTTGGAGGGTAATGGTAAAAGTAATTTTTAGTTAACGTAAGTCTATTGACGACGGTCGGGATCAGTCCCTTAAGGGAAAGATCCGAGGACAATAACTCGTAATTTTGAACCGCGGTCAGATGACGAAGCAACGCCTGAGCTGGCACCCCACTCTCCAAACTTCCACGCCTACTTAACGTGAGGACTTTCGGTCACGACAGATTTAAGGTGCACCAGCCGCCTCTACACCATACGCTTACAAACATCCATGCCCGGACCCGGATTCGAACCAGGAACCTTCCGATCTAGAGGCTAACACCTTAACCACTATACCGGTTGGTCGGCAGCCCGGTTGGAAGAACATCGGATTAGCAACCGGAGGGTTGCGAGTTCGAATCCAGCCAAAGAACGTCATGTACATTGGGGATGGTGCACGTTAAATCCGTCGTGGCCCCAAATGTCCTCACATTGGTGTGGAAGTTTGGAGAGTAGGGTGCCAGCTCAGGTGTTGCCTCGTCATCTGACCGTGGTTCGAAATTAAGCGGTATTGTCCTCGAGTCTTTCCCTTCGGTATTGATCCCGGACCTTCACCAATAGCCCGCTGTGTTGCTCCAGTGTTGCGTTAATTGAAATATCTACCTACCTGTTCTTTTTTCTAGCAAGACGTCAAGCGTAGACCAACGTCTTCCAAGTCCTTCAGGCTCAGGTATGGCTTCGTCATCTGACCGTGGTTCAAAATTACGAGGTGTTGTCCTCGGATCTTTCCCGAAAGGATTTGATCCCGGACCGTCGTCAATAGCCGTTGTGTTGCTCTAGCGCGACGTTAACTAAAATTACCAATTACCATTACCAAGTCCTTCAGCCGTTGTGTTTCTCTAGTACGACTTTAATTAAAAATACCAAGTCCTTCAGCAAAGCATGACCCTCTTGTATAGAAAAAAAAATGATTTTTAAAAACTTATTATTATATTTATAACTTGATAATTGTCATAATCGATTATCAAATGAAATAAAAACGGCTGTCATTAGTCTAAAGCAGCTATGTACCGTTACACTGAAGCAACACAACGGGTTAGTGGCGAAGATCCTATATCAATTCCGAAGGGAAAGTTCCGAGGAGAACACCTCGTAATTTCTAACTAGGTCAACACCTGAGCTAGTACCCCACTCTCCAAACTTTAATGTCGGATCTTTCCCTTGGGGTTTGATCCTGCATCGTCGTCAATAAGCAACTTGTATTGCTTCAGTACGACGTTAATTCAAATGCATACAAATCTTCCCCACCAACGTGAGGAGATTTGAGATCACGACAGATTTAACACGCACCAGCCCCCGTGACTTTATTTGTCTAAACCTAGTTTCGAACTAGTAACCCTCCGGTTGCTCTTCCAACTGAGCAACCGTGGCCCTTTATGTATAAAAAACTTAGTAAAAATTTAAAAATTCATACATGTAAAAAAAAGACTAATAAGTATTTCAGATTAAGTCTTTCATACCTGAAATTTTTTTTAATTACTGGAAAGGAATTTATATAAATACATCAATTAACCCTCAAGTGGCCCCCAATTAACCCTCAAGTTACACATGAAGTTTGAGCGTAGAACAAAAGGAAAGGTATAGGTCGTGTAATTAATTAACTTTGCTCTGAAGCAACACAGCGGGATATTGGCGATGGTTCGGGATCAATCCCGAAGGGAAAGACTCGAGGACAACGCTTCGTAATTTTGAACTACGGTCAGCTGACACGAACAACTAACTGAACTGCCACCCCAATTTTCAAACTTCCATGCCACGCACACCTGAAGACATTTGAGATCACAACAGATTTAACGTGCACCAGCTACACGACATCCGATCACACTGTGCCAGCTACACAACGGTCTTTAACTGGACCCAGTTTCGAGCTCGCAACCCTCCGATTACTAATCCGTTGCTTTTTTTAACTGGGTTACCGCGGCCCAAAAGAAAGTCAGAAAAAAGATAAAATCAAGATTCAAGGTGCTTCAAAAGTTCTGGAGTCTTCCAATAGAGTGCATGAACGTCCTTCACTGTTAACGCCGAGCGTTGCAAAATGTGTGGTCAGTCTAGCTCTTTGGATTGAACACATTTCGGACTAGCTACTAGATGTCAAACGATGTAAATGCTTGGTCAGGCAATTATTATGTCAATAATCTAAACACCACGACCACTATATAGCGAGGACCGCCAGGGATGTTACAAGTGTACCTCCATTTTTTATGTTTAGTGTGTTATCAGCCACTCTGAATTGATACAAACACTCTACAGGTATAAGAAAAAAATCGACGCACCAAGGAGTTGTGCCGGTTTTGATCAACTTAGAACGGCGCTGACTGGGGACGTATAGTCTTAAGTGACGAGTCCCGTTTCCAACTGTGCCCTGACAACTACCGCAGACGTGTCTGGGGACATCCAGGGCAGCGTGGGGATCCTGCCCTTACTATCACACGCCACATATGCCCACAACAGGGCGTTATGGTCTGTGGTGCCATCTCCGTTGACAACCGGACGACATTCAACGACCGGGCTGTGTTACCGTTCCATTTGCGACACCACGGACTTACTTTTCAACAAGATAATGCCCGGCCGTACACGGCACGTGTTGGTATGAATTGTCTTCAAGCTTTTACAACACTTCCTTGGCCAGCTAGGTCTCCTGATCTCTCTCATAGAGCTTATTTGGGACGTTATGGGAAGGCGATTGCAACCATCCCGGAATGTTGACCATTTAGCCCGACCGATGAAGACAATTTGGCAAGAAATTCCGCAGGATACCATCCGGGAACTTTTTCAGTTTATGCCCCGCCTGGCAGGGCTGTAGTGGAGGGTATACGGTGGTATACGCCGCCTCTCTGATAGTACCAGAAAATTCCGTATACCGTCTGCTTTTCCTTAAAAACTACGCACACGCTTTGCTTTCCTAGAAAACATCACGTGAAACGCAGATAGCTATAGAAGTAATTCATTCAAAGTATTGTTGATAGAATGAAATCCAGACTTTGTTCTGATGTTCATGAAGAAAATTATCAACTTTCGAAGGACATATCCACGCTTGATCCAGAAAATATAAATACAGGGGATATTCGCCACGGAGAAAAGGAGGTAAAAAGAATATGTTGACGTTTTGGTATAGATGATATGTGCACGATTCAAGGTTTGAGGGACCGATGAAAACGCCCAATTTGTTCCAGAAAAATTAACGCCTCTGTTAAGAATAATTGAAATTCTACCATGTTCCATGGCCGAATGCAACCGCGGGTTTTGTTTAATGAATAACATCGTGTTAGGGATTTGAGATCATCTTTGTTGATTTCAAACATATCCAGTCTAATGTTTATTAATGCAAATATACCACCTATAAAACACTTTCAACATAAAAAAATTTGTAAATTCTTGATTGGCCAATTATTGCTCTTCAGTAGATAACAGTAAGTGTATGCGCTACAAAAAGAGACACATATACGAATTTCTCTGGTCAAGCAGTTTGGAAAATATTTCAATGAAAATAATAAAGGTAGGCTTTAAAATTTGTTTAAAAAACAAATTACGTCCTACTTTATGTGTGTTTAAATATTTTTCTCTTAACATTTCCTTCAAAATTACGAGGTGTTTTCCTCGGATCTTTCCCTTAAGGGACTGATCCCGGACCGTCGTCAATAGCCCGTTGTGTTGCTCTAGTACGACGTTAACTAAAATTACCATTACCTATAGTTATTTCATATCATAGTTAAATATTAACTGTGATATTTTCAAATTTGAATATCACTCGATGCTAGTCTGTATATTTTGTCGAAGTTTCTTCGAAGTTCCACAATTCTTTACCTGTAATATAAAATTAATACAGGCTTTTTTTTCTCTCGCTAATTTAAACTTCGATTATTTCGAACATATACACCGGTCCTTTTCGAGTATAACCCCATGGGCGCCCAGAGGAAAGTGGCGGTAACCCCCCTGGCTTATGTATTTTCTATATATATATATATATATATATATATATATATATATATATATATATGTGTGTGTGTGTGTGTGTGCGTGTGTACACATTTTTGCCCCCCCCCCCCCCTTGTGGAAAGTGTAAGTAGTAAGTACATGTTTCGCCTCCCCGGGGACAAAATTCTGAGTGTGCCCATGGTATACCCTCTGGTTTTTTTACGACTAAATCACTGTTGTTGTTGTTGTTGCACGCCCCCATTGGCCAGCAGTGCTAGACCAGGTCCATGACGTTATACACCCTCAAAAAATCCAACACCGTCAATGGATCCTCAGTCAAGTCCTGTTTGGAGAGCCCCAGGCACGAGAGGATGTGACCCCCCAATGGTATCCTTAGCTTGACGTGCAGGAGGGGCTTGCGTGCTCTGACAACCCTGGGAGCTATGCCGGCGGTAGTTTAACTACCGGCAGGGTCTCCCAAGCCGGACAGGTCCTCGTAGGGTAGGAGCCAGACTAATTGGGATACCGCCAAGAGCCAAGTCGGTCCTCTACCTATTTTTTAGGTGCTCTGGTCCTTGTGACAAACAGAGGTTGCAATTCTTCCCCATCCATGAATAGTACTAAAGCACTACCACAGGGTGACAGCGTGCATTCAGGCCATAGGTGGAGCAACACCTTATTGACTTCCTCCATTTATAACAGTCAAACTCTGAAATGAATCATTCAAGTGTTCTGAAATTTTAATCATTTGTTTTTCGATGTATTTTTCACATCCACCAATTTTTATCGCAATCGGGCAACTCCTTGGTGCGTCGATATTTTTTGCTACATAGAAAATATATCTTTTAATTTATTCTTTACAAGCTGACATTGCTCGGGTTTCAAATATGACCGCGACATGTCCCTGTGTAAACTCATACACAAATCCTGTAGAACGTGTTTCCTTGTCCATGTATTGCAGAAAAACAAACATTATATTTTAAAATTGGGGGCTTCGAGGGGCACTTTTAGGACTACCTGTGTGCCAATTTTCATGGCTACAGATTGGTTTGCAGACAGGAAAGAAATAGCCCATGTTTTCCGCAGTGTTCTAGGGTATAAGTGTATGAAATTTGGTGTGGATTGGTTAAACGGCCTAGATTTTTACAGAGGATACACTCATCCTTTTTTTTAGGGTGTTTAGAAAATCATGGGCAAGAATTTAAGGGATGATAGATAACATCTAAACAAGCAATTTTCACCATACAATGCATGGGCGGAGTGCAAGCGGTGAAACGCTAGACGGCGCTGTAATGGAAAACATAAAGCGCGAGTTTTCTTATACATCGTAATTTCTACCACGGATTTCAGAAGGTATGGCGATGTACAGTAATCAGGAAGAGGCGGACATACATTTTATGTATGGTCTTGCGATTGGGAATGTTCTGGAAGCCGAAAGACTGTAGAAGCAGCGTTTCCCGAAAAGACACGCGCCAGACCGAAAAATGTTCGAGCGATAGCATCAGTGCCTGTGCGAAACGGGATCCTTTGTCACCGGTATGCACGATACAGAGCGTGGCAGGAGTGTGCGGACGCCACAAGTTGTAGAGGACATTCTGCAAAGAGTGGAAGATCGTCCGGATATTAGCACGCGAAAGGTTTCCCGTGCCCCACTCGATTATTTGACGAGTATCACGTGACGAAGGATTACACCCCTACCATGCACAGAAAGTGCAGGCCTTGGTACCTGCAGATTATGCGCCACGTGTCGAGTTTGCAACAGCTAGCAGCTCAGACTGATTTTAGTGCACATGTGTTATTCACGAATGAATGCACCTTTACTCGTGAAGGCATTTCTAATACGCGCAATAGTAGCTCCTAATTTTGCCAGGTGGATGGTAATAGGAACTGGGGTAGGCGATATTAGGAACCTACTCTTGAAAATTCTATTGAGAAAAACTTTTCGAAGTTTTACTAGTTTCATAAGTAAAGAAGGTATATGATCTCTGGAAACCAAAGGAGAATAGTTCCTAGCGATATTCCTTTAGTTTACAGCTTGATTTCCAAACCCAGGAGACTGAGATAGAAAAATAGTTAGGGTAGGTAATATTTGGAACACCTACCTATTTACTGATTCAGAAGGGAGAAATACACTCAGGGTAAGTTACAGGAATCGAATCTACGCCACCTACTACCCGCAGTAGGTAAACTCACAACGGTCCCCAAAACTTGAAGGGAATATATATTACAAACATACATATATGAATTGCAAAATATGCATGGGACTTGACTTCACGAACTAGGTTGGATGGCTGCTATGAGGAGACAGATGCTAAGTCAGAGGGCTTGAACAACTTCGCAAAGTTCGAAAATTACAACTTCGTCAACTTCAATAGAATTTAACACCACTAAATTTTAATCTCCTGGAGTTCATACAATGAAAATGAGTGAAACAATGTTAAAGAAAGCAAGGAAAAATGAATAAAGTGCGATTTCACAATAAGAAAATAATGGAAAATGCTGTATTACATTCACCTTTTCTTTGTTCAAGATCATTGCTAAAATCCGATATAAATATTAAATTATATTACATTCGATACTAAACCAAATACAGTGTTAGACAATAACTTACTGTGCCAGGCCTTTACAAAGACTGTTAGATACAATAAAAGAAAGGCTCTAGGCAACCTAGTTATAAACTACACAATGAAAAAAATTGTTTGAATGAGAGCTTAATATTTTAAAATTCAAAATAAGATAACCTCCTGAATAGTTTACGAACAATTATTATTATTTTGGAATTTTTAAAAACCTGCTCTGCAAAAGTTTTAAGAGTGGGGCTTAACATTTACATAAAGTCCTTCAAATATAAGGTTTGATACTTTGGTAGGTAGAATAGAAATTAAATATTCACAGCAATCTTAAAATTGTCAAAAGTTTCATAAAGTAATTTTTATTCCTAAAGAAATATTTATTATTCATTCAACCAATTGTTCTTTTGAATAATCATAAACCGAGGAACAATGCAGCAGTGAAATGTAGGTGCTGCATTTATCCCAAGTATGGACAATAGAAAATTTCATAACAAATTAAAATGGGATAGACTGCTGCAGACGTATATGAAAGCTACTTCCTTCTTTTCTAAAAGCATTGTCTTACACTCACACATGATCATACCACATATTTGATGACAAGGTGAATTGCGAAAGCAATTCTTAAATTCTAAAGAAACACGCAAGAATTTTTCTACAATCAATGTTCACTGCTGATCTACAATTACACCTTTTATCTTGATGGATGGCAAGTGAATTAAAAACATGTTGTTTTTACAACATGAGTCAACGAGGTCACTTGAGGAATCTGTTTTTAAAATCTCTTAGTTTTGAGACTATATAAAATAAAATGTAATTCGTGACGGAAATTTATTTCAATGCACACCTAAAAGTATGGTATATTACAAGCTTAATTAAGTCAAATTTAATGTTTCATTTAAATATTTAAAAAAATTTAAACATAGATATTCATATTATATATTATTGTATAAGACAGCAATAGAAAAGGTTTTCAGTGTTTATCAATTAAAATTAATATATTTTCATGGAATTATGTGATGTAACAAATGCAATGAAAATGTCAGAAGTCAATAGTCTTTAACTGTTATTCCCCAGTTTTAAAAACGTTTTAGTTGCTCAGGAAAAATAAGGGCACTTTTTCTAAAATTTTAGAGTTCATAAAATATCAAAAGTTCAGTCATATATAGCCTAACTACTCTAGATCTCAAATCAATCTTATAGAAAATATAAAATAAATTCATTTCTTCACAATCACAGTTGAGGGTCACAACCCTTCAAGTCAAATACTTTTCAGTGCATTATGAACATTACGAGTTTCATGGATAAAATATTTTCTGGATTTTTTGGAACCAAAAGTGATGATTTTAATTAAAATGCTAGTTGACTGTGACTTCCTTACATCGAAATAATCATAAAAGTTAATTATTTATGACAAATTATAGAATTGATTTTAATTAATGAATATTTTTGTAGTGATTTTGCAAGAGAATAATTAACTATACCCTAAACATACCCTTACAGCTCTTGGTTGTAAACTTATACAAAGCTGATAGGTTTGCGTTTTTCAAAGAGAAATGTACACAATAAGAAGGCAAGAGGACAGTTCAATATATACATGTTTATTTAAAAGAATAAGGGTCATCTGTTGAATCCAGTCAAGTGAAATTCTGGCGTATCAAAAAGCAGTTTCTTCTTTGGAGGCAATGGAGTTACTGTTGATGTGAATATGAGTTAAGGTAAATCATTGAAAATAATTACATAAGGTATTTCATAATAATATTTTCAATTTTTAAATGACTACTGAAATTCAACAGTTATATTATAATTTCCAGTTAAGTAATATGGCAATATGAATGAATTTGTTTAAAAAAATAATTAAGGGTGCATGTAATCAATACTTATATTTAAGGAATTTAATTTTAGTAATTTTCTTTGGAAATTCTACTTTCTAAGAGATAAAAATCAGTTTATTAATTTTGCTACAATTGTGAAAATGACAATACCTAGATACATTGATACTTGGAGTTCGCAAACTCTGCGATATAAAAAAGTTTTAATTTAATATTCATCTTTTACAACTGATTGGCATTGCATGAATGCAACTTGGATATTTACAGGAGCAGAAGACCATCTTATATTTAAGGAATACCTTATATCCTTAAAAATCTTATCCTAATATAATTTTATATTATATTAAGTTAGGAAATATAATTTTACTCAGTTAAAAAAATAGAATAAACGATGATTTATAAAATATATACAGAGACTTAAAAATAAATTGGGTTGTTACAATATTTTCCTGAAAACAATGAAGTCTGTTGTAAGAAATATTTGGAGATCATAGGGTACATTACTATAGCGTTTTCATTTGATGGAAGCTTTCTTCATTGGAATTTGCACATAACAGCCTCAAATGCTGAATAATATCGGTTTGATTTAAATTTATTTAAAAATCAACAAGCTCAAAACATTAAAAATTTTCTTCGAGTTTAATACTGGGAAAAATTTGAAGTAACCTGGGACAGGAAAGTCATTTGGTTGATGATTTAAAAAAGTGCCTAGATTACACACACACACAGTTAAATGCCCTTGAAATAATTTTGATGATGAAAAAGCAAGAAAATTAGTTTTTCTGAACTAAACCTAAATATGCCTAGCGAACTAAGATATTTTAAATTCAGTTTTCTATCCCTTTGCTTAAAGGATTTTCATATAAAATTTCAAGTATACTATGGATTTCTATTATAAAATAGAATTTATGCAAGCAAGATAGAAAAGCAAGATAATTTAAACATTATTTTAAGCTTTTAAAAGCCTAAAATTACCGATACATTAAAAATGTTGTTTCTTACATTGTTTTAAAAAGTTTTTTATTTTAATGCACAAATAAAAGTAAAAATTAGTTTTCTTTTATTCTCTAAACTCATAATGAAAAAAACTAATGTCTTTTCAAATGATGTCTTTAAAGCTAATGGAAGTAGATTGTTATAAAACAGTGCCTTTTTTTTTAAGTTCATATTTTTCAAACTTTTTGCATGCACCCAAAGATTACATAAAACTTTCATGGGTATTTTTAATGAAACCTTTTGAAAAAATAATATAGATTTACTTTTAAGAACAGGAAATTTACTAAATTCGTAATTTTACCTTTAAGTTAAGGTATCATTAGTTTGTGATAAAAAGGTTAATTTCTATAAATGGAAAATGAGTTGGTAGAATTTCTGAAGAATTTGTGAGAGAAGTGTTAAACACTAAAGTGTCCATCATTAGCATACTAGAATACAAGGTTTCAACAAAAATAGAAAATAAATAAATTCTTAATGCAAAGGATATTTGTGAAGAAGTTTGAAAAAACCAGTTCCTAGGCTCATAGGTATTCCTAATATTATGCTTTCACTAACACCTGTAATGGCATCTTCTTGGCCATAATATGCAGCATCAAAGAGATGATCAGCAGTTTTTTCAAACTAAAATTTAAAAGATTAATACATAAAAAACTCAAGTTTGAAAAACAGATAGATGCTTACAAATATATATTTCAACAAGAATTTCACCTAAAAATCTAACCTTAAACATTTGTTTTGCACACTTAGCCATCCTCTTATCATGAACTATACTAGTAACTATAACCACATTACATAGAATACAAATAACATAAAACTTAAGTTAGATTAAAAAAAAAAGTTTTGGGTTTTATGGCTGTCCAAAATAAGACAAGCTGCACCAGACACAAGACCAAATGAAGCCATAAAAACTGCGTAAAGGTAAATAAAATGTATACACATTGTACAAAAAAATAAAGGACAGATCACTTGGGTACCACAGGGTTATGATGTCCATGTTTACTTCAAGAAAGCAAACTCCATGAGCGGGTAATGGTAATTTTAATTAAAGTCAAACTAGAGCAACACAACAGGCTTTTGATGATGGTCTGGGAACAATCCCCTAAGGGAAAGATCCGAGGACAACACCACATCATTTTTAACCACCGTCAGAAGACGAGGCAACACATGAGCTCGCACCCTACTGTCCAAATTTCCACACCAACCCAATGTGAGGACTTATAGCAAAGACAGATTTAAGGTGCACCAGATGCCTCTACATCGTACGCTTCACAAACATCCATGCACTGACCCAGATTCGAACTAGGAACCTTCCGATCTAGAGGCTAACCCCTTAACCACCAGACCAGTTAGTCGGCAACCCATGAGCGGAACACAGGTGTCCATGCACAGCAAAGACAAGGGTAATATATTCTTCCAAGAGCAACTGGTAAAAGAATAGCAAAAAGCTTTCCATGGGGAACTCATACCTCCAAAGAGGCAACTAAGGAAATGGTTATGAACCCATTCTTACTTCAAGAATGTAACCTTCCTGAGTTTTTTTTTTATATATATAAAGAAGCATTACACCATAAGGTGTTAGTTGAAAATACATTCAAAGTTTACTCACAGAAGCCAACATCAAAGCACTTTCCTTCATTTTTGCCAGACCATACCTTGTAATGCCATGAACTTCTCCCTAGGGTTTAAAAAATAAGATGTTTACTTGATGAAAAGACCAAATTACTTTCAGAAATACTCATTTTTAATGCAATAATGATAATAAGCACTACTATGGAATACATTTTGTACTAATTATTCCAGAGATAATTTCCTTAAAACAATATCAAACTATATCTCTGAATCTTAGAATCGATTGAAATAATTTAATCTATTTAATAAGTAAAAGCATGACATAATTGCTAATATGTTCATACCCTGAAAGTCATAAGGTCAGCGAGCAATGTCAAATGTCTACGATCAATTTCGATGGAATGATGTTTCATTGTAGTCTGTGTTTCACTTACAATTGTAGATCTGAAAATATAAAACATGGAACTGAGTCATGTATCATAAATTTATCACTGAATACATTGATAAAACGTTGAAACGAATATTTTTTTTATTTAAAATTAAATATAAATTATTTTTAAACAATGCTCACTTAGCAGCTTCAATGCCTAAATATTTTTCCACTTCCATAGTGTGATTTGAAGTAGTTGACATACCTCTAACACCTAAAATCAATAAATGAAATATATTCGCTTTTATAAATATGCAACAAATACTTTATGTACAGTAATTGGTGGAAAGTTAAGAATAATCAATACACTTGGAACGATTTTACAAGAGATTTTAAAGCTCTTAAATACTGTTTTTGCTAGTGATTTTAAAATAAGGTTTCATACGCCAAAACAGTATCATCCAAACTACTTGCAATTTTCCTGTATTTGTAACTATTTTGGAGAGTTGTCAAACTATGTTTTGGTGTACCAAGTCATGGGCTACCTATTTAATATCATGTAGGACCTTCAGTCAGTTGAAGTACAGCAACTCAATGTGGTATCAATCATTTTCACAACCATGCCTGGTTCAAACTCCAACAATTAATACTGGCCTGCCATAATCCTATTGGGAGTTCTTTGACATAACACACAAGATTACACCTCTAACATGATACAAAATGTGCCATGTGTCAAACACTATATATGGTAGAAGCATCAGTTAAAAATCTGCAGTATGCTATCCCATAAATTTTGACAGATGGCTTTAAATAAATAAATTGATATGACTATTTAATCACCTGCATAGCATATTGTAAGATCTGATACTAGTAGATTTTGCAGAAGACTAATCAAATGATATTTTAGAGCAATTTTTAGCTGTTTTTGTGCAATTGAAGATTGAAAAATGATCAAAGGGAAGTTGCATTAGTAAATAAGATAATTTGTTTACAGCAGATCACAGTAGTCTTAACAGTTTCTTTAACATTTTCCAGAAAACAGAGGTTAATTTCTGTTTGTTGGGAACCATTCATTAGTGTATCAGAAATACTAAATACTGAAATATAAATCTACTAAAAAAGAAAGATAATGCTACCTCTAGTTGCCATTACTGCTCCAAGACCATTGCCTTCTATCTGTAATTCATACTTGTCATTTTCTAAATGAATTAAAGCTCTTGATACAGTTGCTATGCCCTAAAAATGAAATAAAATATAAATGTATTAAAATTGTGCTACAAGAGCACAATTAGAGGTATATTCCTTATAAATGTAGAAAATTATCAGAAAGGATATTCTCAAAACATTTGAAAAATAGTATGAAGTTCAGTATAGCTTTAGCAGATGAATTGTCCAAGTTAATTTTAATTGACTCAATTCAGTCATATTGCTAGCCTCTGTGGTGGTTGTGTGATGCTATAGCAGCAGTATTTTTCTCTGAGTTTTTGAAATGGATAAAATAGAAAATATCACAAGTAACTTGAGATCAATTTTATGATTTGTTAATACAAAAACAAGTAACCAGCTGACATCCATATAAAAAGTTTATGGCGATGGAATTAAGAATGAATCAATAGTGATTTTGAAAGCTTTAGGGCACAGAGGAAGAAACTTACTGTGCTCTCCTTTTATGACTGATTATTATTCCAGAAACTGGTCATAACTTCCTTCAAACACATCATTTGCAGTAACAGAGTGTACAAACTTTTTGAATAATTAAAATTTATTGGATACATATAAAGAACTGTTGAAGAAAATAATCTTGTCCCAATGAATACCAAAAACAGTTTCTTAATAATAAAACCATGCATATTATTAGCATAAAATAGACTATTTTGTAGAAAATAATAAAAATCCTCCAATTACCTTTGTCTCATTTGTATTAGTATGCTGTCAATACGTACTCCCTTTTCAACCTATGATCTGATCATGCTTGACAAATTAGGACAAAATATATACATCCCGCTCCTCACTCGATTCTTAGGAGCACTCAATTGCTAGTAGGATTTGCCGAATAAAGGGAGTCTCATTATGACTTTATACCTATACATCATGCTTAATTCTTCCATTTTCTGAAGCATTTCATGATTATTCAAAAATAACAAGTATGTTAATTTATTGAATAAACAAACCCAACTAGCTATTATTGAGCTCATGCTGAATACTTAGTCTCTTTACATCAAATCTGTACCAAATTACCTAAACAACTAAAATGTACCATTGCTTGAACATATTGGTCAAAGGCAGTTGTTTTGCTGTCTCTACTTGTTTTCGTGCAGTCAAGTCTTGCATGAAATTGCGGCGAGTAATTGTAGATGGTTGCACTCAAGTGGCCGCTCCGTCCATTTTAGCACTGTGTCAGGGCACTCAAACACCTTACTAGCTGACGGTCCTGCGTCTGGTTTAGTATCAATGTTGCCGTAATCTTCCGGGTCATCAAGGAGTTCTACTCTATCACTTTGAATGAGTTCATCGTCACTGAGAATTTAGAATCCAGGGTCTGAAGAATCACACACCAGCCACTTGCTTACGTCATCTGCAATGCACTTGGAACATCCAGGAATTTTCACTATGTTTCTTATGTCCTCATCATTTTGATCATTCTATTTTTCTCAAAGCGACACAACTGTACATTTATATTCTCCTATGTACAATTATTTTTATAAAATGAATACTTAAGTTTTAAAAACATTAAAATAATTTACACTATTATTTTTCTGACAGACTAAAGGCCACTACGGAAATGTTTTCTATAAAGAAGTTGTCTTAAAGGTTAAGGAAATTCTAAGAAACGGAGGGCAGCTTGAAGAGAGAAAAAGACTAGAAAATGAACTCTGAATTAAAGTTTTATTATTATATTATCAGAGTGAAATAACTTTCAATTCACAATTCTCTTAATACATAGTTAAAAATTAATATTCCACTACTTTATTAATTCCATAAATTTTATAATAGCAGAGCAGAGAGACAAACAGCTATAATTGTACTGCTCTTATAAAATCCAAAAATTTTGATTATCAGAATATTGAATAGATAAAATATTTACATTATTTATGTATTTATTATTTAACCTGAAATAAACAAACTCACACAATCAAGTAAACAATAATAAGCGAAATAAATAACAAAAGTATGAAAATGAAATCTTGTACACATACTTGAATAACTACCAAGGGAAGTTTTTCCTTCAATTGCTGCAACACATAATAACAAGTTCCTCTGGGAGTTTCAAATGGTTTGACTAAAATTATATTGTCCGAAAAAATATCTACATTGTGAGGCTTTATCTTTTTCAGTTCGGCAATATTTGTTGTGCAAATCGAGTGTCGTATTGTTTCAGTATTGACTTCAAGCTGTAATCAATATGGAGAATTTATAATAAGTCAAACAAGTTATCTAATGAAATAAACACAATGCATTTCTATAATCTGAAATAACTTATACTAATTATAATTTTTTATATTGGAATATAATACCAACTGATAGATTAAACACCGGGTAAAAGAAATAATTATGACACAATATAATTTTCCCATAACATGCATAAGTATAGTCACATGTAAATTATTTTGTTTTCTGAATTTTAATTTAGGAACAAATATTATTGTATCCATTAATATAAAGCTTAGACTTCCTAGCATACAGAAATTTTTTTATTGTAATTTCCATTAGACACTTAAGCATATTTTGTGTTCAATTAAGCCCAAATACTAGATGCTAGACAGATAAATCTCATACATAAACCGTTAGAACAGTTTAGTGCTCTAAAAAATTGTTTATGGTTTTAAGTTATAACATTCAGGGTAAAAGGGGAGCAGTTTTGAAGTGCATGAATAAAAACTGTTGTAAAACAGATGATTCAAATTTCACAAAGCAAGCAAGTGAAAGAATGATAATAAAAACTTCTTACCTGTAACAAACGAATTCTCTCCAGATTCAATTTCACTAAAATAAAACAGCTGTCAGGGAGATATACTTCTTCAAGATATTCTGACACCTAAATTGAAGAATTTCAAAAGTGTACATGGTTGAGAAATTTAAGTTATATGATAAATCAGATGAACCAATAGAAAATAAATTCTAATTACATACCTCACCCAAAAGAGTTTTTTCAATTCTGCCCTTCACCTTTCTTGCAAATTCTAAACTGTCATTTACATCTAGCAATGCTGTAATAACTGGTGTACTTATAACTTTGCTGGCATTGATTATCTCACCAATACGTGGAACACCCTGAGTAATATCTGACATCAAGTTAAAGAAAAGTAATCAAGTCAATGAGCTTGATGAGTTAAAATAGCAAGTCTCACAGTGCAAAAGCTCAGTTCTAATGATTTTATTACTAAGCATGTTAATATTACATACACAAAATAAACTGAGCAATAAAATAAATTAGCACACTGACCTGGTGTATATAGCTTTAAAAAAGGAGTCTCAAATTTGAAAATGTTTTATTTCATTTGTGAAAACAAGTCTGATTTATATTAACTGGAATAAAATTAACTCAATTTATTTCGTAAAGCAGAATTCAAGTATCTACAGCACAAAACGTTATGCTGTGAATATACCAATCGTAATCTATGTGCTACAATCTGAAAATCGTCATTTAAAAATATTTTCTTTCCAATGCCTAGTCACTAATCACTTCAGCCTTTACAAGTGGTAAACTCATGGCTATCTGTGACGGATAATCCAGTGGATGATTGCCATTACTCCCAAGAGACCAGCACTCACAAACCAGGATTCGAACTTGGGTGGCAGACAATCGCTATGACTACTATGTTAGGTGGCTCAATCTGAAAATGATATCAGATGCTAAAGACTGCCAAGTACACTATTAGTATGACATACTTGTATATATATGATTGGCAATAAGCAATAATCTGTTTTGACCTTCTTGACAAATAGAATATTTCCAAGAAATCTTTCAATTAATAGCTTTTGTTACTTAACTTAATTGCACAATTAACAATTGAATATAATAACAGAAAAGAGCAAAAAACCTACACTAATTAATTTTGTGTAGGTCAGAGTTAATAGGGTAATATATAACAGTATCAGCAACATCTCATTATCCCTAACAAGTGTTTAAAATTCTTCCCCCTATGAAAACAATGCAAATTACTGCCTTATTTGTTGAATGTCAACTGTACAAGATTTTTCAAATCTTTAGATTTTTTCGTAGTCAAGCCTAGCCAAGTCCAAAATTGAATGACTTCTGTGAAAAGCTGCTTATATAATAAGCATAAGCAGTGAGTTAAAGCCTTCTGAAAAATGAAGTATTGTGTAGAAAGAGATATTGGTTGGAAAGCAGCAGTTTTGGTTACATTATGGTATAAATGCATATACAGAATTTGACAATAGTCCCAATAATAAATTATTTTTATATATTGTAACGAATAAACAAACACAATAATTCTTCAGTAATATACATATACTACATCAGCTAATAAGTTGAAAAATAATAATTTTTCATTCCTAAACATATTTCTTAAGCACAGTAAACAGGGGATACGAGTCGTTAATTGCTTTTTAACTAAAAAAACCAGAAAAAGCTTCTTATAAATTTATTTTTATAACTTATTTTACCCTTTGGTAAATCACATCAAACAAAGAAAAGGATACTCATAGATGCAACTCCAGCAAAATGAAAAGTTTTTAAAGTCATCTGAGTTGCAGGTTCTCCGATACTTTGAGCACATATTGCACCTACTGCGGTACCTAGGTATTTAAACAGAATTAAATATTTCATGCTCACAATCACTATTCATCAAATATTGTACACATAGTGACAAGTATACATACCTGGTTCATTCTTTGCCCTCATATACTTCTCTTTACAAAATTTTAGAAATTCTTTTACTTGCGTTATTGTAACACGCTCAATTTGTTTCACCACTGAAAGGGTTGAAGGAAGATTAGGAAATAAAATATAATGAATAAAAATCCTTTGATGAAAGTACACCATTACTCTTATTTGCACAACTTCCAATATTTGCAGGATGTCATTTACGGAGGGGTATCATTGTTTTGAAATAACTTTTAAATGAAACATTTTGTTTCACTCAATTATTGACTAATAATCACATCTGTTTGGGCTACAAATACACTCTTTTACAGATCACATAATTTGTTAAATTTCTTTGTACTCCATTTTGATGTTAGTGGATACACAGAAAAACAGAACAGCCATTACTGAGATCAGAAAATCCAAGGTTAATTCATAAATGACCTGATGAAAATGTGACACCTGTCAGTTGTGGGATGTTGCAAAATTTCTTTTGGTCTGAAATTGATTAACAAAAGGTTTACAGCCCATGTGGTTAAAAGTTGAAATAGTATCTCGTACAACTATGTTGACTAGCCCTTCATTTCCTTTTCTGATTGGACCATGCTATTTTTTCTAATGCACTATTCAAAGGAGCAAGTCTAGTCTAATAAACGGACTAAGGTTCAACAGTTCAAGCAAACATTTATGAAGAAATGAAAAAAATCCCCCAGAACTGTACTCAAAATAATGACATTAGACTGGATTTTGGGGTTTTATGGCGCTTGGTCCAAAATCGAACAAGCTGGGTCAATCACAAGATAAAAAAAATAAAATAAAATCGATGCTTATATAAAAGCATTCCAAGAAAAAGATAGATGCAAGTCTTAATCCAGAAATTTACATAACACAAAATTTACATTTTGATTTTTTGAAATCAGGTTATGGATAATATAAATTAAAGAATTTATGAAAAGAAATAAAGTAGAAATTATCGACTGAAACAGTATGATGGAATTCCATGATTAAAAACATGCTGATCAACATGATATACAATATAAAAGTATGCAAATAATGGATGACATAAGTATCGTGATGGAAAAAAGCACTATGAGATTTAAAAATCCAATGGCACTTAAAATAAGAGAAAACATTTGGATGAATGTTTTCTCCTATTAGATCCTGCAAATTTAAAATTGATCTTTTAAAAAATTTCAAATGGTGATGATTAAAAATAGCAGTCAGTTAAAATATGATATGCGACTAATGACTTGTTAAAGGGATGACTCCGAAGAATGCCAGCATCGCGACTGATAGTCTATTGTACAGGGACCCCTACTTATCCACTAAAGACCGATTGCCAAAATATATTTCAGCAAGTACCTGATAGGAATGTTTGACAGTTCCCAGGGTTCGATACAGTGGTATCCCAGATATTCAAATCGTTGTGCAGAGTAATGGTCACATTCACATAGAACGTGTACAGAACTCTCCTCTACCATCTGACAACCTTTTTCGAGCAGCTTCAGGAGCAACGCGAAAATAAGGACAAAAATAAAGATAAGAATATTTTTCTTAAAAACCAGCCAGAAAATTCCCTATTAGTACAAATAATTTCTCTTCAGTCCCAAATCCGGACGTTTTGTAAATCAGAGTTTTTTTTGTTTTTCTCACTTTTTTCCAACTTTCTGACAATTTTTAAAGAACAAGGAGTTCAACCTGGACCTAATTGATGATGCAACAAAAAAGAATGGATATGTTCAGAGTAAATACCACACAGAAAAATTCGAAGATTTGCAAGTAAAATTTCTTGCATGGTATTAGAAAGGTTTTTTTTCCTTTTTAAAAATTATTCCTATTTATATATATGTGCTATTTTATTATTGCAAACGCAAAATTCGCTCTAGGAAGGTTAAATTAAGGTTTTTTTGACCAAAAAAAAAAAAAAAAAATGCAAATTATCCGAAATCTGGAATGGCTGAGATTTTAAGAATTCCGGATTTTGGACTGTGAAAAGGATAAAAAATTACATTTATACATGAAAGTGAACCATAGATTACGCGGAGTTACGGACTTTCGATGCTTTAGCGGAGAAACTCCAGAAGTTCCGGAGCACTTGGCAATTCTGATGTTGCAGTGTCTATTCAGAGTACAGTGGCCAGTTAGGAGACCAATAGCTATCCTGATTTCTTTCCTACCCAAATTCAGCAGTTCCCTCGATCTATCCCAAGGAGATTTCTGATTGAGCTCTTTGGCTTGTCTTTGATCATTAGACAGTAAAAATCTGATGAGCATGCAAGACAAAAAGGTGCCAATCTCGTACAACAAAATATGACGATGGGTAGACTGTGTGTGTGTCAAATGCGAAGGTGAGTCGTTTTGACATCCTTCCTCTGCATTGGAGACCCTGGCCACTGATGAATGATTGATTTTATAAAAAGCAATTTGTTGGTGACTTGCAGGGTCCTCAACACTGGCCACAATGAGTCGACAGACTACTCTGTGGACATCTTGATGTCACTAAGAGGAATGGCTTGCTGTAATGGAACGTAATGCCTTATGCAGTACTGTTAGAAGCTCGTTACCCTTTATGCTATGCCCACATGACCAGGGACCCAATGAAACAGAACATTGAAACCCTCATTCTGCAAAGTACGAAAGATGGTAAAAATATCTGACATGGAAGGATGGTATATAGCTGCTGTAAGACACTCATTCTGTCAGTGTAAATGCAGAAATTATGGTGGGTACTAGAGAATATCTGTTGAAAGGTGCGATAAATCGGCATCAAAATAATGGAAAATATGAACAAAAGAGCTCATATATGCAATGCAGTCAGAGGTGGTCATTTAGCTGATGTCAACAATGGCTGTTCTATTTGTTTAAGTTTCTATTGGTCTCAAAATGAAGCATAAAGATTTCGAACCAATCATGTGGTTGAAAGAACCCTTGTTTACAGAGCAAGTAGAGGGGGTTATATGTCATTAATTAAGTAAACAATAAGTATAACAAAATTAAAAAAAAAAATTGTTTAAAAAAATGGCGCCCTTACATAAAAACCTTGTACAAAGTGTTCTTCATTGCAAGTAATCTTATTTGTGTTTGTAGGAATAATATAAAGACAGAAAACGCTATAATAAACAATAAAAGCTTTACAATTTAAACAAAAATAATTTTTTAGTTAATAAAACCAAACTCAAAGAAAGCAAATTATTTTTTAAATTAGAGCCATTCTTTTTGATTTAAAGAATGAATTTAGTATTGAAGCATATACTATGGCCCCCTTTATTAATACGACAAAAAGATCTCATACCTGATGTAACTTCTTCAGTGTCCATCATGTACAATTCACGAATTTTCTTTATTCGATTACTTTGATCCTTGAAAAACGACCTATGGCATTTTGTATAGAAATAAGAGCTTGTAATTTAAATAAATTCACAAAGGGAAACATTGGATTTAAAAATGAAGGCAGAGATTTACCTGAGATGTGAAACATAATTTTCATGAACATCAATATAATCCTTCTTTAAGATTTCTTCACTTAGTGATATCAGAATTTCATTGTCTAATGGTTCTTCTTCTGGACATGGAAATTTGGACTAAAGAAATAGATTGAATAATAACACTGGTTTACAAGGTTTTATAGCAAACAAATGTAGCGGTAAAATTCATTTTTGGAAGCTATTTTCAGATCTGACCTTACAAAAATGGTCACTACATCAAGTCTTTTGTTTTAAATATTTACTACCTTTCAAAATTAGTGCTTTTAAGCATGCAAAATGACACTATAAATTTTTTTTGTGTTTATATTTTGTCACTTAAAATTTTATGGGTGACAACAATGATTGTTTTCACTGGCAAAAATTGTGCAAATGTAACCAAACCATCATTTTTGTATTTTTCATTGAAGGAGAAGCATGTGTTGCATGTTTGTGATCAAAACTTGGGTCAAAAAATGGAGTTGTACCAATAGCACTTGTTGAAGGTATGATTGAGACTATGAAAGTACAGAAGAAATTTTCAATCAGTAAAAATATGATCACTTCAAATAGTCAGTACACAGTGACATTACACCTGCTCATGATTTAAATTTCATTGTTTTTTTTTTTGTATGTTGGATAGTACAGCCATAGCTGAACACTACAAAAGAAAAGACTAGCCTATATGAGATCCTTTAATTTCTGGAGAGAGTAACATTCAGTTAATCCCTCTGATCGTTTGCCTTCACCACTGCTGAGACCGATGGAAAAACTTTTTGAAGACTATGGACACATATAGTCTAGGTTTCTTGTACTTGAAGGAAATTTTCTAAAATTCAGTGATAGAAAACTTGAAGGAATCTTTTGGTCCTCAGAAAAGGACACTGAGTGATTGTTTTTACAGAAAAGCTAAACATCAATCTAGCCAAACAGTCCTTTACATCTGTGGCCAAGGGATTCTTGGGGAACCAGAGTAAAACTACTAACAGTGCACTCAAGACTTTCACAATTAAGAATTTAAGGCACTGAATACCCTTAAAAATACAGTTCCTAGTTTCTCATCTCGATTTCTTTCCTGACGACCTAAGAACAATCAATAATGAACAAAAAGAAAGATGCCATCAAGATATCAACTATGGAGGAAGGTTATAAAGGTAGGTGGGATACCTTAATGATGAGTGTTTTGTGTTGGATGACCACATGACACAAAAAATGAAATACTCGTATGGGTATATGAGTATAAGAGCATATATTTAATTTGGTATTATTTACTCCATTTCTTGCTCTCATGAACCAAAACTTTAATATATTTGTAATTTTTAAAGCTATAATTTTATAATTAACAAGAAAAAGAAATGTAATAAATTACAATTTGAAGCTCAACTTCGACAAAATGTTGTATACTTCCACTTCCAAGATATGTATGTATTGCATTATATAAACACATGTAAATATTTTGCACTTGTCAATGCACAAAAAAAACTACATGTGGAAAGTTTGTAGTCATATTTGGATTCAGTACTTCAAAATTAGTTGAAAAAATCTAACTTTAAACATGTAATGAAAAAAAATGTTAATTCCAGTCAAAAAATGACAACCAAGTAAAAAACTTTTATGATATTAATTGCTTATCCACTATTAAGACTTTGGAAATTGAAGAAAACAAGGTAAACCAAGGTACTAAAGAACTGCATTAGAATAATATGATTAGTTTATATAAAAGTACTTACTACTATGTGATACAAAGCTCGTTCAAAAATAACAGGATCATCTGGAGGATCATCATTTTTTTTCATACAATACTCAACAGTTTTCTTTTTCTCGGAACTTTCAAACTTATTCACTCCTTCCATAGAAGCAGGATCCAATCCATCTCCACCATAAACAAACTGAACAACTTCACCAATAGAATTACGAACACTTAAGTCATAATGCAAGCATAAATCTTCAAGAGACTAGAAATAAAATAAAATATGATTAAAAACAGAGATTGGGATTCAATAAAGAAAACATTAATTCTCTGTCTGGCTACACCAAGGTATCATACAAGATCTGGTTAATTTTGCTTAATTCAAAAAGTTGTTAGGGTAAAAGTATCGTATTTTGTCTGTGATGAGCGGTGGAGCATTAACCTGCAGGCTTCACTGCGAGGCATGTCAATTTACCCCCTTTCATCACAAAAGCAGGCCGATAATGAGTTTCGAATGCCACAATCCCAAGCAGTCACTTTATCATTAAATACTTCCACATTTTGAAGAGGTGATACAGTACATTTTATTTTAAACTGATAGTAAACGTTTTTATTAAATTTATAAGGTTTAAATTAAGACTAGCTACATTATTTACCTGAATTAAATACATTAATATACAATTTTTAAATATTAAACTGCTAATCATGTATTTGGCTACTAGTGTTTGTGATATGAACAAGTTATAACTGCATGTATAAGATCTCATGCAAGTGACATTATCAAGGAAGACGTAACAAGACAAGATTATGTAACGATTTCCTAGAGCTGATCTGACTTATGAAGCCCAACAGGTTATCTTCTACCCAGTGAAAAAGAATTGATCATCAGGTCTTGTTTGTAAAGCCAAGATATGACTTCTTAGAATTGATTCAATGTCTGAAAGCTGACAGACTGTTTTACTCAGCGGAAAGGAATTGATTGTTGGTGATATGGAATTTGATCATTCTGATACAAATGATGAAATGTTAGTAAAGTCTTAATGCTTGAAGATAAAGCCAATTTTTGATATTGTATGTAATATTTCCCAATTTGTATGGCATCTAATATTCTTAAGTATTATTGTGTGACAGTTTGTCAAACAATAATTATGTTTAGTCGTCACAGAGGCTACAGATAAAGCAGGTCAAGTTGCAAAAATTTCAAATATTAAACTTTTTATTGTGTATTTGATTTCTAGTGTTTGTGATACCATGACATGTCATAGCTGTTTTGCATAAGTGGCAGTTACAGGAAAAAATTCAAAAAGTAATGTGAAATAAAATGACAGCATTAGTGGAGTGCAGTTATCTTAGGCAAATTACATTCTCACTACGTTTTTATGAACTGTTTTTACATTTAAAAATTAACCCTAGATACTGTCAAACAAAATCAACATTAATGTGATAATAGTAAATATACAAACTTTAATTAAACGTCTTTGCATGTAACCAGTTTCTGCAGTTTTCACAGCAGTATCAACAAGACCTAATGAAAAGGAATGACAGTTAAATTACAGAACAAAGGAGATACAAGAATAATGGTTAAAATAACCAATAAAAAACAATACAAACCTTCTCTGCCTGCCATAGTGTGAAATATAAACTCAGTAGGTGCAAGCCCTGAATAAAAACTACTTTGGACAAATCCTTTAGCTTCAGGAGTTTTACCTGCAAATTAAAAAAAGTTGTTTTTAATTGACAGGTATTATTTTAATTGTTTTAGAAAAATGTAATAGTTTAATTTGTTTTTCGAAAAAAATGAGCAACAATGACAGCTATATCAAAGAAGCAAATTTTAAATTTTCTCTCTGAATAATACTTTAAAACTACTTCATTTTTTCTAAATAAAGTCTGCCATTGTCTTATGAAAGAAAAATATACAGAATCTCAAAAAGCAACTATACACATATTGAACTGTATATGAGCCACTGAGCTGTTTTCTATCAATTTTAATTTCATATAATTCATACACATCAAGTGCAGCTCGTGATGCAAAATATGATTCACATTACTATCTTCTTTTCAATTATATACCCAACAATTTATGTACATATATTTTCAAATAATTACATGTGAATTATGCACAATATTATGGAAAGTAAATGATTTTGTAGACTATTGTCTGTATAGGAAGGTTGT
This sequence comes from Metellina segmentata, assembly GCA_947359465.1. Classification (NCBI taxonomy): domain Eukaryota; kingdom Metazoa; phylum Arthropoda; class Arachnida; order Araneae; family Tetragnathidae; genus Metellina; species Metellina segmentata. The sequence continues at coordinate 32,439,881 of OX375875.1, forward strand.
ATTTGCCAATTGATTACTGAATAGTTATGCCTGCATTGACCAGACCAAGCTGAATCCAAAATGCTACTGACCTGATGCTATTTTTAACCTAAACAAACTAAACCCACGAGTGATCACCAAATTTGGCGAGGTGTTGACTGTTTTAAAGTGTGGGTGGCATTAACACAAACTAATTCATAAAAATAATCAAGATCATGTTAATTTATTTTCAATAACAGCATTTAAATTAGTCTCTTTTTAATTCAATTGTGGCAGTACTTTATAGATAATTGACTAATTTTGATTATTCGCTATGCAAAATATAGTGTTACCTGTTTGAATGTTACAAGAGAGTTCAACCATATAGAAATTTATATAACTAGGATAAATGGCCCGTCATATGACGGATGTATATTTCCTAGGTCGATGCAGGCATTATTTATTTTGGTGAAACTTCATTTATATTATTTAAATCCTGATGGTATGAGATCACAGGCTGTGTATAAACCTGTTTCTACCACTATCTGTCAACTTGCCTTGCTTTCACATGCTGTTGTTTGAGCAATATTGGCAAAACAATATTACGGGAAAACTTAACTTTTGATTAACCCTGGTAAAATAATGAGCTGCATATGCCAATCTTGTTTTATACACAATGTTACTTCCATGACGATTTCGAATATAATGATATTTGTTATTTTGTATCTTGTTTCGCTTGCAACGTCACACAACCAAGTAAAACAATTAGAAACTCCGCCTACTCGTAATGTCACACAACCAATCAAAACTTTAATAACCACGGAAACACAGCAGAATTTAGCTATAAATATAATAAGATGCAGTACAATACTAAAACAGCATAAAAATAAAATCAGAAAAAAGTGAAAATATAAAATTTAAGTATAAAAGCAATCAGAAATAGTTACTATTTTTGTCAAAGTGAGGTAAGGATCTTTCTTCAAAGCCATCAGGTACCCTATGGCCACATAAAGCTTGTTGTCCAACACAAGCGACCATTTGACTGATATTGATGTTAGATCCTATCGGATGCAAACATAATAATATTTAATGTTTGAAAAATAATTTTAAAAAGAAAAAGCACACTGACAAAAATAACAGAAAAACACACACCTTTGGAGCCACATTGTGCCATAATCAATGGACTGTTTGTTTTATGCAACTCCTTGTAACATACTTGGGCTGCACGTTCTCTGATAGCAGACAACTCAGACATAATTTTATTCTGGAAAAGTTAAAAATGCTTATAAAAAAATTAGCAGAAATAAAACCTATTAGCACAAACTTTGGCTACAAACCAAACTCACCTCAAGCGTTTCTTCTTCATCGCATCCAGGTAAAGTTTCAAGTTCTCCGCTTTCCATGCTTCTGATATATTCTTCACATTTTGAATACCTGTCATAAAATTTTGTGGTCTAAATGCTGCAATACTGACAACAATATGAAAAAACTGGTGCATTTCTATATACATTTGTAAACAGCTCAAGAACATTGGTAACTATCAGCATTTCAGGTTAATATGATTTTAGAATAGGTAGGTTGAGACATACTGTGGCTCCTACAAGAAGGCAGTCAAACTTGGGTCAGTTGACTTTTAAATAAGAATGAAAGGTTGTCATATGCAAAATCATAAATGACAATCCCCAGGTGCAGAATTATATTCAGTGTTCTGCAACACAACTTCAAGCAATTTCAATTGTTCTGCAGGCATTATGTCCACAGCCATACTTGCTGTAGATAATCCTCTCCAATGGCAGCTTTAGATTGTCGTACGTCTCCTTCCTATAGACAGCATGCCATGCAAGACAAGACGCTGAGCAGATGGTATGTTAGGGTATTCAACTGCCCACTTCTTTTTCTTGGTGATGCCTCCAGAAACTGGTGGTACCATGCAGAAATAACAGTCATCAAAGTGATTGGTTGACTCCCTCCAAATCATGTGGGGCACAGCAAGTGACATTGCCTTTCTTTTGCTATTAAGCCACTGCGAAATATTTTCTGCACAAGTGTGGCAACATACATGTGGGGCCCAGTCTTTTTTCTGGTTGCCTATCTAGCATCCAAAATATAAATGATACGCTTTCTTAACAGTTGCACTGATGGTCTTTTTCTGTGCAGCAAATGTCACTTTGCAAATATAATAGACTTTATTAGCACTATTAACACAGTCACAAGGCATTACTACTATTCATTTTACACTGTAGTAATAACCTGTGTATGCTAGAGCTTCGAAAAGAAATGTACTTACTCCATGTATTTATCTTACTAAATTGCATTATATTACGCGATAGCACCAACTATATAACGGACAAAACGTTCATATCTCTGCAACGAGAGACAATCAACTTTTTGTAAGGTGATATTTGTGTTCAGCACGTTGAAATCATTCAGGATTAGGTTTTTTCATCTAAGAAGCAATTTCACTGTTGAGCAGTGTAATGGACACACACACAAAGAAAGTTCTATCAATACAGAAGAGAAATACAACCAGGGAGGAATCAAACTTGCTTTGCTTGCAACTAACTTACACAATGCTAGCATAGTAGGCAAATCCACTGAGCCACCTAACCTTTCTGGAATTTACTAGCATAACAAAATAATTTTTATGTCTATTGAAATAGCTATTTTGAACTATAATGCAACACTTCTATATTATTAAAAAAAATAAAATCATTACCCTTGTTTAAGTAACTGTTCTTTTTCATGCAATAAACCAGCTCCAGGTGTTACATCAACAATGCCAATAGAAAATCCACGGTGTGCTAAGTTGGAAGAAATATATATTTTCGGATTCTTACAAAAAGTTAAAGAATTTTATAAAGCATCAACATAATTTAAATATTAAGTTATTAAATCAAGCATTAAGTTAATTGAAAATTTTAAAACAATAAAATTCATTATACCTAAGAAGTATGATGCTAAACGAGAAAGCCTAAGCATAGCATTTGCAGCATGTGTTTTGCCATGATCCCGTAAAAGTATGTAAAAAATAGTAGTCTTTGATCCAGATCCAAGAGTAGCTTTGGTCATAGTGCCAGCCAATAACTCACTATTTCTAATAATTACAACTAAAAGGAAATAAAAATTCATAATTTTAAATGCAAACAAAATTTTAAAGTTAATGACAACAAACATAGGCAGACTAATTGAAAAAGTGAATTTTCTAAAATGTCAACAATACACAATAACTTTTTCAATACATTAATAATAACATTTAAAAAAATCAGCTAAACAACAAAAAGCATATATTCACTGCATAAAAAAGGAAAATGTTAACAAGATTTTAAAAAATATATATAGTTAAGTGAAACACGCTAGGACAAAATTTTTAGATATCATTTTTTTTTTAGCTTTCCTAGAGCATAGTGTGATGATTTAAGACCGCTGAAGTTGGCTAAACCATTTTTTCTTTGCATGAAGGTTAGACATATAGAGTAGAATATTTTCCCACTTCATTTTCTCAGCACTGTTTTTCTTTTACTTAGTGTGTTTCACTTGTAAGCCAATGATATCTCTCTATATTAAAAAAGCATTAAAGCTGCTGCAGGATTGGAAACTCGCTTATTTTGCTCGATTCTTAGATGGTTTCTTGAGAAAGTATGGATCAGAAAATAGTGAAATTAACATGGTTTGTTCAAAATTGTACAGGGAACAAGATGGAGAAGATTTTTCCCCCGATGCAGCTATTAGTGTAGGGTGCATGATGTGTCAAAGTTGAAAAAGTGAAATTTCTAAAGCTAGTGAGCAAAACATGTACAAATTGTCAGTCTTCAGCTCTGAGTTTTATTCTAGAGTACCACTAAATGTCAATTTTTGAACCTCGGCAAGTTTTTTTTTAAATTTCAATTTGGTTCCTGATATTTTTAGAAATTTAGAAAAAATTGTGACATTTTTGTCAAAACTGTCATAAATATAGCTTATTACAATTACTTTTTAAATTTGAAAACATCACGAGAAACCTTAGAATGTACTCTTTTTTTTTATGGTACAATCATTTTTTAAATTGGTTAATAAATAAATTCCTTACAATTAAAAGTTGGTCATACAAATTTCGTATTTTTTAGATCGTAATTTATGATACAAAACTAAAACTGTCAATATCTATAGCTTAATACTATTATTTTTTAAATTTGAAAACAACGCTGGAAATCTTAAAATGCACTCTTTCTTATGGCATAATTAGTTGTAAATTGGTTAATAAATAAATTTGATGCGATAAAAGTGTAATTTCGCGATAGTATACTACATAGTAAATTGTATAGTATATAGTAAATTGTTCATCGCGGAGCGATAGCATACATTTTTCTTCACGGAAATGAAAGGTTACATTTCTAATTAATCGGTTTGCCAGAAAAAAATTTATCATAGCAAAAATTACCATAGCAACGATTTTTATTAAATTTAGCCATTGAAAATTAATTTTTTTTGCTCTATTCTGACGGTTTTCCGAGAAAGTAGGTACAGATCAGAAAATTACGAGGTTAACATGGTTAATTCAAAATTGTACAGGAACAAGATGAAGAAGGTTTTTTACTGATGCAGCTATTAGTTTAGGGTGCATTAAGTGTTAAAGTAAAAATAAAAAAAAAGCAAAATCACTTGCAAAGCAAATCAAATGCGATTGCGTAGCAATCACCGGGATTGGCGAGAGCAGGGTGAGAAGGGGGGGGGGGAGAACTCCTTAGTATCCTACATAAAAAAAAACTAAGGTAGGATATTAAAATGGAAGAAAAATAGATACATGAAAACTCTTTAAGCATTCTGTTGTAAATAGACATGAATGGTATTAGGGATAGGAGTGTTAAAGACCACTTTTTTTTTCTTGGTCCATAAATTAAACATGCACACTAGTGCATAACACATACACAGCCCATTACATAATTGAAGTCTATTTAAAATAATCTCCAACCTAATAATTAACATATCTATAAATCGAAAAGCTCAACAGTCAAAATTTCAAGATAAGACTGCATTTACCAGGGCATGGTTAGTCACTCTATGGTGATTTCATGCAACACAAGGATTATTAAAACTATAGCTAAAACAGACAATGAACCACCATAAGCAACTATGCTCAGAAATTTGAACTTAGGCTGTCCAGATTGAGGTTCAGAGTTAAACACTTGACCACAACAATAGCACTAGTGAAAAATGAAGTGTTCTTTGAACAAGGAAAAGTTGTCATTTTCAAATTAAAGATTGAATAAGATTTTAAGGTATGTGCAAAAGTACTTACATTGGTCATTAGGACAAAGTTCTTCAGTGGTAGTGTAGGGTGATTTTGACTTTCCTTTTGGAGCTTTTCTGAGATTTATCAAGGTGTCACAAGATTTGTTAGGTTTCAACATTAGACTGAATATTTGTTTACCAGTCCATAATTCATACGGCTAATAGAGAAAAAGAAAGATTGAATCATTTTTAACACAAACTAAAGCAATTTGGAAATAATGAAGGTTCAAATCATTCAGAAATGAACAAAAAGCATGAAAAAAAAAATCAAATTCTTGAACTACACTAAATTGGTTCAGATGAAATCTATCAGATTATTTTTAAAATTTTTAATTCATTATTTTTTAAAACTAATTGCTATTGAAGACTATCTTTTCAATTACAACAACCGTTTTTTTTTTTTTCAAAATAAGATGATTTGTTTGAAGCAGAAAATTCAATTTCAGATTCAAATTTCAGAGCAATTGACGACTTAGTTATAGTTAAATGCTGAAAAAGCATCAAGTCAAATATTCTGGATGCTGCAAATGTAAAATGTCATAATTCTAAGGTAATTTGGCATAGTGTTCATTTTAAGACTTTTGAAATGATCAAAACCAGGCAAAAAGTATTTAGCATATCTAGTGAGCTATGGGCATGTTGAAACAAGCACATGTATCCAACTTTCCTAAATTAATAACCAAAATAACAGATTTCTTAAAACAATAAACAATAGTAACGGAAGAAATAAAAGGTATGTTGCTTAATTTTGTCTTTATTTCATGCTCTATGTTTTGTTTTTATCTGACCCGGATTTAACGTTATTTCTTTCCGGTCCCTTGAAATACGTTAAATCGGGGATTCACTGTATTTATTGATTGAAACAAGGGGAAAATTTCAAAAACATCTGATCAGAATGCACTTAAAATAGATAATTTAATAAGGAGAAGGTAATTTATTGAGGAGATTTGAGCTTTTTTAATATGTGGCAGGGGCGTATGCACCCATGGCTCTCTCCATAGGTGCACCCAACTCTATTACATCTATACAATTGAAATAAATTACTTTGAATAAAGCAGGAGGGGGCATATCTATTTTCAACAGTGTTTCTTCATTAGATATTATGCTACAGATCATCTGTTGAGCTTCATCTCTGGTAAAGAATGTGTCTTTATGAGTCAAAATATAAGAACCTGGAATAAAATGTGATTTTATTTTAAATATATTAGCAATTGCATAGAAAAAAATTGTCAACATTCATTTTAATACAAAATTCTTTAAAATATCTGAAAATTTTATAAATTTATTATGGTGGCAAATGATAAAGCAGTGTATCAAAACTTTGAATTGTTTGTGAATAAAATAACTCAAAGGATTGCAGGGATTAACTATTACCCTTAATGGGGATAACATTCATTTTTAGAAAATTAATGTGAACAAACCAGTAATAAAATCTTGAATAGCAGCAACCAATGGATCACCATTTCTGGGGGTCACTAAATTGGACGATACCTAAAATAGTAAATTTCAAATTAAAAACATCATAAACCATGTATACGAGGTAAAATTATAAGCACAAAAAAACATTATTTTAAACATATTTAGTTCTCTGATGTTAGGAGATCTTCTAGAAGAGTATCATTATTTTTAAATTATAAAACATTAAATTATAAAAAAATTCTTAGTTGACAGAATCTTAGGAACTCTTGATTGGTCAAGAGTAAAACTTGTTAGAAGCCAGAGAAAACTTTGTTGCAGTGTGCAATATATGTAAAAAGAATAATATTCAGCTTGTTCCGGACACGGTTGGCAAATTTAAGACAAAACCAAGTTATACTTTAAATAAATAGAACTTTTTAAAAATCCAGTTCAAATGAACAAGACGACACTTTTTTAGCTGTCTCAATTAATTTTAACCTAACCAAAACAGGTATTTAAAAGCCTTGTAGATAGTGATCCTATCTATTTAGAAAAATTTCACCACTTAATAATAATTGAATTTAACAAAATAGAAGTTTAAATAAAGAATCTAAAAATTGAATTTTTTTAAATGTGATTTTAAATGTACATTTCTTTAGTCATTAAAAAATAAGAAATTTATTCAATACACAGCATTATATAAAAAACAAAGCTTTTTACCCCCATAAGGACCAAAGCTTCAGCTCGAGCTTCTTCTGTCTGAGGTAAATGAATATTCATTTCATCACCATCAAAATCAGCATTGTAAGGAGTACAAACACATTCATTGAAGCAGAAGGTTCGAGTAGGAACTATTTTAGCCTGAAGTGCAAAAAGAAAATGAGTAAGAGTTTCATAAACTGTTCTTGTTACAAAAATTATAAAAAAAATCAAACCTACCTTGTGTGCCATTATACTCAGTTTATGAAGAGATGGCTGTCTATTAAATAACACGACATCTCCATCTAACATATGACGTTCAACAATATCACCACACTAAAAATTAAAAATTTCAGTGAATAATGAAATAGAAATATGATATGAATTTACATAATATATTACATCATTAGCACACATGTTGCTCTATATGTTTTGCTTTTTTGCTCAAAACACTTCCTAATCCTACCATATCAGAAAAGTAACTGGCTTTGTATAACATTTCCAAATAGTTTTGTGACTTGCATATTCTTCATTTCTCTCACTTTTTTCTATCTTTCTGCCTCTTCACACTTTCGGCAATTTTTAAAGAACAATATGTTCAACCTGGACCAAATTGACGAAACAACACAGAATAATGGACAGGTTCAGAGTAAATATCACACAGAAAAATTTTAATATTTAAAAGAAAATGTGCTGCATTTTTATAAATGCCACATGTATCCAGAGTGGTAGAGGTTCAGATTTTGGACTCTGTACTGCATTAAAATAAATGTTGAAATTAAAAAGAAAAATAACACAATAGGATTTTAAAAGCATCATTTGTCGTGTTCGCTAATGGTGGCTGGAGCACGTTAAATAGGTCGTGGTCACAAAGTCCCCCATGTTCCCATACCAAATCAATACCTCTGGGGGTACCTGATCAGGGGGTTATCGGCCTATGATTGGGATCTAAATTACGATATGTGGGTGAGAATGTATGTGTGAAAGGGACCTTCCTGTAAAACGGATATGTCATGCATGAAGAAGTCCAACCCTCCGGGGCAATGGCACCCCCAATTGGGCCATATATGGCCCGCACGACAACAACAACAAAAGCATCATTCTTACTGTTTATACGAGTAAGGGGCAAATGAAATAAATGCTGAAATGGATGGCAGTTTAAAAGTCTGAGTAGTGTTGGTTGAGTTTTATGATGCTAGGGCCATATTTAGCCAAGCTGAGCTAAACATTGTCAAGTAATAGACATCCAAGGCTCATGTCAGCCTGCACAGGAACACGGTGGCTGACCACTTCAACAAACCTACTTCAGTGTATGGTGTGGGGCTGAAGATCCGCCCCCCTCACACACACTGTTCAAATTTATTGCAAATTTTTAAAACTAAGAAGCGAGAGCACCAAGAAATTTCTACCTAAATGGACCTTAATTGCCCCCCTACAAACACTTAGTATTGCATATTCAAGGTCATGGTCCCTTCATTCCCTATTTGGACAGATTCCAGACAAGACCAAGCAAAGTCCTGTTTGAACTTGTGGTGAGATAGGCAAGGCTGACCAGAACATGTTCAACTGCGTCCACACCAAAAATCATCATGACTCCAAGCAAACAGACCATGGCTAATTGGAATAAAAATATAAAAAATAAAAGTTTGAAACATAAAATCAAGACGTGGCTGGGAGAGATGGCCAGATCAGCAATATATATTTCTACATATAAATTTACATGAATTCAATTTGATCTCCCCACCTCCTCTTGAAAAAGCTTTAAACCACATGGTGAGTCAAGAAGCATAGGCATGAAGAGGTAATAGATATACACATGTAAGGAAATCTTTATTGGCAGAGAACACATCCAGGAGGGAAATGAATCTTCATCGTATACAATTCACAGGTTGCTAACACAGTGGGTGAATCCAGGCCAAAAGTTTAAGGAGCAATGGTTTAAACTGAAGAAGCTAAATATGAATAGAAAGCACAAGACTCACCTTTAAATTGTCAGCAATTCGACGTCTATTAGCATAATTCAGATCACTAAAATATTGAAAAATGATGTTACTATAAAATATCAGCATAGCATAAAAGTTAAATTAGAGTGAAAAGAAAAAATTGGGGAATTTTCTGTTATTTCTGGTTACATTTTCTCTGCAACTCCTTTGGCAAACAAGAGACATACTCGACGCCATTTGCATTTAGTTGTGCTGCCGTCTATCGATGTTTTATAAGATTTATTTAATGAATGTGGTTATAAAACAGATTGCATTTTGCTTCAATTGTTATGCTTACATGTGCCATTGGCATCATGAGGACTCGTTCATATTTCATGTATAAAGGAAAGAATTCATGGAAGTTATTTGAGATGTTTGCCTGACAAAATTTGATCAATAATTACATATGAAATTTTCTCATGTATTATTACTTGTGTGATTTAGACTGGAATTAGATTAAAATAGAAAGTGAATAAGAAAACAATTAAAGTCTACACTTAAAACAACTTTATTTGTGTTCTGCAAATTTGTATACAACAACTATACACATAATTCTTTTGTTTTCATCGTTATACTACAGTTAAAATTTTGAAAATTGTTCTCCTTATGTGAACAATAATACTACATGATTACCATCATGATAATCATTATGTTAGTATTATAAAGGCTGAAAAATATGGACAGGTACAACTAAAAAAAAGTTACATAAAATTTTTATTTAGTTACTATGAAGTAATAACAGATGGCAGCCCAAGTAAATGCAAACAGCAAGTACCGAAAACTACCAAAATTACTTTTAAAATGCTTTAATCAGTTTAAATTAACTCACCTTTTCATCTTGGTATTGCGGTCAATGTAAAAATTTGCACCTGGATGCTTATAACCTCCATTCATTATCAAGGCTTTTAGCTTTTTCATGTTATGAGATGTTACCTACAGGGTGAAAAAAAAACATGATTAAAAAAAAATCACAAAAATCGGATTTTATTTAAATAAGTTGTTTTTAAAATTAAAAAGGAATTTAATTTGTCGACTTCATATGTTTAAACATGGTAGACAAGAGATGCAAATCTGTACAGTTTCTAGATAGAATTGATTAATGTAACATTTTAATATAAAAAAGGAATTAAAAAGAGGAATTTACCAGGGTAAATCTTTGGTATTTGTTTAATTAACGTCACACAGGAGCAACACAATGGGCTATTAGTGATGGTCTGGGACGGATGATCTCACAAAACAGCTGTTTCAACAAGTATTTAAAAATAAAATTTTAAGAGCAAGAGAAATAAAAGATGTTGATGGATGATAACAGCATCTGATTTATTTTGAAATTGAGATTTAACTAAATTACCTTAAACGAATTTTTTTAATAAGAAAGTGTGTGTTAATCAAATAGGACATGACAGTTAAAAGTTCCTTACCATCTCTGGAAAAGTCAAGATTTTTGCAACATGCACAGGAATTCCAACCTAAATTAAAATTTCAAAAGATGTAGCAATCCTTATCATGGCAAAATCAGAAGCTTATAAATCTCAATGCATTTCTTTCATACTTACTTGATCAATGGGTAGATTTGGATCTGGAGATATAACAGTTCGTCCAGTGAATTCGACTCTTTTACCAGACAGATTACCTCTGAAGCGACCATGTTTGCCTTTCAACCTTTGGACAATTCCTCTCCCTGTTGGTTTTACTTTCTATAGGATATGAGTGAATTTTAGGATGATAAAGTACTTTTGAATGAAAATATTGATATAGGGATATGACTGACGGACTAAATAAATAAAAATAATAGGGACATACAAACAATAATTAGCTGAAAAAATACGATTTCAAACTTCCAGTTATTGACAAAATATAAAGTTAAGTAATGGACATGTAGCATGCCATTTTTTTTTCTTATATAAGAAATTACATTTATTGGATTCTTAGTCAGAAAGATAATTTAGCAACCAAAACACTATCCAATTTTATTTTTATTTTGCTAATATATTACTTTGCAACACAAATATTAGTATAAAACTTGTATAATTCTTAAACTAGAGCTACAATGTCTTACATAAGAAGCAAGATTTTATAACTAGGCCAAAATTACGAACTATCAGGACTAAACTGAGTTTGGAGTTACAAAGCTCAGCAAAAATTTACATTAAATTTACATCATTTTAGAATTTGTAACAGAGTGATATTATAATTTTAGTCTGTAGAAAAGTTAATCTGATAGAATATATTTATATCTATAGCTGAGTTGTTGTTTATGTTGAGTTGCTTGAGTTTTGTTGACTAAGCTGAGTTTGGAGTTACAAAACTCAGCAAAAATTTACATTAAATTTACATAATTTTAGAATTTGTAACAGTGATATTATAATTTTAGTCTATTGAATATAGTTAATCTGATAAATATAATTTCCATGCAGCAATTTGTCCCGTAAATTAAAGCAAAGAATGAATTTTCCACATACCTGATTTTCCACATTTACTCCTATATCACTATTTATGTATAAGGCAACATGTGTTTGGATGTTATCCCAAATTCTCTGCAAAAGAAAAAAAATTGCAAAAATTATATATAAAATTCTATAAATATACTATAAAATTCTTAAAAGGAATAAAATGAAAGAAATATTTTTGCACATTAAAAAACATCATTGAAAGATAACATCCAAAAATTTACCAAGCATTCTAAAAATAAGATTAAATCATTATTTTAGTTTAATTTAATGATTGGTATTATTTTAGTTTAAATTAATGATATGCTGTGTTTCAATGAAATTAAAATATATTAATACATTAAAAACTAAAATTATAATTATACCTAATCATTAAAAAAAAATTCATTTTCGCATTCCAACACAAAATTTAGAGAGCATATTAATCAGCAAGATTTGAAATACAAAAATTTGGAAAATACTTTATGTTCAATGTAAAAAGTCGAGATCTGAAACCTTTAAAACAATCTCTCAAAACAATTTTGAAATTACAAATCAAAAGCTTTGAAACAAATCAGTAATCAACTATCTGATAATTATTGATAATAAGATATAAGTTGTACATATAGCAAGAAAGCAATTATTTTTACAAAATTGAGAAAAAGAAATTGAACTTTGTCACAAAATTCTAATATCCAGCTTTCATTCTTTTTCCAGTAAAATTGGAAAATCAAAAAAAGTAAGTTAGGTTGAAAATAGATGTTCAGTTATTAAAATTTTTTTATTGATTAACATTATAAGATAAGTATATATATATATATATATATATATATATATATATATATATATATATATATATATATATATATATATATAATTGATCAAACTTAATGACGTCTGAGAAACCCAAAACGTTAAATCTTTACATAATCAAACAAAAAATGTCTTCCAACTAATTGAAAGTAAAAACAGAATAAATTATGACAGTTTAAAGGAGAAGACTTAATGAAAACACAATATGTGTCAGAAAAAAAACCACTGTTAATTTCGAAAACCAATAAATACAAAATATTTAGTTTTGATAGTCAATTGAGGGATCATGCTGCAAAAACTGTGAAACACTGTTTTGCTTGGTAAATATTTGTTCTTGTTGAATTAATTTTACTTTAAGGCAAAAATGATTTTCATTAAAGAAAGTAGGAGGAAAAGCATGAGTCAAAGTTTAATGCATTGATTTCAATGAACAAAATCTTTCATGATTTTAACAAATCTAAAAACTAAAAAGGCAAATACCATGGAGTACTTGAGGGGAGCATTTGCACCATGCATTTGGATTTCTTGATTCAATTGAATAATACCAGTCAATTTTGTTGTCATGTCATCTTCATTTCTAAAAGGACAAAACATCAAACAATCATACAAACTTGATACTAAATTAAATATATTTGAGCAAACTGATAGTGGGGTTTTGAAGACAGTTAATCAGTTTGTTTGTTAAATCTGTGTTCATGAAAAGGGGTTATAAAATAACTTAAAAATGCATAGCATTCTTTTTTCAATATTTTACACATATTCAACTAGAATGAATATATTCCCTCTACAAAATAAAAGTCAATGACAGTGAGCAGCTACCAGATCATTGCTGAATAATCTGTGCTCAATGCATTTGATTTTCAATACATTTTCAATCAATTTAAGTAAGATGAGTGGAAATTTCAAATAAAAAGTTTACTTACGTTCCAGATTTCAATTCAGATATCACAGATGGTCTTATGCATAATGGTGGAACTGGTAGTTTTGTCAGTATCAAGTGCTCGGGACGTCCTACGGCTGGGTTCATCAGCAGGAGCGGAACATCCTAATGTAGCATTCAATCTATTTATTAATATTTTGGTGGACAATAACAAACTTCATTTTATTTTTACCATAAACACACTTCGGTCAAGTTATTTCACTCATAAAATATATTGAAAATGTTCCATATCTCACAACATTAAAAAATAGTTATAGCTGCCACAGGATTGAAAACTGTGTTATTTAGCTCAATTCTTAGGCTGTTTCCCGCGAAAGTACGGATCAGAAAATTATGAAATTAACATGGTTTGTTCTTCATTGTGTTCCCTGGACAATTGTAAAGATTTTTTTCCGATGTAGCTTTTAGTTTAGGGTTTATCAAGTGTCAAAATTGAAAAAGCGAAATTTCTAACGTGAGTAAACAAAAAAAGATACAAATTTTCAGTCTTCAGACGTAATTTTTTTTAGAGTACGTCTAAATGCGAATTTTTGCAGCTCGTCGAGTTATCTATAGAAATTTCAATTTGGTTCCTTATAATATTTTTTTTTGAAATTCGGGAAAAATTGGGACAATTTTGTTATTATTTTTTAAAACTGTCATAAATATACCTTATTACTATTAGTTTTTAAATTTGAAAACATTGCAGTATACCTTAAAATGTACTCTTTCCTATGATACAATTATTTTTAAATTGGTTGATAAATAAATTCGATGCGATCAAAAGTTAACAAGCGTAAGCGAACAGGGCCCCAAGTATCTAAAAAGAAATGCAACTTGTAACACAATTTTTAAAGATAAGGTTATTAGATGTTTTATTTTCTTCACTATTTAAATTTTTGTATAACATTCAATTAAATAAAAAAAAAATACTCCAAAGGAATGGGAACAAGTTAGTTCCCCACAACTGAATAATTTTTCTGCCAATAGTATTTATGAGTGTTTCTGAAATCATAAACAATAGGGCAAGTTAATTAAAAATAAGAAATACTGACAGTGCAGTAAAAACACCAGAAGTGCCACTATAAGAATTGAGTTTATTAATTATTAAGATTTAATTACTGATCCAACAAATTTTTAAAAGATATTTTTAGTTGTAGAAAGATAGTTAATATCTTTAAACATCTACATGTTCTTTATTGTTTATCTTTATTGTTATTTTATAAAGCAGCAAAATAGTATTTATAGTGATTTTTATCACATTTAGAAGAGACAAATCTAAATAGATTTAAAATTAGGTAATAAAAGTGCAATCTTACTTCATCTATGATTCTTTTGAATAGGTTCAATACAATAAGAGGATCCAAAATAATCTAAAAGATAAATATGCTATATAACTAGTAACATTTTAAATTAATACAATTTCGTCATTTTAACATTTACTCAGGCTAAAAATGAAATAATAGCAATATTTTTATGTTTTTGGGAAAGAGGAAAATTAAAAAATAAAAGTATGCTAAATCAAAAGGACACAAAAAATGGTTATTAAAAATAATTTATATGAAACTTATATTTAAATTCAATACTCCAATACAAATTAGAAAGGTCACCGGTTGTTTTCTAGACTGTACAAACATGATTTGACGAGAAAAATAACGATATTATACTTAATAATTTTCATACACATATATATTTATTCTGCCAAAAGAATGGTAATCTTTCTCGCCTACAAGGGGATATGCAAGAATTTAAGTTATTAATCCATTCGACATATATTTAGTATGGAATTTGGGCATTACAATCCAAGCCATGTTTTCTGCTTGGGAATTTTTCTTTAGATTTAAAAATTGAAATTCATTTATTAGTCAATAAATAAGAGATTTATAAATGTTTTGAAAGCACATTATAATTAAATATGTTTAGGTACACATTAACTATAACAAAACAGCTCTTTTAAAGTCACATTAGATTTATAAATATGAACTAGAAGCATTTATTACCCAAAGAGCACTAGTTTCAACAATAAAAACGGTTCTAAATAATTGTTACTTATTCTTCTTGAGAGCAAAAATTCAATTTGTTTCATAACGTAACTTCAGAAACAATAATTACAATACATCAATGATACCTGAGTTAGCTTATTTTTGGATTGTTCCAACTCTTTGTTACTTTTAATAGCCTCCTGAAAATCTTCCAAGTATTCCAAAAGACCAGGATCTCCCTTCTTCTCTTTTTTATATTTATCATGTACAATCTTTAGGCATCCAGCTTTCTTCACTTGACCTAAATAGATACTACTACTTTAGTAATTTGTTAAAAATAAGTTGTTTTAGAGTGTAAAATGTTTCTTTTAACCAAGTAATTTTTACACCTTGCTGCGTCTACAAGTTTACTATTGGTTACTTAATGTATCACATCAAAATTTAGTATTTAATAAGATAAGTACCATTTTGTCCAGTTTAAAATAATCACAATGCTAGCTTATAAGAAACTAGCCAATGCGTGGCTAGCCCGGCGTTGCCCATGCCGGTGGTGTAAAGTATTAATCTGGTGCACATTTTTCCGCAGATTTCAAATTCATTGAAATTTTCAATCTATCTTTAACGATTCCGATTTTATGAAAAAGAACTTATCTCTTGCGAAAATATCATTCGTCGGTGCAAAATCAAAACGGAAAAAAAAATTTAGAATCTGTCATCTTCTATGCTGTTTTATACAATAATGATAAAATTTCATCAAATTCATTTAAAAGTGTTCTAGATTAAATTTTAAAACTTATCGCAACCCTAAAATTGCAAAAAATTTGGACTTCCTGTGTACCAAATCCCATTACTGTAAGAGCTATAGATTCGTCAGGACTTTGCGTGTAAGAAGCAAACAGACAAACACTTCATTTTATAATATTAGAGATTCTTCATTTTTTTAAAACTAATCGTGCACTATCGCTATAACCACTTGTTTAAATTCTATTTTATAATGAAAATTCAAAATATTTTTTAAAATTCAAAGTAAAAAAAGATAAGAAACATTTAAATTAAAAAATAAAGCTTAAACTTCATTTTAATATATTTCCTAGAGACATATAAGCATAAAATTATAAATTAAAAATAGTTTACCATTTGGAGAATTGCAATATGGACAAATGGATTTTTTCATACAAAGATCTACAATTTGTTTTCTCAAAAGCTTCTTTTGTATGTAATTGACGTTAGGACGTCTTAATAAGTCAGTAAACTTCTTTCGATCAGCAGAATTTAAGAGAATACGGCTGCATGTCTGAAATACAACAAACAATTCAGATTTTTGAGTGAAACAAACTAACATTAAAAAAATATTTGACAGTGTGTTTAATTTGATAAGAACATTTAAATGTTACGTGCATATAAACATTAGCACATAGGAAGAGTCAATTATAGCATGATCAGTTCAGTAAGAGAAGGTAGACAATGAGACTTTCTGAGGCATTTTTCAGAGTACAATTTTCTGTCTAATCAATTAAAAATCAATGCAATATTTATTTGAAGGACTAAAAAAAGAAGTATTTTATTCAAAAATACAAAAATAATTTTGTATTGTGAAAACAAAATAATTTAAATATGTTCTGTTTGAACACTAAAGAAATCAGTTCTTTTGCAGATTATGACTGAAACTGGAATCAAATACAAATATTCTTTGTAAAAAAGCCTGAATAAATTAACGAAAAAATTTAAAGTAACATTAAACAAAAAAATGTATTATCTTTGAATTTTACTATGCAAATCACTAAACATTCACAATTCTTTTTAAATAGCAATCGTGAATAGCACCTATAGGTAAAGTCTCTAATTCTATTCATGTAGTTCAGTGTCCTCTTCACAAAGGATAGATAAGAGTTACATAGTAACGTATTCAATATAATTTTTTTTTATTCAATATAATTTTAATAGGATTTGATTTTATGAAAACAAGGTTAGAATTAATAATCAGTAAACTAAAGAATTAAAAAACTAGATTACATACCTTACAAATACTTTGCAGGATTGTTATGATTGCTCTAAAATAGCCCACATGAAACACAGGAAGTTGCAAATCCAAGTAGCCAAAATGACCAATGCAATCACTAACTTGCTTCCCACAGGTAGCACATTTTTGATTTTTTCGACTAGTACCCTAAAAGTACTTGTATTAAGTATGCAAAACAAAATATAAAGCAAATAAATAATGAAAAACATGAGAAAACATGCAATAGTTATGCCTGTTATTATAAAAGTGAATAAAAGCACTAACTTTTTCATGCATCGATACGTCCATCTTTACCAGTGTTTTCCCATTAAATTATATAATATACAAAAATAAGGTTGGCCAATCATAATCAATAAATGCAATAAAATAATTAATGACTGTCAAACCATGAAGTATGTCATAGATGTGGGACATAATGACCATAATTCAGTAATGAAGAAATAAATTGAATAACAGGAATTTAATATAAGCTAACTACAGATTATGTACAAAATTAGACAAATCGACACGGTTTTAGACCATCTTATGCCTGAAGAATTATTCGAATCTGATCAGCCGTATGCTGCAAAGTCTTTCATCCTCAGTTACCAGTTCTCTCTCGTATTTATCCTTCCCTTCATTTTGGCGGGAAATTGCACAATTGCTGTATGAGTCATGCATGGGTGTTTCGAGCACGTTCAGCGTCTCTACAGGTATCACTTGGCTAAGAACGATTTTCGGTATCCCACATAGATAATTCACAAAATTATACCACCCAGAGAACAATTTAATTTTTGTAAAAGAGTGGTTTGCCAGATATCACTTAAAAACAACTTTCACAGTGTATTTGCTTTGAAGTAAGGTGAAAAACCATTAACAAGGATGGATATTTTTAATAAAGAACAAAACCATGAGGTTTGTGAATTTATATGAATATTTATTCCATTAATTATTTGATAGTAGGCTTTGAAGTGAGTGTTTCAAGTATTATATGCTAGCTTTATACTAAATAACAAAATACATTAGAACTCCAATTATCCGGATCACCGAATATTCAGATAATTCATGATAAAAAGGTTATTTCTTAGTAAAAAAAAGCGATTTTTTTTTTAGTACGTACTGTAATTTAATGACTGAATTTTTTCATTATGTACTTAAGTACATACTGTATTAAAATGTATCATTGCTGGAATATATCGGGCAAAGTCAGTTGTTTCGCTGTCTGCTCATTTCCATGATTTCAAAGTGTTGCATAAGCTTGAGTGAGTAGCTGTAGATGGTCGAACTCAGGCTACTGCTAAATCCATTTTAGTGATGTGTCAAGGCACTCAAACACCTTACTAGCTGACGGTCCCACATCTGGTTGAGTAGCAATGACGTTGTCATCTTCAGGGTCATCCATGAGTTCTTCTCTAACACTTTGAATGAGAATTTGAATTCAGGGTCACAAAAATCACACACCAGCCACTCGATTACATCCACTGCACTGCACTTGGAACATCCTGGAATTTTCACTGCTTCTTATGTCCTCAACTGAGACTTCATTATCTCCGTTCCCTTCTTCCACCTGCTTTTCACGGCACTTTCTTTCTTCTTACGCTTTCCTCCTCCTTGGTTGAAATGCCTTTCAATTTGTTCCAAGCTCTTCCTAATGTGGTTGACTTCACCAAACAACATGTAAAAGCAGTCTTTTAAATCAATCTTATTGTGAGGAACCACAATGCCTTCTTCATTTTCATCTTCTATGAAAAGTTTTCTTGAGTTGTCTTCTGTAATTGCGCTTTATAGATTCGATAACCGATTGGTCCATCCTGCAAAAAGAGTGTTTGAATCGTCTATCCAACAATCTCTTTCAAGGTGTTCTATGGGGTGGGTTATATTGTCAATGATTAACAACACCTTACTACCTTCTTTTCATAACAGAGAAGGAGTATTTTGTGGTTCCTCGTAGAGTTAGTACCATTTAACAGGGTTACAATCTTTTTTAACCTTATGACCAGGAGCACTAGATTTGCTGATGCAAATCTTTTTTTCCCCCTCAAAGCGATCTGGATAGTTGAAGTTCTACTATATAATCATACTTATTGTCTTGTGTTTGAAATCAGTAGTTAATAGGCTACTGAAATGTACGACTATAAACATAAAAATAGCAAAATTGTTTTTTAAATTACAAAGGTGAACACTATTTATAGTTTAATACCATTTTAGGGTCCAATACTCCATATGCAGCTGCCCCATGGTTGCTACCTTCATAAAGATTGAAATTTACACAGTTTATGTGTGCCTGTTGTCTGATGTCTAGAGCACTCTGTAATCCAAAACTGATTTTACTTCTACAAAAAAAAAGAACAAGTAGTTATAATTTAGTAATTTCCAAAGCAAAAGATGGCAGATGCTTCAGAACAAATCAAACAAAGCAAAGATGTACTATCCATTTAATAAGGTAAACATGTCAGTTTCAAAACAGTGAACAGCCATAATAATACAATACAAAAATTTTGAATGGTGAAATGAAGTCCCAATTACAATAATATTAAGGGTATACAATACAGCTGAAACTTCTTTTTTACTAATCAACAGAGATTGAGCTTTTGAGTATAAGCAACACCATTAAAATCCTTTTAAATAAAACATTTCCAGAATTTTAAACATAAAGATGTTTATGCGACTTGTTAAAATCTGATACATCACCTCATTGGAATAAATAAACTTCTTAAGATAACTAATTGTATCCAATAGTGCCAACTAGGGTAAATTATATTTTGAAACCCGAGACCAGTGATGAACTTAGTCACCACTACATAAATTAATTTATAATATAATAGCACATATAGTAGTACAACCAAACAATAATGATTTTATAGTAACAGTTCTAATAGTGACTGCTAACAAAGAATATCTTATTCAAAGTTGACAATCTGATTTGTTGGGTGGGAATTGAGCATAATGCTTTTCGGATACTATATTTTGTGATCTTAATACAGTTATCAATCTCACGCAATTGTCAATCTATCTACAACTAGTAATACATTTGATTCATCCACTGAAAAAGAGGGTATGTTATAAACCTAACCACCACAAAAATTAAATTATGATACAGCAGTATCATAATTTAATTCCACTTCCACACAAAGTACTTTTTGTACAAAGTGCATCGTCTTTCATACATCTTGCTAAAGATCCCAGTTGCTTCAACCAAATGCAAACAATTCATTTTGCTTCACTGGATGCATTTTTAGATGTACTTCTCATGTTGGGATGGAGATAAAAAAATATTAGAGTTTGAGTACAACAGGGCTCGAAATACTCGAGTGCACATGAAAATACAATTGTACACCTAATTTTTTCCCGCTAGGTGCACACAATGCACCTAACGTTAAAAAAAGGGGGCGGACGTGTTTTATGTATATTTCGATGTTTGAACAAAATATTAGTATCGACCTCTCTCGCTCTAAAGGAACGTAATTAAAATTACTAAATGCACACTATGCGAAAACAAAAACGCTGGGCCATAACGGGTTTATACAAGAGGAAGGTTTACTTGTGCAATACCATCAAAACTTTGCGATGATCGAAACATTTTCCAGGTGGCTCTGTTGAAGTGACTGAGAAGGGAGAATTTAGATGTTTAAATATTTTTATTTACTACCTACTACTAACCAATCTAAACATACCCAACTAATAAAGTAGTTTACACAACATTAATGCTCTTATATTACGTTTTTTTAAAACTTGTTCTTTGAATATAACCTGTGCACTTAATTTAAAAACTCAAGTGCACAAGGTGCACCTGTATTAAAAAAATCTATTTCGAGGCCTGGAGTACAATACCATATCTACTTATGTAGCAGCAATAATACTTGTTGCACACCAGGTTATGTATTTAGCTATCTATTTATCTGTGTTTATTATCTTTGATACTGGCAAGTTAGAGGACAAATATGGACAGCTATTCCTTTCTTGTCAATTTTATGTTTTGTGAGTGCGTCTTGTATTTTAGCCTGTCAGGGTAACAGTGTTTTTAAATTAATGTCTTACTGGGGCAACACAATGGGCAATCAACACCGCAAGTGAAAGATCCGAGGTCTACCCCGTAAATTTAGAACCAAGGTCAGATGACGAGGCCACAGCAGATTTAACGTGCACCGGCTCCCTTGCACATGACGGTCGGGTAGATTCGAACACGACCCCCCGGTAGCTAGTCCGTTGCTAATCGACTACTGCTGCCTCTTGCCTGTCATGGGAATAGGCCTTTATGAAAAAACTGTATGGGGTCAAAGAGTTAAGGGCCCTAGGTTGGTTCGTTGTTTTTCTTGGCACAAGAGCTAAATTGGCCAAGCGGCGACATCCCCCAAAGTAGTAGGCACACTTCACCATGTAATTAAAATTACATTTAGTTGCTTGATCGTGCATGTGTACAGTCCAAGTTGAATCTTTGCATTTAAGAAAGGAAAAATGACCATACTCACATTTTCATGGAGAGATGAGACTCTCTGAACTGTTCTTTTACCATCTCGGTGGCAAAAATAATATTTTATAACAATTTTAAAAAATGATCAGAAATCGTTTACGCAGACCAGAAACTGCGTAGCGAAGTGAAAAATGAAGTGCGTGAGCTTCACCTGTTCATGAATTAGAAAATTTTTGGTGAGATCCTTCTTTGAATAATCTACCTTGCATTGTTTTGCTCATTGTATGACCACATGGGCAAGATGAAATATTTGTTTGGGCTTGCTCAGCCTGTCCCTGTAGTGAGCCAAATGGGAGCGAAAAGTAACGTTCTAGTTTGTTTTTATGGTATTCAAATTTGGCAAGTTATCGCGCTTTGCATGTATTACATTTGCCACATTTTACTATTGATACCAGTTATCGCTTTCTTTTAAATTCTTTGGTGCTTCTGTTGGCATCTTTGGGTTCTTAGAGATCGTTTTGTTTTTCTCCGCCAAAGTTATTGAAATCTCAAAATCGAATCCACAACGAGGTTACAATTTTATACCACGAGCACAAACCTAACTTGGCTGAAATTAAATTGGCTCCAAAACGACGAAATCTGAAAAACACATGATGTTTTTCGCTTCTGAAAGCAAACCTCTTGCATATGTTGCCAATTTTTATAAAACAATATTACTAAGCATGAGCACAGAGGGTTGCAAGTTCAAATCCAAGCAAAGACCATCATCATATACAAAGGGTGCTGATGCGTCGGTGCACGTGAAACCTGTAGTGGCCTTAAATGTCCTCACGTTGGCATGGTGTGGAAATATAGAGAGTAAGGTACCAGCTCAGGTGTTGATCGTCATCTGATCGTGGTTCAAAATTATGTCCTCTTTCTGGACATATAATTGTGTTGTCCTCGAATCTTTTCTTTAAGGGATTGATCCCGGACCGTCTTCAATATTCCACTGTGTTGCTCTACTACGACGTTAATTAAAATTACCTTACTTTGCCTTACCTTGGATGTTTCCTTTCAAGTTTGGACCGTCGCCGGAACCGCGGTTTCATGCTATTGCAAACCAACGGAAGTACCTCTGTCCATGTTTCCGGTTTCTCTTAAAAAGAAAGCTGCTTTCAGTTTTTCATAAAACACAAAATCTTTAATGTGAAATGGTGCGTCATTTAAAAAATAGTTTTACAGTTAAGTTTAATTCATTACGCAAACATTTTAAATCCCAATAATTTTCATCGAAGAAAAAAGAACGCATGAAAACTTTATTCGCCCAAGAATATTGATATTTGTTTACTACCTTTCAAATTGTTAATTTGTGAATTTTTATTTAATTAAAAGCTATTGTAACAAAACTTACAAGAAATGATGTATTCAGAATTTTGTACAATTGTGCTCGGTTTAATAATTTTATTTTGTGCTATAGATGGTGAATTTATTATTTACATTCTGTTTTTATGTAATTAAAACTAGGCACTCTAATTAAAACAGATCTTTTCCCTGAAAAATAATCTATTTAGAAAACAATTATAAAGATTTATGTAGAAAATTTAAATTCTTTCGTGATTATGCAGAACAAATTTTCATAGTAATTAAGGGTCTTAATTTTTTTTCATAAACAGAATTTAACTTATTGTATGTAGTTCTCAACTTATTTGAATAAAATATGTTGAAAGCAACAAAGTATTACTATTGAAGGGTGACAATGGTGAAGCAAAATTAAAATGAAATGCTTTCTTTTCTTTTTTTTTATTCAAGTATTTGTATCTGAGTGACATCTTTCCAAACAAATCGCGTTTTTAGCTAACTAATTTTTTTCCACTTCTATCTCTTTTCGGTACAGCTACAGTTCTGCGTTTATAGCTGTGGCAAATCCTTGGCGAGTTTTCTGGCGCACTTCTAAAATTGCCAAGGCAAGAATTATTTCAAAAATATTTTTATTTTTACAATGGAAAAGGAAAGCTTGAAAACACATTTAAGAACGTTTTGAAGCGAATATTTTTAAAAAACTTTCGCAAAAAGTAGTAAGCTTAACATATTTGTGAACCAGCAGTAAAACTTAGTTGCGAATGATACCCTGAAACTTATCGATTACACTAAATACAGTAGTCCTGTTTGAAAAGAAAATATTTTTAAAAGAAAAAAAAAAGCAAGATAAGTAATACAACCTGATACTTTAAAACTGTTCCGGGAAAAAATTTAAAAGAAAAAAAAAATTCACAAGTGGCTAAAAAACAAGACTCAGAAACGTTTCGTAAAAAATATTATAATAAAACTAGCTGACCCGGCAAACGTTGTTTTGCCTTACAAATTATTTCTAGTTTCTAGATAAATTCTAGTGTAGACAAAAAGTAACTTACTTATTATAAGTGTGTAATTATGTGGTATATGCGTGAAATGGGCATGGAGCGCTATGAACGATAAGGGAATATAAAAATAACAAACGCCAAACAATATTATTTTCAAGTTATTATAGTTTATTTCTTAAAATTACATATCACATATTAATTACGACAGTAACACTAACAAACAACATCAATCTTTTAATGCTATAGCGTGGACAATATTTTTTGTTAGCCCATCTTTAGCGAGCACAAACAAACTGGATGGTTTACCGACTCGAGAGCATGCTACGTACAATTGCCCGTGTGAAAAACATGGTGTACTCAAATCTAAGCCACAAACAGACATCGTTTGGCCTTGGGATTTGTTGATTGTCATTGCAAATGCCAATCTAATCGGAAACTGAATTCGTTTGAATTGAATTGGCACATCTGTAGGTATGATAGGAATCCGTGGTATTAAGATATTTTCACCTTTGAACTTGCCATTTAAAATGCTGGCTTCGATAACGTTTTTCATCAATTTTCGAATGACTAATCGCGTACCGTTGCACAACCGTGGCGGGTTTAAATTACGAAGCAAGATAATTGGAGATCCAACCTTCAATTGTAAATTATGCGGTGGCATGCCTGGCAAATCCAGTGAGTTCAAAAATTCTGTGGGAAAATTGACAGCTTCGCTGGCATCGCAAACTGTATCAATAGATTTGTATGATACCAAGTTCCCTGGCAACAACTGTTGTATCTTCAAATTTAAATTGTCAACGTCTGCATTTTTTGCTGCTAAAATAGCTCTTTCTGCAAGCCACTCATGATTTATGTACTGTGTGTGTACATCGGGAAATATTTGTTCAGTGAGAGTATCTTGCGAATCAGCGATTGTGCAGAAATCGGTCGGTAATTTTACGTATCCAGTTTCATCTGTAGCAACTTTTCCATCACCGATATCTAAGAGTTGTTTTGAGAATGTTTCAGCGGATGGATCTTGAAGCATTTGAACGCGCATATTTACTTTCAGCTGTACTTTTTCAACATTACGCCACAATGGAGATGATTTTAAGCAAGCGTTGATCTCATCAACGTATGTTGAACGTGGAATGACGGGAAGTGTTTGTCTGAAATCACCTGAAAGCACCAACAGAGTGCCGCCAAATAGTTTGTCGTTGTTTTTAATATCTTTCAATGTCCTGTTCAACGCCTCAATTGAATGTTTGTGTGCCATAGTACATTCATCCCAGATGATAATTTTACACTGTTTCAGCACGGTGGCCATGGACGATTGTTTTTTAATGTTACACACTGCGTCAGGGTTATTTTGAATATTTAGTGGCAGCCTAAATACTGAATGAGCTGTTCTGCCTCCATCCAATAAAGTTGCCGCAATGCCCGATGATGCAACGGCCAATGCGATGCCATTATTTGATCGTATTTCAGCAAGAATTAGTGAAATAAGGAATGTTTTGTCAGTTCCACCCGGTGCATCCCAAAAGAAGAACCCACCTTGTCCTGCTGAAACTGCAAGCAAAATGCGGTCATAAATGGTTCTTTGTTCGTCATTCATTAGTGGGACATTGCGAGTAACAATCGCTGCCATTTCTACAGTGTTGTACTGCAGTTCACGATTCATTTCAGTGTTAATTAAATCAGATGCAGTTCGATTTGGCGAATTCATACCGAAATGAGTGAGTGATAAGTTGGTAATGACAATGCAAAGATCATCAATAGCAATCAATGCTTCATTGTACATAGCGTCGCTGAATGTTATCGTTAGATCGTTGCACCGTGTACGATGTTGATGCAATATATCATCAGTCATTGAATCTTTGTGATTATCCCACAATATCTGTGCTCGAGCTGGGAAACATGAAGTCAACACTATAGCGAATAGTAGACGAATTTGTATTGCTGTACAGTTCAATGCAGCTTCAGCAAGCATACACTCCCACTGGTTGTCGTCTTCCAGCAAGCCGAGTGCAAGGCATGCGTCTTTATATGTCAGATACTGTTGCCCATTCACTTTACGTATATCTTGAAATGATAATGGGCCAGTAACATTAACCAATCGAAGATAAAAGCACTCAGTGTGTCTTGGATTGACTGTAAATAATCGCCCCAAAGCGTTCGATTTAAATAAATTGAGACATGCATCAACTGGTGAGCCTTGTTTGCGGGGCATCCATTTTTTTGTTTGAGCCCATGTGAAATAGTGTGGTACTTGTGAATAGAGTAATGTTCTTGCAAAGGCACCAAAATCATCCGTACTATTACACAATTCAAAAAATGCAGTGAGTGTAGTTTTAGGT
Organism: Metellina segmentata; assembly: GCA_947359465.1. NCBI lineage: Eukaryota > Metazoa > Arthropoda > Arachnida > Araneae > Tetragnathidae > Metellina > Metellina segmentata. Next base: position 32,466,417 of record OX375875.1, read on the forward strand.
GGATTTGTAGCACGATCAATTACTGTCTCGTTCGTGAAAAATACACGCTGACTGTTTTCAAGATGGACGGCTAACTGAACAACTGCTGGATCCTGTTCATGAATTGGAAAACCGAAGATACGCCAAGCAGCTTCATTGGAGCTGATGTACCGACCAATTTGGTAGAGCGTAATTTCATCGTTTTTATCCATTGGAGGAGCATTTACATTAGTATTTTCTACTCTAAACACAGCCATATCACTGCCTTTATGGACATACTTGCAAATATATTTGATGCTCTTCACAGAACTGCAAAACTCAACATTAATATGAGCATTGTATGTCTTGCTTAGCAGAGGCGAATATGGCACCACCCAACGATTGTCAATGTCAATGTCTGTGTTGCTGATATTTTTAATAAATGATTGCCCGCCATTATCGGGACTTCTTCGACGATATATTGGATATACGTCGGTATTTGTTATCGTATCATTAGTGAAATCTTTAGGGAAATTTTTAGTACATTTTCCATCTGCCATGCAAGGCGATGAACGATGAAGAGTACCGCATGGACCATGGATCATGTTTGCTGTAACAATATCAAACAGCACTTGGTCAGTAGACGGATCTGGAATTTCCGCAGAAATGATACTATCGATTTCTTCAGGACGGATTTTGTCGATTAACCAAACCAAAATGTGCGCATGAGGTAATCCTCGCTTTTGCCATTCAACTGAATACAGCCAGCAACGTGTGGGACCGAATACATGTAATTTAGTAATGATACTTATTAGAGACTTCAACTTTTGTCTGAATACACGTGCTGTAATGTCATGACGATGTATTACATTTTGGCCAGGCAATAGCAAAGATGTAATCTCTGGCCATTTTGGATTACATGTGAACGTGATAAATAAACACGGTCGTCCATATTCGCGCACGTAAGCCATAGCATCCTGTATATATTCTTGCATATGACGTGGACTGCCTACGTACGATGATGGTAAAATGACAGAGTTACCAATTTCGGCGACGTCGGCGTTGTTGTTAATAGCGTCTCGTAAGTGAATGTACTCTTCCGCACGCAGCTTGAGTTGATTATATCGTAAGTATCGTAGTCGTTCGCCCTCTATCTTCGCGTACATGTCGACCATGAATTGTTGACGAAGCTCACGACATCGTAGAATGACGTTGTCCAGGCCGCGCCGAATCATTAATCGGTACGCTTAATAATCTTTCGAGCTAACGTTCTTGTTTGTTTCAGCTCCTGTAATAATATATTTATGAATATTAATTTAAATTAATTCCGTTCAATAATTTAATTGTTTTGTTAAATGGTTAATGATCAAGTTCATAATAAATGAAGTACCTGATACGGGATCTCGTTGTTTTATGTTTATGCAATATCCGTCTTGCCCCTTCCAGAATATTAGCGGATATTGGAGAGCGTCATATGAACGATGTGTATCAGCAATGAACTGAAGATTATTATTTCTTCTACGAATCACAATTTCTCGTGTACCTGTACGATCGCCAACCATGATTCCAGCAACGTCTTCAACAACAGGTGCATTGAATCTACGAATATGTTCTCCAGCTGGTGTTTTATCAGGATTAATGACAATAGCGTGATTATCGCTTTGTAATTTGTGCATGTGTGATTTGAATATTTTCAGCAATTCATTGTGCTCGTTCAATAGAGCGTCCAAGTCGCTGACGATGCGCCTGGCAAAAAATGAATCAAGGTTATTATAGTCACAACGTGCATTCACGCGATTGGCAAGTGCGCTTCCGGAATCCTCGCCACCCATGAAGTAGATTTGTAAAAATTTATGTGGTTCGTTTGGCATTGGCAGCAATGAGCCCATTTTATGATAAACTTGGCCTCTGATTTTGAATGTAGAATTGTATTGTTGACCATTAGCATTAGTATTTCGAACTATTTCTGTTGCTCCAAACGATGTCATTTGAAAGCATGAATTGAATGTTCGAATTGACTTCAGGAATACGTTAGAATCTGGATCCGTGCCGATAAGTAAACGGTTCAATGGTTCAGGTGGTGTTTCAATTTCAGGTAGTTGCACTTTTCCTGACGCGCAACACATCCCAGGTGGCTCATTTTTGAATTTGAGAGCATGACAATGCGGACATTCCTTATCCATAGCACCAATTACCACTTTTGAATGAGCATAATATTCAATATCGGGCTCATACTGGAATGCTAGACGCAAAAATGAATCAGATGTAAATGCACGATGTACCTGTTGGCGTTGTTGGTCATTTGTTCTGCGTCTATTAACCGTAAAACGGCGTGATTGTCGTTGTTCTAAACGTATAACTTCATTGCGCTCAGCTCGTGTATCTTCTGATTGTTCTTGACGCAATTGCTGCATGCTCACACGTGCATCAGCATTTTGTTGCTGGATTTGTTCTTCGGTTCTTTGGGATCTTTTATCTCTCATACTTCTGGACCTACTTGTATTACGGCTCAAATCAGCCCCTTTGCGTTTTCTTGGCATTGCTCACTGTACAAAACACATATAAATAGAATTAACGAAATAACTTCATTGCGCTCAGCTCGTGTATCTTCTGATTGTTCTTGACGCAATTGCTGCATGCTCACACGTGCATCAGCATCGGCCAGGATTATAGCGAAAATATTAGTTTCGTGAAAAAAAAATTTGAAACAATAGTTGTAAAAAATTCAAATAATTATATAAAAAAAGTATACTTACAACACAAAAGCCGTTGTTGGTTGGAGCTCGTGACACGTGTTGAGTACTTTTAAGGTTATGTAAATCACTTGTTTAACTAAAACTTGATTAACTGAACTAATCGTGCCAAATACACGCGCGGCAAATTTTAAGAATCTAAGATTGGTAACACTAAAAAAAATTTTAGATTTTTAATCGAAGTACAGTCAAAAACACTATAATTGATCAGTTATCGAGCGGGATAAAAAATGATTAAATTACTAAAATGGCCATAAAAAAATAGGGGTTGGTGATAAAAAAGTAAAAATTAAGGGTTGTATGTATTTTTTAATGCCACATTATAAAAAAATAAAAACAAAAAATTTCGTCAAAAAATTAAAAAAATAAATTTTAAGGGTGAACAACCCTTATAACTTAGGGGTATGGAAAATAGATAGTAGCCGATTCTCAGACCTACTGAATACGCATATAAAATTTGGTAAAAATCGGTAAAGCCGTTTCGGAGGAGTACGGTAACTAACATTGTGACATGGAAATTTTATATATTAGATAAAATTCCACAACTGTAGAAAGACAAATAAATGAACCAATGATATCACAGAAAAAATTTCTTAAAAGACCAATGCAATCAAAGGATAATTTAAAATTAAAATAACCAATGGATGCAAAGAAAAAATTTCAAATGAACCAATGAAATCAAACGATTTCAACGGATTTTGGAAGCACTTTCGAGAAAATTCAAAATGAAAATTGAAAGTTACAGTTTACCGAGGTTGCCATGAAAACTACAAAAACCGTAAAGTGAGATAGGTTGCCTTAATCTACCGTAACTCGCTACTAGAAGTGCGCCAAATAAATAGCCAAGGCCGGTGCCACCGCTACAAACGTAGAGTGTAGCTGTTCCGGGTAGGTATTCTACTGAATTCATCAGAAAATGTTCTCAATAATTTCAGAGAAAATTTGAGAAAGAGGCAATCGATTTGTCAGGCCGATCATTTAATGTGGAAGATGGACAAACTCGCAGACAACAAAAGAGAAAAATGTGTTTTGATAAAAACAATGATGTCCGATTTTTTTTTAAATTTCATATAAGAGAGAAAATTTTATCTGCCAATGCATTTTATGTCATTTTATAACATTTAGACAGAATTAAAAAAGAACACGATAAAAAAGTTGTGGAAGGTTATTTACAAAAATGACGATGCTGTTCGTACTTTTAAAGATGAAACTGACCATTTTTTTTTAATATTTCTAAAAGAAAACGAGGACACCATAAAAACCACACCAGACATTTATCGAGCAGCCAAAGAATGTTGAAATATTATTGAAAATTTTTCTAACAATTCCCTTATGTAATGCGATTTTCTGTTTTAAAACGCGTAAAAAATTATTTAAGAAGTACTATGGGAGGTAAAAGATTAAATCACAAGGCCATTCTGAAAACAGAGTAAAAAATTTTAAACCGAATTGACACTGCCAAAATAATTGACGAATTTGCAAGAAAGAAAGTAAGACGGAAATTCATGTAAAAAATATGTTTTTAATAAATTTATTTCTTGAGTTTTGGTATGACATTTTTGACTATTTTTCTTTTTATTTATAACTTAATAAGAGTTTTTTTTTAAACCTTTTTTCCCCAAAAAGTTTAGCGTTTGGAGCCCACACTTGATTTGATCCGCCACTGGGTACATGAACAATGCTGCAAGTGAACGCATTTGCCGGAAAAGAGAATGTTTCACTGAAACAAAGAAGTCAAAATTACAGTAAAAACCGGAAGTGGAGAACCCATGGAAGTTAAAGGAATGGGAACTGTTCAGTGTTTGATGTATGATGGAAGAAAATAGTCTAGTCCTGAATTAAGGTTGGTTGTTGATTGGTTTTGGGGTTTTATGGCACAAGGGCCATATATGGCCATGCTGCGCCTCATACAAAACACACAACATCAAGTAATAGACAGACACACAAGAAAGTTTTACTGACACAGAAAAGAGAAATACACCCAAGGAAGAAGCTGAATTAAGGAATGTGCTGTATGTACCCGAGTTTGAGGTAAATTTATTTACGACTGAGGCAGCTTTAAATTTTGGTTGTAAACTGGATGCATATAAAATAAATTCGCGTTACTAAAAAGCAAAAATGAAATTAAAGCGGTAGCTGTAAGATATTGAAAATGTTCAAAGTAAAAATGAAATATCTTGAAAACAGAACTGCTGCAATGACTAAAGAAAATGACAGTAGTCTGTTTGAATGGCACGAGATTCTAGCACATTAAAATGTTAACACTGGAAAGCTACGGTTTCCTAAGAAAGCGGTGCTGTTATTTAGCAGCCGTAATGTAAAGATGAATCACGTCACTAAAACGTTGTCTATTCAAACCAGATGACGTTGGTTTCCTACAGAGCTGTGATTGTGAGCGGAACGTCAAAAAGCAGTATCGCCATTTGCAAGACGGCCGTCATAGCGGTGACAAACAGTTGTGGAACGTTTTTTCTCGAAAAATGCGTTATCATTCTATGGACCTACTTTTTTGTATGATGTTTTAAAAGTGGCCAGACATTAAACTTTAATGTTCAAAAACATAACACTTAAAAACTTCTCAAAAGGTGTGGGCCTATCATATTTTGAGACTAAATCAAAATAAGGAAGATTGGGGGGAAAAAAAAACTATATAAGGAAAAAAACTTATTGTTCAAGTCGAAACAGGAAACTAAATTATATTCTGTATTGAACACAAAAGTATTCACAAGTAAGAGATTTCCAAGTGTAAAGGTTAATCTCTACTATTATAAAAGGACGGGTTTGTATGTGTGTCTGTGTGGACTATCCTGACGAATCTATGACACAATAATGAGATTTGGCACACAGGTAGTCCAAATTGTTTGCAATATTTCTATCGCGCCCGAATTTTAAAATTTAATCTAGAACATTTTAAAATTAATTTATTGGAATTTAATTATTATTGTTTTCTTTAGAATGGCAACAGTATAAAGAGGTGACAGATTCGAAATTTATTTTTTTCCGTTTGATTATCCGAGAAACGATTTTAGCGGACGAATAAAAAAAATAAAAAAAATTGGAGTTATGTAGTTCTTTTTTCTATCTCCTACATCGTTAAAGATTGAGTAAAAATTTCAACGGATTTGAAATCTTCTTTAAATAAATTAACTAACTAACTTAACTAAATTCTACATTAGATCGATACCTAAAAATATGATTTTCTTTAAATAAATAATTTTTAAATTGTAATTTTTATATTTTTCCCATACGAATTTGACCTTTGATATCGAGAAATCACAGATTCTATTTCCTGCGCTTTTGAAAACTACTTTTTTTATTTTTGCAATACGAATATGGGCCTATTAGACAATGACGTAACGACTTTTACGTTCTTCAGTGCTTTTTCTTATATCTCAGCGATCGTTAAAGATAGAATACAAATTTCAACGGATTTGAAATCTGCAGAAAATTTTACATAAGATCGATACCTAAAACATTTGATTTTCTTTTAAAAAATAACTTTTCAATTGTATATCTTTGATACCTTCGCAAGAGATAGTGACGTCACGTCTGTTCGCAATTAAATGGGAATTCGTAGCAATCACCGGGGTTAAGCGAGTAGTGGTCCTACCTGGCCCCACTAAAAGAACTGTCACGGGCAACGCCGTGCGTCACTGAATATGGTTATCATTATTTTATCAACTCAAGTCTTCTTGCTTTTTCCTTAGCAGATCGATATAAAATTGTTACTAGTGAAGTTGTAATATCAAAATGGTACATGCAACAAAGCCAAACCCACTAGCCGATCTTCTCTAACTGTGTTTCAAAGCCATGTCTTCAATCGTTTTAGTGAAGATAAGCTACATTTGGCGGTTGCTACAGTAATTGATAATGTTACAAGAACTTTCAATAATACGTAAGATCTCATGGTACACTGCAGGATCACAGTTCTGCAGTGCTTCAAAAGCAGACGGGTACTTTTCCGGTATTGGTATTTTCTCATATCCTTTGGTTCTCCAGTTAATCACCTCAATTTGAAGTGTGTACTGCTCATTTCTTCCTCTCCCGATTCAGCTATTCTGTGGTACTTATTGCTTAACTCTGTCCAAGATGAGAGGAGTGAGTCTTCGTCCGTTTTAATTTTCGCCAAGAGTCGATGGCACTAAATCTTGTAAACATAAGACATCCAGATTTTCCTGTGTTTCCGGAGTTTAACAAAGGCAAGTAAAAATTTATTCTATAATAATTTTCAGGAGTTATGTCAGGAGCACTTGATCTATGAACTTAACGTTCAACAGCACGTGGGATTTTTCTTTCAATTCGAAGACCATTTCGCATTCTTTCAACCTCTACATATGTTTCCGAAATAGGATTCCAATTTTTTTTTAATTCACTTATTATTATGATTACATCAGGGACAGCATCTCAAGCTTTTTTGAGTTCCAAGCATTCGGTTCGTAAAAACATATGCTGATGACTTAAAACATGTTGCGTTTATGACTTTTGAGGGACTAGGTCAAAAATAAATTCTGAATGGCACAATGAATAAATTAGTTTTACTTTGGGTGCTCTGAGTTCGGGTCGTGTCACAAGTTGGTATATTCTCTAACGCATCCACGATCTTAACGAGATCTGCTTTGAATTTCATAACATCATTGTCTTTCGACCCATCGAGTTCAGCAAAGTCCAGAAAGTTGTCCCTCAATGTTTTTTCAAGACGATACTTCTTTTCGCTGGACCCGTGAAAAAACTCACAACTTGTTTGATGATGCCAACAGAATTATGCACGCTTGAAACGGGCGAAGATTTGGATAGATTCAAATTCAGTCGGTGACTGAAACAGGGACAGTGGATTGCATTTACAGCAATTTTTTTAACTTCCTCTATAGCATCGCAACGATTAGAGGTCTATACCAATTAGTCTATACCAATACTAACCATTCTGGAACAATCCAGGCCCAAATTCTCAATTATCTTAACTTTGTGAACAATCGCAACTACAGCTCGCTTTTAATTCAGCCGAAGTTGACATGGTAGTGGGCTTCTTTGGGAGTGCTACTATTTGATTTTGGTAAAACAGCAAACATATCTAAAAGCGTCAAGAAATTTTCATGAACTTCCATTCTTCTTGCTTCACCAGTCACGTATCTTAGTACAAATGTCAGTTGAGAAGTACGGGAAACATCTGTAGTTTCATCAAACACTGTGCGATAGACACCTGTTTCGAGAACTTGTACAACGATATGAGGCTAGATTTTCTTGGCAAAACATTGAATTATGTCATTTTGAATGGTTTTGCTTATGAACTGAGTTTTAGAAGACTTGAAATGTTTACGAAGAACTTCGTCTCCAACGGACATTCTGAACCACAACAGAGCACAACAATTTCCTTCATTTGCCGTTGATGCCAATGAAAGTCCAATGTTACCACCATCTCGGAGACCATGCAAAGCTAGGTTTTGCCTGCCACGCAGCTGAACCGTTTCAATAATTGATAGCATAATTTTTAGATTCCAATCGATTTATTCTTGGTGATAAGTACATACTTGATTAGCAACATCTTTAGAAGAATTTTCATGCGTTTTAAAGAGCGACCACTTCCTATGTCGGCTCCTCTTATTTATAGAAGGTGATCCCCAGTATCATAAGCAATTATTAGAGACAGCCTCAAACTTTATTAAGATACTCCTTTTTTGTCGAGGCTTATGGCAGATTCTATCCATAATAATGCTGTGCCCTTTTACTCTTTAATAAATCTTAACTTGTAAATAATTTTCCAATTTATATTTTAAATAAAGTTTACTGTGCTGTTACCAGTCTCATCTCTAAAGACCAGAAACGCTACAGTGGATTAACTCAGGGATGGAGAGCAAGGCCAAAGTTTCCCCATAATGGTTTTTTAAATTTTATAATTTATTCGAAAAAACGTCGGCGTTTGGGTGGGGGTGATCGCTTTTTGAAATCCGCCACTGCCTGATTTTTAATGTTTCTACCTTTGAAGAGTATAAGAGTGATGTAAATCAAAATAAATCTCAAACCCGTTTCAGTTTAAAAATATGAGGATGCTGGTAAGCCACAAATCTGACCACATAGTCTTTTGGAATGAAATGGTTATGCGGATTCAGATGTGGTAAATTAGAGATTCAAAGGGCAAGAACATCATTCCTCCATGTAAAAAAAGGGGGTGGATTATGACGCGGTGTGCCTTTTTGGGCATCTGGAAAGTCTTGAAAGAAGATATCAGATCTTGTAAAACCATTTCACCCAGGATTGTCTGGAAAACTCTTTCTGCTTTTTTAGAAGACGAGGTAGTTTTCGTAATATCCTGCTCATCCGTCAATCACGTTGTTCTCGTCGCTTATTGGCTCGACGTATCCCACACCTGATTACAGATCGGCTGAAAACGATGTAAGCATTAAAAAAATTCTCTTGCATGAATGGGTCAGCAAATAAAATCGCTTTAAATATGAAGTCTTGATTTTAATTAGTCAATAAAAAGGTCGCATCTCGAGCAGTGTTGGGGGAGCCTTGAGTCCAAAACAACCTAGGATGACACCAAAACTAACGGTTAAAAAGAGGAGAAAAAGGTGTTTTTGTGGAATTTGAAATCAAGGGAGATCCGAGGTAAAAATTACATTTTAAGGGATTAATTTTAGTATGGTTTCATATATACTATATGGACAAAAGTATTTAGACCCTGCAAGTTTTTCAGAAAAAGTGCTTTATCATTCTATTTAGAAACGGGCAGGCTCCCATTTTGCTGTATTACAGCAACAACAATTCGAGGCATGCTTTCCACAAGTTCTCTTAGGGAAGGAATAGCACGCCATGCCTCATGCAAGGTTGTGAGAAGAGATTGTTGTGAAGATGGGCGAGCGTGACGATGTCGTGCTCGTCACTCCGGTTTATTCCATGAGTGCTCGATCGGATTCAGATCAGGGCTCTGAACAGGTCAGTCAAGCATATGCACCTCATTTTCAGGAAACCAGTCCACAACACGTTTTGCAGTATGACATGGAGCTCGATCCTGTTGGAATAAACAACCATCATCGCTGTAGTATTGCCATAGTGTAGACAAGACCGAATCATCCAGAACGTCGAGGTACACGTCAGCGTTCTTGGTACCAGGTACCTAAAGCAATGGGCCGAGTCCTAACCAGGAAAAACAACCCCACTCCAAGATGGACCCTCCTTCGAATTTCTGAAGTGTCCAAATACTTTTGTCCATATAGTGTATGTTCGGCAAACCAAGTACTTCATAAAGGAAGAATTTAGTTTAGTAAACGGGAACAAATTGGATTTTCTTTGATACGTATGGGTTTCAACCTGAAATTTAAAGTTGATTTTGTATTCAGTGCATGCTATGATCAATCAACATGCTTCAAATGATTAAAAAGTATTATGCTATTTGATTTCTCTTGTTCAATGGGAGTTTCTCTGAGGATAAATACATGCGACCCTAGTGTTTTGGTGACCTATTTCGGAATTTGTTAACTTAACTTGGCATGTTACACAAATTCATGTCCACATGCCGCTTGTAGTAACATTTTGACTACGGCTATAGATATCACTGGTGATAACTCTTTCAAGGTAAAACTGCTGTATCAGCCGTAGTCAAAATACTTTATTGACGCGATTCTTATTACTTTCAAAGTACAAATGCTGTACTGGCCATGGTCTAAATTCTTTCTTGGCACGATCAAGGTACAACTGCTGTACCAGCCGTTGTCTGAAGGTTAACCTTCTGAGTCTACAACACTTTCACCACAACGCTTTTACCCCTTAACACATAAACTAAATAACCACATCTATTGGCTGAAAAAAAGATTTGAAAATATTGTATTGATCGAGAAGGTCAAAACTAATTATTGTAGTCATGTATTTTAGACTGAAAATTACGGAACGGATATCAAAGTGTCAACCCCTTAAATGTTAAATATTAATATCAGGTATCGTCAGAACTATGAACAATCAACTTAGTTGCTAAGCGGAAGTATTTTTTCTTCTGGAAATTGTTTTTGTTTAAACAGAAAATTCTCTAATAATTTGTTATTAAAACACTGATAAAATTTTTTTTAATATTCTTCCTGAAACCATAACGAATAAATAAACAGAAAATAACAAATAATTTCAAATTTCAGAATTGGGCTTAATTTACTGTAGAAACATAGTGCTTTTGATTTGTTGAGATGTGTATTGTATGCATTTGTTTGAAATATTTCATAACCTATATTAGTGTGAACTGGAGTAGAGGATCACTGTTTTGCTTTTCAACTTCATCTATATATATATTTCTCTTACGTGGCACGCAAAAAAGACGTTATTTGTTACCGCGTTTTGGCAACATTGTGCGATTGTTTGTTTACTAGGAGCCTCGCGAGTCATTTGAATCTATAGCGTTATCGGATGAAATTTTATTGAAAAAAATGAATTTTAGACGAGCTGTTGCGGTTTGTAATAGAAATCTAAGTAAGCGGAGGATCTTTTCAGGGCTATTTAAAAAACGGTCCTTTTCAAGGCTAACAATTATAGTACAAGACGCGTGCACTACAAATTTCGACAACAAACTCAGTCAAAAAGTGTATGGGTGGCTCGAGTACTGGGGAAATGTACACACAAACAACATGCTGGGTATTCAATTTCCAAAGCAGCGCTTACATTGCGAGTAAAAATTTGCTCAAAGTTTTCATTTAAATTCTGATTCCAGAGGTACTGTATATATCTTTTATGTAATACAACAAATTTAGATTTGAAAAATATTTTTTTGGAATATATTTTGTAATCAATCCCTTCTGCTAGGACACGTGTCTTCATTGATGCGAGCGAAGCGAGCATAGGTTCGCGCATCGAACCAATGAGAATTGCGAAGCAATCCTCCGGGGGTTGGCGTGCGTTAGCGAGCAGGGGGCAGGCCCCCTAGTATATTATATTGTTTAAAAGCACATTTGATAGAATACATCACATCCTTAACTAATGTCATAAAAATGGAATGTTTTGTAAATTTCAAGAAAATGTTTTATTGCAGCGTTGATTATGCTTCGTTATATTATTATTATGTTAATCAAACATAGGTTTTATCAACATTCTTTTTAATTGTGTAAATGCATGAAAGAATACGAATATACAAGTTTCTGTTTATTTATTTCTTCTGTAACAATTCTTCTACGCATGCAAAACAACATCTAAAGTTGAATGAAGCATGAAATTCGAAAATTACATGATAAGAATTAATATATTTCCTATATTAAATTCATATTGTTATAATATGGAATTTAATTATCCGTTCAAAATAATTATAAATTTTTTATAATCGTTTCTAAATTAAAAAAAAAATTAACAACAATGAAAACTGAATTTAATTTACATTTTTAAGGTAACTTTCTTTTGAACTAAAAGGAAAAAATAATTAAAGTATAAGTACTCATATTACAAATCCTGATAATACAATTGGAATGAAATTTTCATTGATAGAGAATTAATTTGTTTTTTCTTGGTATGATACGACAGATGGTTGCAACTTTATCCGCATTGTTAAAACTGGTAATACGTAGGCAGACGCCATATTCAAACATTTAAATACCTAATATCTTACATTATAACAATACATTTAATTTAAAAAACATTCGTACCAAAAATGCTGCAATTCAGCCAACTCAGTAAAAAAAGAACACATGATTTGCAATATATACAGATACATTCCAGAAATCAGGCTGTTCGTATAAAATGCGATGCAGAAATTAATTATAAAAGATTTGCTTGTGCTATAAGTTTAGGAGTCCAACAGATTAAACCATTTGAGGCCATTTTGAAGGACGATACTCAACAAATATGGAAACAAATTATCAATTTCTTCAACGATAATATTCTTGTATATTCAAATTCAGATATAGGTTACTTCCAACTTTGAATAGATAAAGACGATAACATTATGTAAATTAAACTATATATATATTTCATTTGTATTTCAGTAACTCGTACTTCTCAAATCATAATATTGGTGTATAATGTAAAATTTCGTAGAAAATTTCAAAACGTGGAAAATTTCATATGGGCCGGAATAGGTAGGCATAAATGAAAATTACCAAAAAATTTCCAAAATGTACATAATTTTTTCGAATTAATGAAAATATATTTTCCAAATGATATTTCCATTTCATATATCGAATAAAAGCAAGCATTGAATACATTATAATCATCAAAATTAGTATGCATAATTAAAACATTTGACAGTTATTTTAATTAAATTTGAAAATGTTTTATCACAAATTTATGTGAATTTTAAGATTCCAGTTGCGATTGAGTATATTTCCGAATACAATCCACCCTTGGTATCAACATATCAACATACCTTCCATGCAATGTTCCGAAATTTATTGGCAGAAGAACTGTAAATTACATGAAGGTCTGAAAATTGCGTTCTCTAATATCGTAATACCATTAAGTATTACACAATATAAAAACTTATTTACGAGAAATGAATTTTAAACTTTCCATATACCAACACTGACTTTTAAATTATTTACAAATCACAGAACTTCGATGGTTAAGAATTTGCGTAAGAGAATTAATACGTAATTATTAAGAATTAATAAGAATTTGATAAGTAAGATAATTGCAAAGTATTTTTTGACAATGATGAATTTAATGAAATTATTATATTTTTAGAACCTAAAATACAAGCTTACAAGGTAATTAAAAAATTTCAGTGGTTTTATACAGCGTTGTTATTATTATTTGTTGAACGCTAATTTTGATACAATTTTAAAATACTTTTATAAATCACATCTTTAACACTGCTACGCTCAAGGAATCAATATTTAAAAAATAATAATACCTTAATGGAATTTCAAAACCCCCTCGTACACTTCTCTATTATCACCAGTCTCAGTCTGAAACCATAGCTCATTATTATCCACGTACATGTTTATAATTTAATGCAGAATATGTATTGCATCAAATTATTACAGGTATCGTAAAAGTAAGTTTCCCTTTCTACTGCTTCTTACAACGATAGTATATTTGAAATTTAAATTACCAATCTTGAGATTTTATTTCATGAAATATATACTGATGGAAAGAGGACTAAATATTACCATATTAATACTATCGAAGCTAATAGAACTTTCTAAATCAAGGATCACCGAACTATGGTCCAATTAAGCCGGTTCTGATCTTTTGGATTGATTGGAATCGCCTGGTTGTGTTATCTTTGTAATAGATAATAATAAAGAAAACTGCCAAAAATAATTCTGACAAAAATAATAATGAAAAAAACTGCCAAAAATAATAATGAAAAAACAGCGAAAAATAATGCTGACAAAAATAATAACGAAAAAACCTTTTAAATATTAAATTACAAACAAATAACTGTTTTGCAACGTAATGGAGTTCTTCGAATAGAGAGGCAGAAAAGGGAAATTTTTTATCTTTTTTAATGAGGAACGTTAATGTTTTTACCATTTCGTGACGTTTTTACCATATTTTACACAAATGTTTGTTGGAAATAAGTTGTTATGTAGGCAGAAGAATTTATATTTTACATTTCAATTATTTGCAATATTCCTTATCAATTATGGGTCTATTATAAAGTATCGTTACCCTCTTTTCGGTTTGGCGTATAATACTTTAAAATTTTAATGGTGGCCATCCTCTCAATAAGTTTGGGAGTCTTGTATTGTTTATTGTATTCGTCTTTCTTTGCCTTTTTAGTTTTCATCTGCTGGAATAGGATCACCTAAACAAATATGCACTTCAGTAGAGTGCAGCAAATACAAGACAAGCAAATCGTAGGTGTTACAACCGACGGACAACGTAGAGGATTGATTCTTCCATCACAGCCCTGAGCTTCTAGAAAATGACGCTTTATGACAGTCCATCATTAAACACTGCTGTTGGGCGGACTGGCATCAAAATCGTCATCGTCGTCGTCATCGGGCTTGGGCTCTGTTACGTGGACAAGGATTTTGCCAGAGGGCAGGGATCTCAATTGGAAATAGGAAGTCCGCGTCAAAGGGTTGCTTTCCATGTTCAGTTCCCGCAGAGAGGGCGCTGACTGGATTCTTGAAATGTCAACATCTGCAACAAAAACGCTACACTTATTCATACATGAATGGGTGTGCATGATTTTGGTTTTGATTTATAAAATATTATTGGTGTTCTTTCATAAAATTATCGCGACTTTGGTCTGTCCTCTGCGAGTTGTAGGGGGTACAGGTTTAAATACTGGTACCCAGGTTGTATTTCTCTCGTCTGAAGACATTGATAAAACTTTTCTTGCATGGGCATGTCCATTTCTTGACTTTATATGAGTCTTCTTTCCCCGAGAAATTCCAATTATCTCTTCTTGCCGGCTTCACTCCCAATAAAATCTAACAACATAATCAATGGTCTGACCAGTGCCAGCAAGTTCACTCACCCCATAGTCAATTTTCTGGTTGTCTGACCCCTCCTAATTTTTTATTGACACAGTGATGTAAGTCCTTCTATTTTTTAGTATAGTCAGTGATGTCATATGAAAATTAATGCTGTCTATTGTTTTAGGGACAACCTGGTCAAATATGACCCGTGCGTAATAAAACCCAACAAATCATACAAGCGGCGAAGCCAGAAGGAAGGGGTTTCTAGGATCACGAGCTCCCCCTCCAAAAAGTTATTATATGAACCATACCTCTAAAAATTCAATTTTATAAACGTGTAGAACATTTGTGTTAAAGTTTTTAAATAACAGTCATTAAATTAATCACTTATTAGAATGAAACTATGAAAACTATGACTGTTTCTTCTTACCATTCCACGCATGTGCACATTTTGTATCACATCAATGCTTCAGAAGTAACAGACAGATAAAAAGTGAATTTCAAGATACCAATTTTGAATGTTTGCTTAGTGTGTAACCATGTCATCACCAATGTATGGTCAATATAAACCATTATAAAGGTGATTTCTGTGCTTGAATGAACCGTAGACGAGTCCCTTGTACTTACACCTCTTTGTACTTAGTCTAAAATGTCTAATTTTAAAAGTTTCTCTGTCGACCAAATATGAAGTAAAATAGGAACTTGTTAAAAATTTCACAAATTCCTTTTCGTTAAAAAAAATGATAAGTTACATCATCCTTATACGAGAATGATGTTCCGTGTGCTCAATTCATTCGGCAATAAAATAATATTTTTAATGGGCCCTCGCCGAAATGAAATCCTTGCTGTGATCCCATTTTTATTACCTATTTTAATGAGAGAGAGTTTTCACTAAGTAAGCAAAATCAGATGGTAGCCAAATATTTTACTTCCTGTTACCATATTGCCTTCGGGGTTACCTTAAAATGTAGTTTAAGGTAACCCGGCAGCAGTGTAAGTTTTGGCGATGTTTGGTGTTTAAAATCTAATTGTGTTGACCAATTAAAATTTTGACTACGGCTATAGATATTTCATGGCGCGATTCTTATAACTTTCAAGGTGCCGCTGATGTACTGGCGTAGTCTATCTAAATTCTTTCTTGGTGTGATCAAGGTGCAATTGTTGTATCGGTCGTAGTCTAAAAGTTAATACGAATTCAGAATGAACTGTTTTTTAGAATTCATAATGTCGACATGCTGAAATCGGTAACGAAAACCAAGCCAAGTTGATAACAACGAAAACAAGTCAATGTATTTAGCTTGACAGAAAAAGTCTTTAACATATTTTTGAAACCGAAAGATGAGTTTCACATCACGTTTTTCAACAAAGCTGCTTCAATTAAGCTGATGATTTGCAGATTTCAAATGTGGTCTACGCCTTAAGATTGGAAAAATGTAAAGACAGAAGGTACAAACATTTGGTAGACAAACACGTGGTAGACAAACACGTGGTAGACAAACAAGTAATAACCTTACAATATCACAAATTAACATATCAGACATTAAAACAATTAGTTTAATAATTAATCTAACTTAAGGAAAAGTCATCATGTTAAATAGGTACAAAAAGATCTTCATATTCGGCAAATGGCTACAGACCAATAAGGGACATTAAAACTTCCCATTTGTGCTGTGGGTTCGGATTTTTATTTTTAAACTTTAATATACTTTCTCACAATACCCCAGCTGGATATGATTTTGTTTAAGTGAAATACTGCAATGTTCACACTGAGATAAATCTTATTGGGCCTAAGTGGGTTGTAATAAAGGATGTGAATTGTATCTTTGGTTAACCTCTACAAATAAACGAGTGATAACAATTAACAAGTGCTGACTTTTTGAACTTAATAAATTCATGAAATTCGTAAGGATAACACAATTTAAATATAATTAAAAAAGTAAATCATCTACTTAAAGTTATTTAATACATATGTCGTTGGTTTACGAGTGAAACATACTTAGTCAAAAAGCATAGTTCTGGGTGGTAGTTACTTAACATCGCTCTGGAGCAAGACAAGGGGCTAGTGGCCACCTTCCGCGATCAATCCCGAAGTGAAAGATCAAAGGACAAAATCTATATAATTTTGAACAACGATCAGATTAGGAGAACAACACCTGACCTCACTCTCTAAACTTCATAAATCTGGGAAAATGAAGAGGTGGAAATTGTACTTCCTTATGCTATACTCACTAAATGGTCTAGACAGATAAAAAACTGACATCTCGAAAATTTTGACTTTGTTTTTCACTTGCAAGCCAACGAGTATGGCAGAACTATTGAAAAGAGAGAAATAATCTACATTTAAATATACTTTGCTGTGGCTAGTTAAGGGAGTATATATTCTAAATTAGTATACAGCCTAGCTGTTCACTCGGACATAAATTCAAAAACATATTTTCTACCATTTATCATTCCTCCGTTTATTTTAGAACTTGAACTTATGAATTTATGTTTCATAGTAGTGTTTTAAAATTTTTTAAAATGAAACTCTGGGCTCTCACACAGGTACAGGGGACATCGGTACCATGATACCAGGGCCACGGTTAGAGGGGCTCCAAAAATGCAAAAAGGTTTTGTATTGTAAAGTGTTGTAAATGTTTTATCATTTAATAGGTTGAATCTTCATTGTGCTTATAATAAGACTGTGCAATTGGTGTACAAAAGGAATAGATTAAAATTATATGTGAAATAAGTTAAACAATAAGTACTGTCTGCCTACCACGAAAACTGCTCCCGATATCAAGTCTGGGTGGCTGCGGTCGCTATAGAAACAGGGAGCGTGTTCATTTTGAGTAGGTGTAACTCACGGGATGATTTAATTTATTTTGTTTTTCACGAATATTGGCAGCGGAAAGAAGTAGTTAACTAGTCAAGGTTTTATCGGTTCAAGTAAAAATCTTAACAAAGATATCTACAAATCAACATGAAGTGCGCCTAAGTGTCAAACTACAGATAGAATACATTTCTTCACGCAGTATCAATGGAGTATAGGAAAAGGTTAGTTTATGTGGAAACAGCAGGAGCAAGTCTCATTCGGCAATAGACTTGGTGTAATCTCTTTTATTTACGTCAAGTCAAATAAGCAACATATATACATATATACTTCGGATTGATACTGATATTTTATGTGGGGCCCCTCATCTAATCAGCTATTGGGGACTCGACAAGAAGTACTACTATTTATCAGATTTCTACCAACATTGGTGAAAATACAAAGCACACTACGTCAAATAAAAAAAGTGTTGAATATTCTTACCAACAATGAAATTTTGCCTGAGGTTAAGGTATGTAAGGTGTGGTATTTTAAAAGCAACTCTGGGCATAATCAGGAAATCGTTGTGAGACAAATCCAGCCTCTGGAGTTCTTTGAGATCTTTCAATTCTTCAGGCAGGGTGCTTAAGCGATTGTGAGACAAATTCAGCTCTGAAACAAAGAATAATTGAATGAATCATATCATTGAAGGTAATACTTTCAAAATAACTAAAGTTGTAATTCAGTATTAGAAATAGTCTTGATGTAATCTCTTAACATAAAACATAACTTTCTGTTTCTCTTAATGGCTAGCTACGATCGTCTTTGAGTAAAATATTTGCTTTCAGTAGATAGACTTATAGTAAGCAGACTTATTTAATTCATTGAAAAACGGCGAATTGTTTGTCATATGACAATAAGAATTTGGTGATACCTTTCACCTTAAAGTTGGGTTAGTATTTACCAGTTTCACCATTGAAGGTGGAAAGCCCGGGAGTAGGAAGTGCTTAAAACTACAACGTACGTCGTAGAACAATTTTTCCTAATTTTATCAAAATTTTGACCGATTTTTAAAAAATTGTAAGTTACGATGTTATGCAGTGCAAAGCCTTTTTTCACCTTTTTTCTTTTCTGGCTACGGAACAACTTCCTACACCGCCTAAATTACCACAAAAACTTTATAAATAACACATTTTCTATGTCAATGACTAAATATTTAACTTCTAAAGTTATCGACCAGGAATAGAAAATTCTAAAAGTATGCCTTGGTTTCAAATAAAGTAGGTGAATTAATTTTGATGTTTTATTACAAATATGTAATACATATTTAGCCGATAATTGTGTTTTACGTCTGTTTTTGATTTTGCTGCAGTTTTCAAAATTAGGACAAAATTCCTGCAGAACAATTGCAATTGCTCGGAGTTGCATTGCAAAACACTGAATGTAATTCTGCACCTGGGGTGGTAAGTTTACTGGTTACATTATTATTCAATTGGTAAAAATAGGTGATGTGTCACAGACACGAACAACGTGAAAAAGTTATGTATTAAGTTTCAAAAAACAAGAAAATCCTTTTATTCCGTGGTATCTGAATCACAGATTGGTTGGTTGGGTTTTTATGGTCCAAAGGTCATACTTGTTAAAGTTGCACCAAAAACAAGACAGACAACGTATGGACACACACACAAGAGAGGTTCTGCTGACACGCAAGAGAGAAATACACCCAGGGTGGAACGAAAGCTGCGCCGCCTACAACTCGCAACTGAATCGCAGGTTTCCCCAACTTTGACGAACAACAGCAGGAAAACGCTGTGGCAGACAATCATTTAATGCTGGAAATGAATGATGTTTCGTGCTCAGTTAAGTAATTATCACGCAAGTTTGGGTGCGATTAAAGACCGTTAAGTTATCACGAAAACTGACTGTCAGTTCTGTAAATTATGCATGCTAAGCGATGTTCGCAAAGCGGAAAATGCTGTCAAATCTTCTCGGCACGAGGATCTAATTGAACTTCTAATTGAATTCCGCTTCAAATTCTTCGGTTTCTATCAGCGTTTGATGGTTTCAGGTTATTGCTCTTGACCAGTTGCAACCGGTAGAAAGGTGGATACACAGAATAGAAAGAAATGGTAAACAATCCAATATCGAATATTTAAAGTATGGCGCTATTCAGTCACCAACAAAGAAAGACAACCAATGTTAGCTTTGTAATCTCAGTTCCAAGTTGTTTTATTTCCAAACTAATCTAGAACTACACACAGCTACATGAATATTATGGTGGAATTCAAAAATAAGTGACACAGCAGCAGTTGCGATATATTCTTTGTTGGAATAGAGTTTATAAGCGGAAAAGGCGAAACAAATTGCCTTTGAAAAGAGGGCATTGATCTCCAAAACTCTGGAGGAGCTATGAACTGTAGAATGAGATCTAGTCACTTGGTAATTTCAAGTATTCATATTATCTGAAAATATTTATTCTTTATGTTTGCATCGGGCTGTACCCAATCATATGATTATTGCGATCAAAGGTGGTCTGGCCCATTTGACCTGACAAAGAACAAACGATAATAATATATATAAGAGACAACTCTTACTCGTAATGTTTACAAATTTGATGGGCAGTTGAGGAGGAATTTTTCGGAAGACATTCGAAGACAGATCACAGGATAGCAGTTCGGTGTTCCGCATTAGGTGGTAGACTGCATCTGGGAAGGACATGAGTTGGCATTCGGATAGATCTGGAACAAAATTACAAAAATTGGTACTGATGACAGCATGGCAACTAAGAGTATTAAACACATACTAGTGAAATCCGATAAATTAATAAATTAGCATCTGAAACCATTGAAACTAACGTTATTTAGCTCAAATGAAATCCGCTGTGTGCATAATATAAAATAAACAGGAAAGGATGAATGATGTTTGTTTTTGAATTTATATCTACGTGAACAGCTAGACTGTATTTTAATTTAGTACCTATAGTCACTTCAACATCATTATTGTAAAGTATATTTATATTAGATTCTTTTTCTCTTTTTTCTATAGTATATTATTGTAATATTCTTACTTTTATATATCTATAATAAACTGTTTTTATAATTTTATTGGATTATACTGTCAAGATTTTGCTTATTACTATCTCTCAGTACGTTTGAATATTAGTATATATAGAACATCCGCGATAAAGATAGCCTCTTTAATTGCATCTGGAGTGTTTGTTAATTTCGACCTTAGTGAATCCATAGCACTGTATAAGCATTTTCCTCAGTTCTATATTTAAATTTTACTTTTGGAATACATTATCGGAACTTTTATATCAGTTTGTCAAAGATTAAGATTGAAATGTTAATTACACAAAGGACCTCCCTTTCAGAAAACCAGTCTCAAAAATAGTATAGTAATTAGGAGGTAGGCAGGTAGTTAATTACCGTCCCATTGAGCAACACAACGGGCTATTGGAGGCAGTCCAGGATCCATCTCGAAGGAAAAGATTTGAGGACTATACTTTAAGGACTTTCGAACTATGGTCATATGAAACCTGATCGAGATCAACACCTGAGCTGGAACCCCACTCTCCAACTTCTAATAATGAGGAGACTATCTGTTTATTAAATTATTCAAAAAGGATGGGGAGATTAAAAAATAGTTTGCTGAGTGTTACATCGTGATGCAATATAGAAGGTGTATGTTCAAGCGATTTAGAATCAGGTTAACTGTGATGATTTAAAGTGAAGTAATAAAAATTTATTGGTAATGCATTTATCCACAGACGTGATGCAACTCTTTTGAAAACAGACGATATAGTGAATAGCTATTGGAAAGGTGTTTACAGATAGTTTACTTCATGTACATATTTTTAAACGCTGTTATTATTCTTGTGACATATTAATTTGATGGGAAGACATGTTTATTCCTGTGGTGTGTACACATTAACTAATCCATATCGAAGTATTATAAAGCAATATCTTTTAAATTTTTTAAAGAAAAAAAATTAAGGCATTTAAGATGGATTATTCATATAAAGCGTGAATGAATTTATAATAACACTTCTATAATATACTGCTGAATATCATTATACTTCAAAAGATGTCACCATCAATGTATTTCAATACCGATAAGAAACAAGTCATTTTTCTAACTTCTTATTGCATTTTAACTAGTATAAATAAGTTATTTATTTTGGTTAAAATAATACAGGTCCATAAAATCATAAAAATGCTGATCAGGAAGTGCCATTTGCGTCATTCCTAAAGACTTCAAGAGCTCAAAAAGAACTAGGACTTAAACCATCGAAATAAAAATTTATTTTAACATTTAACAAAATGTAAACAAATTAAATTTGGAAAATGCAAGAAAAACAATAGGATATTTTTAGTGCAAAACACAATTATGATTTAAGTCTTCGGCTCTCTCTTTACTCCATTCTATTGCACACTTAGCCAGACCGAAACAGATTACGAAATCTTCTACAACAGTGTTTCAAACAGGATGAATTTTGGATACATATCAAAACAAGGACATTTTTTGCCATTGCTAATATCTTTCTCTTTTGAGATTCCAGCAAGCCTAATAACGCACGAGGAAACAACTGTTCAAATCAATTGTCAACAAAAAATGTTTCTTATGCATTTCCATCCGCTTCTTTAAGATATCTGCTCCACTAACTGAGTTTCTGCATAGTGAATGCAGAAAGAGAGTTAATTCGACACATTTTTCACCCTTTTAGAAAATTTTAGCACATAAAAAAAAAGGACTTCATAGATTCGAAAAAAATAATGAAACGCAGTTGGGTTAGTGCCAATAAGTTCTGAAGGCGCTTCAAGGAGGGGATAAACATCCGGGGAGGTTTACGACGGCAAAAAGTGTCAACGTTTTGGAACTAACTGGAAATCTCTCCGGGGTCGAAAAATATGCGCCACAAGCTAAAATGGAGAGACTGCGTCATTTACCCTTTGTAAGCCATCAATCTTTCCAGCTAAGAGCCCGAAGTGCCCGTTTAAAAAAAATGAAGTTGCCGTAATCGACGAATCTAAAAAGATATTTTTTGTTTTCAGTTTCTGGTTCAGTGCTTTGTTGTCTGTGTCTGTGTAGGCATCTGGGACGTATTCAGAGGGGTGGGACGAACATCCAACCTCTAAAATGCTCCCGATTTTACAAAATTAAATCTTAAAGTTAGCTTAATTTTAAAAGTTTTGTTGATCCACAAAGTAGAAAATACACACAGGTAAAAAATAGTCACAAATATCGGCAAACAGAATGCTTTGGCATGCTGTATAAACAAAACCGCTAGACTCCGTTTTATACATTGAGTCGCTTGGTTAAAAAACAGAATCCTTTTCCAGGAATTTGGTTAGTAGAAAAGCCCAAAGGGATTTCCACAAATCAGTCTAAAACAGTGATACTGTTTAAAATAAGTAATTGAAAAGGAAATTCGGTAATAAAAATTAGGGGGTCAAAAAGAGAATATAAATCATTATTCGTTGAAAAATCTTTTACTTTCCTAATTGTTCCCCGTTTAAGTTTCATATTATATCTAGTTCTAACATTTAAGTAGCGCATTCAAGCAATAATATTATTCTGATGCTTCCAAAAGATTTTCTATGCATTATAAGGATTGTCCTGGTTGTATATGTTGAATGAGCCTCGTATTAAAAAGCGTATATTTTAACCAAAGATGGCTTCAAGTTATTCAATCAACTTTAGTTTAAATTGGTTTGTTTCCATGAAAGATGTCCCAAAAAATTTCGAAGGCTCAAAACCAACGGAATGCCAAATTATTTTCTGTCTTGCATTACATCTTGATATGTTTTACATTTGAAGTTGTACTAAACCAACGGGATGCCAAATTCTTTTTTGTCATGCATCACACCTTGATATGAATTACAGTTGGAAGTTCTTATTGCTTCACTAAAGCTGCAAATTTAATTCGTATAACTGAAACACTTTCTGGGTCGTATCTTTCATCCTTAGTCAATTAGTTTAGAATACTATGATGAATGAGTCTTGTATTAAAAAGCGTATGATTCAAAGGCTTTAAGTCATTCAATCAACTTTAGTTAACATAGGTTTGTTGCCATGGAAGATGTCCTTAATATATTTTGAAGTCTCAAAACCAACGGGACGCCAAATTATTTCCTGTCTTGCAACACACCTTGATATGAATCGTATTTAGAAGTTGAACTAAAGCTTTCTGGGTCGTATCTTTCATCATTCGTCAAATAGTTTAGAATACTATGAAGATCGAAGAACATACACATTTTCGGGTTTTTGCTTGAATTTTTAGTTGCTCCAGGTGTACTACCACTACATAACTGTTTCTGTAGGTTCTTACAGCTTCAACAGAAACTGCGCAGTTTCCTGGAAATTCTGAAGAGCTCAATCACCGTTTCTACGATGAGGTGAAAAAACATCCCTTGCTGCTTACGTAATACGCATGAAAACAAGCTTGGCTCTAAAGTCTTAAGACGTCAGACGAGTTCTTTGGCAGAGAGCCTCAAGACTGCCAGCCACGTTGACGACAAATGTGCCTGTTAAAATATCAGGGATGCCGACTTGTTTTTTTACACCAGGCTTTTCACATCCGGCACGAAACGCAGTAGCGACTTCTTACACAACTTGAGAAAATAAGTTGAAGCGCAAAAGCCTTTTTCCATTGAACCCATGAAGTTTCTTCAATTTGAGAAACGTTGCAACATCACCTCAAAGTTGAGCAACGTTTCAAAAAGCAAAGATTAAAAACAGCAAGCAACAAAGCTGTAAATAATGATAAATTAAGACAACACATAAACTGTTAAATGTGTGATTCTTAACACTAGATGAGTGTTAGGTGGATTGTTAAAGCTAGAGGCAAAGATTGCATCATGTTGAAGAGAGAAGTTGAACAACGTTTCAAAGGGAGATAATGGAAAACGCAGGTGTAAGTGTTAAAACTAGGTGGGAGCAGGGAAATAGAGGATTTTTGCATGTCTGGAATAGTTAGTTCATGATATAATGCTTGAATTATAAAACAGGAAAACTTTACCAGTGAGATTAAATATAGCTTTTTGGATGTTAATACGATGTAAACTTTCAAAAGGTTTAAATTACGCAATAAGTCAGAATATTTAAGAATGCAATTGTGTAGTGCTATGCAAATTAATCAACCTAATGTCTCGATGACTGAAACTTTACGAGAGCAGGAGCTTTGCTCAACTCTATTGTATTTAATACATTCATTTCGGGAACTAAGACTGTAGTCCAGAAATATGTTTTATTGTTACACACAGTTAGAAATGTATCTTGTTGAATTTATACAGCTTACATATTCGTTCCTTTAAGCGGTCATCCCTACCTTATGAGCATGTGTAATTCATACAAGTGGTTACGCTTACAACTAGCCCGCACACACAAGCAGCTCTCCACCCATCGTAATCCAGACGCTGTAATCATCATTAGGCATTATAGCCTTCATCATCAGTTGCATTTCGTGTAAAACTAAGGAACATAACGAACCATCATTCCGACGACGAAACAAAGTTTGGTGAGTTGGATTTTATCGCCCAAGAGCCGGATTTAACCAAGTTGTACCAAATAACGTTAAATAAATGGACATACACACAAGGAAAGCTTTATAGACAGTAGAAATACACAGAGTTATCGAACAAAAGCAGTATAAGGAAATCTGCATTAGGCATCTAACCATAGAAACATTTTTGCATCTTATACATCAAACGTAAACTTCAGCATTTTTAAAATAGAAGCTATTTATTTTGTAGGCAGCATTTTATAATACTCGGAGAAAAACAGACACG
This sequence comes from Metellina segmentata, assembly GCA_947359465.1. NCBI lineage: Eukaryota > Metazoa > Arthropoda > Arachnida > Araneae > Tetragnathidae > Metellina > Metellina segmentata. The sequence goes on from OX375875.1 coordinate 32,492,044, forward strand.
TATTACCATATAATTAAAGCTCGGTCAAAAGATAGAAGTTAGAGAATCAGAGGCAGAATTTGTAACACTGTAAAATTATTATTTTTGCAATTATATTTAACTATGCTTTATTTTAACGTTTATCCTATACTAGGGGGCCTGCCCCCTGCTCGCTAACGCTCGCCAACCCGCGGAGGATTGCTTCGCAATCCTCATTGGTTCGCTGCGCGAACCTATGCTCGCTTCGCTCGCCTCAATGAAGACATGTGTCCTAGTAGAAGGGATTGTTTACAAAATATGTTACCAAAAAAATGTTTTTTAAATCTAAATTTGCTGTAAAACAGAAAAAATATATACAGTATCTCTAAAATCAGAATTCAAGTGAAAACTTTGTACAAATTTTGACTCGAAATGTCAGCGTTGCTTTGGAAATTGAATACCCAGCATGTTGTTTGTGTGTACATTTTCCCAGCACTCAAACGACCCACACTTTTTCATTGAGTTTGTTGCCGAAAGTTGTAGTGCAAGCGTCTTGTTGAACTATAACTGTTGGCCCTGAAAAGGACCGTTTTTTGAATGGCGTGAAAAGATCCTCCGCTTTCTTTGATTTCTATTATAAACTAACTGCAACAGCTCATTAAAATTTCCTTTTTTTTCCCAATAAAATTTCATCCGATAACGCTATAAATTCAATCAATGCGCGAGACTTGGCGATAAACAAACAATCGTACAGTGTTGCCAAAACGCGATTACAAATAACGTCTTTTTTGCGTGCCACGTAAGAGAATTATATATATAGATTTAACTTTATGGTAATTGTCACGTCTATATATCTTGTAATTAGCAAAACTGACCAGATCTTGATGGACGATGTATCTCGTCAAAACAACTTGGAGGGTTAATAATTATCCAGTTGTGAGTTAATATTCGTAAAATATGTACTTCTGAACTATTTTCAAACATTAGAACCTTGTTCGTAAAATTTTAATTTTGTTCTATTTCCCTAGTAAAGGAAAGCATTTCAAATCCTTCATTAGACGCGGGGCGTTTTTAACTAAGGCGATTTCATTGTATTTGTAGGTGCTCAAGATTTCCTTAATCAGTTGCACACACGCATTAATTATTCATTAAAAATAAGTACCTTATGTTAGGACATACTAAACAACACAAATATATGAAGAAATGGATTATTTAAATTCACACCTAATGCATTTTAAGTTATTCTTTTGATAGCGCAACATTGAAAAATATCACCATACAACTAACTGTCAGGACCAATGCGATTAACGAATAGTCTGATAGCGTTTCTCAGAACTGATGAAGTTCAGATTTAGTGATACTTGGGGATCAGATTAAGTAAATCTAAAGGGAAACTTGGATATACAGATAACGTCCTATTCTAAGGAAAGTAGAGGGAATTAGAACAAGGATTTAAAGGAAACTAGATTTCCAAACAACTAACATTTTACCTTGAGCCCAAGAGCACGTGTAAAACTAATAATTTTACAATGAACAATATTAAGATGTTAGATATTAACAGTTAGATATAATAATATAACTTGAAGACATTATAACTTGAAGTATATCGAAACGAAATGTATTCCCCTATCTTTATACAAATACTATCTGAATAACCCAACGTTGTTTCAAATATGACCGCGACTTCTCTGTGTTAACTCAAATACACAAACCTTGTAGAATGTGTTTCCAGCATGTCCATATAGTGCAGGAAAACAAACTTTAGATTTTAAAATTGGGACTTCGAGGGGCACTCATAGGTCTACCTGTGTACCAATTTTCATGGCTAAAGATTGGTCTGAAGAAAAGAAATAAGTAGCCTATGTTTTACGCAGTGTTCTAAAGTACAAGTGTACCAAATTTTGTGTGGATTGGTCAAACGGTGTAGATTTATATAAAGAATATACACACACATCCTTTTCTTAAATATATATAGATTCATGAATTTCATTTATCTACATCCTTATTCATATAATGATGTTCTTATCCGCTCTCGTATTGTTGAATAATATTTTGATGGAAGAATTATATCACTCTTACACAAGCTGAAGAAAATTGAGTGGACGAAGAAATAAAGATTCTGATAAACACTGTATATACCAAGATAGGTTAATGAAAGGATCTGTAACCCTCTTCCTGGACTGGGTGGATATACTGCCATTAAGCACGCCGAGAGTACTTAATGGCATTGGGACGTGCTTGAATCAGCCACATTACAAATCCCCTCATATAATATACTCTCTCCATTCTGGTAGAGTGTGTAATCGATTGCTACAGTAAACGCGCGGAATAGGACCATTCAGAAGCTTTGTTTAATTAAACTGTGCGAACAATTGTCGAAAACACAGACTTCAAATGTCTCCCGTATATGCTGCCGTATTAATAAGCACATAATTCTTGAAAGGCGCTTTAATGCTTCAACTTTTAAATTCTTTACAACTTGGTATTGACGTTGAAAAAAAAAAGAAAATCTCTGTAGTGGAAAGATTTATGGAATAGAAGATTAATCAACGGGAGAAAAGACATGGGAAATGTAGATCCTGTAATCTAGGTATAAGTGTAACTCCTCATGTTTTTTTTTATCGTAGAATTTAATTTGAAATAAAAATTTACTGTAGTGAAAGGATTCATGAGCATAAACGTGTTGTAATTTTATGGAATAGAAGGTCAATAAACGAAAGAAAAACGAAAAAAATTGTAGATCTTGGTGTTTTTAACGGGGTAATGACATTAAAATAATAAAAAACTAATGGGTTATTATGTGGATGAGGGTAGACCTTGTAATCTTGGGATTTTTACTATGAATTGATATCGAAATAAATGTGATAGACATTATTTAATAATTAAATGTGATAGACATTATAAGGTCAAAAAACAGAAACATAATAGGCATAATGGGGAGGGAAGATTTTTTTTCAGAATACGAAGGGTTCCTACCCAGATTGACAATGTTTTTATTCCTTTAAGTTAATCAGGGGTATAATGGATACGCACATCTCGACAAATACAATTAAAACATATTAAATAATTACTTGAATAAAAACTAATTATATTCTTTCAGAGAAGCTCTGCTAAATAAAACGGAGCAATACCGAAATCACAATCCAAACTTCTTGGTCGTAGGTATTATCACAATAAGGATGTGCAACTTCTTCAGAAAATGCCGACCAACCGGTCTAGTAGTCAAGGTGTTGGCCTCTGGATCGGAAGGTTCCTGGTTCGAATCCGGGGTTAGGGCATGGATGTAAATTGTGCTGTCTTTTGTTAGGGACAATGATGGTCCACCCACTGGGTGCCCCTTCACAAGTGACCATCACTTCTGGCCTTGTATAAGGCTAAAAATGACCTCGGTCAACTCTGTACTTTGTATTGTATTATATTTGTATTTGTCTTCGCAATTGTACTGCCTTGCCATTTGAAATAAAAAAATAAATAAAAACTTCTTCAGAAAAGTGATACAACACAAAACAAAGTTTTTCAATTTAATAATGAAAATATTAAAAAAAAAACCACTGAAATAAGTCAGGATATCACGCTTACGACACATTTCAAATCTGGGAGATAAAAACAAATTTAATTTCAATCTGTATTTTTTTCTGCTGTGAAATTTATCTGTATTTTTAACTGTCTTCTTTCTTGAGAAGACATGATAAATTTATCTTAAAAGATGATTCAGAGGTTTTAGTTTTTAGTTTTGGTCTTTATCAGAGTGGTTGTTTGATGTTGAAAAAAATGGCAAATTTATGAGATGAAAGGATTTATGGGACAGAGTAATGTAGTTTTATGAAGGAAAAGGTCTAGCGGAATCGCTATAAGACAGAAGTGTAGAATGTGTGAGAGGCTCTTGTTCCTTTAAAAAAAAAGTTTTAATTTCTGTTTAAAGTTAATAAGACGTAATAAATGCAGGGCCAGATAAATGAAAGCAAAACTGATTTTGTAGCTTGCTACAAATTTTAATCCATCCACAGTAATGTCGTATTTAAGAATTGCGTTTAAAGATGGAAATACTGTCCTATGTTGCTTTTAAGATTAAAAATTAGGTTTACACATTAAAATGCATAGGAATTTAGACTAAGGAAATGACTATATTCAAGTTTGTAGTTGTTTAAATGAAAAGTTAAGTTCAGACGGTTTGTAAATGCCATTAAATTGTTTTTAAGCGTTGATTTTGAAATGAAACTGTAATATAGTCATAAAATAAGATATTGTAAAAATAAAAAATATTCCTCGTAATTTCTGAATTTTTTGCTTTAACTAACAAAATTTATTAATTCAATTTGATGTTACATTTTCAATAATAGTCGTTCTAAAATTATCTTTCGTGTGAAAGGATACTTCAATGAGTGGATAGGAATACAATAAAGCATTTTACTACTTAAAGTAAAAAAAAAGAAGTCACAAGTTTCACTCTTTCATCAATGAAGGTATGTAATTAAAAGAAGGAAAACCATACATGAAAGTTTCGAAATTATGAAAAGACCATCTAACACATTATAGTTTTTCTAATTCTTATTGAAAACTTTCATGTGATTTATTGAATTAAAACAAGTTAACACTCACGCACATGAAAACTTCAAAAATATCTTATATTATCAAAAACTTTAAAAAAAAATCGAATTTACTTATCTTTTCAAACAAAAATAATTTAACACAGGGGTTGTTTCATACATAATCCTCACATGATTTTGAAAGATTTATAACCAAAAGGGAACTGCATGAGGGTAGTAGTATTACTACTCAGAAGTTTGTTTTTAGCGTCTTTTACTTTGGATTAGACTCATATTTTTGCTTTGATTTGCTTAACTACTTTTATATAGTTAACACAAGTATTCATAATTTCATTAAAATTAACTTAGAGCATAATTTCAATCCCTGTAGCATCATTCGAATCAGAAATCCAAAATATTACCAACCTTTCACAAATTACGTACATAATTACAGATTATGTTTAGTGGGTGTTGAAATAAATTATACTTATTTTTTAAGCCCCCAAAGGTAAAAGTAAACTAATTAGAGGGTCAAATAAATGTTTAGAAGTTTGATTTTTTTTCTCCTCTATATACTTAATGATTTGGATTTGGGGAATTATTCCACAAGATTCAAAAGCAGAGAACATAGTTGGAGAGACATTACATACTTAACAAAGAAACGAAATTTAGTGAGGAAGACATATGGAGAAACAAGCACATGCATTTAAGCGTTTTGGAAGATCGAAAAACTATTGTCACGTTATACATGACATTCATCACAAGCAACAAATCAAAGTACATGAGACTTCATGGCACTCAACAAAAGCAGTTTTCAGATTGGAACGTGATGCAAATTACACATTTCCAACACAAAATAATGCAGAAATAACTCCAACTTACTCAGATTTCTGTCTTCTTTGGCTGTATGACATCTGCGAACAACTTTGGTGACCGCCTTTCCTGCCATCGCAACTCCTATCACCTGCTGAAAGACTTCGCACATCCTGGCGATGGTGAGTTTAAAAAATCACGTTTATTTTCAGGCTTATGGTAAAGTCTGCGCTCAAGTTTTTGCAGGAGCCACCTCTCTCCAGATATAAATACAGCTGGAAGCCCCGCCACGTGACTCACGTGTTCTGCACCTTGCCAACTCCCATGACTCCTGGTGGTTTTGGAACACGCAGATGACAACACAGACCCCGTGAAAACAAAAAACAAAAAAGATACACCTCAAGTCTTCGGGAGAGGGTTAAAGGACTGATGTATCCCACAGTTCGAAGCAACCTGGAATAGCTACTTGAGGATGGAAGGTAGACACGAGTTTTCTTTATCTTTTGGTGGAATAGGGCGAAAAGTAAAAAGGGCATAGACCGAGATCAGTATCTCACCTGCAGGGATCACTAACCTTCACCTTCCTAAGGGGAATTACGAGTATTTAAGTATCAGTTGCAAAATGGTGTTTCGAAGAAATTTGTGGGGTGGATGGAATCAGTGCTAAAGACCGCAGTGGAGCATCGAAAGTACAAAGAATTATTTTGGCCAATGACATATTTCCCCAATTAAAAACTAGAAAAAATTTAACTTCTTGGTTATTACTACGTTATCAAACACTCTAGTGCAGGCCTCGAAATAGATTTTTTAATACAGGTGCACAAGGTGCACCAAAGTTTTTAAATTAGGTGCACATGTTATATTTTAGGTGCGCATTAAAAAAAACGTAATATAAGAGCATTGATATAATGTAAACTACTTTATTAGTTGGGTATGTTTAGATAGGTTAGTAGTAGATATTAAATAAAAATATTTACACATCTACATTGTTCCTTCTCCGGCGAACGGCTGTCTCGACAGTCGCTTCAACTGAGTTAGCTGGAAAATGTTTCGATCATCGGAAAGTTCAGGTGGCATGGCTCAAGTAAACCTTCATCATGTATAAACCCGTTACGGCCGAGCGATTTTGTTTCCGCATAGTGTGTATTAAGGAATTTTAATTACGTTCATTAAGAGCGAGAGAGGTCGATACTAATAGTTTGTTAAAGCATCAAATTTACATAAAACGTTCCCTCCACTTTTTTAACTTTAGGTGCAAGGTATGCACCTAGCTGGAAAAAATTAGGTGCACAATTTTAATTTCATGTGCACAGTGCACCTGTGCACCCGGGTATTTCGAGCCCTGCTCTAGTGAATGACGCTAGTGTATACCCATGTGGCATCAATATTCTAGAATAACGCTTTAAACTCTCGTTTTCCCTTTATCCTGATGACATTTCCCCCCACCAAAATGACTATTTTTACATATTTCTTTATCTTTATTAGACATATTTTGATATACACTACCCTACAATAATGGACCGGACCGTAAGATGTGATGGTATAAGGGAAATAATACATGCTTTAACAGAGGGATGGTCTCTCGCGTGCTGCGTTTACACTAGCAACCCTTCTGGGCATACTTTCAACAAGGTTATGATACACAGCTATGGGTATTTGTGTCCATTCCTGCTGCAAGAATGTCGCCAGCACAGCTGTAGATTTCGGACGTGGTTTCCTGATCCGTAAGCGTCGCTGTTTCTCGTCCCACAAATGTTCTATGGGGTTTAGGTCGGGACTCTGAGAAGGCAAGGAAGACGTTTTACATCCATATCTTGATACCACTGCTTGGCTGAGGCATCAACATGACATGGAGCGATTTCGTCCTGGAAGTAACATTCGTCCATTCCATAAAATTGCCAGAGCGTAGGAAGAACCCGATTGTCTAAAATGTTCATGTAGGCGTCGGCGTTCAATTGACCAGGAACAACATGCAAAGGTCCCAGACCATACCACGAAAAACACCCCCAAACAAGTAGTCGGATTTTAAGCAAATCCGCTGGCGTCCGGTCCATTATTGTAGGGTAGTGTATATAGTGTTGCATTTCACTAATCACTGTTTCATTATTTAACGAGATCTCTCCAAAAGCAATGAAACTTGCATTCTGTTTATTATTGGTTTTATTCTAAAATATATTCGAACAATTTGAAAAGAAAAAGTTTTGAAAAGTGTGCTGAAAATGTAAAACTCACAAGTATCCTCCTGTTTTTGGTGACTTATTTGTTATAAATTTAACTTACCTTTTCTGTCGTTGCCTTTTTTATGTTAAACTGAAACCACACTACATTAAAATGTTTAGGAACAAATTCTTCTTTGTAGTTGAAACTTAATTCTTCTATCTAAGGTAACAGATTTCTTAACTTATACACATGAGTGCAGATAAGACTGCTAAGTTTAAGGCGCGTTTTTTACTGATTTTACTCCAGTTATTACCCTATTGATTTTTAACAGTGTATTACAGGCACTTACGTTATGAAGGTTATTTGATCTATTTGCTTTCCTTCAGTGTCACATTTATGATGGGAGGCCTTGGTAGCCTTGTCGGTAGAGTATCTAATTCGCAACCGGAGGGCTGTGAGTTCGAAACTAGATCCAACCAAAGTCCGGCGTGTACGTGGGAGCTGCTATGCGTGAAATAAATCATGACTTTAAAAGCTCTCACGTTGATGGAATGGGGAAGTTTCGAGAGTGGGGTACCAGCACAGGCCTTGATCTCATCATCTGAACACGGTTAAAAATTACGAGGTATTGTCCACGGATCTTTTTCTTCGGAATAGCCAATAGCCCGTTGTGCTTCTCCAGTGTGACGTAATTCTTCATAACTGATCTTCGTTATATTTTCAATGAATAACTCCAAAAATTGATTCCGCCACTAAGCTTACATGACAAATGTATTAATTTCTTTTGTTAATTCAGAAACAATTGCACTATGTATATACTATTGGAAAATTATAGAAAGAATTTTGAACATTCATTTTCAAATAGTTCAAATAAAGAGTGTTAGGACTTGGGAACCCCAAAACTTTTAATTATCTTTAGTTTTTATTTGAAACTATAACAATGGGAGAAAAGTAAGGAATATTAGACTGCTTTGACATGGAATACGACTTTTATTTACTTTCATAAATAACAGAATATCTGTGTTATTATGTAATTTTTTGTATAATTCTGTTTACATTAACTATACATATTATGTATAGAAATTATGCTTAGAAACAAGACATTTTTTATCGATACTATTAATGGTTATTAACTAGACATATTTTATCGATACTGTTTATGGTTATTAACTAGACATATTTTATCGACACTATTTATGGTTATTAACTAGACATATTTTATCGACACTATTTATGGTTATTAACTAGACATATTTTATCGATACTATTTATGGTTATTAACTAGATATATTTTATCGATACTATTTATGGTTATTAACTAGACATATTTTATCGATACTATTTATGGTTATTAACTAGACATATTTTATCGATACTATTTATGGTTATTAACTAGACATATTTTATCGATACTATTTATGGTTATTAACTAGACATATTTTATCGATACTATTTATGGTTATTAACTAGACATATTTTATCGATACTATTTATGGTTATTAACTAGACAAATTTTATCGACACTATTTATGGTTATTAACTAGACATATTTTATCGACACTATTTATGGTTATTAACTAGACATATTTTATCGATACTATTTATGGTTATTAACTAGATATATTTTATCGATACTATTTATGGTTATTAACTAGACATATTTTATCGATACTATTTATGGTTATTAACTAGACATATCTTGTAGAAGCTGTTTTCGTTTATTATCTCTTATGTATATACATCTTTTGAAATTTGGAAAAACAATTCTCGCGTGACTGAATATACTCGTGCATATTCTGAGATATAATACTTTAATGTTTTAAGAATCAATAGTTATATTTAAATTTTTTTCTGTTACCTAAGTACGACTGTTGCAAGGTCCTATTACACACAAAATCACATTCAGAGAATTATTTTATGGCTCCCCGAGGTAAAAAAGAATGGAATCATAACACTCTCTGAAAGCAATTGGAATCAATTTATCTTTTATGACCATCATAAGGATGTTTTCCTTTAAAATGCTTTTGTGAAAACCGGGAAGAATTTCTTCTCCACTTTATCGGATTAGAAAAAGAAAGGAGAGAGAGAATTTCAGTAAGTAGTGTAATTGTAACCCAAAAGTAATTATAATCACAGTAATGTGTCGTCTGTATTATTGTTGAGGTCCTATGAAAATATGGGATTCACATTACATAAAGAAAGATTTTAAGAGTCCATTTTAAGTGCCTCAATGATATTTGGTACGAGATGTCTTACAATTTGCAGACAAAGGTTATTGCTCATGAATGTTGAATAGGAATCGCAACAGGGACAACACTTTCACTCTTCAGGGGTGATCTTATATTCTAAATGAGTAATATTTAACTGTTTTCGTGTTGGGGGGGAGGGTTTATGGCTATTTTGGCCAAGCTTCTGGAGATTTAATGTTAGTGGTGGGTGGTTTGGATCATCGTTCTACTCTTAGCTTTGCGATCTGAGTAAATTTATATATTACATATGTAAAATTAGCTGAATAACCCGGCGGTGCTCGGGTTGAAATGGTTAAATGTTGATTGAAAAATGAATTAGAATAATCACTTTTCTTACAAAGAAAAAGGCAATATTTTAAGTTCTAAGGAAAATACTTTTCAACTTCAATCATTTAAGTTGTACGGAATCTCGTTTTAACTTTTTTATAGCTTTTATGAAATTTAGTAATGCAAATATGACAGCGACATTTCCCTGTATTAACTCAAATACACAAACCCTGTAGAACGTGTTTCCTTGTCAATATTCATTTATTGTAAGAAAACAAACTTTAGATTTTAAAATTTAGGTTTCGAGCGGTACTTCTAGCTACCTGTGAGCCAATTTTTTATGGTTGTAAGTTATGTAGATTGGTCTGAAGACAAGAAATTAATAGCCTATGTTTTCAAGATTGTTCTATAGTATAAGTGTAATTTGTATAGAAAATATACAGACATACACACACAAAGATCCTTTTCTAAAACATAGATTATTTAAATATTACATAAATAGAATGATTTAATTATATAAATAGAATTATTTAATTATCAATAAAATTATTTAATTATATAAATAGAATGATTTAATTATATCAATAAAATGATTTAATTATATAAATAGAATGATTTAATTATATAAATAGAATGATTTAATTATCAATAAAATTATTTAATTATATAAATAGAATTATTTAAATATTATATAAATAGAATTATTTAATTATATAAATAAAATTATTCAATTGTATAAATATAATTATTTAATTATATAAATATAATTATTTTATTATCAATAAAATTATTTAATTATGTAATATAATTATTTAATTATATAATAGAATTATTTAATTATATAAATTGAATTATTTAAATATTATATAAATAGAATTATTTAATTATTAGATAAATAGAATTATTTAAATATTAGATAAATAGAATTATTTAAACATTAGATAAATAGAATTATTTAAATATTAGATAAATAGAATTATTTGAATATTAGATAAATAGAATTATTTAAATATTAGATAAGCATAATTATTTAAATGTTATATAGATAGAATTATTTTAATATTAGATAAATATAAATATTTTATTATTAGATAAATATAATTATTTAACTATTATAGAAATATAATTTTTAAAGATTATATAAATAGAACTAAATATCACTAAATAAAAATATTATAGAGGACTAAAATATATATATTTCTAAATTTACCGTTAGATAAAAATATCGAGAACATAAATTTGCTCAATGACAGAATTAACACTACTTAGAACAGGCTTGATTTGTTATTCTACGGTCATTTTTGGCTACACGAAAGCTAAAGTTTGTTGAAAAGCTAAGGTTGGGTTTTAAAGCCCATTAGCCAAATTTGACCAAGCTACACCAAAGACGCGTCATATAATGGACATTCTCACAAGGAAAGTCTTACAGACACAGATAACAGTACACGCAGGGCACGCTACAGAAATCGAATATGTGTCACTTTCTACCATAGACTTAAAATATAAGTAGACTGGTCACTACTACTGAGAACAGTTCCAAAAAAGGTGACCAATATATCGACTAGTAGTCACATGACTGCTCTGTGAAAAACTAACTTGGTTGACCGAGTTAACATCATATTGCCTCGTTTGGCAATGCAACAACTTATGACAGGGTAAATGTATGAAAGCGAATTTCTATAGTGGCGACAAAAATGGTGATACCGCCTAATACTAGGTCACGAACCAATCAGATGATGAATGTTCGTTTCTACTCGGCAGATAAAAGTAGTCTAAGAGTCACGTTACGACTTGGTCAGTTTGTTTACATGATCCTGGGCTCATAAAAAAACGACTTTCCGAAAACATTGGAATGCGGAAGGAAAACCTTCACTTTGGAAAAAAACACTTCAAATCGAGATCTGTTAACAAAATAGTTTAGATATAACAAGATAGAAACTAGTGACAACATTAAATGATAGACACATGTTGGAATAAATATGGAAACAATGATGATTTCTGGTTGGCTGACCGTAATTCTTACATTTGGCTGTGTTAGAGGTAATTTTCAAGTCATTTACTGTTAAAAATATTTTAGAAGACGACGAGGTGACTGTTTGTCCAACATGAACATGGTGTGACTATTTTGACTCCATATAAATGGTGCGAACTCTTTTATAGGGAATAACCGCTTTGATTAGTGTTGGCTAAACATTACTTCGCCAAGATAATGCTTCGAAAGTAATTACAAATCAGTACTTAGTTCTATGCATAAAATGAAAGCAATAAATGTGAGTGCTTTCGTTTATAAAAAAAAGCAATTGCACTGAAAAGAACCAAATTCAGGTGAAAAATACTCTTTAAAATCATTGACATTATAAAACTTAAAAAAAAAAATTATAATAATAAGTTCTAAATAAATAATTTAAGTATCGTGAAATGTTTTCATTTTTTGACTTAATTTGTATGTTCGAAATAAATGTATCCATCTCAGGACGAAGAAGCCAGTGCACATGATACACAGCTACCTAGAAATGTATTGTAATAAAGTAGGGGGGGGGAGGCGTTAGAGGTTGGAAGGAAATGATGGATCAGGATTGTCCTGAGTCTCTGGCTCTACCAATTCAAAACTGGTAACGGGCCAAACCAGCTTTGAGTTGTCTGTCGGAAGTTCCTCGAACACTCTGAATGAGGGAAGGCTTTCCCGTGCAGTAATGTATACAAAAAAAACCTTGGCTCGTATCTTGTGTGATCCCTTATAATTAGTCCTCTGTTATGTATGTTGTAGTTTCCTGAAATCCGAGTGCGAAACTCTTGTCTACTTTTGATTATGAAGGATACGTGTTCATGGTTCACGTACCAACGCTTAAGATAAACTTAAGGAAGTGCTGTAGAGAATCCTCTATAGAGTAGTTTAATGTTATGTTGGAAATCCCCCGAAGGAGTTTTATGTTTGAAGAATTACTCGGGTTGAATTGGTTAACTAACTTCCGCTTTCCTTAATAAATTGTAACTCCTATTCATTACATGTAGCAACTGATACAATTTAATAAAGGTACACAATTCTTAAATGCACAGTTTCACAAATGTAAATATTGACAGTTTACATTTTTGTAGAACTTAAATTTTTAGTAAGAAAGAAAAGTATAATATCTAGAGTGTGCCAATGTTACCCAGAATGCATAGAATAGTTCAGAGTATGCAGATAAACGCCTGTATGTCATTTAAAAACACAAGACTTTCCCAAAAGTATCATAAAACGATTAAAAATGTTTTTAAACTAATTGAACCATTACTTACATTGATTACAATTATTTAACTAAAAGCATCAATTTGAAAATCTAGAAATTCATCTTAGAACAGATTTAATAAAACTTCGAACGAAAAGTAATGAATGTGTCTGTTTTTGCACTACAAAATAGATTCTTGGAATATAAAAGACACAGCATAATTAAAAAGTAAACGATTAAAAAAAGAGATCAAGTTTGTCATATTAGCTACTAGTCCTAATTTTAGAAGGTTTTAATCTGTATACTTTATTTTTATGTTTCATTCGTACTCTTTATCTTCTGTCCATATATTTAGAACTTTTTATGTTCCGTAAAAAAAATAAGGCTTAAAAAATATAAATAAATTATTAGAATTTAAATTCTTTCCACAACAACCAAATTATTGTTGATTTAAGTATAGTTAAACAGATGTTTTAACACATGAAACTTGCCTAAGTACGTAAGCAAAGAAATTTCAAACAATGTATTCACTAAACTAAAACACGGTTTATGTATCAAATATAGAACATTGAACTAAAATATGCTGAATAAAACGTATGGATACTTGTACAAACACACAATCGAAGATAAAACGGAAGACAGAGGTTTAAGTTTACTTGGACTTACGCAACCACGTTCATCTACTAAACGAATGCAAGTATTCACAAGTATGTGAATACTTGCAGACATTGATTAATCAAATATAGAACATTGAATTAAAATATGCTGAATAAAACGTATGGATACTTGTACAAACACACAATCGAAGATAAAACGGAAGACAGAGGTTTAAGTTTACTTGGACTTACGCAACCACGTTCATCTACTAAACGAATGCAAGTATTCACAAGTATGTGAATACTTGCAGACATCTATTAATCAAATATAGAACATTGAATTAAAATATGCTGAATAAAACGTATGGATACTTGTACAAACACACAATCGAAGATAAAACGGAAGACAGAGGTTTATGTTTACTTGGACTTACGCAACCACGTTCATCTACTAAACGAATGCAAGTATTCACAAGTATGTGAATACTTGCAGACATTGATTAATCAAATATAGAACATTGAATTAAAATATGCTGAATAAAACGTATGGATACTTGTACAAACACACAATCGAAGATAAAACGGAAGACAGAGGTTTATGTTTACTTGGACTTACGCAACCACACGTTCATCTACTAAACGAATGCAAGTATTCACAAGTATGTGAATACTTGCAGACATTGATTAATCAAATATAGAACATTGAATTAAAATATGCTGAATAAAACGTATGGATACTTGTACAAACACACAATCGAAGATAAAACGGAAGACAGAGGTTTATGTTTACTTGGACTTACGCAACCACGTTCATCTACTAAACGAATGCAAGTATTCACAAGTATGTAAAGTTTCATGAAAATATACATATTCAACCGTTTGGACGTAGTAATATCACTCACAAGATGACACAGACAGATACCCAGATAAATATATACCAAACTAGCAAAAGACGTATTTTGGATATAAAGGATCCAAAGCAGGAAAAAAACTTGAAATGGTTCGAACATATTCAATGTGCAAACAAACTATTCTGATTTATATAGATATCGATATCAATGCGGCGGGTATCCCCAGTTGCTTCTTCAGCCGTTAAGAACATTTCAAGTATACAAAGTCGAAAATAGTAAACTTCTCTAAAATAAGATGACTTTTGCACCTCACTATCACTTTTAGAACATTAGCAAGTAGCTATAAGGTTTAGTCTCTCGACGGTCATTTTTATAACCCAAGAAGATAAAAGAAAAATAGAGTTTTACTGTAGATAATCCATTTTTGTATGTTGAATTTTTATACTTATATTTTACAAGTGTTGGAATTTTTATTATTATTTCCAAAGATGGGTTACTATAGAACAAATAGCCTAAAAAATAATTAGGTACACACACAGAATACAAAGAATATAGAACACGACTAAATGATGGAAGGGAAGTCTATAAATCCATACGGGTCATCACTCAGAATCGATTATTAAATTCAAAGGCCAAATAATGACATCCTTTAAAAGACTATTACTGAAAATGTTTAAATTACTGGTTATTTTCAAAACTTATCAGAAAATATTTAATGCTAAATACACATCACTTGTTGTCTGTCTCGTATCCTTTGAAAGGTTTTATATTTATGGAGGAAAATAACACAAAAGGAACCTACACTTACACTGCTTTAAGAATTTTATTTCCAAAATATAGTTATTCTAGGAAGATAAACATTTTTTATTTCCTTTATAGAACATTTTGTTTGGAGATAGAAAAATATATAAATCATTACCAGCACACTGTGTTTTATATGTTTGGTGTAATACTAAAAATTAAAAGAAATAAATTTAGCAAGTTTTATAAATTATGTTGTATTCTGGTTTCTGTCACAAGAAACACAAATTTTAAAGTGTATTTACAGTATGAACTTCATGAAATATGAAGCTAATCTACTTAATTTTTGTTCGGTTTGGACTATATTTCTTTTTTTTTTCATCGACCCTTTTGTGGAAGTTTTTTTGACAAGATATCTCGTCCTTAGCAAAAGTAACCAGACCTTTAAGGATAAATTATGTATGTATATATACGCTATCAACCAATAAGTATTTGGACACCTGTGATAGAAAAGAAAACCCAAATTTATTAATATTCAACAGTTGGTACAGCCTTCATGAGAGGCAATTACAGCCTCAACCCTCCGGGGCATGCTTTCCCACAAGTCCTTGTATGACGGTTAGTGGTATTTTCTTCCACTCGTCTTGGAGAAGACATGTAAGTTCTTTCACCGATTTTGGACGGTTGTTGCACCCCTTAATTCGGCGATACAACTCTTCCCAGGGGTTCTCGATTGGGTTCCGGTCTGGGCTCTCGGCAGGCCAATCCATTCCGTTAACCCCATTGTCACCATACCAATCCACGGTGGACCTCGCAACATGACAGTTGGCATTGTCGTCCTGAAAGTAACATGGGTCCAACTCGTAAAATGCCACAACGTAGAAAGCACACTGTCATCCAAAATAGTGAAGTAGGCCTCATCGTTGAGCTTACCATGCATTTGGACCAAGGGTCCCAGTCCATACCTTGAGTAATACCCCCCAGATCATAATTCCCCCTCCGCCAAACTTTACTGTGGGCACAATGCATTCTGGCAGGAGGCGTTTTCCAGGCAGACGCAGACCATGCCATCCGAACAGTAGAGGGTGAAACCGGATTCATCGATCCAGAGAACCTGTTTCCACTGATCTACGGTCCACTTTCGATTTGCTTTGCACCACATTAGCCGAGCAGCGCGGTTGGACTTTGTGATCAAAGGCTTAAGGGCGGCAGCATGACCATGAAAACCAAGGAAATGTGCTTCTTTACGGAATGTATTAATCGAAATAACACTCCGGGATGCCTGTTGAAACTCCTAGAATATGTGGGCCATTGGTTGGGTGCGGTTCTTCCGAATTTCTCTGAACAGCACCCGTCGGTCTCGTATCTCCTAGTTTCGAGGGTCTGCTGACTGGGGACACATTCCGACAATCACCACTCACCTTCCACTTCTGAATCACATAGACCACTGTCAATTTTGGGTAATTCCGCTCGCTAGATATGTCCCTTAAGGATCGGCCATTTCTGTGATACCCGACGATTACACCTTTCACCTCAGATAACTCTGCACTTCGTGGCATCTTGCATGCGATTAATGCCAATGTTGTTTCCTACACGACATTTAACGGCGGAGGGCGTGTCGTATATGATGAGTATTTATATAAAAGTTGACAAAAGCATATTGATAAAAGCATTGAACGAAATATTTATCTCTCGTTTTTCATCTCTAATTTTCTGTTGATATAAATTTGGATTTATTGTCTCTATATCTCTCACAAACGTACGTGGCACATAAATTGATGTTATTCCT
Source organism: Metellina segmentata (assembly GCA_947359465.1). Taxonomy (NCBI): domain Eukaryota; kingdom Metazoa; phylum Arthropoda; class Arachnida; order Araneae; family Tetragnathidae; genus Metellina; species Metellina segmentata. Next base: position 32,509,203 of record OX375875.1, read on the forward strand.
ATATTGGTGTACGACAACAACGGATAAAAACAATATAAAATTGACCATTACGGAATTATATTTGCCACATTTTAAATATGCTTTATTTGAGCTGTTTAGCTGAATGTTATTGCTAAAATTGCACGAAAGAGCTTGTGGCTCTAATGAATTTCTCCAACAGTCTCACAAAAAGAGCAATGTGAAATCCGGAAGATAGAAATCAGCACAGAAAAGAAAAAATACGAGCGAAAATAGGTATAGCATAAAAAAAAGTGTGAGGTCCCTTTTGAACAAGAGAAGGAGCCATTCAGAATCAAACTGTGGTAACATGGCTGATGTGTGCAGTTAGCCATGCATTTTTTTAGAGATAAGAAGTAACATCATTTGATAATCAGTAGAAGTTAATGAAAATGCTGTTATGTATTTTTGAAGGATTTTTATCCAATTTGTGTATGAAATTCATTTACTCGAATTAGCATGGTATAGTCATTATAAATGGATTGAAATATGATATGAAATGTGAGTAACGACACACAACTGACATGAATATACACAGTGGGTGATATTATTATTAGAGCGCTTTCAAAAAGAACGATTTGATATTTCAACCAGTTATAAAAAGAAAACCTGGTAACATTGAATCATTTCAATTTGTATCATACTTGTGTTTACAAATTAAAATTAAGTAGTTGGTAACACTGTTAATTTCACAACAAGACATATGGGATGCATCTCCTGCCAAGCTAAATATAGTGTTTTTCCGGCGATACACGTTTAATTTACACATTATGAACGTGACGTCAGTTGGCGTGTATCACGAATATAAACAAGTTCAATACAATGGCAAAAAACATTTCAAAAAATGAATTCCGAATTGAAATATGATAATTGATTGGTCGACGCCAACTAGATTAAACATTAAATGTTGACAAAAAGATTATGAATTATATTTTAAGATAATCCTGATATGTATCATGCCAGAACATTTGGACAGCAGAATTAAAATCCTATTAGGAAGAAAGGGTTGTCTTCTTTGCACTGAAAATCTCTCTCACCATAATCAACATTCACCCCAAACTCAGAAAATACCTTTTTTCATTGCTTGGCTCTATAAATTTGATCCCCCATTGTAAGCAATTAAGGACGTTTTGTGCATATGGCTTTGTTTGAGTCTGCCAGTTTTATATAATTTGTGAAAATTTTTCTCCCCTATGTCTACTATTATTTTCCAGATTTCCATCAAGTTGAATGGTAATAACACACTTAAGAAGCGGACCACTCTTTTTTTTTTATTAATTAGCGGACTATTCTTTTTTGTCATTTGGTTTTATTTCTAAGATTAAAATATGTATGCCGATAGTTCTTTGTCTGACGGGCTGACTCAAGTGTTCACTATAAATTAGTCTCTTTCTACAAAGTCGTTGGCAGCTATTCTACTAATTTTGACGGAGATCTCAAATCAATTCGCGTGGCATTAAAACAGCTTTTCTGAGAAGAGATTTATAATAGGAGATTCAGGAACAGGTTATTTTTTCGCAATACAAGCAGTCTCACCAAATTCAGAGATTGCCCACGAGTTATACAATGCAAACACATTGATAAGCTAACTGATGTGTTGGTGCTTCAGTGGGTTTCGGCTCATTGTGACGTACTAGGAAATCAAAGAGCGGACTATCTCTTCAAAAAGGAACAAAGATCACACAAAAGCCGTTAAACAAACACCATGTCCTTTCATATTTAAAAACTTTGGATAAAAGAGCTGTTGAAAAAGACTAGTCACTGCTGCCAAGAACAAAAATATTGGGATTCCCTTGTTCCCGTGTCTAGTGACATCGTCACAGATTCATAAAAGAAAGGATTAACATTCAGGGCTTCAGGGTGTCTCAAAAAATGTTTCCACTCTTCATTAGCTGGTAAAACGCTGCATTTAATTTTTGTTGCAAATTTAACGGTTGAGAAATAATGACCCAATCCAGAGTAAGTTTGGAAGAAAGAAAGTTTCTGTTAAAGTGCTACTGGAAGTTCGAAAATTAAGTAAGAAGTGCAAAGATGATTTGGGAAAACATCTCGCACTGATCCACCAAGAAGACTCACCATAAGACGAATTAGAAACAAGTTTGAAGCAGATAGAACTGTTCGGAATGTTCAGAGACGGCCTTCCGGAAAACCGAGATCATCAACTGACGCGGACACCGAAGAAAGGGTGTTGGAAGTGTATCGTCTACAGCCAAGAACACTGCTTTTCGCCAGGCTGTTTTCGAAGTAAGAATTCCAAAGGATAGTGTCCATCGTAATTTTGAAGCGATTTAGTTGGAATAATAATACTTTAATTCACGTAATTCGTTATAAACACTGAAGCCAAATTGTACGATAGTTAATAAACACTTTATAAACAATCGAAATATGGTAACACTGTACTCAAGAATTTCAGTAATTAGAGTGCAGAAGAATTGGGAAGCCAAATGGCGAATTAAGCCAAGTGACTAGTATTTGTTTCCATTCATAGAAAAGGGTCAATTTCATTCAATGGGGCACAAGAACATTTGGCACTAATTAAGGCCCTGTGCATACATCCGGTTTTTCAACGTGCGGCGTCACTGCGGCACCGAAGCCCAACTATGCACACATAACCGTGAAATGACGCACGAACTCATTTCGCACCATTTGCGATAAATATGCTATCGAAGAAAACGTGTTTATTTCGCTTACATGGTGTAAAAAAAGTATATTTTGAAACAAAATAGACGTTACTGGATACAACCATTTATTAATTGTTATTTATATTCCATTTGTTTATGAAAACAAGGTACTTCAGAACGGAGACTCATGTGCGGCGCCGTGGGGAACTGCGGTACAAATTGCACGCAAGTTGGACGTGCGTCGACCCAGCGGCGCTGGAGGCATGTGTGCACTGCTCCATTGGATCTAATGTATCTCAGACCGCACTTGCGTTGCGGCAGCGGCGCCGCACGTTGAAAAACCGTATGTGTGCACCGGACCTAATGTGGACTTAACCTAGATCCTTACGGGAGTTATTTTGTAGACAGTCCCCATTACATGTAAAAGAAAAATACGCTAAGAATGAAAAATTGGGAAGTTCAGTTTAAATCTCCCACACTTAAGTTGAATTATTTCCATCAAGTTGAATGTTTTCACTCACGGTAAATATGACTTAAGAATTGCTACTCTTTTTTTCGTCGCTTGGTTTTATTTATAAGATTAAAAATGCTACGGCGCAATTTAACATCGCAGTAAAGCAGGACATAAAAATACGAACGGTTTTTGATAAAATAAACAAGCTCTTAGAAAACGGAAAATTTTATTTAGAACTTTTAAGAATTTCGTTTTTTTTCTTGTTGAAGTAAAAAAGGGCTTATTATTGATTCAGATGTATTCAAAGATTTGAAATGAGGTATGCGTATTTGCTCCTGGACTACCGTTACATGGCGAGTTAGGAGAGGAACATAAATTGCGAATTCACTCTCTTAAAGATAGATCCAAAATACGTTGATTTTCAGAATGATCCAAAAACCTTTATACGAATAGGTTTCACTAAATTCGAAGCAACAAAAAATGAATTTATTAATGCTATACTGATTAATTGATTGGCATATAATTGGGTATAAGAGTGAAACACAATAAGTTAAAAAACAGTTCTTATAAGACTTTTTCCAAACTATATTGGAACGCTAGAAATATGATGATGAAATCTGAACTTTTTGCACCCATAAGTGACGATTTCTATCCACCGATATGCATTGTACAATTTGTTCCTGTGCCTGTGTTTATGTTGACTGTAATTTTTATAGATTGGAATTCCAAATAAAGCCATATGTAAAAAAATAGTTCTTAGAAAAGAAAAGAAGGAAAATTCTACTTATTATTGTATACTCACTCTCAAGAAGAAATCTAGCCTTCATGTAAGGAAAAAATGACTGTTTCACTTGTAAGCTGACGATGTATCCTTACTTGAGTACTTGATCTCAAGGATCCGGCTACAAATCACCGATCTGATAGCTGAAACGTAAGCGCTCTGACACTTGTTTAAATATATTTGGGTCGTAATGATGTCTGGAAATGGAGTTTCGAAGTGGTTTGGACGTAAAGTTTGTTGTTTTTTTATGACAAAAGGGCCAGATTTGGCCAAATTGTGCCAATCAATGGTAATGGTAATTTTAGTTAACGTCGTACTAGAGCAACACAACGGCCAATCAATGCTTTTAACGAATTCCAAGTGTCCAAAATAATAAAAAATCGCTAAAAAGTAATTAAAATTTTGTTCTGTATTTGTGCGGGATTGGGTAGAAGTTTACAAAATCAAAGTTCATTAAGACATGTTAAATGAACCTGCTTTATAAAACATATTAATGCCTACATACATAAGACATATTAATGCTTACATACATAAGGCATATTAATGCATACTTTATATGTTATCTGAATATTAATACACTTACGCACATGTACACGTGCCAGCCAACAACTCCAAAATAATTTTATTTTCTACTGACGCTGACAGTTGTTTTTAAAGTTAATATAGCGTTTATTTAAAATGAAAGATCTTGAAATTGGAACACTGACACTTAATCTTTGCTTCCATTAATGCCACTGCAGGTTGAAAGCTTGTAAAGTATTGTTAATTGACACAAGCAAACAAGGGAAGTTTGACACAGAAGAGAGAAATACACACAGGAAAGTGTAGTCTGTTCGGAATCCACATACACATACTTTAAGCCGCTGTTCCAGGTTGAATTAGCCCTCGTTTGGCAAAACAGGGTAGTAGAGATACATACAATACCAAATAGCTCATAAATTGTGGCCAAGTAAAAGACCATATACTCAGGAATGTTAAACTGACACGGTGAAAGAAATGTCCTATGAGTAAGCTACAGGTAATTGGTAATTTTTTAATCAACGTCGTGCTAGAGCAACACAACGGACAATCGACGACGGTCCGGGTTCAAGAGTAAGCTACAGGCATCGAGTCTGTACTACCACAGCGTGCACACTGTTAGTGTAGTGATTAGTGCAGCTTTAAAAAAATTTTGATGGTGCTGGCGTTTTTGTGGTGGAACGTGTTTTCTGTATGTATATCAGAAGTGACGTGAGATACATATTAACAGAACTTCGTTACTTGGAAGCGGGGAGTGGAAGTTTGGAGAGTGGGATGCCAGCTCAGGTGTGATCTCGTCATCTGACCGTGGTTCAAAATTACGTGCTGTTGACCTTGTATATTTCCCTTCGGGTTTGATCCGAACCTTCACTAATAGCCCGTTATGATGCTTCAGTTCGACGTTAATTAAAATACCTACTTAACTGCCGTTATTTGGCGAGAATATTGGATAATCAGAAATAAAATTCTCGACTTTCGGTGATTGGTTACTGAAAATCACTCAAATATCACGAAAAGGATCATATTTATATTATAAATAACAAATAACGATTTACGCCTGGAGAAAATATTTCAAAAATTAATATTAGGTACATTTGATTGCAATAATTTTAATTTAATTTATTCATACAAACCAGTTATTAAAATTTTTTTATCCGAATTTAGCATTCAAAGAGTCATTATATAAACTATTTTCAGTCTTGTTTAGGTCTTCTATTCAGATTATTTTTCTTGACATATATCTACAAATTTCAGACCTCAGCCAAGTCAAATTATCTCTCAAGCAGTGACCACAGAAAACCAAACCAAGACTCATCACAAAATTTCAAAAGAAAACAACCGGGTAGTGATTAAAAAAATCAGCTGTTTTGCTGGCATATGTCCACGAGCGTCATAGAATTATTTTGTCTTCTTCCCCAAGGTCCGTCTTTCTTAATGTTTTGCTTCCATCAACGCTGTAACCTTTGCAAAAACAGTGACGAAAGTACACGCCGCAAGAAAGATCGGTTTAGTATCTTACGTTGTAAACAAAGGTAAAACTGCGTGTTTCCTTTGGGTGAAAGAATTCCCCAAAGAAAACACGTAGAAATTGCATTCTTATTGAAGAACAGTGTTCTCAGTCCGTCAAAAAAAAATATCCGAATACCTCTAGTCATTTCCGTTTTTGGAATTGCCCAAACAAAAGTAGTTTAACTTAAAATAATGCAAACTCTAAATATGTGTGGATTTTAATTGCTTCAATGTCCGTTTTCATATTTATTCAGAAATTATTTCAAAGTTTTCAGACACCCACTATTAATGTGATTAAATTATTTCAATTTGAAAAATCACGCTAAATATTAGTTTTTGTACAAATGGAACCATAATTGCCTTAAACATAAGAGAAAAATCATTTGGGTTCCATCTCAATACATAGAAATTTAAAATGCAGATCACGCAATAGAGTATTTCCCAATATGTGCTCGACTCTTCCATCTCTCAAAATTTTAGGTTTCATTTTCATTAAAACAAATGCCAATTTCAATGAAACGTTAAGAAATTTGTTTTAATATCCGGATTGAACATTATTTTAAATAATTAATTACATTGCATGATAAATAATCTCACCTTGTCACAAAAAAAAAACCCTAAAAAATATTCTATTTGAGGTTATACATTTATTTAATAGTTTAGGTATAAGTGATCGTTCTTGTTTTGTACTTGCATTGTCCGAGGTATCGAATCAGTGCTTTCCAGCCTTTCAATTGAAACTTTCCGGCATTAATCAGTTAAAATTTACTCTACCATTTGAATTTTTAATTTGGTTAATATGTAGTATACGGGGCATATTTATTGCCAAAACAAGATGGCCCCCGCTGTATTGCAGTCATTTTGGCAATTCGATTAGTTACTTATAGAAGTGAAAAGGTTGCCATAAATCTATACATAGCATCAAGGTTATCAAGTTTGGCGAAAAATTGCCGTTGCACCGTATACTACATACCATCCTTTGATTTCAGAATAAAGAGCAAACACCGTTTGAAAACTTTTGATACATCGGTAATCATTATAATTAGTATATACAGATATAAATCGATAAAAACGTAAAAAATATAATTCCTTATTTCAATAATGATGAATTAATTAAAATATTTATTAATTAAATAGAACAATAAAAGAAATTTTAAATTACAAATTTACGTGAATTGTAAGATGTGGACTCAAATATTTTCCTCCAAATTTGGGAAAAAAATTCTGCACCTTCAGAACGTTGATCTTATTAGATGTAAATGAGAAAATTTGAATCTGATGTGAGTTGAAATACATAAAAACTTTTCAGATGTTACCCTTCAATGGTATGTTTCTACACATTTAAAGATCCGAAACAATATATAAAATAACTAAAATTGAACTGTTTATGTAGATATTTGGTAATTTTTAACTAACGTCGTACTAGAGCAACACAACGGGCTATCTGTTCATATAGGTAACGGATAATGAAGCATTTTTGGGTGAAAGAAAACAATGCAGCGAGCTTATAATCGAAAATCACTGACAACATCTGCAACTTAAAATTTTGTAAGTTTATTTACTAGTGTTCTTAGAACTGTGAAAATAGTTTAATATTGAAAATGACCTTTATGATTGCGTCGTCGGAAAAAATTATTTCATATCTCGGATAATTGAAAAAAATGAACGCTTTGTGTGAAGGGATTTGATCGTGTTTTCATTAAGGAACGTCGAAATTTGTTATCCGTTCAAGTCGTTAATCCTTCACCTGACAAAACTTTTTACTCCATTTGCAGGAATTTATACTTTTTGTGACGATAGTTACTTTAGATTCTATATTATCTCATTTTGGACTTTTCTTATCTTGTGTGGCCATGATTAATATTCTATTCATTTTAATTCACCCTTTATTCTTGGCAGTTTTTTTTTATAATTCAACAACCTGTTTTTAAAACCGCCGTTGGAAATAAAAATTGTTTTATTTAAAAAAAAAAGCACAAATATTATCAAACGGTAGATCGAAATGGTCCTCTACAACCGTCTAATTGAAGTCCTTGTTCTGTTATGCGAAGGGTTTATAACTACAAAGATGAAAGATCCGAATCTTGAGACGTATGCCAATGCATGGGGTAGGAATACACAAATCTTTCTGGAAAGTTATTTTAGATTATATATTATTACATGGAAAACGTATATCTTGTAAATAGTAGAACCAACTGATCGCAGTCTTTGTTCTGTTATGCGAATGGTTCATAATTATAAAGATGAAAGATCCAAATCTTGAGACTTTGCAAGGGCGCATGCCAATGGATGGGGGTGAAACACTAAAGTCTTGCCAAAAACGCATACAAGAGAGGATGAAACCCAAGGAAAAGAAGCCATTGATCAAGAGAAACTTAGAAAGAGATAAAAAAGAAAATGGAATGGCTATTAATAGAAGGTAGCAATCACGTAGATTTGTTATTAGACTCTCATCTTGAGTTGGCAATGGTCGTGCTTTCATAATAAGATTTTCCGAAAAGGGAATGTTTTTTATGCTTGTTTTCGAAGGCTGAGGGGAAATTCAAACGTTGCAAAACATTTCCTCCGGGACATCAGCGAAGGAAATCCGTGACATAATATAGATGTTTGTTGATTTAGTAAACACGTCGCTTCAAAATTTATGTTCAGGAAAACAAAGTGTTATGGAAAAGTTGAACAAATATAGAAGAAACTTTGAACTTATCTACATGTATATTTTAGTACTAAAAAAAAACTACATTATACATAGACTGACCATGTCTAACAAACGATGTATTGTAGAGAAAGGATTTTTGAATTTGGAGATTAACATCGGGAGAAATTATTTCTGACCTCTGAAATCAGTAAAACATTTCGGAACTAAAACGATGACTATGGTTTTTAGATGTTACCTGCAGACAAATATAACAAAAACCACTAACGAAACCGCAATTAAGATAAACTGACTGATTCGTTGAATTTTCAAATCGTATTACGTGAAAAACATGAACTGTAGCAGAATGGTGTTTTTTAAACACTGATACATGGAGGATAAGGTTGTGTGGATACTTAAGGTTGTATAGATACCTTATGTTTCACACTTAATCAGAAATAGTCAACATGGAGCAAATTATTTCCTTTAAACTTTTACTATGAAATGTGTTCTTAGATCGCGTTTTAAAATTGAAGCATAATAAAATTATCGAATATGCTTCTAATATAGTAATGACCCTTTCAGGAATTTATTCTTTGATGTTTTATGAAGTTTAAAATCCATTACAAAAGAAAGAACACGTATCTCAGGCTGCTCTTCGTTAATAGAAAAACAGTCACAAAAACTAAGAAATTCTCCTAAATACAAGTAATGTCTATTGGGTCCAAGTATGTAATAGAACACGTGATATGGAACATCGCCAGTAACTCGGCAGATAATCATCAAAATCTACCGGAACTTGCAGAAAATTGCTTATTAAAAAACGTCAATATTGTTCCAGCATCATTTGAGAATCCGTTTACTAAATAATACTTTCGAAGTTCGAGGAATTAAAAATATTTCAAAGTGCCCATTTAAAAAAGTTGATTATTCAAGCGAATAAAAGTAATCTCACATATTTTAATTGTACGATTTACTGTAAAATCCGTTTCTTTGTGAAACGTTCAATACTTTTCAGTATATTTTACCTTAAACGAGCATGACTTGCTCGTCGAAGCTTGTTTCACTTGGCTTGCATTTCAAATATTTAGAAGATTGATTCCAAATTTTGAGATGATGTACTCGGTTCTTTACCTTCGAGATTCATTCCGCACCGTCGCCAAGTGCCCGCTGTGTTGCTCCAGCGCGACTTCAATTGGCTACCTACCGAGGACAACGCCTCGTAATTTTGAGCCACGGTCAGATGACAAGATCAACCCCTAAGCTGGCACCCTATTCTTCTAACTTCCACACCACGCAAACCTGAGGACATTTGAGATATAATGTACACGAGACACCTGTGTACACGATATTTGGCTGGTCCGAGTATCGAACTCGCCACCCTCTGGCTACTCTACCAACTGGGCTGCCGCGGTCTTCATTCTGTATGGCAAATGAGTGCTTTTAACTGAGATCAACTGTTCAGCATTTTGCGCACAAACTCGGAGAATGGAGTGGCTGAAATACAAATCCATGGGTAATTTCAAAACTCCGTTGACTAGTTTATCCCGTGGACTTCAAAGGCACCAGTCGTTTAATTTACGGTCGATGATCAAATTATTGCAAAGCTACATTGTCTGATATTTCAGATGCAAAGCCGGTTGAATGGAGCATTGATATGGACAAGATTTTGGGATTGAAAAGGAAAGATTTGTTACGTGAACGGGCGTATAAAAAATATTTCGAATATTTTCCAATAAGTAAAAGTTTAACCCACTGGCTGATTATCCCGCGATTTCCACGGGCAACTCAAATGTAGCAAAATTTACTCATCCCGCGATTTTCGCGGGCAGGTGTTTTTCTATCTTTATTGAGGAGCGCATCCCGTTTTTTCACCGTTTAACCAATGAAATAAATTACATACAGTGTTAGACGTTAAATTTAGATTTTGGTCAACAGTTGTCGCTAGTCGTCCACTAAATTGCGGCATTTGAAGGTACTTTGTATTTACCGCTCTAACTTCGCGCCTTTTTCTAATCAGAAATGGCTGCTAGAAAACGTTCAGCGATTGACAGAGTATATATTCCTAATGATTTATCAGATTCTGAAAATGATTTTAGTTTTGATAGTGATATAGATTTTTCGGACTGCTCCTCAGATAGCGATGAATCTGATCATGATTCAATAAACTTGCAAAGCGTTAGGCAGTGGTGCAAAATTGATATGAATAATATTCCTCCTCCAGTTCCTGGTTCGAATCCGGGTACGGGCATGGATGTTTGTAAATGTATGGTGTAGAGGCGGCTGGTGCACCTTAAATCTGTCGTGGCCGAAAGTCCTCACGTTGGGTTGGCGTGGAAGTTTGGAGAGTGGGGTGCCAGCTCAGGTGTTGCTTCGTCATCTGACCGTGGTTCAAAATTACGAGGTGTTGTCCTCGGATCTTTCCCTTAAGGGACTGATCCCGGACCGTCGTCAATAGCCCGTTGTGTTGCTCTAGTACGACGTTAACTAAAAATTACCATTTACCATTTTACCTCCAGTTCCTGGAAATCCGGGAATTACTGTGCATATAGCAAACAATAACTTCTGACAGTTTAGTTTCTCATGATGAAAATCTATACAAAAAGACTTTTCTAGAAAGAAAAAAATGCATATTTCAATTCTCCAATATATATCGATTTTTAATATGCAAAAAAAAAAAAAAAAAAATACACGATTTTTGTAGCGATTTTTCGGTCAACAAATTGAGCAGTCAGAGGGTTAATGTAATTAAAAGTAAATGTAACAACATAAAACTTATTTACTTTCTATTTAAATACGCATTTCCTTATTTAAAGTGTTTGAACAAGTCTTTAGGTAATAATAATTTTAGTTAACGTCGTACTAGAGCAACACAACGGGCTATTGACGACGGTCCGGGATCAGTCCCTTAAGGGAAAGATCCGAGGACAACACCTCATAATTTTGAACCACGGTCAGATGACGAAGCAATACCTGTGCTTGCACCCCACTCTCCAAACTTTCACACTAACCCAACGTGAGGATTTTCGGCCTCGACAGATTTAAGGTGCACTAGCCGCTCTACACCATACGCTTACAAACATCCATGCCCGGACCTAGATTCGAACCAGGAACCTTCTGATCCAGAGGCTAAAACCTTAACCACTATACCGGTTGGTCGGCTAACAAGTCTTTAGGAATTCCATATTATACACCCTTAATCTAATCGACTCTATTTACTTAAAAAAAAATAGGTTTTAGAATAACTCAAACATTTAAAAAATTTGATGACAAGTGAATCAGTAATTTTGTCGATTTTTTGCGTTGATTCATTAGAAAACATTTACTTCTTTTGGCAATCTTCAAAAATCAAGTGTTCTTTATTACGTGTATCTACCCTATTTTTCATAAAACGTTCTGAAGTATTCATCATAAGATATGAAGGTTGGTACTTTGGTTTTCGCAATTTGATATGAAGACCTTTCGAGCATATTTTATACATGTATGCTATACCTTAATGAATGTTTCTCTTGAATTGGGGCTGTAATTACCATGAAATGGGAAGCTGCACATCATCCCAGAAATTCATCACTAGTATCTCACCGCAGTTCTCACGAAATAATTAGTAATTCATTCGTACAATTCACACCAACAGCGTGAGAAACTATCTTCACAAGTGGTGATCTGGCATAGGTCCCGTCAACTTTCAAGAAGTCGGTCGTTAATTCACTTCACTTCAGTTATGAGAGGGAGGGAAGGCAAACAAATAGTTTTCAGAATATTCTACTGCTACTGTCCAAGTGTTACAGATCGGGTTTACTTTAAATGAAGTTTATTGCCATTTTGGCAACATTGGGCGTTTAATCTAGTTGGTGTAGCCCAATCGGCTATATCAGGGGTTCCCAACCTTTTACTAACTACGTACCACTTGAAATTATTAGCGTACCACCAGTCCTATATTTTTTTAGAAACATATCTATTGTCAGAAAAGGGTCCAATGGCTTGTTTTATTTTAATTAAAATACCAAGAAATCTTCATATTTTATAATTAATACACTTGTATTTCGTATTAATGATGTTTTAGTAAAGGGAAAAATAAGACGATTATTGAAAATTACAGTTTTATTTTTTACTCACAGGTCTAAAAACACATAATTTTAAATAGTTAGTACAAACTAAGCAAAGATTGCAGAGTCAAAAATCCATTTTTAGTATTGTTGTTTGTCTTTTATTAAAATATCAATATCAGGATAAATGGAGCTTAACTTTACTCTTAAGTCCTTCGTAGAATATTTGGTTCGTTTGTACCATCCTTGCGTACCACCTGAAACGTTGCCGCGTACCACCGGTTGGGAATCACTGAGCTATATCAATTAGGAATTCCTCTTCTTCAGCATTTTTGTTGCGAAGCGTTGAAATCGTTCTCGAAAACAAACCAACTAATGTTTAGTTCAGAATACTCACCGGAAACACGTATCTCCGTGGAAACACAACCGCCGCCTATATTTAGTTTCAGAGAATGCTTTACACAATTAAAAAGACGAGTCTGATGGAATCCGATATTGATTTGATTTAAAATTCATTTCAGGCAAATAACTTTGTTCACGCACATGAATAACTTCTTGGAATATGAAACATTTGTTTTTAAAGCATCTAAAATTGCTTGTATGAACAAAGTGTCAGTACTATCAAGAGACAACACAGGAGAGAAATAAATGACACAAAAGAAAAAAGAAATATTTTATTTTTTTTCTTTGTCCAATTCAGACTATATAGTATATATAATATGTATATAAGTTTATGATAAAAGATTTTCTGCTTGCTTCGATGCTGACAGTAAGCGCTAGATATATAAAAATGTGTACTGCTCGAGTACAAGACTCGAAATGCAAAAGCTAAAAATATGCTCCTCACTAATTCGAAGCTGCTGCTGTTTTTAAATACAGTATAGACACGTATATAACACTGTAACTTAAAATACACGACTTAAACAAACTAAAAATAAAAAACTGAAGTCAAAGCAGAGAATACCAGTCTAAACAGTCTTGAAAGAAAAGTATTTTTTGAATCGAATACAAAAATTCACATGTTTTAGTAATATAATTTCACAAAGATATTTATATTTTCTCCTAAATGCTTGATATTTATAAAATCCTCATTTGAGGAAAAAATGGAACACAATAAACAGATTTGAAAACAACTAGTGGTAAATTATGACACTTATTTATTATACAAGAGACATGTTTTCTTTTTTCCCCTTAAATATATATGCACGATATCTATAAAATTCTCGATTGAGAAAACAATGAAAACAAAATAAAAATACAGGTTTTAATGATTTGAAAATCTAGTACTGAAATTATTTACAAAAGAGCATAATTGTTCCAGATTTAGTCATGGTGATATATTGATGCGTTATTACCCGTTTCAAGAAAAATTCTTTTATGGAAATGAGTATGCTCCCACCGTAAAAGTTTGAGTAGTTTTGAAGTTAGTAATGTTAATGGGCAGATAAATGAAAAAGAACTTAAATAACCACCTCCATTTTTCAAATTAGAAATTTGTCTTCCATTAATTTACCTGTTGGAAATAACGACTGGTACTTCTTCAATCCTTAACTCTTTCAAAGATACGCCCTAAAATAATAATAATGCAACTTCCAAAAAGAAAATATTTTAATTTAATGTTAATTACTTATTTTACTTTAAGGTTCATACAAAATGTGTATGTTTATTTGCGATGCATATAATAAACTTTTACTACACAGATTATAAGGCAATCAGCATAAAATTACTATTATATTGGTTTGAGGACAAAGACTTGGAAAAAAAGAAAAAGAAAATTAATTGTTTATTAACAATATCAAAAGAATTTAGCTATGATGTTTGAGGTGATAAATTAAGTTAGATTTTTTTAAGTTACAATTTTCACAACACGGAAAGTAAATGACAAACTCACGTAACTTTGAAATATATGATAAATGATATAAACGAAAGAACACAACATTGCTATAAGTTTGGCATCGTATAAAGAGAACAGATGTGCAATATCGACACAACTACTCGTGGAGATCTCATTAAAAGATCAAGCTCAATATCTTATTAATGCCCAGAGGTTTTAAAATCGCAGTGTGATAGATTTGAGGATTTATATTGGATGCCTAATTGCGCTCGAAGATAAAAAGTTATGCCCTTGAAAAGATGCCCCTGAAAACACTCTCAAGTTAAGACAGCGTTAAATATTACTGATAATAAAGTGAATTTCGTTTCTGAAGTTGAATATTTATAATAAGATGTTTACGATACATACAGGGTGCGTTCCATAAGTAATGCGATCCATTTTTTCAAGACGTGACTACACACCGCAGAGCCCTCTGACCTGCTGGGTATAGATGAAGGGGGTGTTAGCTTTATAATACACACATTCTCAGTCACCTCCGAGTTGCCGGATAGTCAGGACGTGCGTTCCCTTGAACCCCGTTTGAGCTCGTTCTATGGAGCAACGTTACGTTACCAAATTTTGCGTTAAAATTTGAGAAGTCCGCCACCAAAACGTTTCTATAAATTTGGCAGTCCTTTTTGAGTGACAGCTTGTCCAAATCAGAAGTTCTCCGATGGCACAAGTATCAAAACCATGCTCATTGTCTTCATTGACGACAGAGGTATTGTCCACCACGAATTCGTACCTACCGGGACCACTGTGAACGCAGCTTTTTATATGAAAGTGCTCAAAAAGCTGGAAAGGAGGGTGACATCAAGGACGCATGGAATCTTCATCACGACAACGCGCCAAGGCACAGCGCTTTCGTTGTCAACGATTTCCTGGTCAGAACCCACACCCCATTGGTTCCCCAGCCTCCCTACAGTCCTGACCTGGCTCCCCACTTTGTTTTCTCGTTTAAAAAGAGTCCTAAAAGGGAAACTTTGGGACACGATCTAAAACATCCAGGCTCATTTCACATCAGCTCGAAAGCACCTCCCGGAGAAGGTGTTCCAGGATGCCTTACAAGCCTGGAAACACCGCCTCCAGAAATGTATCGGCGCAGGAGGGTGTTATTTTGAAGATTTTTGATTAACTGTACAACATATGTTCTATAAATGATTTTTTATGGATTTGGTCGCATTACTTATGGAACTCATCTTGTATTCAATCACTTGAGGACCATTTACACATTATTCTACCAAGCAACCTTTAGTTTTTCTAGACTTCAAACCAGATTTTGACTCCATGACCAATAGAATCTTTCCAGGGATTTTTCAAATAGGCGTGGTTGCTTAGTCACCAAGTGTGTTGAGGGTAAGCCAATAATACACTTCTTGCAAATCTCGTATCGTAGTGTAAAGAGGTAAATTAAATTTGTACTTTTAATATGGCCAAACGGGTGCCAAGCAGATACGATACCCAAGGAAGCATACTATTGATAATACGTGAACATACCATACGAGTCAGGGACAGACATTTTACTTTAGCATCAGTTCCAAATGAAACTTACAGGTTTGCTAATACTATACCAGTTCCAATGATGCTTGGTTTAAGACTTGAGACAATGCACATTTGGCACAAAAGAGACAATCAAAGATTATAAAAATGCACGATTCGAGCCCTTTAACATGAGAATACTATCACAATAAGAGATAGCAATGTCGAGACTAGAGTTAAAAAACACTGGGTTTAAAATTCTGTAACTGATGGGTTGTAATAATTGTTCCTACGAAAACAACTTCTAGATCCGAAACCATACCAATTACTGTAAAGCTAAATGATCTAGCTTTGAAAATGGATTTTTTTTTATTACTATGTAGCGTTGGGGATAACTAGTTGACACATACAAGAAGGAATTTCAGTTAATTAGTTAAAAATAAGCCACATATAAGCTATAATATTACCCCGCCATTATTAACAGGTTATATACATTCCAATAAGGCAAGCATAGTATAATAAAAAAATAATACTGAAATATAACAAAAACTTGTATATTACCCACTTATGAATTCGAAAAGCATGAGTACAAATATAAAATAGGTATAGTCCATTCTGAGTAAAGCGAATTTCAAAGGAATCAAATTTTATTCTTTTGTGTCCGAAAACACGCGCATAGGTTGTATAACCCCCCCCCCTCCCATGCTAAGTTGACATTAGATTACCTCTTTAAAAATATCCAGCAAGGATCCGAGGTCAGTTAGGATAACTGTAACCAGTTTTGTTCAAATAATGTTATCTGTATTAGAACGGCGATATTGAGTAATTTCATTGATTAATTAGCATGTCTGGATAGTTTGTGGTAAGCATCGTATTTAAAGAACATTTTCATACATAATTTGTATGAATTTGCTTACAATTTTAAGCATTTAAAAATCTATCATGGAATAAAAATTAATTAAAAGAATAAATTGTAGAAAAAGGAATTCTATATTTGACGGTTGGGAACGTTATTAATATATATTTTCAATTGCTCCTGTTAATTAATGCTAGTGTAATATCTTGGATCACTGTGAAATAGATTTTTATATCGTAGTATTAATCGTCAGTTACGTAGATTTTTCTAACTTTATAACATCTTCACTATCTTACCCGAATCCATAAAGCAGAACTTTCCGCAAATGCAGATGTGAAAATAACGACTAGCCTCATGTTCACAACGTAGTTAAAATGGAACGAAACGAATAGACTGTACTCATTTTATAATACTACAGTATACAATAACAGAAATCATGCAATATGTACTCATAAACAGCAGATTATGTTTCAGTAACCCCTAGATCGCGATCATACATGAGATGCATACAGTATTGGCTAAGCACAGGACAGCAGCAGCTTCGGCCTATATTATGTAGAATATAAGGAAACTTCTAGATAAGTACTAGATTAAACTTTAGAGACTTATTTAGTTTGTTCACAAGGATTGTAAATGCTTATGAAAGAGATTTAACAAGATTCAGAGATGATTATTTAGTATTGTTTTTTTTTTATATTTAATGAGATGATTTTTATTTCTCCTACCCTACATTCCTAAAATTGTTTTTAGCTCACGAAACATTCCGGTACTTGTATGCTTCTAGTTTATCACTTTCACACGGGATTCGAACTACATGTTACATTACTCCTTCATACATCACTTGTTTTTTTAAAAGGCGATTCACAGCGATACGATTCAATTCAAACGATTCCTGATAACGTTGCAAGAGATCTCAATGACTGCATGGCGGATACCTGAAGTGGTGTGACATTTTGCGAAATGTTTTAACTTAAACGAATAGATAACATACTTAATGCAGTACATTAATAACACAAAAATGAATGAAGCGTAATAATGGTACTTAAACGAAAAAGTATTTCTTAGTATAAGCGAAAGCATAACTTTTATTTGTGGTTAGAGCCTCGATTAGTTATGGTGACCAAGAAAATAAAGCAAACGGAATTCACCGTTAACCGCTACTGCATACACGAACAGAATAAATTTTCAGAACTTGACAAAGAGTTTCGGAGCTTAGCTCAACATTTAAATTTCTCAAACTTCAAGGCTCTCCCCCAAACGGGTTCTAAAATAAAAGCTTATGATTTGTTTTGGAGTAACAATAGTTTAAATTACAGATTAACACGTCCTAAAAAACGAGCAGTATACTTGCATAATTGCTGAGGCATTGATAAGTGCCCGGGTAAAATAAATGCATAAACTAAATGCATTGAGACGGTGAAATAAAAAAAAGCAAATTTGAAACTTAAAATTTCAACTTAAATCACCAAGATCATTGCTTGAGATTCAATGTAAAAAATAATTCATTACTTCCCGATTAAAAAAAAAAATTATTAATTAATGAATATAATTGTTTGGTCGAGTAGGGTTTTAAGGCGCAAAGCCGATATTTGGTCAAGCTCTGCCAATGTAAATGGACACACACTAGGAAAGTTTTTACTGATACAGAAGAAAGAAATGCACCCAGGGAGGAATCAAATCTGCGCAGTCATCAATTCGCAGGTTGCTAACCCACACAGCACCGGCAACCTCAATGAACAGAACTGATGTAATTAAGTATCAAAATATAAATAAAGGAACAAAACCTTTATTTTTCCGTTTTTTCCATCAAGCAAATGAAAATTTAACAATGGAAATCTGAATAGTCTTAAATGTACTTAAACTACAACATGCACCAGAAAGATGTTTTTAGCAATACAATCAGTATATTACTAAATCAGTATTAGTACATTACTAAAACATCGTTTAAAGTTATATAAGAAATACTGCATGTTTCAGGTAAATTGTATTATATTTTTATATTATTTTCATTTGCTGCATCAAATTATTTCTAAGGAAAACTGGCATAAATATCACACCACTTTTTGTAACCAATGCACCATCTTCGACAGCTGACCAGGGAAAAATTTTGATAATAGAATCACTCTCATACATCTTTAACATTATTTGTAAATATTTCAGCGGATTGCAACAAGAAACGGGAAAAGACAACATTGAGTTTGAGGACACATCTCATAAAAGACAAAATAAGTACCAACAGCATTTTGGTCCCCTATAAAGCTTTAGGCAATAGACTAAGCTCATAGGTTCGCAAGATATGTAACACTTTCCATTGGAAAATATATCACAATGTGCAGGAGGAAAAATCCAACGATCAAATTAGTGACAATTTGTAGTGTTGTAAGTGAAACATATTTTTAAAAAATCATGCTCCATATACAGTACAAAGTCCCAAATCCCCGGACGTCCGAAACTGTCCAAAATCCGGACGTTTTTTTTCTTTCACTTTTTTCCATCTTTCTACATTCTTTCTCTCTTCAATTTTTAAAAAATAAAGCGCTCAACCTGGACCAAATTTATGAAACAACGCAATAAAACGGACATGTTCAAAGTAAATACCACACAGAAAAATTAGATTTGTAAAATTTGTTGCATTATATCTAAAAGTTTATTCCTTCCTAAAAAATTAATCCTATTTATATATCTGATATTTTAGTATTGCAAACACGTGCCGGACGTAAATAACGCGCGAGGGCGTTAGATTAGAGTTTTTTGACAAAAAAAAAAATCTGCAAATAATCCAAAATGGTCGAGGGCCGGAGGACTTCGGATTTTGGGCTTTGTACTGTATCTTCGTAATATACTTTTCACTTACGTGTGAGTGAGCATAATACATATTCTCTCCTGAGTTTGCAATTAACATGTAAATAACACAAATAAGCATATATAGTGTTGGAGCAGAGTGGTTTACGATACAGCTTTAAAAAAAATCCTGAATACATATGATGCCATCTCAATTTCCTTAAAAATTACTCTACGATTTAATTTTAACTGGGCTAGCCATTTTTTGAGTAAGGTATTTATACTTCTTTAAAGTAGTAGCTTTCAGGAAATCAATTTACTTAATAATTTAGTTTCTGACAAATCAATTTGAACTAGTCAAGATATTTTAAATACATTTTAGTGCCATTTTATTTTGTGTACACTTTTTAGTGTGAATATAATATTCCAAAAAATCTGGATGGAAGATATACACCAGTGTTAATAAGTTCTATGAAATAACAAATGATTGTTAAATATAGATGCAGGCAATACAGTATTATTAAATGGAAAATTAATTGCATTGAATCAATTTTATAATTAATAAAGTATTAAAAATGTTTTTAATAAGATCGAAACTAACTGGTGCATAGGTGAGACATATAGCTTATAAAGTTTATATGTATGCTGTCTCCTTGAAAAGCAACAAAACTCTCATCCATTAATTTTTTATTGGAATACAAATTAGTTATTTTTGTTGATACATAATAGTAGTAAATACTTATACATTACATTGGATTACTGCAACCTACAAATCTGCTGCTTCAGAAAGAATCGTGTAATTATTTTCCCCATTACAGGATACATTTGAATTTGTAACTAATACTTCATACTAAATAG
Organism: Metellina segmentata; assembly: GCA_947359465.1. Taxonomy (NCBI): domain Eukaryota; kingdom Metazoa; phylum Arthropoda; class Arachnida; order Araneae; family Tetragnathidae; genus Metellina; species Metellina segmentata. Next base: position 32,529,609 of record OX375875.1, read on the forward strand.
AATAATACTTAAAAATTTACTTTTTTGTGTGTACACCAAAGCATAGGATTATTATCTTTGAGACAGCATTACATACTTACATTTTTAATTCGATGTGGTCTTTAACAACTACGTTTAAGGTAAATCTAGTATTGTTCATAAACCACTCTGTATACCGACACTAAATACAAAATTAAAATAAATACACAGAAAGAAATTTCTTTCATATCTATATCATGGATATTACTCATCTAGCTAATTAAGTAGACAAGCCAATATCGAATGGCAAGAAAATGTAATCACAAATATTAAAGCTCAGTGTTCTCTTATTTAACATGCACAAATGCAAATTCTTACTTATTCACTTACATCTAGAAAGTAAATCTCACATAATTTAAAATTTTATTTGAATTATTAAATTTTATTACAAATGAATATGGACCTACAGAAAGTAGACCCATTTTCAAATGTATGCATGGAATTTTTATTATAGGTAACATTTTTGTCCTGAGCCGTCATTAAAATTAATAAATAACAAAACATGTAATCTAACACCTTGATTCGATTGTTCCATAAGATGCAAGTACATAATAACAAAGCTTAGAATGTAAGCCGATTCTTATGTATAAACATCAAAGAATATTTTTTGATTAAAGAGTTTGCAAAAAATGGTCATTCTAAATTACAATATCCTTACATATTCAATTTTCAGAAAAGTGGAAATAGTCTTGAAAAAGCATAATTAGCAGAATTTGACAGATAAAATATTAAGACATAATTAAAGCATAGTTTTTCGTTCTATATGCAGGTGCTTAAATTTATTCCAAATTTACTCATAAGAGAAATACTGATTAAAAAAGAATATGTAGGTAAGAAACACTGTTTTCTCAAAGTTTTGAAAACACTCAGACTGCTCCAAAAAATATTCGTAAAATTTATTTTGATAAGCACAGAATCATAAAGAACATTTTAGATTAAGAAGTTTGGAAAAAAGCGATCTAATGTCATGTATATATTTAATTTTTAGAAAAGGGAAATAGTTTTGGAAAAGGGTAATTAGCAGAATTTGACAGATAAAATATTGACATAAAGTATTGTTTTTTCGTTCTAAATGCAATTGTTTAAATTTATTCCAAACTTACTCTTACGAGAAATACAGCCGAAAAATGAATATGTAGGTAAAGAAAAATTTTCCCTCATAGTTTTGAAAATACTCAAACTGCTTGAAAAAATGTTCAGAAATTTTATCCTGATAAGCGTGGCATTATAGAAGAGTAAAATTTCAAGATATTAGTTTGTGAATACAGATAGAATATTTTGAGTTGAAAAAGTAATTTTACTCCAATAGAATTGTACGATGTCAAGAATAATCTTAAATTAGTAATTATGAACTGACTAAGTTCTAGCTATGAATAATTTCATTTATCGACACACATATCAATTTATGGAATTGAAAACAAGTTGATTGTTATTTGTAACTGGGCCATGAAATCACTCTAGATTTCCATCAAAAAAGGCATCCGATTAAATGCATAAAAACCTGAAACTTGAAGAACATTTGGATTCATGACTTATCAACCAGATAAATGTAACAGCCGAATGCACAATAATCAATTATGCAGTAAGAAGAAATAAAAGTTTCACTGCATGTGACATGATTGAAAATGTTACAATTCTGAAAAAATCTACAGCAGATACTTTTAATACATTCACTCAAAAACGGTCTGAATACTTTAAAAATGAATAAATAAAAGAATAATCACTAAGTTGTTTGTAATCACAGGTATATAATCGTATATTTCAACTTCAATAGAAAATATCAACTAATAAAATTTATGAAGACTTTGATGCGAGACAGAATTGGCCAGTTGGATCAGCAATACCCTTTCCTGATGGCATTTCACAAATGTTCACTCTTTCATTGATTCCAGCGTGTTGACATATTTCAGTGATAAAACATTACCTAATAACCTTTATTTCTCAGAAAGTGCAAATACGTCATATTCTCCAAAGAATTTTATTCCAAGAAAGGCGCTATTTTTCGATATTTTATGGCACTTGTAAAAAGGAATTTTGGAAATTTAGCGCTGTCCAAACAATATGTATCATTTAAAAAATTTCGTGTGCAAGACAATATTTCGTATCTAGGTTTGGCAATACCCCCCCCCCCCCATACGTAAAATGAATAAGTTTTCTTAAAGTTTAAATAAAACAATAATCTTGCGAAAATGACATTAGAAAATGATCAGAAACGAATTACAAAAACAAAAAGTATTCAAATGAAAATTACTGCCATTTAGAAAAATCTGAGTGCAGCAAGAGATTATTAAGACCACAATCTAAGGCATTTTTTTTTATGCAAAATATACACCTTGATATTTAAATTGTATTTATCTATGTTGATGTAATACAGCAGAGAGGTTGGTCAGTTTCTAAGCATATTAAGTACCACTGTCGCTCATAAGTGTGGAAAACAAGTATATGAAGTCTCTTAGTTTGTAGCCTCAGAAATGACTTCAAGGCACTCAAGAGATAATGCTAAGCTTTTCTATGAAATCAATTCATCCCTCAATAAAAGTCAGTCCTTTGAATCGAAAATTCTCAAGAGGCTGAACTCTTATGGGTAACCTTGGTATACACGAAAAATGCCATTCTTGATTATGGATTCTCATAGAAAATATAAATTGAAGGATACCTTTAATGGCGGAACTTCAGTAAATAAAAACTTTGTTTTCATTGGAGGTGGATAATTTTACAAAACACTGAATTCTCAGACAATATTTCTTTTAAGTAGTATAAATATAAAACCGAATTTCGCTACTTGAAACGGCAAAAACGGCACATATTTATATTTCACTACACTTAAGAAATAAAAGGACTCTTTAAATTTACAAGAATTAAGCTAGTTCACTACATGAAGAATAGAATTTCCATGACACATTCTCAAAATTGGGATGCTTAATGAGTGTAAAAGAAAAACACGTTTTTAACAATGTTTTGACAGCGGTCTAAAGTCCAACTTAAAGTTTGACTCAATAAACAATACTATCGCCAATAGGGGATTACCTTTGAATACGGTCGTACAGGACTCTCCAATAAGTCGATTGGTGACAAAAATTTTATTTTAGCCGTCGTTTAGGGCGAGTTCTTGAGTTTCAACGAACTTTTATATCTATTAATATGAAGTCATTATCTACGAAAACTGATCACTACCATCGCTACAAACAGGAAACGATTACGCCGTTTAGAAAATGACGCGTTCACACAATCGCCTATTGAAAATAAAGACAGTCGAATTCTTTGGAGAACATTCGTTGTACAGACGCTAGCTTTTCGTTTGTTTCGTTTCATTCCGTTGAGAGCGAGAGAGAACTAGAATGACGATCTAGGTTATCTGCGGGGTTCTTTGATGGGTAAATGTAGTTGGAGGGGGTCTCTCAGTCTTCTCAAATCCTCCTCCACCTGAGCCATGCTGTCTTTGAGGGTGTTGTAGCGTCTGATGTCCAGTCCCATCTTCGTGGCTGATTTGTGGAATCCGAAAAGGGTTTGGCGGTCGTATACCTCGGGAAGTATGTATTCCTGTATGGAATGAAATAGTGTTATTTGACGATACACATCACACAATTGAGAAAACTACAGGTAATGAGAGGCCTTTTCTGTAGGCAATTTTTTTAATTAACGTCGTACTAGAACAACTGGCTATTGACGAATCCCCAGTGAGAAATATCTGAGAACACAACACACGTAATTTCGAACCACGGTCAGATGGCGAGGCAACAACCTCAGCTACCACCAAACATTCTCCAAACTTGCACACCAACCTAATGTGAGGATTTTCGGCCACGACAGATTTTAAGGTGCACCAGCCGCCTCTTTACCATACGCTTACAAACATCCATCTACTGACCCGGATTCGAGCTAGGAACCTTCCGATCTAGAGGCTAATACCTTAACCACCAGACAGGTTGGTCGGCCATTTTCTGTAGATAATTAGTATTTTTTAATTAACGTCGTACAAGAGCAACACAACGAGCAATTGACGAATCCCCCGAGGGAAAGATTCGAGGACAACACCACGTAATTTTAAGTCACGGTCAGATGATGACCTTTGGAGCCTTCTCGGTGTTGATTCTATGCCGTCGCCAGTGATCTGATGATTTCTCTTCGTCGTGGCAGTCCGTGACGTCATAAGTACACAGAGCTTGGAGATGTAGGCGAACTGAAACTTAAAGCAGACGCTCATGTGATCTCTTCAATGGCAGAACTGTAAAATATTTAAGGATTTTCCACATTCATTTCCTCTAACTTGGCGGGCCTTGGGTAAGTTCATTTTATTAAATTATATTTGTTAAATTCACTGTTCTTCATTCTCTCCTGAAATTAGCTATAAGAAACAATTCCAAGTATAAGCAGAAAGAAAAACTGGTAGTTTTTAACTTTAATGATCTGCTATAGAGGCAACACCTTAGCTGCCAACCCCACTCTCCAAACTTCCACACCAACCCAACGTGAGGACTTTCGGCCACGACAGATTTTAAGGTGCACCAGCTGCCTCTACACCATATACTTACAAACATCCATGCACCGACCCGGATTCGAGCTAGGAACCTTCCGATCTAGAGGCTAATACATTAACCATCAGAACGGTTGGTCGGCCATTTTCTGTAGGAAATTGGTAATTTTTAACTAACGTTCTACTATGGAACACACGGGCTATTAAAGACGGTCCGGGATCAATCCCCATGAGGGAAAGATCCGAGGACCACACCACGAAATTTTGAATCACGGTCAGATGACGACGCAACACCTGAGCTGGCACCCCACTCTCCTAACTTCCACACCAATCCAACGTAAGGACTTTCTGCCTTGACAGATTTATGGTAATGGTAATTTTAGTTAATGTCGTACTACAGCAACACAACGGGCTATCGACGACGGTCCGGGATCAGTCCCTTAAGGGAAAGATCCGAGGACAACACCTCGTAATTTTGAACCACGGTCAGATGACGAAGCTACACCTGAGCTGGCACCCCACTCTCCAAACGTCCACGCCAACTCAACGTGAGGACTTTCGGCCACGACAGATTTAAGATGCACCAGCCGCCTCTACACCATACGCTTACAATCATCCATGCCCGGACCCGGATTCGAACCAGGAAACTTCCGATCTAGAGGCTATTACCTTAACCACCAGAACGGTTGGTCGACCATTTTCTGTAGGAGGCGGTTGTGTGTCTGAGAGGCGATACGTGTTTCATGTATGCATTCCGAACCTGGCTTTAATGGGGTTATTTCTATCGAACTCGTTTCAGCACTTCGCCAAGAAAAATTCCAAAGAATTCGCTACGTATTGAGAAATGATAGATGAGTGGTCAAGAACAGTTGGATTAAACGACGATAAATAACATTTTAAGGCAACACCGTTTGGTATCTTGATACAGAATTTTGGTAGCGTAATGAATCCCGGACGCGATATTCCACATTGACTAACTCCCGGGCACTCGCGTCGCCAAACTTGCCAAACCAGTCGAATTTTTAAGCTGCCTGTCGTTCCACAATAATCCCTCCCTGTAAGTTGGCAACCCACGTCCTCATGTCTCGTACAGTCGACTATTGTTTGTTTGTTTTCCAGAGGCTTGATTATCAATTATCATCGAAGGTGGACACGTTTAAAGACAAATATTTAGGCGAGTTGAAGAAGGAATTATTTCTTGCATTAGACGAGGATAGTTGCAATGACGAAAAAAATCGTTTTTGATGTGCAATCCAAACCGAGGAGGAAATGAGGATTTTTGGAAAGCCTCAGCCCACTAACCAACACGTGTTGGATAGAATACCTTCGTCGCAAGAATTTGAACAGGTGAGTTTCATTTTGAAATTGATTTCATTCCAGAAAATATTCCTTCAGTAAATAGTAAAAAAAAAAAAAAAAGGAAAAATTCTCGTGAAACGCGTGAAAGCGCGAGGTTGGCATCAGGGATTGGCGTAGTTGCGAAATCCGAAGCCAAAGAGTGCCCGGGAGTTAGTCAATGTGGAATATCACATCCCGGACCGTCGTCAATAGCCCGTTGTGTTACTCCAGTACGACGTTAATTAAAAATTACTATTACCATCACCGACACAGAAAAGTCGTATTTTCAACCCGACCTGCAACGAATTTTAAAAATGGCACTTTTCTTTTCCAGTCATACTTAAGAAAATCTGGAACATGTTCTTACATATTAATTTTAAATTTGAAAACAAATCGCACACTTTTTTAGATTTTGCACTTATTAAAACGTTTTAATATTATGTAGCTATTTATACAATCGTGCTCAGTTGGCGCTTATTCTGCAGATAAATGCAAACCTTTCTTACGACAGAATTCGTAGGAAACGGTTATACCCATCATTATAAAACATAGGTCGATGTAATTATTTCAAAACATGAGTGAGATTTTTAACTTCAATGAATTGAATCTGACATTGGATTTTGAGAAAAGTTTTTTTTTATGTATTAATTTTTAAAATTCACGTTCAAAGGTCAATTGATAATTAACACTCACGGAAATGAACCTTTCAACTTTTACGCTGTGGCGCTTAGATTTTTTCAATCGTCTCCAGGAACGGCTTTTCCCCTGTTTCTCCGAGCTCCCATACCTTAACTTGAGCGATAGGACCGTGAGTGGCATTTACGACTGACGATTTCCTTTCATAGTATCGTTTGGCGTGAGAAGAGATATCACCTGACGACTTTCTGCTTTCCCCAAAAGGGTTCACATCTCACGGTCAACAGGGTAGGGGGACAACGAACAAAAGAAGGGATCCTCTAGAACAGTGCTCCCCAACCTTTTTATCGCCGCGGACCGGATCAACGTTTGATAATTTTAACGCGGCCCGCTGAGGGGGGGGGAGACGCTGATTGTTTACATTTTTGATTGTTTTGATTTAATAATTTTAATTTAATTGTATTTAAACATGCCTTCAAAATAAAATACAGTTACACCAAAAAATGAATGTAAAGTGATTTAACATTTTAACTCACTAGAACGCTAAATCAATGAGAACCCTGAACTTGTTTCTTTGCAACGAGATGGTTTCATCTGGGGGTAATAGGAGACAATGACACCTGAAGTGTGTTGCTGTGGTGGAAATCACAGGGAATTCCGCCATGACTTTAATCCAGAACACCGGCAAAGTTCTTGTCTCGAACGTAGTTTTAAAGCCGCCTTCATTTACAATCTCCAGCAGTTCATCTTCTTCTTGCACAGACATTCTAGATTCGCCTGATTTGTTGACAAATGGGTCGCATATCCATTCCTTACTAGTTCGTGGGTCTTTTGTAGTTGGGAAGTAGCGCTCAAACTCTTTTAAAAGCAAAGACAGGTGATCGTGCACCAACTGGGAGAATGAATGTTTAGGCTCAGTCTCGCCTAAAATCCCCATTAATGTCTGAAACATGTCCAAAATGCCTCTGTTCACGCGCCGTCCCCACAACTTCAGTTTGGCTTTAAATGCAGCTACTTTGTCGGCCAACTGAAAAACAGCTGTCACATTTGTCAAAATTGAAAAATAGAGACATACAAAATAGAGAAATCATAATTGAAGCTCTAGTAACAGAACAAGTTTCAAGTTCTGATTTACCGCGTCCTAATTTTGAGTGGAGATTTCATAGATAAGAATCGCACAAACCCGAGAGAAGTACACCACAGTAAATAAAATGGAAATAATTTAATGTTCCTTGGGCGGCCCGGTACCATTCGATCCACGGACCGGTACCGGTCCGCGGCCCGGGGGTTGGGGACCACTGCTCTAGAAGGTCAGTCGCTGACAGCTCGTAAATGGGGGATTGATGCCAGAGGTCACTTAAAAGCTGGATAACATCCACCGCTACCATGCCGCTGCGATACTTTAGTGGTAACAAAAGTCAATATGCCGCATCGTAAAGGTTAATGACTAAAGTATGAACTATGAGATATGATAATGAAAAGGGTTTACCTGTCTCGTGAGTACAAAGTAGGCGTACATGGCTATTGTAGTTCCGTAAGTAATGAAATAGGTAACGGGCTCCATGATATCCCAAGAATACTCCCACCAGGTCAGTCGGGCCAGGACACCGAACTGAGCACCCATCAGTGCCAGACCCAACCAAGACATCGCAGTAGAGCGCCTCTGTGCTTTTGACAACAGTTCCTCCTTCTTCTGCACAAACAAAGGAAACGCATGAACATTCGATTGGACTCTGTCTCACAATGAAATGCTTATGAATACAAAAGTCAGGCTTCGCAAAGGCATTAATGGCACATTTTTTTTCAAAAGCATATCTGGATAGGAAAAGTTTTCGATGATGCAGACGAAACTCAACAATATCATTGATGGAGTTTTAAATCTATCAAATTTCAGGACTATCACTAATGCGATTGTAGATGTTAGGTTTTTAATTTTTTAAAAATTTTGAATAGCTAATCCGTATTTATAACAATTGAAGGGTTTGCTGCAAAAAGGAGTCAGCTCCAATGTTTCAAATTCTTGGAAACCCGTAAAAAACGTTTGAAAACTCAAAATTCTAATTTGCGTAAAAATAATCTTTTTGATAAATGTCCTTAATTTTTCTTAACTAACGATTGGAGGTAAATCTTTATTGCATCAAACGAAAGGTTTTTTTTTAACCACAAGATAGTACATACAACTCCAAACCAATCCAGGATGGAGCTACCACCATTTTGCAGCAAAACCTTCAATTGGCAGTCCTAAGATCTGCAATACTGCCTCAATAATAGTGTGGTAGTCACTGCGCGGAAAGGGCGAAGTACGTTGGGAGTGTGATTCTGATAGGGTCCTGTAACGTCGTGAGAAGAATTTACGTGGCGATTGGCTTGAATACATTTAAAACAACTTTTAAAAATACAGCACATTTAATTAGTTACTAAAGATATACATGTTAAGGCTATTTCGAGGCTAATAGATGGTATATACAAATATGGTTTCAGTCCCGCGGCTTCATAGGAGCAGACTAGTTCTGCGTCTCTTCACGTTCATGCTTTCAACGACTGTCTTTTCTTCGAGTCGAGACAGCACACGTTCTTGCCGACAGCGGTACAGTCCAAAGACAAGGGTTACCCCCATCCGGTCATAAATCCGCCAGCCGATTCCCTTCGACGGCGAATCCACGGAGCAGAGCAAATCTCGATAACTACCTCCATGAAAGCTGTTGCAAGGAGACCCCCCCCCCTTGACGCTACAGTCCATTCCATATAGGAGGGTGGGTCATTATACTATGTCTAGCTAAAGCTAGCAGACAGAAGCTAAGACTTTTCCTTTTTGGTGCCTAGCGTCTTCTGACTAACAGAACCTGCATCCCTCTTTCTGTTACTGAGCCCAATATCGATTTAATCCTTTCGAGTGAAGTGGTTTCACCACCAAACCACATTTTAAAATTTCTAGGCTAATTGTATAGTGGTTTGTCGGTTGCTATATGGTACCACCATCTGTCGATCACTAGCGTAAAATTTGCTTAAATACATTCAACGGAAAATCTAATAGAAACGTTAGCTGGAACTTCAAGTTGATTGAATAGAAATGTGCTTGAAAGGGTTAAACGGAATTTCTACTTTAATCTTTAGACTACGGCCGGCACAGCAGTTGTACCTTGAAAGCTCCAAGTATCGAGCCAGTTATATCTATAGCCGTAGTCAAAAGGTTAATTTCGCTCGAGCACATCATCTCCTGTCTCGGCTGTCCCTCAGGCTAATTTATTCACCATAATAAACATCTTCTTGAAGGCCTCACGGGCTAATAGGTTTGGTAAAATTTATTTATGCCAAGTGTGATTAAGAGCAATAACAATTATAACCTTAACCAAAAATTGATAATGTGGAATTCTCCCCAATTCGCAGAAGGCAGTTGATCTAAAACAGAATTCGACGGGACAGTGAATGAGGAATTTATTGAAGAATGTGTTCGATTCAACAAAAAGTATAACTAAACAAACATTTAGAATTGACCTAATTTTATAATTTCCAGTCTGATACTACAGTATTCGAAATTTAAAGTGAAATTTCTTGAAGTTTTAAAAGTGTAGTCATTCTTTTCACGATTTAGTACGGATTCCTTTCATCTTTAATATTAGAGATGGTTCAATATTTTTCTAGTTTTTAAGTTCTCAGCTTGTGTTTGTTGAGTGAAAAATTAGTAAAATTCATTATGTTCGTTTTTCTTTAATTAATTACGGTGTTTTAAGAAATTCCTGTGAAATCAGGTCGAGTCGGATAGTTTCCTTCTAGACCACTTATTTATGTAATTTGCTTAATAATGCTACTGTAGCTAGAGATTTATAAACAACACAGCTAAGGTTTAGTCGGCGACAGCCACAAAAACAGTTTTTAGTACGATCAGATTACCCAGCACAAAATTTCAGTCAACGCAAGGAAGTTTGAAAATTCCACTCATTGAATTATAAAATAAAACTAAGATGGACAAAATAAATATGTCAACTGCAATCTTTGAGTTTATTTACATTTACCTAATCTATTTAGAAAGTTGTTTAGTAAACAAGTTTACATTTCTTAAACAGCGCGACTCAAAACGATAGTTCTCACTCGAGGCAACATTCCCATCCATTCATCAACTGTCTGTTCCGCTCTAGAGACTAGCCATTGAGAAATTATTTAGAGAGAGGTTACATAACCAGCTCGCAAGTCTAGCAGTGAGTTATCGTAGTCATAACAGACTCGTTTTTGTTAACACTAGAGGGAACGTCATGCTTTGGAAGGTTCAGAACATATGACGTCCGACAACGATTTGTATCTTATAAATATCACAGAGCGCGTCCAACATTTCAAGAGAAGTTGAGCCGTTCCAGAAGACCTGGTAAATAAGGTAAACCAAATTAATATTTTAAGAATTGATTTAGTCCTAGTACGGAAGATACATAGATGCGCTATAAACATTTCATCATTCGAAGAAATATTTTTAATTAATTTAAATGAGGTCTTTGTCCTATTGAAAGAATCAAAGAGCACAAGAAACAGTGCTTTAATATTTAATTAAAAATGACGGCGCAGCTACAGTCTATGTTTATAGCGGTGGCAACGGTTGTCGCTTTTTTTTTCGCGCAATTCTTAAGTCGCCAAAGAAAGAATTATTTCAAAAATTTTTTTTTTAATTATAAAACGGAATGTAAGCTTCAGAAACATATTTGCGAACGTTTTAAAGAATACATTATTCGAACGACAGTTTAACAGATTTTGAAAGAACTTTCTAGAATATTCAAAACGAAAATTTAAAACTTTCCGCTTGCCGAGGTTGCCATTAAAAAACGCAATGAACGTATACAGATGGGTTGCCTTAACCTGCCATAAGTCGCTACTAGAAGTGCGCCAAAAAGGCGACAAGGCCGTTGCGACCGCTATAAACGTCGACTGCAGCTGTACCAAAATGACACTGGAGTGTTAACTAGTAGACCCGCGCATGGAATCCGCGCCAGTTTCTAAATTGTTAATTTACATTGATGTACGTAGAGTTCGGATCGATAAGCAAAAATGTGACCTGAAATATGCATTTCAAAATCCCAAAATATGTACTACAACCCCCAAAATATGCGAAATTGCAAAAACAATTTTCATTCTTTCAAAAAGGATAGTGAGGAAGATAAAGAGAAATTGAACCTCACTTACATTCAATTAATTCACAATTTTATTTTTATAGCGCCAGATAAAGATAAGTAAAAAAAATATACAAAGCAACAAATATACAAATTGATAAATATTATATAGTTGAAAAATGCAGATTAAAATTAAAGCATTTCAATTGTCCTCAGGGACGTAACTAGGGGGTAGACGGGGCATGTGCCCGGGTGCCGGATTGGGAAGTGGTGCTAAACAAGCAGAGTATTTTTTTTACTAGTATATATATTATTTTACTCATGATAAAAAAAGGAAGAGGAAAATTTACGAGTTGACTACAAAAGCCAAAAGCTATAAAAGGAGCTAAACACAGAATGAGTGAAGTGTTGCCCGAGTTGGATCCGGGTAAAGAAAGGGATGTAACGTCGTAGGGCCCGAGTGTTTATGATAACAGGCTCGTGTCTCGGAAGTTTCCTGTCTCCCAAGTGGCTTTGATGAGCCGGCAAACGAAATTGAACTCGGTTAGCTTTTGGAGTGTCCAGTTGAAACGCCAGTTTTGCGGTCCTATTATTTGTCAATGAACTATCTTGGAATTAATTTATTTTATCTTGTACTAAAAATGAAATTGCTGCAAATTAATCTGTTGTATTTACCTTTGAAATAAAATCCTCACCATCTAAGTTGAATTAAAAAAAAAAAAAAAAAAAAAAAAATGGAACAGTGGAATTAATGTGTGGGGTGGCGATTACAGGTGTTGTTGTGGAGGGTTTGGGTTTGCTTGGTCGCTGGGGGTTGCCAAGGCCTTCTTCTGAAAATCTTCCTTCCCAGTGCACTAAACAAAGTTCTTTGAATAAAAATGATTTTTTTTTTGTAAAATTGTTTGAAAATAGAAAAAAATCGTCCAAATATGCACAAAACTCCAAATATACAAAATAATCTCAAATATGCAAAATAAATTCGTTTTTTTTTTTTTTATTGCAAATTGCTAAAAAAACCACTCAATACGGATTTCTATCAACATTAGGGGCTAAAAAAAAGGATATGTAAAATCCGAGCTCTATTAATGAGACAAGCACCTGTTTTCTATTTAAGCCCATTTATAACAAATATAAAAAATCGATATGCACATATCGTATTCAAATGAAATAAAATTAATAAAAAGTATATAACATTTGATACTTCTCTAGCAGGCGTTAATTCATATTTCTAATATCTGCATGACCGAATTTCTTCACCTTAATTATGTTTGTGTTTTCGCGATTAGCTTCTGAACACTGACTTCAATTGCCTCGCATTCACTGCTTCAAAAGCGATTCGGTTTTTTTTTACGTCTAGACTTTTTTACCCTCAGTTTAGTTCAGTTAGATTATAGACCAACTGCAGGGTGGCAACAAAATCCTTTAAAATAAGTTCCCTGATATTTCCATGATTTCCCTGATAGTTTCACAAAAATTTCCCTGATTTTACAATTCCCTTACGAAATATCAGTGATTGGTATCTATACAGGGTGGTCCCGAATTCATGGTACAAACTTTAATGGTAGGTACAGGACATTGTAACAATGATTTATTGTATAGGAATGTATAGTCGCAAGTGACGCGGTGAGGCGAAAACAGGGGAAATAACGGCCGAAAGGAAAAACAAAGATTTTATTGAAAGCGTTGTTGACAAGTGTCATGTTTACAGTAATTGTTCAAAATTGCGTCCACCAGTATCGATACATGCTTGACAGCGTCGGTGGAGCGATTGGCGTACACGTTCAAAGATGCCTGGTATTTCACGCACACCTGCAGCAGCTACAGATAAGCGAGCGACGAGATCCTCATCTGAGTCAACTGGAGTCTCATAAACAAGATGCTTTAGATGTCCCCATAAAAAGTAATCGAGGCTCGATAAATCGGGAGATCGGGGTGGCCAAGGGACTGGTCCACCACGCCCAATCCATCGAGTACCAAACGTGGCATTCAGGTAATTCCGTACATCAATGCTGAAGTGTGCTGGCGCCCCATCGTGCTGAAACCACATGCGGTTACGAATGGCGATCGGAACATCATGCAGCAGTTGTGGTAACACTTCTTTCAGAAAAATAAGATAGCTTCCGCCAGTGAGCCGCGTGGGTAGTAAGTATGGGCCAATCAAAAAGTCGTTCACAATACCAGCCCACACATTAATACTGAAACGTTGTTGAAACGCATGTTGAACGCAACCGATCACTCCATTTCTCTTTCCTTTTATTTCCCCTGTTTACGCCTCACCGCGTCACTTGCGACTATACATTCCTATACAATAAATCATTGTTACAATGTCCTGTACCTACCATTAAAGTTTGTACCATGAATTCGGGACCACCCTGTATACAGTATCCACACATTATTTTTAAATATTTAGGGTCGATGGGGTGAAAAGATAACTCTCCACAAATATTTTGTATTTTTTCTCTTTAGATAGTTTAATTCTTATTGTAAGGGTTTGAACCCTTAATGTAACTCTTAAAATAGCAATTGAAAAAAACTGGAGAAAAATACCAAATTATTTTGAATATGAACTTATTACATCTGACACTACATTATCATACTGTACATCAAAATCAAATGCAAATATCATTAAATATTCTACAAAAATGTAATTGCAAGCAAATATATTATTTTAATGCACAAAAAACACATCATTAGTTACTCAAATCTCAATTTGTATACCACAAGTTGTATCGCCGGCTTCACGGCGACGAGACGCAGCGGCCGTGAAAAACGGCGGCGGCGGTTTTCGCGGGGTTTGAAAATTACGACAGTGTTCTTTATTCGAATTACAATTTCGGCGAATATGATTTATTCGATTCTCAGAATCACTCGTAATTGCGCATCTCTAAATAGAACAAACAATAATAGTTACCAAACAATTAAGTTTTCCAAATTTCCCTGACTTTTTGTGAAATTTGGACGTTTTCCCTGATTTTTCCAGAATTAAAAAGTTTCCTGAGAATTCCCTGATTTTCCGGTTTTCCAGGTTCTGTTACCACCCTGAACTGAGTTTAGTTCAAGAAATATTGCGCAGCTCCATAGCTAAAATTAAACATGATTAACATAATAGGTATATAACTTTGCTTCCGGCGTTTTATCCCCGAAATTCGAGGCTTTATTGTAAAAAACTGGTTATACATTTATGATTCAAAGTATTGTCCATCGGTGGCCACTACTTTCTTCCATCTTTCGGGCAGCGTACAAATCTCGCGTTGAAAAAACTGGTCATCTTTTGAAGCGATCCACGAATCGATCCAGTTTTTTACATCTTCATAAGACCGGAAATGCTGGTCAAACCAGGCCGCGTGCCATTGATCGAAACATGTGATAGTCTGAGGGAGCAACGTCTGAAGAATACGGCAGGTGGGGTAAGGCTTCCGGAAATGCTGGTCAGCCAGGCCGCGTGCCATTGATCGAAACATGTGATAGTCTGAGGGAGCAACGTCTGGAGAATACGGCAGGAGGTGTAGGACTTACCATTTAAACGTATCCAAGTATGGCTTGACCACTTTCGCAACATAGTGTCGAGCATTGTCATGCTGCAAAATCACTTTATCGTGTCTAGTTATATTGCGGCCGTTTGTATTTAAATGCTCGGCTCAAACGCATTAATTGCGTTTGATAACGATCGCCTGTGATTGTTTCAGTCGGTTTTAACAGCTCAATACACTACGCATAGCTGGTTCCACCAAATACATACCTTGGAGCCGTGGATATTCGATTTGGCCGTCAACGTGGAAGCATGGCCGGGATTTCCCCATGATTTTCTGCGTTTGGGGTTATCGTAATAAACCCATTTTTCGTGCCCAGTCACAATGCGATGCAGAAATCCCTTCCGTCTTTGCCTTTCAAGCAGCTGTTCACCAGCAAACCAAACGCCGTTCAACATCTCTCGATTTCAACTCGTACGGCACCCAATTTCCTTGCTTCTGAATCATACCCATGTCTTTGAGGCGTTTAGAAATTGCTTGTTGAGTCACTCACAATGATCGTGCCAAATCTTTTTGACTTTGACACGAGTCTTCATTAAGTAATGCCTCCAATTCTGCATCTTCGAAAACCTCCTCTCTTCCACCGCTATGCCGGTCTTCGACGTGAAAAGCACCGTTCTTGAAGCGTTTAAACCCCTCACGACATGTTATTTTACTAATAGCGACCTCACCATAAGTATTTGAGAGCATTCGATGAGCCTCAGACACAGATTTCTTCATATTGAAGCAGAAAATTTAAACCTCCCGCAAGGGACGAGAATTTGGCTTGTAAACTGACATTTTCAATCGTGAATAACTTTATGATGCAGACACAAATCGACTAATGTTTCTATGGGTTTATGTTGCAAGATGTCCACGTTTATTACATGACGTCTGTGATCTATTTATTTCTACCACTACTTACCGCTAAAGCCATCTATAGGAAAATGGCGAAAGCAAAGTTGTGCACCTAATACTTTTACACGATAAACGTAACTTTCCCACTTAGTTTAATTAAGTGGAATAATAGGTGAATGAATCCCGAATAGGTTGAATTAAATTACTTATATCTGTTTGCTACCATTCTCCTGCATGCAAATAACGTTGATTTCTGTGCCACGTAGTATAGTGAGATATGCAATATCTAGTAAAGATATATAACGATGCATAGTACGCATTATATAAATGTAGTTGATATAGGTTTAATTGAATTGAACTATATAATGAACTAATGTAATTGAACTACGATTTCAAATGAGTAGTTTGTGGCTGAATAAAGCATGCCACCGAGGTGACATGCCTATCCAGAATGCAATCATTCTAGATAGACATGTCAACTCGAAGTGGCATGCTCTATTCATCCAAATCACTCATATAAAATCGCAGTTCCATGATACTAAGCACGGGAATGTGTGAAAATGGTTAGTTAGAAATGCACGGACAATCGGCCCTTACGAATTGGACGAAACATTGTCATAATTAAAACAATCCCTCTAAATTAAAAAAAAAAATCCGAATTTTTTTAAAAAGATAAATTAAATTTTTTGTTGTATTAGTAACAGCAACACCGTGGTTTATAGCCGTCAGCTTAACACTAAAATTTAAAAACCGATTTTGGTGGTTTTGAAATTCTACTGTCCCTTTAATAAGATTGAAAAGGGTGGCAAAAAAAAATCCTCGAAAAAATGTTCCCTGATAGTCTCACAAAGATTTCCCTGTTTTTACAATTCACTTAAGAAATGTGATACATGATTGGTATCGATTTACAGTTTCCACACAACAATATTTTTAAAAATTTCGGGTCAGACGGGATAAAAGAATAATTATCCACAAATATTATGTATTTTTTCGCTACAGATATTTTAATTGGTATTGCAAGGATTGGAACCCCTAATGGAACTCTTACAATAGCAATTGAAAAAACTGGAGAAAAAAATACCAAATATTTTGATTATGAACTTATTACACATGACCCAATATTATCATACTATACATCGAAATCAAATGCAAATATACATAAATTTTTTTACAAAAATGCAATTGCAAGCAAAAAATATTAATTTAATACAGTAAAAACATTATTAGTCACATTAAAAGGAACACACATTTCAAATTGCATACCACAAGTTGTATCGCCAGCCTCGCGGCAACCAAGATGCTGCATCCGCGAAAAAACCCGGCAATGGCCGTTTTCGTGGTGTTTAAAAATTACGACCCCAGGTTTCTTTATTCGAATTACAATTTCGGCGAATACGATTTATTCGATTCGCAAAAGCACTCGTATTCGTGCATCTCTAAATAGACAAACTATAATAGTTGACGTTTAAACTATAAAAATTTCCCTGATTTTTTTTTGTTAAATTTGGAAATTTCCACTGAGATTTCAATGATTTTCCAGAATTAAAAAGTTTTCTGATTTCCTGGTTTTCCAGGTTCTGTTACCACCCTGTTGAATGTTCTCGAAAGGTGACGTCTGCCACCGATTTTTAAGAGAGTATGTTTGAAGTGTTACAGATAAAACAGACTATGTCCAACCTTTTCCAGAGGAGCTAGTTCTTCCTTGAGCCTCTCCAGCTGTCCCAGCAACCTGTTTTCCGTGTCCAGTTGATGCTGGTCAACGTGCAAGGCTTCGTACAGCTGGGCGACTCGCGCACGCACACTGGACAAGCACTCCGCTTCTTCTGAAGGTATCGATTCTATTCCGAGACACAAAAACAATAAATTCTACAACTTAATTCCACAAACAATAGCTCACACACTGATAAAATATACATCGCATAGCAATTTTATTCTCTTAAACCAGTTTCTCAAACTTTTCAGCGCAAACATTGCAATTAATTGTCAATATCACTAAAATACACTATCCTACAATAATGAACTGGACGCCAGCGGATTTGCGTACGATCCGACAACCTGTATGGCGGTGTTTTTTGTAGTATGGTCTGGGAACTTTGCATGTTGTTCCTGGTCAATTGAACGCCGACGCCTACATGAACATATTAGACAATGAGGTTATTCCTACACTCTGGCAATTTTATGGAATGGACGAATGTTACTTGCAGGACAACAACGTTCCGTGTCATGTTGCAGCCTCTGTCAAGCAGTGGTATCAAGATATGGATGTAAAACGTCTTTCCTGGCTCAGAGTCCCGACCTAAACCCCATAGAACATTTGTGGGATTAGTTAGAGCGACGTTAACAGATCCGGGAACGACGTCCGAAATCTACATTTGAGCTGGCGACATTCTTGCAGCAGAAATGGATACAAATACCTATAGCTGTGTATTAAAACCTTGTTGAAAGTATGCCCAGAAGGGTTGCTAGTGAAATTGCAGCACGAGGGGACCACCCCCCTATTAAAACATGTATTATTTCCCTTATACCATCACATCTTGCTGTCCGGTTCATTATTGTGGGGTAGTGTATTTATGTAGCTGAGAGTGTAACAGAAAATTCCGAAATAAATCAAGTTGAAAATTGGAAGCTATGTATTAAAATGAAATTAGAAATAATTCGTACACAAACGCAGTAGTACTTTACTATTATCAGTAACTGACATCAATGAAGTCATGAAAACTTAAAATAATCACTAACGAGAATAAGTTTGGTGTAGTGCATTCAATTACTCTATTATTTTCGACAGTGTAAGCATCCATAACTCCATAAAGTTTAACTATTTGCAGTCTCGGTTCACCTTTTTACTTAAAAGAATCAATGACAATGCATTACTTTAGTGAGTGCGTATGTATAGTCAAATAGAAAAGTGTTTGATTGTAACACTTTTGGACGACGCATTTTTTCAGCCTCTCGTTGCCCATCTACCCTCAACCCACCTTCATTTTCACTGGACAGGACTACATCCGTAAGGTTCCTTCAGCGCCTTTGAGAAACTATGGATTAGTATATTAAGATCCTAATATACACTCCTTATACAAAAAAAAAAAAAAAGATGAAACAAAAAATATCGTAGAAGACCAAAAATGCATAAACATGCGTGTGTGACGATAGTAAAATATTAAAACCATTGTAAAAAACAACATGCTAAAATCGTTCTACACTAATAGATGACATGAAAGTAAGGAATACTTCCAGAAATCCAGTTTCAGGTTATAGACCATAGCTTGATGACTCATTCTGAATATAGTACATGAAGACTGAATTATAAAATAATCCCCGCATTTAGTCTATAACCTAACGACTGAAGAATTCATTCAGAATAATGATCCATCTATTCAGGCCATGGTATTATAAAAGTAAAATAATCTTCGAAGGTTGAGATTTCCATTTTTTAAATAACAATTTACAAAATACAACAATAAAGAATAAGACAAAAACAATTTGAAACAAAGCAAGCTCCATGAGCCAAAGAACACACAAAAAAATTTAAATACATTTAATGGAATAAGAAGTGAGTGTTTCCTTTAAGTCAAATTTGTAGGCCATTACGTTGTTTAAGATCACGACGAAATCGTCGGTGGATGAAAACATGTCCAAACTGAAGTTTTAAGTCTTTGTAAGCTACCAAATTTCAAAGGACAGGGCCTGTGTGGGAATCTTGCGGGACCAAGGTGTTACTGTTCCATGATTGTTTTCGTTAAGAGAGTATTCCGTAGTTATACAGAATAAATTTTTGGAACAAATAATGTTCTTTTGTCATTTCCGCCACCATTAAATGCTTCTTTAATGTATAAAAAAAATTATTTGTGACATTCTGTCCAGTTTTTATAGCTTTCTAACTTCTAATTTATGGATAGCAATGACCGGTTTTTTTTTTTTTTTTTGAGGAATACGTATTGGTTCTGGTGTGTTAAATTGTTAGTTTCAAGATGTGGGGGCCTCTGGAGGATAAATTTATCAAGGGTGACTGGTTGTTTTCGGGGTTTTATGGCGCAAGGGCTACATTTCGTCAAGGTGCGCCAAACACAGGACAGAAAACACAATGAAGAAAAAAAAAATAAAAAGGCAGAAGGGTAGAAATGAAGGGGAGGAAAAGATCATTCAGGTAATTGAGTTTGTGTGCCCACACACTTAAAGAATCTTTGATAAATTTAGCCCCTGAGATCTAAATTTATCAAGGATTTCGTCCCAGGTGAGCAATAGAGAAATAGGTCTTTAAGAGTCTTGAAGGCTTTTATCCTTCCAGTCTTTTGGTATTGTTTTCCACGATTTCGGAAAACAACCGTTTGCTAAGCATTAATTCACTAGTTCCGTAAAACATTGAGGTTACCAACAAATTTTTTTTATAATTTCAGACCGTAAGGGCTTGATGTATTTATGGCCGCCTTGAAATTGTTTAATTTGTTTCTATTTCCGTAAAAGGTAAGTCACTTTCAGTGTAAACGTCTATACTTTCAATTTCTTGAAATTGGAATTTCTGCTATTGTTTCTTTTAGATTAGTCATCAGAGAACAATCAATTTTCTCTCTACTGGTTGACAGCTCTTTCCTAATTTATCTTCTTTTGCAAAACCAAATGGATAAGATTTTGGCAAATTGATTTTTAATCAACAGCTGAATCGCTTCCAAGATGTGTGCGTTTAATTTCTTCCGATTTTTTTTCTCGAAACTATCGTTGGTTACCTTAAGCGCTTAATTTCTTCTGAATTTGTTTCTCGTGACAATTTTTGGTTACCTTTCAGCGAGATAATTTGAATTCAATTTTACAGTTTCTCTCTTGGCGCTTTTCCATCTTTGAGTAATTAATTTCATTTAATTTAAAATCTATCCAGCTTAAATTTTTATACTGGATTCGATTTTGATTTATCCTTTATTTTCTGTAATGATGTATTAAACAACGTTCTGTAAAGGATACACCAACTTCCACTCTCCAATCTGAAACCTCTATTTCTACATTTTTGGTTTATGCAGATCAATACAACTAGCTCCTCAGCTCAATGTAGGTTTATAGAGTTAGTGATAATAATATGGATTTGACTGTTGAATACAAGTTGAGCTGTTTATACCCTTTGCATCTATGGACGGTCCCCATAAAGATAATTTGATATAAAAGCTAACATAACCTTTTTTATTACCATGAATCACTATTAAATGACACGAGGTCGAGGCTGATTAAGGCGATCATTTGGGAACCGTAAACAGAAAGATTGTCTTCTCTTCGATCATTTAGTTTTAAAGCGACGAGGTCCTTTATTTTTAACAAAATTAATCCGTTGCAGTCCTCGTCCAGAACAATTGCAGACCTTGGAGCTAAGCCAGATCTTATTTCGAGATGATTAGAAAAATTCTGGGTTATAGTTTTCCATGAAATATGATTCTTTAAATAGGATATTGATTTTGTTGCCTAAATGCAAATGTATTACTTGTTCTGCATATTTTAGATTAATAATGTGCAAATTGAATACTGTTTATTGTGTTGAGCAATAATCCAGTTTCGTTTTAAGGGTTTATATTAAATGTATAGAGAATTCTATAATTTCTTTTGTAGTTAATTGGATATTTGATTTGATATTTCTTTGTTTCTATGGGTACTGTGATATTTCTCTTGCTCTTTACAATCATTTTCATTGTGACCCTCTTCACTCATGCATCGTTGAATATCGCATTTTTGCAAAATTTAGTAAAAATTCGATAAATTCTAAGACAAAGCACAACGTTTCTGCAACTGGAGGGTAAACGAATTCAGAGCATTCATGTGGCATTACCCGAGAGATAAATCAAATCCCTAATTTACGAAAAGACTTCCAATTATGCTCTAATGAAATCCTGACAACCGTTTTGTCTCTTATTATGATAATTTCATAACTGAAATTCCAAATATGAAGCATGTGCTCGTTTTGCGCGTGATTATAGACAGTTAAAAACTTGTGTCGTTGAATTATAATTAGAATAGTAGCTGAATAATCCGGCGTTGCTCGGGTTGAAATGGTTAAATGTTGATTGAAAAGTGAATAAGAATAATCCCTTTTCTTACGTAGAAAAATGCAATAATTTAAGTTGTACAGAAAATACTTTTTAACTTCGTTTTAACCTTTTCATAGTTTCTACAATTTACTTAGGTTGCAAATATACAGAGTTAATTCCCGAATAATGTATTGCAATATGCAAAAGATTTAGATACAAACAGAAACGAAATTCCGATGAAAAAATACAGAATTCTGAAAAACGAAAGATGTGCAAAGTGCCGAATTTGGACTTCATGAGCTGAAATAGAGCAATTTGTAAAAAGACAAGAAAAGTATTGATAAAGTCGATAATTATTATGAAATTCAGTAATGCTCAAATATGACCCGGCATTTCGCTGTATTAACTCAAATACATACCCTGTAGAACGTGTTTCCTTGTCAATAGTCATTTATTGTAGGAAAACAAACTTTATAATTTAAAATTGGAGCTTCGAGCGGAACATTTAGGACTATCTGTGCGCCAATTTTCATAGCAACAGATTGGTTTGAAGACAGGAAAGAAATTGCCTATGTTTTCTGTAGTGCTTTAGAGTTAAAGTGTACCAAATTAGGAGTGGATTGGTCAAACACAAAAATTTCAAACTGTCCAAATATAAGCATAACAAACACCAGAAGAATTAAAGAAAAAGGTCAACAGGAAGAAAGACAGAGGGAATCCAAGGAGATCCGGACATCTGATGCTGAGTATCAATGGGCTCGGAGGAAGTTCTCGAAAGTACAGGCGTCGCACTTTCAAGGTAAACAAATGCCTGATACGAGTGCGTCAAGTACCTCCACCGCCCAGTTCGACGCAAGTAGTATATCTGATGTCATAAACGTTTTATAATCGAATGATGGAGTTCAACCCAAAGAGGTAGGTAATGAGCCACGACCTTTAACATCAACAGCGAATGTAATAACCACTATATCGCGGACTTCTCTTTAAGGAGAGTGCGATTGGTTTGAAGACAGGAAAGAAATTGCCTATGTTTTCTGTAGTGCTTTAGAGTTAAAGTGTACCAAATTTGGAGTGGATTGGTCAAACACAAAAATTTCAAACTGTCCAAATATAAGCATAACAAACACCAGAAGAATTAAAGAAAAAGGTCAACAGGAAGAAAGATAGAGGGAATCCAAGGAGATCCGGACATCTGATGCTGAGTATCAATGGGCTCGGAGGAAGTTCTCGAAAGTACAGGCGTCGCACTTTCAAGGTAAACAAATGCCTGATACGAGTGCGTCAAGTACCTCCACCGCCCAGTTCGACGCAAGTAGTATATCTGATGTCATAAACGTTTTATAATCGAATGATGGAGTTCAACCCAAAGAGGTAGGTAATGAGCCACGACCTTTAACATCAACAGCGAATGTAATAACCACTATATCGCGGACTTCTCTTTAAGGAGAGTGCGATTGGTTTGAAGACAGGAAAGAAATTGCCTATGTTTTCTGTAGTGCTTTAGAGTTAAAGTGTACCAAATTTGGAGTGGATTGGTCAAACACAAAAATTTCAAACTGTCCAAATATAAGCATAACAAACACCAGAAGAATTAAAGAAAAAGGTCAACAGGAAGAAAGATAGAGGGAATCCAAGGAGATCCGGACATCTGATGCTGAGTATCAATGGGCTCGGAGGAAGTTCTCGAAAGTACAGGCGTCGCACTTTCAAGGTAAACAAATGCCTGATACGAGTGCGTCAAGTACCTCCACCGCCCAGTTCGACGCAAGTAGTATATCTGATGTCATAAACGTTTTATAATCGAATGATGGAGTTCAACCCAAAGAGGTAGGTAATGAGCCACGACCTTTAACATCAACAGCGAATGTAATAACCACTATATCGCGGACTTCTCTTTAAGGAGAGTGCGATTGGTTTGAAGACAGGAAAGAAATTGCCTATGTTTTCTGTAGTGCTTTAGAGTTAAAGTGTACCAAATTTGGAGTGGATTGGTCAAACACAAAAATTTCAAACTGTCCAAATATAAGCATAACAAACACCAGAAGAATTAAAGAAAAAGGTCAACAGGAAGAAAGACAGAGGGAATCCAAGGAGATCCGGACATCTGATGCTGAGTATCAATGGGCTCGGAGGAAGTTCTCGAAAGTACAGGCGTCGCACTTTCAAGGTAAACAAATGCCTGATACGAGTGCGTCAAGTACCTCCACCGCCCAGTTCGACGCAAGTAGTATATCTGATGTCATAAACGTTTTATAATCGAATGATGGAGTTCAACCCAAAGAGGTAGGTAATGAGCCACGACCTTTAACATCAACAGCGAATGTAATAACCACTATATCGCGGACTTCTCTTTAAGGAGAGTGCGATTGGTTTGAAGACAGGAAAGAAATTGCCTATGTTTTCTGTAGTGCTTTAGAGTTAAAGTGTACCAAATTTGGAGTGGATTGGTCAAACACAAAAATTTCAAACTGTCCAAATATAAGCATAACAAACACCAGAAGAATTAAAGAAAAAGGTCAACAGGAAGAAAGATAGAGGGAATCCAAGGAGATCCGGACATCTGATGCTGAGTATCAATGGGCTCGGAGGAAGTTCTCGAAAGTACAGGCGTCGCACTTTCAAGGTAAACAAATGCCTGATACGAGTGCGTCAAGTACCTCCACCGCCCAGTTCGACGCAAGTAGTATATCTGATGTCATAAACGTTTTATAATCGAATGATGGAGTTCAACCCAAAGAGGTAGGTAATGAGCCACGACCTTTAACATCAACAGCGAATGTAATGACCACTATATCGCGGACTTCTCTTTAAGGAGAGTGCGAAATATCAGAAAGAATATTTCGTAATAAATCAGTTGGATAAATCAACTTTTCATAGTAATCTTAAAGTCTGTCTAAAGTTTCCAGTCAAAGAAAAAATTGTTTCCCGGTTATGGCTTTCTTCAAGGAAAAAAAAAGCACTATTGGCTGTATAAATTTTATTTTCCATTTCAAACACTCAGAGGGATTTACGCGCATATATTCATTCTGCAACTTGTGGTCTGGTCTATCCTGTAAACCAGTTTTGACCTTTTGACCAATATAATATTTTGATTCTTTCAACCAATGGCTGTAGTTATTTAAGCCTCGTTTACACCGGAGTTGTAAATATTTTCTCCCCTTTTTGTGGCGAGGATGTTTTACGTTCCCCTATGCTGACCCATTTTCGACCCACTCCAGGGTAAACGCTTTGTCGACTTTAACGGCAACACCAAGGGGTGAGCACTCCCTCACCCCTTTGTAGAGAAGAGTGATCACCATCACGCCATTTTATACGAATAGGTCCCTCACTGACAGTTTGGCGGGAGATGTGGTCAAGGCAAGCGATGAGGAGAAAATGTCACAGTGAGCGAACGAAAGACGGCGTGAGTGACTACGGGGTGCCGAAGGGCAGAGGGGAGCTTTGATTGTCAAGCAATACCGAAAGGGGACGAAATAGGGGAGCATTTTCATCCAAAATTTCATCCAGGAGAAATGTCCCCCAAAAGAAAATCCTTTGATCTTTACCGACTCCTGGTGGAAAACAAAATTGGAGTTGCCAACTCACCACCCCGATACTGGATCTTAACGATAAAACTAGTGCCGTTTCTTGGAATAGCTTCGATGCTTGGAGGGGGGGGGGTGAAGTTTGAAACACCAGTGTAAACGCGGCTTTAGTCTTGTGCTGTGTTGGTAAAAAGCAAAATTACACCACACAAAAATCGTGTGAAGTTCAGAGGGTTAATGGTTTATTAACAGTGTAGAATTTATTATTTTTGTGAAGCTATACAATGCGCTTCTTTTTATCTGTGACACGCTTGTAATCATTTGTATAATGAAAAGTATACTTCTGACTACTTTGGAAGGTTCGTTTAAAAGTTCTTAAATAAATCACTGGAAGAGACAAAATAAGTTTTTAAACACCCTCTACAGAATATTAAAAATTTAAAAGATTGAAGTTTGAAAAGATCTGTTTATTAAAATCTCATTAAACCACTTCACCATTAAAACTTTAGATGCATACAAAGTATTCGTGGATGCTTGGGTTTCTTAGTTTTTTTTTGTTGTTGAATAAAGTTTATAACAAGCGGTCAACAAAGCGCGTGCTTTTCTATTCAATACGAATGTTGTCGCCGCAGGTGTTGACACTTCATTGATCGAGTAAAATGGATTTATCCTCCATTTCCCCTTGTGTCAACTCATTTCGGCCACAAGTGTAGACGTGACATACGATTCATTGATTTGCACCTCGAGGCGTATTCAAAAATACATCTTTTTGCAAGGTATCGTAATAATCCTTTGTTCTCTCAACATAACTAATCTTAGCTAAACATTCACTCTAGGGAGGTATTGAATACAAAGGAAAAAACTTTTTCCTCAGAACTCCAAGGAATGAAAACATGATTTAAAATTTTTTTAAACATCTATTGTATCTACGAGTCATGGTATGTTCCTTGTCTGATTTTTCTAATACAATGATCAATTATCGGTTTAAAAATTTATTTTTCGATGGGTTACAATAATATCTGGCAAAATTTGAACATTAACATCGAAGTAGAATATTTCGGTAACTATCTCTGGCAACAGAACAATGACTATATGATTTATGTGTTCAATTCGTATTCATTCATGTAAAGATAATTGAAAGAGAGATGTAGTTCCACATCAGCTACATTAATGTCGATGTTTTGGTTAATGACCGCCATCTGTGATAGTTTTCTGAAGTAAGAATAGTCGATTATGTAAATTTCTTCATTGAAAGTTTTAACTGGAAACCTTTTGTTTGGATATTCCGACATGTAAGGTTGAAACCGTTGATTTGCATATGAATCGGCGACAAATAACGAACGCAAATAAGAAAATATTTCACTGGCACACGTATTACAACTTAAGGCACAGGTGAACACTTTCATCTGATAGAAGAAATTTTAATTACGAATTACTTTTCGATTAGAATGAATTTTTGTTCACATATTTATTTAGCCGTGTTTACACTGGAGTTGCAAACTTCTCCCCCTCCAAACATAGAAGCTGTTCCGAGAAACGACACCAATTTTATCGTCAAGATCTCATGTCGGGGTGGCGATTTGGCGAGTTTGCAACTCCAATTTTGTTTTCCACCAGGAGTCGGTAAAGATCAAAGGATTGCAACTTTTGGGGGGACATTTCTCCGAGACGAAATTTGAAATTATAATGCTCCTATTTCGCACCCTTTCGGTATTGCTTAACGATCTCCGCTCCCATATGCCCTTCGGCACCCCGTGGTCGCTCACGCCGTCTTTTGTTCTCTCATTGTGACATTTTGCCCTCATCACTTGCCTTGACCACATCTCCCGCCAAACTGCCAGTGAGTGTGACCTATTCGATTAAGGTGGCCCGGTACCTAAAATTCTAAAATCTTCAATTTTTAAGGAATTGTTTTGAAATTTTTGCTGTTGATCAACATTATATTGTGTAATTTAACTAACAAATTTGTATTAAAAAATATTTTTTAAATAAAATTTCATAAAGTGCAAAATTTTGACAAGGTTAAAAATTGATATATCTTAAAATTTGTTTGTCAAATTACATAGTTTTTGTTTTAAATTACTTATAATAATGCATATCAAAAATTGCCTCTGTAGAATTTTTTTAAATTGAATTGAATTAAAAAAAATTTTTAACCCTAAAAGTAGAAAAAAGTACAACATAAAACATTTGAAAAATTGTAGAAGTATAAAAAATATACATATACATAATTGCCGAAGACAAATTAAAGATATATATTTGGTAAACGTGCAAAAAGTTTCATACAACTATGACAAATAGTTTTTCATTTATATCAATTTAAAATAAGTAAATTGCGAAAAAAGCATCACTGAGAAAAACGTCGTTAAAGTTTTAAATTGGTAAAAAACACTTTTACGTACTTAAATTTTATTTAAAATCCTCCTGGAAGGTATTGTGCCGTTCTTCTTACATTTAATTGTTCATTTAATTTCATTTTGGCAAGTGGAACTTTTTTTCTGTATGTTTTGTAGGCAATAGTTGACTTAATCGCAGCCTTCCTGAATCGTCTACATTCCTTTTGTTTGGACAGTATTAGAGAAGTTTTCCCATTTACAAGACACGACCATTCCAGCACATCTTTTATACTTGACGTTTTTTCCTTGTTGAAGCCCATAATGGCTAAGGGTTTAGCAATCTGGACTCGAACTTTCGAAGCATTTAAGTTTTCAGGGCAACGGCTACAAACCATGTTATGAAGTGATTCGTTTCGATTTTGAGTTTCCCCTTTGCTACATCTTTCCAACGAAAGGATCTAAAGCTAATCTTTGAAAAATTGGCATCATTTTAACAGTGATGACAGATGCCAAAAGAGGTTTTAATACCCACTTTGTGCGATTCTGGTTTTGTTTTGTTAAAAATGGCGCTATTGTAAAATCACCACGAATCAATTCTGTATGGGCTCGTCGGATGCGCAGATGTCAAATTACTAAATTCCAAATTTCGCAGGCTCTTTAAAAGACAGAAATAAAATTTTGTGTCATTTTATTCAGAAATATCTGTAGTATTTTTTAATGTAATAAAAAAAATTAAATTATTATTATTATTTTTTTTTTTTAGATTTTGGTACCGGACCCTTTTAAAATGGCTTGCTGAAGAGTGTCTCATTGTGTGAGAGTGGTGAGAAGAGTGTTCACCCCTTGGTGTTGCCGATAAAGTCGACAAAGCGTTTACATCGGAGAGGGTCGAAAAAGGGTCACCGTAGGGAAACGTAAAACGTTCTCGCCATGAAAAGGCGGAGAAAAATATTTTCAACTCCGGCGTAAACACGGCTTCAGCCTTAAAAGAAATTGGAAAATATTCAATGAAACATCGTTGTTAGAGCATTCAGTACAATATAATGGTGAAACCGGTAGAATATAAAAGTTTTCATAAGAAAGAAAAATATTTTCAACTCCGGCGTAAACACGGCTTTAGCTTTAAAAGAAATTGGAAAATATCCAATGAAACATCGTTGTTAGAGCATTCAGTACAATATAATGGTGAAACCGGTAGAATATAAAAGTACATATGCACAGCTTAAAGTGAACTATAATGTACAAAACAGAAACCAAATACAAACAAACCCAAGAGAGGAGGAGCAACCAGGTAGACTACGTCGTTGATAATGAGATGAAAATTCTCGTTCATAAGAGAGGCTATACTTGTGGACGAAGCTATCCTTGTCCCATCTGAAATAAAAATTTAAATGTCAGCTTTCCGAGTCTGGCTTTCATAAATATAATAAAGCATCTAAATCTACTTTTAGAAGCAGATGCAATTTACTAGACAGAAATTGACGAGTAACTAAAAACCTGTCCAATTTTATTCATTACTTTTATATTTTAGAAGTGCATTCCTATTTTTTTGTAACTCGATAAAATGATGTGATTCTTAAGATATCCAATCGTTAAAAACAGATTTGATTCTTTGAAAACAATACATTTTCCATTCAAATTAGGCTTATGAACATTTATGAATTCTGACATTTCGACGTGTACACTATACTTAAAACATTAAGTGCAAAATTAAGAAATATTAGGAGGCTAAATTTAATAGAATACTGCTAAATGTTTAGCTTTTGAAATAAGGATTGGGAATACGAATTTCAAGCATAAACCTAGAAATTAAATTAGCTATAGTCATGCATGTGCATTTAAATTGAATATGAATGGAAAAGATTACAGAATCTATCTAAACACAAATATTCCCAATTTCTAAAAGTCATTCATGTTTAAAATTTCTGGACAATAAATTTGCCGCATCTCATGAAAAGAGACACCACTTACAATTTACTGATACTCCCGAGATCCTCATAACATTTACGCTGTCTTTTATTTTATTCTATAAACATTTTAATTTATTCTAAATGAAATTAATTGTCATAAATTTTATATGCAATAAGAATTGTTTTCCAAAACCCCTAAAGCATTAAAGTGTATCAAATGTATGAAAAATTGGAAGGTACAATAGAATAGATATGGAATGCAAAAAAATCTTGGATGTTTGGTCTCAATTCCATGAGAATTTATGGGAAATTGCATTTTCTTTAAGTTGTGTCTCTGAAAGTGGAGATGTGAAACTTTTACAAACACATCACCTGAATGCAAAACTAAATAGCTCGTAAAATGACGAACATTGAGTTGTACTTAAATGACTAAAGATTAAATATAGAATTTAACCGAAGCACTAGATAGATTTTTGACCACTCAAACTATCTATTGGTTAATGGAAAGTAGAGACAGATGAAACTGGGATTGGCGATTAACTATCCTTCCCTTTATCGTAAAACCAAAAAAAGATTTAGCTAATTCTTGCCATTCAGGTGACAATGTTGATATGAAATACACTCAAAACCAAAAAAATTCGACGCACCCAGAAGGAGCAGAATTTAGTGGTGCCGGGCTCGATCATAGGCTCGATCCACTTGAAACGGCACTGACTGGCGACGTATAGTCTTTAGTGACGAGTCCTGTTTCCAACTGTGTCCTGACGACAATAGCAGATGCGTCTGGAAGACGCCCAGGGGAGCGTGGGGATTCCGCCCTTACTATCGTACGCCACACATGCCCACATCAGAGCGTTAGGGTCTGGGGTGCCATCTCCTTTGATAGCCGGACCCCTTTGGTGGTCATTTCTGGCACCCTTACAGCGAATATAGACGACATTCTACGACCGGTTGTGTTACCGTTCCTTTTGCGACACCCCGGACTTACTTTTCAACACGATAACACCCGGCCGCACACGGCACGTGTTGCTATGAATTGTCTTCAAGCTTTCCCAACACTTCCTTGGCCAGATAGGTCTCCTGATCTCTCTCTCTCCCATAGAGCAAATTTGAGACGTTATGGAAAGGCCATTGCAACCATCCCGAAATATTGACCCTTTATCCCGACAATTGGAGACAATCTGGCAAGAAATACCGCAGGACACCATCCGGGAACTTTTTCAGTCTATACCACGCCGGGTGACAGGTTGCATCCAGGGCAGAGGTGTACCATAGCGTTATTGATTTCCTCATTTTGTAACGGTCAAACTCTGAAATAAATCGTTCAGAAATTTTAATCGCTTGTGTTTCTATTATGTTCCCCCTTCACATCCAGCAATTTTTATTGCAACCAATTATTATTATTGGACAACTCCTTCTTGGTGCGTCGATTTTTTCTTGTTATAGAGTGTATGTGAGCAACATTAATATTCGCAAAGTATGAAAAGGCCATAGGCAAGCCGACATAATAATCTTAGGAGCAACGTAAAAACGGAAGAAGAGAAATTCAATGTGTTTCACAGGTACCTCAAGGGCGAAAAATAAGAGCTATTGGTTGTGGGATTTACCTGTACTTTGAATGCTGATCCTGTCAATCCCTTTGTCTTCTTTCTGTAGGTCCTGCAGAAAGTCGGCGACTGTAGACGTGACAGGCCTCAACGTAAAGCGGCACCGCTCTCTCCGAGAGGGAAGGGGCACCGTGATCACAGGCAGACCGCGTTGGTAGTACACAGTCACCGCTGCAACACACAACACTTTAATACCACGCAGCAGATACATTTACCGAGTACACAATTCTTGAGGTTCAAACACTTTCCGTGTTAGGACAAATTCGCAGCTGCGAGGGTGAATATCGACACAGTGCAGCTCCAATGAGAAGGCAGATAGACGACGGTGGTTACATCTGTAAAAAGGTGGTAAGTTCGCCTAGGGTTGGTTAGCTAGATTTAATGGCGCAAGGACAAGCTGTACCAAACCCAAGACAGAACAGAAAAAGCAATATACAGGGTGTCCAAAAAGTTCCCCCTACTCCAACTTAAAAAAAATTACAGTCCAGGTTTTTTTTTAATTATTTAATTTTATCGTCTGCTTCTAGTTTTATCGATTCTTTATTTTTTATCGTTTGATTTTCTTCGCACTCTATTTGTGCGATAATAAAGTTCCGCGTCATTTCGTTCTTCATTGCAAGATGAATTCATCACGCATTCAGAGAATCGCACTGTTTGAGGCTTATTTTGAATGCAAATCATATAAAAGATGTAAAGAATTTTGGCGACATAAATATCCAAATGATGCAATGCCGAGTAAAGATGGGCTATATCAACTTATTCAACAATTTGTTGCATTGTTAGAAGAAAATGAACGAGACTCTTGGTTCCAGCAAGACGTTGCAACCTGCTATACAAGTTACGAAACCATGGGCACGCTTCAAGATATTTTTGGCGATCGACTCATCTCAAGAAACCTTTGGTCACCTCGTTCAGCGCATCCCGGACTTTTTCACTGTGGATATATTTAAAGAACAAAGTTTATGAAGATAATCACCAAACAATAGGTGACCTGAAAATTGCCATTACTCAAAGGATACAAGAAGTCACTCCCAGCATCTTGAAACGCGTGTTTAAAAATATGGGCAAGACTTCAGCTTCGCCTCCATGAAAAGGGCGGAAATTTTAAACATTTATTATAAATGCAAGTTATAATTGTTTTTTCTTACGTTAGGTTAAAAGTGCTTTCCACCATTGGCATAAAAATAATTGTTTTAAAGTTTGTTGTATTTGTATAATAAATTCACGAATAGACAGTACGGGAACTTTTAGGACACCCTATACATCAGGGTGGCAACAAAATCCTCGAAAAAAAAGTTATCTGATATTTCCGATAGTCTCACCAAAATATCCCTGATTTTCAATTCCCAAAACCTTTACGTTGCGGCGCGTATATTTTTTCAATCGTCTCCAGGAACGGCTCTTTCGCCTACATACCGGACCCCCCCCCCTTACCTAATTACCTAACATGAGCGATAGAGCCTTGAGTGGCATTTACGACTGACGCTTTCCTGTCATAGTATTGTGTGGCGTATCGTTTGCCACTAGACAGAAATCACCGAAGCGACCTTCTGCCTATCCTCCAAAGCGTTCACACCTCACGGTCGACAGGGTAGGGTACGAACAAAAGGAGGGATCCTCTAGAAGGTCAGTCGATGACAGCTCGTAAATGGTGATCGATGCTAGCGGTCATTTAAAAGGGGATAACATCCACTGTACACAGATCTATACCATACCGCTGGTGTAAACGAAATTTTTGGTCACAATTATCTGTATGCCGCAGCGTAAAGGTTAATAAATGTTGTGATCCGTGATTGGTATCGATGTACAGTATCCACACATTATATTAAATATTTAGGGTCAGATGGGGTGAAAGGATAATTCTCCACGAATATTTTGTATTTTGTCTCTTCTGATATTTTAATTATTTTTGTAAGGGTTGGAAACCTTAACGGAACTCCTACATTAGCAAATAAAAAAAAAATGAAGAGAAAAAATAGAAAATATTTTGAGTATATGAACTTATTACATATGACCCTACATTATCACACTATACATCGAAATCAAAAGCAAATATACCTAAAAAATTCTACAAAAATGTAATTGCAAGCAAAAAATATTAATTTACTGCACAAAAAAACATCATTACTTACACAAATTTCAAATTGTATACCACAAGTTTTATACCGCGGCCGCGAAAAAAATGGCGGCGGCGTTTTTTGCGGTGTTTAAAAATTACGACAACAGTGTTCTTTATTCGAATCACAATTTCGGAGAATATGATTTATTCCATTCTCAAAAGCACTCGTAATCGCGCATCTCTACAGAGGACAAACAATAATAGTTGCCGTTTAAGTTATACAAAATTTCCCTGATTTTTTGTGAAATTTGGAAATTTTCCCTTAGATTCCCCCGATTTTTCTAGAATTGAAAAATTCCCCGATCTCCCAGGTTCTGTTACCACCCTGAAATAATATACATGAAAAAGTGAGGACAAAACTGAAGGATATATCACTAGGGTATTTCGGTGTTAAGCCGCCCGAGAAAGTGCTACTACACGCATAATCATGTATGGCTATAGCAATGGTGGTTTATTAGTTGGCCTCTCTTATGATGCAAGGACCATACATAACAAACTATTCCAAGTTTTTTCCCGTCAAGTAAAGGAACATACACAACTAAGAAATGTTTTTATCTACACAGAAGAGAGAAATACTTTTCGTAGGTTGTTAGAGCATTAGTAAATGCATTGCGACGTGGTTATACATGAAAAGATGAGGATAAAATTGCACCATAGCGGTCCACGTCATAGGCGATTCACTAATTCATAACTGCTATCATTTCGGGCACAAAACGATAAACTCGGAGCCAGAAAACGCAAATGCTATACGTTAGGTATAGTAATGATGATAAGACGCCATCTTAAAAACAGTACTACATTTCAGTAGTGCAAAATACATTCATATACAATACCCTACAATAATGGACCGGACGCCAGCTGATTTGCATAAAATCCGAATACTTTTTTTTTATCCTACGCCCAGCTCAAGGCCTTTCGGCCATACGCTGTCCTGCCGTCCAATATAGCGAGTAAAGTCCTTGGGGAGAAGTATCCCTAGTGTCAATGTCCTGTAAACTAGAGCACTCCGAAAGGTGTCTGTTCACAAAACCATCGCAACAAAGCGGACAGATCGGGGAGGTAGCCACCCCAATCTTATGCAGGTGTTGTTGGAGATAGTCATGTCCGGTTAATAAGCGGAAACAGGCCACTCCCATCCCTCTTGGTAGATCAGTAGGGATTCTTGTTTGGGGGATGTTTTTCGTGGTATGGGCTGGGAACTGTGCATGTTGTTCCTGGTCTGAAAGCCGACGCCTACATGAACATTTTGGACAATCAGGTTCTTCCTACGCTCTGGTAATTTTATGAAATGGACGAATGTTACTTACAGGAGCACAACGCTCCATGTCATGCTGCAGCCTCTGAACCTAACCCCCATAGAACATTTGTGGGACGAGTTAGAGCGAGGCTTACGGACCAGGGAACCAAGTCCGAAATCTGCAGCTGAGCTGGCGACATTTCTGCAGCAGGAATGGAAAAAAATATTCATAGCTGTGTATGAAAACCTTGTTGAAAGTATGCCCAGAAGGGTTGCTAGAGTAATTGCCGCACGTGTGTGTGTGTGTGGGGGGGTGGAGGACCAACCAATATTAAAGTATTCTTTCCCTTATACCATCACATATTGCTGGTTCATTATTGTAGGTAGTGTAAGTTTCCAACCATAAAGTTTAAAAGTAACCTTTTTTAACCTGTCATTCAGAGGATTGGATCATAACCCTCATGAACATGAGATTTTGGTAGAGTTTGTATTATTACTTTTCAGTCAGTGAAAATAAATAATCACAAAAATGGAAATGTACGAGGAAAAAAATTAGATCTTAAAGGGGAGGGGGGGGGTATGGGTATGAGACCATTGTGTCCGAATTTATTTGTCTAAATTATACTGTTAAGAGTTCTAGTCAAAACGATGACAATATTTGAAAACATACATTGATATTTTAACAGCACGATATAAATACCATCAAACTACACCACAAATATCTGTAAGAAAATATAATTAAAGTAACAGGATATTTAAAATAAAATACAGATAAATCAGAATATGCTTGTAAATACATCAAGCAGTTACTGTTTAATATATTGAATCGATAAAACATGAAAATTCAATTCTTCACTTAATTGTATTTCTTTCTAATGAAAATAACCATAAATTTTCATGTGAATTTATTTTCTAACTTGTGTAATTTATAGAAAAACTATACATTTTAGTGCGGTTAGTCTACAATAGTGTCTACAATAGTGTTGCAAAGTTTTATGTTTGTTGATGTTTCCAAGAAATACCTTTCAATTTTGTGCATAAAAAAACTATGATGCTCCTGAATATGATAATGACGTTTAGGAGACAATTCGTTTTTATGCTTAAAACGTGGCACTCTTTTATTGCGTTGGTGTTTGCTCAATAATTTGTAGAATCCTTTTGTTGGAAACTGACAAGTGTGACGAAGTTATTTTTAATGCTTAGCAACGCTGTGTTTTTCAGTGTTTGTAGTTGTTCTTTCGCATACAAGTCTATTTTCCGGCACTAAATATGCGGCCTCTCTGAAACCTTATGCAATTTCTTATTTAAATTCGTCAAACCCATGTAAAACGAAATTGTTTTCAGAAGAGATAGTTTAAGGACTTTATGCAGCGCTGTATATCGTCGTTTATTAATTTATAATCATTCTGATATAATATTATCCACCAGAGGGAGACGATTTATTAATTTATAATCTTTCTGATATAATTTTACACAATAAAGATTTATATATTTCATAAAGTGAACATTTCTGCATTTCTTCAAGTATATCACACATGGTAGTTTCATTCACATGCCAAAAAACTGAAAATTTGGACTACTTATCAGCGAAATCCCACTACTGTAAGTACCATAGATTCGTCAGGTAATGGTAATTTTAGTTAACGTCGTACTAGAGCAACACAACGGGCTATTGACGGCGGTCCGGGATCAGTCCCTTAAGGGAAAGATCCGAGGACAACACCTCGTAATTTTGAACCACGGTCAGATGACGAAGCAACACCTGAGCTGGCACCTCACTCTCCAAACTTCCACGCCAACCCAACGTGAGGACTTTCGGCCACGACAGATTTTAAGGTGCACCAGCCGTCTCTACACCATACGTTTACAAACATCCATGCCCGGTCCCGGATTCGAACCAGGAACCTTCCGATCCAGAGGCTAACACCTTAACCACTATACCGGTTGGTCGGCTAGATTCGTCAGGACTTGGCGTGCAAGATACAAACAAACAGACAAACACTTCCTTTTATAATATTAGAGATTAAAGTGCATTTTAATATTGATTGGAATAAGTTAAAAATGAAATAAAGATGGATATATTGTATGTTATAGTTTAAATGCACATACAAGGATCAGTGAATCAAGATCTAATCAATATCGAAGCCAATAGAGATAGGATTGGGTTGCAAGCATTTCCAAATGTGCTCTAAATGCAATTCAGATGAAATTTAGCCTAAGCACATCATCTACTGTCTCAGCTGTCCTTCAGACCAGCTTAATATCCATCCTGAGCAGGATATTGGGGATCTCAAGTCTCAACGGCTAATATATTGGTATAGTTTATGTATACGAAGTGAAATAATCCAGAAAGATAAACAAGGAAATTTCGCGATTTAAGGTCTAATACATTTCTTTGAGTTGGTTTTATTCTATAAGCCTATACTTGCAGCATAAACACATTTACAGAGATTGCCGATGGAAATCGTTTTCGGATCCATTGATTACGAATATTTTCCTACTATAAGCCGAAATTACTTTTAAAACCTATTTCTTTAACTTGGACAAATACCATTTCTCCGTAATAGTCTTAAAAAAATTCAGGTACTTGAGATCAGGAAAGCATCAGAAGCGTTACCGCATACAAATGCTGATTTATTTCATACACGCAGACGGTTGAAAAACCTTCTTCTTACACTCCCTCAATTCAAACGTATTTGAAGATTTATGATTGTTTACGCTATAGCTCCAAGCCTGATAAATCACAAAACTACGATTCAATCACCTATGTATAAGACTTATGGAATCAGTAATAGAGGTTTCAAAGGGGAATCAATTCAAAGGTTCACAATATGAGTCTCCCAATCCATTTTATTACGAGATAAATCGTCGCACTGTTTAAAGAATTGATAGCATACTTAGAAGGGGATGTGAAAGCTAAACACGTTGCTGTTTATTAAAATAGAAACACCATTTAAGAATCAGGCAAATTAAACGAAACTTGCAGGAAATGCAAAACAGGTTAGGATATACAAATGATTAGAATTACAAAGCGATCACGCATGTGTGGGTCAAGAAACACACTCTAAATTTCCAAGTGATATGCCTCGTCAAAAAACGCAGAGTGCTACACGAACAACGAACGGGCCGCATGATAGGCCTCCCTGAGGGTGGACTTTCGCATCGTGAAATTGAAACTCGCACGGGGTGTAATGCCACTATAGTGATGCGTACGTGTGGAAAGATGGACCATGGAGAACCAGACAAGTAGATACCCCGGCGGTGGGCCACGCAGAATGATGTCACGACGAGACGACAGACACCTCATCCACTTGGCGGTGACGGACCGTACATCGTCCTCTCATGCGTTGGCACAACATTAGAGTTACGTCTACAAGTGTGTAATTGTATGCCGCATGGTTTTCGAAGACGTCTGCTGCGCCATGGGCTACGTGCAAGGATTAATCTGAGCAGGATTTCCTTGACGCTGAACTATCGACGCTTCTGGTTACAAAAGGCCACAAAATACAGCCAAAAGGCGTGTCGATTGGCAACAAGTAGTCTTCTCAGATGAGACCAGCTACTATCTGGACTATAACAATGGACGCGTACTCGTCAGACGCTACAGAGGTGAACGCCTTCTCCCGGAGTGTCTTATTCAGCGTCCTACTGGACGAACGCCTGGTGTTATTGTCTTGGGCGCTATTGGGTATCATAGGCGATCCCGCATCAAATTGTGGAGACCCTGAACATCAGGCCCTACATCAGAGATGTTGTAGAGCCCGAGGTCCTACCCCTCCTGTAACGTATTCCCGGAGCTGTATTTCAGCAAGACAATGCCTGTTCACATGTTGCTCGGAATGTACAAGCCTTCTTCAGTACACGACAGGTTCCGCTTTTTTCATGGCCTGCACGATCCCCGGATATGTCGTCTATTGAGCATGTTTATACCGCTCGTCGGGTAGAGAGAACGGATGAACTTTTGCCTCAGATAGAGGCCATATAAAATGCCATTCCTTAGCAAGACATCCAGAATCTGTTTGATTCGATGCCACATGGACAGGCTCTCATCGCTACACGTGGCGGCTGCTCAAGATATTGATTTTCGGCTTTACTTGTTTTTAAAATGTCATTCAGCATGTTGATATCTGAGGCAAACACGATTTGTTTAAACGTAAATATGAAAGACGGATGTTTCGACTTTAAACGTCCTTGATCTTTTTCACAAGTAGATATGTCGTCCATCAAGATCTGACCAATTTTATAAATGACAAGATATCAAAGATCAGCAGATTAGCAAATTGACAATATTTTAGATTATAACGAGGCCGACCAACCGGTCTAGTGGTCAAGGTGTTTGGCCGATGGATCGGAAGGTTCCTGGTTCGAATCCGGGTCAGGGCATGGATGTAAGTTGTGCTGTCCTATGTTAGGGACAATGATGGTCCACCCATTGGGTGCCTCTTCACAAGTGACCATCACTTCTGGCCTTGTATAAGGCTACAATGACTTCGGTCAATTCTGTACTGTATTGTATTTTTCTTTGCAATCTGTACCCCTTGCCATTGGAAATAAAAAGTAAAAT
This sequence comes from Metellina segmentata, assembly GCA_947359465.1. Lineage (NCBI taxonomy): Eukaryota > Metazoa > Arthropoda > Arachnida > Araneae > Tetragnathidae > Metellina > Metellina segmentata. The sequence continues at coordinate 32,568,834 of OX375875.1, forward strand.
AAAAAGATTATAACGAGAACATGATATGCGCAGTTTTCTTCCAATGACTAGATATCTTCATCCATCAAGATAGGGTCAATTTATTGATAACGACGAGACATCTCTTAGAGAGGAGGGTTAATAGCTTAATTCTATAATACTGTGCTTAACGCAGCTTGTCCGTTTCCACCATAAAATTCAATCCGATAATGTAAGCTGTGTGTATGTCTTGGGAAAGATTGGGACTCGTGTTATTGATTTTGTGTGATTCTTAGTACTTTAGGTTGTAGCAATGATGTAATTAATGTCTCACTGCATCAATAGAGGGCAGCACAGTCAACATGACATTGGCATTTGTTGACCTTTACTCATCAAGAACACTATTAGAAAGAGTTAGCTAGCGAAGACATCTCTTGGTACTTGAGACTTGGTACTTGTGTGTGTGTGTGTGGCGTGTGAGCCAAGAGAGGTCGGGTATTTCAAATGCTTCCGAAAACATGTTAAGTCCACGATGTAAATAGTAGGTAAAATAAAGAATTTGTAGATGTCAAGGAGTGTGTTACTTGATCGCCAGTTTCAAGGAGTGATTCTCTAAGGCATACTACAAGGTCATAATTTGGACACCGGAAATTAAATAGATCTGGTGAGCATAAGTTAAAGAGCTTCGAGTTAAAGATTGTCAGGGTGGAAATTTCGAGAACAAAAGATGACAATACTTCGGAGAAACTAATTGACCAATAAACCTTTATTGCGAGAATAAATTGAAATAATTGAATAAACGATGATTGTACTGAGGATGGTAGTTTAAAGTGGATAATTGAATTTAGTCCTACTTACGAGTTTCGGAGAAAAGGCTAAATGTAGGGCATAAGTCACATAACATTAGACATCGTTTATCAGTGAGCTTGTCTAGCAATCTTGATTTATATAAGTCAGATAATCTCATTGTAATTTGGGCTCTGTCATTAATATTGATCAGTGATTGAAATAAACGGTGATTTTCTTCTAGATACATGTTTAATACGTCTTCTAGATACATGATTAACTTAACTTTCGATGTTTCTCTATTGTATTGCTTTCATATCATCAGAAATTTGGTTGAAAAACGTATTTCTCACTTCTAGGTCAGAAATGTATAAACATGTTATTTTTTAATTTTTAAAGATTCGTGACTACTCATACGCGGTACTTTTTGGATTTGCAAAACAGTGAAAATATCAGAACAGTTTTTACAGCTTTGTAAAAACGAATTAAACTAAAGTATGCAATTATCATTAGTATTTTTTTGTTAGACAAATTTAATGTTATTTCTCTAAGATCTATGAGTAACTTATCAATCAAATGAGTAACTTGACAGTCAATGAGAAAGTAGTGCAAATAAAAAACTGATGCTTCGGAATTTTGAAATTTTGGTTTAAAATGTAAATTAAGCTAGCATTTTTTGAAAAGTTTTAAGTGTTTCAGAACAATTCTTTTTTTTTAAAATAAGATGAAACGCCTACCCAGATGGATGTTAATTAAAATTTTGAGATAACGTGGAAAATTAAAGCGCATAAGACTTATCAATCTTTGTTAATTTATCAAAATTTTTGAATCCGTTTCATGTCCTCACAACCTAATATTTTTGGACCAAATATAAACAGGTCTTTTAGTAAAACAGTCTGCAAATTTTATTACAATAGGATAATAACTGCAAGTTTGTTTTGGAAGTCCATAGTTAAGAAAACTGGTAAAGTTATTTCGGTTCTGGTATTTCTCATTTATGTCCACAACCAGTAATCCCTTTCCGGTCTTAAAACCCCAGTAACTTGTTACATGAGTCACCGGAATGATGTTTGGAGTTCGAATCGTGAAATTCACTGGATGACAATTTTTGTATCGGTGGAAAATGAATTTCTCCAATCAATAAGATTTAAACATAAATTTATATCTATCTTTACAGTTATTTTACAAAATTCTGTCTTTAATTGCATAAAGGTGGAGAAGTACCATTCCTATAACCTTTATTTAAATAACCCGAGTATATTAACAGAATTCTTTAGTTTTCCTTCGGAGCCAGACTCATGGACAAGTCATTTCAAATCTAATCCTAATGCCGTACTACTTCAATGGTTCTAGCAACCACTTTTACTTGGGAGTTCATCAGTAAGATGGGTTGATCAATATTTACCATTAGGCACAACACCATCAGTGAATGCTGATGTAGTAACACAACGAAAGGAAGGCAGCGACTGTTTTGTCCTCGGGAAGTGGTGCCTGTTCCGCCATTTCTGTGAAAAGAAAACAAGTGTTTTATTCTTTGCTTTAAGTGTCAATTACATAACAAACTGAAAGTTTTAATTATTCATTTATAACACCGAACGAAATACCATAAAATTTATACAGATAATTTTAAATATTTATTTTAACTAGAAAGGGCATGAAGCCCAAACGAAGTCGAAGCAATTTAATCCACTGATTTGGTATTTTTTTTAAATTAACGTCGTGCTAGAGCAACACAATGGGCTATTGACGGCGATCCGGGAACAATTCCCAAAGGAAAAGATTCGAGGACAACACCACGTAATTTTGAACCACGGTCGCGATGAAATTTAAAAAGTATTGAATTTAGATGTAGTAAATAAGCTTTGAAACTTGTGTATCCACGCATGTACAAACACTTAGTTACGAGCATAACACAACAGCCTGCTATACACAAATTATCGTGTAACAGGAATATAGCCTTTCATGATACAATTAGCCGAGGACTTCGTTTTGTAAGGCGTGAATTAAACTGATTAATGAGGCACAATATCAGAGGAAATAAATTAAAATTCTTTTAAATTCTCTAGAGGTGAAAGGCTCTAAATCGATATCGTCATTATCTTTTGTAAAAAGCTCTAACAGCTCTTTAAATGAGTATTATGAGATTTAAATAAACTTTTCATGTTAAAAAAATTGAAGCGAATTGATTATAAACGCAACTCATACGAAGTTAATTAGTCAAACTCATCAACTAACTCATCATGAAATACATAACACCTCATTATCATGACGCATGAAGTTAGAGCACATAAAAAAATTAACAAAAAATCAGCCAGCTGTTTGGAAAGGTGCTTTATAAAACGAGTGATTTCAGGTGACCCCAGAAGAAGTCTAAGGGGTTAAGGTCCGGCGAGCGAGGAGGCCAAGCAACGGCGTCTCCGCGGGATCCGTTTCATCGAGGTGGGTATGCATTGTGCATGAACCCACATTTCCCGCTAGTGAAAGATGCTGGGACAGCGCAGATAGTCTTCCACAGGCGTCTCGTTGGTTTTGGGTACAGGTGGTTTAAACCGATTCCCTGAAAAATCTGGACACAGGGACATAATTCTTTGTAAAATAAACGCAAGTTAATTGTAATTTAGACTGTTTCGTTGTGTTGACAGGCATCAATCGGCTCACTACCTTACAAGGGTGCGCCAACAGACGATTGACGTAATCCATGACGTCACACAAAAGGCGCGTTCTCACGAATCAAGTTTAATTGACCGATTATAGTTGATCAACAGAAATTGAATGAAAACTATAGTGAGAACCTTTGTTTCAATAGAGTTGATCAATTTTTTAGTGGATCAAGAAACGTTTGACCTATTCAAACTTTATCGTTCAAGTGATGAGTCATCCGCCATCTGCTTTCGAGTTATTCCCACGCAAACGATATGTCGTGGTTTATTTTATTCGAGAAACAAAACAAAAGTGATTTTTTATTTTGTAGGCCAGGGATTCCCAGCCGGTGGTAGGCGGGCAGTAACGTTTCAGGTGGTACGCAAGGATGATACGAGCAATCTAGATACTCTACGAAGTTTGCTCGATTCTTTAGTATGTACAACCACGTTATGCTATTTCTAATGCCATTTGTTACTAGTTACTTGTGTGAGAGTGGTTTTCTGAACTTTTGTATATAAAAAATAGATATAGAAACAGAGTAAGTGTTGAAGAGGACTTAAGAGTGAAGTTAAGCTCCATCGCTCCTGATATTGATATTTTAATAAAAGACGAACAACAAGTTTCGCACTAAAAATGGATTTTTGATTATGTTAATCTTTGTTTGCTTAGTTTGTACTAATTATTTAAAATTATTTGTTTCTAGACCTGTAAGTAAAAAATAAAATTTTAATTTTCGAAAATTGTTTTATTTTTTCCTTTATTAAAACATTATTAATACGAAATACAAGTGCATTAATCATAACATATGGAACTTTCTTAGTATTTTAAATAAAATAAAACAAGCCATAGAGCACTTTTCTGACATTAGGTTACTGTTTCTAAAAAAATATAGGACCCCTGGTGGTACGCCAAAAACTTCTAAAAATTTCAAGTGGTACACAGTTACTAAAAGGTTGGGAACCTCTGCTTTAGGCCAAAAGTTTGTATCTCCGCGATGGTTATAGAGTAAAAATTTCAACGGATTTGAAATCTGCGGAAAATTTTACACCAGTCTGGTACTTTAAATGTGATTTTCTATAAATAAATAATTATTCAATCGTAACTTTTATATCTTCGCTTATTAAACTGTTGATCAGTTTCTATTGAAATATGAGAACAAAAACGTATTCAAGTCATATTCAACTTTTATCGATCAACTATAATCGGTCAATTAATCATGATTCGTGAGAACTCGCCATTAGCAGACGCATTTTCCGGATTTTCACCCACTCAATGTCATTTGCGACCCCATGCTCCATTGTATTTTTTATTCGTCTTGATGCGCACTATAACCTTCCAAGTTTATCGGTGGAGTTCAAATACACCCTGCATAACGCATATAGATACGAGAAATGTTTAAATTAGAGATGTCTGACGAGCCTAAATGGAACATATTTTAGAAAACAGAACGATAAAAGCGAGATACACAACAAACGAAACAACCATTTTCCCGAAGCAAGTATGAAACATCGAGAGAAAACGAAAGATAAGCATGACCAATCGATCGTTAGAGACATATCATCAATTTTAATTTTGTTCTCGATGGTCAGAGAGGAAACAACGAAACGAAACAGCGATCCTATTTATTTCCTATTTCGATCGTTTGGATGGGCCCATCTAAGCTTGTCTTAACACTCATAATTCGAGGGGATTATTCCCACATGTACATCTGAAACATTCTTTTTACATAAAACCAGAGTCTTTTATTTTCATTAAAAACTGAAGTGTACAGTGAAGCTGGTAATACGTAGCAGTGCTACATATAAATGTAGAATTTGAATACGATTCTTTCCCTTTGGATTCTCAAGCAAGTTTTTAATTGAATAATCAAAGGAGAGAAGAGTGTTCCTAGGCTGAATTTTCGATAGTAGATGGCCATGTCAGCTTATATTAAACTCATGATTCGATTGTTCGATTATTCAAACACATACCCCAAACATTTTTTGACAAAATATGAATATTTATTTTTAATACAAACTGAAGTGTGCGTGAAATTAAAGAGCAGAAATAAGTTTGAGTGGAACTTATAAATTTGAATACGCTTTTTGTTACCTTTTTATGATTCTCCAACAAGTTTTTTATTAACTAATAAAAAAGAATATTTTGATGTTCGTTATGTATGTGTATGTGTGTGTATATATATATATATACATATATATATTAATTACACACCAGATGCTATGATTTATGTTGATGATGATGCGTACATAAACTTTAACTTTTGCAGACCTAAAATTCATGTTCAAACATTTGCTTGTTTTAGAAATGAAACCAGAGTCCTACTTTCAAGTAACAAGACTTTCGGGACAAGAATGAAACTTCTTTCAAGACTTGTCGACGGTTATGTTAGACACATTTCGTTCGGTCAAAGGTCTCGACTATCAACCATACGTTGATCAGGCCTCTTTTGGTCTTCTCTTTTAATGGCTTTGACATAATGGATTTCCTTCAGAACCTCGACATGATGTTACGTATTCTAAAGATGTATAGACTCATGAATATTGTCTAGCTAGCACTAGACCATGAAAAACAAGAAATGACATGAACGAAACTTTTATGAATTCCCTGTGAAAATTTAGGTACGTTATGTTGATATACATACAGGGTGGTCCCGAATTCATGGTACAAACTTTAATGGTAGGTACAGGACATTGTAACAATGATTTATTGTATAGTAATGTATAGTCGCAAGTGACGCGGTGAGGCGAAAACAGGGGAAATAACGGCCGAAAGGAAAAACAAAGATTTTATTGAAAGCGTTGTTGACAAGTGTCATGTTTACAGTAATTGTTCAAAATTGCGTCCACCAGTATCGATACATGCTTGACAGCGTCGGTGGAGCGATTGGCGTACACGTTCAAAGATGCCTGGTATTTCACGCACACCTGCAGCAGCTACAGATAAGCGAGCGACGAGATCCTCATCTGAGTCAACTGGAGTCTCATAAACAAGATGCTTTAGATGTCCCCATAAAAAGTAATCGAGGCTCGATAAATCGGGAGATCGGGGTGGCCAAGGGACTGGTCCACCACGCCCAATCCATCGAGTACCAAACGTGGCATTCAGGTCATTCCGTACATCAATGCTGAAGTGTGCTGGCGCCCCATCGTGCTGAAACCACATGCGGTTACGAATGGCGATCGGAACATCATGCAGCAGTTGTGGTAACACTTCTTTCAGAAAAATAAGATAGCTTCCGCCAGTGAGCCGCGTGGGTAGTAAGTATGGGCCAATCAAAAAGTCGTTCACAATACCAGCCCACACATTAATACTGAAACGTTGTTGAAACGCATGTCGACGCGTTGCATGTGGATTATCGGTTGCCCAAACATGGGAATTGTGCGCATTAAAGACACCCTCGCGTGAAAATGTCGCTTCATCTGTAAATAGCACATAATCTACGAAATCCGGCTGCAACGCACATTGCTGCATCACCCACAGGCAGAAGTTCACGCGGCGAGGATAATCTGCCGGATTCAATGCTTGTACTTTCTGAAAATGGAAGGGGTGTAAGCGATTTTCGTTTAACACTCTGCAATACAGTCTGATGACTCACACCTACGTCACGCGCAACAGTTCTTGTGCTTGACTCGGGTCTATCAGCCACAATGTTCAAGATGCTTTCTTCCAGCCTTGGAGTGCGTACAGCTCTTACTCGACCAGCGCCATGTCTGTTGACGTCGAACGCACCTGTTTCACAAAGTTGACGATGTAACCGTTGAAAAATTCTATGATCCGGCATTCGTCGATCAGGATACTCCGCGCGATACATTCGTAACGCAGCTCTGCCGTTACCATTTGCACGGCCGTACATGTAATGCATGTCTGCTTTTTCTGCATACGTAAAGTCACCCATCGTCTACGGCAGCACAATTGTGAATGGCGCTTTTCCCTACTGCGATGCATCATGTTCAACAGCGGCTAGACATCTACTGCCCTCTACCGGCAATGATACCAACCGATCACTCCATTTCTATTTCCTTTTATTTCCGCTGTTTACGCCTCACCGCGTCACTTGCGACTATACATTCCTATACAATAAATCATTGTTACAATGTCCTGTACCTACCATTAAAGTTTGTACCATGAATTCGGGACCACCCTGTATATCATACCAGGTACATATATAATGATATACATACCAGGGAACCACGTCCGAAATTTACAGCTGCGCTGGCGACATTCTTGCAGCAGGAATGGGCAGTAATACCCATAGCTGTGTATCAAAACCTTGTTGAAAGTATGCCCAGAAGGGTTGCTAGTGTATTTGCAGCACGTGGGGGACCATCCCCCTATTAAAGCATGTATTCTTCCCCTTACACCATCACATTTTGCTGTCCAGTCCATTATAAGAGCAGCAGTTAAAAAATAGGATATTTACAATGCCAAGGCACGTTCTTTGACGCAAGGAAGAAATATTTTACAATTTTGGGAGGCCGGCTAAATAGTCTCAATGAAGCAAATGAAAGTTAGCTGTAATCGATCCGATTCTTCAAATTAGTCACTCTACAGAATTTCTGATTACAGCGTGTTTGATGTTCGGAGAACTTCGAAACAGCCTTAATGATGCAGATGTTTGGATTCGCAGTATATAGGATCATCAGAGAATTCGATTTCGATTTTGGAAAGAGAATCTTAACATTTTCTACGAGCACGAATGATTTTTTTAAAGTGGATACCTTACTTCTCATTTGAAAAACGTACTTGTTTTAGTTTTCTTTTCTAGAAAAGTAATCTTTCTCTGGAAAATGTACGCAAAATTTAAACTTTAAAATATTTTTATAGCATATTAAAAGCTAGTCTTATAAAGTACAATCGAATCACTTTCCACCAATACTTCGATTATTAGTTATTGAATTTAGAGGTAATTAGAAGTATTATCCTAAACTAGTGTAAGAGGATTTGAGTTTTTTGAGTAAGACGATTTGAGTTGAAATCTTCATTAGATATAAGATCCAAACAAACATCGAAAAGAATTTCACTAATTTTCGCTCGTTCTGTTAAAGGTATCTTTTATAAATTTCAGGCGCTTACTGCAATTGGTATACAAAGAGCGACTTAAATTCCTTAGGAAAAAAATTTAAACAAAGACAATTCATTCAAGTAATAAAGTAAGTAACGAAACATTGCCCTACCGTTCTTTTGTACATGTTAGCTGTGTAGGTGGCCGAGTTATTATAATTTATTAACAGTTGAAAGTGGTTGGACTCGGTTATAAGCATCTTCTAAGGCAAGAAATTATTTGGTAAAAATTAGAATTGATCAATACGTGACGTCAAACTACAGGACTGTTTAGTATAGTTTAGTTAGTAACTGTTTAGTTTTTCCAAATAATACGACTCTTCTTTGGATAGAAGTGTGATGTCTCTCTCCAATTTCTACAAGTCTAAGTCTCCCCATTAATAAACCTTGAGTTAAAAGAAGTTCCTCAAACAAGAGAAATTTATATATTTTCTATAGATCGGTGTAATTAGTTAATTCTCTTACTTTTCTCCCATCATTTGCAGGACAAGTTTCTGAGAAAAGGAAACACATCAAAAATGTTATTTTGCAACTTTAATATCCCAGGCATTTTCACAAATGCACCAACTTTATCTTTCTGTATCAGACCATAAATTTTAGGTCTAGCATCAATTTATTTCAAGTCTCTTATGATCTTATTTTAAGTTATTGAAAAATATACGCTGGATAAGTTTCAGAGTAATTTTGTGTCAGAACAAATTTGTTTCATGTTTATCTTTGTCACTGAGAAATGTGGCCTATTTATTCTTTTAGCAGAAACACTTCAAAATATTTTGACTTGAGAAGTAATATAAAAGTTTTATGTTCTTCGTTCCAGTCAACATAGAATTTTGCAAAAAGCCTTCCTTTTTTTATGAACTTATTTTTTCATAAAAATGAATTATTCTTCTGACTGTACTTATGAATGTACTTATCGTTACATGTGTATAAGTACTTATGAATAAGTACTTATCGTTACATGTGCATCGGCGTGAATTTTGTTTCCATACCGAAAAACAGCCTATGAGAAGGTGAGTTTTGAAGTAATATTGTATTTTGGTAATAGTTGAGTTCTCCCCCCAAGAGGTTTAGACAAAATTTATAATTCATTGTTTTGAAAGTTTCACGATATTCTTTTTAACTACCCACTACGCACAAACGCATTATAATCAATACAAAACGTGATAAAATATAGAAAAGTCTGTTGCATGTTTTGTCACTTTAGGACAGAGAATATTTTCAACATATTTTATTGTTTCTGGTACATGTAAATATCGTGAAAAACTGGAAGTATATTCGGCAGAAACCATTACGAAAGTATTTTTGATGAACATAGATCGATTTAATGAGGGAACATTGACCTGATGTTTTGAAACTTTCTCCAAGATACACTTTGTGAAATTTCATAATATTCTAGAATGCAAGATTTCAAACGGTATCAAAAGTGAACGAAACAAAATGAAAATATCTGCAGTTCTTGCTAAAAGAAAAAATTTTATAATAAATTATTTGAATTTTTATTTAAAATTAATGTATACTATAAGTTCTATTAAATTAACATTATTTATATTCCAGTCAATGATAAATAGTCAACTGCTAATAAAATTGTTATTTTATTAAGACGATTAAATTTTAAATTTGCCCTAAAGTATTTTTGCAAAACTGTTGGTATTTTTTAGATAATATCTATCTATCTATCAAGACGGATAAATCGAGAGCAAGAAATTAATAATAAAATATAAATGTATTTTATAAAATTCGTAAAAAAAAAATAAAATTTTTATGTACATTGTATATACTTATGAAAATAAATCTTACATTTCGTTTTATGCTATATATATGATTGAAGCCATTTGCTGTACTAGTCTAAGTGAGTGGAAAATTTGAATTTTATGTCGTTCTACTGTAACTGTGTGAGCAAATGGTTAAAACATAAACTGCAAATGAAATAATATTGTATATCGCACACACATGAGTTTGAATAACCACGTATTCATTTCGACAATAGTAAGTAATATTGATTTCCATAACACATATTCGAGATGAATGAAGTGAAAAGTTCCACAAAATGCCGATAGATGGCATGACGTTCACGATCCTCTGATAATCCAAAAACGTGTTTTATGAATGGAATCCACAGCAAGTGGGATATTTCCAAATTTATAGGATCAATTTTCAATGCCTGGGGATTCTTTAGAGTTACACTTTGCTCCCCATGTGCTCTGTGTCACTTATAAACACGAATATAAAAAATAATTTTAGAACTCCGTATACAGGAACAGGAGAACTATCGTCTGGATTGCTCTTTATTTTTCTTTCTTCGGTTGGAGCGGAGGAAATAAGAATTTTCTAGTTGCTTCCAATTCTCAAGGTAGGCATACCGCGCAATAGAAGATATTGAATTATGCATTTTACTTTAAAAGATATGGAATATTTAAGAAAGGAAACGGTCCCCGTTAAAGTAAACTTGCAACGTGCAGTTCAATCCTCGAAATAGCAACAACTTCTAAGTCTATTTTCGGAACATAAAACCCTCGGCAACTGAGGGAACGAGGAACTTCTGTTCCGATTCAAATGAAACGAGAAAAAGTTTTTTTCCCGAACTAACTTCAGTTTCCGTAGAGCAGAACGAATCGAAGATACTGGCTAAAAAAAACTCAACGGAATATTTTTAAACCATGAAAAACATATTCTGTCACTGTCAAACAAGATAAATGTTAAAAGCTGATCCGTATATATATATATTTTTTAAAAATAAACTGGAGAATATTGCAGTTAAAAAATAAGCAGAACGCGATCATTACTTCTCCTTGAAATGAACAGGAAGAATATTTTATATATTTGCAATGATGAGAAATTATGAGTTGCGGTTTGCTCGAAACTGAAGCAAATACTCACAAGTGTAAGAACAAACAAAAAAATACAGAATAGAAAAGTAAAAAAGAACAAATGAAACAAGCACAAAATTGAAAGTTTTAAAAAGATGAAAGTAATTTAAATACATATTTCTTAAAACCAGTTACTCGAATCACACTAAGCAATTGATTATTCCGTTAAGCATTTGTTATTCGAATGGAAAATACAATATTTAAGAACGTAATCTGAAAGAAAGATTAACTAAATCTGCGGTAGGTTGAGTTAGAAATCAAATATAAATGTAAAATAAACCAATACTGACGATTAACTTAAAGCATCCGGAATTTGTATTTGCGTGATCAAGATGTAAGCATGAGTGTAGTAGGTTAAATATATATTAACAATGAACAAGGTAGTTCTAATATGATTTTATAAGAAAATAGTCATTTAGAAATGGAAAGATAAGTTGAATGTTAGCACTGCACTTAAACTATTTCATTAACAAATTGGTTTAAAACGATTCTGCATAATTATGGACATCGTCGAAGAAATACGTGAAAACACTGACGATACTTTTCACGTGTGCAGTCTACAACTAATGCAGAGTATAATATATTGGGGCAGTAAACGGATTTATAAATTTCATTAAAATAAGCGAAAATATTAATGTTATCTATTAATTATGTAATTAATTAAGTTACGTTATTAAATAAAAAGACGAGACTAATTATTTTCAGTAACTTTTTAGTAATAAAAGCCTAAAAACATAAATTCTACTGCCTACGTTAAATCTGTCTATTATAAAAGAAAATTTTTCGAACTTTTTCAGGTTTATTCACATTGTGATTGGTAGATAATGAGTCACGTGATAGAGAGTCTTGAGGTTCAACGGGCTAATGAATTTGGAGCACGCGCAGACGATAAACAGTTCTATTTGTTAATTTAGGCCCGGTGCACACAACCGGTTTTTCAACGTGCGGCGCCGCTGCAGCAACGGAACCAAACTATGAACACATAACCGTGAAATGACGCAATTACTCATTTCGTGCCATTTGCGATAAAAAGTCTATCGAAGAAAACGTGCTTATTTCGCTCATACTTGGTGTAAAAAAAAAAAAAAAAAATTATATATATATATTGTGAAACAAAATAGACGTTACTGAATGCAACCATTAATTAATTATTATTTATATTCCATTTATTTATGAAAACAATGTACTTGAGACCGGAGAAGCGTGTGCGGTGAGCTGTTGCGCCGTGATTGGATTGGATATGATTTTGTGGCATTGAGTCCTCTTGGGACATATTATGCCAAACTCAAGATAAAAAATCAAATATATAGTATAATAATAAAGTGAAATTAGTCAAAACCTAATGCATGAATACTACTTAAAATTATATGTGATGGATAAAACCAATGTCATGTAAAAAGCTAAAAATATTTGGATGAGGATTCTCCCCAATCATGTCTTCTAAAGTCAAGGTATAAGAATTAAAATATTTAAGACGTTGATAATTAAAATTAGAACATTCTATTAAAATGTGATTCACAGTAAATGGACAAATGCAGTAGTTATAAATGGGACTGTTGCGCCGTGAGGAACTACGGTACAAATTGCACGCAAGTTGGACGTGCATCGCCGCAGCGGCGCAGAAGAAATCCATTGGATTGCACTAATCCATTGGATTTAATGTATCTCTGACCGCACTTGCGTTGCGGCAGCGGCGCCGCACGTTGCAAAACCAGATGTATGCACCGGACCTAATTCATTCATAAAATTTGAGAGCACGCGCTACAAAGTTTGCAATGTTTTCAGAAGAAACGCCAAATTCGGTCGCCGTTTCCGTAGCAACAGTCGAATATGAAAATCTTAAAAAGTACTTATTACAATAAAAAACACGGATCAGACATATCTATGATTCGGTATTTCTATGCGAAAGGGGAAAAAACGTTTTTTTTTTCCTTCTTAGGATAAATTTTAGTATCCTTTTTTTCTCCTTAATGTTGTATATTTGAAATGTAATCCTTAGATTTTTGTATACTTTTTTCGGCTTAGATACGGATCCTCTAATCTCGCAAAAAAAAGTAGGTAATTTTCCGTTATTCGGGCGCATGCGATAAATACCGCAATCGGAAGGGAAGGGAACCTTCAATTAACGTAGTGTACTAGAGGTCCGAGATCAATCAGCAGCTATCCAAGTGTGTATGGAGTGTGAAGCAATCCCCTCCCCCTCATTGTTGAAAGGTATAGTTCGCGAAACGAATTAAATATGATTGCGTAGCAATCATCGGGGGTTGCGAGCAGGGGGCGAGCCCGATAATTATATAAAGAAAAATTGTGCTCGACATTTGTGATTTTCTATAAAATATGTTATAAAACAATATTGTTTTATGTGTTCATAAAAATATTGAAGTTTTTAGATTAGTATAAAAATGCCCGTTAAGGCCCGATGCACACATCCGGTTTTTCAACGTGCGGCGCCGCTACGGCACACGCAAGTGCGGTCTGAGATACATTATATCCAATGGAGTAGTGCACACATGCCTCCGGCGACGTTGCGGCGACGCACGTCTAACTTGCGTGCAACTTGTACCGCAGGTCGCCGCATACGCTTCTCCGGTGCCAAGTACCTTGTTTTCATTAATGAATGACATGTAAATAATAATTAAAAAGTGGTAGTATCCAGTAACGTCTATTTTGTTTCAAAATATACTTTTTTAAACCAACTAAGCGAAATAAAGACGTTTTCTTCGATAGAATATTTATCGCAAATGGCGCGAAATGAGTAATTGTGTCATTACACGGTTATGTGTGCATAGTTGGGCTTCGGTTCCGCACGTTGAAAAACCGGATGTGTGCACCAGGCCTAACTTGGAGGGATTCACACGCATATGCCATCATTAAGGCCCGGTGCACACATCCGGTTTTTCAACTATCGGCATCGCAGCCTAACTATGTTTAAAAAGTACTATCAGTACTTTTTACAAACTGCACGCAAGTTGGACGTGTGACGCCCCAGCGGCGCTGGAGGCATGTGTGCTCTGCTCCGTTGGATCTAATATATCTCAGACCGCACTTGCGTTGCAGTAGCGGCGCCGCACGTTGAAAAATTGGATGTGTGCATCGGGCTTAATGAATTAGTTTAAAAGCCTTCAGCGTAAATGTTTGGACATCGCCGAAGGAAAACGTGAATACATTGACGATACTTGTCACGTGCTGTCTACAGATGATGCGGAGTTCAATGGATCGGGTCAGCAAACCACCTTGCAGTCTTTTTGCCTGGCTTCTAACCAATTATGACCTTTTCTACAAATATAATACTTCCAAAGTTTCTATTTTAAAGAAATGAGCAATATAATATCTTCAAATGGTTCTAATCGAAGGAAACGAAAATAGCATATTCTTCAAATGATTCTTGACCAAGAAAATTAGCAATACCATCATTCGAGAGAAATCTATTGTTAAGAAAGGACCAATGGAATCGTACCAGAGGATTTTATTATACAGAATGGGCGAATAAAATAGCACCAAAGAATTATATTACAAGGAAAAGGCCAATCTGTAGAGGACCAATAGAATAAGTTTTAAAGAATTCTTTCAACTAAAAGATGTGGTTATTTAATCATTGTGTTGCGAGGTAAAAGCACTACCACAATCACCACACCAATCGAACCAATCCACCACTACACCAATCGAAAATCTCGGGAAGCACGGAGGATTAATCTCTCTGTATTAAAAAAAGTTACCGTTGTCGCGGCCACCGTAGGATTGAAGATTCGCATTTTTCGCTTGATTGTTAGACGGTTTCCCTAGAAAGTACGGAGAAGAAAATTACGAAATTAACATGGTTTGTTCAGCATTGTAGTGAACAAGATGAAAAAGTTTTTTTTCTTTCGATGCGGCTAATTAGTTTATGGTTTATTAAGCGTCAAAATTGAAAAAGCGAAATTTCTAACGCAAGTGAGCAAAACACGTACAAATGTTCAGTATTCAGTCGAGATTTTTTATCCAGAGTATCTCTATACGTGAAATTTTGCAGCTCGTCGAGTTTTTTTAGAAATTGCAATTTGGTTCTCGATAATATTTATTTTAATTCGGGAAAAATCGGGACATTTTCGTTACTTTTTTGTTAAAAACTGTCATATATATATAAATCTTATTACTATTAGTTTTTAAATTTGAAAACATCATTGGAAACCTTAGAATGTACTCTTCCTTACGGAACAATTATTTTTTAAATTTGGTTAATAAATAAATTCAATACGATCAAAAGCTGGTCATTTAAAATTCGTACTTTTAAGATAACGAAGCGACAGCGTTCAATTTCTTCACGGAAATTAAGGTCACATTTTCTGACTAACGGGTTTGACAGATGCCCTTGAAACTCGCTGCGACGTCATGCTCTTTTTTTCGGTCGGTTCTCAGACGGTTTGCCGATTAAGTACAGAGGAAAAAAAATCAGGATTTAACGAATTATTAAGACTAGGGGGCCCGTCCCCTGCTCGCTAACGCTCGCCAACCCCAGGAGGATTGCTTTGCAATCCTCATTGGTTCGCTGCGCGAACTTATGCTCGCTTCGCTCGCATCTCTGAAGACATGTGTCCTAGCAGAAGGAATTGTTTACAAAATATGATATTCCAAAATAATATTTTTCAATTCTAAATTTTTTGTTTTGCTGTTTTTCAGGAAAGATATATACCGTACCGGTGGAGTGGTCGTTCACGGTAAGAAGGCGATTTGTTGCCAAATATGGTAACCTTCACCTTTTGCGGATTTTCTTCACAACTGCCGTTTGTTATGGCAACCCTATCTGCTGATACGGAATTCGGCCGCCATCTTGATTTGGCGACAAAAATTAGTTGCGACAAACTTCTTACCGTGAACGACCACTCCACCACAGTACCTATAGAATCAGAATTCAAATGAAAACTTTGAGAAAATTTTGACTCGAAATGTGAGCGCTGATTTGGAAATTGAATACCCAGCATGTTGTTTGTGTGTACATTTACCCTGCACTCGAGCCACTCACGCTTTTTCATTGAATTTGTTGTCGAAAGTTGTAGTGCAAGCGTCTTGTTGAACTATAATTGTTGGCCTTGAAAAGGACCTTTTTTAAAATGGCCCTGAAAAAATCCTCCGCTTTCTTTGATTTCTATTAGTAACTGCAACAGCTCAACTAATTTTTTTTTTCAATAAAATTTCATCCGAAAATGCTATAAATTCAATTGAAGCGCGAGGCTTCGTGATAAACAAACAATCGTACAATGTTGCCAAAACTCGATAACAAATAACGTCTTTTTTGCGTGCCACGTAAGAGAATTATATATATAGATAGCTTCGCCGTCGCAGGAGATTGACTCTGCGAAAGGAGTGTTGGTTGGCGAGCCCTAGTTTTTATAAAAGATCTATAAAAATCTCAGATGCTACTATTCCAATACAGCGCAAAAATAAATGTTAGAATATAGGGTTAGGCGAGTTAATTGTAAACAAGCGATACAAGCGCCCACGTGGGATTTCGAGAAACTAAAAAGTTGTGAAATTCGAAAGGTGGCAACCCTGAGGATGCAATATGGGGATCCCACATTTCTTTGACCCACAGCTGATAACAATTTGTTCAGTTGAGAAATTTGCGCTTGAAACGTTTGGGTTTTAAAGTTGTTGTGTGCTGCATTTTCTGCTGCCCTCCATAATCTATTGAAAGGTATGTTATTCCAATTCTTTACAACTGTCAGGTCATTGCTCCAATTCTTTACAAAGGTCAAAATACAGTCGGAGTTCCCTCTTCTGTCATGACTACTGCTCGTACTGTCACTTGCTTAATATTCAATATCAGGAGGAAAATCGTTGTTTACAATTACCTCTACTTTCAGTGGTAATTGTAAACACGTGGGGTTATTGTAAACAGACGAGTACGGTGCGAGATTTCTTTTCTGGAATCTTTATAATAGTGAAATATTAAAGTAGGATAGTGACAAGTTAGTTTATTAGGGTGAACGATGCTTAGTCAAGAGTTTAAAAATATTGATGGAAAGTGAACATACAAATTTTGTTTACAATTACCCCACCTGACTCTACTCTTTTGTACATGGAAAGGCTCTAGAATGCTTTGAAATAAATAACACACATGTTCGGTAAGCAAGACACGTGAATTAACTATATAATAAACTTTAATAGTGAAATAGGGAGAAATTGTGATTGGATCGTGGTCAGCGAATAGAGGCTAAATCTACAGCTCGTATGGATTCAGAATAATTAATTAAACAGAATAAATCTCGGAAATTAACAGTCCCAGCTTGCAAAGCGTACTCATTAGGGATAGACTCATTGAGGTGGAGCTTTGATACATTGAGACATATTCAATAGTCTAAACTACGAATAGAAATTAGGCGATAGCCATTGATCCAAATTATCTTTGCCACATTTAATGCAATAAGTAAATAATGTATTAGCTTTGAATTTAAACCGTATTTTGGCGTATTTCAAGATAAAATGACATGAAAGTTTTACACATCAAACCAGACGATAGTTTTGGTTATGTTCTAACTAGTATATGATGATAACACTTTCGCTGTCAATCTCGTAGTAGCACGTGATGCAGAGCCAGTCACGCGCCAGCGCGTGGTGTGAAGGGATGTCTTATTAGCAAGAGCTGCTAGCCTTGAAGAGCTGAGCCTTAACATTTCGCACCTTAGCAATAAAAGTGACACAAGTCAAAAAATAAAAATTTTGATGTTGTCATTGAAAAATATGTAGGAGGTGCCCCAGCGTGTTGCATTACAATTCTATAGAATATAATAGAAGTTACCACCATAAATACTTACCTAAAATTTAAAAGAAGTTTATACTATTTCAATATAAGTTTATAGTATCCTTTAAGATGATGTTTTTCAAATTCTGCAATTTTGAGTTGCGTCACTTTTCTTGCCGGGGTGCGATTGATTCTCCGCTTCCATTGGCATTCTATGTTAGGTGTTGGCGTTGAGTAAATGTTAGAAGCTAGTTGCAAATGTATATGGTTTCGAATTTATAGATTTATTAGCTATTAACAAAATCTTGTAAGATGAGCTGTAGAGACGATAGTTCTGCAGGGCCTTCACAACCCCAAAAAAGAAAAATGCAATCTAATAAGCCTCTAACAGATGAGGAAATTGCAAATTTGTTGTCTAAGCTTTCGCCAACCTATTATGGTATTGGCTTCTGGGGAAAACCCCATTTCTATGGCGGGGCAATAACTATCAAAGCACCATAAATTAATTCGACACCGAACGTGTTAAAGTTAATGCAATTCAATAAAAAAAATTTAATTTAAACAAAGGGAATGTCTTTTTAAGCTTAACGAAAGATATTCGACAGGCGCAGCCAAATCCTCCCATTTCGCACCCTGCGATGATGTGACTGTCTCCATTCTACATCAATCATATTTTTTTTCTGCGGCTTTAGAGTTAACATGTCTATCACAAGCTCCTCTGTATCTTTTAACGACGCTTATACTTACTTTTTAAGGAAAGTTCGAAGAAAGTTGCAAGTTTTTGAACGACGTGCTAAATCTCGGAGGACTATTCGACGCTAAGCCTCGCCAAGTTTAATTCTTTTTCCTACGACCCACTGCTTTCATAACTTTCCCAGTTTCCTTTTTAGACGCTGACGGGGACAGCATCGCAGAACGAGACATCCCTATTTGAGTAGAAGGCAAATCGTGCAGCAGCTTATGAATGAATCGCATTACATAAAAAGTTCTGTAAAAATACTCGTACTTTAGCTCCGAAACACATGCAAGGATAGTAAAAGTTTTATAGATCGGTGTCTTCCAACGATAAGTAGATGCGTCGTTAACACATTCTCTTCTTGGGAACGAACTATAAAAGATGCTGTGAATAAAATTTAGATCCTTGAGAACCAACTGTTAAAAGAAACGTACACTTAACAAGGGTTCACTGAAGTCTTAATATTTTTTTTTCGCCTGACAGTTTCACGTAAGCTTTTGCAATTGTACAACTCATTATTTCGGTTTCTGAAATTATTTAAGCTGGAAAGGAAGTCTTGAATAACAATGTCATTAAAAATATTTCAAAGTGTAAGCGGCTTTACATTGCTTAAAATAGAAATGAGAAATACAAAGTAGAAATAAAATATGCTATCTAGAGTTTATTATAGATATGTGTCATCTGATGGCATAAATCGAAGAGTCGTTAACACATTCTCGTTTTTGAGATGAACTCTAAAAGAAGTTGTGAATAAAATTCAGATCCTTGAGTACCACCTGTGAAACGATACGTAGACGCGCAACAAGGGTTTACTGAAGTGTTAACACTTTGCTTCGTCTGACACTTTGGTGTAACCTTTCGCAATTTTACAACTCATAATTTCAATTTCTGAAATTAATATTTAAGCTGCGAAGGATGTTTTGAGGAACAGCATTGTTATAGAAATTTTCTTAAAGTACAAGCTGATGAAACTTACAACTGGTTTCGACGAAATATCATCATATTATATCATCAATATCATCGTCGTTCATCAAGACCTGGTCACGTTTGTCAATAGAGACATCTCGTCCATCAATATCTGATCAGCTCTGTTAAGCATGAGATGCATCGTCCAGACAGAACTGTTTTATTGCTCCAAGGGAAAAAGTTTCAAAGGAAAAGATTTTGCAGATAGAAGGAAGTTTTCGACGCAGATAAACCACCAAGACGTGTAAATCTATTCCACACTGCTTGAATAGGAAGGGAAAAATCGAAATCAAATATTCTTTCACGTGTTTTAATTATCGTCATTTAATAAATACATAACGCAATGAGATGAATATTCATGCACTCAAACTCCCGCTAAACCTATTTTTCACGAAATGTGTGTGTGTTTTCACCAAAAACTATTTGAAAAATCTACCAATAACCCAATGTCAGAAGGATCAATAGTTTATCCCAATTATTGATGTTTTCTACTAGGATTTAATATTTAAGGAACTTAAAACGTTTCACAACTAATTTTTAAACTTTTTCTGTGTTTATTTCGATAGTGACGCACTAAAGAAATTTTTTCAATTTGTTCTATTTAATTTATAGCCGTGTTAACATGATGTCGTTCATGTTGTAAAAGGATTTTTTTTGTCTGTTGCATGTTCTGTATGATCTTATTTCCCTGTCACAACTGGAGTAATAATCTATTGGACATTATGTATAGAAATAAAGCCCTTCCTTTAGTAAAAACATAAAGTACTGAAGCTCTTTAGAACATTTTATACAAATTACACATTTAAACACATTTTATGTTAAAAAATATACTATCTTCCCACATGAGATTATAAATTCATTATGATCCAACTTTTCGATTGCAATCACACGTTTCGATCTAATTAACCCTCGTGTACAGAAAATGACATTAGAACTAAAAAAAAAAGCAAAAGAACATAAGTTCTATCCTTATTCCTTATTACTCAAACTTGCGTTCAAATGTCAGTTCCAGCTTTGGATTGGAGTTTTGAAGAAGTCGGGTTGATTTACACGGTGACGCTATTAACTTAATCGATTCCAAAGCCCTTAAAATACGTTCGCCTTATTAAGTTCCAAACTTTAAGACCTTTTAACTATTATTATAAGCAATAAATGAAGAATGACTTGTTTCACAGCCACTTAAGTTTATTCTCCATAACATTGTCCATACAAGTTGTCATTTTACGATTACGTTTCTCGACTCCGTTTAATGGAAGTTCGCATTTCTAATATGGCAGCAATGTCTGTATTCCCCCTACCCCTTGGAACGATATCGTAATCTTTTACGTACATCGTCCTTAAATACAGCTTACAGTTATCAAATTTGTCACTTTCAGGTAGTAATGTGTCTGAAAGTATGTGAATAAATTTATTCCAAGAATTAGTTAGTTGAAAGACAAAAATATAGGAACATAATAAAAACTGTGTTAAACACATACAGTAAGAGCTATTATTTAAACAAATTACAAAACAAACTGAAGAATGTACTCGTGGATGGATACTTGTACATTGAATTATGTGTTTATCTGTTTACTTTCAGTCATGAACACAGGTCATTCCAACACCTTCATAGCCTCGTCATCCAGTTTCGAATGTGAAGGTTTAATGAACGAGTGCACCTGGTTCCTATAACTGCACGTCACATTAGAACTACTAAAACATATTGAGATGTTCATAAGGACTGGAAAAATTAGTGGAGCAAGTGAGATTCAATTAAACTGCAATGGTTCCAGTACTGAACTTATTCAAGCTAAAACAATTAAAATTTAAAATAAGCTACTAGAGAAAGCTAATAAGCTACTTTATAATAATCTACTTTAAAATAAGCTATAGAGTAAAAAGAACAAAGCCATAGAGCGTATTCAAAAGCAAAAAAATGATGCGTCTTCGATGAAATAAATGTGGTACATCAAAGACTATTAAGTCATTAATGTCATCATTTCCCGATGTCTAATTATTTTGATTTTTTCGTGAATACTGTTACTTCACTAAATTTTACGTTTTCTTTCCTGCACTACTAAAGCTTTTCTTGTATGAACACTACTCTACAATCATGGACCGACCGGACGCCAGCGGATTTGCATAAAATCTGATTACTTTTTTTTTTTGGGGGGGGGGGGTTGTGGTATGGCCTGGGACCTTTGCATGTTGTTCCAGGTCAATGAAACACCGACACATACATGAACATTTTGGACAATCAGATTCTTCCTACGCTCTGGCAATTTTATGGAATGGACTAATGTGACTTCCAGGAAGACAACGCTCCATGTGATGTTGCAGCCTCTGTCAAGCAGTGGTATCAGGATATGGATGTAAAACGTCTTCCCTGTGGCCTGCTCATAGTCCCGACCTAAATCCCATAGAACATTTGTGGGACGAGTTAGAGCGACGCTTACGGAGCAGGTAACCGCATGAGAAATCTACAGATGAGCTGGCTACATTCTTGTAGCAGGAATGGACATAAATACCCACAGCTGTGCAACAAAACCTTGTTGAAAGTATGCCCTGACGGGTTGCTAGTGTAATTGCATCACGTGGGGGACCATCCCTCCTATTAAAGCATGTATTCTTTCCATTATACCAGTACATCTTGCTGTCCTGTCCATTATTATAGGATAGTGTATGTCCATTAGTTGAGTTTGGCGTAGCATGGAAAAATGTGGCTCTTGCGCCACTTAACTTATAAATTATTAAACTGATGTCAATGCTCTTTATTTTGAAGTTAATCCATATTTTTAGCCACGCTTTAAAATAAGACGAGGAAATAGTTTTATTAAATAAATAAAGGGCCATAAAACCCAGGTAACCATTCAAGTAATCGATGTATCTATATCATTAGAACTTTTGCAGGATCCATAATTTAAGCACTAATGCGCTCAATAACTAAACGCATCATCCTATCTAATCAAGGTATCTTGGGCGATTATTCGTCCTAATCCTCATATTCATATTATAATGAAAGGTCTTTCTAAAGTATAAAGGAGGTAGGTTACAGTAGGTGCGCATAGCAATTTAACACATATTGCTTTATTCCAATTAAAAGTATTTGCGATGACATAACAGGAACTAATACAATCTTCTAGTTGTTGAACTGTCGTTGATTCTAGGTTGCATAATCTTTTATGTATTTGTTTACTCCTTATTCAGTTTAGTTGTGTTAATTAAATTATGTTATTAATTATTCGAAGTTGAATGTTCTTCATTCGACAATTTTATACTCGCAACGAGTTTGTGTAGATCAATTGAATCTTTGTCGTACACATGATGACCTGGGAGTGTGACAAGTCTCATTAAACGGATAGCAATCTTCTAAATGTAGAAAGTTCGGAATTCTTGTTTATGTTTAGTTTGTATTGGCTTGAAACTTATTCTGTTTTGTTGTTTTTATTAGTTTGTTATTTATTATTCAAGCTTGTTCATTCAACATTCTGTAAGTCGTAACAAATTAATGTAGGTCAATGCCAACTTTACATTCCACATACACTACCCTACAATAATGGACCGGACAGCAAGATATGATGGTATAAGGGAAAGAATACATGCTTTAATAATAGGGATGGTCCTCCACGTGCTGCAATTACATTAGCAAACCTACTGGTCATACTTTCAACAAGGTTTTGATACACAGCGATGGGTATGTGTCCATTCCTAATGCAAAAATGTCGCCAGCTTAGCTTAAGATTTCGGACGTGGTTCCCTGGTCCGTAAGCGTCGCTCTAACTCGTCCCACAAATGTTCTATGGGGTTTAGGTCGGAACTCTGAGCAAGCCACAGGGAAGACGTTTTACATCCATACTTCGATACCACTGCTTGACAGAGACTGCAGCATGACATGAAGCGTTGTCGTCCTGGAAGTACCATCCGTCTATTCCTTAAAATTGCCAGAGCGTAGGAAGAACCCGACTGACCAAAATGTTCATGTAGGCGTCGGCGTTCAATTGACCAAGGATAACATGCAAGACTCCCAGGCCATACCACGAAAAACATCCTGAAACAAATAATCGGATTTTATGCAAATCCGCTAGCGTCCGGTCCGTTATTGTAGGGTAGTGTATTTGATAATGCGTAACAAGAAAAAGGTTTAGTATTTAAAAAATATTTTGTGGTCAAGATTTGAATTATTCAGTTAATATTTATTCCTTCGTTCGAGAAGGAATCTCTAGACAATATATTATAACTTCATAGAAATTCTCGATTATTCCAATGTTTGCGAAAACTACGAGTTCTTCACATCTTCACAAGAAGGTTTTATGTATAAAAAAATAGCGAACTACACCCCACACTGGATGCATCATTGGGAATACAAGATTTAAACACTTGCGGAATTTTTAGTGTGCTGTGACCATTTCATATTAGATTTATTGTATTCTGTGAGAAAGTTACTCAACTTTATGATGAAAATTCCACGGAACAAGATTTTGGTTCATTATCATTCATTCTCGTTTGTACGAAAGAAAGAAATACAAAAATGATAAAACATGAACGACTTAGCAGGGTACGGATTTATTGCCCCGTTGAGATTTTTCTGACAAACGGAACCACAAGAAATTCAAAAACGGACGATGAATAATTACATTTGTGACTATTATTTATTTTGGCGTTTTTCTCAAACTTTTTTGTTTCCAAAGGAATAATCCCAAATACAAAACTGTCATCAAAAAATACAATGCAGAACAGAAATATAGTGCTTTACTGTATTTCTGTAATTTATTTTATATTCTATATTTCTATTATATTTCTGGAATAACTTTATACTTTTGTATATCTCCAAAAAATGGTCAAAGAATTAGAATGATACAATTTCGTATTTAAAAAATGTTTAAAGCAAAAATCAACTAGCAATATCATGTTCAGATTCAAAAGAAATTAATTGTAATGGATTTTAATGCAAAAGAAAGAGAAAGTTTAAAGAACAAATGAATGCTAATCTTATGAACGATTAATGAAGTAAACGAACGAAATCGATGCAGAAATTCATTGATCGAATACAAAAAAAAAAGTGTCTTTGAAACATTTTTAATCATTCGATGATTTTGTAATTTTATAATACTGTAGAAAAACAATTAATAAAAATTGAATGGTGAACGGATTAAATAAAAATTATTTTATTGTTATATGCCTTACATAAAATATCTTTTCTGCATATCTCCACCCACAAAATAACTTGCTAAAAATGTACGAAAATCCGAAATTTAAAATGCCACGAAAGATATTAGGTGTCACACTTTGAATTTTTGTCATTACAGAGTTATGAAACTGCTACATTTTTAACCCTTCTTTGCATGATTTTTTTCTTTATTGGTGAAATAAATCAA
This sequence comes from Metellina segmentata, assembly GCA_947359465.1. Classification (NCBI taxonomy): domain Eukaryota; kingdom Metazoa; phylum Arthropoda; class Arachnida; order Araneae; family Tetragnathidae; genus Metellina; species Metellina segmentata. The sequence continues at coordinate 32,593,923 of OX375875.1, forward strand.
GGTGTTCAAAATTAAAGGAAAAATGGTTAAAAAAATCTTAGTATATATTTATAGTATAAATTTAGCAAAAAACAATATGATGGTATCATGTGGTATTTTTTAAATTAAACGCAAACTTTTTCAGAAATTGCTTTAAAAATAACAGAAACACATGTTACAAACCTTTCTTCCACTCATTTTCACTTTTTTAGCAATAGAAACTCAAATATAATAAAACAAAATTAAAAACGAAATCATACGTTTATTGCAACTACAACAAACAGCGGAATGACAACTTCAAGCTCGTTTTACTGATAGTGACACGCTTATTTTTGACAGCTATGTTTTTTTTTTATGCAATGGACATTAAAAAGGTATCCAGACACGATCAACTTCAAGTGAACTTGTTCTTTTATATACTTTTTGGGCATTCAATGTTATGATGGAAATTTCCACCATTATGCAAAGAAGGGTTAATAGAAATTTTTATCGCAAAAAAAAAAAAAAAGAAGAAACAAAATAGTATCTCAATTTGTGAAAACTATCCGATTTCAAAGCAAATGCAAAGCAAATTCATGAACTGAAAAGAAAATTCATTAATATTTTGTACTTCACAAAACGTTTAGCGATGTAAAACAAGACAAAAATTTTATCATAAATTGGATCCAGATTAAAAATACACATTCACACATCTTATTATACCACTACCCAGATATAGTTCATATATAAAAGTTCCATGAGATTCTCTTCGTTAGTCTAACTAGGCCTCGTGTAGCACACATCGCATCCCGGCAAGAAAAGTGACATAGCTCAAAATTGCAGAATTTGAGAAACAACATCAACTTACAGAATACTATAAAACTTATATTGAAACAGTATAAGCTTCTTTTAAGCTTTAGGTAAGTATTTATGGTGATAACTTATATTACTATTCTATAGAATATAATAGAACACGCTAGGGCACCTCATACATATTTTTCAATGACAACATCAAAATTTTTATTTTTTGACTTGTGTCACTTTTCTTGCCAGGGTGCGACATGATTGTAGAGCCAAAATTTTTCACACAGTGAATGTCCTAAATGAAGTCATAATCCAAAGTATCAACCAAAACACTCCCATAAAATCAGTTAAAAGTATATCATAAATCTTTATATATCAAATGTATATTATCTGTTAACAGACAATTAATTGTTTTCTTCTTTAGAAAACCTATTTTAATATGTACGGTTAGTTTCTATTGCGCAAATGTCAGATATGGCCCAAGTGCGACAACATAAAGTACACTCATGTCCAAAAATAAAGGATAATGCCAGCTCCGGCAAGTGAAAGTTCAGAAACAAAACAAACGCGACTTATTCATAAAGCCAATGAACAAAAAAGATGGTGTATGTATGATACCATTCATAAAAACTACGATTTTTGCTCAATGGAGCAATTACAAAAAATATCGACCTTACAAAAACTTAATATGACATGATTGGTATGATGGTTAATACATTGTATGTCTCCCAGACGATGAAATACAGTCTGTACAACGCCTAGGCATGCTGCGGATCAAAGTATCGAGCTGATCTTGGGGAAGATCACTACACTCAGCAAGCAATGCTCTCCGAAGTTCCGATACACATGTAGGAGGTGGTTGACGGGCTGCAACTCGTCGACCAAGCATGTCCCACACATGCTCTATAGGATTCAAGTCAGGTGATAATGCTGGCCATTCCATACGGGTGATATCTTCCGATTCAAGGCATTCGTTTACAATGTTTGCACGGTGAGTCATCCATAAGCACAAATTCTGTGCCCATGGCACCCCTAAACAAACGTACATGTTGTTCCAGAATGATGTCCCGATAAATTTGGCCTCTCATGGTTCCGATTTGAACATGTAGATCTGTTCTAGAGCCCAGTATAATTCCGCCCCAAACGAGCAATCCTGCACCACCATAACAGTGTCGTTCGATGATGCTGTCTTGGTGGTAGCGTGTACCTGGTGTTCTTCATATGAACGTCCGCCGTGAATCAGACTGCAAGCTAAACCTGGACTCGTCGGAAAACATCCCACAAGCCCACGGTGACGATGTCCACATTGCATGTTCTCTACTCCAGGCTAACCGCTGGCGACAGTGAGTTGCCGTGAGCGGAACACATCTGACAGGCCTGCGAGCATATAGACCAACATGTCCCAAACGTCTGTAAACTATTTTCCTTGAAACTGTCATACCCGTGGCTGAAGATAGCCGACTAGAAAGGTCGGATGCTGTGCTCCGTCAACTTCTTTTTGAAGATACTGCTAAATACCAGTCGTCATTCGGCGTTGTAACTCGGGGGAGACCTGTACTGTAACGTCTGCTGACATTTCCACCATTTTGGAATCGTTGCCAAAGACTAGAGATGGCACTTTGGTCGATTCCAAGTTTCACTGAAACTTCCGTCTTCTGAGTACGCCTACTTTCCTGGCGGCCGATAATTCTAGCACGTAAAAAATCCTCGACATGCGTCCTCTGTGCCATAACTATTAGGTTGTGGCACTGAGCGGCTTACAGAACGCTTGTGAATAATTTTACTTCTTTGCTACCATTCCTTAGATACACCTCTCTTACACTCTCGTCATTGTGACGTACTATCGGCGTCATCTGATGGCTTCCTGTAATTTCGATATTATTTTTGAAGATGTGTGCGATAATTCTACAGGTGAAATTTTTACTTTAGAGTTCGATTTCCGTATGATTCTGAATTATCCTTAATTTATGGACATAAGTGTAAATGGACACAATATGCACATAAGGAAAGTTTTACTGCACCAGAAAAGAGAAATACACCCAAAGTTACAGGAATCGAACCAACACCGCTAACAAATTGCAGAATGTTATAGTAATGGTACTTTCACAAATTTGTCATCCTTTGTAATGTGGTAGAGTTCGGAAACACCGTATATCCCGTGTTTGAATGGAACAAGTCAACAATATTATCAGGAAAACTGAATGCAAACTCGTCACTTTTTACAGAAAATGAATTTTTACTGGGCATTCCTAATCATTTCAAAACTCAAACTCGTTTCTAAAGTCACCTTAGTATCATTTTTTGTAGTTTTTGGGACACAATTAACAACACAACCAATATAAAATAACGACAGTATAGAGCCTTGTTATATCAACATAACTCTATTATAAAAACACATGATCGTCGTCTCGAAACGAGTTGATATACAGGGTGGTCCCGAATTCATGGTACAAACTTTAATGGTAGGTACAGGACATTGTAACAATGATTTATTGTATAGGAATGTATAGTCGCAAGTGACGCGGTGAGGCGTAAACAGGGGAAATAAAAGGAAAGAGAAATGGAGTGATCGGTTGGTATCATTGCCGGTAGAGGGCAGTAGATGTCTAGCCGCTGTTGAACATGATGCATCGCAGTAGGGAAAAGCGCCATTCACAATTGTGCTGCCGTAGACGATGGGTGACTTTACGTATGCAGAAAAAGCAGACATGCATTACATGTACGGCCGTGCAAAAGGTAACGGCAGAGCTGCGTTACGAATGTATCGCGCGGAGTATCCTGATCGACGAATGCCGGATCATAGAATTTTTCAACGGTTACATCGTCAACTTTGTGAAACAGGTACGTTCGACGTCAACAGACATGGCGCTGGTCGAGTAAGAGCTGTACGCACTCCAAGGCTGGAAGAAAGCATCTTGAACATTGTGGCTGATAGACCCGAGTCAAGCACAAGAACTGTTGCGCGTGACGTAGGTGTGAGTCATCAGACTGTATGCAGAGTGTTAAACGAAAATCGCTTACACCCCTTCCATTTTCAGAAAGTACAAGCATTGAATCCGGCAGATTATCCTCGCCGCGTGAACTTCTGCCTGTGGGTGATGCAGCAATGTGCGTTGCAGCCGGATTTCGTAGATTATGTGCTATTTACAGATGAAGCGACATTTTCACGCGAGGGTGTCTTTAATGCGCACAATTCCCATGTGTGGGCAACCGATAATCCACATGCAACGCGTCGACATGCGTTTCAACAACGTTTCAGTATTAATGTGTGGGCTGGTATTGTGAACGACTTTTTGATTGGCCCATACTTACTACCCACGCGGCTCACTGGCGGAAGCTATCTTATTTTTCTGAAAGAAGTGTTACCACAACTGCTGCATGATGTTCCGATCGCCATTCGTAACCGCATGTGGTTTCAGCACGATGGGGCGCCAGCACACTTCAGCATTGATGTACGGAATTACCTGAATGCCACGTTTGGTACTCGATGGATTGGGCGTGGTGGACCAGTCCCTTGGCCACCCCGATCTCCCGATTTATCGAGCCTCGATTACTTTTTATGGGGACATCTAAAGCATCTTGTTTATGAGACTCCAGTTGACTCAGATGAGGATCTCGTCGCTCGCTTATCTGTAGCTGCTGCAGGTGTGCGTGAAATACCAGGCATCTTTGAACGTGTACGCCAATCGCTCCACCGACGCTGTCAAGCATGTATCGATACTGGTGGACGCAATTTTGAACAATTACTGTGAACATGACACTTGTCAACAACGCTTTCAATAAAATCTTTGTTTTTCCTTTCGGCCGTTATTTCCCCTGTTTTCGCCTCACCGCGTCACTTGCGACTATACATTCCTATACAATAAATCATTGTTACAATGTCCTGTACCTACCATTAAAGTTTGTACCATGAATTCGGGACCAACCTGTATAATGAAGAGCAAACATACATTTTATTTATGAGTGAGGTTTACCAAATGAAAAAAGTCACGAAGGAAAATAACACAAAAGTTATTAATTAACACTAATTTAAAAAATCCTATTATCTTTTCTAGGCAGTTGATATAGAGTACCTCATGCAAAAATGCGAAAGGTAATAACTTTATTATATTTAGCGCTCATTTTCATAATGCCGACATCTTGACACTGCTTCCGATATAAAAAATGCAGGCATTTAGGGGAGATTAATTTTCTTTCAACGGCAGATGGATAATGTATTATAAAAAAAAGGAATTTAGAATTCTAAACTATCTTTTTTATCCTTTTAAATCGAATAATTTCTCCACGAACTATAGACAGTATAAACTATTAACGTGAAGATCATAATTTTTATGGACCAAAAATGAGCTATTGAAAGCAAAGCGCCGTGATTTGCAAAGAAAATTCAGAGTACTAGGGGGCCCGCCCCCTGCTCGCTAACGCTCGCCAACCCCCGGATGATTGCTTCGTAATCCTCATTGGTTCGCTGCGCGAACATGTGCTCGCTTCGCTCGCATCAATGAAGACATGTGTCCTAGCATAAGAGAATGTTTACAAAATATGATATTCAAAAAAAATATTTTTCAAATCTAAATTTTTTTGCTGTTTTTCAGAAAATATATATACAGTACCTATGGAATCAGAATTCAAATGAATACTTTGAGCAAATTTGGCTCGAAATGTGAGCGCGTATTTAGAAATTTAATACCCAGCATGTTGTTTGTGCGTACATTTACCCCTGCACTCGAGCCACCCACGCTTTTTTATTGAGTTTGTTGTCGAAAGTTGTAGTGCTAGCGTCTTGTTGAACTATACTTGTTGGCACTGAAAAGGACCTTTTTTTTTAAATAGCCCTGAAAAGATCCTCCGCTTTCTTTGATTTCTATTATTAACTGCAACAGCTCGACTAAAATTAATTTTTTTTTCTATAAAATTTCATCCGATAACGGTATAAATTCAATGGAATCGCGAGGCTTCGTGATAAACAAACAATTATACAATGTTGCCAAAACGCGATTACAAATAACGTCTTTTTTGCGTGCCACGTAAGAGAATTATATATATAGATTCAAAATCGATATTGAAATGGAATGTGAAAGGAATTACTGTGTCTCACTACATCGAAGTAAACAAAATTGAACTGGTGTATTTTCTTTTATCTGGCATAAATTATGCCACATAATAATGATCGAACTAATTTGGGTGTAAGTCGTATTTAATGCACAGCTATAAGCACAAAGATAACACATCAAACAACCCTTTAAATGATTTAGCTCGAACATTAATCGATTAGTGTGAACTGAAGGGAAATCATTAGTATCGACTTTTACGGCTCGATTTCAGTGCTTGGTTGGTTTTGGGGTTTTATTGGCGCAAGGGCGATTTCAGTGCTTAGATAGGTTACTTGATTTACCTTAAAGCTACACGATAAGGAAAACAAAGTTTAAGTTGAGACTTCAGAAACGAGATCGTTACAAATAAAATATTAACGTGGTTGAGACTGTAGTTGACCAGTTGAACGAAACACGGATTAGCAACCTTAGGGTTTCGAGTTCAAACTTCATCCAACCAAAGACCGTTGTGTACGTGGGGGCGGTGAAAGTTGAAACAGTAGTGGCTTCAAATGTCCTCACGCTGGTGTGGTGCGGAAGATTGAAGAGTTGGGTGCCAGTTCAGGTGTCGACCACGTCATCTCAACGTAGTTCAAAATAACGAGGTGTTGTCCTTGGATTTCCACTTCCGAGATCGATCCTAGACCGTAGCCAATACCCAGTTTTGTGGATCCAGTGCGACGTAAATTCAACAACCAATATTCAACTCGAATAATTCCGAATTTTTCTTGACGTTCGTTTTGTGTGGAGGGTTGCCAGCACTGGTGTTGACCTCGTCATCTGACCATGGTTCAAAAATTCTCGGATCTTTCCAGATTGATCCATCGCCAATTGACCGTGGTGCGGTGCTCTTATGCGACGCAAATTCAACTACCAACTACTTAATATTGATTAAGTATAAAATAGAAGACTGCAACTCAAAAAACGCACTTGAGAACTTTAAATTTTGGTATTATTTAATTCTCTACGATTGTGTGTAGAAATAGCATAGGGTGTTTCGATAATAATATATAAAAAATGGTAGAGCAAGTAAATCACATTTATCTTCATTGGGTATGTTGAGTGGGTTAAGTCACTCTTGCTTTGATAGCCTCAATATAGATATAATATAGAACTAATATTATAAAACTAAGATGTAATTCTATTATAGAACTTATATGAACTTCTATTATAGAACTTATATGAACTTCTATTATAAAACTTATATGAACTTCTATTATAGAACTTATATGAACTATTATAGAACTTGTATGAACTATTATAGAACTTGTATGAACTATTATAGAACTTGTATGAACTATTATAGAACTTGTATGAACTATTATAGAACTTGTATGAACTATTATAGAACTTGTATGAACTATTATAGAACTTGTATGAACTATTATAGAACTTGTATGAACTATTATAGAACTTGTATGAACTATTATAGAACTTGTATGAACTATTATAGAACTTATATGAACTATTATAGAACTTATATGAACTATTATAGAACTTATATGAACTTCTATTATAGAACTTATACGAACTTCTATTATAGAACTAAAAGAACTTCTATTATAGAACTTATATGAACTTCTATTATAGAACTTATATGAACTTCTATTATAGAACTTATATGAAATTCTATTATAGAACTTATATGAACTTCTATTATAGAACTTATATGAAATTCTATTATAGAACTTATATGAAATTCTATTATAGAACTTATATGAACTTCTATTATAGAACTTACATCATAGAACTTATGTTATAAAACTTATATCACAGAACTTGTTCTTATAGAATTTGTATTATAGAACTTATGTTATAGAACCTATATTATAGAACTTATTTTATAGAACTTATTTATAGAAATTATATTACAGAATTTATATTACAGAACTTATATTATAGAACTTATATTATATAGAACTTATATTATATAGAACTTATATAATATAGAACTTATATTATATAGAACTTATATTATAGCACTTATATTAATGAACCTATATTATTAAACATATTATAGAACTTATATTAAAGAACCTATATTATAAAACATATTATAGAATTTCTATCATAGAACTTATATTATAACACTTATATAAAAGAACCTATATTATAAAACATATTATAGAATTTCTATCATAGAACTTGTTCTTATAGGAGAGTTATCCTTATATATATAGAGAGAGAGTTCTATAATAAAACATATTATAGAACTTACATTACATAACATGTGGTCTTCTTAGAATGATGAAGATCAATAGGTCATGTATAAGAGGTCTTTTCTACAATACTTTTAACCATTTATGACCTTATTGACCAATAGAATCTTTTGATTATTTCAACAAATACATGTGGTTATTCACTCATTGCGGGTGTTATGGGAAGAAAGCACTACCACACTACTTGGTAATCTCATGTTGTTCAAAGGGTTACTAATAGAGTAAAGACGTTTGAATCCATTTCCCACGATAATACATTAATTTGCCTCTTAACAAATATCAGAATGCATGAGAAAGTACTAAAAATTATTTTAATTGATGTGCTTCATATGAATTACTAAGATGAAACCAAGAAAATTAAAACTCAGACCTTAAACAAAACAATAGTTCTGCGTTTTTACACTTCCCGAACCTTTTCTCATTTCATAAAAGAGGTTATTTCCTAAAACAAAGCTGCTGGTATTAAAGGCTTTCTTCATCGGCTGAAAACAAGAAATTCCGATTCCGTCAAGTGTCAAAAAACAATATCGCCTCCTCATTTTTAAGAGAACAGAAAAGACGTAGAGAAAGAATCAAATGTAGCCGGAGGGTATTCCTAGATAACTATTTTAAGTATATTCAACGTGAATTTCTTTGCGAAAAGAAAGAAAACAAAAACAATTTTACTTTTCACAGAGCCCATTGTCAGTTCGGTTTTTCTCTAAGCTCGGTCTCTTTGATATTGTTCCTTCAAGAGGAAAGTTACAGGGAAGTCAAGCATAAAAAAAGAGGGTAAGCCTCGAAGGAAAGTATAACTTCCTGCCCATCAATCTTAGAAAATAATACTCGTGTTTGGTTCTTCGAAGGATCTTTTCTTCCAAGATTAAATGCGAACAAATTGATGTCTAATACCGAGAAAACAAAATATGGTACTTCACAGTCGAGTATTTCAAGTTTAGATATTTACACATAATTACATAATTTTTTTAAGGACTTTCAGTGTGAACAAACAAATAGAACGGAAAGCGAAGATTTTATTTCAATTACCCAAATGATCTCGCATGATATACACTATATGGACAAAATATTTGGACACTTCAGATATTCGGAGGAAGATCCATTTTAGTGTGGGGTTGTTTCTCTTGGTTAGGACTAGGATGCGACATCGACGGCAATATGGTACTTCGATGTTTTGAAACATCGATGTTCAAAATTAAAACATCGATGTTCATAAAACATCGTTCCAAAAACATCGATGTTTTTAAAATTCAGTGTATTTAAACTTTTTTTCTCCATTTCTTAAAACTGGTTTAGCAACTAAGGATGCAACATCGACAGCAAAACATCGATGTTGATAATGCATCGCCCCAAAACTATCGATGTTTTTAAAATTCAGTGAATTCAAACTTTTTCCCCCATTTCTTATAACTGGTTTAGCAACTAGTGATGTGACATCAGCTCCAATACATCGATGTTTTTTTATAAACCATCAATGTTTTGAAAACATTGACATCGATGTCGTATCCCTACTTTTCAGACCCTTCATCTTTGGTCTAAAAGTATGTTCAATTTGCTGATTATGATTGGTTATTTTTTAAATTTTAGTAACTACTTTTTTCATTTAAAAATAAAACATCGATAACGTAAAAACATCGACAAGTATAAACATCGATGCTACAAAAACATCGACCCCAATACATCGATGTTTTTAAAAAAACATCGACATCGATGTCGCATCCCTAGTTAGGACTCGGCCCATTGCTTTATGTACCTGGTACCATGAACGCTGACATGTACCTCGATGTTCTGGACAATTCAGCCTTGCCTACACTATGGCAATACTACGGCGATGATGGTTGTTTCTTCCAGCAGGATCGAGCTCCATGTCATACTGCGAAACGTGTGCTGGACTAGTATCCTGAAAATGAGGTGAATTTGCTTGACTGGTCTGTTCAGAGCCCGGATCACAATCCGATCGAGCACTTATGGAACTACGCACGCCCATCTTCACAACAATCTCTTCTCTCAGCCTTGCAAGAGGCATGGCGAGTTATTCCTGCCCAGACTTGGAGAACTTAAAGAAAATATGCCTCGACGTGTTGCAGGTGTAATACAAGCAAATGAAGGGCCTACTCGTTACTAAATAGAATAATAAAGCACTTTTTCTGAAAAAAAGGCAGTGTCCAAATACATTTGTCCATATAGTGTATATTAATCAGCCAACTTTAATCTGTATCCGACTGAATATTGTTAAATATTAAAAACTCACAATGAAATAGTTGTTAGTTACCCTCCGTTGAACATATCAGTGGCTCATCTAAAAAGCTTATTAATGCTGACATTGTTTTCAAGTTATTCAGCGTCGGTTTCATAGAGTTTAATGCTGAAATGATAAAATTTGCATTATCCTACTACTTTTGTCCATATAGTGTACTGCTTTAAAATGAAGATTATCGCTGTTGGTGACTTAGCTTGAAATCTAACTGAAATTGATCAATCACATATCAATACGGAATTTATTGTACGGAATTTTTATTGCCGAAAAATCGTATTATAAAACAAGCCAAGTGACGTCACAAACGGAATATGTACAGGAAATACGTTTCTCCACACAAACACTATTAACATGCATTTAGCTTGACAGAAAATGTATCTTATTTTTCTACCTATAGATTTTTAGTTTAAAGGTTATATCCTAGTATACACGGTGCGGTCACCAAAGTTCGCCATGTTGGCGTTTTATTATATGCTTTAAATGGATTCCTTAAGGTTTGCCACTATTAAAATTCATTCATTCTTTCCAGATTGCCATCATTATTGCGCATTGGCTTAACGACAAAAAAAATGGTAATTACACCAAATCGACACTGTGAATTAAAACCATCGAAACCATTTTAAATTAAAACAATTGTATCGTAAAATATGTACTAATAGTATATTATTAAGGTTACACATCCCCTTGAATAATAATCTTCAGCCAAAATCAAATAAGTAATAAGTATAATATTGAAGCAATAGGAACACTTTTACAACAAATTGAGAATACTTAAAATAGATGGAAAGGTTATGTTAAAAAATAGTTGAGGCTCGATATTTTGAGTACATTTTTTATTATTGTATATGGAAAGCAGCATAGTAATAATAACAAACAGTGTTCTCCTTTATGTTGAGACAAATTATTAACCCTCCAAGTGCTTTCAAAGAGTTATCTCGTCCATAAAGATCTGGCTAATTTTACTATTCACGAGGTACCCCGTCAGTAAGAAACTGCCCTATTGCTCTAAGGGAAATGAAAATACATGTAGGAAAACAATTTATCTCGCTCAGAATTGGACACCATTTAAAGCAGGTTTTGGTATTTGTGCACTACCGAGCAGTTTTTAATTCCAAGATAAGCCACCAAGAGGGTAAAACCGAATGAGACCTTGTGAATGGTATGAAAAGTATTTTTGTAAAGCTAATTAAGGGCGAAATTAGTCTGCAATCAATGGTTAAAAGGTACCTGCGCCCACAATTGTTTTATTCTATTTAAATCCGCCGTGTTTGGTTAATATATTTTACTTATACATGTAATCAAAATTCTCTTGTTCAACTTTAAGGTAGTAGGGTGCATGAAAATAAACATGAAATGACATTTTTGTAAAATTAAATATGTTCTCAACAGTTGCGCGCAATTGCAAACACAGGCATTGATCAGAAAGAGAAATAAAATTTCTACTTGCTTCATTTTACAATACATGCCCGACCGTAGTACGCATTGATTTTAACGGTATCAAGTACTTCGCGATCAGTTGCAGCTGCGACCGAAAATATTTTGATGATGCCCTGATTTGTCAGTGGGAGTCTCGTACACGATCTTAAAGTATATCACCAAAGAAAGAAATAGAAACAAGTGTTGGATTTTCAGAATTTGTGTTCTTATTCAGAACTATTCGTATCAAGTATTCTTGGACTGACTTTATGATTCGACTAGTAGATCAATCGATATCGCATTCCGTTTTATTCGAATGTGTGAACTTTGGATTGAGAATTTTTTTCAGACTTGTTTCTTAGTTGCAGTTCAAGTCTCTTGTGCATTTGATAAGCCGATCAGGTTGTTAAATTATTACGTTTTGTGTTTGTAATAAATTTGATTTATCTCTCTTTTAAATAGTATGGATTTATTCCGTTTGGAATATATCAACACGAACATCAAGTCAAAACAAAAAGGAACGATTTGCAAACGTGCCAAACACCTGCTCGCAACAGTTCGAAACATATTCTTTGACAAAATATTAATTTTCATGTATCCTCCCACCCTTTAAATTTTGGACAAGGAATTTCACCTCACCTTGTGTACTTAATCATTGGAAATCGTTTAGAAGTCAGAGTACAGACATTTTATGTCTTAAACATCAAAATAGATTTTAAAAAATAATAAAACAGAATAGAATAAGGGCTTAGTGAAAGCGAATTCTGTAAAACTGAGACACAAATGGAATCTGTAATGTAGCCAGGATTTTGTTTCGAAGACCAAATGCTGAAAAACTAAAATGTTATGTAATACCCAGATCGTATCACCTTTAAAAAAGATATTTCATGCTATTTTTGTTATTAGACCTTGAATTTTGATAAGATTACTGAAATCGCATTACAAGGAACACCATCTCGGTTGGTCTAAGTATCTTTGATATTGTTGAAGTAAAGAACGATGCACAAAGAACGATGCTCATAATAATTGCTTTCGCAAGTCGTAATGAATAGTGTCATAATGATTAAGCCATACAATAGATTTTTAAGAATAAAATAATTGGAATGAGGAATGGAAATTGTGAACTCAAATCTTCAAACTGTCCCATATTGTGTGGTTAGTGCATACCAGGAAGTTTTCTTGTTTTCGATTAATTGTATCCTGAGTAGGCAAAGGCATCATTTCATTCGTTCCCTTATTTTGTCAGTGCAACTTCCTGCGGAAATCCGAAGCACTCTAGCAGTGGCACAAATCCATAGGACTCCTTCAAGCTTCTCCCAGTAGGTGGCAGCCATACTATAATCAGGCAAGTCTTATATTCAGTGGGAGCATTTACTCCACAAAAGCACTTGCCTCATCTCACTCTTTTATTTGCACATAAAAAAAGTATTTCATGCATTTATAATATTTTATTTGTCAAGATATTTTAAAATTCAGGAACAGGAGGGGGAGACTTGGGGTCCCTTAGTCCCATCCTACAACTACTATTCGCTATGGAATAACATCACAAGAGAGAGATAACATCACACGTTGTCATCACATCATGACAGTACTTCATTTATAAAAATTACGAAACTCACCCTAGAAATTCGGGCAGACCTTCGTCGCTCCATTATTTGTTGCTACATTGTGTATCACAACAAAGCCCGTTTCATAACAAAACGAGTTCAAGTATGACGCTAATAAAATATAAGTAATTATTCGTAAAAGAAATCAAGGAACACATCCTTTACATGGGCGACTGGAGATCTAGTTCTTTCGGGATCTATGCCAAGTGTTTTTTAATAAGTTATGAAAGCAATAAACTTTGGATAAGTGAATAATTTGATAAAGAAACTTTTCGCGGAATGTCGAAAAATATACAATTTTGTTATGGTTTATCTAAAGTTAGTAACTGTAATAATCAAGTACATTTTTCTTCTTTCAAGTAATATAGAAAGTTAAAATTAAAATTATTGATAAAAATATAATTAGGATCGAGTGAGTCGGAATTTCTGGTCACGTGATTTGGTATGAGTTCATTTTTCGTTCGGAAAGCAGTGGTTACGAGTTGGCGAAAAAAGTAATCATCTATGTGGCACATATTTTGAGGTACGGTGAACTGTTCTCTAGACGAGTTTCCTACCTTTCTATGAATGGACTCGCCCAGAGTCATCTGCCTTCTTTCCAGAGCTGTACTATAGCAATAAATACGTTTAAACAAACAAATATACAATTAATAACCCGGACGTCACACGATTGACCAGAAAGTGTAATTTCTTTTATACAACACACAGAGGGATAAATAACCTTATCCATCAGTGGAAAGAATCCTCAAAAACCATTTGATTGGTCAAGATAAAAAAAAACGGCTATAAGTCAAGCAGGGATGACTGCGTTGTGCAAAACAAACGAATAAAATGCGTTCAAACCCCTCATAGGGTTTAAGGTAATTTGTTAATTTTTAATTAACGTCGTAGTAGAGCAACACAACGGCTATTGACGACGGTCCAGGATCAATCCCCTAACGGAAGGATCCGAGGACAACACCACGTAATTCTGAACTACGGTCAGATGACGAGGCAAGATATGAGCTGGCACCCCACTCCCCAAAGCTCCACACCAACCTCAACGTAAGGAATTTCAGCCACGACAGATTTAAGGTGCACCAGCCGCCTCTACACCATACGCTTACAAACATCCATGCACTGACTCGGATTCGAACCAGGAAACCTTCTTATCTAGATGCTAACACCTTAACCACCAGACCGGTTGGTCGGCCATAGGGTTAAAGGCAAATTAAACGACATACTTACCATCTCTAGTTTCTTCCCGAAGAATATTAAATCAACCCTTATAGTAAATTGAGTTACACACCTTTCTTAAAGGTTCGTTAATAATTCCAATAAACAACGCAGACAAGAGAAATTAACCATGTTCCATAACATAAATCTTCCAGGTCTTAACATGTCTTCGAATGTGTCAAGGCACTAATATAGTCTGACATTCAAAGGTGCAAGGCAATTTAAAAGAATTAGGCATCCAGTCTCCTGCAGAGTAAAGCAGGCAGTTTTAGATGGATTCCCCAGTGCTACCAATCGATATGACATCTTGGAGAGAACCGATCGACGAGCACGGAGGAAGGAAAAGCATCCAAGTCTACCGGAGGAAAAGCGGGGGACATTTTTAAGTGAGAGATAAGTGTTAAAGTTTTCCATCCTTTGAACTTCGACTCGAAACTTTATATACGCTGACAGAAAGGAAAAAGAGGCGTGACACAACATGACCAAGTTAATAATACACCTTGTTCAAACGACGAGTTTCAAAATATAATCATAGGTAAATTTACATTTACACAACTTATTAATCATTAATCTGGAAGACATACGTTTAAACTAATGTTTTACGATTTACGCACGTCTAGTAACATAAAAGAAATTTTTATTATCTTAAGGGGGTCCGGGACACATTGAATTTTTTTTTTTAATTAATTAATTTAGAATTTTGTACTGATTACCCATCTAACTAATAAGCAAAATCACAACACAACATTTTTCCAAAAGTTTTTTATAAATTTTAAATTATAATTTTTTGAAAAAAGAGGGGTCATTTTAAAATGCTAAAACTCAAAATATTCTTGATCAATTTTCAAAATTCTTGCAGTAAATTATTCAAAAAATTATTAACTTCAATTTTGATTCAGCAATTTTAAAAATATTAATTTAATAAAAAATCAAAGGTACTTTTTAAAAAAAAAGTCATATTTTTAAAAGTAAATATTTGTTTCAAATTTGCTGAATCAAAATTAAAGTATATTGTTTGAAAAAGATATATTCTACATTTCAACCCTTAAACTTTATCGGTTTCCGACTTACAGCAATTTGAATACAGGAAATCTTGAAAAAATGTATCATGGAGAAAAACGCATTTAAAGTTTTAAAGACAAATGTTGTTGCCATGACAACTGTCAAGAGTGTTAGATTTTCAAAACAACGCACCACAAAAGTTATTATATCTCTAGTTCTAATTAAGATAGAAACATGATTTAGACTTAATTTTAAGCAGAAAAACACAGAGAATTTTTTAAAATAATAATTAAAAAAAATTCGAAAATTTGACGATTTTTGTGTCCCGGACCCCTTAAAGCGAATTTTCCACGTGCATGAATATTATTGGTTCTGAGGTGGATTAAAGAGTTGGTTGGATGTTTCGCGCGCGCGCGCGATTTCTTGGCGCAAGGTCGAAGTTTATTACAAGCTAAGCCAAACACAAGATCAAATATAGGCAATAGGTATTGAAAAGATATAAAAATGTGCATGGATATCTAAACCGATGTCACATAAAATTTTTTTAAACAAGTAGTTGACTTAATAACTGAAATTCAAATGCTTTAGTCAACTGTTGAAAGTGGGTTGATATGGGTTTTATGGCGCAAGATCCTGAAAAGGGTAGTTGCGTTCAACACAACATGGTGCGAGCATCGATTGAATTATAAACTATTAAATTATTAATTAGCGTATCAAATCAGTTAACTTACGTTAAAGGCCTCCATAAAAGGAACTGGAATTGAGTTTATCGATTGCAGTTAAAAAGAATTTCAGATCTCTTGCTCTATCCACAAATGGAACTATTCCATGTTGTTCATGGAGCACTTATGACAATAATTAGGATCGCTGAGATGTCGGCTCATATCGGGATTCCGTAAACTATGGGTGAATTATGAAGTGGATGCAGAATGCATGCTATGGGATGAAAAACATCTACCCGGACTGAGGTGTCTATACATGTCACTAACGTATGTGGCACAGAAATACACTACCCTACAATAATATACCGGACAGCAAGATGTGATAATATAAGGGAAATAATACATGCTTTAATAGGGAATGGTCCCCACGTGCAGCAATTAAACTAGCAACCCTTGTGGGCATACTTTCAACGAGGTTTTGATACACAGCTATGGGTATTTGTATCCATTTCTGCTGCAAGAATGTCGCCAGTTCAGATCTAGATTTCGGACGTGGTTCCCTGGACCGCAAGCGTCTCTTTAACTCGTCCAACAAAGCTTCTATGGGGTTTAGGTCGGAACTCTGAGCAAGCCAGGGAAGATGTTTTACATCCATATATTTGGAAAAGGGAATGAAACAAAATTGAAGTACACTATCAAAATTTAATGATGGCTTCATGACAAAGGTGTATGTTTTACCATGCATTATATTGGAAATAAGAATTCACACAAACAAAAGAAAACGAAATGCCGTTCTGCATTTTTGAATAATTTTATTTGATTTAGAGGCATGAAATCTATTAAAATGAATATGGATGTTATATTTATATAAATATGAATGCTATATTTATATGAATATGAATGTTATATTCATTATAAATGGCTTGAAATAAGACAAGTATTCTGAGTAATGACACATAGTCTTTAATAGCTATTAGCAATTAAGAAAGTTTAGCTCAGATGCTATGCGTGAGTTTGCTAATTTTAGAAATTGCTGAAAATATTTAATCAGACAACAAATAATTTAGATATGCAATCCACATATTTTAGACCTAGGATGTCCTGTTATATCGTAAAAGGTATCCAAATTCCAAGGATATGTTATCCTTATTAATTTAGCCTCTATGAGGTGTTGAGAAAGGATACAAGTGTGGGAACGCCACGGACAATTCTATCTGGTTCAATAAACACAACAATGTGTCCTAATTATCTAGAAACTTCGGCATTTTCGAGTGAATAATGATCACCACGAAACAATGCAAAAGCTCTTCTTATCAATTATGATTAATTAGCATTTTCTCTACGGGGAAGGATGAAAGAAGTTGTTAGCGGGGTGGAACACTGTTGGAAATTTCCTCCCATGCGTGTTAAAACTAATGTTTAGATATGCTACGACTGTAACACTCAAGATAAATAAAACAGGGTTTATAGAAAATTTGCTCTTTAAAAGTATTTCATCGCGCTAATTTTACAGGGCTTCATTTTTTATTCATTCTTTGGTATTATTTTGCTATCCTAATTGATTTAGGGTTTCACATGACATACTGAACATAATGGAGATGTTAAAGTGAGGTATAGGTCAAAGGTTTATGATCCTTTGTAATTTTTACTTCTAGGACTTGAATGAATCCGAAACTTTACTTTTAGATAGTCCAAAAACAAACTATTGTATAAATACGAAATAAATATTATTGAAATAATCAAATCACCTATTCGATAGTTAATGACACGTGTTAAATTGCTTTTTCAGTTGAAATGAATGCAACTAGTAGTTCCTGGGAAATTCCACTTTATTGGTGTCCAGTTAAATAGGCAAAATCAGCTTTACCTGGGGAACCGCTGGATCATGACAAGAGACCGAGACTTTCCGTCAGATGAAGAGGGAATGGATTCGCCGGGAACCTATGGACATTAGTCGTAAGAGCTGGGCATCACTGGTGTATCGCATCCGGAGATGTCGTTCGGGTCGCCCTTGCTTTTCAGGAACAGCTCAGTCCGGTCCGCTTCCCTTCGTCGTCTCGTGTCGTCTCCTCCTTCTTAGGCCAGCCAGAAAGGGGTCGAAGCACCCCCTTCTCGTTAGGACAAGAGCTTCGTTTCACCTCGACTCTCGCCAATCCAGCGGGAATCCCCAAGTTCCGCACATACATAGGAGGAAGTGAGGGCCATCGGAAATCGTAACGTAACACACGTGTCCAATGGATTTACGTTTGTTGTGTAGGAAGTACTTCTAGAACATATAGTATAAGCATGTTTCGATAAATTAAACCACATCCGGGTCCAACAATCCTGAGGTACTAGATCGACTGATATATACGTACCGACAAGTTTACTGTACAGGAACAAAATGCGCGTAACCTATGCATGGTTTCCATCAGCACTCATTTTAGACTTTCGAAGTGCTGGAAATTTTCTGATTCTTAACAGTGCCGAACCACTTACAATGCCACTCAGTTTTTGAGCAAATTTAGTAAAAACTTGAATGTATCAATACACTGCTAGCAAGCAGATCAATTTCTGGAAGATTTAGCTCAATAATAATTTACAAAACCCGCAAGGAAAGCTGCTGAAAATTCAATTAGGTTTAAATAAAATGTCATAACTAAGCCAGTCGTTCATTTTACGGTTCAAAGCTGAATGAGTCTGATGACGATGGATGTTCAAGACCATCAAGAAATGGCTTTGGAAAACACCAAATGTACGCTATCATTTCTGCAGTTCAGTGGGATGAAGCGATGTTGTAAAATTAATAAAAAGTTCTGTTGTCCTGAGTGATGATGGAACATGAATAATCTAGATTTCACTACGATTTAAAATTAGTATTTCAGCTCGAGGTTCAAGAATCATTTACCTCCATCCAACTCAACACGACTTTAGATTTTAAAATTGAAATTAAGGTATCTTTTGGGAGATTGAGACATTGAGTGGAATTTAGAGAAGCTCAGGTGACTTCCAACGACAAATTGCATTCCATCGAGAACGAATACTGCGCCTTGAAGATAAATAGAATCGATTCATTACAGGAAAAACTTGGTTTTCCATGTTCCGATTGACCATCGAGGACGAATACTGCACCTTGGAAATTAGAGGAATCGATTAATTACAGGGAAAGCTTGGTTTTACATGTTCCTATTGACTATCGAGGACGAATACTGCACCTTGGAAATTAGTGGAATCGATTAATTACAAGAAAAGCTTGGCTTTCCATTTTCCGATTGACCAAACGCCCGTGATATTCAATCTAAATTTAATACCGAGTTTGTTTTAAAGCTTTAAATAAAGCTTCGAGCACAAGTGTGCTCACTTGGTACTTGAGTGGTCTGATTTATCGGCCACAATGCTACCTGCATGAATGTGAGTCACTTATTGTAAAAAGATCACAATGAATACATACCGTGACACAAATCTGCGAGTATGCATTGTTATTAATACTTGCTTTATGAATCCTTCAGTACCATTAGTAGTAACACGTAATTCAGTAAATTTGTTTGTATTTTGTATAAGCTGTTTTGTGAATTTGTCAGTAGTATCCGAGTTTCTGGTTATTTGAGGTGTCCTTAGTTCACATTACTTCAGAAACACAAGTTATACTGTAATTTGGTTTCATATGCGAGTAGCCTAGAAATAAAATACCCATCTCCATTAATCGGTTTGCCTCATTTATGCTTTTGGGAAGAGCAAAGCTTTAGTTTGTTACGCTACGTGGTAAATTTTATGTACTGTTCAAGGGCTAACCTAGTTTAGGATCTGACTTAAAAGTGTATTTCAACTTATTTAGGAATAACATCCAGGCCGTGACGGGGATTCGAACCAGATTCTGTTGAACCGGAAAGTCAGAGTGCTAACCTCTCGGTTACCAAGACGAAAGAAAGAGCGAATAACGAAGAAACAACCCACCTTAATGCGTTGGTTAAACTAGCCGCATCTTAAATCCCACATCATTACACCGTCCCCTCAAATACCGAAAGAAATATCCCAACTCCAAAACGATTTCCCAGAGCTCCATTTCTTGTAAACAAAAGAAACGAAGGCGCTGGCAAGAAATCTATGAGCCCCAAATCAATCCATCAATGATTTCATTCTTGGATCGCATCAAAGGGCAGAGCAAGGTAATGACGATGCCCTTGCAAGAACATCATTTCCCCGCCAAACAAAAGAATCAAAGGAAGCACCGGGTCCCCTACCATTCCACGCTATTTCAATAAATTGGGCCCCAGGGTATTTTCGCGACCGCGGATTGACGCTGTTGAGTAGCTAATAAAATAAGACAACTGCAGGTTGGGCGAACCCCTTCGCGCCCACTCACCCCCTCTTCTTCCTTAAAGTCGTTACGGAATCTTTGTAGAAGGGAATTAGGCCATTCCCTGGGCATGGCAATGCTTTTAGACGATTCTTCGCGGGGCGGTTCTAATGAGAATTTAAGACGATGCTAACAAGACAGGAATCACCGTGGTACGAAGTGTTGGTACGTACTGAAACTAGGATCATCTTCAAGTTCAAAATAGTGAAATTCAATTTCAATGATTTTTTTTTTGAATTTGAAGGCATGATGTTTTAAAAAGTTAATTATAATTGAAAAAAAATTACTTTATTTAATAAAAGTAATTATGTTTTTTTTTTTTTTCAGAGAGCATATTTTCCCGGTGACGAAAATTATTAGGGTAGGTCTTCCAATATCCCCTGTGCTTAATATCGCCTACTCGTGTTTGCAAGCTACTATGAGTTTATGTAGTTACCTTGACGGTCTAGGGTTTTGCCACATGTAGCGCCATTGACAAGATTCCTATCATTTATATACCAACAACACTATTGTATCTAAAGTATTTGAGGCTGTGATCAACATATTTTTTGTCTCCAATCTATTCAGAGAACATCCAGGTAAGTGTTACCAAATAATAATTTCGTTAATATGACTTGAAAGTACATTAAATACTAAAGGCGGGTATGTATGCTCTACTAGCAACTCGTTTTTAATAGTAGCTCCTAATTTCGCCAGGTGAGTGGCAATAGGAACAGGGGTAGGCGATATAGGGAACCCACTCTTGAAAATTATATTGGGAAACCTTATGAAGCATTATACTAGTTAACTTAAACTAACATAAGTAAAGAAGGTATATGATCGCTGGAAACCAAAGGAGAATAGTTCTTAGTGCTATTCATTTAGTTTCCAGCTTGATTTCCCAACCCTGGAGGCTGAGATACAGAGAAATGTTAGGGTCAGCGATATTTGGAACACCTACCCTACATTCATAGGTATTTTCAAATTAATTCGTGAAAAACCACATTTAATTTAAAAACTTTCAAATTAATACGAATGTAGAAATGTTCAAGTACAATGTGTTATTTTATTTTGTTTATTTGCTCTAGAATTAAAAATATATATATTTCTTTAAATTTACGAATTGATAAATTTTTCGGCAAAAAGGCTAATTTTAAATGACTATTATATGGCAGGCAAATCGACGATAAACGTTTTTCATACTCTTCTGCTTTCATTTTCTATCGAATAACTGCGAAAATGAATATGTACGGACGGACATACGTATTACTTCGCCCCATGTATATAAAATGTAAACAATCTTTTTACCTAAATTCAACTATCTTAAAATCAATCCATCATTATGTTTGTTTCACAATAGTTATAAAACAGTAGTAAAGAGAATAAATGATGAATCAAATAACATAAGCATCAGAGAAACAACGAAAACAGTACAAAATTGTGTAACGCGAGAAAATAGGGCGATAGTCAAATGTTTGAAAACCAATCTTATCCTTTGAATTCTTCATTAAGAATAGCCTTAACTTTTTCGTATTTATGATACTCTCACGAACCCAACACGATGCATGTACTTACAAATAAAACATAAATTGCATAAGGATCCAAAATGGTCCAATGATACGTTAACACTATAAGCACATCAGAGAGAACTATTGAAAATACATTAATTTTTTAACTCTCGTTTTTATATTCAACGCACGGAGAAACATCAGTTATTGAAAAACAGACTATTGAAGGAAAACGTTCCTCTAATTACAAGAGCTTTAATCCATTCTTTGTTGCGAAAAAATAAATAAAAACAATTTACGAATTTGTTTATAATACAAACGTTTGACACTGCCATCATTTTTACGGAATACCAAAATGAGAATATTCGATTCGAACAAAGCCATACCCCATAAGAATCTCCTCACCACATGCACAAAATCCGATAGAAATAGTGTCACAATCACCCCACCAAATCACGTCTCTCCAGTGTCATAACATTACAACCGTTTCTTAAGCCGTTAGTCGATTTTCAGTGCACTACCGTTATTGGATTCCGGAGCGTATAGCAGCTGCTACCAAAATACTCATTCAAATGTGGAATATTTTAAAACTGAATATACACGCAGTATATCAAACCGATAGTTTATTCCAGCCGTTGGAGAATGCATTGAGGCGATTCAGTCGTTTAGAGAAAACTAGATACTTAGAATATCTGGTTCATGGACAGAAATGGGTAAATGCAGGATGGGATATGTTAATTATGGATCCCGCGAACGAGGAGAGAGGAAAGGTCAAATGTGACAGACATTGAAATACAGGGTAGAATCGTTGTTACCAGGTGATAAAAAAATTGGTTTGTATGAATATTTGAGTGTATTGTTAGACTGTAGGATACAGGGGAAATGCTGTAAACAGAAAAGGCGTTCATGTTTTCAATATCAAAAGCGAATGAGGGTTTTCATTCTTTGTTCGAACTCGAAGTACCGTGTTTTATTTCTTCTTTCAGCATGTTATTTTACCTTCGTATATCTGGTACATGTTAAACTGCACATTCTCTTCTAGAATTTGGTTTCTTCTCGATTGCTTTTACAAATATGTATCCCGAATGGGAATTTAAGGGGATCCGGGACTAAAAATTCTAAAATTTTCAATTTTAAAGTTTTTGTTCTGAAATTTTTTTTTGTAAGTATACATTGTATTTTGCAATTTTATACCTATTTTATATTTTCAAAACTTACATTTTTTTTATTAAAATTAAAAAATGTCAAAATTTTGACGTTGGGCAAAACTGATATATCGTATAAAATATTTTATAACAAATAACTTCATTTTTGCATTAATTAATTCCTAAAAGTTCATACCATAAATTGACTTCGTGTCTTTTGATTAAAAGAATTAGAAAAAATTTTAAAAATATATTTTGTTCAAAAACTACATAAAACACATCGTATAACAAAGTTCGAAAAATTATAGAAAAAAAAAATAACATAAAAAACACAATGCTGAATATAAATTAAAGACATATATTTGAAAAGTAAATGTAGAAAAATGCGTTCATTTATGACAAGTAGTTTAAGTTATATCGATTTTCACTATTGAATTCCCATTTAACACAAACGCAGAGAATGAGCGTTTAAAATTATGAAGGCTCGTTTGATTAGCAGCTGTCATGTTTAGAAAAAGTTGAATATTTCCGGTTTTACTGTTGGTAGAAAAAATTTAGGTATAATTTTATTCAGAAATATCTATATTATTTTTAAGATAAAAAAAAAATTGGACTTCTTCATATTTTGAGTCTCAGACCTCCTTAAGAACAAGTGATTTCCATTTCTCGAATATATGGAAACAAAGTTTTAACTCTTTTCAAGAACAAAATATAAAAAAAACTTCTTTCAATTAAATTTTGTATGTGTATTTGATATTACTTAAATGAAAAGTATTCAGGTACTTTTGCGATGAAATTAATTTATTTAAACAATTTAAAATGATTACGCAGTGAATCCACTTGAAAAGGGTTAGTTCTTTTTGCAAACTTCTGCGTAATAATTTCACCTAATTTGCAGGCACATATCGTCAGTAAACAAGAGAAACACACTAAGTAATAATATTCAAACGTTGGTTTTTCAGCTCTCCTAAAGCAGAAGGTGGCGATATTTAGACTGTTGAAGTGTCCAAATATATTTTTCTCGGAGGTTAAATATGTTCTTGAAGACACATGAACGTTCATTATTTATAAAATTTCATTTATAAGATGCTATAGCAATACATAATCGTAAAGAAATTGCTCTTTACTGAATAATTGATAAATTAAGTACAAACGAAGTGCAATAAATAATTAGGAAATTTAAAAAATACTCTTTTCGTATTGCGTGAAAAGTACATAACTCCCCCTTAGTTTCCGACAGATCTATGTTCTTCGGTTTATTGTGTTTCACTAGTACGTTGACGATGTATCGTGTTGTGTGTGTGTTAGCGATGGAAATGACCACCGAATATTCGGGACACTACCCAGAAGCTGGAAGAATGACAGCAAGAAAATATAAAATATGATTGCATTTGACAAGAAAAGTTAT
The DNA here is from genome assembly GCA_947359465.1 of Metellina segmentata. Taxonomy (NCBI): domain Eukaryota; kingdom Metazoa; phylum Arthropoda; class Arachnida; order Araneae; family Tetragnathidae; genus Metellina; species Metellina segmentata. The sequence goes on from OX375875.1 coordinate 32,618,526, forward strand.
CTAAGCATAAATTTATTTTATTTTGGAACAGCAAACACGATAATAAGTATTTATAATTATGAGACGTTTAAAGCTAAAGTGGTGTAAGTCCATTAAACATTGTTGCGAGACGGAGACTTTTAGTAGAATAGTGGTTAGATAGCCAATGGACTGCATAATCTTGTGCTGCCATTTGTGTGGTTATTTGTGGAATTAGGAGTTACACCACCCCTTCCTATAAGTAGTTTTCTATAATCAGAATTTGTTACTAGCATTAACTCAGATTTTTCAGAAAGTGGATTGACACCTGTTTGGCTTTAAAAGGCTCTGTCGTGGCACACAAAAACTGAATATTAGTTTGAGCTATTGCAGCTTGCAAACAACATGCTGGGTATTCGATTTACAAAGCAGCGCTCACATTCCAGTCAAAATTTGCTTTTTTTTTTTTTTTTTTCATTTGAATTAAAAAATGTTTGATTTCTGATTCCAGAGGTACTATATAACTTTTCTGTAGTACAACAAATTTATATTAAAAAAAATATTTTTTTTTTGGAATATTATGTCTTCATTGATGCGAGCGAAGCGAGCAAGGTTCGAGCAGCGAACCAATAAGGATTGCAAAGCAATCCTCCGGGGGTTAGCGAGCGGAAGCGAGCAGGGGGCGGCCCTCCTAGTATAAAGAAATCTAGTAGCTTCCTATTGCAAATCTAGTTGCAATTCGATTTTAGAACGCAAATCAGCCAAGCAGGTCCAAGAGGCCTTGTTTCTGGAAAAGTAAAAAATAAAATAGGACCTCTTATGATTAATTCAATCAATAGTTTTAAATAATTATTGGAATTCACCTCCCACATCGAATCTTAACAGACAGGAGAAGTAAAAGATGAAAGTGAGGAATTAATTGTAGAATCATAGATAGGTAAGGTACTTTTAATTAACGTCGTACTAGAGAAACACTACAGGCTATTGACGACGGTCCGGGATCAATCCCCAAAGGGAAAGATCCGATGACAACACCACGGAATTCTGAACCACAATCAAGTGACGAGGCAACAACTGTGTCTGAGCTGGCATCACACTCTCCAAACTTCCACACCACGTCAACGTGAAGACATTTGAGGCCACCATAGATTTAACACGCACCAACCCCCTTTGTACAAGACGGTCTTTGATTGGATTCGTATTCGCAACCCTCCGGTTGATTTACCGGGTCGATTTAGGCAGTCCCAGACTAATATAATAGGAATACAACTAGCATTTCTTCTATTCATTTATCACATAACAGGGGATTAATCCATACAGGTAGCACTTAAAAGTAACCATTTTTTGAGTTTACAGCAAAATTATATTTTAAATGTAAGTAAAATAATAAGGATTTAGATTATAGCTTTCTTCAAAAGGTGTAGTTCAATATTAAAATCTATATTTTTTTGTTAGATGACTATATTTTTCAATCTCAATTTTTGTAACTTGTTGTGGTCGGTAGTTGAACTAATGTCACACTGAAGCATCAAAATGGACAATCCGTGACTCTACCAACTGGGCTACCGCGGTCCTTGTAGCAAGTTGTGTATTAGAGCGATAATACGTAGTAGGTACGTATGCAGAAATACGCTTGAATCGAATATTCGCTTCCAAGTACAAAATACTTTTCTTAATTCACTAAGGTCCTGTTCACATGAGGCGTTTTCTAACGCCCGTTTGATGTTGACACAAAACGCGGAAAGCAAAAATGCATAGTTCTACTGGAGCGTTCACACGCAGAAAACGCGAAAACCTCGCGTTACGATAGCTCTGGTGCTGCGAGAAACTCCGGCCGTTCAAGCGCTTTAAACGAATTTCGAGGTACACCGTCAAAAAAAAAAAAAAAAAAAACGACTCACCCGATCGCACTTGTACAATTTACATCGCAGAACAAAACAGAAGGTAGCAATCGATAGAGATGAATGTTTTCTACAAATATCAATACTTAAAATTTCTAAAAGGGCCGTCTTCATATTAAATTGGGTGCTTGCTCCGATAATTTCAATACGAACCCACATCTTTTATCACAGATTTGGATTCTTCACACAATTTCAGACGGAAATTTAAAAAAAGGTAAATCAATTTTATTGGATTTTTCACCGATTTGTAAATGGTTGAAAATTAGATCTCCTAACTTTAAATTGGTGTTTCACGTTTTTTGTTATATTTGCTACAAATACTGAAATCCCAAACACGATCTATAAACATTTTAATTATCAAACTAAATTAACTATTTTTTTATCAATTGTGAAATTAATATTCATAAAAAATATGAATAGAAACATGGGCAAATTTTAACACCATGTGATTTAATTGTTAGTGAAACATCGGAACTCCAAATTCCAGCTCATTACCTGCATAATTAGTGGCGCAGTGAGACTGTTTTGCAAAATTCGATTATCGTTATTGGGGATTGTTCACAAAGTGAAAACAAAAATTTCTGCCAGCAGATCCTGGGATTCAGTCAGAATGGATTCTGGATGGATGGATTGGATATGATTTTGTGGCATTGAGTCCTCTTGGGACATATTATGCCAAACTCAAGATTAAAAAATATATATATATATAATATAATAATAATGTGAAATGAGTCAAATCATAATGAATGAATGCTACATAAAATTATATGTGATGGATAAAACCAATGTCATGTAAAAAGCTAAAAATATTTGGATGAGGATTCTCCCCAACCATGTCTTCTAAAGCCAAGGTATAAGAATTAAAATATTTAAGACGTTGATAATTAAAATGAGAACATTCTATTAAAATATGTTTTACCGTTAGTGGACAAATACAATGATTACAAATAGGATGATCTTCTCCAAGGAGGAGGTGTCTGTGAGTTATACGAGTATGTCCAATACGGAGGCGTGTCAATATAACATTTTGTCTTCTTATAGGTAGCGATTTCCATTCCGATATATTTGGTTTAATAGCATGAAGTTTGTTCTCGGTTTGTTCGTCCCAATCGTTCTGCCATTTTTCCTCTAAAAATTTATAAATGCAAGATTTTATGTCACGATAAGCGATGGTATGGTTAATATTATTTACGGCCGATTTAGCAGCTTTGTCGACAGTCTCATTTCCTGCTATCCCAACATGAGATGGAATCCAGCAAAATATTAAGTTAAAATTTTTGGATGAGAGATGATAAATTCTTTTTAATGACTCTAAAACAATGGGATGACTGTCATGATCAGGATGTTTCAATGATTGTAAAACGCTTAATGAATCAGTGAAAATGATACAGTTTTTATGACAATGATCAGATATATTTTCTAATGCTTTAAAAATGGCCATTATTTCAGCAGTAAAAACAGAACATGAAGGATGAAGTTTAAAACTATGAATGGAATCATTAATAGTGAACGCAGCTCCAACGTAGTTTGCCTTTTTAGATCCGTCCGTATAAACTTGAATAAAATTAGAGTATTTTTCTATATATTTTTGAAAAAGCTGCTTGTAGATAATATCCGAGGTATCTGCTTTATAAAAATTTTGAAACGGGTTTTGAAATTCAAAATAATGATTAAACCAAGGAGAGAAATAATAAAGTTTTTTCTGGGTGACGTCAAGTGAACAAAGTTCGGATCCGTTCATCAAATCTAGCATTCTTAAGTGAAATGTAGGGATGAAGGATGTTTTAGCTTGATAGAGGCGTTTTAAATACGGACTGTGATGAATGGTATGCAATGGGTGATGAGGGATTGAGGAAATTCTAAAATAATACTCTAAGGACAACAAATGTCGCCTCAAGTCCAGAGAAGGTTCAAAATTGTCCACATATAAGCTGCTTACGGGTGAAGTCCTGAAGGCACCAGAACATAAACGTAAAGCTGCGTGGTGAATAGTGTTCAGGGTTTGAAGAGCAGATTTTCTTGCTGACCCATACACCACGCAGCCGTAATCTAATTTAGATCGAATTAAAGCTCTGTAAATTTTAAAAAGGCAAGTACGATCAGATCCCCATGATAATTTAGATAAAACTCGTAAGATATTAAGAGTCTTTTCGCAACGTTTGCGTAGATTTAAAATATGCGGTTGAAAAGTCAACTTCTTGTCAAATATGATGCCTAAAAATTTAAAATTGTCCACAACATTAATTAAAATATCTTTGAAGAATATTTCAGGGTCAAGATGAAGATTTCGTTTTCTGCAGAAATGAACACATGCAGTTTTTGAAGGTGAAAAGCTGAAACCATTTTCGTTAGTCCAATGAGTGATTTTGTTAACTGCCTGTTGAAGTTGTCTCTCTATTAAACGAATGTCTTTAGCTGCGCATGAAATTTGCAGATCGTCAACGTAAATAAGGCCCTTAACTGATGGAGGCAATTGAGAAACGATATTGTTAATTTTTAAAATAAATAAAGTTACACTTAAAACACTGCCCTGTGGCACTCCCTCCTCTTGCATAAAAACATCCGAGAAAATAGATCCAATCCTTACTTTAAAATATCTTTTTTGTAAAAAATTTTGAATAAAGATATAGGCAGATTTCCTCTTATGTCATAGTTAAAAATGTCTTTTAAAATTCCATGACGCCATGTACGATCGTAGGCCTTTTCGATATCGAAAAAAATCGAGACGAGATGTTTATTTTGAACGAAAGCATTTCTAATTTCAGTCTCGAGAGCAACCAAATTGTCAACAGTGGATCGACCTATTCGGAAACCACTTTGAAGTGGAGAGAGACATTTATCTGTTTCTAAAATAAAAACTAATCTCGCGTTGACCATCTTTTCTAAAATTTTGCATAGGCAGCTTGTCAGGGCTATTGGACGGTAGTTCGAAGGATTCTTGGGGTCTTTATTCGGTTTCAGTATTGGTATTATGGTAGCATACCTCCATGACTGTGGAAAAGTGTGCTCGGTCCAAATTCTGTTATAAAACTTCAGGAGGTTATTTAGAGAACTATTTGATAAATGTTTAAGCATGATATAACTAATATTATCTGGGCCAGGAGTTGATTTGTGAACTAAGGATAAAGCCTTTGTCAATTCGGGAAAAGTAAAATCACAATTATATGATAATATACGGTTTGAAGTGAAATTAACTTTATTCTTCTCAGATGCAATTTTAATTTTTTTTTTAAACTTTCAGAGTAGTTAGTGGAGCTGGATATTTCGGAAAGGCATGAAGCAATTGCGTTTGCTATATCTTTGGGTGCTGATAGTACTTGGTTATTGCATTCTAGAATCGGGATTTGTCTATTGGGGTAAACACCGGATATTCTTTTGATCCTGTTCCATAGTTGTTTACTTGTGGTCTTGCTATTTATACTGTTTACATAATTCACCCAAGAATCCCTCTTACTACGTCGTTGTATTTTTCGAAAGGCCGCTTTTGTTTTTTTATAAATAATATAATTTTCACTAGTTGGATATCTATTGAAGATATTCCAGGACTTCCTTTGTTTCCGGTAAGCATCGCTACAATCCTCATTCCACCAAGGTTTCTTCTGTTTTTTAGGCTTATTAATAACTTTTTTAATTGAGGCGTCAGCACTATCTATAATTATGTCTGTTATTTTATTAGTAACTTCATTTATATCATCACTTTCTACCATATTAGTAAGGTCAGCGAGGCTAGTAAAAAGTGGCCAGTTGGCAGTTTCAAATATATAGTTAGGTTGGCTGACATAGGGAGGTTGGTATTGGCCTTCATATTTGAGTTTAATAGGATAATGGTCACTATTGTAAAGGTAAGAATCCACAGAAAAGGTCCAAAATGGTAAAATTGAAGGAGTGCATATTGCCAGATCTATTGAATGGTAAGTAAGTGAAGGTGAATGGAAGTAGGTAGGTTGGCCGTTATTCATTATACATAAATCATTGTCTGTTATTATTTTTTCAATTTGTTTGCCTCTATTATTAATGTCTGAACTGCCCCAAAGAATATGATGGCCATTTAGGTCACCAAGTATAATGAATGGTTGCGGAAGTTGATCTATCAAATTATTTAATTCAGAAGTGGCGACATGGGTGTTAGGAGGTAAGTATAAATTGCATATTGTTATTAAAATATTGACATGAAGTCTTACAGCAACAGCTTGTAGATTTGTTTTAAGGTTAATTTGAGTGACTGGAAAGTCATGGGAGGCAAGCAAAGCAACACCTCCACATGCTCTTTGGCCATCGTCGTAATCTTTTCGAAATATAGTGAAATGACGAATGTTGGTGGTATCATTCTTTCTTAAATATGTCTCCTGGAGGGCGATTGCAGCTGGATTGTGTATATTTATGATGTCTTTAACATCATCAATTTTTTGGCGAAAACCCCGGCAGTTCCAGGAAAGAAAGGAAGCCATAAAAATAAAATTTAAAAGAAAAGAAAAAACTATTTGTGTTTTCTCGTCCTCGGACGAGGTTTGTCCCTCCTTGACTTGGGTGGTGAAGTCTCCAAGCCATCACTCTCTACAGAGGAAATATCACTTTCGCTGTTGTAAAGATTTATTAGGTCACTAGTAGAAGGATCGGCGATTGCGTTTCTGGATGAATCATCAGGCTGTAACTGGCCCGTTGGTTGGCCTGGCACAGTGGTGCTAGATCCAGATCTAGGCAGTAGAGAGGTTTGAGAAGAATTTCTTGCTATTTTAATATTATTTTTCCCAGGTGGTATGGTTCTCTTAAGAGAGGTATTTACAGATCGATTTGATTGGTTTATACTTTCTGTATTTGATGAGGTTGTAGCTGTTGCTTTAGAAAAAAGCGTTTTAGGTAGGTTCGTTAAAGTTTTATATTGGTCAGATGGCTTAAAATTAGTTACATCGGTTTGAGTTGCGTTAGTTTTGAAAGTTTTTTTTACTATTGTAGCGTAAGATATTCCAGGTTTCGGGGTGCGATCATTAACAATTTTTCGGGCCTCCGGAAATGAAATGTTTTGCTGCACTTTAATGGTCTGAATTTCTTTTTCGGTTTGGAATTTAGGGCAAGACTTGGCAAAAGCTGGATGGTCACCTTTGCAGTTCACACAGCAAAGGGACGATGACGTGCAGACATCGGTCTTATGTTCTGCACTAGAGCATTTTGCGCAAGTCTCTTTGCCACGACAAGCAAGGAAAGAGTGGCCGAATCGTTGACATTTAAAACAACGGACAGGGTTAGGGATGAAAGGTCGAACTGGGCAATTCATATAAGCTATTTTTACGTGTTTAGGTATAGTCGGTATATTGAAAGTTAAAATTAAATGTTTGGTGGGTATTCGTTGACCATTTCTTGTGATAAGGATTCTTTTTACATTACTTACATTTTGATCGGACAAGGATTCTAGAATGTCTAGTTCAGTATCATGAGTCAAATCGGATTCGGAAATCACGCCTCTTGAAGAATTTAAAGATTTATGGGGTGTTACACTTACTGCTATACGACCGACAAATTTTATTTTTTGAATGTTAATAGCCTGTGTTTTATTTGATACTTCAATAAGTACATCTCCTGCTAGGGTTTTTTTTTATATTTTTTGTATCGCCTACCATTCCCAATATTGTTTTATGAAGTAAAATAGCTGATATGTTTTTTAAGTTGCCCTCGTTACTTTTCATAATGAAGAATTTTTGCTCTGGTATGTTGTTTGTAATATTTTTATTTAAGATTTGCTCCACTGAAGGAGAAGTTGAATTTTGGGTATCCATGTTAGAAAAAGAGGTGTTCAGTCCCCGGCGGCACCACCCACCATGGAGTCCAACGAGGGGATACAGGTTCCTGTACCGGTGCTAGCCAGGGACTATACGGACCCAACTCACCCCTATGACTGCCCTAAGGAGCTAGTTGGTGAGCAGGTCCTTAGTCCTAGCAGGATATACCCACCAGCCGATCAATGTACTGGGACCAAAGCACACTTCCTGTTTATCCGAAGCATGAGCCGAAGCAATGTATTGGGGCGTTATGTTGTCCCTCAATCACCAGGATCTCCCTTTCCGAAGACACAGGTCTCCACGCACGGCAAACACGTGGGTGATATAATCCCCAAGAGGAGCTAAAAGCACAGACTGGCAAAAAGCTTCTCAAGGGGAGCCCTCACCTCCGGAGAGGCAACCACAACGAGGGAGGAAGAAAAAGCAAAATGCAAAGGGTAGAGGAGAAGAACGAAAGGGAGGGAAGATCACTCAGGTACCCCGGGGTTGTGAAGCCCGTACAAACCTAAAGAAGGAATGCCCCTGGGGGCCAGAATGGATTCTGATTTGTCACCATCTTAATGGACTCTATACTGTACCATATGGTACTAGCCGACCCTTTTCTCTAACACGTGGACGCTGGAATGTGCTCAACAGCCAGACGGTGACAAAAAACAACTTCAGACTTTGCACGTGCGGATTTTGACAAAATACCGAAAGAGAGTATTTTCTCATCGGCGGCCCGGCGTTCCGTTTGATCCATCGGCACAGCTGGAGTTTCCGTCGGTTCCCTAATCCCATGTCTGGGATGAAGATTTGCTGTTGGGAAAACAAGTCGGTTACAAACGGTTTTTGCATCTGTGTGGGGGTGTCATGAGTTCTGTGGAGGACATAAACATCTCTCGAGGGCTCGGAATTCACCCCTCCCAACGAGAAGGGGGGGGGGGCCCTTCTCGTTCGCAGCTGCGCTTCTGCGGACCCAAAAGAACAAGGACTTGAGCATTAGACTGATTCTGATTTTCGACCGGAGACAGACGTCTCTGTTTGCCATTGTTACTTTGGCTCCAGGCAGGATCTCGATTATCGATGGCTGTGCCCTTAATTAATCTTGTAAATTTACTTGTAAATAGTTTAATTTTAAACCAGCTGTTCGTCTAATTCTTACATGACGGTACAATACCAAGGCGCCTGCAACAAGTCATTGACTGCGACGGCCACTACGTGTTTTTATTAATATTTATAATGTGATTGAATTCCGAACATTTATACGCTCCCTCAATGGTTTTCATGGATATTCTCGGTCAATTTTACGCCGTTTTACATTATTTTTTATGATATGCACCTGAAATTTTGTGTAAAATCCAAATTTGTGATAAAAGATGGGGGTTCGTATTGAAATTATCGGAGCAAGCACCCAATTTAATATGAAGACGGCCCCTTAGACAAATTTTAAGTATTGATATTTGTAGAAAACATTCATTCCCATCGATTGCTACCTTCTGTGATGTAAATTGTGCAATTGCGATCGGGTGAGTCGTTTTTTTTTGACGGCTGTACATAAGCATGTGCTGCGCTGTTCACAAGGCACACGTTTTGACTAGCGTTAAGGCTTTTTTATTCTCTAGTCCAAGTTTCTATTTTCGCGATCGTTAAAGATAGTGTGAAAATTTCAACGGATTTCAAATCTACGGAAAATGTTGCGCCATATCGCTACCTTAAATGTGAGTTTCTTTAAATAAATAATTTTTCAATTCTAACTTTTGATCTTTTCGAAATAAGAATTTTGCGGTATATGACGAAGATATTCATTACGAACACAAAAAGGACTATTATCTCGTTTTACAGAAGATATAACTTGAATGGAGTTTGTTGCCTTAATCTACCGCTTTATATTTATAGGATTCAAATACGATGAAAGTTTAGTCCTATTCGATATATTTTGAATAAATTTTACCCCACTTTCACACAAAACGGTTGAAAATTAGATAGTTTACAACAAAAAAGGGGATAGTAGGTAATTTTATTTCCGAGATAACGTATACCGACAACGTTCCGTTTTATTTTCATTGCAGCAAATGTCTTTAAAATAACGCTAAAATAAAATCTTCAATTTGAAAGCTAAACTTTGAAGTTATTCTTTCAATGTCCTAAACGAGAAATGTGTATGTTTCAATTTTCATTCATTTTCACATCCTCGTGTTAAAGTGAACTGGATGACTCTAGAATTATTTTTTCATCGGATTTATATTCTAATCTTGAAGCTAGAGGTATTACTACTTTTATTAAATTTTTTTATTACATGCAGACGGAAAATATATTTGCAATCTTCTGGTTTTCGATATACACTGTTTTTTGATTATTCTAGGAATTTTTTAGGTTTCTCTTATTTTGTCGTGGGTTTTAATAAAATTTTAGTTCAACTATTCCCCAAACGTTATTCCCTTCATGATTGTATTTGCTCGACAAAATCTCAAGAAAAAAATGTAGGTTGGAGGATGAGTTTTCGTTCGGATAGTAGGAACTCGGAAAAAATTGTTTTCAACATTTAAAATACCTAATTATTTTTAGATGTGTTTCTTATACTGATGAATTGAAATGTTTAGAGATAGATTTTTAAAAATACGCACAAATTTATTTGAAGAAAAAATTATATCAAATTAGTTTTAGAACGAAGGAAACACGAATAAAATCTACAATAATAACACAACAGATAAAGAAAGATTATCACCAGCGCCGGATTTTCCTAGGACCAAATAATCTCGCCCGTCCAAAATTTTTGAAAACCGGACGAAAATGTTCTATACAAAAATTTAAAACCGAGGTTAATGGCATTGGCATTGCACTCACTATACGTCACGAAATATTTGCCTGTTTAGGTTTCTGGTGAGTAGTCAATTACTATATTGCATTCATTTTTGTGTTTTTTAGATTTAAGTTCAAACATACTTTATTCACAGGCAATTAGGGAACGGATGTTTAACAAATCGAAAGAATATTAATCAATTTGTACGTCATTTTTAATATATTTAGATCATTTTACACACATTTCATTGGTCATGTTTATATATTTTGAAGTCAACTAAATCCAGGCCTCTGTGAACACAGGAAAATCTTTGTTTTGAAAAAGACAGATTTTAATGGCTGTAAAATTAAAACATTGAATAAGAGGAAACAAAATATCTTATTTAAGTGGCATTCTCTATAAAATGAGGGAAGTACTTCCCTTTATGTTCAGTATAAAAAGAATATCTTTAAAAGAGATTACTTACGCTATTGAAAAAATTCAGTTTTTTAAACATCATATTTCGGTATTGATCTGACATCAAATTTTATGCAGATTTAAAATCTATTGAAATTTTTACTCTACCTTTAACCATCGCTAAGATAGAAACCTGAATTAGGGGAATAAAAAACATAATTTAATGCATAACGAAAGCTGACCTTGCAAAACGCGGAAACGTGCAGTTTTTAACGCGCGTTAGAAAAACTTCACGTGAATAGGACCTAATATTCTCATCAGAGGCAAAATAAGTGACGATCTGATTAGATTGGAGGTGCATGCACGCAAATTTTGAAGCAGGTTTGTGACGTCCAATAACATCTAATTACGAACATAACACAGAAACAAAAGAAAATCGCATAATTCCCAATTTACAAAAAGCTGCAAGCATTACGATTCAAGCCTTTCAGAACTGAAGTTACACGCACAGTGATCATTAAATAAACATTAAGATCCCTAAATATATACATCATTAACAAAAGACAGTAAAGGAAAAATAATATCATAATAAAGGGTGAAAGTAACAAGCGGATGACAAATTTCGTTTGTTTTATTGCTGTTAAACAACGCAATGAACTGCTTTAAAACAATATAAATCCCACGAATGGGACGAAAAAATAAAAATAAACATACTAGGTAGTCAACACAGAATACTTCATATACAAACTAGCTTAACAACGGGGCATCATTCCAGGTTTTGCTTTCTCCGACAAACCAACATGCGTCTGCTTAGGCCTGGTGTACATATCCGGTTTTTCAACGTGCGGCGCCACTGCGGCACCGAAGCCCAACTATGCACACATAACCGTGAAATGACGCACGAACTCATTTCGCGCCATTTGCGATAAATATTCTATCAAAGAAACGTGTTTATTTCGCTTATTTGGTGTAAAAAAAAGTATATTTTGAAACAAAATAGACGTTACTGTATACAACCATTTATTAATTATTATTTATATTCCATTTGTTTATGAAAACAAGGTACTTCAGAACGGAGACTCATGTGCGGCGCCGTGGGGAACTGCTGTACAAATTGCACGTAAGTTGGACGTGCTTCGCCCCAGCGGCAATGGAGACATGTGTGCAGTGCTCCATTGGATCTAATGTATCTCAGACCGCACTTGCGTTGCGTCAGCGGCGCCGCACGTTGAAAAACCGGATGTGTGCACTGTGACTTAGTGGCGAGAGCAGTTCTTATGGAAAACAGAACTACAGTACGTTTTTAATTATGCATGTAAGTTAATAATAGCGCATTTCAAATTATACAAGTAAGCAAATATTAGCGCGTTTCAAACTAAACATGTCACCAAATACAGGGTGAGTCAGAAAAAACGTTCTGATTTCTCGATAGTGACGGACATATGGGAAAAAATATAAAAGTTACAATTTAAAAATTATTTATTTACAGAAAATCATATTTTTAGGTATCGATCAAATGTGAAATTTTCTGCAGATTTCAAATCCGTTGAAATATTTACTCTATTTTTAACGATCTAGGAGACGTTCTTTTTGCCGCACCCTGTATTGCCGCACTGCTAATAAAGTCAACTGTGGTTAGACATTTGGTGATAAGATATTTGTATTAAAAACAAGACATTTTTTGTCTATTGAATCCGAGTATAGCAGATAAAATGCATTAGTTGAAGCAGGAAATAAAATTTATACCAATGAAAGTGCTCCCTCAACAATCCTTTTATACTGAAAAGCATCACACAAATGGATAAGAGTTTTGTTCATGCGAACACTAGCTATCTTATCTTTAAAGTTTCGAAGTGGAATTTAAAATAGTTTTTGCTGAAACGATGGTTTGAAATGGATTTCCAGGTTATAGGTTAGAAAATATAGCGAATATCGATTTCAAACTTAAGAAAACAACACTAAAAACGCACATTTCATCGAAACATGAAATAATCTACATAAAATATTTGAATTTGTGAATAAATATTGCAAATTCAAACAAAATAAACCTTTTAACGGAAACATTTTCCGAAAATTTAAATTGTTATATTTGGTTTGATGCCTTTAAATCTAGTCTAAGGCATTTAGTTTTGCAGAGATAGGGTCTAAATGTTAAACAAAGTTGCATCATAAGGTTCTCAATATTTCTATTTAAATTATGTTCATTTTTTAAAGCAGATCTTAGTATCTTTCGTCTAACCATAAAAAAAAATTGGTTTTAACCATTAAATAATTTATTTTGCAACTTATTAATATGCATGTAGTTGTATGATCACCGCTTCGTGTAAAGTTTTAGTGCCCCTTGTAAGTTAAAACCATATATAAGGGGATGATTATGAAACTAAATACAAAAGTCAATATAGTACAAAATAAGCTTTTGTTTAAATTCTGATTTAAAAAGTACCATTTGGAGCTAAATTTATTTTTAGATTCGAGTATTTACTCCAAGAGTATGTACAAACATTCAGGTCACAGCGGGAAAAATACATTTCTGTAATTTAATCATTTCATTTCAAGGGCGATGAAGAGAACACTAGTTAAAAAGTGGCGTTTAAAAAAAAAAGACTTTCTATGTCGCAAAATTTTAAACATAAGCCTATAATTGTATGTGTAAAAATAAATCTCTTTTGTACCCTTAACAATAAAAAGTCAATGAAAGTTCCCATTTGAAAAAAATTAAGCCCTTATGTTACAAGAATTGAACTGAATTCAAGAAAAAATATCTTCCTTCTGAAAGCAACTTATTAAAAAGGATTACATAATTTCGTAGAAACTGCATTTTAATATGCTTCTAACTGGATATTTTACTCTTTCATGGAATATACTTAATGAATTCTATGAACATACGAGTGTGATATGGTATCCTTTTCAGGAAAGAAATGATAAAACTCCTTCATCCATTCTCTTTTATATTAAATATCGTCCGAATTTAATAAAGGATCGTCTGCGATTATTAGAAAAATCAAAAAGGAATGTCATACTTATGCAAAAAATATTGACTTAGCAGCTTCAAATATTTGCTTTATTAAAAGTCGTTTTTCATGTCTATGCAGAGGACAATCACATCCTCATAAGTTTCAACTGAAAACTTTTTAAAAAGTACAAGAATAATAATTTTGCTTTGAAAGTGAAGAACATAATTAATATATCACACGCCATTTAACAGCTTTTAAAATAAGTTTAGTTTTCTCAAAAAAATTCTTCAATTGAATTTAATTCATTAATAGGTTTATTAATTAACTTCATGTTAACTTATTAATACCCGAAGCTGCTTTCAAACGTACATAACATCTTACCGTTTATTATAAATGAAGTAAAACCAAAAATTCCTGCATAACAGCTTTTCTTAAAGGGAAGACTTTTAATATTTACGAGAACTGTTAGGAAGATATGGGAATTTTATGGCTGGATTGATAATGCATGTATATTTACTTCAATACCTTTGTCTCGGTAACAATGCTTTTAGTACTTTTTCTTGGGTGATCTTTTGTGATCTGAAGAAATATGAATTACAAAGAGGCTTTAGTGCATCAGACTGATTTATAGAACTTGGATACTTTACATGTATAATATGATCTAGAGTACAATAGCGCACATTTATGCAATAGTGTCTCAAGTTGCATTGGTATATTTTATTCATAAGTGAAAATATGCTTAACATTTGATTTTTTTTCTATAAATGTGTTTTTAATAGTGTCTGTGCCGAGTATTTAAATTTCAGTACACATCTTCAAGTTCTGTATAAAAATTATTTTTCAGGTACTTTAGGAAAAAAAAATATTTTCATAAATGAACAAGCAATTCAAATATTTTAGTTTCTTGAGGCATCACAAAATAGTATAAATCGCAGTTAAACTTAAACTGCAAATTGTTAACAAAACGCAAAATTTTCTATGCAACATCTAACGATGAACTTCCAACCTAAACAAATTTTTGTTCTGAAGTCTAATGAAGTCAATCCATTTTACACAGCCAACAAAATTAAATTTTTTTTCCCTCCAATACATAAAATAATAATAAAAAAATTATATTTATTAAAATATGGGCATAAAAGTTTTTTAGAAAGGTTATTAGCTTTTTATAATCAGAATTAATATAATAAATCTGAGCGTTGCATATTTCAGCATCGATGATTATAGGCAAAGTAGATATTTACTAAATAAACTCAAGACCGATCGAAAAAAATTAATGAAGAAAAACAAGAAATGCTTTCCATATCTCCCATAAGGGTTTATCTATACAACGAATTCAAGCTTATGCTTATTTGAATTGCAAATCAGTATAAGTGGATGCATCTTTTTATGATGCCCTTTTTTTTGTGACAAAAATTAGATTGGAAAAAATGTTGATCGCTTTATGTTTGTAACGAAGTAATATTAAAACAAAGAACCCTTTTTACTGTAATGAAAAATATCTGGTATTTCACTAAAGTATGTGCTTCAGAAAAATCAGCATTATTTGCACATTGGCGTAAATAAAATACGTTTATAAACCAATAAAATCAATCAACCACTACACTATTCATTGCCAGTTTTGCTGCTTCTTTCAAATGTGGCTTGGTTTGCATTATAAAAAAAATATTATTAAAACGACAAAGATATTTTTACTTTTTGAAACTTTTTCACAAATATGTTGGAAGAATGGCAACGATAAATCGAAAGGAAATTAAAGGCAGAGATAGGACAACAGAAAATTTAAATCAACGCAAAATTTGCTGATTGTTAGGCGTTGAAAAATAGTGAATTGTCTTCGACAAGTGAATGTTATGTAATTAAGATAGATATTCAGAACATAATTGTAAAAACCTGATTCAGTTGAGCCTATTTTGTCATATTTCAAACAAACATTAAAATTTAAGACTTATAAAAAACAAAATGCCGTTTCCAAATGCGATCAATATTATTTCAACAGGACGTATGAAATGCAAAACAAAAACATACTTGTGATGGAATGTGTTGAAGTCAACTCTCTCGTGTATAGATTTAAATATTTCCTCTAAATCACATTACAGCTTAGGCTTTCTGCTCGGTTAAGTCATTTCACATACTTCATACAACTACTTATCCGATTGTACAAATTATTTTAATGTCAGTATTTTGTCCCTAAAATATGAACAATTGTTTCATGCTTTAAAAATTATTAACCGTGATTTTTTTAATTAACACGAAAAAAATTAATTGATAATAGTCAACTATTTATTTCCACTGATGTTTTATTTAAATCCAAAATTATCTTACATGAGATGAAATGTGTGCTTTATATTGTCAACAGGCCGACCGACCGGTCTAGTGGTTAAGGTGTTGGCCTCTGGATCGGAAGGTTCCTGGTTCGAATCCGGGGTCAGGGCATGGATGTAATTGTGCTGTCCTTAGTTAGGGGTAGTGATGGTCGCCCATTGGGTGCCCCTTCACAAATGACCATCGCTTCCCGGCCTTGCAGTGGCCTATGATTAACAATCGAGTGCCCACCGTAATAACAAAACACATATTGTCAACAGATACAAGCATCAAACCCTTCTTATCAGATGCTATGTGAAGGTTGACTAGTAGATTTCAAGACTCATCAAAAATTATTTTTTCATGTTAGTTTTACAGTCAAATAATTTGTTTAGAACCTTTCAATATGAATTTCGAAAGATAATTAAAAAGATCGAGCCCTATTTTAATATTTTGTGAAAAATAGCTGTTAAACCACACTAAGTTGAACCCCTTTTAACAACGAATTACTTATTTAATTTAAACAGAAAAGTATGTCGAAGCCTAGTCGTTGCTGAGAAGTGATTAAAGCTAATACAGTTTTGACGCTTGTCAAAGCCAGTTGAAAGAAATTCTGCGAATTTGTCGGTAAATGATTGGTAGACGTCAGCTGCTGCTGAATACTTAATTAATTGCAAATCTCTCGACAAATACACATTTACATGGGACGTCCTGTACTTCAAATTTGGAGAATGAACAAATCGAAGTTTCCTTGATCTCTCCTGGTGTTGGTAAAGCTAGTTTAAGGGGACCAGTGCACAAAAACCTCTCGAAATTTCGATATTTTTTTATAAATTTAAATAAATGTTAATACAATTCTGCTTAAAACGATATATATTATTTATAAAGATCCATGAGTAAAAGTATTTTAAATAATTTTGTTGAAAAATACATGCACGTATCTGAAGTAAAGTCAATTTTATGCTTTAAACTTCAATATCTCAAAACGTGTACTTTTTCCACAAAAAGAACATTTTTTCAGAATCTATTCAAGCGAATGTAAAAACAATTTGTTTACAATTGCATCATACCCTATAATATATTTTAACACAGGCATTTGTTTTCTATCTACTCAGAAAATTTCTAGACAAAGCCATTAATTGTGTAACGTTATAATTTTCGATCAAATTTATTAAAAATTGAGCTTTAATTACCTCATTACGCATACAAATTATTTTAAATTCTAGAAGACATTCTGTTTCACAGTAGGCACATTTTCAGTGATGTCATGTCGTAAAAGTAATCGTTAATAAATAAGAGAAACGAAAAATTCATTTGTGATAAAAAAAAGTGTCGTGATCCTTTAACACAAGTCTAGAAAGTAGTTAATTTTTTGGTCCAAAGCGGTCAGTGTCGCTACATATCGACCAAAACTGGATCATTGAATAATAATGGACATGCAGATTTATAAAGCTAGAAAAATAATCTGTCAACAACATGAACTACAGATGTTAAGTGATTGGCTGGTACTCGAACCATAAGGCCCGGTGCACACATCCGGTTTTTGAACGTGCGACGCCGCTGCGGCAAGTGCGGTCTGAGATACATTAGATCCAATGGAGCAGTGCACACATAGCTTGTTAGCACACGTAGCTTGTTTTCATAAACAAATGGAATATAAATAATAATTTATTTATGGTTATATCCGCTAACGTCTATTTTGCTTCAAAATATACTTTTTTTTACACCAGCGAAATAAACACGTTTTTTTTTTCGATAGAATATTTATCGCAAGTTGCGCGAAATGAGTACTTGCGTCATTTCACGGTTATGTGTGCATAGTTGGGCTTCGATGCCGCACGTTGAAAAACCGGATGTGTGCACCGAGCCTTAGATTCATGCTTTTTATCACAACCACGTGACAGATCTCCAATCAGAGCGCGTGAAACTGCGTGTGCATGCTTCTGTATTTCATTAGGTCGATGCAATAAGAGCCAAAGGGAAAGTAAAACCACAAAAGGCTAATATGGATACTGCGACCAAACTATTCGATGTGGATAAAAAAGAAAGTCAGACAGCAAACAAAATCGGCGCTTCAAGTGCTTCACAACTGTACACAGTACCCCAAGTGCCAAATTAGATAGCAGACCCCTCATATTTGGAATAATCAAAAATACAGCATTCTACGTTCACAATATTGAACATTTACACAAATCTATATTTCCTGATGAAGTTCCTTCATACAATTGTTATTATAAACACAATAAACATATTTACAACATTTGCAGTGAAAATTTTTTTTAATTCGGTTCGGTATAGCGGCCTTTACTAAAATTCAAATGATCATAATAATGTCCAGATTTGTCGCGCTTATATCGGCTTAAACTATATGATATTATATTTAAATTATGTTAAATAGTGTTTATGTCCATAATGTCCATATCTAAACGAGTGGGTAATAAGTGAGCGTTTGTGTGTGCAAGGAGTAACGTTCGCGTGAACACTAAAAATGGCGGACATTGTAACTTTGGATAAAGTTGGAAGATAAGACGTTGAAATTGGTACCGATTTTTTTTAGAATAACTGGAATTACAATATACACTCCATAACAAAAAAAATCGACGCACCAAGAAGGAGCTGTCCGATTGCGATTAAAATTGGTGGATGTGAAGAACGTACATAGAAAAACAAACGATTACAGTTTCAGAACAATTGAATGATTTATTTTGGAATTTTATTTGGAATTTCCCTTAATGAGGTAACAGATGCGAACATATATTATAGTGTGCAATTTTTATAGGTTTGTCGTTTTACGGTAATACTATTAAGGTGATTCTATAATACACGACACAATATGAAGTTATTATAACGTTATAAATTTCGCAATGACAAAAGTAATCAAGAATATATTTGGGCACTGACGAGGTAATCATATTTAGATATTTCACTGCTGTAACTACTACATAAAATTTTTATCCATTCACAATAGGAATTCGAATGTAGTTTAATATTAAAAAATAATAATGCGGTCTTAAGAGAAGAAACACTGATTTTAAATTATTTGGAACCGAAATTTGCCAATTCTGCTCTAGCATCGCATGAAACGGGGTGGTGGAGGCTTGATGGATTTAGCGTCGAACAAATATACTCTCCCCCACCCACCCCGAAACTATTTTAGATTTAAAAGCATCTGGAAACTGAATTGAAAACATTGTTTTTCAGTCCATATTAACATAATCCATTTTCAAAATGTTAGCCAAAATAATATTTCAGGTTCATCTTTAGTTTTTTGTTTCCTTTTAAAGTTTTTCTTATTTAAAGGATAGTTTTCATGCAAAATTCCGAAATCGATCGAAAAGTCGATTCAATTTTAGAGTTTAAAACTTATCAATATCAAGTTCTGGAGATAGCAAAATAAGTTTTCAAAAATGATCATTTTTGACGGAGTTATATATACAATAACGATATAGTAGATAAGTACAGTAAACCTAATACAAAAACGCGTTTCTCTACGATTCAGATTTTTGACATTTTTATGATTTCAAAATGTTTTAGGTACATTTGTTTTTCCATTTAATCGAATTTATTTGGATAATCGTTGAGATATGTTGAGATGATTTAGTACAATGTTCTTACTTTACAATTGAACGATAACACGAGCCAAATGAAGTGATTTGATTTATAGGATTTTAAACAATCATGCAAATCAAAAATTTGACAAAGACTTTGAAAATTACTACCCACAAGACATTAATTTTTAATTCATCAAAACTTTTATGTAATAACTTCTAAAAGTTTACCTTTTTGGTTCAAACTTTAAAAATAGTCTTTTTGGTAGAAAACAGCCTGCAAATTTTATAATAATCAGTTAATGCGAATGCAAATGTTGTTTTGCAAATTTAATGTCCTTTAGCGAACAACACAGATTTAAAATATATGTATTTAAAAGAAATAAAGATTAAAAAATATGACTCAATCGATATTTTAAAAATACGAAAAATAACAATTTAAAATCAAACTAAATGAAACAATTTACAATTGAAATAATTCAAAGGCTTTTAGCAAGAATATCAACCAAATTATACTAAATTTCTATGAAACGTAGCTTGTTTTATTTCCATTTAATGAAGACATAAATTGTTACAACGCATCTAAGAATCATTCAAGTCTATAGCGAGCTATAGGCTGCGTAGGTTTTATTCTTGTAACTAACCTGGATGAATCTCATTTCTGTACCAATAAAACTTACTTTCTGTGCGTATGTCAATTTACTTGACGGAAACGCATTGGTTGGCCCATGCCATAGAAACAATCTCTCATGTGCCATAAAAAACAATCAAACACAAGTTTACTGCATCAATTATCCAATTAAACAAGTAGAGATGGATTGGAGACATTTTAAACCAGTATTTAAACAATTGATTAATTTCGTCAACATCTAAACGGTTCAGATACTTGCCTCTGAGAAATGTTTCCAAGAATATATTCATCAGTACAAAGTGGTACATTAGTTGATTAAAGAAAACGAGCACAACTATATTTCCTCACTATATTTAAAGCCGACAATTTCAACGATCCTATCCAAATTGTTTCAGGACAAAAAAAAAAGTGGCGTTAATGGCTCTAGAATAAAAAACTGGAATGCCACATCTCTCTTAACCTAGACGAAATGAATTCAGTTTAAAGACCGTTCACAAAGGTGATAAAAACCATCCATAATAACCTCGAGACGGTCATTTTAAAGCGGGATTCTAGAAATAAAGTTTTCTTTCGAATTTTTTTTCTTTTGTATTTGGTTGCCCGAAAAAAGAAATAGATAAGCATTATCAAATGGATGGTTCTGACGATATGAGAAGTTCCTGTAAAGGAGATCAGGAAGCGGCGATGAATTATTCAGACAAGCCAAAGGTCTTAATGAAAATTCTTGGAATTCGCAGGTATTGATCGGAGGTTAAGATGTATGTCCCACGAACTTGGAGGAGGTTCAAGGTGCAGCTTGCTTCCGAGGCTAATTGAATAGTGAACTTTCAAAGTTTCAACTCATCAACCAAATAGCACCTAATTGTATTCATCGTAGCGCAATATATCTTGTTTCTTAAATTGGTGTTTAAACCAGGCCTCGAAATAGATTTTTTAATACAGGTGCACCTAAGTTTTTAAATTAGGTGCACAGGTTATATTTTAGGTGCACATTTGAAAAAACGTAATATAAGAGCATTAATATAATGTAAATTACTTTATTAGTTGGGTATGTTTAGATAGGTTAGTAGTAGATAGTAAATAAAAATATTTAAACATCTAAATTCTTCCTTCTCCAGAAATGAAAAAAATATTAAACCAAGTCATTAAAGATGAGCTACTAGTAGTTACTATAGTTTATTGTTGGTGATTGATTTCCCTACCTATGGATAATTTTATTAATAAAGTTGATTTTCTAATGCTAAAATAAACGTTTTGTTCGTCAATTTGGAATAATATCCTTTTTAACTACTACCATTCAGCCGATCTTGGAAAAATGCATACTGATTAGATAGACTTATTAAAGAAGACCCAAACCCCAAATTTCGAAGAAAAAAAAACATTTCAGTGTTTTTTGGTTTATTGGATAAAACGATGCATTAGATTTTCAAGAACAAATGGATAAAATTTCAGAGTCGAAGGAAATTGCTAACAGCTGCTTTTTAACTTTTATTTGACCTCTTCCAACTACATAATGGACTGCCAACCATTGGCTTCGGTTTCCATGAAAACCTCCATTTAAGCAACATTATATCATAGTGTATCTACCGACGACTATCCCAAACATTTTAAATACCCTTAAGGTATAGGCTCCTGGTTTTTCTATCAATCAGCGAAAGCTAAAGGAAAAAATCCAGGTCCTCATGTAAAATATGTGGTGACGCCATTGAAGGAAACACATTGAAAAAATAACGCTAAATTTCGTCGCATGCATATCAATAAAAAAAGGCTCGTTTACAGAAAAAAATAAGGTGTGGTTTTCCAGTGGTGGTTTATTTTAAAATACTACTGATCCGATAAAATATTTTTTTTCAGTTCATTAAACAAGAAATGAATAATTTTTCAGTGAATCATCACAAATCATTCAGTTGTCATCAGAGATAAAAATGGCTTAAAAAATATATACCAGCTTACGGTAAAAATAAGAGTATTAATGTACTGGAAACTACTAAAAAAATAGTACTTGCAAAAAGTAAGTTGTTTTCGTGAACTTTTGTTGTATTTTGTACTTAAAATGCGCTTATCTCAAAATCAGTTTTTTGCAATTTTGCCAAAGTTCAAAGTACTAAGGCTTTTTGATAAATGCACTTAGAGATAAACTGTTTACATTTTTTAGGTTTTGATTAACTGTTTAACAGACACAAGGAAAGCTTTTTAGAATGAACAGTTAAAAAATTTTTTAAAATTAATAAACATAAAAAAGTGGATATTTTTTAAAAAATTTAACACATAACGAGTAAAATATTTTTTTATGAAAACTCGTAAATAAAATTTAAAACATCTCTCCCTAGGTCTTTTGCATATACTATAGCAATATTGTACAAATTTATTTCATACACAAATATTGAAAATTGACAGAGGAGTAGGGATAGTAAAAAGTGTGTATATCGGCTGACAAAAACATTAAAATCGTAATATAAAATATAATTGCAAATAAAAACTAATTTTTTTATTGATTATTGCTTTAAAATGTGTGTTTAATTATCACTAAAAAAGTAGGTTATGTAAAATTAATAATAAGAATTTTGTGTTTATCCTTACGGGCCTCCCTTAACAAAGTACCAATCCGTTTGGAACAGGCCGGATTGAAAATCGTGCCGGATTCCAATCCCTAGTTACGGCCCAGCGATTTTGTTTTCGCATAGTGTTTATTTAGAAATTTTAATAAACACTAGAGTTCCTTCAGAGCGAGAGATGTCGATACTAATATTTTTAAAACCCAGTCTAACCAACTTCTGCGTATTACGAAACTAACAGGGCATGAATTCAATTTTTAAACTCGCAATACAATGGAATTTTACACATTTTTGACATGAAATATAGCATACCTTCAAAAGTTAATAGAATTCCAATATTTCCTACGTTCTTGAGTTACATTTTTTAGAAAAAGAAAATATCAAATACTTTTAAATAAACATGCATGGCCGATATGAAAATCCCGAAGATGGAATTCGAGACTTGAATAGACGAAAATGGTAAATACTATTCCTTTCTAATTCACTTATAAAAAGAAATGTTCAGAAAAATTGAAGAATCGGGTTTCTCCAACGAAAAAATATGTCAAGTAACAGCAGAAATGTGAAAGGAAACTTTTCACTCGTAAAAATTTTGGAACAAATGCCAAAGTTGTAAAAGCAGAAAGGAAAAATTCATATTAGAAAGTAGTATGGACGAATCAAACTTTTCTGATACGAGAAATGAAATTTTTGGAAGCATACATAGTAATCCATCAAAATAGCGAATTCATAAAGGGGAAAAAATAAATTCAAACTATAGTCACATGCGACTTATGGTTTCTTTGTGGTTTCATATCGGAGACCAAATGGAAAACGCAACCAAGCAAAGTATAACAGAAGAACCTTGATTATAGGAATGTGCAAAGAAATCACCTCGGGTAACCAGAAACTGGGTTGGTTATATTTTATGGCGCATGGGAAATATTTGACCAAGCTGCGCCAAACAACGTCAAGTAAATCGCACACAAACACAAGCTTTTTTTTTGACACAGAAAAAATACAAGCAAGGAGGAATTGCATCTGTGCCGGCTACAACTCACAACTTGTCCAGAATCTCGTACAGTAACATAACAGCTAAGAAAAAAATACTGCACTACATGTTTCAACTACGGCTGTTGAGATTAATAAAGAAAGGAAACAGTATCAAATTCGGCTTGGGATACAGGAATAGTCGGGGAGCTCGGGATTATAATTTAAAGGGAAAATATGGTACATGCTGTTACTACACACTTACATTGAATACATTTAAATACATTAACAGCATAAAAATCAAGAAGTTTTATAAGCGTGTAGTGGATTTTGATAAAGTTTTGTCCAAAAAACTACTTAGAAGGTTAATAAAAATAAACTGTGAAAATGAGAATTTCTTAGATTAAAATTATTAAAAGTTTCTAGTTTTCCCTCTAGTTCGTTTTAAATCTATGACACGAGTTTTATTTTTTAAACGGATTGTTTATTAATTTTAACGCAGTTTTATAGTTGATGGCTCAATTAATTAACTTGTTTTACTTTCATATAAATCTTTTCTATATATATTTGATTCAAATATAAATAATGTTTTTTTTTAAATCTCGTTTATGAGTTACAAACTTACTTTTTCAAAACAACTGTTCATTAAATTAAATACCAGTTACTCAAAAATTGCTTTTCCTGAAATCACAATATGGTTCCAAGATTAGTAACTTTCTTTTCCTTCTATTAACATTTAATTTATTATAACTTAGTTCCCTATCTTCTGATATTTGAAAATTCAATGAGTACACCATATTAACTTTCTAGGTAACTAGAAATAGTATTCGGCTATTATTGATGTAGCAATCTTGTAACACATGCAAACATTAATTTTTTTTTTAAAGTTAAGCTTATAAAAAGGTAAGATATACAAAAGCCTAAAAAAAAACACCTTGAATTGAGTAAAATTTAGAAATTGAGGACGAAAACACATAAAAGTTTTTTGTTTAAAGATGAGACAATGTTGTGAAAATGAAGGCTAAACGTTTTATGGACAGGAATAACTAAGATGGGTATCCTCATATTAGTTAGAAATTAGAGGTCATGAGATAAAATGTAAATAGTGATGAATTACAAATGCGTTAAAAAGCCAGAGTAATGTTAAAAGTTAAGAAGCGATGAGTGTGGGGAGCATCCAACAAGTCTGCTAAAATAGGTGGTGTTCGATCAATGGTAAAACCGTTAAGACGAGGACAAGAGGTTAAAATATGGCGTATGGTAATTAATAGTCTGAGATAGTAAAAATAATAAATATAGCACATACTTATGCAGAAATTATATTGACTTAAGCATCTTCTTTTATTTCCTTAAAATTACGTTTTTTATTTGTGTAATAAGTGTTTTTATCCATTTACACATTTGTGTCTTTAGAAGATACCCTATAGAAATGAATGAAATGGATTAATTGCAGACGTAAGGATAGGACGTGTGGGGATTTTTCGAAAAATGAACTAATACTATATTTATTTCGCGAGCCTTTTTTTGTTTCTTAACGAAATGTAAACGAACTTTGAATATTTGGGATGGATGATATTTTGTAACAAACGGAACAGAAGTTTCTGTTCGTTGAACACGTTAGTAACATTTTCTGTTTTTTTTTTCGCTTGGTAACACTTTCGTATGCTTAAATTTTGTCAAATTTTTAGTTGTTTTCGTTGTGGCAACAATACGAGATCATGATATCAAATAGAATAACGAATTAATATCGTCAGAACAATGTTTTCCCGCCAACTTTTATTTTTTCATTTTTTACCGTTGTAAATTTATTACATACTTATTTTTTAATAAATAGCAATTTCCTTTTCATTACACGTATTAGTATTATTCGCAAAGTATTCACGTAAAGTATTCAATTCAAAGCAAAATGTGTAAGAGAAAGTAAATTAAAAAAGTGAAATTTTACCGTTATTAAAATATCATTAATGTTAAAAATATCCGAACTAGGACTTTTCATACATTAAAAATTGGTTGTCTCAGTGACATAAAGTCAAGATTTCTTATTTAGGAATTGACGCTATATTTAAGCAACTTATCAAATATGGTAAGAGTATTTTTGAAAACAATAATTTCCTTTAAAAAAAATCTGCTGTCAAATCAATTCACCATTTTTCAAAAATGGTAATAGGTTGCCTTTGCTTTGTTTGTACTGAAAGCATTAAATTTAAAACAATTTCTTTCATTATTCACGCGTCACAAAATGAAATTTTCAAGAAAAAATGTTCGCTTAAAGCCTTAGTAAATGAATACCTTATCCAATTAATTTTTCCGAGTAATCCGAATTTATAAACCTCCTTAAAAATGACGAAATTCGACAATGTCCATGTACAAGAGTGCCCAAATTAAAAAAATATATATATTGGTAGGGAAAGTATTAGTGCAAGAGTATTCACCGTAGATTTATCATTTCTACGAATTAAGTAGAGCTATTTTAAGGAAAAGAACTTAAGAAAAGGAATTTATAATAACCGCTTCCCCCCCCCTCACAGTCGTGTTTTGTAGTAGTTACCTTAGTGTAACATTTCATCATTTTGTAGTTTTGTCCTAAAGCAGGGATTTAATGTATGTAAAATGAATCTCATTTATGAATATGCGCGTATAAGATTTAGAAAAATGTCGAAAAGATGCTAAAAAATTACATTGCTCAAACTTAAATGACTTCACATTTTTCTAGGAAAGAGGAAAGTAATTATTTTGGTCATTTTTTAAACTATAGTTAATCAATTCAACTCGAGTGAGATCGGGTAATTTAGTTATGCTTGTTCATAATATTTTATAGAAATTATTTATATAATAGTTAGTTTTTATTGAAAATCACGGTACATTTATCGTAAATTAATGATAATGCTGCGACGGTAAAGTCGAGAGATACGATAAGCAACACATACCTATATATTTTCCCATTTAGTTGAGCACCAAATACATTATATTGATAAAAAACGAACTTTTTTGCTGCACTCGAAAATAAATGTACACACAAGGTCATGGAAGTACTTAATTCACACTGCGATCAAACTTGTTGAAAAGAGAGCCGAGTACACAAATAATTGAAATATTTGCTTTTTCATTTCTAATGTTAGACTTAAAGTATAATAATAAAAGTATATAATATATTTAAACTAATTTTTTTATTTATGTATTCAGTCATCGATTAAAAATATTTGCATGACATTTGTTTACCTTCAGAAGATAATACTTGACTATTCTCCTCTTGGATGATAATCTCCAAGAGATTACCGAGAAATTTACATATCTAGCTATGAGTGATTCCGAACCTGCAGTTTTGTCGTTTAATATATAAAATGTCGGTAAGGGCACAAACGTAAAAATCTATCTAGGTCAATTTAATATGGTTCTTTCAGAAAACGAAAAGCTTGTGATATCGTTGACCCAAAACGACAGCGTGAAAACAGTACGAATCGTACACAAGGAGAAGACATCCAACAGCTAAGACATTTAAGTTCTTAATACTCCAAGAACTTTAAGAAAAATATACAGCATTTACAACGTCACATTAACATCAGTACACCAATACATTAAAGTGTGCACCATCACAGCACCAGACACGGTTATCAATCGTCACCTGCCTCTGGCTCTCTAACGTCGTCGGCCCGCAATCCAAAAAAGACAAACGGTAAAAGTCGAAATCCAATCAGAGATCTTCCGGACGAACACCACCTGCAGAGGACTTTCTATTTCGTGTTCTTTTCAAGTAGCTATAAGGCGCGCGACGCAAGAACAGCAGATGGCGTCAAACCAATCAGAATATATTCTTCGACATTCCGTAAATCCACGCGAATTGTTTTTCTCTTCTTTGTACGGTGAAATTAATTCACACGCAGACCGAATTTCCGAGTGACCCTTCCTAAATTTCGAACACACCGTAGTTTCCCACGATATCACAAGCTGTTTTTATAATTAACTTAACACCTTTTAAAGAACTACGAGCACGAAGAACGTCTGCTTTTCTTCAGAAGAAAAAAATGTACTTTCCAAGTTTTAAAGCGAAAGCTCACACGAGCATCTCGCAGGGAAATAAATTCCGCGTCTATGAAGGGCATGCATCCAGGCGATGAATACATCCCTCCATGAAAAGCGACGGAAGGTAATCGAGACGGGAGAAAACTTTTGACCATCCAGAAATATTCCGTCCAAGGAATTCTTTCATCACTCACCCTGATTGATACTTTCGGTATCGCACTCTACGAAGGGCTGATCAAGAACTTTGGGAAAGATCTGGGAGAGTTTAAGCAAGCAATGCCAAATACCGTGATTCTTTTATACATGTTTGTGTAATTTTCTTTGAAACATTTAATATTGTCATCTCTAGACTAGGGAGGCGACATCGATGTCGATGTTTTCAAAACATCGATGTTTTTTAGAAAACATCAATGTATTTAACATCGATGTATTAGGGTCGATGTTTTGGTAACATCGATGTTTTTACGTTGTCGATGTTTTATTTCTAAATGAAAAAAGTACCGTTATAAAAATTTTTAAAATAACCCAGTAGCATAATTTTTATATTCAGCAAATTGAACATACTTTTAGACCCAAGTGACCAAGGATGAAGGGTCTGAAAAGTAGGGAGGCGACATCGATGTCCATGTTTTCTAAACATTGATATTTTAGAAAAAAAAACATCGATGTATTGGAGCCGATGTCGCATCACTAGTTGCTAAACCAGTTTTAAGAAATGGGGAAACAAGTTTAAATACACTGAATTTTAAAAACATCGATGGTTCTGAGGCGATATATTATCAACATCGATGTTTTAATTTTGAAAATCGATGTTTTGCTGTCGATGTAGCATCACAAGTTGCTAAACCAGTTTTAAGAAATGTGGGAAAAAGTTTAAATACACTGAATTTTAAAAACATCGATGTTTTTTTAGAAAACATCAATGTATTTAACATCGATGTATTAGGGTCGATGTTTTGGTAACATCGATGTTTTTACGTTGTCGATGTTTTATTTCTAAATGAAAAAAGTACCGTTATAAAATTTTTTTAAATAACCCAGTAGCATAATTTTTATATTCAGCAAATTGAACATACTTTTAGACCCAAGTGACCAAGGATGAAGGGTCAGAAAAGTAGGGAGGCGACATCGATGTCCATGTTTTCTAAACATTGATATTTTAGAAAAAAAACATCGATGTATTGGAGCCGATGTCGCATCACTAGTTGCTAAACCAGTTTTAAGAAATGGGGAAACAAGTTTAAATACACTGAATTTTTAAAACATCGATGTTTTTGAGTCGATGTACTATCAACATCGATGTTTTGCTATCGATGTCGCATCTATACTCTAGACCTGCGAATCCAATGAAATGGTACTGCAATTTTACACGATTAATCGTAACCGATGTTTATGTAAGAAAGTAGAAATAAAGATGTAAGCTAATCAAACTGCCTTTCAACTGTTTATTTATGTTACGGATATCATAATTTGTTGAGAGGAAATAATATGTGTATCCATAGAAAATATAAGCCAAACAAGTGTTCCGTAAAAAAGATATAAGCACTCGAAGTCCATATACATCACAATTGCAAAAAATATATACTACAACTAGGGGGCCAGGAGGATTACTTTGCAATACTTATTCGATCGCTTCGCTCGCATGAATGAAGACATGTGTCTAAGAGCAGGGATTGTTTACAAAATATAAAATATAAAAAAAAAAGATATTTTTCAAATCTAAATTTGCGAAAGGAAAAGTTATACAGTACATCTGTAATCAGAACTCGAACAATTTGGAATTCAAATGAAAACTTTGAGCAAATTTTGACTGGAAATGTGAGCGCTGCTTAGGAAATTGAATACCCAGCATGCTGTTGTACATTTCCCCAGCACTCGAGCCACCCATACACTTTTTCACTGAGTTTGCTGTCGAAAGTTGTAGTGCAGGAGTCTTGTGGAACTATAATCATTGGCCCTGAAAATGGCCGTTTTTTTAAGAGTCCTTGTTTTTGACATTTTGAAAGAAAGTAGTCCAATGAAACCTTTAATTATTAGCCCCCAGGGGCATTACTTCTTTAGGTTTGTACGGGCTTCACAACCCCGGGGTACCTGAGTGATCTTCCCTCCCTTTCGTTCTTCTTCTTATCTTGAGTTTGGCATAATATGTCCCAAGAGGACTCAATGCCACAAAATCATATCCAATCCAATCCTTTAATTATTAATTTTTTGTTCAGTAAAATTTCAACTGATAACGCTACAAATTCAATTGAGGTGCGAGGCTTCGTGGTAAACAAACAATCATACAGTGTTTCCAAAATGCGATAACAAATAACGTCTTTTTTGCGTGCCACGTAAGAGAATTATATATATATATATATAATCAACCAGTGTTGCAATAACATAAAAAGGTATAAAAAATTTTATGATAATAAAGAGATAGACTTAAGGTTTACGGCCGAATTCACAAGTCCGAGTTAAACCTCGGATCAACGATTATTCCCAGGTTAACGGAAAAACCGTATTGAAAATGCCGTGATCGTGAGGAGATGGTTGCAACGAATCACATCGAGCGTATCATTTTAATCCGTGGATCAATTAACCCGCCGTTTGAGAATTAGGGATGCGACATCGATGTTTTATAAAAAGCATAGATTTATTGGAGCCGATGTTTTTATAACATCGATGTTTATACTTGTCGATGTTTTTACGTTGTCGATTTTATTTAAAATAAAAAAAGTAACGTTATAAAAATTAAAAAAAATAATAACCAAGTAGCATAATTTTTAAATTCAGCAAATTGAACATACTTTTAGACCAAAGTGGCCAAGGGTGACGTGTCCGAAAAGTAGGGATGCAACATCGATGTTTTATAAAAAAAAACATCGATGTATTGGAGGCGATGTCACATCACTAGTTGCTAAACCAGTTTTAAGAAATGGGGGAAAAAAGTTTCAAATACGCTGAATTTTAAAAACATCGATGGTTTTGGGGCGATGTATTATCAACATCAATGTTTTAATTTTGAACATTGATGTTTTGCTGTCGATGTCGCATCACTATTGAGAATACGTTTCTTGATAATCCGCGGTTCAACTGATCCTCGGGTTAACTCGAGACTTGTGAATATGGTCGAGTAATTTTCTTTTTTGGTATACTTCATTGTTTAATCAGTAACACACAATAAATACTAAAATAAACGCAAACATTTCTATAGCGTCGTCATATGGGTAGTATAAATAGTTGTCCTTTCTTCAGTACAATGTTCTCTTGCTTTAATAACCTTTTAATAACAAAATAGTCAAAACTCAAGTGTACGACTGTTTACATCATAATGCAAGATAGTAAACTATTTGAGGAAATATAAATAAATGAAATGAATAAAAAATATTTAATAAATGAAATGAATAAAAAATATTTAATAAATGAAATGAATAAAAAATATTTAATAAATGAAATTTTATCTATGTTTTCAGTACATAAATCAACAAGGTCAAACAAATTACTATTATAAGCCTTTTTTTTTTTTTGGATAAATATCTCTACCAAATTTTTCTTTGTAATTCCTACATTTCAAAGAACGAAAGCAGTTCACGTGATTAATTATACGAGAGGTTCACACGCATATATCCGTTCTGCAACATGCAATATTCCTTGCATGACTTCTCACCAGTCTTGACCAATATAATCTTTCACAGGTTTCTTTCGACCAATTGATGTGATCATTTAATTATGTGTTGTTGGGTAAAAACCATATTAGAACTTGGAAATTTCATAATGCTCAGAGGATAAAAGGCGAAAACTAAGAATTTGAATAAAATGTGAAAAGAGACATTCTTACCAAAACGTTAGAGCGTGTGCATTTAGGGGGCTAAAACAAGTGCTATGAACTATTCTTAACTAAAAAAACTGGCAGGTATTGATACTCAATAAACTGTCACATAATGAAGAAAAATCTAGATGGATTACATTTAAATGCATTCCAGCGAAATGGGTTTTCAGAGTAGTCATGATTTCTTTGGTGAATTTCGAATCTTAAATTATGATTACATTATCGATAACAACCAAGAGTAACGAAAAAATGACCAAATCTCATTTTCGTAGAAAGTGATGAAATGATTCGGTTATTTCTTGTTGCATTTCAATGCATGCTCTCATTCATTTGTTATGATGACATTAAGTTATTAAAACATGAGAATAAATGAATAATTCATGCTATATACGTCGCCAGAAGGAAAACAACAAAAATACAATGCTTATGCAGGAATTCTGTTGCCACTAGAAAAACTAGAGCTCCGTCATTTTCGCTGCTAAAGCATAAAGTTAGTTTCCAATTGGAAAGTACAATTTAAATACCCCGTCCTTTCATTAGAAGATACAATAAACACGAATAAAGAAATTGGATTAACTGTGCACGTGTGAATACATGCTTTCCTGGAATATTCTGCACAACAATTTCAGGAAAGTGAAAAATACATTTTTAACGTGAACTGCGTGGGATTAAAAATTGGGAATGTGCTGTATAATTATCTTCAGCAACTCCGAAAAAAAATATTTTATATGACTTTTGGTAACGATTTGATCAAATAACGCGAAACTCCAATGGCGATTCACAACTGTAGGCAGTACAAAAGACTATCAAGCCAAATCAATGCGATGAATGGTTTCATATCTGTATTTTATAACGGATTTAAATTTGTACTGTCACGTATTATGAATATAAAGCGTAATCAACTAGCATAGTAATTACAACAGTAAAGTTGAGAAATACCGAAAGAAATAATTTAAAATATACTCTATAACAAAAAAAATCGACACACCAATAAGATGCAGAATTAGTGGTGCTGGGCTCGATCCACTTGGAACGGCGTTGACTGCGGACGTATTGTCCTTAGTAACGAGTCCTGTGTCCTGGCGACAACCGCAAACGTTTCTGGAGACGTCCGGGGCAGCGTGGGGATCTTGCCCTTTCAATCACACGCCACACATGCCCACAACAGAGCACTATGATCTGGGGTGCCATCTCCTTTGACAGCCGTTTGGTAGTCATTTCAGGCACACTTACAGCACAGCGGTACGTACACGACATTCTACGGCCGGCTGTGTTACCGTTCCTTTAGCGACACCCCGGACATACTTATCAATAAGATAATGCCCAGCCGCATACGGCACATGTTGCTATTGAATTGCCTTCAAGCTTTCTCAACACTTCCTTGGCCAGCTAGGTCTCCTGATCTCTCTCCCATAGAGCACATTTGGGACGTTATGCGGATTGCAACCATCCCAAAATGTTGACCATTTAGTCCGACAGTTGGAGACAATTTGGCAAGACATTACGCAGGACACCATCCGGGAATTTTTTTCAGTCTATGACACGCCGGGTGACAGCTTACATCCAGGTGAACCAAGGCATTACTGACTTCCTCACTTTCTAACGATCAAACTCTGACATAAATCTTTCAATTGTTCTGAAAATTTAATCGTTTGTTTTTGTATATATGTTCTTTATATCCACCAATTTTTATCGTAATCGGACAGTTCCTTCTTGGTGCGTTGATTTGTTTTTGTTATAGATAGTACAAAACAAACATGTCGCATTCGGTACAATCGAGGAATTGAGAAGATGTGGATGTGGACACAAAGGATGGAATATGAATGAGAAATAAAGGAACCTTAAAAATAAAACCAAGAGCTATTCTTTAATTTTTATTATTATTATTTATTTCTTAACGTTTTCATACATTGGATTGATCAAATAATTTCCTACATGTCAGTGGGTTTGAGACTTGAGGGGATAGTTGGGTGTATCGCTCAATGGCCATATGGCGCCAAACACAAGACAGACGTTGTATGCAATCGAACATACACACGCTAAAAGAAAGTTATGCTGATACAAAAGAGAGAAATACTCTAATGGAGAAATCGAACCTGGGCCGCCTACAAATCGCAGGTAATTAATGTAATTTTTAATTAACGTCATACTAGAGCAACACAACGGGCTATTGACGACAATCCGGCATCAATCCCCTCAGGGAAAGATTCGAGGACAACACGTAATTTTGAATCACGGTGAGATGACGAGCACTGAGCTGGCACTCCAGTCTCCAAACTTCCACACCAACCCAACGTGAGGACTTTCGGCCACGACAGATTTAAGGTGCACCAGCTGCCTCTACTCTATATACTTACAAACATCCATGCACTGACCCGGATTTGAACTAGAACCATTAGTGATTATAGTAGTGAGCTTAGCCACCATTACAGAAATTAACTTACGGACCAGTAGTTTGTAAAAAAGCGTAACCCAACTCTACCATGAAGACCTTTTGGGTAGGCAAAGTTTCATTGTGTCATCCCGGCTTGCTAAACAATGTTGACCGTTGAAACAATAGTGCCGAAATAGGTTACTACTAGCGGGTCGGGAATAAGTATGGGTGGATTTCTCATAAATGTGAAGAACGGAACTTAATTATAGTTAATTAAGTTCCAGTTACGATGGGTTGGTTTGTCGCTGTACGGTTATTTTTTGCTACATGACGGCTGATTAAGAACGAAGTCTAACGAGGCGACTACCAACATTTATAACATCCTTAACACCAGGAATCGACCTGAACCTATTGCATCTAGGGTCAGAGCATTAACCACTCGGCTACAGGCCGGTATACCCTGCATGGGCATATTTTCTCAGTTTCTTACAATTTAGGGTGTAGAGGCAAGTTTTCATCCGATAAACAACTCATTAACTTCCAAAGTAAAACAAATATGCCGTAACGTCAGTTACTTGTTTCTTCGCAATTGTCTCCAAATCGACAACCAATGACAACTGTCCTGACGTTTCTATCGATACTTCGAAAGTTCGCACATGCAAAAGTGCGAGCTACGCGCATGCCAAGATTAAGTATAAAAAAAAGGAACGTTCGTTTTGATTTTTAAGGTCTTAGACTTTACATTCATTCTAGCTTTCTGCCTCACAGACTTTGAATGTGATAACTGTACAATTGCATTACATTTTCGTCAATGTAAGTAGGTTAATTTTTGAAGTGTTAAATATGTTTCAGTAAAACAAGTTTAAACTTTTCTTCTGATGTTATATTTAAGATTTCAATACTTACGCAAAACTAGTGGTTTGTATTAACGAACCACCTAGAAAAGCACGTAATCCAATTTTTAGTTTTTATTTGCTTTGAAAACCTGATTACAAGAAAAACTGAATCTCCCATAAAAATATGATGTTAATATATATACTCCCAATATATATGCCAAAATGGCATACTTTGATAAAGTGTTCGGTGAATATTATAGTACACAATAATTCTTTAAAGTTCTGGTAAAATACAGTCATTTCCGATGTAGATATGAAAGGATATGCAGTAGAAAGGATTAGTTCCAACATTTTTCTAGCCTATATATTACATACAGATTTCAGCGCTAAAAATGGAAATACCTATGATAATCTAAAAATAGAGTATAAAATAATATCAGAATCTTGTTTCATTAAGAAATGTTAACGTTAAGTATTTTTTGGATTCAAAATATAATTTGATTCTAACAAATAAATTTATTTTTAAAACCTAGAATATAGAATGATTTTGAGGTTCATTAATTTTTCATTTTTGCTGTCGAAATAAACTTTCATAAGTACTTTATGTGACTAAAATCATCAAGCAACTATTCTTGTTCTCGTAATAAACGTGTTTAACATATCGAACTTAAGTTTTAGTAAAATGGTACCACACCTGTCATTACTGCATATGATGACGAAAAAACACAATTCATTCAATTACCTTCTGAAAAAGATTGCGTGTGATCTTTCGAAAAAAAGTATAACAGGCAATCGACCCTGTCTCGAATAAAAAGGATAAAATGCCATATATGTATTTCAACACATTAACTCCACCTAATTGGTATAAATGAATGGATAAAAACTTATTAATGATGTTCCAACGACAAAATCTGTTCAGATGAGAAAAATGGAATAAAATCCGATGTTTAACAAATGGTTTAAGAACATGTATTAACAAATGGTTGTAGAACATCTGGATAACCTCAATGTGAACGCGAAAATCATTTTTAAGAACCATTTAAGAAATCAATGAGATAGAGCGTAAAACACGAGATGATCGAATTGCGTGGAATTTTTAGAGAAATAAACATTGCTGACTGAGGAAATGTGTTTGTTGGGTTATAGCCCCAAGCCGATAAGCATTTGTTCTATGTAATACTTGCAGAAGGAAATTGAAACGAAGTAAAAAATAAACAAGGGATAAATTCAAAATAATCATTTGGAGGGAAATGGAACGTTCACAAAATTCATGTAGAGTTAAATATGTTAAAGCATACATTTAAACTTTTTCACTTAAAAACCTTGTCAGCAAATAACGAAATTTAAAATCTTCACACAAATAAAATTTGTTTAGATTCATTTACACATTGGATACTAAGCATTTAGTTTTTAACTATCGAGAAATGACATTTTCTTAATTTTGCAACACTGAATGACGCTGAACTAATTATTATTATATTTATTTCCAGTGTCATAGGAAATAGCAAACTCGACAGTGCTTATTCAAGCATAAAATAGACAATCACACAGGTTCGAACAAATTTACATAGATAATTTTTTTGGATGAAATAACGAAGGTAACACGTCATCATTTAAGTACATTCATTTTGTTAACTAAATAAATTGTTTCACGGATTTTAAACATTGAATAATTTTGCTGAATTTGTTTTTCAACAATTAGAAGCTTTAGGGATTAAGTTCGTCTTTTTATGTTTCAGAATTAAGGTTATCTTTTTATTATTTTATTCAGAATAAAATTTGTCTTTTCATACTTCAAAATTAAGTTTATCTTCTCATATATCAGAATAAAGTTTACCTTTTTATTTTTAGGAATTTAGTTTGACTTTTGGATTTTAGAATTAAGTTAATTTTTTATACTTAATACTTAAATTTGTTGTATACGGGAATTGCAGCGTCATGTAAGAAAATTCAGCATAAATATGTTTAGTTTGTATGTATAACGGTACACACGGCTTTATAATTGCTATTATTCCTATGGCAAATGTAGAGGCTTAGCTAATTTTATTTGGGGTATCAAAGTAGAGTTCCGGTTTTGTTGAGGTGTTCCAGTTCACCTTACAATTTAATTACAAAATATCAGTGATTGAAATGGCTATTTGTAAAAATAATTTTGTATTCATAACTTGTACAAACAGTCAAGAAAATAAGAATTTTAACGAATAAAAATAGAATTCGGTTTTAAAATTATTTGTGCAGTAAATGATATTAACCATCTGAGATGAATCCAAAAATGTTTTACGAATTTTATAAATGCAAAAGCCTATAAGTTTTATGGCGATTTAAAGATTATTGTTGCCAATTTATATTCGTAAAATAACTCATTATCGAACCTCAAAAGGTACGGACAATTTTAATAAAAACTTTTAACTGTTTAAACTATCGCGAAAGTTAAAAGCGAGTAATAGCAAAATTACAACGAGCTTGAGCTAACCTACTGTCATAAGCTTACTAATTCGTCGTTTTCGGAGACATTTCGCATGCGTGATAAACTACCAATAAATGAAGTACAAAACCATAAATTTCTTATCTTAATGAAAATTCCGCAGCACATAACTTTTTTTTAAAGGGTTGTCTTTTTTTTTATCTCGTTCAATTTAATTAAAAGCTAGTAAGCAGCCAAAAGTGATGGATATTTTTTCAGAAGTTTTCTTCCCCTACTTTGAAGAAAAATATTTCGGCACCTCATAAGTAAAATGAGAAATCTATGACGCCAGTGACTAAGCTAGAAAAAAGTTCAATTATTTATTAATAAATTACATTCATTAATTAGTTCCATCGGCACAAAATAATTTGCATTTTATCTGGGATTTAAGCATCAGGAAAACAGTTAAATATAACGAGTCCGTTAAATATGAGCCCATTAAATATAACTGAAACATTCGTTGCGTTGGAATCAACAGAAAAATAGTTCAATTGAAAAACTTCCATTTAAAAAAGTGCTTCGAAGATAAAAAAAATATGAGATTTTAAAGAAAGTTCAACTTATGATTAAAGGAATTCTTAGAATATTTAGTTAAAAACACAGAACAGGAAGCAGGAAATATGCAAATTAAAAATTACATTGGTCAATGAACGTTAAAAAATTAATGACCATATCAATGCATGGTACCCAACACCTGCTTGCGCTCAAGTGGAAATGGGTAGCAAACTTTCGAGGTTACCACAGTCCAAATTTCTCGCCTATTGTCAATTGTAATCATTGCAAATTAGATATGAAACCTACTATGTGAAAACAACGTTTGAATGAACAAGTTTGAGCAACAAAATCATATTTAGTAAAACATTAAGATTCCGATGTTAAGTATTACGGATCTTCCACTGTCGTAAATTTGAAATACCTAAAACTAAGATTTTATCAGATATTAAGACATTTAATATATTTTACATTTTACAGCTTAGGACAAAAATCAAATAAGGCATCCAAAAACCATGCATATTTTAACTCAAACATTATAGATAACATTGGCACATTGGTTCCAAAAATTCATATAATTACAGCTTAGACAATTTTGACTGCTTCAAGGGGTGGATTACGATATGTTGTCTTTGAATCTTTTCCTGCGAGATTGGCCTCAGACCGTCGCCAATAGTATGCTGTGTTACTTCAGTGCGACTTAAATTCCAACTACCTATCATCGTACTTGGATGTAGACTTCTTCTCTGTGTCAGGGAAGCTATAATCTTGTATGTTCCAAATTTGACGTTCTCTGTCAACACTTACACCATAAAAACTGACATTTCATAATTGTAAAGACGTTTTTATAAATCGATATACTGCTGTGATAAAAAAGTATCCACAATGCTTCCTTTAAATTACACTGCTGTTTGTAAAAAATGCAACACCATGAAGGAATCATCCGAATGAAATAAAATTTGCAGCAAATGTCAATTATAGGATGTTATGCAAAGTAGTAAAGTTTCAGAGACACCACGCATGCGTGGTATGAGCAGCGCCATCTGAACAGATGCTAAAAGCGTATAAATAGAAGCCTGTAGCGGGTCGTTGAAAATAGTGCATGGTTATTTTTTAGTAGCGAACGTTTAGTGAGACCTAAATGTGCCTCCACGACGAAATAGGGTGAAATTTCAACAACTTACGGAGTTTGAACGGGAGAGATTCATCGTCCATCGTGAAGGAGGATTCTCCTATCGCGCAATAGCAGCTCGTGTGCAGTGAAACAGTTCCACAGTGATGCGTGTTTGGAAGCAGTGGACCGAAGAGCACAGGACACTTCGAAAAACTGGGAGTGGACGACGGAAGGTGACGTCAGCACGCGATGATAGACACCTGATCCACATGGCGGCGAATGACCGTACAGCTTCCTCCAGGCAGTTGGCATCACTTTGGTCTACTGCTACAGGTGTACTAATCTCGGCTTCGTCAATTTACCGACGTATGCTGCATCATGAACTGCGTGCAAGGATTCCTTTATACAGGATCCCCCTCACGCCAAACCATCGACGGCTGCGTCCGCAATGGGCTCATGAGCACATAGCCTGGCGGCCTGATTGGCAACAAGTTGTCTTTTCTGACGAATCCCGCTTTAATTTGTGGATCCATGATTCGTGTTCGACCTTATGCCGGTGAACGCTACATTCCAGAGTGCGTTATCATAGTGGCCGAACAGCCGGAGTAATGGTCTGGGGTGCGATTTCGTATCATGGACGATCTCAGCTGCTACGAACTGAGGGTAATCTGAATAGCAACAGGTACGTTCGTGAAGTGCTAGAGCCCGAAGTCGTTCCCTTCCTTCAAGGCATCCCT
The DNA here is from genome assembly GCA_947359465.1 of Metellina segmentata. Classification (NCBI taxonomy): domain Eukaryota; kingdom Metazoa; phylum Arthropoda; class Arachnida; order Araneae; family Tetragnathidae; genus Metellina; species Metellina segmentata. The sequence goes on from OX375875.1 coordinate 32,658,143, forward strand.
GGAGCTATCTTTCAACAGGATAATACACGCCCATATGTTGCAAGGAATGTTCGAGACTTCTTTTCAGCTCAACACATGCAACGTCTTCCTTGGCCTGCTTATTCGACGGATATGTCGCCTATTGGGCATGTGTGGGATTTGGTTGGTCGGCGTCTCGCTCATGATCCGCGTCGTACAGCTTCAAAAGACGAACTTTGGGTGCGCAAACAAACAATATGGAATTATCTTCCACAAGCAGACATTCAACATCTGTTTCACTCCATGCCACGTCGTATAGCAGTACTTATTACAGCGCGTGGTGGCTACACAAATAGTGATTTCGGACACGTAATATTGTTTTTTAGCTTTAAAAATTTATTCATGCATTTATACTAATACAAGCCGTTTGTATATTAAATTTCATTTAATTCTGATGACTTCTTCATGGTGTTGCATTTTTTTACCAAACAGCAGTATACATTTATAATAGATATCGTCAGCAAACTTTTAATCAAATATTTTTAAGACTTACATAAACATGTGGCAACAATCAGGGATTTATTTAATTTTATCGTTTGAAAAAAATTTTTGTATTTAGTAAGAGAAGAATTTTTACCTCGTTAATTTTCCAAAATGTCGAGAGTGAGCAAAGAACATGCATTAAATTGTGTTTCAGCAATAGAATTTCGATACAAACAACATATGAAATGTGTCAAAAAGTCTTTACAGACGACTGTATATCAGAAACAGTATTTGATTGGGTTTAAAAGTTTAAAGAATATAGAGATAATTCGCGATCTGGTAGAGACCATCCACTTTGACTAATGATCAACATGTCAATCAGGTCAGAAAATTGGCGCTTAGTGATCGTCGTTTAACAATACGAAACATTAGTGAACAAGTTCTATTTCGTTTGTCGAAACGACAAGTTGGGAACGACCTGAATTGTGGCAAGATTCTTATTATTTTTTTTTATTTCTAATGGCAAGAGAAAATGACAATATCTTACAAAACGATTACAAGAATACAAAACAGTAAGAGAAAAAAAGTCAGTATCTCATCAGCAAGGCTCTAGCACTCCAGTAGCGTCTCACCTCGGAGACCCCACACAGAGCTGGACATCTTTGGATATGGGACCTGTCCATAATTTCATCCTTTTTGCAGAGTGGGCATTTAGGACTGTCATAAACGCCAATGCGGTGTAGGTGGTTTGCAAGGCAGTCATGCCCCACTGCAAGTCTAAATTCTGCGACCGCTCTTTCGCGAGGTTTAATTGAAATTTTTTGGTCTAATAAATTTCTCCAGCTCTTCGAGGAAATACAAGAAGTGAGATTCGACTTCCATCTAAGTCTCATTTGATTTTTGATGTAGAGTTTTATGGAGTGGAATGAGTAGCTTGTGGTTGGCTGTTCAACTATCCGTGTGCCCTTCTTGGCCAACATATCTGCCTGCTCGTTACCGAAAATATCACAGTGCCCAGGGAGCCACTGGATAACGATCTGTCGTCCTTCTGCCTTTAATCCCTCAAGGAGCATCTGGCATTCTAAGATATCATTTGAGGCAGGCACCTCGTTTGACCCAATAGCCTGAATGGCAGCTTTGGAATCCGACAACAAGACCACTTTGTTGTAGAGACGTCTGGGAACAAGTTGCTGCAATGCCACACAGATGGCCATAACTTCTCCATCAAAGGCGGTTTTTTGTTTCCCGACAGGGACATAGAAGGAGAAAATGGAGGAATAAATTCCTGCTCCAACATTTGGTGAACATTCAGTAAAGGAGCCGTCGGTATAGACGTGTAACCATTCAGGCTCTGGATAGAGGGTGTGGATGGTCTCAAGGGCTAAAATCTTCAAGCTCTCTGGAGGGAGCTGGCTCTTAAGGATAGGCTGGGCAAGATTCAGGTTAATAATTGTCTCAACGCGATTCAAGGGATTACGAGGATTTAAAAATCCCTGAACAATTCCTTCATCAATTTCCAGATCTTCTCTTAAATCGAGAGCTTTCTGAAGAAAGCCTCGTTGTGTCTTCAGTTGTCTCTGTCCATTCTCATACTGGTCCCAAAAGGGTACTTCAATTCTGATTAACTTTTCATACAACACGAGAGCTCTCTCCTCAATAATCTCCTGAATGGGTCTGTTATTTGTCAAAAGTAGCATAGAGTCAATTGGGGTGGTCTTTACCGCACCAACAATCAACCTGAGGGCCTGGTTTTGAAGTAACTCCAGCCTTTCAATCAGGCTCTTTGGGGCAGTTACCAAAACTTCACAACAATAAGTAATAACAGGCAAAATGAATGCTTTATATGTGTTTTCCAAGGTTGTTCGTGCGCATCCCCAAAGACAGCCAGCCAAACGTTTAAGAATATGTAGACGCCTTTCTACCTTCTCAACTATACTTTCGATTTGTAATTTCCAACTTAACTTATTGTCAAAGGTTACTCCTAAGTAAGTAAATTTGTCCGTATTAGACAGTTCATCATTTCTGTAAACCAACTTTGGCCGGATATTCTGGTGCATCAGTGAAAACGTCTGCACCGCAGACTTCTCAATATTCACGGCCATGTTGTTTTCCTCGCACCACTTGTAAAGAACCTCAAGTGCTCTGTTCAAGAACCTCTCTATCTCGGACTTTGCGTTCGTTTTAGCAACTTGGGTCCAAATAACCAAGTCATCTGCATAGAGAAGGCACTCCACTCCAACTGTTCTCAAAGCCAAGATAAGATCGTTGATGTAAACATTGAATAGGGAGCAACTAGAAACTGCTCCCTGGGGAAGTCCCGTCTGAAGAATGTAACTTTTGGAGGTTGAGTCCCTATAACGAACTTTACAATTTCTCTGGTCCAGGAATGATTTAAACCAGTTTAACATATTACTCTTTACTCCAATATCCTTAAGTTTTAGAATAATCTTTTCTCTCCAAACGGAGTCATGTGCCGATTTGAAATCTATATAGACGGCTGTCATCACTTTTCTTTTATCAAGAGTGTCTTTAACCATTTGACTCAGATGAGCCACTTGGTCAGCTGTGGATCTATTTCTACGAAACCCAGCTTGTTCGGAGCAGAGTAAATCTTTTGATTCAAGGAACCAATTCAATCTATTTACAACCATGCGCTCCATTAACTTAGCCATAATGCTAGTGAGCGAAATGGGTCTGTAGCTTTGAGTATTCCTGGAGTCTTTATCTTTTTTAAGAATAGGGATGATAATGGCTCCTCTCCAATCACGAGGAACATTGTGGCAAGATAACTCATGGGTTTTGCATCACGATAATGCGCCTTCTCACAGTACCATTATTATTCGTGATTTTTTGACAAAGTATTAAAAAATACGGCACCACAAGCTCCGTATTCACCTGATATGGCAACGAGTGACTTTTTTTTATTTCCTCGGAGGAAACTTCCTCTTCGTGGTCACCGTTTTGAGTCCATTGATGCAATAAAAGAAAATTCGATACGAACCCCCTGAAGAGGTTTTACAAAAACGACTTTAAGGCATATTTAGAATGTTTAGAGCAGGGATTCACAACCGGCGGTACGCGGCAGTGTTTCAGGTGGTACGCAAGGATGATACGAGCGACCCAAATATTCTACGAAGTTTGTTGGATTTTTTAGCATGTACAACCACGTTATGCTATTTGTTATTAGTTACTTGTGTGAGAGTGGTTTTTCTGAATTTCTGTAGATAAAAAATAAATTTAGAAACAGAGTAAGTGTTGAAGAGGACTTAAGAGTGAAGTTAAGCTCCATTGTTCCTGATATTGATATATTTTAATAAAAGACAAAAAACAACAAGTTTTACACTAAAAATTGATTTTTGATTACATTCTTTGTTTGCTTAATTTGTACCAATTATTTGAAATTATTTGTTTTTAGACATGTGAGTAAAAATAAAACTGTAATTTTCAATAGTCGTTTTATTTTTAATTTTACCAAAACATCATTTTTTCGAAAAACAAGTTATTTTAATTCAAATAAAACAAGCCATTGACGCTATTCTGACATTAGATATATGTTTCTAAAAACATATAGGACTGGTGGTGCACCAAAAATTTCTAAGAATTTCAAGTGGTACGCAGTTACTAACAGGTTGGGAACCCCTGATTCAGAGGATTGGAAAAAACATCCATTGAAGTCGGAGGAGATTACATTGAAGGAGATGTAAAAAATGTTGACCAATAAATTGATACCTTTTGTTTTCTGAAAACATTCCGTGTATTTTTTTTTATCACAGTAGCAGTAAGGTAAACATTATACTGATAAAGCAGTACTACTACGTGTCAAAATCGCAAATTTACAACATTATATAACTTTAAAAATCAAAAGCATGAAATATTAAGAACTTAAACAGTCAAGATAATTATCTGTTAAAAGTACTATTATGATACTTAAAATGTTATCTACAGTATTGCTCTTCAAAGGCAAAAGAAAGTAAATGATACAAAGTTTCATGAGCACATAAAAGAATTTTAACACAAAAATGAATCCCCTTATTATTGGAAAAGATGAATAAGCATCAAACAATGAAAACCAAAAGAATATCACTAGACATAAAGGGTGAGCTTTCATCAGCAATCAAATATTAATTTCGCTCCGTCTGATACCGGGAACACGTATAATTGAAGTCAAAGGAGTGTTGGCAGACATCTGGTACTATTATCAAGCAAGTCGCACGAATATGTAATGCGCGGGATAGGAAACAGAACGATACAAAGACGGTTGCATTTCCAACATCTTAATCATAAAATTTTCAAAGTTCTGAATGCTAAAAGCATATATGCATTTGTAGACGATGTGGTAAAAGACAGTACAGGAACCCCTAGATATATCGCGCATCTTTGGAATAAGATAAAATCATTAATAAACCGAAGAGAGAATTACAGCGGTGGTCGAAAAAATATTTTCTTATTTTAAATCAAACTACGTAAATTATCTAAAAAAGTTCTGCGCGGTTTTTTTATGTCAAATTATGTAAAATTACAAGTCAAATATAAAATCGATGGTAAACAATTCGAATTCCGATGATTGTATTTGCAGAAATTACTTCTCTTTAATGCTTTTGAAACACCAATTCAAAGATAGGATTGTTTGAAACAAGTGACCTTCGCACTCTAATTCTAAAGAAAACGTTTGAGATTTATCCTGGTTTTCACAAATTTAAAATTCATTGAGGGTGTGAAGTAGAAAAGGGCAATATAGAAAAAATGCGCGATATATAGAGGAGTTATAGTACACTAAACATCATATCCCACCCCGGCAAGTAAAGTAACAAGTCAAAAAATAAAAATTGTGATGTTTTTTTTTTCTAATGGCGGGCACATTTGACCTAAGTCATTGGCCACTACAAGGCCGGAAGTGATGGCCACTTGTGAAGGAGCACCCAGTGGGGTTTTGATGTTATGTCATTGAAAAATAAGTATGAAGTGCCCCAGCGTATTACATTACTATTCTATAACATATAATAGAAGTTACCACCATAAATACAAAGCTAACATTTAAAAGAAGCTTATACTATTTGAATATGTTTTATAATATCCTTTAAGTTGATGTTTCTCAAATACTGCAATTTTGAGTTGTGTAACTTTTCTTGTCTTGGTGCGAACTTTTTTTTTGTACAAGAGTTCAGAAAGACAGAATGTTTTCTCTTATATCATAACACAATATATTATATAGCTCGCATTAAGTATGAGTTATTTCAATAACATTATACATATATTAATCATTTATTACTCAACAGTACATTATCATTTATTGTTATCTTACTACAGCATCGTTTATTATATTCACAGTCACTACATTATTACTTGTTCTTACAATCTTTTTACGAATCCCCAACGTACCGTTGAAAAATTCATTAAAATTAAAACAAAAAAAAAACGGTTTAGAGGGAATTACAGTTTTTTTTGTATTTGATCGGAACTAGATGGGAGTTCAAAAAATCGCGTAAGTTCGTATAACTATATCGTGGATCTGTATAGCCATGGAAATAAACAAGTATGTGAAACAATTCAGCTCTTTATTTTGATTAATGATTACATTATATGCAAAAAGTATTTGGACACAGCAGAAATTCAGAGGAGGATCCATCTTAGTGCGGGGTTGTTTTTCTTGGTTAGAACTCGGTCAATTGCCTTATATACCTGGTACCACGAACGCTGACATGTACCTCGACGTTCTGGATAATTCACCTTTGCCTTTACTATGGCAATACTACAGCGATGATGGTTGTTTCTTCCAACAAGATAGAGCTCCATGTCATACTGCAAAACAGGTGCTGAACCGGTTTCCTGAAAATGAGGCGCATTTGCTTGACGTCTGTTCAGAGGCCCGATCTCAATCCGATCGAGCATTTGTGGGATGAACTGAAATGATGAGTACGACACCAGGCACGCCCATCTCCCCAACAATATCTTCTCAGAGCCTTGCAAGAGGCATGGTGAACTATTCCTGACCATATTTACAGACGGTAATGGTAATTTTATGTAACGTCGTACTAGAGCAACACAACGGGCTATTGACGACGGTCCGGGTAATTTTGGTAATTTTAGTTAACGTCGTACTAGAGCAACACAACGGGCTATTGACGACGGTCTGGGTAATTTTGGTAATTTTAGTTAACGTCGTACTAGAGCAACACAACGGGCTATTGACGACGGTCCGGGTAATTTTAGTAATTTTAGTTAACGTCGTACTAGAGCAACACAACGGGCTATTGACGACGGTCCGGGATCAGTCCCTTAAGGGAAAGATCGGAGGACAACACCTCGTAATTTTGAACCACGGTCAGATGACGAAGCAACACCCGAGCTGGCACCCCACTCTCCAAACCACGCCAACCTAACGTGAGGACATTCGGCCACGACAGATTTAACCCTTCTTTGCATGATTTTTTTCTTTATTGGTGAAATAAATCAAGGTGATATAATTCATGTTCAAAATTAAAGGAAAAATGGTTAAAAAAATCTTAGTATATATTTATAATAGAATTTTAGCAAAAAACAATAGGATGGTATCATGTGGTATTTTTTAAATTAAACGCAAATGTTTTCAGAAATTGCTCTAAAAATAACAGAAACACATGTTACAAACCTTTCTTCCACTCATTTTCACTTTTTTAGCAATAGAAACTCAAATATAATAAAACAAAATTAAAAACGAAATCATACGTTTATTACAACTACAACAAACAGCGGAATGGCAACTTCAAGCTCGTTTTACTGATAGTGACACTTGCTTATTTTTGATTGCTATGTTTTTTTTTATGCAATGGACATTAAAAAGGTATCGAGACACGATCAACTTAAAGTGAACTTGTTATTTTATATAATTTTTGGGCATTCAATGTTATGATGGAAATTTTCACCACTATGCAAAGAAGGGTTAAGGTGCAACAGCCGCCTCTACACCATACGTTTACAAACATTCATGCCCGAACCCGGAACATTTCGATCTAGAGGCTAACACCTTAACCACTATACCGGTTGGTCGGCCGGCACAGAATTTGAGGGGAAAGTATGACTTGACGTGTTGCAGTTGCAATACAAGCAAAAGGAGTGCCTACCAGCAACTAAACAGAATAGCAATGCACTTTTTCTGAAAAACATGCAGTGTCCAAATACTTTTGTCCAGACAGTGTATATTAATCAGCAAACTTTAATCTCAAATACGATTGGATATTTTTAAACATTAGAAACTCACAATGAAATAGATGTTAGTTACTCCCGTTGAACATATCAGTAGTTCATCTAAAAAGCTTATTAATGCCGACATTATGTTCAAGTAATTCAGCGTCAATTTATGCTGAAAAGTCCACAGCAACAGCTTGAGGTCAGCCAACACCGTCAGGTTTTACGGTGACAGCAAGTCGTAAATCTCGACGTACTTATCTGGAAGATGTGCCACCTGTTATGATGGTTTTAAGGGGGACTCGAAGGCCTTTTCTTTCATTAACTGTGTCTTGGTGTCAGCTGGAGGGATGAAGGAAGGGAGAAACTCTTGAACTACAGACATTTTTGACGTGCAAACGGTCATTTTATTTGATCCTTGTGCCATCAAAATCCTGTTTTTACAACCCCCACAGCCGAGGGACCCAAAAATCTGTTCAACTCCATAGATCATAATTTAAAATCAAAATGTAAATTTCTGTCCCAAGAAAATTATCCTAACTGTATTTTGGTTGCGTCATTTGTAACAAACCACTCTGCCCAGGACGTTACAATACTATGAATTCATTAAACAAGGTCATGAAAAAGCAGTAATTCCTCTATTTTAACCAATATCGTAAGCGTGTTCGGGCAATTTTTAGGATCATAATTCAGGTAGTTGAATTGTCGTACTAGATAAACATAACGGGTTATTGTCGACGGTCCGGGTAGGTAGGTAAATTAATTAAATTCGCACTGGAGTAACACAGCGGGCTATTGGCAACGTTACGGGATCAATCCCGAAGGGAAAGATCCGAGAACAAGGTCTCGTAATTTTGAACCACGGTCAGATAACGAGGTCAAAACTTGTGAGCTGGCACCCCACTCTACACTTCCACACTGAACCAATGTATAAAGATTTGAGGTCACTACAAAATTAACGTGCACCAGCCCCCAAATGCACGATGATCTTTGGTAATTGGTAATTTTTAGTTAACGTCGTACTAGAGCAACACAACGGGCTATTGACGACGGTCCGGGATCAGTCCCTTAAGGAAAAGATTCGAGGACAACGCCTCGTAATTTTGAACCACGGTCAGATGACGAAGCAACACCTGAGCTGGCGCCCCACTCTCCAAACTTCCACGCCAACCCAACGTGAGGACTTTCGGCCACGACAGATTTAAGGTGCACCAGCCGCCTCTACACCATACGTTTACAAACATCCATGCCCGGGCCCGGATTCGAACCAGGAACCTTCCGATCTAGAGGCTAACACCTTAACCACTATACCGGTTGGTCGGCCGATGATCTTTGGTTGGATCGAGTCTCGAACTTACAACCTTCCTATTACTAATCAGCGACTCTAGCAACTAGGCTTAGTTCACAATTTAAGGTGTGTTCTCGGATCTCTCCTTTCGGTATAGACCCCGGACGGTCACCTATAGCCCGTTGTGTTGCTTCTCAATGCGATGTTAACTAACTATCTTCCAACCAACTAGACAACAGCGGCCCATCTTCTAATTGAAAAGAAATTGACAAGCTAAACTTTTATACAATTGCTTATTTCTAAAAGCACGAAAATAATATATATAGATATATTGCATGAAAAACATTAATCCGTCAGAATAATCAGAAGTTTTGAGCAATATGCGTTTTTAAAATTTATAGTAATGAAGTTATGAAAGAATGAACCCGAGAAATTTATAATTAATAGCAATATTTTGCAAACTTTAAAAAACTTACTAATTTGCATTCGATTTAGAATGCCATGCGGGGATTTCAAAACTTATTCTATAACTCTCATATTAGGAAACTAGATGCAAGTTTAATCTTATTAAAAGATAGAATTTATATTTATAAAATAATACATCGAGAAAACAGGAGATAAAAGCCATGTGTATTTTTTGAATTCTCTAATTACAAACATGTTATTCAGACAAAAAAATAAGAAATAAAAAAGGTGTAATGCGCCTTTTCCCAAATTTTAATTCGCTGTAAATGGAAATTGCTTTGTTCTCTACCTATTCGAAAACAGATCACTCCCGAATTTACAATTTAATTATTCATTTAATTAAAAGCTCGGGGAAACAAATCATTAAATGCAATGAGGCAACTCGCAGAAAAATTCGACTGAAGTAATGGAATCTTAAAATCTTTCGAACACACCATGCAAATAAATGGCTTAAAGGTTCCCTTTTTTTAATCTAAAATTCAATTAAGAGCTTCCAAGGAGAAAACAATCGGAATTCGATAATGGCTGGTTTATTTTCCAGGCTAGACTCAATTCGTCACACTTCGTGACTACCATTGATAAAAATTGCAGTAAACAGACCTAGAAACTGCGACTAAAAAATAAAAGAATTATGTGGCGAGCTGAATACCTCAAGGATAATAAATATGAGCCCTTAATTTACTCTGAGATACTTTTCTTTCCAACTGTGAATGCAATTAAATAGTGACTTTTGCATAAGATGACAAGACGCTCTTTTATGTTGATGCTAAGCTTTCTTACGCATATAGTCTATAAATCTTTCAGTGTTCTAATTTTGTAAGAAATACAAGATTAATTAATTTTTCCTAACGGAATTTCTTTCGTTTTTTCAACGAATAGCTTGTTTCTCGGAAAAATAACACAGAATAATTTATACGCATTTATTTCGACACAAATATGCAGTTCGTATTTAACCGACATTTTGAGAAACTTGCGTACAGTAAAAAAAACTATTTTATAAAGTAAATTCAACTTAGTTTGGTGCCGTCTTATTGTCAGTTGATCGTAAATTTGATTTGTAGAAACAGAATGAAATAGAGAACTCGTTTCTAATCAGGTATGCGCCTAATCACTAACAAAGGAACATGCTACAAATGAGGTAAGCGAAGTTTTGCGAGAGCTGTGGTGAACTAATTCCACACTACAAAGACTAACTTACAAACAAATATTAGCAGTGTTACCTATCACCACCGCGGAGTACTTTTGGGTAGATCCAATTCACTGCCTTTTACGCGTTTTGCTATATCGGTGACTGACAATCGTGATTATAAGCACGTGAATGTGTCTGAGGCAGTTCACATGAGGCGTTTCAATGCTCGTATAGCGAGGCTAGCAAGGTCCCGCCATTAAATTATATTTATTTCTTCCTTTAATTCAAGTATCTGTCTTTGCGACCTTGAAGACCGGGACCCTGATAGCCTCGCCAAACGCGCGTTTTATGCACCTCATGTGTACGGGGCCGGAGAGTCGGCTTGTTGATCCGACCTTTCCACCTGACACCTGGTGTTTGTCACACATCGCTGCGTAACGGTTCCACGACCCTTCACATTTAAGGGGATTTGACACCCCTTGAAAAAGGGAGGTGTCATTTTCAAAAATAAGCAACGGGGTATCCAAGAAAGAAGATGACTGCCCTCGAAAGAAAGGCAAAGGGAATGGAGCGAGAGAAGCTACAGAGGAAGGTGGTGGATGTGATAGATCTCGAGACAGTTATACGGGGAAGTCAAACCCCGAAAAAAAAACAATACGACAAACTGCAAGAAGAGAAAATTACTGTTGTTTCATGACCAACGGTGCAGTGATTCTTTGCTTGTAAATGTACATTGTGGTCCAATTGTCTTGTAGTCCTTCTAAGTGCAATAAACGGCTTATAAAAGAAAACTGCTTAGTGGTGACCCCAAACAATACAATGTTCAAAACTATTTGAACAGACACCAAAATAATTATATTTTATGAAATACCCAATCGATGTAATCCATTTTTGCAGTGAATGTGTGAAAGACAAGCCTAATTAGCATTATCCAATCAAAAATGATCAAACGGTTTCTGATATGCAAATCAAGGTGTGTGTTATCAGGTAATGGTAATTTTAGTTAACGTCGTACTAGAGCAACACAACGGGCTATTGACGACGGTCCGGGATCAGTCCCTTAAGGGAAAGATCCGAGAACAACACCTCGTAATTTTGAACCACGGTCAGATGACGAAGCAACACACGAGCTGGCGCCCCACTCTCCAAACTTCCACGCCAACCCAACGTGAGGACTTTCGGCCACGACAGATTTAAGGTGCACCAGCCGCCTCTACACCATACGCTTACGAACATCCATGCCCGGACCCGGATTCGAACCAGGAACCTTCCGATCTAGAGGCTAACACCTTAACCATTTTACCGGTTGGTCGGCTGTTACGTTATCAGACGGTGAATCAAGCGTTTTGCGCAAAGTGAACATCTGAGTAAATTTCTGCAATATAGCGTTTCATTTCAGTGTATAAGGCCCGTTGCACACATCCGGTTTTTCAACGTGGGACGCCGCTGCCGCAACGCAAGTGCGGTCTGAGATACATTAGATCCAATGGAGTAGTGCACACATGCCTCAGGAGCCGCTGCGGCGGCGCACTTCCAACTTGTGAGCAATTTGTACCGCAGTTCCCCACGACGCCGCCGAACACGCGTCTTTGTTCTGAAGTACCTTGTTTTCATAAATAAATGGATTATAAATAATAATTAATAAATGGTTATATCCAGTCACGTCTATTTTGTTTCAAAATGTTTCTTTTCTGTACACCAAGTAAGCGAAATAAACACGTTTTTTTCTATAGAATATTTATCGCAAATGGCGCGAAATGAGTTCTTGCTTCATTTCACGGTTATGTGTGCATATTTGTGCTTCGGTGCCGTAGCGAATCTGCACGTTGAAAAACCAAATGTGTGCACCGGCCGTAAAGACTCAAAACGGTTTGTTATGCCTTCGAAGTATCATTTGGAAGAATCTGTGAAGTGGCGCATTATCGGCCGTTTAGAAGCAGACAATCATGGAAGCAGCGAGATGAGTGAATATTTCAAGACAGTTAGTCTCTGCGCTATGGAAACAATTTCAGAACTCAAGAACTGTTGTAAAGAGGCCTGGAAGTCGACTGCTTGGCAGTAAAGTTCAGAGCCAGCAGCCGTCACGGGAACTGTTGTATCATGGCAAACTACACACAGAAGTCTTAAAGAAAAAGGTCTTTATGACAGAAAGCCAAGAGTATGAGTTTTGCTCTATCTTCACAGCACAAGAGAGATCGCTTTAATTGGTACAGAGAACATCAAAACTGGAGTCAACACCAATGGATCCATGTACTCTTTACTAATAACTAGGGCAACTTTGTTGCAGTAAAAATGGGGAAATTTTTTCACAGAGGATATGTGGCCAGAGATAACGGGATGAGGGCTTTGAATGTTATGCAAGACTTTTTAGAGGTGCCTGCAAATGGATCTGATTTTTACTTATCAACGATAGTGCTCGTCCACATTGAGAAAACCTCGTTGACGAATTACTTGAAAATCAAGCCATTAAGCGAATCCATTAAGCCAACAAAATCTCCGGATCTGAACCCGATAGAGAACGTATAGGACTACTTTGGAAAAGCAGTTGCACGGAGACATCCTTCTCTTAGAGATATAAATCCTTGAAAACCGTATTGCTTGAGAAGTGAAACTTAATTGTCACGGGTGATCACATTCCATACTAAATTCATAAGGCTTAATTTTTCTGAGTTATTCCTGTTTTTATGAACTCTCCTTGTCACATATTGGCATTTTTATTGTTTCATGCTAGTTTTACATCATATGTAGTGTTCGCAAATGTTTTTATTTTGTATTTATGTGCTATGATGCTGTCTCATTCCACAAAAAAAATAATAAAATTATAGTTCAGTTTCTGAAAAATCCGTAATTTTAATGCAACTAAAGATAATTTTGGACACCAGGGTATTTTATTTGCTCAAGTTAATATTTATTCTTAGATTGAAAATATATTTATCTCATGAATGATTCATAAAATAAAGAATGATTAAAATAGTAAAATTAAAATGATAAAATAAGGAATGATTACGATTTAGTTTTCGATAACGTAAAATGTAATTACTTTTACCTTTAATTCAGATTAGCAATAATCATTAAATTCACAGAGAAAAAAAATGTAATAAAAAATTACATTTTATGGGGGGACGATGAAAATATTTTCAGTTGATTTACTCGAAGCAAGATAATTTCGGTAATATGTTTATATACATATCTGATGATAATATAAAAAGTGAACTGCATAAAAGATTTTGAAACTGCTCGATAGTTTTAAAAACGAAAACTGTTTAAACCAGAAAAATATTCTTCGAAATCATTACATAAAGTGATTTAATTTCGAGACGAAGTGAACAGCATATTTAAGAATATAACAAGTAAATGGAGAATGCAAGGCAAGAGAAATAACTTAAAGCAGCAAAACTCAAAGAATGTAATGATGCATAAAATGTTGAATGAAAGAATTTTAGAAATAAAATGGGAACCGAATAAATGTTAGGAGTATTTCCTTTTATATGAAAAGAACCCCACATTTTATTCTATGAATAAAATGTGGGGTGAACTTCAAGGAAATGAATAGCAACAGTTAAGAACATATGATACAATAAAAATTTAAAAGATTACAACCCAAAAATTCAATTCTGCAAGCAAAGTTTGTTTTTTAAATAGCAATTATTGATTTAAAAACCCGAACTGTATCTTATTATAACAAAGAAAAATGTTAAACGATCTTTGCCTTTTCAAAAGGAATTCAGTTATTAGGATGATTATTTGTGGTCGAAAACAAATCTTGATGTTTCATTGGTTATATTAATTTTTAAATAATATAAAAAGGATATCGGACGTATATGAACTCTTTTCTAGAAAGAGTTTAATAAGAAAGCTTAACTAACTTTTTCAATGCAAACAAATAAATCGCATGGAATGAGAACAATTTTACATTTGCTATCCAAAATACTATTGAGTGATACATATCGAGGTCACGTTAAAATATAATTTATCGCCGTTTTGGCGATGTTTGGCGTTTATTCTAACTGGCGTTGACCAATCAACTATCATTTGTCAATTCGAAATTCGTTCTTGGGAATTTGTTTTGCGAAATGCTGAAATCGAGTTCGAAAACAAGTCATGTCACGTACGAAATGAATACGAGAAACACTTTTGACACGTACCCATATAGCTTGACAGAAAATACTATTGAGGTTACACCTATTTTGTGGTTTTCTCAGTTTTTATCTCTTGAGGTACACTTACATGTCCATTACTTTCTAACGGCGTCGCACTTTTTCAGAGCAATACAAAGCAGACTAGAAGAGAAGTCTAATAACAAAGAGATAAGCGTGTCAAACAGTTTTTAAAAATCAATATCTTCCTTATTTCCATGACAACGTCCCATATTTAACTTAAAAACAATAGGAGAAAAAAAATAATCATAATATTTCCAATCTCCTTTACAGAATCCACGCTGTTTTTTTCAACTTTTGATTTTTGCAGGTAAATAGTCGGAACTACGCAATACGTATTTTCAAACCTTAGGGCAAATTCCAATTCTACGGTACGTTGAGGACGTAAATATTTTGAGGTGTTTTTTGAATTAAAAAAGAAGCCTTAAAGGTGGTGATATTCATCACTTTACATTAGACTGTTCCCTTATGGCAACCCCGGAATCATATTCCCGCTCAGCCATTTTGAGCTATATAATTACATAAACTATCTTGCAACACCGAATTAAAACTGAAGCGGCGGTTTTTAAACTCCTCAACCAACACTGGTGATATACACGCTACGAAGAGGGCGTATAGTACGTGGTAGTACTTTTTAGGCCTATTAACTCTTTTCAAGCCTAATCTTCCAGGTTTCCCAGACCATTATTAAGCTGGAATAAAAAAGGCTTTCTAACCGTATCCTTTCCTGTTGACTTTTAATTTCCTTAGCTCGTAACTCATGGTAAGATTACACAAACACGTGGTAGTTTTTTATGCAACTTCATGAGCAATGCTCAAAGGATCAAATGGTGTCCTTCCCACTGGTGCCTTGCCCTATTACCCACTGCACACAATTTCTCCCCTCTTATTTAATTTCACGTCCCCCACTATATCACACTTGATACTTCAAAAATTTTATTTCAACGAGATATCTCGTCCAACAAGATCTGGCCAATTTCGTAAATGCTGATATATATTTTATGATGACGAGACACGAGATGTCAGTTTTCTTCACATGACGAGATGAAATCTATTTCGTTCATCAAGATACCCACCAGGAGGTTCAAGAGAATCATAGCAATATCGATTGTTTGTGCAGCTATACGCGTAATACAAGCATTAATTCTTCTATCTCTATCGAACAGATTATTGTGATATGGTGTTACAAATTAGGAATGAAATTAAATGTCTGAAAGGCAACGAACATCTATGCCATAACCAGTTTCGAATTCAAAATTTGTTAGGGGAAGCGATAGAACCTTAACCACCAAACTAGTAGTTTTTTAACAAGTGAATGTGTTTTATCAGAAAATCTCGATAGTTAAAATTTGAATCTTTAGGCACACGATTGAACAATCGCACCTTATGAAGATAATCTAAACGAGCTGCAATTCAATCCCATTAAGTAATTACTTATTTAGCCTTTTGTTAGGCGTGTAGAACGTAATTACAGCAAACGCAACAAAATAGAAATGGGTATGATTCCCCTTCCCATCAAGACACGAACCATTACACTTGAAGAGAAATAAAAAGCCCTCCGATATATTAGGCTGTTAGAGTGCAAATATTATTGGGTAAGATAAGCGTCTCCTTAGAACTGAGCTTAGTTTTTCAGGTAGTTTCTTTTCATGTTTCAGGGTCTCAGGTTGTTTAGATAGATAAGAGAGCAGGGGAGAAATTGCAGCCACAAATTAAGAGGAGGGAATTGGACTCGTTTGTAAAAGAAACAACTCGACGTTGAAAAAGTCCAGACTAGGTTTCTTTGATTGGCTACGAAGGATGTACTAAGCTTCTATCTCGTAAAATCCCTTCCTTAATATGAATGGGTCCATACTTTGTAACACTGAAACTCGTTAGTTTGATCCAATAAAGCACATTATAACATTGCATTTTAAATATACTCCAAGTGCATTTCATAACAATGAAGCAGTTTAACTAGTTTATATGCAAACTGCATTGAACAATTTTTTTCCAATGCATGAACTCAACGTATATCGTGCCATTTTGTAGTTTAAATTGCTAAATACAGGCGCCAAAAAATAATACTGGAATATTTTCATATAAAAATTAATGTTTTCAATCTCTACTATTATAAAAGAAAGTTTTTGTGTGTGTGTGTATGTTCGTGTAAAGGGTGCCCTGACGAATTTATGGCATTCACACTAATGAAATTTGGCACACATGTAGTACGAATTTTTTAGCAATTTTATAGACTAGCCCGATTTTTAAAATTTAATCTTGAAAATTTTAAAATTAATTTAATGCGATGTTTAATTATTATTTCCTTTTCTCCGAATGGCAACAGTCATGATCGGTATTGAATGAATCCGTATTTTCTGCGCGTGTGTAGCCGCCCTATTCCTGGATATCCTTTATGAAATTTATTTAAAAGTATATATTTACTTTTAGTTAGCGTCAACTGTTATATTTGAATTTTTTTGTTGTGCTTACGTTTGTTGTTCAATACGTTTGTTGTTCTTTCTCTTTTAGACTACCGTTGTTTGGAATTTGATTTTTTAAGCATATTCACTTTTAGTATTACTGAATATCCTTTTTAAAATTTATTTCCTTTTTCAAAGCAAATAACTTTTAGTTAGCGTTAAATTTTAATCTTTTATATTTCTATTTTTTATTGTGCTTACTTCATTTTTCGAACTGGATAACGGTTGCGCAATACGTTTGTTATTGTTTCTTTTTTACACTACGATACTTTGGATTTTGATTTTTTGAGCATATTCACTTTTAGTTTGGATTATTTGGATATTTTTTTCAAAGTCTAGCGATATTTTTTTTAAATCTTATGTGCAATTTATGGTTCGTTTCATTTGTGCAATCTTTTGTTTGTTTCTGTATAGTACTTCGGTTTTTATATAGTCAATTTTTATCATTTTTGTTTTGATGTCTTATGGAAAGAAAAGCGATATTTAATGTTCAACATTTAAAAATTAATTTATTATTATATTTTTGTTTTATTTGGTTTCCTAAAAATGTCCACAGTATTGAAAGGGTCTTTACTGCACTCACGCCAATCTTGGATTTCTATCATTTATGCAAACTAAGAACATTTCTTCTATGTAGCTCTACGCTCACAGGATGATGATGTGCTCTTCGAATTTCAACATTTTACTGAGAAGCAAACACATGTTCCATCAATTTATTGTCGCCATGTATTCCGAGATTCAATCGGAGAAGGTGTTGTACATATGACTGAATCAGATCACTCAGAATGGAACAGTATGCACATTTGAGAGATGCGTTGATGAAGGATGGAAATGTTGCAAAACAAAAACACACAGAAATTGCTAAACTTCCAAATAGATATCAAAACCAAAAGTTAAAGGTGATACTTTTGTACATTTATATGTTGCATAAATTATAAAAATTAAGTATTGCTATTCTTAATTATTCCTATTCTTTCCAAAACTCACTCAAACACAGAAACAAACAAAAAACTGCATAAAATAATAACTAAATTATGGCATTTCGCTAAAACGCCCTCTTTTAATTTACGCCCCACAATGTTTTGTTATACGACCAAAACAAATGCTGTTTTTATGCTTTTGTTTAGTATCAGCTTCTCCCTTTAAGCAACACTGCTACATTTTGCCTCTCGAAAATATCAGTAATGTTTGCATAACATTGTCATAATTTTAATGCGTTGTCGCTATACTGTACTTAGACCAACATCGACTTTATACAAAGCCCACGTCACAACTGAAAATCCTATCGCGAGGCTACTTTTACATGCTACGATACGAACTGAAGTCGGTTCAGACTATTAGGTGTAGTTAAACATAAGTAACTTTTTCATATTCGTCTTACAATACACTCTACAGAAATAAGGAAGTATTAAAATGTATTACGTAACGGCCAATCACGGTTTTGTTTTTAGAAATATGCTACAAATGCAGTCTTGGATTTAAACATTATTTTATTAATGACACCAATGCTCTGGCTTCTTATATCACTGCCTTTTTTGCATATTGGGGGCTGTAAATTAAAAAAATTATGTTATTACAAAAGGATGTTATTTTGTTCATCTTTTTATGCTATTTTTGTTTCTTTCTGTGTTTGGGGGTCTTTTGGAAAGCATAGCAATATTTAATTCTGTTAATTTATGTAACGTATTAATTTACAAAAGCATATACTTTAACTTTTGGTTTTTACATCTTTTTGGAAGTTGAGCAATTTTTGTGGAGTTTACGTATAGCAACGTTTCCACTGTTCATTAAAGCATCTCTCAAATGTGCATAATGTTCCACTCTCGGAGTCCCTCTGATTCAACGATATTCAAAACAAAAGTTTATACTTTTGTAAATTTATGTTGCATAAATTATCACAATTAAATGTTGCTATGTTTTCCAAAAGTCACCCAAACACAGAAACAAACAAAAAATTGCCTAAAAGAGCAACAAAACTATGGCATTTCACTATAACTGTCTTTTTTTTTTAATTTACGGCCCACAATATTTAGTTATATGGCCAAAAAAAAAGCTGTTTTTATGTTTCTGTTTAATTTCCAGAAGCCAAACTTCATTTCCGAGGCTACAATTTGCTGCACAGGAAGATGGAAGTATTCAAATGTGTTAGGTAACAGCCAATCACGGTTTCGTTTTTACAAATATGCAAAAAAAGGTAGTCTTGGATTTAAACATAATTTTGCCAATGCTGGCTTCTTATATTACTGCCTTTTTTGCATATTGGGGGCTGTAAATTAAAAAAAAAATGTTTTTGCGAAATGCTGTTATTTTGTTTATCTTTAATGCTATTTTTTGTTTGTTTCTGTGTTTGGGCGTCTTTTGCAAAGCATAGCAATACTTAATTTTTATAATTTATGCAACATATAAATTTACAAAAGCATAAACTTTCACTTTTGGTTTTTATATCTTTTTGGAAGTTTAGTGATTTCTGTGTACTTCAGTTTTTTTTATCGCAGCATTTCCACCGTTCATCAACGCATCTCTCAAATCTGCATACTGTTCCACTCTGAGTGATCTCATTCAGTCGTATGTACAACACCTTCTCCGATTCAATCTCGGAATACATACCGACAATAAATTGATGAAACAGGTCTCTGCTTTTGAAAAAGATATCGTAATAATCCAAACAAAAAGTTAATATGCTTTAAAAATGATAATCCAAACTATCGTACTCTAAAACAGAAGCAAAACAAACAACATATTGCACAACTGTGATCCAGTTCCAAAAGTGGAGGAAACACAAAAAAATATATACTTATATTATACAATTATGATAATCAAACTAAAAGTTTACGCTAACTAAAAGTTAATATGCTTTTAAAAAAGCAATACATTTTTATAAAGTATATCCATTAATGGGGCAGCTACATACGCACTGTAAATACGTATTTAGTCAATACCAATTGAAGACTTGCTATTCGGAGGAACACAATAATAATTACATATCTCATTACATTACTTTTAAAATGTTCTGGATTAAATTTTAAAATTTGTGGTGGACTATAAAATTTTAAAATATTCACACTAACCTATGTGCCAAATTTCATTATTGGAAGTACTATAGATTCGTCACGACACGCCGAACAGACAACACACGTAGTACTTCATTTTATAATTGTCTACACTCGCTGGCAAAAGTTAAGCCTTCATGAAAAATTTTAATTTCTGGAAGCTAATCTAAATTTGAGAGGCTGCAATTTGCTGCAGAGTTAGATGGAACTATGCAAATGAGTTATGTAACAGCCAATCACAGTATCGTGTCAACAAATATAAAAAAGGCTGTCGTATAATTAGCCAGCATTGTGAAGGGTTACAGGAGTTGTATGTAAGTGCTGTAAAAAGTGTTTGCAACTTTTGTAGGATTACTTTTCAAGACGGACGTGTTTCTGTCACTTACACAACACATATAGCAAGCGCTGCCATTCTGTGGGATGCCTTAAAGTTTGGCAATTAATAACTCATGTATCTCTTTTCTTTGCCGTTCATTCCGTCATTTCATCATTATGCTAACAAGCCAAACAGTTGTCTAAACACCTGTGGTCCACACCCAAAAGGTTACAACCCCTAAGGTTCATCAATATATTGCTGTTGTATCATAACACTCATCATGCATGGCTGTGCCAAAGGGCAAATCTTTCACAAATAAATAAAGATGTCAATGTGATCAAAAAGCAAGTCTTGCGAGAATTGCCCCATAGTTTTTAAATTTACAAATCTATAGACATTACGCATGACAGAAATGAGTCCTTAAAACACACAACACAGTTTTTTTACACATTGGAACCATCTGAAGTACTCTCGCACATATTGGAGCACCAATTATGCTTCTCACGAATCTGAATCCACCTTCACTATGCAATGGCACAACACTCAGTCAAGAAACTCATGCCAAATATTATTGAAGCCACCATCGTCACTACACATGCTGCAAGTTAAAACGTATTCATTCCTAGAATACCAATCATCACTTCTGATATCCCATTCCAATTTAAAAAACTTCAATTCCCAGTTCGTTTAAGTTTCACTGTAAGCATCAACAAGGCACAATCACTTAAAGTCTTACGACTCGGTCCCATTAAACCGTGTTTCTCCCACGGTCAAGTGTTCAACAGAATTTAATACCTTTTTACTTTTTATAAATAGTTATTACTTCAATTTCTTGCCACATATGGTTATTTTAATAAATGCACATGTATACTATCTCGGAGAAAAATAATCACGTATAAAATGCTTATTTTTATAATTTGTTTTCCTTTCGCACATGCCACATACTTATTTCATTTCATTTAATTGTTTCTAAAATTGCATTTCACATCTACAAACATTGCTAATTTTAAAAATTCAGATAAATAATAAAATAATTCACTTTGTACTAAAAAAAAAAAAAAAAAACCTTTTATTTTGGTTTATTAATCTATTTTATTCAAAATTACCTCAACTTACAAAAATATTTCTAATTTTTCTGTCTCCCTATTATTTAAGTAATTTGGGGTTAAAATATACTGTATTGCCCAAATCAACAGATTTCATTGTTGTGTTAAAAATAAGATACACCACACATTCAAGTTGTAAAATTTTAAAAATAAGACACTCATTTTTTCGGTTTTTATTACAAAAGCGTGTTTTCTCTTCCTTTCAATTTTCTCAGCTGCCTTTTCCAAAAACTTTAATCTCTTAATTCTTAGAAAATACAATTTTTGCCATTGCAGTAAAATGTGTAAAATATGCATGTGTATAAAACGGATTAAAAAAAAAATTACAACAATCAACAGAAGTTCTACATGTTTTTATTAAAAATTTCAGCGAATTTGAAATCTGAGGAAATTTTTAATTAACATCACACAAAATCAACACAATTGGCTATTAACAAGTGTATGGGATTAATTCCATAATTGAGAGATCCGAGGTAATTTTTAATTAACGTCGTACTATAGCAACTCAACGGGCTCTTCACTACGGTCCGGGATCATTCGCCTAAGGAAAGTATCCGACAAAATTGGGTAATTTTTAATTAACGTTCTCAAGCACTACAACTACCTATTAACTAGGGTCGAAGTTTTATCCAATAAGGGAAATATACGTGTACAACCATGGTCAAATGATAACATAACACCTCAGCTGGCATCCCACCCTCCAAGAAATTGTCACGTCACACCAATTGGATCTCTTCGCAATTCCAATTTCACAATAACTAGGCCATCACGGCGTTATCCGTGGTGTTGGTTTGCGAAGCAAACCAAATGGAAATGCGTAGCAAACACCGGTGAATTACAAACGTTCACAATGAACACACCTAACCCCACAAAGTTCAGCACGGGCAACGCAGTGGCTAGTATTAATTAAAAGAATTTTGATAAAGAAACCTCAATGACCTTTTAAAACATAGATACGTTCTAGGTGTATTTAAGTAGGTATAGTAAAGACAGGTATGATTATTCATTGAATTGGTACGATAAAGTAGTTTGGTTGTTCCTCGCAACTTTCCAGTCATTTATTTGCTACACGAGAATTCTACTACCATTGCAGTCAAAGGTCAAGAAAGCATCCATACGTTTGGTCATTAGGGGTAAATGGTTGTTCAAATGCTGCGTATAACAGTATCTGATAACTTCAAAACAGTATACTCGATCAATAATTAATTGAGTGCTAAAACCAACAATAATCACCAATCGACTAATAAAAATTCAGCAAGATACTTTAGTCAGCAAAATGTGTGAAGGTGAGCCACAAACGGATCACAACACAACAATGGGTGCACACTTCACTGACCATGATTCGAATAGTCATAATTAATTTCTTTATTTCTTCGGGGACAGTTTTTTTTTAAATTTATTACCCGTCTTTCATACTAGTTTATACACTCACTAGGAGATTTGAGCTAGTCCGATGAGGCACATAGAATGAGGCCATTACTAGTCAGCACATAATTATTTGAGAAATATAATAAAAAACACAAATCAGTACGCAGTTCTTGTGACGAAATTTACATAAATTTTCAAGCAGGTTGAATCGAAAATAGAAGAAAACTATTGTATAAAATGTGAAAAATCAATGGATAAACAACCCTTGAAACAAGGAGAGCATATATTTCTTCATATACAACATAAACCTCTACTCAAGCCAAGTGAACAAATACAATAAGTATATAAAATAATATTTAACCAAGATAATAGTTTAAAACTCAGGTGGAAAACCCGTGTAGATCATCACTCAACTTAGAAGTGCGTGTACGAATTGAGTAGTTGGTTGGTTAAATTTAAAAGTTAAATTTAGCACTCTGAAAGGATTCGAACTCATATACACAAACGGATAAAGTATTTGGACACGACAGAAATTTGGAGGAGGATCCATGTTAGTGTGGGATATTTCCTGGTTATGACTCGGCCCATTGCTTTATGTACCTGGTACCATGAACGCTGATGTGTACCTCGACGTTCTGGATAATTCAGCTTTGCCTACACTATGGCAATACTACAGCGATGAGGACTGTTTCTTCCGAGATAGAGCTCCATAACATACTGCAAAACATGTGCTGGAGTGGTTTCCTGAAAATAAGGTGAATTTGCTTTACTGGCCTGTTCGGAGCCCCGATCTCAATCCAATCGAGCACTTGTGGAACAAAATGGACCGACGAGTAAGACACCCCGCACGCCCATCTCCGCAACAACATCTTCTCAGAGCCTTGCAAGAGGCATTGCAAACTATTCCTGACCATACTTACAGAGTACTTGTGGAAAGTATGTCTTGACGTGTTGCAGCTATAATACAAGCAAAAGGACTACCTGTAACTAAATAGAATAATTAAGCCTTTTTCTGGAAAACATGCAGTGTCCAAATACTTTTGTCCATATAGTGTATACGTTCTGCAACTTCATCCTTGCATGACTTACAACCAGTTTTACCCTTTTTGACCAATAGAATCTTTCTTAGGATTCTCGCTCAACCCATAGATGTGGTTATTTAGTCATTACGTGGGAGGAGAAACAATAGAATACATACTACTAGGAAATCTCGAGACACTTTGAAGGTAACTCATCGCGTTCAAAGTCCAACACAAATGGAATATGTTTATTAAACACTCCACTGGAACCAATTTCACTATGTAACCTAAATTCCTAAATGTCAACAAAGCAACACAATATAGTTTAAGAATTCTTCAGAATAAGACATTATCGCAAGCGTCTTCCAAGAACATTAAGACAGTAATCCTATAATCAGCCATAAAGTTCGGAAAAGACGAATTCTGCATAAAATTTCTACCTTATCGTGAATAACACGGCCTATTCAAGCGTTGCGAGCTTCGCAAAGCTTAAAGTGATTATGAGTTTATCATCGAAATTTTAAGGAAAATATGGACATTTTCCAATGCTCCCGAGGATCATAAAATGTCAACTAATATATCATCCGAACGATAGATGGTTACTCTCTCCCAAACAGATAGAAATATACTCTGCTATTCGTTCATTTATTGCTCTTTGGAGACGAGCTTTAAAATATTTGAATGACTCAGTTTTCTGGAAATTTTTTAATAAAGATTTAAATCTTGGTAATGTATATAATTTGCTCTCATATATGTAGATAAACTATTTAAATTTTGATTACTCAAGAACACGGTACCATCATCAATCGGCAATAAGAAATAGTGGTTTTATTAATTTGAAATATGATAACCTGTCGTAGGTTTGCTATAGGCAACTATCACTTGCGGGTAAGACGAAAGCATCCAATATGACGGCCTATCAAAATAGCAGTGTGGCGCCGAAAATTTTAGTCACCAATTTGGCGAAGGGTTGGTTCCCGTCTGAGGTTTCCCAAAATTTTAAGGTACGAGGAAAAAAATATTTAATTTGCAATCGAAAATAAAGCCATACAGCAACAAACTAGTGCACTTTTAAAACAGACCTTTGAATTATTTTTATGAAAGTAATCTAAAAGTAATTCCAAACTGTAAATTCAAGAGAATTCCATATATTTTACTAAAAATAACATTTAATTTTCCAAACCTTGATAAAATAAACTTCTTGTGGATTTGGAATTAGAAAACGAATTACAAAGTTTCTAGGAAACCTTAAACTAGATATTAGGTGAATAGTGAAGCAAATAATAGAATAGTAATAGTTTAAGCAAAAGCACGTAACCTTAAATTTTCTATTTTAAAGTAAAAGAGCAAACATTCCCTCGCGCTTACCGTTTTTCAAAAACCACCACATCGATTTTTTTTGTTATGCAAATGGTGGTATAAATAGGATCAACTTTCACAGCGGCGAGTCCAACTTTTACAACGCAGAAAGTACACTAGAGGATAGACATTTCAATTTTTAACTTCAAAAGGCACCATAAAAGAAACTTCGAATTTCAAAAGACTAATTCCAAAACGCCGGAAAGGGGAAAAGTTCCAGATTTCCGGAGGAGAGAACAGTCTAACGAAAAATACAATATGCGAATCTCTTTTCGGGAGAGTGCAAGAACAGAAAGTCTGAAAAAAGTCTCACAGGTCCGTAGCATTTTCAGCATACAAATTCTTCTGGAGGATTTATCCACAAGAGAGAACAAAAGTTTCTTTACTTGAATATAGGACAATAAAGCTCCTTTAACGCATTTTTTCGTACGTTTACATTCTTCCGAGTGTTTTTTTTTCCCAGTGTGATCTAGTGATAAGAAAGGCAAAGGGGCGAGAACGAATACTTGTAAATTATATTTTTATCCAATGCCCGTCTCCAGTCTTTAGGCCATCAGTCAACGAGCAGACAAATTGAGGTCTGAAGTGTTCAAATAACCTTTAATAACTGTGCACCAGTGTTTCCCAACGTGGCGCTCACTCTAAACAGGGGGCAATTCGATTGTTAAGGGGAGCAATTCGAAAATGGACTCGTCCAGAGTTTAAGTTAACCGTATGGCGGCTCTCAGTCGCTACTCGAGCTGGTAAACCTCCAGTATAAGTAACTTATGTTCGCTATGTTAGTGTTCATTGTTGGGCCCGGTAAACACATCCGATTTTTCAACGTGCGGTGTCGCTGCCGCAACGCAAGTGCGGTCATAGATACATTAGATCTTATACAAATACAAATATTGACGACCAGCTACAGGCTCAAGCCCAACAAGGCTGGTCCTTTGTTTATGAATTCTCCAATTCCCACTGACTATCCAATTGTGTTTTAAACTTGTACACTCCCTTTGAATTAACTATATTTTCTGGCAACGCGTTCCAACTGTCTATTACCCTATTAAAGTAGTAGTTTTTCCTTAAATCCCGATTAAAATGTGTCTTATTCAATTTATACCCATGGCCCCTTGTTCTGTTATCCCTATTGAAATTTAAGCCCTCTGTGTCCCCTTGTTTTACAAACTTGAAAAGCTGAATCAAATCCCCCCCCTCCTTCTTCTTTCCAGTGTATACATGTTTAGCTTACTTAAACGTTCATTATAGTCGAAATTTGCTAGCCCCTTTATTATTTTTGTAGCTCTGTGCTGAACCCTTTCAATTGATTCTATGTCCTTTCTCATATATGGAGCCCAGAATTGTACAGCATATTCTAGATGTGGTCTTACTAAACCCTTATATAATGGCAAGATTATATTCTTATCCCTTGAAGTTACAGTCTTTTTAATATACCCCAATAACCTATTAGCCTTTTTACCCGCAGCTGAACATTGGTGACCCATTTTAAAATCCCTGTGAATTATCACCCCAAGATCCTCGACTGTTTCTTCCTCCTTTACCTTTACTCCCTGCAGACAGTACTCGGCTCCACTGTTCCTGTAACCCATATGCAGAACTTGACATTTCCCTACATTAAATGACATATCCCATTTTACAGCCCATTCGGATATCTTATCAAAATCTCCTTGTAAATTTCCTATCTGTAACTTGGTTCCTGTAACTCCTTGTATGGAGAAGTGTACACATGCCTTCAGCGCCGCTGGGGCGACGCACGTCCAACTTGCGTGCAATTTGTACTGCAGTTCCGCACGATCGCTGCACACGAGTCTCCGTTCTGAAGTACCTTGTTTTTATAAACAAATGGAATAGGAATAATAATTAATAAATAGTTGCATCCAGTAACGTCTATTTTGTTTCAAAATATACTTTTTGTACACAAAGTAAGCGAAATAAACACGTTTTCTTCGATAGAATATTTATCGCAAATGGCGCGAAATGAGTTCGTGCGTCATTTCACGTTTATGTACGCATAGTTGGGCTTCGGTGCCGCCGCACATTGAAAAACCGGATGTGTGCACCGGGCCTCCAACTGGTTATACTGGGCCGACACGAAGCATTTCCCGTTATTTGTTCTAAATGCCAAGAAATGCTTAGTGCCGGGATCTCAGTTTCTGCAGTGATTTGCAGTAACGCATTCACCGTTGGTGTAGACTCTACACTATTTGCAACTGTATTGTCAAGAATTTTAGAATTGTCCTTGTGTGTGTGTGTGGTCTCTACTAATTTTGCAAAGAGGACAGATAGCTTATTTCGATACACCCAATACGGTGTACCTTTTCCTATGTAGTCATGTCCGGTAAGAAGTAAAAAACAAGCGACTCCATCAGGTGTGGGAAAAGATCCTGAGATACCTTTGCGCCTGTTCTCGCTAAACGAGAAGCTTTGTCGTCACTTGCGTCAGTCTGAATCGCGCAAAAAAAAAAAAAAACTAAAAAGTAGCGTCAGATAAGTTTTAGCTCGTTGATTATTTCGATTATTCACGGATAAAAGTGTATATCAACAGTACTGCTCCAACGAGAATGTAGTCAACCTTGAAGCAACGGAATTTTAAATAGGTGCGGAAACTCGTTAGGAAAATCTAGGCTGTCATCAAAACCAGGAATTGACGTTTTTCTCCCCACCGAAGTATTACCATCGATTTCGTTTTCGGCAGTGTATGGCGAACAGAACCAGAACCCACGCTAAAGACGCCAATTGTGGGAGCTACTTGTTTATGTTATCAAAACTCCCCTAATTTAACTAATAGACTCGTTCAAAATCACGTGACTCGTCTATCAACTGGTCTGGAGCTTATGTCCAAACGGCATAATTTTTTATATAAACCACTGAACGACATAGACTGAACATCAAAAACTGAAATGTGCTATGGTAAAAACCAGGCGGTTCTGTAGAAAATTAGTTGAATTTATGTATACACTATATGGACAAAAGTATTTGGACACAGCTTTTTTTTTTTCAGAAAAAGGGCTTTATTCTATGTAGTAACGGGTAGGCCCTTCTTTTGCTTGTATTACAGCTGCTACACGTCGAGGCATACTTTCCACAAGTTCTCTGTAAGTTTGTGCACGAATAGCTCGCCATGCCTCTTGCAAGGCTGTGGGAAGAGATTGTTGTGAAGATGGGCGTCCGTGACGGTGTCGTACTCGTCGCTTCAGATCGTCCCACAAGCGCTCGATCGGATTGAGATCTAGGTCTTGAACAGGTCAGTCGAGCAAATTCCCCTCATTTTCAGGACACGTTTCGCAGTACGACAGAGTACTCCATCCTTTTGGAAGAAACAAGCATCATCGCCGTAGTATTGCTATAGTGTAAGCAAGGCTAAAGTATCCAGAACGTCGAGGTACACGTCAGCGTTCATGGTACTGTACCGTCATGTAAGAATTTGACGGACAGCTGGTTTAAAATTAAACTATTTATTTACATAAATATTTACAAGATAATTATGGGCACAGCCATCGACAACCGAAACCTGCCTGAAGCCAAAGTAACAAAATTGGCAAAACAGAGACGTCTGTCTCTCGTTGAATCTCGAGTCCGAATCCCCTCAAAATCCACGTTCGTTTCGCAGAACCGCCGCTGACAACGAGAGGGGAGTGAATTCCGAGCCCTCTAGAGATGTTTATGTCCTCTCCCGAACAGAAACACCCCCACACAGCTGCGAAAACCGTCTGTCATGCCGACTTGAGTCCCCCACCGCAAAAACTTGATCCCAGATACGAGATTGGGGAACCGACGGAAACTCCAGCTGTGTATGGATCAAATGGGCCGCCGCCGCACGTGCGAAGACTAAAGTTGTTTTCGCATTCCGAAACATTCCAGCGTCCACGTGTTAGGGAAAAGGGTCGGCAAGTACCATATGGTACAGTACACAGGCGTATAAAGCAATGGGCTGTCTCTTATATAACCAGTAAAAACAACCTCACACTAAGATGGATCGTCCTCCTAATTTCTACATAGTCCAAATATGTTTGTCCATATAGTGTATAACTAGAAGAAACGATCGTATTATGTGGTTTCCAAATTGTCTATTCACGCTCCAATGATACACAACATCTGATACCTAATTTAAATCCATTTATAATGAATATAAGCATAAAAAGTCCTTTTCGTACATCCAAATCAAACTATGAAACTTATTAATTAACATTTAATAGTTCTTATTATTTATAATTTCCACAGAGTCCACATATGTTTGTCCATATAGTAAATAACTAGAAGAAACCCTCGCATCATGTGGTTTCCAAATTGTCTATTCACGCTCCAATGATACACAACATCTGATACCTAATTTAAATCCATTTATAATGAATATAAGCATAAAAAGTCCTTAAAAGTAAAAAAGAAGTGCAGCACAGTATACATACCCAGAACTGTATTAACATTTCATCAATGTTTCTTTGGACAGAAAAGGACAGTAAAGTGCACGTAAAAGTGTAAATAATACGTCATGTGAGGATGACTAGGCATAAACTTTGCTATTCTCGTCAGGCCAAGCACGTTCTGGCTTAACTGCACATTCTAAAATATTTTACTACACACTTAGGAGAAATTCTTTTTCTAATGTGATATCTCTACTGGAATGTTTCTTAAAGTAGGATCTAGAAAACTACACGGTTGGAAATTGCATTGTAGTATTTCTAAAACTGAAATGGGTAACATAATATTTCCTGTGGCGGTAATAAACATAAATTGGTTTTTGTTACTGCCATCGTCAGATGCTGATTAATTAGATCGGGATCTCTACTGCTCTAAGTAGCCACGAACATTTATGTTCACATTTGGATTCGAACCCAAGGCCTTTGTTACTCAAATAGGTAACATAATATTTCATTTGAGGGCAATAAATATTAATTTCCATTTGGTTTGGTTTTTGTAACCGTCATTTTAGCCATATCGTGATTAATTAGATCGGGATCTAGGACTCAAAAGGGTAAAGTAAAGTAATTTTAATTAACGCCGTACTAGAGCAACACAATGGGCTATTGACGACAGTACGGGATCAATCCTCTAAGAGATAAATCCAAGGACAACACCACTTAAATTTTAACCACGATCAGATGAGGAGGCAACACCTGAGCTGGCACCCCACACTCCAATTTTCCACACCAACCCAACGTGAGGACTTTTGGCCACGACAGATTTAAATTGCACCAACCGCCTCTACACCATACACTTACAAATATACATGCACTGACTCGGATTCGAACCAAGAACCTTCCGATCTAACACCTTAACCACCAGACCGGTTGGTCGGCTACGGCTCAAAGTGGCTCAGAACATTTATATTTGCATCGGGATTCGAACCCGCCTTTGTTACCGGGAAAAAATTCTCATTTCTCGATCATCAGACTGATTTCGAGAGAGGCCTGCGGCATAAAGGAACACTGTACTCCACGAATGGACTGCATCAACGCTAAATTTACCAATCGGATCAAATGACGTTTTAAAAGTTTGAAATAAATTAAATACAACACTTTTTAAGTTCAATCGCTTTTCCTCAGTTGACTTTACGATTTTTCCTGAAATGTTTACAAAAATTTAGTAGTATATACACTACCCTACAATAATGGACCGAACAGTAAGATGTGACGGTATAAGGGAAATAATACATGCTTTAATAGGGGGATGGTCCCCCACGTGCTGCAATTACACTAGTAACACTTCTGGGCATACTTTCAACAAGGTTTCGATACACAGGCATGGGCAATTGTGACCTTCCCGTTGCAAGAATGTCGCCAGCTCAGCTGTAGATTTCGGACGTGGTTCCCTGGTCCGTAAGTATCGCTCTAACTCGTCCTACAAGTGTTCTATGGGGTTTAGGTCGGGACTTTGAGGAGGCCAAGGAAGACAATTTACATCCATATCTTGATACAACTACTTGACAGAGGCTGCAATATGACATGGAGCGTTGTCGTCCTGGAAGTAATATTCGTCTGTTCCATAAAATTACCAGAGCGTAGGAAGATCCTGGTTGTCCAAAATGTTATGTAAGCGTCGGCGTTCAATTTTCTAGGAAAAACATGCAAAGGTCCCAGGCTATACCACGAAAAACACCCCAAATGAAGTAGTCGGAATTTATGCATATTCGTCCGGTCCATTATTGTAGGGTGGAGTATTTCTCTTCGTCTTTCCATGCATCCGACGTACGTATAATGTATACCTATTTTTATCCAGACGGGTCATCTGACCATTTTAATATTTTATGCGTTTTTACATAAACTCTAAAGCAATTCCATATATATTGTTGTGCAATGTAATAAGCACACACAACTATAAAGAAAAATAGTCTAAAATGACAGCATTATCGGTAAGGTCAACCAAGGTTACTAGTGAGCGGAAAAGGGCCAAATAAGATACTGCAATGAAAATAAAGCCACTAAATTATAATCAAGCGCAAGAAAATGTTTGAGGAAAGAGCAACCTGGCATTTGTAAAAAATGTGGCAAGTGAATCGAAATTTTATAATGGGACTCGAGTTGAGTGGAACTACTCATTTACAGGTCAAAATAATGTTTTTCATGAATTTTGGTTACTTTGTTTACAGTTATTAAAATGATTACTTACAGATAATTCTGTTTATTATTTCAAGTACAAATTCCACTGTTACCTGCATACAAATAAAAAGTGGGTCATTTAACCCTTTTCGGTAAAGATAGATATAAATCAGGGCTCGAAATACCCGGGTGCACAGGTGCACATGAAAATAAAATTGTGCACCTAATTTTTTTCCGCTAGGTCCACGCAGTGCACCTAACGTTAAAAAAAGGGGGGAACGTGTTTTATGTTATTTTGATGTTTGAACAAAATATAAATATCGACCTCTCTCGCTCTAAAGGAACGTAATTGAAGTTCCTAAATACACACTATGCGAAAACAAAATCGCTGGGCCGTAACAGTTTATACAGGAGGAAGCTTTACTTGTGCCACTGCCACCAGAACTTTCCGATGGTCGAAACATTTTCCAGATGGCTTTTTTAAAGCGTTTGTCGCGACAGCCGTGCGCCGGAGAAAGGAGAATTTAGATGTTTAAATATTTTTATTTACTATCCACTACTAACCTATATAAACATACCCAAAAAATAAAGTAGTTTACATTACATTAATACTCTTATATTACGTTTTTTTAATGTGCACCTAAAATATAACCTGTGCACCTAATTAAAAAACTTAGGTGCACCTTGTGCACCTGTATTAAAAAATCTATTTCGAGGCCTGATATAAATAAGTACCAAATATAGGTAAATTTAGTGTTAATAGGCAATTCAAATTGTCGATGCTTGTACTAACTTGAGAAATATGGTACCTGAAGCAATATACTTTGTGGATGAAAACCTACACAATTTGTCAATGATACAGAAAATAGAATACAAGTCTGGGGAAAGATCAAATATAAAATACACAGAAAAGATTTTAAATTTTTATTCTGAAGCTACTATTTTTTTTTTTAATATCTATGGGTCATGATATAGATTAAGAAACACCGTTCTTCTGATCTGTTAAACTTAGAAAAACCTGTTTTAACGCTAAATTAAAAATAATCGTCTGCAAGAGGTGTAGACGGTGTTTCACTTGGCAGTGATCCCGAATTCAGAGGAACCGCAAATTGACGTTTCAACCAATAGACATTCCACTATACTCTCGATCAAGATTACTTTATTTATAACTAAGACGGGACTTTTTTTTTAACCACAGCTGTCCTACTGCGTTGTAAATGAGGGAGATCCACAAGCAGCTGTGTTTTTAGAAGTCTTCATTCAACTAACTAAAATCTGTGAAAAAACTTTATCTATTAAAACGACGATTTAGACCTTCTAATTTCCCGTTTCAATTTCAACTCGGACAGTATCAAGAATTACATTGATCACTAAATAAATTGAATTAAAAGAAAACAAATCTTGAATATCGGAGCTAACTTGAATTTGATTATAATCAAATGGTATTACCCGCGTGGAAGTTTATATGGTCTCAAAATAGCTTTACTTTAATGAAATTGTCAAGATTAAATATTTTACTGTTTAACACGTTAGTTAATTATTCTAACGTTAGTAAATTATATAAATTCCTTTATCGATCTGCTTAGTAATTATCAACATTAGTTTTTTATTGCACATAATATTCATATTTCTTAAGTTCTCAGCAAATTTTCCGCATTAAATAAAATCGGTTACTCCGGCATCAAATTATGCATATCAAAATTTGCCGATCTCAATATAATCTTGATGCTGTCTGAATTTAAATTGAAAAAGGGGATAATGTCTGGATGAAATTGAGGTCTAAATTGTCGGTTAATATATAGTTGAAGTTTATTTAATCACTTAAAAGGAAACAAATTTTGAATATTGGAGATAACTTGAATACGATTATAACCATATGGTATTTACACGCATGTACGAGTTCATACGGCCTCAAAATAGCATTATTTAAATGAAATTCTCAAGATAAAATAGTATTTTCACTGTGGAATACGTTAGTTAATTATTCTAACGTTAGTAAATTAGTTAACTTGCATATCTTGTAAAAAAAAGTATATTTTGGCGTTTTTTAAATAAAAACATCAACTGAATTGTACTTCAGAGCTACTACGAATATAAACAATCAACTGAATAGAATTTCAAAATTTGCAGTTCGTATCCAAAGATTCAAGATATTGTTGATGTTTTAGGTACTAATCCAACACAGGACACACGGTAGGATGACAGGTGCTTCAACATGTTTCCTGCATACAAGACTCGAAGACGGGCTTGCCGGAAAGGTAGATTGTTTTGGCTTTCTATGGAGCAAGGACCATATTTGGTAAAGCTTCGTCAAAAACATCTAAAAGTAAAAATGTCGAGAAAGGTAAAAGAGGTATTTAGAACAGAGCAGGGGGATAAAATAAAAAGATTGCTTGGGTATTCCGGGAACGAGATCGTCGTTCTTACTCAAAACATTAAACCCCATGTGAAAGAGATTCGTACCTCGGGTTCGTGAAGTTATACACACCCATAGAGGATGTGCTTCTGAAGGCGCTTGCCTGAAGAGTGACAATGACTTTGGATGTCAAACTATGTATTATTTTGAAAAGTGTAGCAATGAGGTTATTAATGTCCCACTCACTCAATAGAGGGCATCACTGTCAACATGACATTGTTGACCTTTACTGATCAACAACACTTAAAGAAAGAGTTAGAGAGCGAAGGTGTGTGTGCGGCGCGGGAGCCGAAAGAAGGTCGGGTATTTCAGGTGTTTCTGAAAACATGTCAAGTCCACTATGTAAATAGGATGTAAAATAAAGAATTCGTAGATGTCAAGGAGTATGTGTTACTTGGTCGCCAGCTTCAAGGAATGATTCTCTAAGGCATACTACAAAGGTAGTCTATTAATTATATACACCATCTTAGAGAAATTAAATTATGCTTACCAGACTAAACTTCTCAATCATGCATCTCAAATATCTTTTAATGTACAAAAAAGTGTTCTGAAGAAAATTATAAACTTCGGTTTTGTGTTCATAATCGCTGAAACAATTTTAATTCAGAGTCAAAGCAAGCATTTCCTACGTTTTCTTGCAGCGCAGTAAAAACAGGAATACAAAAATAAGTCTTCGTGTAACGAATGTACACATTTTTTTAGAGTACCTATACCATAAAATGAGCGAGTTAATATATATGTAAATATTTTGAGTTTAAAGTTTCAGTTTATCACCGGCAACATGAGATAGAGCACTAAAATAAATTAAATTTCAAATCCTGCTACCACGAAAATATTTTTTAAAGGAACTATGAGGCTGGGAAAGCATTAGAATGCTAGACTCTAAAGTATGCCCGGGACACGTAAGTAAACGGTGCAGGTACAGTAAGCCTGTTATCTTTAGAACTAAGGAGTACCGTAAGCCTGTTACCAAAGCAGAAGAGTTGCCGCTAGCGTTAAATAAAAAATAAATTAGCGGTGGTCGACAGTGCTTAATCAGGGTTTGGTCTTGACACATAGCTAATTAATCTCCCCGAAGATTGTCAGTAAATAAAGAAAGGATTAAAACTCTAAAAAAATTCTGTCACCGCTTACATAAAAAGTACCATCCTCAAACGTTCAATTTTAGAAGCTGGACCTGCCTTCACGGTTGAAGAAACAATAACTGCTATTTCATTCAATACATGGCCTAATTAGCTGTCGTGTTGCAAAAAAAAAAAAAAAATCATTAAACGACAAATCCTAACCATTTAATAGATAAATTATTCAAATGTTTTTCTGTTTAGTTTCTTTTAATTAGAAAGCGTTTTGAAAAGTTTAAGTGGTTTTATCAGCAGAAAGTTCTAATGAGGAAAAGATTCAAGCAAAAATTGTACTTTAATCAACGAGTCAATATAAGCACTTCGGCAGGAAATTCAAAGGCCTTTGAGTCAAGAACATTGAAATTCATTATTCACACATAATTAACATCTGCATAATTAGCTACATGGATAATTGCGACATTAGTTGGCAATGAAAATTCAATTTTCTTAATATACTAATGATTTATTTATTAAATATTTTCATACGAAAGTGACGCAAACCTAAGGGTACTTGATAAGTTGTTTTTTATTTCCATAAATTAATAACTTTCGCACATTTTATCTGAGACACCTAATTGAAGAATACAGTATGAAGGGAAATATGTAACAAATAAGAAACGTGTTGTCCACCAATTTTTTGCCACTTTTCTCAGGTTAATATATAAATCTACAATGATTTTTGGTATTTTATTCATGACTCGCAATATTCTTTCCAATCTAAAACGTGCACTGAGTACAGTTGTTATAGTTTTTTTCTGTTTTTATACATCGTTGCAAAGTTAGCAATGGATGAAACAAAATTTGCAGTCGCTTATGTTAAAAATAGAAACAAGTACTATTTTCGTCTTTCAAATGATATTTTAAAGAATTTTAACTAATAATAATGTTTATAATGTTTTATTTTAATGTGATTATTTTTGTAATATCCAATCAATGACCACTTTGGCCTTCGGTACTACAAGGAGCGAACTGTGGGCTATTTTGTTTTGTGAAGGAGGTAGTCGTTACTCTAACAGCGACAATCACCAACATCCATACGCTTCCAAAGGATATTCGAAACCGGAACCTATTGGTAAGGCAAACGCTTCGATCACTAAATCAGTTTCGCAGCTAAATGTAATTAGTCATTTTCACTGATTAAAAAGTAAAAAATCCTGATTCCTACCCTAGAAATCATGAGAATAAGAAAATAAATATTCTTATTATTATTTTAAAATAATATATTAAATATATTAAAATAATATATTAAATATATTAAAATAATATATTATTAAATATGTTAAAATAATATATTATTATTTTAAAACCCTTTATTTTGTTTCGAAAAATAATTTAAAAGTTGAAGAAAAAGCTTATACATTGAGACTACACATATAAAATTACCAATAGTTACAAAAGTAAAACGCGTTTAATTTCAAAACAATATATATACAAAATACCCAGAATAAAATTTTATTGCAATCGAAAATGTTAATCAATTGTCTTGAAAGCTTCATTCAGTCATTTGAGGTTTTATAAACTGGTATAACCTCCATTACTGGTATAACATTTAACCTCAAAGTAGCTAATCTATATATATAATTCTCTTACGTGGCACGCAAAAAAGACGTTATTTGTAATCGCGTTTTGGCAACACTGTACGATTGTTTGTTTATCGCGAAGTCTCGCGCATCGATTGAATTTATAGCGTTATCGGATGAAATTCTATTGAAAAGAAAAAGGAAATTTTAATGAGCTGTTGCAGTTAGTTTATAATATAAATCAAAGAAAGCGGAAGATCTTTTCAGGGCCATTTAAAAAACGGTCCTTTTCAGGGCCAACAATTATAGTTCAACAAGACGCTTGCACTACAACTTTCGGCAACAAACGCAATGAAAAAGTGTGGGTCGTTTGAGTGCTGGGAAAATGTACACACAAACAACATGCTGGGTATTCAATTTCCAAAGCAACGCTCACATTTCGGGTCAAAATTTGCACAAAGTTTTCATTTGAATTCTGATTTTAGAGATACTGTATATATTTTTTCTGTAATACAGCAAATTTAGATTTGAAAAACATTTTTTTGTAACATATTTTGTAAACAATACCTTCTGCTAGGACACATGTCTTCATTGAGGCGAGCGAAGCGAGCATAGGTTTGCGCAGCGAAGCAATCCTCCGGAGGTTGGCGAGCGTTAGCGATCAGGGGGCAGGCCCCCTAGTATGATATAACTCACTAAAAGTTTATGTTTAAACTTGCTCTTCATACACATCACATTCCAGCCGACTACAATTCATGCAATAGTTCAAAAAAAATTAAATTCCAAAGTGTTTTGAAGGATAATAATTTGTCAATAAATTAAAGAAGAGGCACACACTAATGATTATTTTAAGTCTCAATTTTGAGAGCGGTTTTCCAAACACACCAAAGCACACATAGGTTAGAAATTGTGAATTAGTCGAAAACACCGTAGTATAACCACCCGTTCATTGAATAGAAACGAAAGCTCCAGTGCTATTTAGTAGAGCAATTTAACATTATGCAGATTAATAAGACGGTCTCCAGAGAATTCTCTGCATAGCTTAGACGACAGCGATGATAGATTGGTAACAGCCCGTTTATCTTCATGTAAGCAGGTCCAACAGCATAGAGTGACTAATGACGGTGTCTATCTCTCTAATATTCCGATATGCGCTAACATAGAGGACTCAATACGTGGACAGACATGGCAACCTGCGTGAAATGACACTTTAGATAGTGAGAGCGTAAATGCATCTTCAGAATTTCTTTATAAAGGGCAAAATCTCACATAATTTCTCTTTTAACAAAATAATGTATATAGTTACGTGAAACTAGCAGAACATAGATATGCATAGCTTCTGCGTTTAACTTTCTTAGTTGATGTTATCTATTAATGGCAGAGTAATTTCGCACCAATCATATTTCATTTCTAATGAATATAGCATCCATAATAAATATAGCAATTATAATGAATATAGCATTTATAATGAATATAACATTTATAATAAATGGATTTCATAACTCTAAAACAAATAAAATTGTTTTAAAATACATAACAGCATTCAGCGTATTTTTACTGGTGTTCTTATTCCCAATAAAATCCATGGCAAAAAACTCAACTAGATTCTAAAGGTACTATTTAATTTAATCCCATATTCCCTCGTTCAAGGGCGATTTGGTAAGTTTTGACGGTATCGTATTCTCTTTTCTGCGCTAGTTTCTATCTCCAAGATTTCTTACTGCTTTCTGTAATCAGACTGCTAATCAGTTTCTCGAGAGTGGCGATTGATCTTCAGAGTAGGTTTAGCACTACCATGCAGTTTTGTAGCTCAAATCAAGCACATTTAAAAACTAAGCGGCAAAATTAGAGAATTAATAGCGTAATGGTGATTTTATATTATTCTCGTTGGCAATCGATAATAATTAATCGATTTTCTTTCGAATTTAAACTTCTGTGCCATGTACGTTAGTGAAATATTTTTATTGGAGTGCCAGAAAAACTTGTAGAGGAGCCTGTTTAAAATACACTCACTGCCAAAAGTTCAGCACGAAAGGTAAAATGCAAAAAAAAAAACGACAAGTAAAGCTTTGATTGACACGAAATGCGGCAGGTAAGTAGCTAATAGGTTTAGGCATAAACAAAACAAAGATGAAAATAATATTGAATTTTCATAAATTAAAGATGAAGTCATACTGGAGTCATTAACAAAATGATGTTTAAATTCAAAACAAATTAACAAAACCTATATTGATAGGTATGTGACCACCCCTCATCCTCATACAAAGTTTACAGCGTGTGACCATGTTTTTCATGAGGTGATCAATCACCCCAGAGTCAAGTAATCGCCATTCATCCTGAAGAGCAGTTTGCAACTATGCGAGAGTAGCTCTGAGTGTTAAACGTGCAGACACAGCACGGCCAAGGGCATTCCAAAGATTTTCAATGGGATTAAGGTTGGGCGAGTACGCCGGCCAAACCATACGCGCAATCCCCTCACTCTCCAAGTAGTCGTCGACGATGCCAGCTCTATGGGGACGCGCATTATCCATTAAAACGAAAGAAGGACCAACTGCTGCAGCGTACAATCTCAATGAGTTCTAGGACTTCATACAGATACCGGACAGCCGTCACAGAGCCACGTCTATAGATGTGCAGGTCGGTGCAATATCCCAACCAAATCCCGGCCCACACCATGATGCTTCCACCTCGGCATGCGAGATGCTCGATGATGTTCTGGGACCGATTGCGTGTACATTCTTCTCTCCAGATCCTTACACGTTTGTCATATGGCTAAAAGGCAAATCTCGACTCATCCGTGAACATAACGTTAGACCAATCAGACACAGTCCAATTCACATGTCGCCTACACCACTTTAATCGTGCCCTTCTGGATTGGACGAATAGAAGAACACAAACTCGTGGTACCCGGGGTTTACAGTCCATTCATGTGTAGTCTTCGGGCATGTGTAGCTTTCGAGCATGTCAGAAAGACATGGATCCTGCATGTCAACAAGACACAATAGGCTGGTGGTGGATCCATAATTATATGGAGTTTGTTTAGCCAGCATTCCATGGGATCCCTGGTGCGTCTACTGAAGTTTCTGACGAAAAACTGCTATGTGTGCATCCGCTCATGTCCTGCATTCATTCTGATGGGTTTGACCTCTTCCAACATGACAATGGGTGCCGCCACACGAGTCTAGATATGCCAAATTATGGTTAGAGGAACATTCGTCTACATTTGGGGTCCTGCCATTTCTATCTGCCACACGATCTCAACGTTGTAAACTCCAGTACGTTTTAGAAATTTCTATGTTTGAATTCAGTGAAAGCGTACACATCACCTTTTGAAGAGTATTCCGTTTGACCGTGTATAACTGTTCCCCAAATTTATTTTTGTATAAATGGTTGAGAACCAGATATTCGTTTCATTATACAAATAAAATGGTTCGATTTCATGAAACCGTTCAGTGTGGAATTATGTTACAGAATGAATAGGTATCATTGAAACGAGAACAATATTCAATTATGCTACAAAATTCAAAGTAATTACAGAAAGAATTCATAAAACAGACTGGAATAGTAAAAAGGAAAAGACGTGAATTACTTAGATCAGGGCTCGAAATACCCGGGTGCACAGGTGCACATGAAAATAAAATTGTGCACCTAATTTTTT
Source organism: Metellina segmentata (assembly GCA_947359465.1). NCBI lineage: Eukaryota > Metazoa > Arthropoda > Arachnida > Araneae > Tetragnathidae > Metellina > Metellina segmentata. The sequence goes on from OX375875.1 coordinate 32,698,718, forward strand.
TCTCGCTATGTGCACGCGGTCTTGAATTATTTTATTTGAACAAAATCTTAGTATCGACCTCTCTCGCTCTAAAGGAACGGATGTATACAGGAGGAAGGTTTACTTGTGTCACTGCCACCAGAACTTTTCGATCATAGAAACATTTTCCAGATGGCTCTGTTGAAGTGACTGTCGCGACAGCCGTACGCCGGGGAAGGGAGAATTTCGATTTTTAAATAGTTTTATTTACTATCTACTACGAACCTATATACAGAGGCTGTTCACACATTTTTAGACAATGTATATTGTATTCACAAAACGAAATGACATAAAATTCTTGTGTTTTAAATGTTCTATTTCATAGCCCTTATTCTGAACTATCTTTCGACATCGTAATTTCCAGGGTAATAACGCCTTTTGAAGTGTCAGAAGAGGTATTCTATCCCATTCCTCCTGAACAGCTTTCCAGAGTCCTGTAAGGGTTGTGCGACGACGTTTGGATAATGCAGATTTTAAAAGTCCGAAAGCACAAAAATCCATAAGTGATACATCGGGAGATTTAGTAGGGATTTCAGTGAAGGGTATTGCCTTTATACCGGTTTTTTGTTCCATTTCTTTTAGGAAATTTACAGTGGATTTTGATGTGTGACTGCTAGCTTTGTCTTGATGGAGTTCCACAGATTGATGGCACTGTGGGTAAAGCGATGGTATTTCATTCAGAAAAATTGGCGATAAAATATGTTCCTGAGAGTATTTGGAGTTAATCTTGACATTTTTTTCCACTCTCTTTATTTTTAACTTGCCATTATAGGAAACACCAGCAACAATCATGAATCCCTTAGAAAAACTTTCTTTCGATTCTGTGAACCATGTACTTAATTTTTTTTCTCCCCTTTTATGATAAAAAATTACTTTTTTTTGCTGCAATCATTTAAATGCACCCATGATTCATCTATTGTGACAATGTTTTTCCATTTTTCTTTGGATAAGTGTTTGTCATATAGAATTCGGAAGCGTGTCCTGCGTTCAGCTATATGCTTTGGAGAAAGACGATGCACATTGCGTTTTTTCGTTTTCTTAATATTTCAATCAACGTTTATCATTTTGTTTACAGTGGACACCGAGCATTTTAATGATTTTGCAACTGTCCTTTGACTAGGGGGATTTCCTATTAACATTAAACAGTGTACCTTTGCAATAGTCGAAGCTGTCCGTTTCTTCCTGGGATACTTGTTTGGAATTTTTGTCCCACATGAGGCTACAATTTGACGTTTTTTTCATTTCTTGTTGACGATATTACCTATCGACGCTTAAGATATTACAAAAACATGACTCTCACATTATTTTTGGATAACGGAATATGAATATTTATCTTCGGAAAGAACATAAATATAGCCTTCGAACCACTGCTTCGTTAAAAAACGCCATTTTGAATAAAAACAAACTTCTGAAGCCGCAGACGATAATTTTTACTTTTAAAAACATAGTACAACTAACAGCAATTATTTCTTTTGCAGCAAACGATTTTTTATTACTGCTAACCAAAATCGTCTATAAAATGTGCGAACAGCCTCTGTAAACATACCCAACTAATAAAGTAGTTTACATTACATCAATACTCTTATACTACGTTTTTTTTTTAATGTATACCTAAAATATAACCTGTGCAACTAATTTAAAAACTTAGGTGCACAGGGTGTACCTGTATTAAAAAGTCTATTTCGAGGTCTGACTTAGATGAATGACTGGAATTAGGTAAGAAGAAAAAAAAAGAGTTTTAGAACTCAGCGAAACATGAGACTAAATCTAAAAAGAACAACAGAATAATTAAAAAAATACCATATAAAGACACTTTACTAAAATATTAAAATGAACTAGATTAAAATTAGGCCAACTGAAGTGGATAAGATAAATAATGGACCAGCCGACAACTACAATTTGCATTTCACAAATTATTAATGTAGAATTCTAGTATCTAATAAATTATTGACCTGAAAAAATACAAATTCATTACCATCGCTAAAAACGTTTAACGTGTATGAGCTCTTTCTTGCTACCAGAAGGTTGGTTTACACTAGATCAATTCCAATGCGAAGAACACCGCGCCGTCCAATCAATAACGAAAAAAAGTTATTCCCATGTCTATCACTGCTTTTTTCGACATAGATGGGGCGGAATAGTTTGCTTCTCATTATAATTACTCCGCAATAACGTAGGCCACAAACTTCTTGCGCAAGATTAGTTAAAATTTTCCACAAAACATAGTCAAATTTAAAAATCCAAATACAGAACGGGTATAAACAATATTTCACTATATACAAATAAAAGAAACCGTACAAATGCGATTGATTTATAACTAAAACAAGTCCTCCAGTTTCATGTTTATGTATTTAATAAGTACGAATTTTAATCCTTAAGACACATTTATAATTAACGAGATTGAAAGAAACTCGGATAAATAAGATAAAACCCGGAATAAGTGGAAATATATTTGTGCTCCAAGAAAAAGGATTATGATAAGTTGTACACAAAGTTATTAATCCATCGAAACCAAGTAAAAATAAAATTAAAAACCATTATTTTCTTCTGTTTGTTCGATTTTTTTCAAGTGTGCTTAATCTTTTATGCTTCAATATTCCATTAACAAAGAAAGGAATTCGAAAAAAAAATAGCAAAGATCTCGACTTTAAATGCGCTACATGGACATAAGTATTTGGACACTGCATGTTTTCAGAAAAAAGTGCATTATTATTCTATTTAGTAAACTTTATGTCCTCATTTTGTTTGTATTACAGCTGCAACACGTCGAGGCATACTTTCTACAAGTTCTCTGTAAGTCTGGGCAAGAAGAGCTCGCCATGCCTCTTGCAAGGCTGCGAGAAGAGATTGTCGTGAAAATGGGCGTGCGTAGCGGTGTCGTAGGTACTCGTCGCTCCAGTTTGTCCCACAATTGCTCAATCGGATTTTGCTCGGGACACTGAACAGGCCAGTCAAGCAAATTCACCTCATTTTCAGTAAACCAGTCCAGCACACGTTTTACACTATGATATGGAGCTCGATCCTGTTGGAAGAAACAACCATCATCGCCGTACTATTGCCATAGTGTAGGCAAGGAGGAATTATCCAGAACGTTGAGGTACACGTCAGCGTTCATGGTACCAGGTATATAAATCAATGGGCCAAGTTCTAACCAGCTAAAGCAACCAAGAGTAAGATGGATTCTTCTCCGAATTTCTGCAGGGTTCAAATACTTTTGTCTTTATAGTGTATATCAGTTATATAAAAGCTCCATCTAGAGAAAAATAGTTCATTTTCTTTATTCTTTGAATTTTCAGCAAAAAAGGAAAAATAGAATCTCGTTACAATGTTGAGGATTATACAAAAATACTTTTTTAAATTATAAGTACTTTTAATAAGCCTTGCTAATTATATTAATTGGCAAAGATAAAAGGCATACCTAATAACCACAGCTAAGCTTTAAAACTTCACGAAATGTGTTTTGAAAATTGTCAATTTAGGAAATAAAGGGCTAAATGTATTTACTAATCGACTCTTAACCTTTCCGAGATCAGACAGCTTTCGATTTCCATACGAAACTGATAATTAAAAGCATTAATTGGATTCAGGAGATTTCCAGTCACGAGACTGGCAGGACTAAATAAAGTTTGGTAGCGATATGATCTTAATTCAATTTAGGAAATTAATTCGCCAGAAACGTAAATCCATTTACGCATGAGAGATCTTCACCTTGCGGTGTTTAGTTAACTTATTCAAGTTCGTGATGTTTTGAAATAAGTAATGAAATAAACTATTTTCATAATTACTATTGAATAATTATAGTTCACATGTTATTGCAATTGTATGTTTAAATGAAATTGCAGTTGGTATCTATTTCTTAAGACAAAGTTAAACAGCTAGACTGTTCATAAGTCCGAATACCCTCAATTAGTTTAACTGCAAACCAGGACTTCCATAGGTTCTCTCATGTCAGACCAACACAGAATGGTAATGAGTTGGGGAGGCTTGGTCGATGTTACCTTTAAGGGAAGTTGGAGTTCCCTTATGGCCCTGAACTAAGAATAGAGATCAGATGTGCCGTCTTACAGGTCTAGAAAGGTCAGTTTGACATTTTCTAGTCAGCCATATGTTTAGTGAGTTTCAGAATGGTATCATGAATTAGTTATTGGAACTCTCTAAATTTTAGTATCTAAGCTCGCCTTTATGGTTCATCGCAGCAGGTCAGTGGGCAAAGAAAAAATGCTTGTCTCGGAACCTACATGGCCAAATCCTATCACCGCAATTTCTAAACTCATATAGTTATATTCAAATATATGCAGTGGATCCAAATAGTTTATTTTGTAGTTTTACTCTTAACAAGAAAATCATTTTTAACTCTTTCATACACATTTATATTTAATCAACTTGGTGAAGTACTGGCAAAAATTTCTATTCGATCAGCCATTGAAGCTTAGTCAACACACAAGACAGACAATGTCAAGTATTTGTGAAAAAGAAGGATAGAGAGAAGTAAAAACCTCGATACAGGTACTTGCCACAGGATTTCAGTGTCGATAGCACTATCCTTAATTTTTGGACATGTGTGAAGTTGTATGCATACCAGCTATTTTATACACATGACAGAACTGAAGTCAATTAATATTTACTATTCATTGATCCTTAAAAAAAAGTATTTTTATAATACTATGCATTGTTTGTTGAGACACCTTTCTTATATAAGCGTAAAACAATAAAAAATAACATTTATAACAGTAACTAGACTTCAATACGAGTTTCATACTACAGTAGAACTTAGATTATCCGAGGCAATTTGGATGAAAGCATCTAGGATAATCAAAAGCTCTGATATTACGAACATAGCGATACAAAACAGCTTATACGGACTTCAGAAAATAATTATTATACACTACTACTACTACTACTGAAAGATTCATTGAGAACAATCTCGGATTTGTGTATGTATTTATTGTGATAAATATTTGACAATAAATCTGGAGAGGAATTACGTACTTCTTTAAACTTTCTTAAAATGCTCTCAACGGCTTCATTTTCATAGCACTCTTTGAACAAAGTGCACTCACTCGAACTCGAAACTCATTTGAAACTTTAAAAATTCGGTATCGAATTCTGTCAGGGAGACTCGGGGAGCTCAGAAAACCAAAGTTCTACTGTACCTTCAACATAAAATTAAAGCGCCCCGTTTCAAAAATGTAGTTAAACGTAGAAAGGGCGATGTCAAAAACTAAACGACGCGCCAATTCAATCGCTCCCAATTCGTCACAAACATCCTCAAGACGAACTAGTCAGAAAACTTGGCTGAGTTTCGTGTCGCTTGACGTGAAATTAGAATGGATAGAATGGATTCATTTAAACTTACGACCAGTAGGGTGCGTTCCCGATGTATATCCACTCCCATATGAAGGAAAGCGTAATTAAATTTCTGCAAATGGCGATGCGTCCCATTTCATGTGCCGCGCTCAGTCAAATTGCATTCGAAACGACGTCCCTAATTTGAGGACAATGCAAAACGCGTTTGGTCTTTGAATCAAAGGATCCCGAAATAAAACAAGAGGACATAATTCAGAATAAATTAAATGTCTGTCGTTGAAGATTAGTAGTATGTTATTGAACCCTTTGAAATGAATGTTACTGCTATTCCCAACTACTCTGTCCTGCTAGTAAGAGAGGTTAATAAGAATGGTTTTTTTATGAAGCTAGTTGGTTCTATTGGAATTTATGATTTACTTGCTATTTAAGTATATAATACTTCACAATGTTAGGTAACACTCAATAGTTGCCTAACTGGTAAACTCAGCGTTAAGTGAGTCAAATACATATTGTGCATTTTAATATTATAACTCGTAACAACAATTTTGGAGATAATACCTTCTTAACCTTTAGACTACCGCATGTACAGCAGTTGTATCTTGATCACGCCAAGAAGGAATTTAGACTACGACCGATACAGCAGCTGTGCCTTGAAAGTTATAAAAATCGTGCCTGTTATATCTATAGCCGTAGTCAAAAGGTTAACTACACCGGCAATGCTGTTTCGAATGCAAAGTGCGAAACGAAATTAGGACAGATTAGAAATCATACATGAAATATTGGGCATACATCCATACAGCATGTGCATTGGATCAATAATGCTAGAAACCACCTTAGTCGATATTAAATTTATTTTCATCAAATCCTATTCCTCTCGTATTTTACGTATTCTCATTCCAAAATATTTGTTATGAAAATGTTTTAATAAGTATTTTCAAATGTTTACAGTGGAACGTTATTTTGAGTCAATAGTATCCATAATAATGTAATTCGTACACTATTAGTTAATTTTGAAGTAATTTCAACTGTGGTTTTAATTAAGTTACAAAGAAAGTCTTTCAGAAAATGTACTTACCCTCGTTTCAACATCTAAGGGACGTAATCCCGTGTTGTCAACAATACATAATTCGAAAGCCTAAAACAGAAATGAGTTATTTTAGTTTTAAATATCTATATTCACTGTTTATCAAAAATGACTTGGGATAAACAAAAATTAATCATACAACGAAGGACGGGACAGTTACAAATACATAGAAATCAGGTATTTTCCACTAACACCCAAAATAGAAGCTTTTATTTATGAACATTACTCATATATAGAGTAGGAAATTATACAGAAGGTATTCTTGTTTGTGGGACAGCATGGTCTTTTGGACTTGTTCTAGGTCATACCTGACCAGGGGCAATCATACCTGACCAACAATCATTACACAGAACATAAACAATTCTGTATCAAAGACAAATACCTACGCTATCTCCTTGTGACAAACACCTACGCTATCACAACTGTCAAATTTAGGAGCCCTGTTTTAAATCCTAACAAACGGTGAGTTTAACAATTTAAAATGTCTCCTACAAATCAGTTAATCCCTCAACTGTTTCATTCTACTACATTTCGTTCGTATTTTTTAAAGCTATTTTGCTTAAAATACCAATAATTCAACAAAGAAGGCATAAACAAGTTTTCAGGTTAAGTGTATGGGATGTATTAGACCGCGTAATCATGTCGCCTAATAACACGTCGCAAACATTCGAATCCAGAGCGTGCTCGCGAACATTATAGAGTTGAAGTTTACATACACCCCTCACTTAACGAACGAGTTTTGTTCCTAGGACTAAATAGTTTAGTGTATTTGCCGATAAAAGCGAGGAACTTAATCGTTTTTATTTATTCTAAATTCCAAAAAGGCCTAAAGGAAGAAAGGTCTAAGGTGTCAATAGTTAGTTTGTTTTAGGGGACTGTTAAGTACTTTCGCGTCGTTGATTAATCATAACAGAAAATGACGTGTGCAGGTCACGCAAGGTGCACCTACCACCAACAAAACTAACAATGAAGAGCATTTCTTCATCTGATTTGTCGAGTTCAACTCTGGAACTCGGCAAAACATCCTATATGCGCATGCGTACTTCGTTTCTGCACACTAAACATGCCGGTACGTATATGCATTCTGACCTATTGAGAATAATGTTGCAACAATGTAAGGCTTGTCTAAGAAACGGAACTATCAAGACTCAGCCTGAGTAAGGGTGAGGACACACTGGGCATATTTATACATGCCAGTCGTTCTTTCCGTCGCGTTTTGGATCGGGTTGCTCGTTTCGAATGATTCATTTAAAGTATGGACGCCCAAAAAGAAATTAGCGCTCATGTATCCGCATTTGATTAAAAGTGGGAGGAAACGGCGATTTTGGGTACTTCCAATTCCAATGGAGGAAACGGAAAAGTTTATTTTTACACAAATGTATCCACGTATTAGGGAAGGTAGACAAAGTTTTCGATTTTTGCCGCATACGTTCCTTGTATTTTTCAATGAACTGCTTGATAGACTAAGATAATGTCTGTGGACTCCTATACAAATCTTTGGATCCATTATATACAATATCTAGATAGTAGAGGCCCTCTGCAGACGCGCTAGCTTGCCATTCATCATCTTTAAGTAGCTACATAACACAGCTATTAGAGAAAACGCTAATTCCTGACACAAGTAACAACTGCTTTGAAGTCAGAAGAGAAGACGCACAATATTTTTGAATAAGTCGAATCACTTCACCTCATGTTTTACTTCGCTGTCATGAAATAGTGCGAACCCAAACACGCTGCTCAAATCGCCTCGTGAGTCACCCACCAAAAACTAGGTTGGCGATGTGGCGTGACATGTAAATCGTTGGTGAGTAGCGGATGGCCGACTGTCTCCAAAGATTTCATGAACAACTCTACCCGTGTGGTAGCAATAGTAGAAATCTATTCAACCACCAGATCGTGTGACCCGAGGGGCACGTCTAAAAACGTCTTGTGTGTCCCCCACCGAAATGAATTCCCGCGCTAGATAGATCTCCGTATGTTCACGTTAGTACCGTTTACATGAGCCAAATACCCGGGTAAAAGGAGAGCAAAACCGGTTTTTTTTTTCCTACTCCGCTTCCCCTACGTGGGGAAAAAGCGAGGAAATATGCGGGTTGATTTCAACCCTAGTCTAGAGTGCCTATATAATAAGAGTGGCGACATACGGGAAACACTTTCTGATTGGCTTAGAGACCTTTTCCCAGCTCCCGTAGACTTAACATGAGAACTTTTTGTGTGTTCGAGAAAAACGTGTGTATATTAAATTAAAAAAATATAGCTTATTCGTGTTCCATTTCGTGTTCTAGAATGTTTATTTATAATTACTTTAGTGTTCTGTCAGTGTAAATTTGAAGACTTTTTAAGTAAATAGCTTTTTTTGAACAACATGCTGTTTCCCGCTACTTTGGCGATGTAAACATCGCGCCAAAGGCAGTTAGCAAGTTTTAAACTTTTGATGTTGTTTTTTTAGCTGTTTCCTTATAAAAGGTTTACAATAACCTATGCCGAATTGAATCATCAGAAAAGCAGAGAGTAAATTGTAGCAATGCTATATATAAAAAGAATAAAAGAAAAGTTTATATAGAAGTGTTATTTTTGATGCAAACTTTCATCTTTATTTTGCTGATAGATCTCGGAACAAAACCACCACATCAACATTTATCTGTGAATTTGGATATAAATGCGTACAAATGCTGTTAACTATTTTTTATCTTGAGATTATTCTTGTATGTTTAGGCCAATATTTGCTCATAATTTAGTTTCAATCTGTTAATTCTATTTTTCATATGAAAATGTGGTAGATTTTTAACAAATGTGTCCTGATGGTGTTGATTGTTTTTGAAATTACATGTCTTTTAACTTGTATAAATGGATGAAACTTAAAATTAAATTTAAGTGGGTTAAAATTTTGTGTCATGCATTAAAAAGGTCAAATAAAAATGTTCATTATCTTTTCTGGTTCGGTTAATGTAAGGAAAGGATTAATCACACTAAACAATACTACATGTGTTGAACAATTGGTTGAAAGAAAGTTTTATTTTAAGGAACTATCCATTAATAGTAGGACATTTCAAATCTATTTTTTATTTAATGTTATAAAATTAATGCGTAAACTTCTATCACACAGCATGGAAAGAATTTAAAGAAAAAATATCACATCTTATTTTATTTAACACTGAAGTTATAAGCTTAACTTTATCCATTTTCTTGTTAATATTCACGAAAACAAGTTCAATAAGTCGTGAGCATAAAAATTACCGGACATAAACACTATCGCCAAAAGAAAGAGAGAGGAGGAAATGTGGGAAACCGATGGAAGGAACATATTCGCCCAGAAACCGATTCTGGTAGAAAAATGGCTGCCGCGCATGTGCATTGGGCCAAATTTGGTCCCTTGTCGCCACTCTTATTATATAGGCACTCTACCCTAGTCAAGTCCGGTGTCATTGAGATTACCCTCCTTTTCCATAATGCAACGCGGGTAATCTTCGAAAATCCCTTTCACCCTCGAATTACCCGGGTCGATTGGTTTGGTCATGTAAACGGCACTGTTAGTACAGTTTACATGAGCCAAATACCCGGGTAAAAGGAGAGTAGAACCGGATTTTTCTACTCCGCTTCCCCTACGTGGGGAAAAAGCGAGGAAATACGCGGGTTGATTTCAATCCTAGTCGTCCCGTGTTTTTGGATTAGGCAAAGGGTGTTTTGGAAACGCGGGTATTCTTCGAAAATCCCTTTCACCCTCGAATTACCCGGGTCAATTGATTTGGTCATGTAAACGGCACTGTTGTCGCAAAATAAGTAGGTTGTTAAGGAGTATGTGCTGTTGCACATAGCTTTCCGCGGCATTCTGCAGATTGGAAATGACCGATGCGATTTACGTCCGAGTTTCCAACACATCCCCACCATTTTGGGTCTGCAATAGGCATATAACCCCACCGAAATGACATTAAAAAGTCAGCGAACCCAGTGTAGGTGTAGTCGGGGGCCCAACTGGGCCGGAGACTGTACATAAAACAAAGTAGTAAAAATGCCATTGCTCGCATCTTCTTCCCCTCTGAAGCAGCAGGAAGGGAAGAGGGAACTTCTAAACTCCGTCAGAATTACGGGAAAATGGTTTCGGAGCGAATTAGAAGATGATCACCTCAACATGTTTCAATAGAGAGTATGTTTAAAAGACGGATGCTTTAAAACTCAGACACCCACTCAATTGGCTTGCTCAGACACTCACTGAATATCTCGAGAAGTGTGCATGTTGGAGGTTCTTCATGAAAAGGCTGCAAGGACATGGAGTCAGGCTCAACAGGGGGAAATGTGATCAATCCCGACATACCGCCCCCCCCCCCCCCCTTAACATCATGAAATATAATCTAGTGGTTTATTGTGCATCTTCTGCACATCTCATCACCAGGTTCACTCAATAAAAGAAGAATGTAAATCTAATAAACCGTCTATCCGTTATTTTTTAGGTATGTTTCTTTTCCGTATTTTTTCCCTAGGTGATCATCCAGCAGTGAACATCTGAAGACATTGTCATTAATTTGTTAACTTAATTGTTCCACCACTATACATTCGATCACGCTAGGCCATCTAACTAATTTAGTTTGTTTTCGCACTTTTTTATAAATTTTCTTTTTCTGACACCACACAATAGAGTATCCGTATAAAACGGGGCAATAAGACTTAAGTACACACTAACGAACATCTTATAGCGTCTTCGATTCTACAGCGATACCATTTGGGTTCGTCCCAAACACCGACGACCAGTCGGATCGCTTTGAGTTTTAGAAGGTTGTTCGCGAGCCTTATTTTATAGACGTCCACTTTTGAGAATTTTGTTACATAGCATGCTACAATTCTCTGATTAGTACGCAGGATTACGTGAGGGTTCCAAAGCTTCTAATCTTCACCGTTTCGCAGTCACGTGAGAGCAGTCTTTTTAATTCCACTATAGGAACACAAAATGTCTTCCGTGACTGATAATGCGGTAGAAAGAATACACAAATAACGTTTTCAATGTTCAACAAACAATTGAGGAAATAGTTACAAAAGAGTGGCTTAGATAGAAAAGTTCTTCTGGAACGCGTAGAGTGCTAAAAGGAAACAATTCCATTGTGGTCGATTTAATGTCTTCATTGAAAGAGTTATGGAATCCCAAAATAACAGATTTCAGACTAACACTTTGTTGTGGTCCTAGCTACCTAATTTTGTTGTCCTCGCATTTGATTGGAGATATGATGTGGAACGGATTTTTTTTAAATCCTTAACAGACCGTAGAGTTGAAAAGAATTAAAATGTTTTAGTTGCACTTTCAAAACTTATAAGCAAGGTGAAGGTATATATTCAAGGTAAATTATTAATTTAGATAAATTATTAATTTAGGTAAATTATTAATTTAGGTAAATTATTAAAATTTGGGTAAATTATTAATTTAGGTAAATTATTAAAATTTGGGTAAATTATTAATTTAGGTAAATTACCAATTTGTAATTTAAATATTTATAGCCCAGTGCTATTTTGTAATAACACTAAACATAAAAACATTATTAAAATGTTTCGATACCACATTTAAAAAAAATAGGGCCTCCAACGTGTCTGAATACTTTAACCCTTCTTTGCATAATGGTGGAAATTTCCATCGTAACATTGAATGCCCAAAAATTATATAAAAGAACAAGTTCACTTTAAGTTGATCGTGTCTGGATACCTTTTTAATGTCCATTACATAAAAAAAACATAGCTGTCAAAAGTAAGCAAGTGTCACTATCAGTAAAACGAGCTTGAAGTTGTCATTCCGCTGTTTGTTGTAGTTGCAATAAACGTATGATTTCGTTTTTAATTTTGTTTTATTATATTTGAGTTTCTATTGCTAAAAAAGTGAAAATGAGTGGAAGAAAGGTTTGTAACATGTGTTTCTGTTATTTTTAGAGCAATTTCTGAAAAAGTTTGCGTTTAGTTTAAAAAATACCACATGATACCATCATATTGTTTTTTGCTAAATTTATACTATAAATATGTACTAAGATTTTTTTTAACCATTTTCCTTTAATTTTGAACATGAATTATGTCACCTTGATTTATTTCACCAATAAAGAAAAATCATGCAAAGAAGGGTTAAGTTGATTTTGATATCGACACACTAACAAAAAGTTAAGTACCTCAACATCCATCCTAAATCCCTGCACAGAAAAGTTCAAATTCCGGAGAGATGTCCAATTTTTTCCTGAAACAACGAAACACTATACCCTTTCTAAAATTTTTTTGCTTCAAGCTCCTACCGCACTGCAGATGACTCTTGCCTGATTTATTTTGTTCAATTTCATTTGATAAATCAAATAAAAAAACTCGCGGGCACAAAGCAATCTCCGAGAAATAGCACACGAGACCGAAACACCGGGGTCTCTACTGAATAAGTAGAGAAAAGTAGCAGCCAGCACCATTCTTCATCATTTCTTTGAAAAGCGGTTCCCATATCGGTCTTCTTTCCTTACTTCCAATCGTTATAGGGCTGTTCTTTTGTCCCACGCACATGCCATTATGTAACTATGCTCTTTTAGAATCCCTTCATTTCAACAGCAAACTGTCGTATCCCTCCCCGTGGGGAGGATTTCTTTCCAACGTCGCTACTTTTCCCTGTTTTTCCCTGATTTCAGTGAAACATAATATTTTGTCTCCATTGTTTTTAGGTTTACTTTAAATCTCTGCAGGACCTGAAATCGGTGGGATCGCAGCTGGTTTTAACGGTGGGATGCTATGTCATGGATTTTGAACTGTTTCCCATTTCGTACACCGAATAGTTTTATGATACCAGTGAAAACTATTTTTAAATTCAGATTTAGCTTCAATCAATGAAAGAGAAAATGATTAGTTTGAAGGTTAAGTATATTAAAGATCGTATTTTTCAAACTAAATTGCCACTCCTTAAGGACGTGAGACTTACTGCTCTATCCCCAAATGGAACTATTCCATGTTGTTCATGGATCACTTATGACAATAATTAGGATCACTGAGATGGTGGACTCATATCAGGATTCCGTAAACTATGGGTGAATTATGAAGTGGATGCAGAATGCATGCTATGGGATGAAAAACATCTATCCGGGACTGAGGTGTCTATACATGTCACTAACGTATTTGGCACAAAAATACACTATTCTACAATAATGGACCGGACTGCAAGATATGATGGTATAAGGGAAAGAATACATGCTTTAATAGGGGATGGTCCCCACGTGCTGCAATTAGACTAGCAACCCTTCTGGGCATACTTTCAACAAGGTTTTGAAACATAGCTATGGGTAATTCTGTCCATTTCTGCTGCAAGAATGTCGCCAGCTCAGCTGTAGATTTAGGACGTGGTTCCCTGGTCCGTAAGCGACGATCTAACGCGTCCCACAAATGTTCTATGGGCTTAGGTCGGGACTCTGAGCAGGCCATCGAAGAAGTTTTACATCCATATCTTGATACCACTGCTTGACAGAGTCTGCAACATGACATGTAGCGTTGTCGTTCTGGAAGTTACATTCGTTCATTCCATAAAATTGCCAGAGCGTAGGAACAACCTGATTGTCCAAAATGTTCATGTAGGCGTCGGCGTACAATTCACCATGAGTATAAAAAGGTCCCAGGCCATACCACGAAAAACCCCTCCAAACAAGTACACCACCACCACCGAACTTGACAGTTGGAGCGATACACTCGGGTAACAGACGTTCGCCTGGCATTCGCCAAACCCAAGAACGCCCATCCGAATGAAAGAGCGTGTAGCGTAACTCGTCGCTCCATAAATCAGTTTTCCAGTGTTGCAGTCAGGTTGCGATGTTGCAAACACCAAGCAAGTCTGTCGGCTTTGTTGGATGGGGTGATGTTCGGTTTGTGTGCGGCAACACATCCGTGGATATTGAGGGCGTGCAGTTCTTTCCGCAAAGTATTGGTGTGCACCGTAACCTCCGCTGCTTGTCGGAACTCACTGTTGATGATTTAAATGATTTCTTGCGGTTCTTAAGAACCTCACGCATTAGGACACGCCGATTCCGTTCGGTCACTTTACGGGGAAGACCAACGCGTGCAGTTCGAGTCGTAATTCCACTTCTTCACGACATCACCAACGGTTGACCGCGGCCGTGATAATTCTATCGCAATTGCGCGAATAGACTTGCCACCTGATGTGACAACCAATCTCTTTCAAAGTCACTAAGTTCCTTTCGTTTCGACATGTTGTCACAATTTCACACAGAACTAACGACGTTATCACTTTACGTATTATATTTAACCTTAACAGGTCACGTGCGAGCACTGGATTTTATGCAAATTCGCTTGCGTCATGTCCATATACTCTCTAACAAAAAAAAATCGACGCTCCAAGGAGTTGGTCCACCTCTGGCCTGGATGCAAGCTGTTAACTGGCGTGGCATAGACTGAAAAAGTTCCCGGTTGGTGTCCTACGGAATTTCTTGACAAATTGTAGTAGTTCCGTTATAATACCCACAAAATCTGTGCCCTTGTTGAAAACTATGATAACAAGCAACAACTCGTCGCTAATAAAAGTCGTATCAAATCCGGATAGAAACCCGATACTTTTCTGATATATTTCTTTGCTAAATCAAAAGCAAGCTTTTGAGGTATACAAGATTAACAGCATAGAGTATGTCCATGATCTAAGACAGAGTGAATAATATAAAAAATGCATTATAAAATGTCAAGGATAGCATCAAATTTTAATATAAAAGTAAAACGTCCATCAAATTTTAATCTCTCAAAATGTACACAGTAAAATTTTTCCAAACTGTTTATTTTTCAATTTTTAAGTTCACTAATGTATGTTAGTTTTCAGTAGGTTTTGACAAGGCTCTATTTAGTGAAGAACAAAATTACACAGTGCTATTAATGTTCCCCAAGTTTGTATGGCAGATTATTTGGAACTTAATTCACTCAGATTTTTATAGAAAAGGACCGTGACATTTTCCTGTGTTAACCCAAATACACAAACCCTGTAGAACATGTTTCCTCGTCCATGTCCATTTATTGCAGGAAAAAAACTTAAGATATTAAAATTGGGGTTTCGAGCACAGGTTAGTCTGAAGACAGGAAAGAAAGAGCGTATGCTTTAAAGGAGTGTTCTAAAATATAAGCGTACCAAATTTGGTGTTGATTGGTCAAACGGTGTAGATTTGTATAGAGGATAAACACATATCTTATATATACATATACACACACATATACATATACATATATATATAGATGGAATAAATGTATCCATTTTTCCTCTTGTAGCAAACAAAGACCGTAAAGTGATAAAAAATATTTAATAAAAAATAATTCTTGATTTGTACGAATGTATTTCTAAACTTTTGTTTCTGTTAAGGAAAACCCGAGTGAAATTATTCTACATGTACAGTAGTTTTACTAAACTGAAACATTTAATGTCTATTTTGATTTGAATGTTACTTTTTCTACTTTCAACAGAATACAATTTTCCTTAATTGTACACAATATTTTTTAATGAGCAATTTGTTAAAAGAAAAAAAAAACATTCAGCGTGAAGTAGAGCAAGAAATTACATAAAAGAGTTTAGAAACATAGTTATTATTTCCTGTACGAACTTCATAATTTCTCATTGGAAGAATAATTACAATGGCTAAAGCTTATTATGCAAAGCTAATTTATACTTTTTCAGCAAATGTAGTGTTAAAGAAGCACGTTTATCTCATTCATAAACGAAGAGTGGGTTAGTATAATGGAGATAAAACGGTTGTTCATCTAAGGAAAAAGGGAATATACCACAGAAGATAATTATGTAAAAAAAACGTGTCAAGAATCCCAAAATAATGGAATTAAGAACAATTTAGCGATTGCATGGTTATTTATTGTTATGGAGAGCATACGCATTGTTCACTGTTTGGTACTTTTATGATGGCTGATTCTAGAACATTTTTTCATAAAGTGGGCGCTGTTGGAGGTTCGTAGAGGGGGGGGGGGGCAGTGCTGGCTTGAAAAGAAATAAGGGTAGGCGTTGAGGTGTAAGAGGGGACAACAAGATGATAAAAGAGAGATTGCAAAAGCAGATACCCACACTTTATCCTAGGCTGTAGGCCACGGCAAAAAAAAAATTGTTTCATTTTCGACATTCGATTTAGTTGAATGTAGATTCAGTACGATAACAAGTCTTAGCTAAATAGAGGAACCGACTTCAAATAGTTTACAGGAGATTTAAGGATGCTGCTGACGAAAATAGAAGTATATAGAGAAATTGGTATCAAACCAGATTCATCATTATCAAGTGATTACTTTTAGTTTAACTGGTTTGATCATTTTTACTTCAAAAAATGAGCAACATAGTGTGTTTGTGTGCAATCTAGTTTTCGAAAGTTCACTTAATAAATAGCTTTAATTTTAGTTCCAAGTTGTTTGATTTCCAAAGTAAGCTTTAGAAATTTTAAGACACAGCTACGTAGTATATATGGGGGAAATTCAAAAAATCTTTCGCACATATAGACATGCAATTTACTATTACTTAAGAGTTTTCCAGAGGAGCGCCAAAAATATCTATGAAAAGGAGGCAATAAGGCAAAAAAAAGCTAGAAAAACTGCCCTGGAACAACGTTGGTAAGCGTATGTTATGTTGGGCTATTGAAATTATTATAGACGAAGAGCATTAATAATCATTTACAAAAGTTGTAAGCCATGTCTCTGAATAAAAGAGTCGTTAAACAAGGCGATTTCAAAGCGTCAGAGGAATAAGTAAGTGATTGGATGACTGGGCAAAATTTCGGGCACGGAGTCCTGGTGGCATTGGGCCAACGTTATTCGAAGAAATGACAACCCCAGTGAGAAGTAACGAATATATTTACAGCAGTATTTATAGTTCTACCAAACATTTTCCCGGTGGATAAGATTACTAGTGAAAAGTAAGATGTAAAAACCTTTTAAGAATTATGTGGATAGTGAAGAGACTACAGAAAATTAGACAGCTTGGGTGATACCCGCCTTTCTTAGTTGTTGAAGAAAGCTGGCAATTTGTCAGGAGTTTTGCCGGACTAAGTGCTGAGGAATCCTGGTGCCTAGCTACAAAGGTAACGTGATAAAAATACTTCTTTCCTGGTAGCAGTCAATCCTTTCAACGTTCTGAGCAATCGGTGATTTTATGCGAGGTGTGAGTTTAACAGTTTCTACCATGCATATTTTTTTGCCGGTGGTGTAGATTTTCTGACTTTTCTATACAATCCAAGTACTACTTATTTTGAAAGATATGCGCCTAAAATTGATTGAAAATATCAAACTTATGTTTCATGTATATTATTGTCGAAAGGATAAAATAGACTTGCTACTTTTAAAGTTACTGTAAAAATTACACACGAAAAATAATGTGTTATGAGGTTTTGATAACAAAATTACGTAAGAAATTTTATTTTGTGCCAAATATATCAGATCTGTAAACATTTGTACAAGATGAAACTAGTTTTATTGTGCTATACTTTTCTCAAATATGTAAACGAAACCTGTGCACAAAAAATGGAATGGGGCAGGGGACTGGTGTGATCATATAAGAAATTTATGCATAAACACAAATCGATGTTCATATCAAGTTATAGATGTGGGTAAAGAGAGACTGTAACCTCAAATACAGCATGTTTTCAATGGAATGCTTCCACAACTTAAGATTTTCCAGTGAAAACCTACTTGTTTTTCAGAAACATGTTGAATGTTTGTTTCATTTTATTTTAAATCTATCATTTGAATCCAGTTTTCCTCAATTACATTGTAAAAACTCGATTCAAATTATAAAAAACTTACATTTAACGTATACTTAGTTATTCATATATAACCAAATATTCATGGTTTCAATATTTTAGTTTTATCCTATTTCAAATTAATGTTATACCATCGTACTCCTAACTGAATATAACGATGTTACATTATGTGCCTCTTATAATAATTGAAACCATACAGATTCAAAACGGATGTCGGTTACATACATTAAGTGTTACCTTTGCCTTATTCTCCTCATATTCTAAATGTTTAAATATATATATATATATACTCTTTACTGCATAAAACGGTTGACTTCTACAAATGAATATATCAAAATTCTGAAAGAATATCCATGTAATTGCCCTCAGACAGGATTCCAAGGAATATCCTCAGAGATGATGGTTCAACGTAACCGTTACTTGAAATTCCCAGACCAGCTAATTGATCTAGCAGTCTGCGAGTTGTAGGGAGGGCAAGTTCGATACCTGTAAGGTGTATTTCTCTCTTCTGTGTCAGTAAAACCTTTATTGCGAGTGTTTGTCTATTACTTGATATGGATGCAGAGTTCCCACTCTAATAATTCAGAAATAAAATTCCCCGACTTTTCCAGGTTTCCCAGACTAATTTTTACAAAAATTCCAAGTCACACTTAAGCAATTCACAACACTTTTAAGGTGAAAAACCGAGAAATAATTTAGCATTTAATAGTCAATAATAAAATCCAATTTAAGAACTATACACCATAAAAATGAATACACTGAGTACCATGTAATTTTGCATTAGAATAACTTATTCAAATAATCCAACATATTTGACTAAAACCAATACGTGATTTAAAGTATTAGCACAAAATTCTTCAATTTAAGCCAGTGGACGAAACAAAATTCTTTACCTGTTAAATATTAGCTATTTCTTTCAAAATCGGGTAATTGGTAATTATTGGTTAACGTCGTACTAGAGCAACGCAACGGGCTATTGACGACGGTCCGGGATCAGTCCCTTAAGGGAAAGGTCCGAGGACAACATCTCGTAATTTAGAACCACTGTCAGATGACGAAGCAACACCTGAAGCTGGCATCCCACTCTGCAAACTTCCACACCAACCCAACGTGAGGACTTTCGGCCACGACAGATTTAATGTGCACCATACGCTTACAAATTCGGACACGGATTCGAAACTTCCGATCAAGAGGCTAACACCTTAACCACAATACCGGTTGGTCGACTTTCCAAAATCGGGTGAAAATTTCATTTCATAAAATAAAGTGATACGAAACTGTGTACGTATCTTAATGACTACTCCAAAGCGTTTGAGACGCCATGGTCAATCATTTTCCAGGTCATTGACACGTTTTCCCAAGTTTTGGACAAACCTGCGTAATTTCCCCCGATTTTTCTGGACAACATTAAATTCCCTGACAATTACAGGTTTTCCCTGACCCGCGGGAACCCTGTATATGCCTTGCTTTGGCTATATCTCATTTATGTTTATGAGCTGCCGGTAAATGCATTCTTTTTCATTTCATTAAGTCACTAGGTCTTTGTGAGGAATTAGTCTCGGATAATCATGTCTGCAATTTAAAACATAAACCAAAATCTCGACCCAACCACAAAAATTATTTTGAAATGTTAAACTAAAAATATAGACGTATATGCACAGATGGCACTAAGAGAGTAGTAGGGAACGGTAAGGATATTTTAATTAACGTCGTACTAGAGCAACACAACGGGATCAATCCCCTAAGTGAAAGATCCGAGGACAACACTACTTCATTCTGAACAACAGTCAGATGCTGAGGCAACACCTGAGCTGGCACCCCACTCTTCAAACTTTCACACCATCCAACGTTAGGACTTTCGGTCACGTCAGATTTAAGATGCACCAGCCGCTTCTACACCATGCGCTTACAAACATCTATGCCCTGACCCGGATTCGAACCAAGAACCTTCCGATCTAGAGGTAATTAGTAATTTTTTGTTAACGTCGTACTAGAGCAACACAACGGGCTATTGACGACGGTCCGGGATCAGTCCCTCAAGGGAAAGATCCGAGGACAACACCTCGTAATTTTGAACCACGGTCATATGACGAAGCAACACCTGAGCTGGCATCCCACTCTCCAAACTTCCACGGCAACCCAACGCGAGGACTTTCGGCCACGACAGATTTAAGGTGCACCAGCCGCCTCTACACCATACGTTTACAAACATCCATGCCCGGACCCGGATTCGAACCAAGAACCTTCCTATCTAGAGGCCAACATCTTCATCACCAGACCGGTTGGTCAGCAAAGAGAGAAGCAAGATGTTCGATCGATCTTAAATACGATCCCAATATATAATATAGATATGCACCATAACGTGTAACATTTGAACGGCGGCCAATGTTAATGATATCTGTGAAATTAGTGCTTCCACAAATTAATGTTAATATACACAATTAGGAAATACGTTAAATTCCAGTTAAAGCCCTTGAAAGATACGTAGAACTATTAAATTCTAAGCACCCGTACAATCAGATAGCGAAGTGAATCTCTAGAGTAATTCCTTTCCCATCTAAAATAATGAAATGTCCAATCTTGTTAAACTACATGCATATCATCTTATTCGCCTATTCATTTAAGGAATAGTTACTGCGTTAATAAATCGCTCATAAATCAGAATTTACCACAGCACGTTGATGACATTCATAAGTTTGACGCAAAATATGCCGAATACTTGATATTTTACGCCCAAAGAAACTAATCAATAGAGTAAATTATTTTAAAGTGTGTAATTTCTTGTTATTGTCAGGTCAAAAAAATGTAATTTTTTTTTTTTTAATGTTTGTCGATTGATGAGAGAGATGATGCTTTGTGAGCCTAACGGATATCAAATTTTAAATCTGTTTCACCGTTTTTAATATTAAAGATATAACAACACTGCTTAAGAGAAAAAAAATAGGTTAGTTTACCATATATAGTCCGGTAAGATGGCATTTGAATCACGACGTTGAACGAGTTCCCTTCATTCTTCATTGAACGAGTTCACTCGTTCAATGAAGGGTAGGTTAAGTTTTGTTTAAAAGTGTTTCTAATTGGGGACTTGCGCGATAGGTAGGTATTTTAATTAACGTCACACTGGAGCAACACAACGGGCTATTGACGACTGTCCGGGATCAATCTCACAATGGCTTTCACGGACTCCTCGTAATATTGAACAACGGCTAGATGACGAGGTCAAAACCCGATTTGGCAGCTAATTCTTCATAGCACGCCAACGTGAGGATATTGGAGGCCACGACAGATTTAACGTGCACTAGCCCCTATGTACACGGCGGTCTTTGGTTGAATTCGAACTCTCACCCCCTCCAGTTGCTAATATGTTACTCTTCCAACCGTGTTACTGAGGTCCATTGTCTTGCGCGGATTTCCGCCCCAGAGATAGTCATTTCCTGCCGGGTTGGGCGAAACGAAAATCACCTATAACAATAAGTGAATATATTTGCGTATGGTAGCCCTTTCCATCTGGCGAGTTAACTACCTCTCTTAAAATGGACAACTCAAAGGTCATCTTCTTTCTTATTTCTCTTTGAAGCCATAATGCCAAATAAAGCTCCA
This sequence comes from Metellina segmentata, assembly GCA_947359465.1. Taxonomy (NCBI): domain Eukaryota; kingdom Metazoa; phylum Arthropoda; class Arachnida; order Araneae; family Tetragnathidae; genus Metellina; species Metellina segmentata. The sequence continues at coordinate 32,720,456 of OX375875.1, forward strand.
AAGAAACGCCCCAAAGTTTTCCCAATATATCGTTTTAAAAAGCACTAATCTAAGTGGCCGGACAATCCGTCAGGGTGCTGGTTTCTGGATTGCAAGGTCCCTGGTTCTAATCCGGGGTACGCGATGATTGTTTGACCGTCTGAAATGACTGTCCTTTATATACTAGTACACCTAGAATGTGTGGATTGCACGTGAAGTGTAACAAATTCACCCAATTTTTCATGGTGCACCAGGATAACGCAGTGATTCATATACCCGTTCTTGTAGTATCACAATGAGGTCAAGCCACGCAACAAGCACGCAATTTTCAAACCAAGTAATTACAAAGAGAATAGGTCTATTAAAGCAGTAGCTACCTAAACTATTATTACCAAGTACTTTGGTAAAAAGGTAATAACCTACACAATGCAAATTAATTTCTTCATCAAAAAAGTGATTCATAAACCCATTCTTGTAGTATCACAATGAGGTCAAGCCACGCAACAAGCACGCAATTTTCAAACCAAGTAATTACAAAGAGAATAGGTCTATTAAAGCAGTAGCTACCTAAACTATTATTACCAAGTACTTTGGTAAAAAGGTAATAACCTACACAATGCAAATTAATTTCTTCATCAAAAAAGTGATTCATAAACCCATTCTTGTAGTATCATAATGAGGTCAAGCCACGCAACAAGCACGCAATTTTCAAACCAAGTAATTAAAAAGAGAATAGGTCTATTAAAGCAGTAGCTACCTAACCTATTATCACCAAGTACTTTGGTAAGAACCTCCACATGACAAATGAATTTCAAGTTCATTAAAAAAGTTATTTATAAACCCGTATCATAATGAGGTCAAACCCCTCAACAAGCATGCAAGATTCAAATCAAGTAATTACAAAGTAAATAGGTCTATTAAAGCAGTAGCTACCTTAAACTATTATCACCATGTACTTTGCTAAAACACTCCACATTACAAATGAATTTCAAGTTCGTAAAAAAACTGATTCATAAACCCGTTCTTGTAGTATTAAAATGAGGTCAAACCACTCAACAAGTACGCAATATTCAAACCAAGTAATTGCAAAGAGAATAGGTCTATTAGAGCAGTAGCTACCTAAACTATCATCACCCGACACTTTGCTAAAAGGTAATAACCTACACATGACAAATGAATTTCACGTTCATTAAAAAAGTTATTTATAAACCCGTATCATAATGAGATCAAACCCCTCAACAAGCACGCAAGATTCAAATCAAGTAATTACAAAGTAAATAGGTCTATTAAAGCAGTAGCTACCTTAAACTATTATCACCCAGTACTTTGCTAAAACCCTCCAAATTACAAATGAATTTCAAGTTCTTAAAAAAGTGATTCATAAACCCGTTCTTGTAGTATTAAAATGGGGTCAAACCACTCAACAAGTACGCAATATTCAAACCAAGTAATTGCAAAGAGAATAGGTCTATTAGAGCAGTAGCTACCTACACTATCATCACCCGACACTTTGCTAAAAGGTAATAACCTACACATTACAAATGAATTTCAAGTTCATTAAAAAGTATACAGTTGTGTGCCATCTCCACTCACCAATGATTGTCTGAAGCTGTTTTTCGTTTTTCCACGACAGTAAAAAAGCAACTGAGCCGAGAACGTGTGGTACCCTCCGAGCAGCATTCTTTCGCAAGCGATCTCTCTCAGTAACAAGCAGAAAAGCAAACACAAAAACAGAACCGCCCTCTCTTCCCCCCACTTCTTTCAGTTCACGGTGAAAAAAAAGCGCATCCGGAAACGGGAACTTCGGAAATATTAGTTTTCTTTCAATATCGGCTTTTTCATCGGAAGACCTGAAATATGATTTAGCGAAAACTAAGTTTATTGTGTGCCGCTTCGAATGGACCCTTGGAACAGCTTGTAAGAGTGGAGAGGGTTTTCGTAGGGGCTTGAAAAACAAGTATACTTAGTTTTAAAACTCCCTCTCGAACATTTTCTTCTTAGGTTCGAAACGATTGATGTACAATAACACTGATGAGTTTTTATTGTACTTTTAGACACTGGAGATGATATTGCTAAGGACTTTTGAAGAAACAGGTGCTTGGAGATGATTCGGGGGGTCCAGGTACTGAAATGTACATTGGGTATTTGTTGTGAGGTTAACAAATAATCGAATGTACGTTCTTTATTACTAACTAAACAGACCCCCCGCTCATTAGCATCTGCGTTAAAATTTATTGTTTACATCTATTAATGGGCATAGTCATTTTTTTTTATTTACAATTTATACTTTATTTAAATACATTTATATTTATTACATCAGCATCGATATGCACAGTTCATGCTTCCAAATGATATAAACTTAATAAAAAAATATCCGGCAGAATTTCTGTGTCTTAAGGTGTGCGTATACCCTAGAAGATATATTTTTTTAAATTTTGAATACAAAAGTCCAGTTTTTTTTATTACAGGTAATTGGTGTGTTCCTAAAACCACTTCAAGGAGAAAAAATTAGATTGTGCAAATAATTATCTAATTGAGATATAATTAGCTGATCAGCATATTTTTTGAAACATATCTCAATTTCTAATTTATTCAGAAAGACGATTCCTGTTGGAAATTATTCATATTATTCTTCATGTTTTGAATCTCCATAAGTTTCTAGAAGAAATAGTTTTTGTTTTACAATTTTTTAATCAAGAATGCATAAAAAATATCACCATTTTTCAGGAATTTCAACATTTAAAAATCAATTAAAAATCCATTTCTAGACTACATACTTTGATTGAGGAATAACATATCCACTGTATTATATAGATCATAATGACGCAAAAATAATTATAATAGATGAATTCATTGTGAAGTCATTATGTTTTGAACAAAGCATTTAATTGCAAAAACACAGTTCTACAAAAATCGAGTTCAAAAGTTTAGGAAACATGTATGTTCCTGATAACAGTACCTACCTAACAAAAACCCTTGTAACTAGAAAACTATTTCGAATATTTGCAAAATCTTAGCATCGTATAAAAGCGAAGAAATTCGAAAATATTTTGAATTAATAAAACAAATATTTATATTTAGGTCGATTTTCGTAATTTCTAGTGTATACATCCATTAAGGTTTTAATTTTCTAATTTTAGATTTCCAATCAAGTCCACTTCGACGCCTGTCTAATGTTTGGCGGAGCTTGGCCAAATACGCCATAAAACCTAACCAACCACTTATGTGCATGGCAAAACGCTAAAATCTGAGTGGTGTCACAACATTTCCTGAACATCTACTTCAATTGCATTCTATGCACTTGCTAAAGATCCTTTTTTGGCGTCAATAACCCTATTTTCCGCTTCGCTCATATTTCCTTTTCTACGCTGATTTTTTGTATTGCCTTTTGCCATTAGACTGCTGAATAGCCTCCTTAGACGTCCGTGTCAGGAGAGCTCTTCTCTGTAGTGTTAGTAATACTATGCAGCTCCACATTCCACAACAAGCTTATTTAAACAAAGCAAAAAACTCTGCGAATGAATCCCGAAAGGGTAGATTTAATATTATATCCATTCCTTTGTTGCATTCGTCACTGTACAAATAATTCGGATTTCTGTGTAACGTACGGACAAAGAAATCCAAATAGGACATCCTGAAAGTTGCATCGTTTGTTGACTTTTTGTAGGACGGAAAGACCGCATCTGGCCAAGCTAGGCCAAACATTGCTTATCACGTTAAAATCGAAGCGAATGGACTACAAAAAGTAACCTCCATTGAAAGAGAGCATGTAATTTTTACTCAGCTTAAAACATGGTGTGACTCTAGGAATAAACTGAACACAGATTGGTGAAAGGCGTAGCGCAATAACACAAGCGTAATAACAATAACACAATTCCACTTGTTACAAAAAGCGACGTAACGTCGTTGAGCATACAGGCACAATGAGAAGTGTTTAGGTTTGTAAAATGTTTTCTACAATCTGACATTCAAAACTGAGTGAAGTTTTTTTAAACGCCATCACTAAATCCTGCAAAGAAATTCCCGTTAAGCCTACATTTAATCACATTTAAAGGTCTTTACTCAGTGAAGACCTCAAAATGTGATTAAAAGTTCTTTTCCATACATAAGATAGGCTTTTTCTGCAATGCTTTAATATAGATGGGGCTTGTGTTCTGTGGTAGAACGTTCTTACTGCAAACGTATTCCGCTTTTGGGAAACCGGAAGTCAAATCTTCGTCTTTTGGGGCTTGGTCTGTTTACAGTAAAAGTACTCTAAGAAGATCAATATTAAATATGCATGACTAGAGAATTCAAGAGTAGAACTGTTTTGAAGCATTTGTTGCTTTAAAAGAAAACAGACGCACTGTTGTTTTTAATATTGAAGAGACACGTTAGAATTCGTTCACAAAGCAGAAACCCGAAATACTTGCTGGGAATCCACTTATTCTTTAGATAACACAATTTTGAAGTCAGAAGTGGGACTTCTTTGTGTTAAAAAACAGACACGTATTCATACGGACACAAACATGGGAGCTTATACATTAGGCAATACTTTGGCTGTCGTTCAACTCAAAAAACAACTGCAGATAGAGCTATTTTCCTTATGGTTATCCACTGGAGCAGGGGTTCTCAATCTGTGGTACGTGCACCCCTGGGGGTACGTGGTGGACTGGTTAGAGGTACACGAAAATAATATTGATAATGGTGGAAAACATCAGAAAAAAAGAGTTTAAAATAAAAACACACACAAAAATAGGTTATAGAGTTTTGATTTACGAAGACATAAATGAAATTCCTCGGGTTCAGCATTACCAATGACTACTATGACAAAATCCTCAAACTTTATATAAGTAATTTCTGAGACTTCGCATAGATTAACGGCCCATGTAATTGGTGATATATATCCAGCAATAATCGTAAAAATATTTTTGCATTCTATATTGAATTTTTCTTTAGAGTCCTTCTTTATAGATATTCCCGACATTTTTTATTCTTGCATTTAAACATACTAGGGGGCCCGCCCTCTGCTCGCAAACGCTCGCCAACCTCCGGAGGATTGCTTCACAATTCTCATTGGTTCGCTGCGCGAACCTATGCTCGCTTCGCTCGCATCAATGAAGACACGTGTCCTAGCAGAAGGGATTGATTACAAAATATGATATTCCAAAAAAATATTTTTCAAATCTATATTTGTTGTATTACATAAAAGGGTGGAATGGTCGTTCATGGTAAGGCGATTTGTCGCCAAATATGGTAACCTTCACCTTTTGCGGATTTTCTTCACATCTACCGTTTTTGTTATGGCAACCCTATCTGCTGTTACGGAATTCGGCCGCCATCTTGATTGGGCGACAAAAATTAGCTGGCGACAAACGTCTTACCGTGAACGACCACTCCACCCATAAAAGATATATACAGTACCTCTGGAATCAGAATTTAAATGAAAACTTTGAGCAAATTATTACTCGCAATGTGAGCGCTGCTTTGGAAATTGAATACCCAGCATGTTGTTTGTGTGTACATTTCCCCAGTACTCGAGCCATCCATACACTTTTTGACTGAGTTTGTTGTCGAAAGTTGTAGTGCACGAGTCTTGTTGTACTATAATTGTTAGCCTTGAAAAGGACCGTTTTTTTAAATAGCCCTGAAAAGATCCTCCGCTTTCTTAGATTTCTATTACAAACCGCAACAGCTCGTCTAAAATTCATTTTTTTTCAATAAAATTTCATCCGATAACGCTATAGATTCAAATGAGGCGCGAGGCTCCTAGTAAACAAACAATCGCACAATGTTGCCAAAACGCGGTAACAAATAACGTCTTTTTTGCGTGCCACGTAAGAGAAATATATATAGATATAGCGCTTGTGTATAAATTTTGCAACCTCATTTCACGTTCGCACAGCCTACAGATCAGCTCACTAAAATATTGTTTCATTAGAAATGCAACTGCACTATCATTGCTGGTAATAATTGGTGGTAGGGTTGAAGCTTCTTTAATTCTTCGATCATCAAATGCATTTCAGAGGGAAAAATTGAATTTTTTTTCCTTTACTTAAAAATTTTACTACACTTTTTTTTTTTTTTTTTTTTTTTTATACATGAAAATATATTGGAAAACAAAGAGGATGGTGGAAAATTTTAGTAGCGCCAAAATTGAAATAAGTTGCAAAATTTAAAATAAAAGTCAATAAATGTTATAAGATTAATTTGATTTGTTTGATTAATAAACTAACCTTTTATTACATACTACACGAGGTGATTCTTCGAAAGACACTAGCACCGTGGTTATAATTGTGTAGGAGATTGGAGGGAACGCCAAACAATTATTACACAAGAGCGCTTCTCACCCACGACATTGTACTGTGTGGGTGTAATGAAGAAAGGGTTAATCGTAAATAAAAAATCTAAACAAGGGGTAGTACTAATTAGGACTAGTAAGATGCACAGGAGGAAAAAAAGGTTGCGAACCGTTGCACTAGAGTATTTAAATAAGTTTTAAGTTCTTTGAAAACATCTGCTTAAATCAGAAGCATGAGCGCATCGATATCTGCTATTTACAACTGCTCAAGTCGGTGGTTGTAATTTAGTTGAATTTACTTCGCACAAAGCAATACAACTCGGAAGGGAAATGCGAGGACAACACCTCGTAATGCAATGTCGTATTTCAATTGGACCGCCATCACATGACGAGGTAAATACTTCAACATACACCCCCACTCCAAACTTCCACACCGCGCAAACATATAGACATTTGCAGCCAAGAGATTTAACGTGCACCAGCCCACTTGCAAACGAGTTTTCCATTGGATAGTCTCGAACCAGCGGCTCCACCTTCGGCCCATCCTCTAATTTTGAACTACGTTCAAATGACGAGGTCAACGATTGAGATGGCACCCGGCACCCCCTTCCGCACCAAACTTTCTTTAAGATGGACATTTAAGGTCACACAGATTTAACATACACCAGCCACCACGTACACAACGGTCTTTGGTTTGATCGAGACTCGAATTTGCAACCTTTTAATTGCCAATCCGTGACTTCCCGTCTGGCCTACCTCGGGCAAAGTACTCAGGTTTGAAATGCAACGTTGCATTGCAAAGTAACTTATTTTTCATAGTGAAGGTTTTGTGCTTTTCTACAGGGTAATTCGAAATAACCTGTACAAAATTAAAGGGGACTAGCAGGCCAGCACGGAGTTGCCCGTGAGTTCTTTTCGTGTCCTTATTGATACTCAAAACAGTAAAAAGAAAAACAATAATTTTAAGAACGAGTGTCCCACTTCTACCCTACAAGATACGGTTAGAATTTAAGAACTATTTATTTAAAGAAAATCAGATTTAAAGTATTGATATGGTGTAAAATTTTTTTGCACATTTCAAATCCGTTGAAATTTTCACTCGATTTTCAACGATCACGAAAACAGAAAACATCAAATAGCCTTTGACCGTGACAAAGTTGAAATCCCAAGCAAGAAAGAAATACTAATCAACAAAGTAAATCAAAACATGTTTTCTTCAATCGAGGTGCTGAGAGTAAAGAAACGATGTGGGGAAAAAACTAAATTAATTTAAAGATTTCCTAGATTAAATTTTAAAATTGGGGCTGGACATAAGATTCGCAAAAAATTAGGACTTGTGTGCCAAATATCATTATAGTAAGTGCCATAGATGTGTCTAGACAGTGCACACAGAGATACAGACACACACAGTTTATTTTATAATGGTAGAGAAGATTAGGGAACATAAATTTAAATAGCATCCACACTGGGATTTATGTCAGCGCCACCTAGATTTGTTATCGAGTGCTGTTTGGCAGGACCCCAGTTAGCCTGTTTGTACAGCAATCCATGCGTCAAACTGTCAGGAGTGTATTGCTCACGAAGATGGTCACAAATCTGAGCATCCACAGTGAAACTAAGTGGGCAACTGTCAAACTGTAAAATTAGAACTAGTAAAAATGTATCATGAACGGTATCTCGACCGCCTCCATGGGTGGAACCATCAAATCTTTACATGTTTGCACCACACTTTGTGAAACCGGAACATTCTTCGGAGAAGACGTGGATTTCGAAGGCACTATACACGAAATGTAAAAAAGTTTGAGCATGCCCACTTAACTCTATCAGACGTGTATTATTGCTGTTCACACTTTTTGAGCATCAACTGCGAAAATGTCAGCGTAATGCAAGCGTACAATTACTGTCAAACTATAGCATACCACGAATCAAACTAGCGAATTGAGAAGCGAGTATAAACTTATTACTACTAGATACAGGGTGTCCTAAAAGTTCCCGTACTGACGATTCGTGAATTTATTATACAAAAACAACAAACTTTAAAGCAATTATTTTTATGCTAATGGTAAAAAGCACTTTTAAAATAACGTAGGAAAAAAATTTGGACTTGCATTTACAGTAAATGTTTCACGAAATTTCCGAACGAGTTGATATAGCGTATCATTATTCGGTATTGCATCATTTGGATATTTATGTCGACAAATTTCTTTACATCTTTCATGTGATTTACATTTAAAAAAAAGCCTCAAACAGCACAATTGTCTGTGAATGCGTGGTAAACTAATGTTGCAATGAAGAACAAAATGACGTGGAACTTTACTATCGCACAACTTGAGCGCGAAGAAAATCAAACGATAAAAATTAAAGAGTCGATAAAACTATAAGCAGACGATAAAATTCAATAATTAAAAAAAACACGGGCAATAATTTTTTTTAAAGTTGGAGTACGGGAACTTTTAGGACACCCTGTATTAAACGTTGTATGTCTCAATTAAAGTATAAGATCACCTTATTCTGACTATTCCTCAGACTATGTAATAAAAATAAGGAGGGTTTCAGAACGCTTGTAATTACCTTAAAAAACGGAGCTTAAATGCGTATCAGTTATGTTCTAAAAAAAACGAATTGAAGAGATTAAAATAATGGCAATTGGCCAAGTGGTAAAATATCATTAATATAAAAATTGAATTTACAAATATTCATATTACGTTAATTAGTGAAACACTGTACTTGATACATTATATATACATTTCGTAAAAGCGCAAATTCTATTGATTCTTAGCATCAAAAATAAATACGAATGAATGCAGACAAAAATTCTTCAAGTTAAAAACAAATTTATCTAAGAGATACTTATCTCAATCGTAACTTTATGACAACGAAACATGTAGCCATCCATCAGACATATTGTACAGAAACACATAACAAAATAAAAACATAAAGTGAACAGAGGAAAAGAGGGCAATTACGAAGAAAAATGGGAAATCTGTATTCCACGCGCTTTCATATTTTATAGCGATATTACTTTATTTTTGACAAGAAAACATCTCTAATACATTTTTACTTTGTAATGACTAAGCAAGTAATAAATTTTTAAGTTAGAAGAAAGATCTGAACATTCCACTACTTTTGGTTTATCAGGAAACCTGTATTTTCAAACAATTTCTATGAGTCTCTAAAGCTAAATGCCAAATTACTTTGACAAACTACAAGAGTGCCAAATTTGGCACTCTTGGAATAACTTGGTTTGATATTCGAATACAATTTCATTACGTCTCTGAACTTAAAAATTGACGCTTTTGTCAAAACGGTGATCAATCGAATTATTAGAGCATCGATTATCCGAATATCGATCAGCGAAACATCGGTTAACCAAAAGCGTTCCATCGACAAATTCAAATTTGTGCGCCATGTAGAAGTTCCGCTAGCGGCTGTAGTACAATAGTAATGTAGCGTTTTTCCCCGTCATCAGGTCATGTGACCAACCTCGCGTGGAGCCTTCGCTTGTGGCAGATGGTGCGGTAGTTTTGCCGTACACAATGGTGACTAAACGTAAACGTGTTGTTGTTCTTGGTGTTTCCGATAAACTTAAAATAAAAAGAAGAGTTGAAGAATGGTGCTGGTGGTTCAAGCTTAGCTTGGGGATATCGAGTTGGAAATGCAACAATATCGGACATTAAAAAGAACGGTGATGCCATGGTTCTGAATGGAAAGAATATGAAAAACAATTGTGCAACTGAACACAGAAATTGACTTAAGGATGATGTGTACGTAGCAGCAGTCACAAGAACACTACACAAAAGCTTGGAATAAGCTCCTTCCATTAGAAGAGTTTATCACTGCACCTGAAGAGCCACCAAACAGCCAACTTGTATCAGAACTGCCTCGGCTGATTAAAGAATGTCCAGGATTTGAAAAATACGACCAGAAAAACGTTCAAGACTGGCTCGAATGTAATGTCGATGACACTGGCTATCAGGTATCGAGGGAAGATGAAATCATTGTCAGTGTTATCGCCGACCAAGACACTTGCAACAGCAAGGAAAAGCCTAGCGACGACGACCGAGTTGAAAAGGGACCATCCAGCGAGGAAGCTTGTCACTGCCTTGAAACGACTATGAAGTGATTAGAACAAGAATTTAATGCTGTGCAATCGCTGTCTTTAAAGTGTTCGCGAGATTTATAAGCAAAAAAAAACGTGTCTCGGCTCTGAAGCAAAATAAAATTTTGGATCCATTTTCCTAAATTGTAAGCCTACTTTAATGCATTACTTTCTGCAAGGTTACTTGTAAGAAGTGTGATACAGAATATATACAGTTTTGTGTTTAATATCACTGGTTCAAATGGCTCCCATGGTATAATTTTTTTTTCGTAAATCATCGGTTATCCGAACACCCCAGCCCCCAATTGTTTCAGATAATCAATGATCTATACTATAGTTCTTTGTAAAGTATAGTTAATATTTCTTCGGTAGTTTGTTCTTCTTTACACCAAAAAAAATCCCCATCATTAAGCTGCTTTTCTTCATACTTAATCCTCTAAGCAACACGAGGTACGTTCACCCAAAACGTACGTAATGACTAAATTACCACATCGATTAGTTGAAAGAATCTTACGAAACATTCTACTGGTCAAGATCGTTAGAAGTTCTGAAAGGAAGACTTCCGATTGTAGAACGGATATGCGAATGCGAACCCCTCAGAAGGTGGACAAAGCTAAAATGCATTCAATGTGATGTAGGGTAAAAGTAATACGACACCACTCAAAAATCTTGTAACGCTCAGTTGGTTGGGTTTTATTGAGCAAAGGCCATCTGCAATATCTGTCATACTTGACCAATCTGCACTATACAACGTAGACAAAATGGATACAATACATATACGCACAAGGAAAGCATTACTGGCACAGGAGGGAGAAATAAATCCAGTTAGGAATCTAACTGCATGTATTCAGATTGATCAGATTGTAACTCAGATTAAATTCGCAAATGGCACTCACTGAGCCACGGTGACACCATTCGTCAGAGGGTTAAACCGAAAAGGTTTCGGTATAATTTGCCTTCGTAAACCCCAAAATGATTGTAATAAACCGAATCTATATCTTAAACCTTCTAGTGTTTATCTTCGCGTCGTAAGCTGTTTTGTAATGGCCATTTTCTGGTGCAGAAACCTTCCTAATCTGTCACCAATTCTGGGAAGGGGACAATATGGTTTTCCTACTTGGATCATTGGGGATGAGAGATCGTGTCCTAGGCCCAATTCTGGAATTTCTCGTCGAAACCCTTAAAGGTTTAACATTGAGAATGCGATGAGAATTATGAAGTGCTTTTGCCCTAATTACACATTACAAAAAACCACATATTTCGGTAGAAAGAATCCTAGGAAATATTCTATTGGTAAAGAAGTACAAAAGTGATTAATTAAAGCAGGGAAAAATGTAGAACGGATGATGAGTGTAACATTGCTTTTACACCAGGAACACACATTATAAACAAATAACCACATCTATTGATTGAAGGAATCTTGGGAAATATTCTATTGGTCAAATAGTTCAAAATTGGTTAATGAAAATTATAGAACGGATGAACTCTCGGGGGGTGCAAAACAGAACAACGATTCGAAAATATAATATATCGTAGCAGACTAAGCAAAAATTCTAATTATTACCAATTATAAAAATAAATTTTTCACAAAAAATTTCCTTCATAAATCTGTGAAATCTGGGGGAATAGTAAATTATATAGAACAGAAGCCGTAAGAGCCATAAAAAAAATGTCTGGTAGAAAAGATTGAGAAAATAAGATTTTTCAGAAAAATCAGCGCGTAGGAATTAATGAAATCAAAGATTCATAGATCGGGATCCATTATTCATCTCAGAATAAGATACCAGCTCATAATCATTTGAAGCAAACCTAACCTTCCATAAGCACATTTATCTCAACGGAAATCGCATTCATTTCATGGAATTTCGATCAGCAGCGCTTTGTTCGATTGAGATTTAAATTATTCTTCAGGGGACTATCGCTTTTCAACAGTGCTTCAACGATTTATCTTCTGAGACGGATAAAGAACTGGAGGGAATTAATATAGCAAATATAAGAGCGTTGAAAAGAAAGCCGCGATTTTAAAATTCTCAAGAGAAAACGATGCTTTTATTTAGTGACTGACAGGTTTCAAATTGGATTCTTACGTATTTACATGAAATATTGAAGAGCAGAACGACAGGCGACAAAGCGACGAGATTGCTTTAAACGCAAACAAATGGTGCAAGTAAGAATTTAAAACTTTCGTTCGAAAACTAGCGGCCAAAGTTTACGTGGGAAAAAATGGTTGTTCCAACTAACGTATTGGGAGCACCTTTACGAAGATTGAAGTCTCACGGAAACGAAATTATATTTTTACGGTTCTGGTATTATCGTGACACATGATTAGTTATGAAAATTAGTAGGCTAACCATGGATTCGCGTTTCTTCCTGTGAGGAGAAGCAAGTCTAAGAAAATTTTTCTTCGACTTACTAATTCTCTAAGCTTTTATAAGCTTATACGAACGAAATCAAATATTTAAATAAAAGTAGTAGCACTACATGGTAGCGATGTTTTACCTTGCTAACTGTCTCCTGATAGGAACAGAACGCGTGAAAAAGCAATGCAATTTCAGCATACAAAAAGTTCATATATATATGGCATATATATATATATAATGCTATATACTTTTTCTACCATATTATAAATTAATTATTACACTGATGGATAAGTTATCATCAGTGTCAACCTCCAAAAGAATCAATCTAGTAGTATCTGAATTTGATAGATTCTACCACTAGACTGATTGGCAATAGCGTGAAAAAACATTGTACCGAAAAAACATCGGCTGTATTAACACTACATTTACCGACCTTTGTAAATACTTCTTTTTACTTAAAGGGGTAAAATGTTTCATTTTGTATTTGGCTGCAGTTTCTAAACTTTAAATAACAAACACAATTATCTTTAAATTTTAATTTAATAACTGTAAAAAGTAACAAAAATTCGATAGACATATTATTTCGACTTTTTCAAGCTTCCTTTTCTTCAGTATTCGATTCATTTGCCGGATTTTTTTAGATGCGAGTTTACTCTGATAAACACTTACCGAAAACATATTTCTTGCAGAGAGCAGATTTGAGTGGCTTTATTTTCATGGCACTATCTTACTTGGCACTTTTTACGCACATTAGTGACTTTGCTTGAGGTTGCTGATGAAGCATGAATCCGCAAGGAAGCATAAAACTGCTTACAGTGTGGGGGTGTGTACTTATTATTTTCAACAACAGTGTATATGTACGAGACTCTCCTTCAACGACGTTCATGTGTAGAATATCTCAGCGCTTTTTGGATTAAACACCAAAAGACTGCCATGAACTAACCCAAGACAAAAAAGATGGTCATCCGATTGATAAATTTTTGAGCTCCTAAGATTCTTCTATACCGCGCAAACGGTCATCAGATTTGATGCAATGTAGTTGCATCAACTCTAGCGATGGTTGCACTAACTAATTGTCTCGTTTTATCAATTGTTTTAGTATTTTATATAGAAAATGCGTAGGTTCAACGTCGTTAAAAGTGCGTCATAGTTAAGATTCTTCTATACCGCGCAAACGGTCATCAGATTTGATGCAATGTAGTTGCATCAACTCTAGCGATGGTTGCACTAACTAATTGTCTCGTTTTATCAATTGTTTTAGTATTTTATATAGAAAATGCGTAGGTTCAACGTCGTTAAAAGTGCGTCGCAGCATATAGAATGATTTTAGAATTGACAGTTGAAAACCATAAAATATTTTTAAAAAATGGGTACTCTTCGTACGCATGCTGGTCACTGGATGCAGGGAGAGGTAAAGAGAAACATTTACAAATTAATGTTATAAATATACTAGCCACTGCGTGGCCAGCACGGCGTTGCCCGTGACAATTCTTTTCGGAGTCAATTGTCACCACTGCTCGCCACAACCCCGGTAATTGCAATGCATTTCCATTTGGTTTGCTTCGCAAATCAAAACCACAAGAAACGCCCTGATGCCAATAAATAAATTAAAAATATTTTAGATTAAAATTTAAACATCGGGCTGGATATAATAAATCTTACTGATATTGAAAACATTAAAAAGGTAAAACAATAATTTCAAGAATTTTAAGTTCCGCAGATTTTAAATTCGTTGAAATTTTCACTCTATTTTTATCGATCGCGAAGATAGAAAACCTGATAAATAGTCTTTGCCCGTGACAAAGTTGAAATCACCAGCAAGAAAGAAATACTAATCAACAAACGTAAATCAAAACACACCAGAATCGGAAAACTTGGTATGGTTCCCAAGGCTTTAGGACGAAAAACGCTTATGACGTCAGCGGTAATGGCAAAATATTCTTGCTTCTTCTTTAGAGGTACGGGTGACGTCACATTCCGAAGAAAAGAACGAATGGTGAAAAAAAAACTAATAAATTAATTTTAAAATTGGAGCTGGTCACAAAAACCGCCAAAAATTAGGACTACCTGTGTGCCAAATTTCATTATTGTAAGTGCCACAGATTCGTCAGGACACTGCATACAGTACACAGAGACACAGACAAACACTTCCTTTTATAACAGTAGAGATATGACTCAAATAAAGTCAATTGAGGAAGAGCGATAAAATTTAAGAAATAATTTTAAGTCAAAGGGGCTCATTGGACCAGCTTGGTATACTTTTGTTATGGTTATACGCCCATTTTACTGTCATGTGTTAGTGCCTTGTCCAGTGAAGGCTGCCTTATGCCTTGTCCAGTTAAGGCTGTCTTATGCCTTGTCCAGTTAAGGCTGTCTTATGCCTTGTCCAGTTAAGGCTGCCTTATGCCTTGTCCAGTGAAGGCTGAGAGGTAAAATGGCTAATTGGGACTTCATTTTTGGTTTTATGGCGGAAGGGCCATATTTAACCAAACAATGCCAAATAAATAGGCGTATAGACAAAACACATTGGAAAGCTTTTCTTACAGAAGAGAGAAGTAAAACAAAAGAGAAAAAGAGCTTGTGCCACCTACAGTTCGCTGGTAGTTAGAACTGCGGTAAACCCACAAAGCCAACGCGATCCGGGTAAAGAGAAACCATGATAGTAAAAACAGTGTGACTTATCACAAGGATGCAAACAGTTGCTGAAAGTGGTTTTTATCGCACAACCAATTCAGTTATTCATCGGGGAACATCCAATGAAATACAAGCCAATGGCGACGAGCGTAATTTGTTTTGTTTGATGTGCACATACCATAGTGCATTTATACACTCTATAACAAAACAAGACGCAACAAGATGGTGCAGATCCATTTGGATCGGCGCTGACTGTGGACATAGTTGGTAACGGGATTCGTCGCTAAAGACTGTCCTGAGGATAACCAGATTTGTCTGGAGACGTCCAGGGCAGCGTGAGGATCCTGTCCTTACTATCGTACGCCACACATGCCCACAACAGAGCATTATGGTCTGGGGTGCCATCTCCTTTGATAGACGAACCTCTTTGTTAGTCATTTCTGGCAGACTTACAGCACAGCGGTACGTAGACGACATTATACGACCGGTTGTGTTACCTTTTGCGACACCCCGGACTTACTTTTCAACAAGATAATGCCCGGCCGCACACGACACGTGTTGCTATGAACTGTCTTCAAGTTTTCCCAACACGTCCTTTGCCAGCTAGGTCTCCTGATCTCTCTCATAGAGAAAATTTTTGATGTTATGAGAAGGAGATTGAAACCATCCCGGAATGTTGATCATTTAGCACGACAGTTGGGGTCAATTTGGCAAACATTTCGCACGACACCAACCGGGAACTTCTTCAGTCCATGCCACGAAGGGTGATAGACCAGAAGTGGACAACGCCTTATTGACTTCCTCTATTTGTAACGTTCAAACTCTGAAATAAATCCATTCAATCGTTCAGATATTTTAATAGTTTGATTTAATAAATATGTTCTTCACATCCATCAATTTGTATCACAATCGGACAATTAATTCTTGGTGAGTCGATTTATTTGTTAGTGTATTTCATTTTAATTATCGTAGTAGTCGATCAGTTCCCAACAAACACGAATCTGGTAGAATAATCTGGATTCGGATAACTAAATCGTCCCTACTTGTTTAACTTTTGTCAAATGCATAAAGATTTGAATTAGAAACAAATCAGGGCTAAGTGAGATTCGATGACGCAACGAACAGATCCGACAAAGCTGAGCCATGCAATGTTTTCCCGTCAAATGGACACACAGAGACGGATACACCTAATGTAGTTACAGGAAAAGAACCTACACTGCTAGCTCGCAGGCTGCTAGCGCAGTGGGAAAATCTTCTGAGCAACTAGAACTGCATAAGAAAAATAACAACACTGTGCTTTGAAATAAATATTGAGTTCATCGTGTTCTGCAACATTTGTTCTCCATCGGAAGATTTTAACATTGCTTTATACATTCTAACACCACACGATTTCAAGACACTTAATTATGAAAACTTATTAATTATTGTTATTATTATTAATTATTGTTTTTATTATTAATTATTGTTATTATTAATTATTGTTATTATTAATTGTTGTTATTATTAATTATTGTTATTATTAATTATTGTTATTATTAATTGTTGTTATTATTAATTATTGTTATTATTAATTATTGTTATTATTATTTATTGTTATTATTAATTATTGTTATTATTATTAATTATTGTTATTGTAATTGTAATTAATTATTATAATTAACAACTTAAGTATGAAAATTTAATAATCGAACCAGATCATATTGAAAAAGTAGAATTGTAAACTCGCTAGGTCTGATTCTTCTACGGAAAGATAATATTCTTTCCGCGGAAAGAGAATGAAATACTTTTTTTCAATTTTGATAAATTTTCTGCCAAGTAGAGAATTAACTATTAAGAGAATGATTTAATTACTTAACAAGAATTCGCAGAGTTATATCATATTATTCAAATAAAAAAAAACAAAGTAGTATGCA
Organism: Metellina segmentata; assembly: GCA_947359465.1. NCBI lineage: Eukaryota > Metazoa > Arthropoda > Arachnida > Araneae > Tetragnathidae > Metellina > Metellina segmentata. The sequence goes on from OX375875.1 coordinate 32,737,721, forward strand.
GCTAACACTTGAACATTTTGATCGCCTTTTTTAAGGTTCACAAACTTCCATTTTCCGATGTTGAAACTTAGAATAATAAGAAATTATTTTAAATGTTTTCTATAGTAACTTTAAAACAAAGGATTAAAAGATAATTCTTACAAATCACCACCATATTTATTTCACTTGCCGTAGTGATTCTGTTGCACGATAACACAAGATCACACGTTTGAGATCCAATTTCTGAAGTTTTATAGTTGTCAACCACAAACAATTTTCGTATACATTATATAAATATAGTTTTGATTTTAACTAAATTTTTCAGAAAGATTTTTACTTTCTAAAGCCCTTTTTTGAAACGTGTCCACTCAATCAATTATCCACAGGAACTAAATGCTTAAATCACATTTAGTCACGAGTAAATACTGAATTAATATTACATTAGTAAACGGGCTGGCTGAATGCCAAAACTGGTGACAAAATTGTTACATTTAAACCGTTTTAAGAAGACAAATGCGTCCTTATCACGTTTTTTGTGACTTAACATTCAATTTACGCGAAGCAAGCATAAAAAAATATTTTGTTGCAAATTCTAGTACATGTGAAATGTGATGGTTCAGTACATTAGATAACATTTGTTTGTTTGCGTTGTTCTTAGTTTGATAAATGTGATCAGTGGACTTTAAAGTAATAGATATATTTCGTGGTAACCTATTTTGAACAATTCGTAATTTTATTTTATTTTATCATTTTTACTCCATTCATAAAATATGATTTTTCGTATTTTAAAAATATATTAAATGGTAAGGTTCATGCGAGTTCGTCAATCTACTTCAAAAATAAAATATCTTTATAGAATGTCAAAATATCTCGCTTTACCCTCATCTATTTCTGGCAACTAAATTACTCAAAACTCATTCTAAATGAATTATTCCAACTTTAAAAACGTTTAACTCATTGATGTAATATTCTTCCAACTAATTATGGTTTCCCCAATACGCTAGCAACTTGACGGCTGCGCAGATACGATTCCTGTAACTTACCCTGAATGTAGTAGAGGGAAAAAAACATAACCACTTCTCTTGATTGGAGTAATTTCAACAGTAGAGAAAATCAAAAATGGTGTTCGACAGAAACCACTAATGTCTTCTATAAATTCAAGATCATAAAATTTGCATAAGGGGCAGTCTGAATATTAAATTGAGCAACAACTTCCTAATTTCCAATAAGAACCCCTTGTTTCGACACACAATTTCAAATCTATATTAAAATCGTACCTCCGATGCCAATTATCATGTCATTAAGTCTTACCGCTTCGAAGTTCTGAGTGCAGAAAGATTGGAGCTCATAATGTTAAATCAGTTTCTTAGACTTTTATGGATATCTTCCGAAATCATATTTCTACAGCGCTGATATTTTGTAGCATGTTACTTTTAAACAAACCAAACACAATACACCTAGTATTATATTTTTAAAATTGTTTTTAGTTTGCAATAATAATTATTAAACTGATGCTTGAAAAATTATGAATTTGAACCTCATTATATTTTTATGGGAATCGATTCAGGATTTCTAGTATGACCATGCAAAATTTCAGCTCTTTCCGATAATTAGTTTTTGAGTTACATTAAATTTTCCCAATTATTGCGATTTAAGGGAGAAACCAAAATTTTATAAAACGTTTGACAAACCTTGGATAATAGTTCTCGGATCGTCTGCACTTGCAAAGTAAATATAATAAGGTAATTCTGAAATCATCTGCACTAGCAAAATAAAAATAATAATTCTCGGATTTCTGAAAAATACCTTTGAAATATTGTTCAAATTTGAAATTCGGGTAGCGATGACTACAATTAATCTCGATCTACAAATAGCGTCTTTCTATGTGGAGATGATCCCTGAAATTCAAACCAACTTTAACATTGAATATCTCGGGATATATTGATAGTAGTCATGAAATTTGATATTTAGACTAATTTAACTATGCAGAGTCTTATTATGACATCAAAACAAGATGTTTCCATTAGAAATTTTGGTGTTTACACAAAATTTGATATGAAGACGTCTCTTAATGCGTACCGACGATCACATTCCGTTTTTCTGAAATAATGTACAAGCGTCAAAAAAAACCGACTCACTTGTTCGTAATTACACAATTTCCATCGCAGAACAAAACGGAAGGTAGCAATCGATAGAGATGAATGTTTTCTACAAATATCAATATTTAAATGTAGTCTAAGTAGCCGTCTTCATATGAAATTGGGTGCTTACTCCGATCATTTCAATAGGAAACAGAATCTTTTATCACAAATTTGTATTCTACACACAATTTCAGGAGGAAATAAAAAAAAATTCAATTTTAATGGATTTTTCACCGATTTGTAAGTGTTTGAAATTTAGATATCCTAATGTTAAATTAGTGTTTCACATTTTTTTGTTATATCTGCTAAAAACATTAATTTTTCTTGGAAATTGCTTTTTCATCATTTACTACCCAAAAACCAAAACACAATCTATAAACATTTTAATTATAAAACTAAATTTGCTAATTTTTTTTATCAATTATGAAATTTATATTCACAAAAAATATAATTAACATGGGCAATTTTTGACACCATGTGATTCAACTGTTAGTGAAATATCGGAATTCTAAATTCCAGCTCATTACGTGCATAATTAGTAGCGCAAAGAGACTACAAAATTCGATGATTATTATCATTATTGGGGATTGTTCACAAAGTGAAAACAGAACTTTCTGCCAGCAGATCCTAGGATTCAATCCGAATGGATTCTGACTTAGTCACCATCTTAATTGACTCCATACAAAGGCAATGCAACAGGTCATTGACTGCGACGACCACTACAAGTCTTTATAATATTTATGTGATTGAACTCCGAACATTTACATGCTTCCTCAATGATTTTTATGGATTTTCTCGGTCAATTTTACGCCGTTTTACATTATATTTTTTTATCAAATCCGCCATAAATTGTGTGTAAAATTTAAATTTGTGATAAAAGATGGAGGTTCGTAATGAAATTATCGAAGCAAGCACCCAATGTAACATTCATTCCTATCGATTGCTACCTTCCGTTTTGTTTTGTGGTGTAAATTGTGCAGTTGCGATCGGGTAAGTTTTGTTTTTGACAGCTATGCACCTCTTTTTGTATTATAAATAATGTAGCCTTCTATTCTATGCTTATAAAACATTCATCTACAGGGCTGCCAGTCAAATCACGTGTGAAATAGTAGCAGGAATGTTTTAACCAAGGCTAAATAAGCTTCTTAAACTCTATTTTAGTTTCTCACTTACATAATAAATCGTCTAATGCAGTGGTCCCCAACCCCCGGGCCGCGGACCGGTACCGGTCCGTGGATCAAATAGTACCGGGCCGCATAAGGAATATTAAATTATTTCCAATTTTATTTACTTTGGTGTATTTATCTCGGGTTTGTGCGGTTGTTATCTATGAAATAAATCTCCACTCAAATTAGGAGGTGGTAAATCAGAACTTGAAATTTGTTCTGTTACTAGAGCTTCAATTATGATTTCTGAATTCTGTATGTCTTTATTTCCCAATTTTTACAAATGGGACAACAGTTTTCAAGTTGGCAGACAAAGTAGCTGTATCTAAAGCCAAATTGAAGTTGTGGGGACGGCGCGTGAACAGGAGCATTTTGGACATGTTTCAGACATTGGCGGGGATTTTAGGCGAGACTGAGCCTAAACATTCATTCTCCTAGTTGGTGCACGATCACCTGTCTTTTCTTTTAAAAGAGTTCGAGAGCTTCGTGGGTATTTTGTGGTTTCCCAATCACAAAATACCCACGAACTAGTAAGAAATGGAAACGCAACCCATTTGTCAACAAATCAGGCGAATCTAGCATGTCTGTGCAAGAAGATCAACTGCTGGAGATTGCAAATGAAGGCGGCCTTAAAACTACTTTCGAGACAACAACTCTACCGGTGTTCTGGTTTAAAGTCATGGCGGAATACCCTGAGATTGCTGCCACAGCACTTAAATCCCTATTGCCCTTTCCGACAACCTGTCTGTGTTAAGCGGGGGTTTCTGCAGTGACAGCAACCAAAACGAAACAACGGAATAAACTGGATATAAGCTACACACTTCGGGTGTCATCGTCTCCTATTACCCCCAGATGAAACCGTCTCGTTGCAAAGAAACAAGTTCAGGTTTCTCATTGATTTAGCTGTTTTGGTTCTAGTGAGTTAAAATGTTAAATCACATTATAATCAATTTTGGTGTTACTGTATTTTATTTTGAAGGCATGTTTATAAATACAATTAAAATTAATTTATTAAATAAAAACAATCTTAAATATAAACAATCAACGCCCCCCTCCTTCAGCGGGCCGCGTTAAAATTATCAAACGTTGATCCGGTCCGCGGCGATAAAAAGGTTGCGGAGCACTGGTCTAATGCACATAATGTGAAAAATAAGTATGGAATACAGACATAGGAGATTTCGTCAATTTGCATTTTAAAATTAAAAAACTAAATATTTTTTTAATAAGGTTTTAATAAGAATCTAGCAACTTTATGACGATTCTTTTTTTTATGGTTGCCACGTCTTGGCACAAAAACGTCGAAGTTGGCGTCCATTAAAGAAAATTTGTCCCTGAAGGAAAAGGGTCCGTCTTTGATCAATTTGTTTGACCATGGTGCCAGGAACCTGCGAGTTGTAAGCGGCTGAGGTTCGACTGCTGTCTTCCTCTCTTCTGTGTCACTAAAATTCACTGTATACATGTCTGTTAATTCATATTGTATGTTTTGTGTCGGGTACAGCATGGCCAAATATGGCCCTTGAGACCTAAAGTTAAATCTAAAAAAATATTTTCCATTCGGTATTTGTCACCAAAAATGACTAAATTCGTCAGTAAAATATTTGAATGAACCGTTTGAGAGAATTTTGAGAAAATAGATACCCCCTAAACGCTAAGGTTGAAAAATAGAAGTAAACTGAGCCACATCGCATCACTCTTTTAAAATACATAGTAAGATTCTATAAAAATTAAAATATATAAACGAAATTTTTATCACTTCAATGTTAACTTTTTATGCTGTTATTTAACTAAAGAACAAAAACAAGCAATCGAGTAAAAATTAGTATTTAAAATGTATTTCATTAATCTATAGAACAACTTTCATCTTTGAAGCATTGAAGACATATTCTGTCAAAGTCAATCTCTCATCTGAAAATATTATTCTCTCCGTCCTCCATTTTCTCTCCTACCAATTCCCTCAACCATCAAGTGATATCAATCGCACATTCATCTTGTTCAGCAAGTGCTGCGGTATCAGTTTCCAGGTAAATCGAAAGCAGGATTATCTACAGCGCTCGTCTTTTTCTTTAGGTACAAAATACAATAAAAGGATCTGGTTGATATATATATGTGTATATGATTTTTATTTAAGGAGGATCGTTGATGATGTTTCTTGGGAATCTTTTCGCCGTTACTTAGGGAGCAAAGAACCATTAACTTCGTCGGAAGTCGTTCTTCATCTCTTTGCCCCAGATAACTAAGTTCTTCTTTTGTAGAACCTTTTGATGGGTGTGACGGTAAATCAACAGAATAAATCTGACGGCTATTGGTAGTTTTTTTAATTCAGTTGTGTTAATGAAATATATATTACAAACAATGAGCATAAAATTTTTTTAAGAAAGTTAGATGCAACAATTTATAAAATATAACACACTGTCAGAGGAGTGCGTTAAAGCTGCAACTATCTCTGACTGGTAAATATTTATATCACTTAAATACGTAAATTAATAAAAGATTAAAATAAAACGCATGGGTATTCAACCAGAAAACGAAAGTTAAAAAAAAGTTTAAATTAACCACGCAAGCGCGCTGAAAGCTGCAGACATAGCCCTGATGACGCCCTGATCCACCAACACTTTCGTTTTTAATGAGAGAGAGAGAGAGAGAAGTCCTTTTGGTTTTTTAATTTTCTCTCGGTTTAGAAATACATAATCCTTACCATGCTACGTCTGTTGCTTTCAGCGCGCTTGCGTGGTTAATTAAAATTTTTTTCTGATTGAATACCCATGCTTTTTATTTTGATCTTTTATTAATTTACGTATTTGAATGATTATATATATATATACACACACATTTGGTGTGGATTTTTCAAACGGTGTAGATTTGTATATAAAACACACACACATATATATATAGGATGGTGGGTGCGGGTGTATATTCTCTATACAAATCTACACCGTTTGAAAAATCCACACCAAATGTGGTACACTTATACTTTTGAACACTACGGAAAACATAGGTTATTTCTTTCCTGTCTTCAGACCAATCTGTAGCCATGAAAATTGGCACACAGTTAGTCCTAAAAGTGCCTCTCGAAGCCCCAATTTTAAAATCTAAAGTTTGCTTTCCTGCAATAAATGGACATGGACAAGGAAACACGTTCTACAGGGTTGTGTATTTGAGTTAACACGGCGAAATGTCGCGGTCCTATTTGAAACCCGAGCAACGTCGTGTTATTCAGTAGATTAATTTACAAACGCTATGGTTTTGACTTCTTAATTATTTTCCAATAGTACTAATTTTTAAGCAAATGTTTTTGTCTTCAGCTCGGTTGGGTTTAATGGCGCAAGCTGAGCCATACACAAATACCATACCACAAGAAATACCATACGAAATTAAACTCATTAAGTTTGACTGCCAAGATTGCGTAAATTATTGAAATAAAAATACCCAAATACCCTTCCTCATCAAGTTATCCTTCCATAGCAATGCTCTTCCTGAAACCATTACTGCAATCCTAGAGCTTTCCTTGTGTGTATATGTCGAGAAAATGGACATCCGCAAATAATAAAAAAAATTACTCTCAGAAAATAAATAAATATACCTGTGCATAAAATCTCAGGCTGCTAAAGCAGTGGGCAAGCCCAGTGAGCCTGAAGCTCAGGATCTTAGATTCAAATTTGTCCGAGGACCCGTGAGTTTTACTGAGACATTGCGTTTTGAATAACTCAAAATTCCTAATATTTATATTCCCAAAAGTAGGCACATTCGTTGTTCAATAGAAGGAGAATGTATTTTTTACACAGATATGCAGTTCTTCCAACAGTAAAAAAATATATTTCTTCCATATTCTACTTATGAATAATTCAAAGGAAACTTTACAATTTAGGGATCTAATGATTCTGAATAAAGTTTTGCTTGGCCTAAATCTTATTGAACTCTGAAATGTTTCTCGACGAGGCTATAAATATTTAATTTGAGTAAATTTAGTGCATCCATTTTGACAGCGAATCCCAAAGGTATCATAAGTTGAGAGTTTATGTATTGGATAAATAGATCATTTAAATTCGCTCATATGTGGAACCGTTTAGAAATAAGTTAAATAACAAACTCAGCATGTTTTTGCAAAATAAGTAAATAATGCCTGTTGCAAAATTTCCATTAAGCCTCAAATCTATGTAGAGCACAAAATAACATCGAATTCAAATAAAGATGTGGACGGTGTCCATAAAGTCTCTACAATTTCAAAAATTTATTACGAAGGCAAATGAAAATACAGATAAGTGGAAATTATTACAAAATGAGACGGACATCTTCAAATTCTTTTTGATTCATTTAATACACCCTTATATGGGCACCATTAAGCCCGACGCACGCATCCTATTTTTCAACGTGCGACGCCACTGCGGTACCGAAGCCTAACTATGCACAAATAACCGTGAAATGACGCACGAACTCATTTCTTGCCATTTGCGATAAATATTCTATCGAAGAAAACGTGTTTATTTCAATTACTTGGTGTAAAAAAAAAGTATGTTTTGAAACAAAATAGACGTTACTGGATACAACCATTTATTAATTATATTTATATTCCATTTGTTTATGAAAACAAGGTACTTCAGAACGGAGACTCATGTGCGGCGCCGTGGGGAACTGCGGTAGAAATAGCACGCAAGTTGAACGTGCGTCGCCCCAGAGGCGCTGGAGGCATGTGTGTGCTGCTCTATTGGATCTAATGTATCTCAGGCAGCATTTGCGCTGCGGGAGCGGCGCCGCACGTTGAAAAACCGGATGTGTGCACCGGGCCTTAATTACACGAACCCCCATCAAGACGGTACTCGATTTCGTGCCATGTTCGCTGTAGAGTATACCCTCATCAATGGTGGCAATCGCATCAGTGATGATCTGCTTTAGATTGGTGATGTCCCGTACCTCTGTTCGATACACTATCACACAAAGAACCGCATGTTTGTTGGTTCCTAAATGAAACATTTCCAGACCGATGGATTGGAAGGGGTGCCCAATTCCCTGGCCACCTCGTTCACCAGATATACTCCTCTCGACAATTTTATATGGGGTTATGTTAAAGATATCGCGAATGCCACTATCACCATCGATGAAGGTTATACTACAGCGAACATGGCAAGAAATCGAGTGCGGTCTTGATGTGCTTCGTAAAAATAATAGTGCCCATATAGATGGGTATTAAATGACAAAATTAAACTTAAATACATACGTCTCCTTTTGTAATAACTTCCACTTATCTGTCTTTTCAGTTGGCTTTGTTTTAAATTTTTAAAATCGTAAAGAGACTTTATGGTTACCCTGTATATCAGAATGAGACTTGGATTTGCTATAGCGCAGCAGTTAGCCATCGTCATTTTAGAAGCCGATTTCGCATGGGTAGCATAATTTAATTGATGTTAAGTGGATGATGCGTCTAGCAAATGGGGCAAATAATGGAAGAGAACGACTATGAGATAGTACCGTGAACGGTATCCCGACAAAACAGATTTCTTCTTCTGCTGATATCTCAAAAGCAATGTATACGAAACCTCAATTGAATCTGAAGCCAACCTCATCCTAAGAATAGTTGTCATGGATGTAAGTGCATTCAAAAAGCCAGGTTGGCTGCGTTTTTATGGCGCAAGGGCAATACTTGGCTATGCTGAACCAAAAAATATCAAACAATGGACATGCACAAGGTTTTGATACAGAAGTTAGAAGCGCACCCAGAGAGGAATCGCACCTGCGCTACCTAACTCTCAATCCTCCTGTTGCTAATCCGTTACTCTTCCAACTGGGCTGCCGCGGCACCGAAATACAAAATTCTATCTGAACAATATTGACACTACGACAGTATAAATAAAAGACGTACCGTACAACGAAGAATGGCATCACAAAAATTTCTAATTTTGAAAAACCATAATTTTTCGTGCAGTCTCATGGAAAATTCACTGGATTAATAAAAAACCGAAAATACGGGGACTCGGCAGAACAAATAAACATCAATCAAAGGGAATAAATTCAACGTCGAAATCCAGAAGTCGGTCTTTCGCTATTGAATTATACTAAAAAGGACGAGACAGTTCAAGAAAAAAAAATAGTTAAGACTACTGCTATGGTATATAAGGATAAACATGATATCTATTCACGAATAAACTATTCAAACGATGTCCGGATTCAATCACGAACGAATTGATTTGGCTGTCGAAAGTTCAGACATGTCTACCTACTAACATCAATACAGTAAAAAAAATTGTGATTTATCGATAAACCCAAATTTCAATATGTACGATTCAAATAGAGATTTACATGACTTCTATATTTTCTCTATAACAAATAATCGACGCACCAAGGAGTTGTCCGATTGCGATAAAAATGGGTGGATGTGAAGAACACACATAGAAAAACAAACGATTCAAATTTCAGAACAATTGAATGATTTATTTGAGAGTTTGGCTGTAACAAAGGAAGTCAATAAGGCGTTGGTCCACCTCTGGTCTGTATGGGTCACCCAGGATGGCATAGACTGAAAATGTTCCCGGATGGTGTCCTGCTGAATTTATTTCCTAATTGTCTCTAACTGTCGGGCTATAAATGGTCAACATTCCAGAATAGTTGCGATTGCCTTCCCATGTCCCAAACGTGCTCTATGGAAGACAGATCGGGAGACCTAGCTGGCCAAGGAAGTGTTGGGAAAGCTTAAAGACATTTCATAGAGACACGTGCCGTGTGCGACCGGGCATAATCTTGTTGAAAAGTAAGTCCAGGATGTCGCAAAAGAACGGCAATACAACCGGTCGTAGAATGTCGTCTATATATATATATATATATAGACCCAGGGTATATATATATATATCTATATATATATATATATATATATATATATGCAAAGGAGTCCAATGCAATAATATAAACGTAAAATCAAGAAATAAATGAATCTACAAATTTAAAATACAATTATTTGTATCATGGTAATTTCGTTTCCTTCATGAATATTTTGAGAAATATATATTCAAGGTAAAAGATTCTGAGAAAAGGGCATTTTGATTTAACTTTTTTTTCACTCACACGAAAGATATGTACAGATAAATTTCGAGGTACGAAGACATTTGCAAAGTATGAGGCTAGGTCACTAATTAGTCATAATTATTTACAAAATGTCGTTTCCGCACACCAATATAGGTTCAATTATAAGATTTTCAAAATATGATTAAAATAGAGAGTAAGTTGATTATTCTGTATGCTGCAACACTGTAAGTTGTCTAAGTAGTTTTTTCTTGTCACTGCTGCCCAAATTTGAAGTTGGCTATGACAGTTTTGTTGTGGCTACCGTGACGTGTTAATCTTGACTACTACGTTTTCCGATTGCACTGAAGAGCATCTTTCGATGAATCGTTTTTGCAATTCTTAAAGTGTATATAAAACCGAAATACACAAAACAGGACATGAAAACTGAACAGCCACAGTGTTTTGTCTGCGGTGTGACGACTGAAAAAAGACGACAGCATGCGGACCTTTTGTTCCAAAGATTTTCCTAGCGCCATAACCGGTCGGTTTCGTACTCTCACATCTGCGATTCCGATCACCCTAAACTAGAAAATAAGTTGGCAACACCTAAATTATATTAGGCCTTGCCTAATATAATTGCTAGACATGCCACCCAAAAAGAAAACGTGTTTACAGTTCTGTGGTAACTCGGGCCAGAAAAACATTAAATCTGTCTTAGGGTTGGTATGTAATTCGACTTCTTGCTCTGCCTGTCACACGCGTCCTTTTTAACGATTCCGAGATCCAAGGAAAGGTCTCACAGCTGTGGACATCACACCAACAATTAATGCTGCAGGTGTCATTGATACTAGAATCAACATTCCAAGAGAGAGACGGACTCCCCCTGGAGGAAACGAAACCGAGGAGACGAGACGAGGAAGCCATTGGTGCAAAATGCCGAAGGAAGAGCTCTCGTAAGACAGCTATACGGTGAAGTTAAACACCGGTGAAAAAAAAAAACTAACAGTGGAGAAAAATTTGTTTTTTCTATACGAGCATCCGTTCATTGAATATTCCTGTACACCCGTCAAAAAAAATCGACTCACCCGATCGCAATTGCACGATTTACATCACAGAACAAAACAGAAGGTAGAAATCGATACGGTCGAATGTTTTCTACAAATACCAATATATAAAATTTGTCTAAGGGGTCGTCTTCATATAAAATTGGGTGCTTGCTCCGATATTTTCAATACGAACCCACATCTTTTATCACAAATTTAGATTCTACACATAATTTCATTCGAATTTGATAATAAAAAAAACGGCGTAAAATTGACCGAGAAAATCCTTAAAAACCATTGAGAGAGCGTGTAAATTTGCGGAGTTAAATCACATTATAAATATTAAATAAAGACGTGCAGTGGCCGTCGCAGTCAATAACCTGTTGCAAGTGCCTTAGTATGGAAGTCCATTAAGATGATTACTAAGTCAGAATCCATTACGATTGAATCCCAGGATCTGTTGGCAGAAATTTCTGTTTTCATTTTGTGAACAATCCACAATGACGATAATAATCATCGCATTTTTCAAACAGTCTCACTGCGTTACTGACTATGCACGTAATGAGCTGAAATTTGGAATTCCGGTGTTTCAGTAACAGTTGAATCACATGATATCAAAATTTGCCCATGTTAATTGTCATAATTTTTATGAATATTAAATTCATAATTGATAAAAAATAGCAAATTTAGTTTGATAATCAAAATGTTTATAGATTGTGTTTGGGTAGCAAAAGATGAAAAACAATTTCCAAGAAAAATTAATGTTTTGAGCAGAAATAACAAAAAACGTGAAACACTAATTTAACATTAGGAGATCTAATTTTCAAACACTTACAAATCGGTTAAACATCCAATCAAATTGATGAACTTTTTTATTTCCCCCAGAAATTGTGTGTAGAATCCAAATTTGTGATGAAATATGGGGGTTCGTATTGAAATTTTCGGAGCAAGCACCCAATTGAATATGCAGACGGCCCCTTAGACAAATTTTAAGTATCGATTATTTGTAGAAAACAATCATCCTATCGATTGCTACTTTCCGTTTTGTTCTGCAATGTAAATTGTGCAATTGCGATCGGGTGAGTCGATTTTCTTGTACGGGTGTACAAATCGGGTATATAGCCTTCCTACTGTAAATCGAAACTTTTAAAGTTGCAATAAAAAACTTGTAAAGGTATCCAGCTAAATTCGACTCCTGTTTACTACCGTGTTGCAAAAAAAAAAAAACGCCACAACGGGGATGGATTGAAAAGCTCAAAAAGGATCCCTGAGGAAGAGGCTATGAAGGAGGTAAGGTAATTTTAACTAACGTCGTAATAGAGCAACACAATGGGCTATTGGCGACGGTCCAGGATCAATCCACTTTGGAAAAGATCCGAAAACAACAGCACGTAAATTTGAACCACGGTCAGATGACGAGGCAACACCTGAGCTGGCACCCCCATTCTCCAAACTTCCACACCAACCCAACGTAAGAACTTGGGGCCACGACAGATTTAAGGTGCACCAGTCGCCTCTACACCATACGCTTACAAATATCCATGCACTGACCCGGATTCGAACCAGGAACCATCCTATCTAGAGGCTAACACCTTAACCACCAGACCGGTTGGTCGCTATATAAAGGAGCCAGGCGGTTATCTACTACACTACTGACTACCCGATTATACAGAGTGGCCATAAAATAACTTTCCCTTTTGGAAGTGCCTAGCTAAATCAAATAAACGGAGTGGAACCAAATTTTGTATTGTAACTTTTGATGACATGGATGGGTAGGTAAGAAAATAACGTCGCACCGGAGCGACACAGCGGACTATTGGCAATGGTTCTAGAATCAATCCCTAAGAGAAAGATCCAAGGTCAAAGCCTCGTCTTCTGACCGTGGTTCATTCATTACGCGTTGTCTTTGGTTCTTTTCTTTGGGGATTGATCCCAATAGCCTGTTTTGTTACTGCATTCGTTATGTTAGTTACCATTACCAAGGACAATCGTAATTTTGAATCACCGAGGTCAATACCTGAACAGGCATCTCAACCCCTCAAGTCTACAAACATCCACAACACGCAAACGTGAGAGCGTTTGAGACCACGACCCATTCAACGTGCATCTGCCTCCGTTTATACGACGGTATTTGGCTGGACCGAGTTTCAAGCTCCGTTGTTCTTCCAACTGGACTATAGTGGCCCTTTGAAAACGTGGGAGATATATTCCGCGAAAATCCCTTAGTATCGAAAGTCGGCGATAAAGGAAAATTTGACGCTTGATTGGGTATTTTTTAGTCGAGATCATTTAGTCATAAACTACTGTAATTAGTCAAGATAGCAATATCTTCCAGTTTAACCCTTTATTTTTTAGATTCAGTTTAGTTTCAATAAAATGGCTAAAAGTATCTGATGTTTTAAAAGCTAAGAAAAATATTTAAACACCCCACCAAGAGTTGAGCGAGTTTTATTATGTTATCTAAGTATTAAATAACTTATATACGCAGTAGTATATAAAAATGTCAACTCGAAAAGGTTACATTCCGAAATGCTGTTTTTTGGCTTAGACTAAACTAACTAGACTGGCTTAAAAGTACTAAGATCCCCAATTAGGTACCACTTAATTTGCATATTTGAAAAAAATTTTACGCGACTTTTTTACACGCACATTGAGTAAAAAATATAATACATCTTTAGTAAAGCTTGTTAGAGTTAAAGAGAGGGTTAGAGATATGTTACAGGAGACAATTAAAGCAACCAGGGAGCTCAAACAGACGACTTGTTTTCATGTAACTAGTCTACATAAGTGCGGAAAAATTCAGCTTTAAGAGTTTTTTAACCTACGAAAATTAAGTTCAAACACATTGTTACTTTCTCGGACAAAGTATTTGATATACATGAAATCAATTAGATATTTAAGTAATGCTAAATTATTAGGATGCGAACATACGAGGTGACCTGGAAAACTCGAGCCAGAGAGCACTTCGTTTCGTAGCGATATTGGAGGTGCGTTCCGAGCGATTCAGTCTTTCCACTCAGGAAGAAACAGCGAACCCAGGTTTCCCTTCCTAAGTTGCCCCGACAATCACCTGACTAAGGAAACAAATGGTTGGCAAGGTGGCGCTAAGTGTGTAAAATGGCTGACGGCGGCGCTAGATCATTTGAAGAAGCCCCAAAAATGTACCGCGAGTGGGGTCACACCGCACAGGTCAACCACCTGTGGGGTGTAACTCCGGACATCGATTTTGTGTATGAATGGTATCGTACATTTAATGTTGTATGCTTAATTATGACTACAATATTTAGTTTTAATGTGAAATTAATTTTATATCATAACAAGAAGACATTTTTTTCCGGGTCAAGGTTTTTACCAAGCCTCCCATGTATAAAGTCTACATCAACAAGAGACTTATTCACTTGAAAGTCTTATAAAAGTAATAAAGTTAAGCACATAAAGTACATGCTTTCCAAACTGCCACTAATAAAGGGGTTGACAAAAAAAATTTAGGACCCAGTCAAATATTTTAGTAGCCAGGACATTTGCTATACATATACTAATATTTTTTCGAATGCTGAGTATATCGCAGAACTCATTACACAAGCACGCGGTAAAGAATATGTTATTTATAGTGTAACTGAGGCAATAAAAAATAACATTTCTAAAATTAATTTAAAAAATTTGCCTAAAAAATGAATTTGCCTAAAAAAAAAATTTTTTTTTTCATGAAAAACAAACGTTTTTTATTGAAACAGGAAATATGAGCACCAGACCAAATTGTTGAAGCGCCATGGCGACCTGGATTTGTCGTGTCCTATACTAATGTATTTACATTCAGCAAGAAATTCTATGTTATCTTTAATATCATATTAATCTATAATTATAAAAATAAAAGTTTGAAAAATATTTATTTTATAAATGTATTTTGGAAGCCTTGACTATGTTTTTAAAGATTTATCGAACATAACTTACGATATTTATTGAACTGTCATGCTTAATTTAAATAAAGGGAAATCGAAATTTAAATAATTGCGTTCCAATTTTTCAAACGAGGCACTTCCCTGAAGCTGTTGTGTTGTGAAATTCCCCCAAACCTTAACAACGTTGTCATTAGTTATGCTCGCAAGTGTACTAACAAGCTGTCTGCGTGAAAATTAGTGGGATGATAATGTCGCAATATTAACGTGATGGATTTCGGTAAGGTATTTTCGGCTGAGTTTAAGTTATGAGAAACATTTGCGTGGAACTAAATTAATGTAATTAATTATAAAGAAAGTATAGGGGGAACACAAGATCTAAGAATATTTTAATAACTATTGAAATTCGTTGCCCTTATGCGGTTTTGCCATTCATTAATGATTATCAATTCAAATTTTCTTGTTCGACATTTCATTTCTGCTATTAATTCGAATTGCAAGAAAAAAGTGCTTAGAAATGAAACCGGAATCTAATTACACTTTCGTTAAATAAACAATGTTCCTAGTTCGAAATATCAATTCATTCATTGAAACCAATAAGATCAGAAATATGATAATTATTTTACTAATAAAATGAATAAGTTCAATTCTCACTATTCTTCAACACACACACAACACTCAATTCTAAAGTTTCAGTTACAACTGGAATATTAAAATAATTAAATTGATTAACTTATAAATGTATTTAGACACAACTAGCATATTGAAAACGACGGATTGAGGAAAGAGTATTTGCAACTAGAATATCTAAATTAACAGATTAACGAATGAGTACATTTAGAATATTAAAAATAACGGATTAAAGAATGAGCACCTTTAGAATATTAAAAATAACTGGTTATCGAATGAGTATATGTAGAACATTGGAAATTACTAATTAACCAATGAGTACATATAGAATAGTGGAAATTGCTGATTAAAATATGAGTAAATTCAGAATAGTGAAAATAACTTACCAACGAACGAGTATATCTATAATATTGAAAATAACTAATTAACGAATGGATATATTTAGATACAAGATTATTGAAAAAAAATGAAAATAGGATTCATCGAGAAAAAAAATAAAACTTTGGAAGCATATCATTACACTTCTATCACCTGATTGTCTAAATCTATATTAGATATCCAGTTTTTGGAAGCATATTATTACACTTCTATCACCTGGATATCTAAGAATTAAATAGACACTCAGGAAATATCGACTGGAAGGAAATAAAAGCATGCAGCACTTTGTGGGGAACTCGTAAACATTTTTTTGTCTTTTCCCATTACCATCTCGAACGAAACTATCTCTTCGGATAGGGATGACCATAAAAACAAACCAATGTCACCCTTCTTACCAGAGAATTTCGCGGTGCGGCTTAGAGACAGGAAAATAGAAAATGTGATCAGGAAAAAATACCGAACCAGGACGAACAGTAAAAGAGTTACGACTCAGGATTTACAAATGTCTGGAAATGTGTCAATCCGCCACGTCCAGTTACTGCGATTGAAAAGTTTGTCCAACATCGAAAGGCCACTCAACGGGTGAATCTTCAGGAGTTTATTTGGTCTCAAGTGAAGTGGCCTCACTAAACGGCTGAGTGGTCACTTATACGAGCGTGATTATAAGTGGACAGACACCTCTTTAGTGCACGACTCCATGAAGAACTCGAATGCACTCCAGACTGGCAATATGGAGTTTAGGAGTAGTTACTCTTCAAGAGTTTGGTTAAGATCAATAAAGATCTGGTACATAAATCACGGTTATTTTTTGTGTGTTACAATTGGAAGTAATTTTAGGGAGCGCCATAAAACTTCGAACCGTGGCCAGCGAGATGGAATAACCGACTCTCAAGTCTCTTGTAAAAAATTCAAAACTTTCTTCTTCTGCTTGTGAATGATAAAATAAACGCCAAAAAAGTCCTTTCTAATAAATAAAATATCATTTGTTTTAGAATATGCGTTGATATAGTCTCCCACGGTAAAGTTATGGCAACGCTTTGCAAATATCTTCACAACATTACATGTAATCAATAACGGTCTGGTATATAATTCACGGTCCTTTTTTTTGTGTCACAATTGGAAGTACTTTTAGGAAGCGTCATAAAACTTCGAACCGTGTCCAGCGAGATAGAACAACCAACTCTCAAGTCTCTTGTAAAAAATTTAAAACTACTGTTTATGCACGTGCGCCGAATAATTCCAAAAGGAATATTATACACGCAGCTGAAATATTTGCAGATGATCATTTTATTTCTGCTTCTGCTTGTGAATGATAAAATAAAAGCCATAAAAGTCATTTCTAATAAATAGAATATCATTTGTTTTAGAATATGCGTTGACAGTCTCCCACGGTAAAGTTATGGCCAACGCTTTGCAAATATCTTTAGAACATTTACTTTTAATTCAAATGGAATTTTTTCGACTAATTTTGACGTCGTTTATTTTAAGGAAGCGCTCCCCATTGTCTTCAAAACCAAGGCCTTAGTTTTGGAATACATTTTATAACTGTACAAAATGCATCACAGGTTCTACCAGTATATTAACAGAGAAAATGTATAGCTTAATAATAAGCATATTTTTAAATATTCCCATAAAATTATGATTATCATGTACCCTTTTCCACGCTACGCCTCCCCATGTATATCGATTGTTACGTCAATTCGATATTTTAACATTTCTCCACACTCTAACACTTTTTTAAGGTTGTGCTCCTCATTCAATGCTAATCCAATTTCAGTGCAAGGTATCAATGAATTTCTTTTACGTACATTAAACAAAAAATACCATACTTAGCCATTAAAGACAAGCATGTGATTTCACTAATTGATGAGTTTCACGTCAAATCTTATATTGATTATAAGGTGCTATAAAAGGATTTGATTAATTTGATGCAAAAGTTGGCAGCTAGTGCCCATGTTTTCGTGATCCTTTGCACCATGGAATCTTTAGTATTTATATCATCCATAATTTAATAATGTAGTTGCGATTTGAAATGCAAGCAACCAATCTTTCAAACTGCTTGTTACATTGTGTATATTTAACTTAATTGTACTTGAGAAATAGCATCTATGCATACGTTGAAGAAAAGTTGCAAGTTAATTTTATTAGATATGTGAAGTTCGTAGGTAATAATAATTAATTAACGTCGCATTGGAGCAACACAACAACGGATATTTGTAGTTCTTAGAAAAATGCAAAGACCATTGTGTATTATCATTGCATTTAAATCTGTATTTACAATAAATTAATTATTACCATTAATCTAAACGTCGTTTCTACACAGAAAAGTTCCTCTTCTTTAAATTATAATTTTTTGAAGGAACTGTTTAATCCAATTCCCGGTTATACTTGTATTCTTCTTTCAAATGAGAGAATATTGTAGTTTCAAGTTGCTTGTGTGAGTATTTGAAATCATACCTATTACAGAATGTGGGATTTTTTAATAAAATAAAAAAGTAGACTTTGTTTTTCTGGCAAAGATAAATACTCGGCAGCGCAGACTCGGTTCCCAGGGAGGAACCCAGTCTGCGCTGCCTATAACGCATAGGTTGTTAGTGCAGTGGACAAACGCACTGTGGAGCGGCGGCCTTTATCTATGTGTTGGCTAATTAGACCAATTGATAAAGGCAACGAAACACACTTAGGAAATTCTCAATGACCGTCAACTTAAAAAAGTAAAACTATGTCGAAAAAACGTAGTGCTTTAAAATATTTGCGAACAAGAACTTAATCTTTATTTAAGGTGCAAGTTGAGAATACATTTTCTGAAACTTATTTACCTTAGCTTTCAGCTCGTTTCAACAGTAACTTTTTTTAAGAAACTATGGTTAGAAATTTAATAAAATCAAAGCAAAAATAAGTTGCAGAGAAATGCAATCACATATTTCAGATTCATGAGCGCTACTTCTGAAAATCTTTATATGTTCTCTCGCATCTTAAGAACGGGATTAAAAACGAATTTGCATTTTAACGGTTCAGTTTATTATAGTTGGATCGCTTTACGGTCATTTTAACACGGACTAATTTTACGGTCATTTTAACAACACGGACTAATTTTACGGGATATAATAGATGAGTTTGGGATAAATATTTTTGTGCTTTAAAATCGAACTACAATACTGCAGTAATTTATAAATCTTTGGTTGGTTTCATATATAATTAAATAAAAAGTATTTTCTCATTTAAAATGTTTAATTTTAAATGGTCATGTGGATGTTATCTATCCCACTTTTACGTCTAATTATTCCTCGGTAGCAAAAAAAAAATATGACCAAAACAAAGAGCAAAAAACTAAACCAAAATTATATATCTAAATAATCACGACTAACATGCGAGTAAAATTGTAATGTACATACATCAATGTATGTATGAGAAATCCACTCCTAAAAACTAAAACTAGAAGACATATTTTGCATGCAGTTACTTCTATACTTTAAAGAACTAATTCGCTTGTATTTACACATTCCTAAACAGTTAAAAAAACAAGTTCCCCTTCAGGCTATTAGTCAGGATTAACTATATAATCTATGAGAACATGAATAATTCTGTTCGTCTAACTAGTTAAGTACGTGCTCGAAGGAGATAAATTAACATGCTTTTTTGTTACAAAGTTTTAGTTACGTTTGTAAACGTTCTCCAGTGTCACGCATTTCAATTAACTTGGCTCCCTGTTTGCTCATAAGAATTCCTAAAGCTTTCCTTATCGGTTCATTTACCCCATCTGACCGGGAATGTCTTGATAAAACCTGCTTTTTGAAGTCAATATTAATGAGCCGTTTAGCATTATTATCCTTAGTTAAAGTTATCATCCTTTTACGGTCACAGCACCGATTCGCCAACTGAAGCAGGCCTTCTATAAAGATGGCCTTATTTTTAGATGTGACCTGTATTGGATAGGACTTCTTGAAATTGTCCAAATTATATTGTCGACCACGAGAACCGCTCCAGATACAAAGTATGTACCAGTTCATTACCTTAGTAACGCGATTTCAGCATTATTTATAGGGGATCTTTTTTCCTAACTCAGACCACTTAGCCTACCAACAAGGGTTCAAGCCGGGACAATGGATGGCCGGGAATAGGAGATCCGATCCTTAAAACATTCGAGTTTGTCACATTGGCGCATTGTACTCATAGCAGTTGGGACCCCAAGCGATAGTGAGATAAGAGGTATCCACCATAGCCAAACCACTTGCGGCCGAATCCGCCAATACATCACCAACTAAAATGTACCGAGGCCTGTTTCTAAATAATGACTATAATTAACAGCTATTGACCTAGGCTTTGTGTCTGAAGTAGTTCTGGTAGAAAGGTAGAATGCTAACAGCGTTTCATTGATCTTTGGTATCGAGCGCAAGCGAATTAAATTATGCAGTGATTTTTGTAAGGAAAATTGCCTTTTTATAGTTGTAGAACTTTAACCCTCCAAGCAGTTTTGACAAGGTATCTAATTATCTTCTAATGAGATATATTGTCTTTTAAAGGGGTCCAAGACACAAAAATCTTAAAACTTTCGAGAAAAAAAAAATTTAATGTCTTTGTGTTTTTTTGCTTAAAATGAAGTCTGAATCACGTTTCTATCTTAATTAGAACAAGAGATCTATATATATAATTCTCTTACGTGGCACGCAAAAAAGACGTTATTTGTTAACGAGTTTTGGCAACATTGTACGATTGTTTGTTTATCACGAAGCCTCGCGCTTCAATTGAATTTACAGCGTTTTCGGATGAAATTTTATTGAAAAAAAAAAGAATTTTAGTTGAGCTGTTGCAGTTACTAATAGAAATCAAAGAAAGCGGAGGGTTTTTTTCAGGGCCATTTTAAAAAAGGTCCTTTTCAAGGCCAACAATTATAGTTCAACAAGACGCTTGCGCTACAACTTTTGACAACAAAGTCAATGAAAAAGCGTGGGTGGCTCGAGTGCAGGGTAAATATACACACAAACAACATGCTGGGTATTCAATTTCCAAATCAGCGCTCACATTTCGAGTCAAAATTTGCTCAAAGTTTTCATTTGAATTCTGATTCTATAGGTACTGTATATATCTTTCCTGAAAAACAGCAAAAAAAATTTAGATTTGAAAAATATTATTTTGGAATATATCATATTTTGTAAACAATTCCTTCTGCTAGGACACATGTCTTCATTGATGCGAGCGAAGCGAGCATAAGTTCGCGCAGCGAACCAATGAGGATTGCAAAGCAATCCTCCTGGGGTTGGCGAGCGACAGCGAGCAGGGGGCGGGCCCCCTAGTATAATTATATTTGTGGTTCACTGTTTTGAAAAATCTAACACTTAGACAGTTGTTGTCATGGCAACAACATCTGCGAAAGACGTTATTTAAATCTACGGATACCTTTCAACTATATAGAAAAAAGGTAGAACTTACAAAAATCAAACTAAACTAAAGATTTAAGAGGAAAGAAGGAGTTAGATACTCATCTGGATGCTTTTAAAAGGTATTTAAACATTTTATTAATCGTAAATCTGTCTTTAAAACTTTAAATACTTTTTTTCTCCATGATGCATTTTTTCAAGATTTCCTGTATTCAAATTGCTATAAGTCAAGAACGAATAAAGTTTAAGGGTTGAAATTTGGAATATATCTTTTTCAAACATTATGACTTTTTTAAAAATACGTACCCTAAAATGTTTAGAAATTTTCAATCAAATATTTTTTATTTTTTATTGAATTAATATTTTTTAAATTGCTGAATCAAAATTAAAGTTTATAAATTTGTGAATAATTTACTGCAAGAATTTTGAAAATTGACCAAGAATATTTTGGGTTTTAGCAATTGAAAAGAACCTTTTTTTTTTTTTTTAATTTAATTTTAAATTTTTAAAAAACTTTTGCAAAATTTTTGTGTTGTGATTTTGTTTATTAGTTATATGGGTAATCAGTACAAAAAAATTCTAAATTTTAAATTAATTAATAAAAAAATTTTAATGAGTCCCGGACCCATTAAGAGTGAATTTTTGGTCAGTTTTGTAACAACAAACTATCAGTAAGTTTAAGCAAATATTGAGGTCTTTTAAGAACTCGGTTAAACTTTTCCGTGAAATATCAGGCTTTTTTAAAGTCCTGGGGAAATCCAGTAACAAATAACGAGTGCTTGAAAAATGAATAGCAATTAAATCTGCAAAATGGCAAAGAAACAAGAATAGTACAAACATGGTTTATATCTTCAATATCTGTGGTTTATAAGTCTTCAAGTCATGGCATACGTTTGAGACAGTACATTCCAAAAGGGAATGGGAAATACGTAATCTCGTATTCCTAGCAGCGTTTTTAGAGAATGACATCCAGCGCAAAATATCTCGCGGACGTGGTCAATGGCCATCTCTGAGAACGAAGGGAATGTTTTCTCGTTCAAATGAAAGCTCTCTAGCATTCAGATTCGGAATTTATTTGAAAAGCATATCGAGGAAGGAAAGAGTGTATTGAAGTTTACAAAAGAATCGCATAACGAGCACGAGCCTCCGGGTGAAAGTAACGCATTCATATCTAAGAAAGTTTTACAAACTAATTTTACAGATTTATCTAGATGTTTTCATTCGATAGCACTTAAAAAGATAACACCATTTGCACAATATGTTGGAGTGCAAGTCTTGCGAATATACTACCAAAGAAATGTGGAAGTTTTTTTGAGTCGTTATTTTTTAAAGTGGTAAGTCCACTTTGAAAAAAAAAAGAGTTTATTTTCTTAATTAATTTTAATTATTACTAGGGGGCCCGACCCCTGCTCACTAACGCTCGCCAACACCCGGAGGATTTCTTTGCAATCCTAAATGGTTCGCAGCGCTAACCTTGCTCGCTTCGTTCGCATCAATAGAAACATTGTTTACAAAATATATTCCAAAAAAATCGTTTTCAAATATAAATTTGTTGTACTACAGAAAAATTATACAGTACCTCTGGAATCAGAACTCGAACAATTTGGAATTCAAATGAAAACTTTCAGCCAATTTTGACTGAACATGTGAGCGCTGCTTTGGAAATCGAATACTCAGCACGTCGTTTGTACGCTGCAACAGCTCGACTAATATTCATTTTTTTTTTCAATAAAATTTTATCGGATAACGCTATAAATTCAATTGAGGCGCGAGGCTTCGTGGTAAACAAACAATCGTACAGTGTTGCCAATACGTGATAACAAATAACGTCTTGTTTGCGTGCCACGTAAGAGAATTATATATATATATATTGCATAACAAAATTTAACAGGTTTATAGTGTTGAAAACATTAACCGAATTGAGCAACATTTGCCAATATTTTAAAATTAATTCAAACACAAACCCTTAAATATCTCGATGTATGAAAATATAGACTTCCACTTTCAAAAATAACGGCTCATATAATACGGGCTCTAGTCAACCTTGGATAAGTCAATTTTTGAAAAGGAGTAAAATCTTGAAGGACTTCCAATACGCAAAAAATGTAAATGACTTTGCCTTGACAATGTGTTATCAGTGCTGTAACTTTCGGCACCTAACGATAGACGTGGTACTGAAATCCATGCTCGAGACGCTTTTTGTGGAAGCGATTTGTTTACGTTACCACCAGTCACTTAATTTAACTAATGGACTACTCCAAAAGCCCAAGAGAGCACTGCTAACTCCCAGTTGCCTGATTTACACTTGTATTGGCGAAAGTGCACATTTCGAGGCGACTTCATTAAGAGAAGGGGTGCGAGCTCACTGTATACTTTGGTAGCGCAAAAGTTCTAAGCCTGGAGGTCGCGTGGAAACGTAGCGTATCATTAAAACTGCGATTTTTCCTGTAAATAATTAATGTGTTAACTATATGTTGGAGTTCTGTGGAGTGCCATCAAGGTGTTTTTGACTAATCATCCGGAATTCTTTCTAATTGATGTTTGGAGATATTCTACAAAGAATTCTTTGATATTTGGAGAACTACACCACCGACTATACACCACTATAGTATTATTTTCAAATTCAGAAATGTAAAATTAATGGAGAATGCACGAATAGAATTTAATAGCACAAGGACAAGCTCTAAACTAACTGTGTGAAAGAGTACAGTTAATACCTTTTAGTGAAAGTCCCAAAAATTAAGACTCACAGCATACTTATGATTCCGAAGTGAAATCCAGTCAAGTATGTTAGGTTTGGCAGAAAAACATGTTTTTCCAAGATTGATGTTGTTTGACACAGTTGATTTCCAACTATTTCCAGAGTAGTAATTTTTAGGATTTCCTTGAACAAAAAATATTGATATTCCTAGAAATTTTGTTGTAAATGCATCCTAATTTTGATTTAAAATGTTGTTTAACTATGCTTTTTTTGAAACATTTTAAGTGTGTTACTACCAAAAGTCTTTACCTTTACAGTTGAGAGATACGCTTGCCAAATGGAGGTAAGTTATATGTATAGAAATTATTACGGTGAATTAACATAAGAAATAACAATGTACGGAAAATTACTGCAGGGTGGCAACAAAATCCTTGAAAAATAGTTCCCTGATATTTTCCTGTCTCACAAGAATTTACCTGATTTTACAATTCCCATAAGAAATGTGATCTGTGATTGGTTTAACACAATATTTTTTAATATTTAGTGCGAGAAGGGATAAAAGAACCATTCACCGCAAATATTTGGTATTTCTTCTCTTCAGATATTTGAACTGTTTACTGTTAGGGCTCGACCCCTTAATGGAACTTTTACAATATCAATTGAAAAACTGGAGAAAAAATACGAAATATTTTGACTAAAATTTTTACACCTGAACCTACATTATCATACTATTTATCAAAACCAAATGCAAATATACATAACAAATTCTAGAAAAATGTACTGGCAAACAAAAAATATTTATTTAATACACACACACACACACACACAAAAAAAAACATTATTTACACAAATTCTATACTACAAGTTGTATCGCCGGCCTCAAGGCGGAACAAAAAAAAGGCGGTTTTCGCATTGTTCAAAAATTACGAAGCTATACAATTTCTTCGAATAAGATTTATTCGATTCTCAAAAACACTTGTAATTGCGGATCTCTAAATAGGACATACTCTAATAGTTCGCCGTTAAAGCTATCAAAATTTGATTTTTTTTTTTTTTAAATGAAATTTGGAAATTTTCTCCGATATTTCCCTGATTTTTCCAGAGTCAAAAAGTTCTCTGAGAGTTCCATGATTTTCCTGTTTTCCAGGTTCTGTTACCACCCTGTATTGGCGTATGGAACCAAACGATTGTTGCTAAGTTATAAAAACTTTTTACCACACATTATGTAATAACTTCGGCAAAACTGAATATTTTTTAACCAAACTTCAGATAAAAAACTTTTTAGTGGGAAAATCTGTAATAATTAATGATACTAGGGGGCCTGCCCCCTGCTCGCTAACGCTCGCCAACCCCCGGGGGATTGCTTCGCTGCGCGAACCTATGCTCGCTTCGCTCGCCTCAATGAAGACATGTGTCCTAGCAGAAGGGATTGTTTACAAAATATGTTACCAAAAAAATGTTTTTCAAATCTAAATTTGCTGTATTACAGAAAAAATATAACAGTATCTCTAAAATCAGAATTCAAATGAAAACTTTGTGCCAATTTTGACTCGAAATGTGAGCGTTGCTTTGGAAATTGAATACCCAGCATGTTGTTTGTGTGTACATTTTCCCAGCACTCAAACGACCCACACTTTTTCATTGCGTTTGTTGCCGAAAGTTGTAGTGCAAGCGTCTTGTTGAACTATAATTGTTGACCCTGAAAAGGACCGTTTTTTAAATGGCCCTGAAAAGATCCTCCGCTTTCTTTGATTTCTATTATAAACTAACTGCAACAGCTCATTAAAATTTCCTTTTTTTTTTCAATAAAATTTCATCCGATAACGCTATAAATTCAATTGATGCGCGAGACTTCGCGATAAACAAACAAACCGTACAGTGTTGCCAAAACGCGATTACAAATAACGCCTTTTTTGCGTGCCACGTAAGAGAATTATATATATAGATAACAATCGTACCATAACTTCAGAAGCATCGACCGTAAAATGAAACAGACGGATCATGTGGGCGGAGTCGTTGTCATAAGGTGTCTGAAGGTTAAATCGCAAATCGGCTTTAACGATTGGCTATGGAAGGGCAGACTAGTGTTTATGATCACGGTGGATAATCACTTTAACCGATCAATAGGTAAGGATTCATGCTTTTAACCAATCAAGGGACACATCTTCAAACCGAGCAACTGAAAAAAAAAATTGAAGACCCCGACACACATGCTCCGTTCAATTTATTTTAAGGTCGATATTCAGAAGCATGTTTGGAAACTCCACTGTCCCCTTTAAAAACGTGTGCAAAACTTAAGAACAGTGATGAATGACAGTGTAAATAAAACATGGTAATGGTCATTTTTAATCAACGTCGGACAAGAGCAACACAACGGACTATTGACGACGGTCCGGGATCAATTCCCTAAGGGAAAGATCCGAGTACAACATCACGTAATTTTGAACCACCGTCATATGACGAGGCAACACCTAAGCTGGCACCAAACTCTCCTAACTCCCACAACAACCCAACGTTCGGCCATGACAGATTTATGGTGCACCAGCCGCGCTCAAGACCATACGCTTACAAACATCCATGCACTGACCCGGATTCGAACCAGGAACCCTCTGAACCAGAAGCTAACACCTTAACCACAAGACCGGTTCGTCGGCTAAATAAATCATGATTAGACGTTGAAAAGTTTCGTCAGGTTTTGTGGCGCAAGCCGCCATATTTTACTGAACTATGCCAAATAACTTCAAGTAAATAGCCATACACGAACAAGGAAAGCTTTACTGACACAAGACAGAAATATAGAAGACACAGTGGGCGAACCCACTGACACAAGACAGAAATATAGAAGACACAGTGGGCGAACCCACTGACACAATGACACCCTAGCGTTAAAGACTGAAGAGTAATCATTATAGGTTTAACTTCGCAGAACAAGGTACCAAGTGATACAAACTCCAAAAACATGGGAATCCTATCACACTGGATAAAAGAAAGTTTTCAAGTGTGTATTATGAGTTGTGCCTTTTATAGACTACTAGGACAACGGGTGTATGACCAAAATAAATAAATTTTGTTAAACTTCATTTTTTTAAACCTGACAGTACATGATCACTGGCTGTGTATTAACCTTTTCCCCCCACCACTATCTATCAACTTTTGTTGATTACAGGCTATCTGTAAGCCTTTTTCCACCACTATCTGTCAACTTGCCTTGCTTTGCTTTCGCATGGTGTTGTTTTTGAACAATACTGGTAAAACAATGAGCTGCGTACGGCAATCGTTTTATACCCAATGTTATATACATGGCGATATCGAATCTAATGGATTTTGATGTTTCGTATCTCATGTCGCTCGTTACTACTATAGAAAACTACTACACAACTATAGAAAACTTGAAATGAATCGAAAATATTCAATGCACAAACAAACACTCCATTCGTATTAAAAAGATATGGTATAAATATTATGTGATATACCTGTACACATAGACAGAAAATCAGACATAGAACAGGAAGACGGATAGAAAGATATCCGCAACCAATTTCATTCACTAAATGAATGCAAGTACTCACAGTATGCTAAGTGTCATGAAAATATATCCAACCGTTTAGACGTAACATGGGCACACACATACAAGCAGACATGGACAAACATACACTAAAAGCGTAAGAAACGTATAAGGGCCAAAAACGGATATAAAGCTTAAGAGGTCGAAAATATTCAATGCACATATACAAACAAATACTCCCTTCTTTATTGCATAGATAACTTTATTGAAATTGTATTTAGTATTATAATTTTATATGCACTTACTGCTTATATACACTACCCTACAATAATGAACAGGGCAGCAAGATGTGATGGTATAAGGGAAATAATACATGTTTTAATAGGGGGAAGATCCCACGTGCCCCAATAACACTAGCAACCCTTCCGGGCAGACTTTCAACAAGGTTTTGATGCACAGCTATATGGTATTTGTGTCCACTCCAGATTTCGATTGCGGGCGTGGTTCCTTGGTCCGTATGCGTCGCTCTAACTCGTCCCACAAATGTTACATGGGGTTTAGCTCGGGACTCAAAGCAGGCCAGGGAAGACGTTTTACATCCATATCTTGATACCATTGCTTGACAGAGGCTGTAACATGACATGAAGAGTTGGCGTCCTGGAATTAACATTCGTCTATTCCATAAAATTGCCAGAGCGTAGGAAGAACACGATTGTCCAAAATGGTCATATGAGCGTCGGCGTTCAATTGACCAGGAACAACATGCAAAGGTCCCAAGCCATACCACGAAAAACACCCCCAAAAAAGTAGTCGGATTTTATGCAAATCCCTGGCGTCCGGTTCATTATTGTAGGGTAGTGTATATAAATTGTACTTGTTTACTATGAATCATGCAACCCATAACGATCATGGATATATATTTTTTTAATTAAAAACGCAATGGAGCATTACAACGGGCTAAGGGCGACGGTACAGGATCAAACTCCAAAGGCAACATCAAGTAATTTTGAACCACGATCCGATGACGAGATAACACCTGAGTTGGAACCCCACTCCCCAAACTTCCACACCACGGAAATGTGAGGATATTTGGGGTTACTACAGATTTATAATGTTCCAGCCCTCTTTGTAAACGACGGTCTTAGGGTCCATTCGAACTCGCAACCCTCCGTATAATAAACCGTTACTCTTCCAACCGAACTACAGTAGAACACCATAACGACAAAAATTTACAAAAAATGAAAAGAGTGGATCACAAATACAAAAATTTTGTTTTGATTACTTTATCAATGATTTGGTACACATATCTAAATTGTGATTTGATATGTGTAGGATATCCAAGTCCTCACCAGAATCCACAAAATCATGGGAGTTCGTTCGACTCGAGATATTTGCATGTCTATTTCATGAACCATATCTTGCTAAACGACAACATTCAATGTGAATAGTGTTCGTTTTCGTAACATTTTCCGATATACGAGTAGATCCTAGTACAGGAAGCAGATGATTCTAGATACATCGCTTTGCCTTCCTGAGTTAATAATCCTAACTTTTGCACCCTTAAGCCTAATCAGGCTATATTTAGAGTCTAACTTTTTTAATGGTATTCCTAGAAAGCACTCCCAGAACCAATCAATTATTTCAAATAGTCCGCAGTCAAGATTCATAAATCACCATAACAAAATTCTCTCTATAATGATATTAATAAGTCACGTTGGTACACCTCAGTTAAATAAAATAAATTGGTAAAATGCTTCTATTTTTTTCTGCACGGTTATCTGGAAGATTAATCTAAATTACGTATCAAGTTTTAACCGTAGCTATAAAACACAGTTGGTTGAATACCCATTTCAGCACAATAAAAATCTTGCCATGCTATACAATAGGTGAAATACCCGAGTTGAAAATGTCTTTTTTCCACATCCTGCAAACACTTTCTGCCAAAGTTACCATCGATCCATCCCAAGTTCACTTACACTAGCGTTTACGCTTTGGTGACATAGCAGCATGCAAACGTCGCTCAATAAATCTATAAACGAAGGCAGTTAAAAAGGTAGTTTCCAGGTGAAAATAAGGATAACAGGGGCCTCCAATAGTTCGCGTATAGGATAACAATTGTTTTCCAAGTCTAGACTCCCAGAAGCTACGAGGATTTTATGTGAATGTGCATAAGTATCGGAAATTCAATTTACATAGAAGTCAGGAGAGCTTCCAAGAACGCAGCGTGTTGGAGAATACATTTTTAGTAGTCGAGGAAGATTCATATATGCGCTGTGTAGTTACATATTTTCGTTGGAGAACCCATTTTTAGTAGTCGAGAAAGAAAATCCCAGACTAATTTATGCGACAGGACAGTCTATGCCTGGGGAACAGTTTGGACGTGTGCCCTGCACTGGTGATTTAAATTGTACCGAGGGAAAATATTTGAAAGCACGCGATCTAATAGTGTAGCTGCCAAACTACAGGCATATGTCAACAGTAGCAGAGAAAAAATTATCGTGGTATTTTGCTTTTAAAAACTAGTTTGATAGCTGTCGTTCCTTAAGAGATTGAAAGTAGATGATTGATTTCGTAGTATGTACAGTCCGGTTTGAGCAGTTTAAAAGTTATGAATCTTGCTATTACAATAAAGTTCCATATGAGGCATTTCTGTCAAGATAAATGTAGATGGCAGTCTGGTGGAACGTGCTGCGAAGTATGTTTTCCTGACGGGACATCAGTTGGCATGTTTTTCAGAACGTCACCAATAAAAATTCTAAATAATAATTCCGAATTCATGTGATAGAAGATTCATCAACACCAATTACCAATAAACGCCAAGCGTCAAACGGTGATAAACTACATTTAAGGTAACCCCTACATGGGGGGGGCCTTTATTTGGGTTACAACTAAAACCTTCGTTTGGTTTGTTCGTTTACACTAAAAATCCCTCATAAGTGCGCCAAGGAAAATAATTTTATTCTGGCATTTGTTTGATGAATGCTGAGTAAAAGTTGGGTTTGGGTCCTTGGTATTTGGCATACATGGGGTCTCATAACCGCCCAGCAGAGTTTATTACGACCTATTTCAAAGCTAGAACGCGATTGAGGTAACTTCAAAAGGTGGGAAACTGTTGTGTGAAAAGACGATCCGACGAAAAAAAGGTTTTATTTCAGACAGACGAAATCATTGTGTTCGAAAGACGTGCAAGCCTGATATGGGGGTGTTACACAAGGAGTCAAGTCAATCAAGCGCTTCAATCGCCTCCCCAAATGCGTTTTCTACCGACTCACCAACAGTAGGAAAATGGTCTTGACATAGGAAGGAAATGAGTAGGCAAGGCAAGAGATGGTAAGAAAGGGAAGTGGTTAATGCTTCAAACTGAAAAGAGAGCGTGACAGATAGGACTGTGAAACAAAGTACTTGAGTGTCAAGAAAAACAATGATAGAGTAGGGAATGAGAGAAAGTGAAAGAAAAAAGCTTGAAGAGTACGTGAATAAGTCGACGGAAGTGCGAATTACAGAATAGACAGACTCCAAATGTGCACCGAGCGGGACATACGGAACACTTTATCAACATAATGGTGATAAGGTGAGGCACTTTATGAGTGAACATAGGAAAAGTAATCTCAAACACAGAAATACATTCAAGCAAAGTCAGCAAAATTTTACTTACATTAAACTCTCCATCTATCATTGGTTTTTTTTAACGCACGAGACACTGGTGCATCTGTGAGGTGCTCAACATTATAATAAAACACGCATTAATTGTTCATATTTTAATAAGTATAGTTCTGTGCTCAAATGGAAAAATGTTATAAGTCACTTTTCCCAAAAAATTGAGTAAGTCCCATTCTGGAGTCTGGTTTGTTAATTAATGTTTAGAAGGTGGCAAAATGTCGTAAGTCTTTTTCTTTCAGTTTATGAGAAAACAAAGGTGGAAAACTGTAATAAGTCAAAAACCACAGAACCACATGCTGAATCATGAATCTTAAAATTGCTGTCACAAAATATTAAAAAAAAGTGAACTTGTAACATTTTGCCATCTGAGCACAGAGTTTAGGACATACTAAAATCAAATAACTAAAAAATTTATTATTTAAATTTATAAATAACGCATTTTTAGCTGTTCATTTGAAGTGTTTTCAACCGCTGAAAAACATTGAAACACGTCGCCGTGCATTTGTTGGACCAGCTAGACAATCTGACAAGACGGCAACAGTACAACGAAAAAAAAAATGTCATATCGACTGTCGTAAACTTATATATATAAACAAGACAAGTTAAACTGAGTTATTAACAGACCCAAAAATATTTACTTACCAGGAAATCATTTAGAATTAATGTAAAATATCCCGCTGGAGGTTGTTAAAGTAAACAATGCAGTCAAAGTTCATGTTAAATAAATATAAATTAAACCTGACTGTTCAGTGGTTATTTTTCCTTAAAAATCGTTGCGCTTCCAAGATAAAAATCTTAATTGATTTCCTAAATTACCTTTCTCCAAAGAAAGAAGAAATATAAAATCGAAGCACGTCTGAAAAAGTAATATGAATTATGGAGGCCAAAATGGCTTAGGTATTTCCTCCATTGCAAATCGGCGCTTAAAATTTCGAAACTAAAAAATGCATTCCTAAAGCTTCTAAAAAATGAACACTTAATTTCAGATGACAAGTTGTTTATTTTTTTTGGAATAAATGTTCTTACGAGGAAAATTCACGGGATTCTTTCTAGGAACGATTAAAAGGATTTTATTCGTAAATCTTTTAATTTTCCTCTTTTCCATTCAATAGAAGTTTAAATTTTGAAATCCCATCTAAAATTAAAAGTTTTTTGTTCGTGCGAGAGCGTTACAAAAAGGTAAATAGTGTAAGCGCATTTCTAAATCTCTACTTAGTTTGAAGCATACGGACTTATAAATCTTCATTAAGCAAGCAAACTACAAGTAATTTGTATTTTTAGACAAATTATATGTTTTACAATGTACATTAAAATACTTTTAAATTAAAAATACTTTCAGTCTAAAAAAAATTATTTCATATATTGCCGTTTTGCCAATGTTTGACGTTAATTTGTAATGTATAACAATGAGGAAATTGCATTCGAGTAACAAGCCAAGTTACGAAATAGACGCTAATAAAAACGCTAACACCCACTACATTTAGGTTTTGCAGAAGAACCTTCGCTTACGGTATGTTCTTCGAAATTTGGGGTTTGGGACAAATGCACATTTACAGTGAATTAGCTGAATTACCCGGCATTGCTAGGGTTTCAAATATGACCGCGACATTTCGCTGTGTTAACAAATACACAAACCCTGTAGAACGTGTTTCCTTGTCCATGTCCCCTTATTGCAAGAAAACAAACTTTAGATTTTAAAATTGGGGCTTAGAAGGGTATTTTGAGGACTACCTGTATGCCAATTTTCATGGCTACAGATTGGTCTGGAGACAGAAAAGAAAGACTGTTTTTCGCAGTGTATAAGCTTTGTGGATTTGATAACGGTGTAGATTTGTAAAGAGAATATACACACACATTCTTTTTTTATATACATTGATTTTTTTAGGTCATAATATGTCTACTATAATTATTATTATGGTTGAATAAAGGCCAGTCTAATTCGAAACACATGCGAGTGTGATGTATTCCTCATAAAAACTCTCCCTGTTTAGTCTAAACCCTACAGGAAATCGATCTAAAAATACTTCATACTGTTGGGCTTCTGTTTACGTGTATTTAGAGATATTTAGTCTACCTCAAGTGACAGAATAAGCAGCAAATAAATATATTTTTATCATTTGGCTGGTTTGTCTCGGTTTGGGTTAGTAATTTTACACGGTTCATTTTCCGCCCAGACATATTGGAACCCTTAGAGTTGAAATCAGATGTATGACGAATAAAATTAGTATATTTGAATAAAATATTTTTAAACGAATATTTTCTTGAGTATATCTTCATTGAATTTACAATCCAAAACAAGAAGGCGTGAAGACAATATTTATTTTTCTGGATTTAAAAAAAAAAATTTAATTTTTTTTATTCTATTTATTCTATTTTATCCTCTATTTATTCTATTCTATCCTCTATGTATTCTATTCTATCTTCTATTTATTCTATTCTATTATATCCTCTATTTATTTTATTCTATCCTCTATTTATGCTATTCTATCCTCTATTTATTCTATTCCATCTTCTATTTATTCTATTCTATTCTATCTTCTATTTATTGTATTCTATTCTATCTATTCTATCTTCTATTCTATTCTATTCTATCTATTCTATCTTCTATTTATTCTATTCTATCTTCTATTTATTCTATTCTATCTTCTATTTATTCTATTCTATCTTCTATTTATTCTATTCTATCTTCTATTTATTCTACTCTATTTTCTATTTATTCAATTTTATCTTCTATTAATTCTATTCTATATTATATTTATTCTATTCTATCTTCCATTTATTCTATCTTCTATTTATTCTATCTTCTATTTAATATATTCTATTTTCTACTCATTCTATTCTACTACGGGCCCGCCACCTAGTCGCTGACGCTCGCCAACCCCCCCAGAGGAATACTTTGCAATACTCATTGGTTCGCTGCGCGAACCTTACTTATGAAGATATGTGTCTTAGCAGAAGGGATCTCTTACAAAATATTTTTCAATTA
Organism: Metellina segmentata; assembly: GCA_947359465.1. Classification (NCBI taxonomy): domain Eukaryota; kingdom Metazoa; phylum Arthropoda; class Arachnida; order Araneae; family Tetragnathidae; genus Metellina; species Metellina segmentata. The sequence goes on from OX375875.1 coordinate 32,772,174, forward strand.
TAAATTTGTGGCACTACAAAAATGTTACAGAGTACCTCTGGAATAAGAACTTGAACAATTTGAAATGGAAATAAAAACTTTGAGCAAATTTTGACTCAAAATGTGAGAGCTGCTTTAGAAATCGAATACCCAGCATGTTGTTAGTAAGCTGCAACACAGCTCCGACTCATTTTCATTTTTTTTTTCAATAAAATTTCATCCGATAACGCCATAAATTCAATTGAGGCGCGAGGCTTCGTAGTAAACAAACAATCGTACAGTGTTGCCAAAACGCGATAACAAATAACGTCTTTTTTGTGTGCCACGTAAGAGAATTGCATACTATTTATAAAATTTCTCTACTTTTTTCAATATTGATAAGTTTCACTGTTTTCTCCGTGTTTCTCCTTTTTTCAACAGAATTATTTCAAAATCAGTTCGAAAAATTTCATTCACCTTTCAAATGTTTATTCACCTTTCCACCTTTTTTTCAGCAAAATTCTATTGAAAAAAACCCTTGCAACCGAACCGTGAATTCCGAAATTTTCGCACTACTCGGTCAAACAGCACAAGTTCCATCCCCAAATACAGAAACATTAAAGAAAGAAGAGAACAGAAATTCTTTCACAAGAGAAAAAAATCGGGAACTGCATCTCGAATGATTTATTCGGAAAGTGCCGTCTTCGAAAATGTGAAAACATCACCCGGCTGCATTAGGGTAGGTGTCAAGTTCTCTCGATGTCGATTTATTGCTTTGTAGAAGGAGCTATGTCGACCCCCTTATCACAGAAAATAAAAATAAATATCCTGAACGTTTTAGAGGGTCTTATCCATAAGTGCAGATGTATTAATCAAACTGTCACCGTAAGCGAGATAGATTCTTCCCAACAATGGTGACTAAGTGTTTGACATAACAACCCAGTCATATTTCACTCAGGTTTTAATGTGTTAAGTTAAACAACCTATCTCATATAACTATTAAACGTCTAACCAAGAACATTTGCAGGCCATACAAGGTAAATAGAAGATATTGTAGATCAAATATACTTGCAGTTTAAATACAAAACGTCTGCTTAACACTCCCGTGAAAATGGTTACAACAGGTTATGTTGACGAGGCATTAATGTTAGAGAAACGTGTTTTGATTCACATAGAAAAATTGTGTTTAAATTTTGTATCGTATTATATACACTTTATATCAATGGTATTTTAAAATATCGAGTTTTACTTGTATTTTAAATGTTATTTATTATTGTATATTGCTACATTCTTAAATAATATGTTTTGTTTTAAAATAACTATAAGGATATCAATATGGAAAACATAATTTCCTTTGAGATATACTATAGGTTCAACTAAATAGTTCCACTCGATACAAAAGGAAGTAATCTGCAACGATTTCAAATAAAAACTAATGTCCTGATGTAAAAAGAGGAGTTACGTGTTTACTCTTCAAAATGTTAAAGAGGTAAAGGAAATATATTCGTAAACTTAGAACAGAGATAGACTTTATCCCGAGAAAGAATCATTTGATTCATAATAGTTTCTATTTAAAAGCTATCTATTGTAGATCAACTTGAAAAGCACTTCCAATAATGTAATATACACTACATTCTGGACATACTTCTGACAAGGTTTTGATACACAGCTATGGCTATTTGTGTCCACTCCAGATTTAGATTTCGGACGTGGTTCCCTGGTCCGTAAACGTCGCTCTAACTCGTACCACAAATGTTCCATGGGGTTTAGGTCGGGACTGTGAACAGGCCATTGAAGACGTTTTACATCCATATTTTTATACCACTGCTTGACAGAGGCTACAACATGACATGAAACGTTTACGTCCTGGAAGTAACATTCGTCCATTCCATAAAATTGCCGGGGCGTAGGGAGAACCTGATTGTTTAAAATGTTTATGTAGGTGTCAGCGTGCAATTGACCAGGAACAACATGCAAAGGCCGCAGGCCATGCTACGAAAAACACCCCCAAACAAGTAGTTGGATTTTATACAAATCCGCTGGGGCCCGGTCCATTATTGTAGGGTAATGTATTTCTCAAGTGAATTCACGCAAAAATCTATAGCAATCTATAGAAATTTTTAAAGAATTTATGTAATCGGACAAGTTACTATTTTCCTAAAAGGTCAAACAGTCATCATTACTGCATGCTGAAAAAAAAAGGTATCGATCTAATTAATCTTAGTGTAGAAGATATACATCAAATGTGACAGTAGAGCAACAAACTAAACAAAACGGATATCGCTAAAGAAAGTACCAGCAGAATCGGAATACAGGGAATCAAGCAACGAGCTTGAACAACTTTAAGAAACACATACACACAATTAAACTATACTGGCATTGGTCTGTAGTCGTCTTCAGATGGTAAAAGGTGTAATATGGTGCAGAAATGAAAGGCTACAAATACGTGAACAGATTTCACTGGTCCAAATTCCATGGCTTTATTAGCAACTTTCCGGGAAATGTTCTATTTTCACAAACGCCACATAAGCAAGGTGCATTACAGCCTTCTCAGTATGCATGAAATTATACATATAACTAGGACGAATTTAGCGTCTTAAATGACGATGGCCCAAACTGGCAGGTACGATATTGAGTACATATATTCTTATGTATATACTATTTAATTTTGTGTTCGTTCCCATCTCTGATCAAAGTTTGTACTTGAATTTTCAAACACCTTGAATGCATTGTTGCACCAGTTTCTCCACATCTGAGAGGTTGACACACATATAACAGTCCTGCAACCTACAGCCTCGCCTGTATGACTTCCAATCAGTTTTGGCCTTGACCAATAATATTTCCAAAGATCCCTCAACCAATAAATATGCTTATTTTGTCATTATGCGTGTTGTGGTAATGGTAATTTTTGTTAACGTCGTACTAGAGCAACACAACGGGCTATTGACGACGGTCCGGGATCAGTCCCTTTAAGGGAAAGATCGGAGGACAAAACCTCGTAATTTTGAACCACGGTCAGATGACGAAGCAACACCTGAGCTGGCACCCCACTCTCCAAACTTCCACGCCAACCCAACGTGAGGACTTTCGGCCACGACAGATTTAAGTGCACCAGCCGCCTCAACACCATACGCTTACAAACATCCATGCCCGGACCCGGATTCGAACCAGGAACCTTCCGATCTAGAGGCTAACACCTTAACCACTATACCGGTTGGTCGGCATGCGTGTTGTGGAGGCAAAGTAATCCCACATTACTCTGAAATCTCAAGACGCTCAGAGGTAAGGGGTACGGTAATTTTTTAATTAAGGTATTAAAATAATTTAACTAACGTCCTACTAGAGCAACACAACGGCTATTGACGACGTTCCGGGATCAAAACCCAAGGGAAAGATCACAGGACAAGCCACGTAATTTTGAACCACGGTCAAATGACGAGGCTACACCTGAGCTGGCACCCCACTCTCTTAACTTCCACATCAACCCAACGTGAGGACTTTCGGCCACGACGTATTTAAGGTGCACCAGCAGCCTCTTCACCATACGCTTACAAATACCCATGCACTGACCCATATTCGAACCAGGAACCATCCTATCTAGAGGCTAGCACCTAAACCAATGGGTTGGTTAGTCAGCTACATGAAGGAGCCAGACGGTCATCTACTACACTACTGACTACCCGATTATACAGAGTGATTTAAGGTGCACCAGCGCCCACTACACCATACGTTTACAAATATCCAAGTAGAAGATATACATCAAATGTGACAGTAGATCAACAAACCAAACAAAACGCATATCTTATATAACCTGGATTCAAACCAGGAACCTTCCGATCTAGAGGCTAACATCGTAACCACCAGTCCTTTTAGTCGGCGTGACGATCAGTGTTAGTCCTCCTGGTGGTTGTCTCGTGAAGGTATCTGGTCATCAGAAGAATACTGACCAGATCCTGATATTGCTATCATAAAAAAAAATCGGTAATACCTTGATGACGAGGTAATTATTAGTTAACGTCGTACTAGAGCAACACAACGGACTATTGACGACGGTCCGGGATCAATCCTCCAAGGGAAAAATCCGAGGACAACACCTGGTAATTTTGAACCACGGTCAGATGACGAAGCAACACCTAAGCTGGCACCCCACTCTCCAAACTTCCACACCAACCCAACGTGAGGACTTACGGCCACGACATATTTAAGGCGCACCAGCCGCCTCTACACTATACACTTACAAACATCCATGCCCGGACCCGGATTCGAACCAGGACCCTTCCGATTTAGAGGCTAACCCCTTAACCGGTTGGTAGGCACCTTGATGACGAGTTATCTCGTCATCAGGGAACCAGGTCAGATGTTGATGAACGAAAACACTCGGAAGATTAACAAGAATATCGAGTAGTGGCTCAGAGAGGAAAGACTATAGTACATTTAGGCACCTTTGATTAGTTGTGTGGATAAAACAGAAGGGGAGAGTTAGGATAAAGGTCGATGGAATTACCACCGAATGTGTACTACACGTGGATGCAAGTGTGAATTCAAGCGTGTGCTCTGGTGGCGAGCTTAAAAGAGATCTTCAGTGACAGGATCGAAAGGAAAAAGCATGGCATTCGGCTAGTTCCTCCACTCCCCGAGATTAGCGTATCGATCTACCCGGCGTCAAATCGCAATAAACATCTCCGGTTGGAAAATACGCCCCGTTGGAATAAATATATTCCCCTACTGTTGTATTTCGCTGCATATACCAATAGGTGGGATAATCTGCTATCATAGCGCGTTTAGAAGGCAATATGGGTATTCTTTGGTAAAATTTTTAATCGCTAAATTAAACTGAATATCATACCTGCTTATTTGGTAGGAAAAAAAAAATTCCGGAGTATTTTTATGGTATAAAAACCAACACCAATCTTACAGAAGACAAAAGTCTAAGGTCCGGTGCACACATCCGGTTTTTCAACGTGCGGCGCCGCTGCTTCAACACAAGTGCGTTCTGAGATACATTAGATCCAAAGGAGCAGTGCACACATGCCTCCAGAGCCGCTGGGTAGACGCACGTCCAACTTGCGTGCAATTTGTACCGCAGTTCCCCACGGCGCCGCACATGAGTCTTCGTTCTGAAGTACCTTGTTTTCATAAACAAATGGAATATTAAAAATAGTTAATAAATGGTTGTATCCAGCAACGTCCATTTTGTTTCAAAATATCCTTTTTTACACCAAGTAAGCGAAATAAACACGTCTTCTACGATAGAACATTTGTCGCAAATGGCGCGAAAGGAGTTCGTGCGTCATTTCACGGTTATGCGTGCATAGTTGGGCTTCGGTGGCGCCGCGCGTTGAAAAACAGGATGTGTGCACCGGGCCAACGATTTTTAAAATAATGCTTAATTAAAAGCGCCAAATTAGTGAGAAGTGGGCCAAATTGGGCTTTGTTAAAGTAATACAAAACAAATAGAGCAGACCTTCTCTCTGCTATAATTCGACTTCCGCGAGTAGGCAGCGGTTTTGAACGAGCGCGAACTCAGTTCCGAGTCCACAATTGAAGTCTTTAGCACAAAGTTTATGGTGCTAAGACTATCGTTCGGGGTGCAAAAATCGACAGCATTCATAAAGGGTTGGTATTGCTAAAAATCATCCACGTCGATCACCATTCATGCTTGAGTATGGCAGCTTTCTCCTTACGCGCTTTCACACCTTTTCAAAAATCGACAGAACCAATGCCAACTGCTTTCTTGTTGGAGCCGCACTATACTGTTATATGCTAGCCGCAACACAAACTGGGGGGACACAGGTTCCACGATATTTTACACGAAATGGTACCAAATATAGGTTATTTATTTTTGTTAGGTATTTTAATTAACGTCGTACTGGTGCAACACAACGAGCTATTGACGACGGTCGGGGATTAATCCACACTAAAGCCAAATATAGGCAAAAGAAGTGATTAAAATATTTTTTCAGTGGTATTCAGCTTCTTATAGGTATATTCATCATTTTTAATTAAAAATTTAGTGCCAAAGAATGTTTTTACCATAATTCAGTAACTGATTTCTATGTTTTTCGTCCATGGTTGCTCCGGTTTGGTGTTAAAAATTTGAAATAGCGTTCCTCAAATATATTCTCTTCAACGAAAAGTCCGAAAAATGATTTTTCCTACCAGAAGATCATAAACCGGTTTTTTTTTTTTAATTATTTTTTTTTTTTAAGACTTCCGGAAAATTTGAAAAAGTTCGCAGTTAAATTATAACATTTAGAAAACTCTTTTTCGAAAGCGAGTCCAGAAGTCATAGAAATTCAATGTTTTTAGATAAACATATCGAGGTAGTTAGTGTTTATGATAAACGCAAACATTTCAATGCGATGACTATTTCGTTTAAGGAATAAATTCATTCAATTGTCTTCAATGATCGTAGGATGAAATGTGTAAGAGCTTCGTACAATGTTTATTTATTTCGTACCTACTTTTGAAGTTTATGCTAGAGCAGAGGCATCATACAATATTTTACATGAAGGAATATTTGTGACCGTTTGACAGTTAATTTTTGTTTGCACGGGTGCATATCTTGGCTCACAGTGAATTAAGGTTTGTTTATATTTTAATTAATTTTGTTTTATTCTTGAGATGCCATTTGTGGCAACATTTAAAAAATATCTTTAAAACTTTTTTAATTAAAATTTTGTTAACAATTCTATGTACAATAGAACATCTCTCTTGTTGTGGTTCTTCAATAATGATTTCATGCGCACGGACAAGTAGCTTGCGTTGAAGCATCGAGGCCGACGGAACGATATTCAAAAAATACTTGGCATGCACACTAAACAAGTTATTCAATAATAAAACTTTTTAATATATTTGACATGGAATTCAGGCTCTCTTTTATGAACGTTGTATCAATCAAAACAACTTGATTCTCAATCAGTACTGCTTTATACATTGTTAAAGAGCATCTATAGCACCAGAACCTTTTACAAATCAAGAAATGAACGATTAAAATCAGCAAAACCCACTCACATTCAATTAATGAGCAAAATATAGAAAGCAAACACTTTTCGTTTGATGTTAGTTCATTACTTCATGAAATTTGAATTACGTTCTTTTTATTAACTCTTCAACGGAGATTAAAAAGAATACACTATACGTAAGTGAAATAAAGAAATCATAATCGAGTTATAATTTGCTGTAAGTGAACATGCCTTTCTCTTTCAATTTAAAAAATCTAATTTTGCATTATTGTAGAGAAAAAAAATCCAACCGAAAATTCTGAATGTATTTACCAACAGATAAAATATTAAATATACAATGGGAACGTAGATGTAAAGTTACAGTAGTTAGTACAAATATAAGATTATTAATACGTCTTGTGTTTCTCGGACATAATTTTGAGCCATAAATTCTCAACGCCAGTTTGTAAGCAGGTAAGAAAGCATTTATGAAACCTCTTTTTATTCTTTAAGCTGTGAGAAAGCACGGGTTTTCAATGGTATAAAAGTTCATAAAAAACACAGGAAAAAGCTTAAAACATTTATTGAATAAATAACTATTCTCTAGAGAAATCAGATTTAGTAAGAAATCTTGATCTTGAAGAATTAATCACGCATAAAAAATAACGTGACGTAAAAGATTAAAATTAAGAGACGAAAGAAAATACATTTAAAGCTTGCCCAAACAGATCAATGAAAATTAACTTAAATCATTTCTCAAGCGCAATTAATTGGGAAAAGTCCTTAAGATTAATAAAGTAGTGAAAATAAATTTTAGTTGATAAATAACCATCATTTCATACTAAAATAAAAGAATCGTGCTGGCGAAATGAAATAAATCTTATCGATTAGTTTAATTATGGAAGCATAATTGGTTTCTTTTTTCTAGAATTTTAGTTTTTCAGTGTAAAAATAAGCTAAATACCAAGCAAAAAATGCTTCCGTTGAAAATGCAACTTTATTTATCGATGTTTGCCGCTAGTTTTTAATAGCAACATATTATTGCATTTGAGCATCACGCTACGTTACGTCACGAGTAGCGAAATAGGTTATCAAAAGAAGAAAGCCTTTTATCTCTCTATATTAAAAAAAGTTACCGCGGCAGGTTTGAAACTGGTTTTTTACGCTCGATTCTTGCACGGTTTCCCGAGAAAGTACGAATCAGAAAATTACGAAATTAACATGGTATGTTCAGAATTGTACTGGGAACAAGACGGATAATATTTTTTTTCCGATGCGGCTATTAGTTTAGGGTACATTAAGTGTCAAAGTCGAAAAGAGCAAATTTCTAACGCGTGTGAGCAAAACACGTACAAATTATAGTCTTCAAACGCGAGGTGTTTTTAGAGTATCTCTAAAAGTAAATTTTTGCACCACACTAAGTTTTTTTAAGAAAAATTTATACTTGGTTCCTGGTAATAATTTTTGAAATTCGGGAAAAATCAGGACATTTTAGTTATTTTTTGAAAATATTGTCATATCTATAGATTATTACTAATAGTTTTTAAAGTATAATTGGCTTACGGAATTTGTCCATTGCTAGCAGTCCTCAGAGGCACGCCATCTTAAGGTGTAATTGGGTATCAACCCTGAATTATCCGAGTGATTTTTCCAACCTTTCATTTTTATCCTCGCCAACCTTTCTGCTTGTCATATGACTAAAATTACGTGCTGTTGTCGTCGGATCCTTCCCTTGGGAATCGATCCCAAGCCGTCGTCAATAGCCCGTTGTATTGCTCTAGTACGACGTTAATTAAAAACTACAATTACCAATCGTTAGTTGTTGTTGTTTCTTATGCCTACACTGGCAGACCAGAGAAGTGCCAGGCCCGTCGAAGACGGCAAGAGGTGAGGGGTGTGTGCCTTCCATGTTATTGAGCCCCATTGGGAGGAAGTCCGACTTTGCTCGACATACATGACACATCCGTTTTACAGGAAGGTCCCTTTTATACATCCATTCACTCACACATATCGTAATTTAGATCCCAATCAGAGGCCTATAACCCTCTGATCAGGTACCCCCAGAGGTATAGATTTGGTATGGGAACATGGGGGACATTGTGACCACGACCAATTTAACATGCCCCAGTCACCATTAGTGAACACGACGGTCTTTAGCCAGGTCGAAGCGCCGATCTCGCAATCATCAGAATTGTAGGATTCTGATGCGAGCCCGACGCTCTACTGACTGAGCTACCGCGGCTCAAAAAATCGTTAGTTAAAAACAGTTAAGGAAATTTATCAAAAAAATATTTTCACAACTTTGAATTTTCAAACATTTTTTAAGCTTTTCCAAAAACTTGAAAATTGGAGCTACCTTCTTTTTGCAGCAAACTCTTCAATTATTTTTATGCGGGAAGATACTTCGGTTGAATTCAAAACACTTCCAGTCAGGCCTAAATCCAACCACCAAAATTTGCTCCAAGAATACTTCTACAGTAGAAATCTTGATTAGGAAAGGCCACTTCTTATAGAGTCAAGTTACAGTAGAGGTTACCAAACCACTAGCGTCCTATATATAAGCGTTTTTTAATTTTACATAAAAACCCTGCCACACACTTCGCGTATTTTAAATTGAATTGAAAGGGCGTTAAAATGTCACTGACAATCACCATCTCAGCTTGTTATAATAACAGCAACACAACCTCCATCAAATCGACGAAACTTTCCTCGTACACCAGCCGAGACAAACAAAAACAAAAGGTGAATGCCACTTTTCATTACGTCTCCACTACCCTAATCTGAAAGGGAACTAATGGAGAGGGAGAACTAAACACCGGAAAAAGGAGGCAAGGAGGGAAAAAAGGCCTCCTTTCCTGATTAATAACACGGCGGAATGGTTAAAGTTATGAATTATTCAAATCATAGAGCGGAAATCAATAACTGAAATCAGGAAGGGTTGATAGCACTGGGTGCTGAACTCGGAAACTGAAATTCATTTATCAGAGACAATGTTATAGCAAAAACGGAGAGACAAAGCAGACGAGCTTCTTCCCTGCCGTTTTCGGGAAAAATCGATTCTCGTCTAACTCATCGAAAAGCGAGATAAATCTAATGATATCAGCTTGTTAGAGTGGTGGTTCGCTGTGAAACCAATATATACGATTGCTTGTTCTGGAAAGGCAGTTTCAAATAAAGTTAAGTTTCCTATTCCACTACTGGGGAAAACGTTGGTGGAATAGGAAAGCGGCAAAGGGTTCACACCGGTAGAAAAACATTTACGTGAGATGCAGGAATTGGAGGTTGCGGATGTTGATACTAGAATGGTTTCGAAGTACGAAATCTCTTGAGTAAGTATCCGATCGTATTTTATTGTATCACCTAGCTGTAGCACGGTGACAGAAATTTAGTCCGTGTAACTTGGATTTGATTTGGGATATGGTCGGTTTACAAGTGAAACAAACACACTACCACTAAAAACACAGTTCTGATAAAACAAAGGAGAAACATTCTACTCATTAAGCCATATTCACTAAGCGTTTATCAAGAAAGTTAACTTACGTGCAAATGAACAAATTATTTAGGGTACACACACTTCAGTTATAAAGAACACCGCATTCTGGTATAGAAAAAATAAAAAGCCATAATCTCAACATTTTTGACGTGTCTGAAACCCGATGATACCGTGGCTCATGAAGTTGAGTATACACCTCATGAAATTTTTTTAAAGGCCCACAACTCTGTAATAAATAATCATACGAACTTAAGTTTTATAGGAATAGTAAATTAAACACTTTGAAACATTAGAGAACAAAACAATTTCATATCCGCTATATTTTTAGATAGATTTTAAATGCCAAACTTAGCAAACTTTCTAGATAACAAAATTGAGTGAAAACCCAACTTATTTCGAACTGAAATAATTATAAAGTTTTGTTACACAGCTTTTAGTATGTAGAACAGCTTCTAAGCCTGACCAATAAATTAAGAATATGTATTGTTTTTCTGGATACATTTGCCCATTTCTCTTATAAATTCGCCTTGCGTTTTGTATACAATATTATCATTTTTAAGCTGTTCCTTTCTATTACGATCACCAATTTTCAAGCCCATTGAGGTCCTGCGATTATGGTAGGGTGTTACTATTTCCGTTTAAGATAATATGGAAACTTTAATTAAATTACTTTTGCTCTGCAACTATTTGTATTCTCTCTCAGTGAAAATACGTTATCCAGACACAAGTACATTACTCTAACGACAGTATGTTTATGGTGCAGAATCCAGATAAGCTACATACACCCTAAGATCCTATTGCACAAGCGTGATGTTTCTTCTAGATTGTGAAGCCTTTATCGTGGAAGTCGCTGCGATGAAGACGAGTACTTGCACTTCTATTCTACGGTCGACGCAGTTCTTTCCAGCTGGAATGAACGTAGCTTAAGACATTGGATTGGACGCCGTAGGCGGACACTTTCACCTGTGCGACTTTCAGCTGTATAACCCGTCTTACGAATAAAATTCGGGGATGAGGGAGAGCCGTGCAAACAATACATATAAAACATTTAAGTACACAGAAAAAGAAAAGGCAAGTGAAGGGCAAAACATTTATGCACAAAAATACATAATGACGAAAGAAAACGATCACATAATTTGAAAATTGACAAAGAACAAAATTAAATAAAGAAAATTCTAAAATCAAAACGTTTAAAGACAACCAAAGAGGCATTAATTTCGAAAGAAAAGCCGTTATTTTGAGAACTCATCTCTCACAGATGTAATCAATGTTGGAGCTGAGAAATTCTATTGCTTTAAGGATTTTGTGGTGGCAGTGTTTATCCTTGGCAGCACCAATGAGAGTAGTTTGAAGCGAAGATTTCACTAAATACCACGTACTTATGAGATCAGTCAAGAAAAGTAACGGATGGGATCACCGTCTCGGTCACAGATGCACAGCGCACTTGTTCTAAGATGGAAACGTTCTAGATACGCCGAAAATGGATCATGGCCTACGAAAAATTGTACCAGCTTTGAGTCATAGAAACTAAACCGGATGAAATCTTTGGAAAGAATGTATAAGTGTATCTCCCTTTGGTAGAAACATCCCATTCTGCTTGCATTGGTTCAAGGTCAATGTATCAAAAGAATTTAATAATTTGTACCTAACCAACTTTAATCTGGTTGTTTGGTGAGAAATTCCATTTGCTGCAGACTTCGCAAGTAAGTCTGCTTGTTCTTTTGCCCAATACTAGCGTGTGCTTTCATCCAAGATATGTTAATTAGGGGTGTTTCAGTGGCTTCAATCTGAATTTATTATCTAGTTGTGGGAGAAGAGATTACCAAGAGCGGCGATACTTGATGCACTGTCTGTCATGATGTTGACTGCTATTCTATGAAACACAATAGTAGACTGCTTTCTTAAGAGCAAGCAATTGAGCTTAGTATACAGAGTTGGAAGGATGTAGGGTTCTGGTCCATTTATGACAGATTGCGGAATCCTCATAAATACATATGCGCTGCCAATATCCTCATTGTTAATTAATCCTGGGTCGACTTAGATTAAATGTATTTAGACTCGTACTAAGACAGGCATCTTATTGGTAAAGGCCAGCCTTTTTTGTGCAGATGTCACGGGAATCATGAAACAGTTTTGTCCTTTTACATTTTGGAAAAACCGGAGTACAGTTTGTTTTGAAGTCGCATCCAAATCGCTGAATTGTATGTGACAATGGATCAACGCGAGTTGATATTTTCAATCAGTCGTTCTGCGAAAATTGTCTTCCGGTATAACATTACCCGTATCATCAGAGAAGATCGGACCACACTTAATTCAGAAAGTTAATACCGTTATTTGTGAAAAGACGTTTGTAAACTAGTCTATTATATTTATAAATTGTTAGTTTAAAAAAAATGTAGCCTTTGGATTTACGGTTATTTTGTATTTTATCTGCTTATGTATATTCATTAAACCAGATTACGTAATAACTATTACGTGTAGTTATTAAACCATTTATAAAACTACACGCGCGCGTAATAGTACTACCTACAATTAGCCAGTTTCATATCAAACGCGATAATTGGTTTAGATTTCCAAATAGTGTACTTGTGACAATTTTATGACAAAAACATTAAAATATTTAAATGTGATGTTATTTCAAATCTCAGTTTATTTTTTTAATCGAATTAATTGTAGATATTGCACTTCATTAATTAGATTTGAGAAATACTAATGTGTTTTCTCCAGATAAAAAAAAATTCCTAAGATATCTTAAAAGAAAGGTGCGCTACGTTAATCATACAAAACAAAAAAGGGAAGAACTTGGCAGTGTTGGCAAACAAATTAATCAGCTAAGCCATTGCAATACAACAGAATGGCGAGACGCTATTGCTGGCCATAGAAAGAAAAATGTTGAAAAAGTCAGAAGAACATCATTTGCTATGCATAAATACGGAGCTATAAGAAAGTTTATTTAGATTACTTCCGCTGCTGCATGAATAAAGAATTCGAAGCGTGTAACGTGATATAGTTTGAGCTACTGAATGAATCAGCGTAATTTGGCAGTATATAACACGATTTCCCAGAGAACGAGCGTGCTTAGATGATGCCCAACGAGCCAAGGCTATTAACAAAACTCAAGCGCTCAATCAAACGCCACAAAAGCACGCCAAGTAGGTTGCATAGTAAAATCACGCTTTTATTCTAAATGCAGCTAGATATTTTCTAAGCGACAAGAGTTTGGAACTGTTAATACCAATATTCAACTTTTTTTATAGCTTACTTCAACAGTTTTTTTTTCTGTGTGGAAATTATGTAAAACAATTTTTTCGTCGGATCGAAGCCAGACACCAATCTTCCATTTCCCTAGAAAATCTATCTAGTGCGACGTTAATTAACTACCTACATGGAACATTTACCCGGTTTATACCTTTAAGATTTTCTAGATGGCCCTTGACCAATTTTTTTGACCTAAGGCTCCCTATATCAAAATGTAAATATAATTTTTTGCATGAAAGTTTCATTTTAACTAAATTAAGAACTCAAACTAATTTAACTTTAGCTTATCAATTTAACTGTCAAAAACTACAACCATCATTCGTGGAAATATTGAGAAATAACTATCGTACACTATAATATTTCTTCCGTAGAAGCGTATTAGCGTGACTTGATAGATTTCGTCCCTACCTACCGCTTCTAAACGTATGAAAATTATACGCCATTTTTCTCTCTGGAATGGTAATTCTCATTTTTTCCTTTTTTCCCCCGTCTGTTTAATTCATCTCTTAGAAGAAAAAAATTATTTTACCCAAAATCCTCTTCAATTTTCCAAGGCTAGCGCCTTGGCCAATATTCACCTCGATTCTATCAACAGTGATTTCAATCAAAAACATTCGCTTGTAGCCTAACATGGTACGTATAAAATACTCAGTAGCAAAAGTTAGGACTTTTTTATAGCGCAAGGGACAGATTTGACAGTTGCACAAAGCAAATCACAGCAGCAAAGAATTTGAGATTGCGTCTGGATTTTATATCGCAGAACAGATAATGATGGAACTCGGCTATTACGAAAGAGCAGTCACCGTGATTCCTCAAGTGAAAGGTAACGACAGTTTTCAAAACCTCTATTCAATATTTTATACTATATCAAAGACGCAAGTCTTAATCCGTAGCCTATAACTAAACTTTTGCAGTAACAACTTTTCTTAAAGTACCAACGATTTTAGAATTGTGGCTCGGCGTAATGGCGAATAAAATTACAGTATTCATTATGTTTCTCAGAAAATTCTGGAAGCAGAACCTTTTTTCTCTATAAACCGTCGACATCGTCGAATTTATAAAACTCATTGGCCGTGTACGTTATATAATACATGTATTCAATATCTAACTGGTAAATGAACTTCACTATAGACCTAATTATAACAGGCAGAAATTTTCTATCAGAAACAGAACTTTCACATTACCAACTGTATAAGATTTCACATTTCAATTAGTCAGATATGAATTACATGTAAATCAAGATTGCAACTGTACATTGTTGGTATAAGACATCCAATAGATTGCGAACTCCCAATACAATACTTATTTAGACACTAGCAAAATACCCGACCTTACTCGGTTTGAATTGGTTTACTCTAGATTGAAGAGATAATCAAAACATATAATGACTTACGTTTTTTGTAGAGTAAAAATTTATTTTAACACCTTTCGCCATCTTTATATTTTCTACAACTTACTTTGGACACAAATCCTACACATGCATATCCATTCATGTAATACATTTCACATACATCGCACAATTGCTGTATGACAAAGCTACAAAATGACGAAAGGTGATACTAAGGTTACTACTATAAAAGACGATTTTGAGGGAGATTTGGAATTTCCTTTCTTAAGTTCTTTTCAAGTTCAACTCAATTAATTAAAATTACGATTTACGGCGAGTGCTCTCGCACTCATAGTCAACAAAACAATATTTTTTTTTACTTGTGGCACTCTTGGCTCCGGTATGCGACATTGTGAAATTTTGCAATCTTCTCTTGTCATTATTACAACGAATTTTTTAATGTTGGAAAAAGTTCTAGTTCGGATTTTTAAACATTATTATTCTTTCAATAACGGCATTATTCTTTCAATAATGGCATAATTACACTTAAAATTTACTGAAAATTTATACTGACTTACCTAACATTTTTAAGTTTAATACTTTGTGGTGCTGTTGCGTGTGATGAGAAGGAAAACACATTTATTAAAATAATAAATATTTAAAACAGAAAACAGTAAAATAGAACAAAATAAAAGATGTCGGAAAAAATTGTTGTAAAGATATTAATTTGTGATTCATTTTTATCTATTGATCTCGCACAGTTGCCACAATTTACAACTAAAAATGCACAAAATTTAGAAATGTGAAATTAATTCAGAGCGAAAGAAACAGAAAATATCACTGCTCACGCGATCTTGTTCATTCTCGTTTCGTTAAAAAATATCGTCTGTCTCAAATATTCCGAAATCGTTTTCATTGCGCAAAGAACAAAAATAAGACTCGAAATAAATGAAGTATCAGAGCAGAAATCCCATTAAAAAATATAATTTTTTGAAGAATAATTACTTTTTCAGCAGTACTGGTAAAACAATCGAAGTAATCGTAATATTCAATAGACATTCCAATTTTTCCGAAACTACCAAATTATGGTTGATTTAAGTATACTTACTCAGGTGTTTTAGTATGAAACGCATCTAAATATACCAATAAAGGCATGTTTAATATTGCATTCACTAAACTATTAGATAATGTATAAAATAAAATACATTGCATTCAAATATCTAGAATACAATTCATGTGATGTCTACACAAACACACAAACAAAAAATCGAGCATAGAACAGAAAGACGGACAGACAGACTTTCGCAACCAATTCTACTCACTAAATGAAGATAAGTACTCACTGTATGCAAATTTCCATGAAAATATCTTAAACCGTGTGGACGTGTATACGGCACAACAGACAGACAGACGGACACCAAACGAGAAAAAGGCGGATTCGGCATCAGAAGGGTCCAAAACGGATAGAAAACTTGAAATGGGTCGAAAATATTGAATGTACAAACAAACACTCCATTCTTATTTATATAGATTGGTGAAAACTTCTTTAAATGTTTACTGCTGTTTTAAAACTCAAGATCCTCGACAATAACGATGGTCCGAATTTTCATATTTGACGATAAAATCTTCTAATTAAATACATTAGCTGGAGAATGTTTTCTCATGTCACTCAAGAATTTATCGTGAATATTCCACATTTTTCCATCTACTGTCGATTAATGTATTTTCGTTGGAAGTCTGTCACTTTTTAAATGAAAAGTATGAAGCAAAATACTTGAAAAACTAAGGAAACTTTTTTAAACTTTGCAACGAAAACAACTCTTCCAGGGATGAAAGGTATTCGCTTTCAGGGGACGATTAATAAAGCTAATAAGAAGGTGGTTCAACAGGTTCTTCATCAAAGTCAAACTATGGAATCTAATGAACTTTTTATGCAACTGATAAAATTGCGAAAGGAATTAGTGGTGATAATCTTTTGTAATTACAAGCGTTTAAGTAATCAGATTTTATAATCAACGTAGAAGTAGTGAGCTCTGTAACAATACATATTCTTTCAACGGAGATCATGATTAAAAAATTTTGATTACACCAATTCAATTTTATATTTTGTTTTTGCCTGATGCCGACAAGCTAATCGCATTGCTATAGTAAATAGTTTATCAGAATACCATAGGTACCAGACAATTCTTAGACAAAAATCTTTTTTCAAACTGAAAATCAGTTTCAAGAACATGTATATAGATGAATACTATTCATTTACTGTGCATGTGTACCTTTGACGGAGCAAAAGTAATCTTTAAAAAAATTAAGAATTTGAACCAAATCGAATTGTGGTTAGGAAAACTTAAAATATTTTACATGTAAATATGAACTAGATGTGGACATTCATAACACTCAGTCAAACCCTTGAACTAGAGAAATAAGTCTGAAGACAACATTCTCAGATCTATAAGCGCTCTTCATGGAATAGGTACGAAACAAGCACTAATGTTCCCACGAAATTTCATTTTAAAGGGTTCCTCACTTTAAGCAGTTCCTGTTGACGGAAATTCATACCTTAGAATCAATTATTCAGTGTTGTCAAACAAACCTTGTTTTCATTACAATATCATTTTCCAATCATCCAATGTATATGTTGTTAAAATAAAGGAATCACTTGCTTCAGTCACAATAAATACATCGTTACTGACTATTTCTATTAAATCGTTAGTTTCTAATTATACATCGTTTCCAATATAAAGGCTTTAAAAGTTGTGAGTAGTTTCAAAAGCTAAAAAGTCCTAGCAAAAAAAGTTACTCCAATATTCTGTAAATGTAGTTTCTTTACAAAGGCGTATTAACTAACGTTAAGCACACTTGTAGGCGAATGCGAAGAGATCAGCAACTGAATCCGTGCAACTAAATTGAATTCTATTTAGAAATGATTACTATACGTTAATGGGAAAAATACTGCCACTTCAATACTCGGTTAATATGGTTTCCAACAATCTTTTTAGTAATAGGAAATACACACACACGTTCTGAATGCAAAAAATTGTATTACTGTGAATATGTGTAACTAAATATATTTATAAGCAGCGTTCGAAATCATTGGTCGTCCGCTGGTCAGTAGACAAACCAGTAGCTACAATGAGAAAGCGTGTGCACGTGTTGCTCTTTAAAATAAGTTTCAGTCAAAATTTAGTTAAGTCAAGTGCTCGAAAATTTGGAAGTTCGAATCAACGTATACTGGATTCTGCCTTCAAATTGTAACGAATATGTCTACGAATATGAGCCGCAAAACGCTAAGAAATTGCTCATATACTTCCCCAAACACCATTAAAAGCAAATACACAAAACAAAAGATTGAAATAAGAAAATTTAAATCAAACCAGCAGCAGCAGACCTTCTGGCTTGGTGTGGCCGGTCTCACGACTGCTGCTGCTGGTGGTTTGATTTAAATTTTCTTGTTCAAATTATCTTATTTCAATCTTTTGTTTCGTATATTTGCTTTTAATGGTGTTTGGGGGAGTATATGAGCAATTTCTTAGCGTTTTGCGGCTCATATTCGTAGAAAACACCAGATTGTGTTGTATGGGTCAGGCTCCTCCATGATGACGCCCTGATCCACCAACACTTTCATTTTCAATAAATTCCTTTCGGTTTTTATTTTTTGAATTTCCTTGTTTTAGAAATTATATTCCTTACCATGCTATGTCTGCAGCTTTCAGCGCGCTTGCGTGGTTAGTTTTAACTTTTGTTTTTTGGTTGAATACCCATGCATATTTATTTTGATCTTTCATTAATTTACATATTTGAATTATATAAATATTTACCAGTCAGAGATAGTTGCAGCTTTAGCACACTCCTCTGACAGTGTTATACTTTTATATATTTTTTAAATTGTTATATCCAACTTTTATATACACTGGTCCTTGGGACCATTCATTTTTATTTTTATTTTCTAACGCTGTTTATAAGCGATTGCTAACACAGCAGAAACGCGGTCACAACAATATTAAGTAAAAGTGGTTTCTTTAAAAAAGCTTTTAAATGAACTGGAAGCATATTTACAGCATATAAGTGCGAAGAGATCAACTTAATGCCTGGTTGGTTTGCTTGAGTTTTATGGCACAAGTTCAAGAAAAGGAGAAGATGCACCACTAAATCCATGTAACTAATATATTTAGGAACGATTACCTTTCGTAACAAAAACAACCACTTTAATATTCTGTAGATGTGGTTTCTTTACACACACTCCTTAACCACCAGGAAGCGTACTTTCAGGGTAAATATGAGAAGAGTTCAATTACTGAATTCGTCTAATTATAACTATTATACTTATTTTCGAGGCCATTCTTTTTGCACTGTTTATCAACAAAAGTTCTATAAATACTGTCTACTATTAAATTTGCTCAAAAAATGATTGAACAATCTATTCTGTTTTTAAAAAAACGCATTTTCTCTGCAACAATATATTTTGTTAAAAATAACACAAGCTTTTGAAAGAGTTAGATGGGAATGCTGCGAGAATCTAAAATATTTAAGATTTCGAGACTGAATTGTTTACGTGAGACACCCCGAGTAAAACTGTCGTGTTAAATGAAGAGATTCAAGTCTAAGTCAGTGGAGCGTGGGGTTTCTGCAATTTTCAAGGAACTGCAATCGTCAAGGAACAGATTACTAAATCATTTACTAGTCGTTGTTACGTTTGGCGGCGTCAAAGAGCAACGGAACAGAAACTGTACGACTTTATAAAAGTTCTAGCTTTTGAAATCGGTATCTCAGCATTTGCGGTTTAAAAAGTGGTTCTCGAACACCAACTAGTTGGTTATTCATGTTACCTAGTGTATATTTCATGCAGATTTATTACCCAGATTCAGTGTAAGTGCCGCCATTCCGAAGTTCCTTTGTACAAACATCAATTTGTATGCATTCAACCAAACATTCCCAACTACAGATTCATTTCTTCAAACAGATTTTCTCATTCCACACCAAACAAAGCCTCATGGCAGGTCAAAAACATGGCACATCTAGAACCTCACATTTCAGTAGTCACGTTTCAAGAGAGGAGGGTTCGAAAAAAGTCTGCAGGCAGTTTCAGCGTACGTGAAGAAAATGAGGTTCCGTTTCTTCTGAACGGAACGCAACTCGTACGGTCTGCATGCGTAGTGTCTATTCATTTCTTTATTGCGTGAGGAACAGCAGATACTGTAACGTGAGGGGGCAACAGGGCACCCCAACGTGTGCGATTCCATCAAAGCGGAAAATCCGATCAGATATCAACCCGACACGGGTAATCAAGATGGCGGCCATAAAGATGGCGTTCATTAAGAGCTTGCCGTGGAATGTGCAGGTTTAATAAATAGGACACATTAATGCGTAATGCCCGTTGGTGCGCCCGTGGAAATGGAAGTCATCAAAACGGCGTTTGAACGCTGTGGAAGATTCTGCCTTATTTAAGTGACGGAAGATAATATTCCAGCGATTTGTGATTAAAGTAAAAATTCTAAGATTTCTTAGCGCGACCTTTAAAAAAAACTAGTAACTTCAACCAAAAAATGCGCGTTGTCTCGAAGTAATAGCAGAATAAAGTATTACTCCATTTTGTGAAAGATCGATACGATCTTTCACAAAATACAGTAATACTTTTATTATTTAATTTCAATAAAAACAATAGCAACTAGGTAGTTAGTAGTTACGCAAAGAAACTCCCCTACGATTAGTTAACTAGAAGGCAAATGTTATGTAGCAATACTTAATTAAACTAATAGCTATCTAATAGTTAACAATAAAAATTTGACTTTAAAATGAGAACATGGTGACACAAAGATGCATTCCATTATTACTAGTTAATGCTTACGTTATTATTGTAGTCTTTAGGTTACTTGTTATCTGTACAAAATAAAAATGGCGCTCATTAAGAGCTTGCTGTGGAATGTGCAGGTTTAATAAATAGTACACATTAAAGCGTAATACCCGTTGGTGCGCACGTGGAAACGGAAGTCATCAAAACGACGTTTGAACAATGAGGAAGATTCCGCCTCATTTAAGTGACGGAAGATAAAATCTCAGCGATTTGTAATTAACATAAAAGTTAAGGAACTTCTAAAATTTCTTAGCGACCTTTCATAAAATATAGTAACTTAAACCAAAAAATACGCACGTTGTCTCAAGGCGATAACGAAATAAAGTATTGCTTTATTTTGTGAAAGATCGATACGATCTTTCACAAAATACAGTAATACTTTTACTAGTTAATTTTGTTAAAAACAATAGCAACTAGGTAATTACGCAAAGAAACTCCCCAAAGATTAGTTAACTAGAATGCAAATGTTATGTAACAATACTTAATTAAACTTATAGCAATCTTATATTTAACAGTAAAAATTTGACTTTAAAATAAGAACATGGTGACGCAAAGATACCTTCCATTATGACTAGTTAATGATTACGTTATTATTGTAGTCTTTAGGTTACTTGTTAATTGTACAAAATAAACAGAAAATTCTTTGTTGAACACAGTAAAGAAAATACGCGTTGGAGAATTTAGTGTCGACACTTCGATAAGTTTATTTTTTAAAAAAATTTAAAAAAAACGGGTATTTCAAGAGTAATGTCGGTAAGGATAGATAAAGATTTTTTAATCCTTTTTGTTTCTGAAACAATACATTTTAAAAGTTGCTCATTAACTACAAAGTACAACTCTGAGAAACTATTGTAAAATAGCTGGAAACCAGGTATTCTGATTTAAACAAAATTTGGGAGCTACGCTCATTAATACTTCATAGAAAGTTGTTGGTGTATGTTACGGGTTTCTCACAAATTCCAAAACAGTATCCTAACTTCAATATTATTGATTCTTAACTGGAAACAGTTAAGAAATATACCAGCAGATAAAAACGTACGGTTAATAAATGTGTTAAATCGTGTATAATTTATCACGTTTGGTTGACTACGTTAAGCGGCCTTACTGCAATCAGGAGAGCAAGATTTTAAATTAATTATTTGACATTCAATAATTATAAAATCTAAAAACTTAAACAGGCACATTAAATTACAGGGATTTTGAGGATTGGTAGGTGTAAACAAACCAAACGGAATGCAATGATTTAGCTATCGCTACCCAAATACTCTCGTATGTTTTATATCGAAGTTACCTCAAAATGTAGCAGTCTATCGCCGTTTTGATAATCGAGTTGGCGCTGATTCATAAACTATCATATCTATTCTGAATTAATACTTTTGTTTTTATTGATAAAGAGTTTAAATTGTATTTTAAAAAAAACAAGTGACATCAGTTAGGAATAAAGTACTGGAAACACCATATTTCTGCAAAAACTACACCAAACAACAGTTAGCTTGAGACAAATAGTCTCATTATAAACCAACTGCAAGCAATCAGCTTGACGCTCAAACACGAAATTACGAGAGCAAATCTGCCATGACTAGTTTTTATACATTTGCAGTATCAGCTTTGAAATATACGTTCAAATCTCACAACATAAAGAAATCGAATTCGGTCAGCACTTTAAATTTCTCTATTCAATGCACCCTTTAAATCATCCACTCCAATTTTCTGTAAACGTTGTTTCTATACAAAATTATTTTAATTAACGGGAAGCGGACACTTGCAGGACGTGAATGTAAAGATTTGAATTACTGAATCCGTGTATCTTAACATTATATTTTGAGGAACGATTACTATAGGTAATAGAAAAACTGCCCTTCAATATACCGCAAATGTGATTTCTTTCGGTTTTTTGAAAGAGAACTGTGATTTCACATAAACCATCACTCAAAGAAAGCAACAGAAACTACTAGTCACCCGGTCAAAATTCACGTAACGTCATTACCATCATGTAAATAAGACTCGATCCAATTTACATAATTCTTGAGAAGTAAATAACCGTCATCACACACCCAAGGATAAGTCATCAGCTCCTACATCCTATCTTGGCACCAACACAAAAGTTTGCGCGAGAAAATATTCCCCAGTGCTTATTGAACCAAAGGGAGACTTACCTTCAGGGAATAGCAATTTCTTCGTCGAGCTGATTCTGGATTCCATGACCATAACTCATTTATACGAATTATCTCCCTACAGACTTCTTTCTTGTTTGCCATCATCCCGTCCAAACATGTACCCCTGTAGATTGGGAACTCTCAATCGATGGAATTCGTTAACAGTCCGAATCATCTTAGGCCCGGTGCACACATCCGGTTTTTTAACGTGCGGCGCCGCTGAGGCTACGCAAGTGCGGTCTGATATACATTAGATCCAATACAGCAGTGCACACATGCCTACAGCGCCGCTGGAGCGACGCACGTCCAACTTGCGTGCAATTGTACCGCAGTTCCCCACACAGCGCCGCACATGAGTCTCCGTTCTGAAGTACCTTGTTTTCATAAACAAATGGAATGTAAATAATAATTAATAAATGGGTGTATCCATTAACGTCTATTTTGTTTCAAAATATACTTTATTTTACACCAAGCAAGCGAAATAAACACGTTTTCTTCGACAGAATATTTATCGAAAATGGCGCGAAATGAGTTCGTGCATCATTTCACGGTTACGTGTGCTTAGTTGGGCTTCGGTGGCGCAGTGGCGTCGCACGTTGAAAAACCGGATGTGTGCTCCGTACCTTAGATCCAATAGAGTAGTGCACACATGCCTCCGGCGGGGCTGTGGCGACGCACGTCCAACCCGCGTGCAATTTGTACTGCAGTTCCCCACGGCGCCATACGGTCGCCGCACATGAGTCTCCGTTCTAAAGTACCTTGTTTTCATAATCAAATGGAATATAAATAATAATAAATGGTTGTATCCAGTAACGTCTATTTTGTAACAATATATATTTTTTTCACACCACGTAAGCGAAACAAACACGTTTTCTTCGATGGAATATTCATCGCAAATGGCGCGAAATGAGTACTTGCACCATTTCACGTTTCTGCGTGCATAGTTGGGCTTCGGTGCCGCACGTTGAAAAATCGGATGTGTTCACCGGGCCTTAGGATCCCGTGTTCGAAACGCAACCGCGACCCGTGCAACGCGTAGGGGTGTGCCAAATAAACATGACACGACCAAATTACAATTAAACTATTTATTTACTTTAAAATGCATTAATTTACATTATTTACAATCACGTATTTATGTCCCCTGGTTGTGAAATAAATGGGTAATAGTGCCCTACTCAAAAACCGTTGTCGACCGAGCACCAAAAAAGACCTGCTCAGTTCGAGCTCTGTAACAATTCTCTTTTCTCGTCCCTTCAGTTTACTGGGAGACAAATGAATCTCAGGGGACCTTCGTGCACCCCTAGAAGACCATCTAGACGGGAAGGAGGCCGCCACGATAGATATTTCGTGATTTACGATCAGCGCTCTGTGGTGTTGACCTTTAACCCCGAGTCGTTAATATGGACGTAACACCCAAGAATACCTTTACCGATATAGGAAAATATTTTTCCAATTGTAGAGATCCATCGTCTATGAAATGCTAGGGAATGAAATGATGATCAACTTATTTCGTTAATATCAGTGTTATTAAAATACTATCGTACAAAACACCGTAATTGGAACACCAAATATAAAAATTGTCAAACCGATGTAATTCATTAACAATCCAAAGTGTCGAAAGATTCCGAGTTGGAAATGTTATGAAGATAAAAAACTTGTTATTCTTACGCAACTTGTCCAGTTTTGAACCTTACACCATGATATCCTAAATTCAATCCAAAAACTACTTTACTAAAAAAAAATTGAACTCAATCCTTGGCCATTATGCCGGAAGTGATGGCCACTTGTGAAGGAGCACCCAGTGAGAGGACCATTATTGTTCCTAACTAAGGACAGCACAATTTCACAGCCATGTCCTGACCCCGGATTCGAACCAGGAACCATCCGATCCAGAGGCCAACAACTTAACGACAGACGGGTTGGTCGGTACTAAAAATTAAAATATTTTTTGTAAGAACTCTCATGCCGATGAGACACGATTAACCAATGATAATTAACTGTTTTGGTTAAGTATTAAGTCAGGTTTCGTGGCAAAGAAAATCTTATCCTACTTGAATCTTCCAATTTGAAAAGGATGAAAAAACTACTTAAATCTATTCAAATGTTTGGTGAGACTCGGAAATTTATGGTGGGTTTTGTATTCTATAAATAAAGACTCAAATCCTAGACGAAAAAACATCAAATCGAAACATGGTAGGTAATAGCAAAAATATTCCCCATTCTTGTTCTGGAATTCGGAGTTTTTGGTATGTACAAGGAAACCCGTTATAAAATAAAACATAAAATTCGGGTTATTCCATTTTCGAACTAGACGATTCAGTTGGAAGTCAAATGTGTACAAATTATGTTTTATATGTCATAGGCATCAACAATGGGCAAACGATAAAATTTAATTTTGAAGAGAAGTTTTACTTGCATAGAAAGTTCTTGAATAACATTTAATATTAAATGCCCAATCGATTGTATTTAACAAAATACTTGAGTTATTTCACATGTATTTATTTACCTACTTTTCCATGTCTAAATAACTAATAATACTGGGGTTTGTATTCCAGGACACTCAATCTAACTATACAAGATTAATTAGACGCTTTTGTAAAGGTGATCTACGTTGAGGGCTTTCCACATGCATAACATATGCATGATTTTAATGATGCGTAACTATACATAAATTCAACTACTAAATATATAGCAACTTTTTGCACCATTTACTAGGCAAAGTGCGAAACATGTTACATCTTTATTATTTGGGGTTTAATATAAAAAGGTTGCGCTAAATTTGAAATTTATTTTTAAAATATATCGTAGACTTAGAGTATAGAAACTGACAAAAATCCCAACTTTACAGAAGTCGTTTAAAAACTATTAGGTCAAAAATGAAAATTCTAAGCATTTTTAGAGTTATATTATGCTTTAAACAGATTAAAATATGTCAAAATATTTCTTATCATGGACACAAGCATTTATGTAAAAATCATACTTTCAAAAAATGCCAGATACTGTGTTTTTGCTTTAAGCCTACGACATGTACGTGTGAAGCATCTAGGTCATTATATTTGTAGGTATATGTTGTATAAAGATAGTTTTCACGAAGTTAGGAAGAGTTTGAAGTATGATGGGAGAGAATTGATGCAGCATTAACTGAAATTCCCATCACCAATA
Organism: Metellina segmentata; assembly: GCA_947359465.1. Taxonomy (NCBI): domain Eukaryota; kingdom Metazoa; phylum Arthropoda; class Arachnida; order Araneae; family Tetragnathidae; genus Metellina; species Metellina segmentata. Next base: position 32,798,320 of record OX375875.1, read on the forward strand.
AAAATAAATTGCGGGATACAGTAGAGATCCCCCGACTCAATCGTAAATCTTTACTAAAAATTTGAAAGAGACAAAAGTAAAACTCTAACGAGGAATTCCGGATCTCTTTCCAGTGTATAATTCAGCAATAAAAAAGCATTAAATCGAAAAAGAGTAGCCTCCTTAAAAGTTTCGGATCAAAGACATTCTTTTTCACAAAACTACTCAACAAATAAAACAGAATTCGCAAAGGCATACAATGAATTACTTTCAGTTCATGTATTTAGGATCTGTTTTAAAAAAGAACCTTAAAATACAGTTGAAAAATCGAACACCAGAAAAAATTAATTTTTTTTTTTTAGAAAAATGGGAATACATATTATAATTTTGTTACAAATGACACAATACAAGAATTTTTGAAAAAAATGTAGCAAGTTTTAAGGAAATTTCGTAATTCTATTATCCGAACTCTACACGCTTGACACTCGTTTGTGGATTAGATATTTCTATCTAAGAGTCATGTCAAAAGATTGGTCCAGGTCCAAATTATACGTATTTTGAGACAGTAATGATAGGGAGAAGAACAGATTACATACACAATACGTATTATTACCACGTGAGACTTTCACATGAAGTAATGTTTCATCGGGAATGAACTTGTAGTTAATAACTTGGTCGGCGTTTGGAGCTTTGTCAGTTTTCCTCTAAAACTTGACTTTCCAACAAACTGTGCCAAACCAGCTAATGGTTTCGAGACACCTTAAATTAACAGAGTTTAAAAACTCTCCAAGCATTAGTGAGATAAGTAACAAACAGCATTCATATTCTATTAATTACATGTCTTAACACAACTGGAATGTTTAAATTTAAGCGAATTACGCTTATCACAACTTGGCTCGGTTGGTTGTTTAGGGGTTTAATGTAAGGTTGCCAGAACATCTCTTTTAAAGAGAACATGTCCTCTTTTTTCCGCTCAGATCTTTTTTTCACTCAGATCTTTTTATGTCCTCTTTTTTCGGTTGTTCACTTTTTGTTCTCTTAGTTCACAATTTCGGATTGTGTTTAAGAAAGTATCTTTCACATTTCAAACTTTACGCGCTAATATATTCCCACATTGCCTACTATATCGTTATGTAAACCACAGCTATTCAAATATTTGGATACATTCAATCAATTAGCAAATCAATGAATTAAACTAGATTTATTTATCTTTGCTAAACAGGGCGTTCGAGAAACAAGCTGTACGATAAATACCTTGTTCAAAACACTTGTTCACCATTCAATGTATTTTACTATCACCTTGTATTTCGAGGTACAAATCTGTTATCGCCTTATCAAACTAAGGTTTTCAAAAATACGATTTTTGGTGTTTTTAATAAATAATCAACAACATGGTTCCCACACCTTTATACAAAACAAAAAATTCAAGGACTTTTCAAAACCTAAAATATATTTTTCAAGGATCTAAAATTTTTTATAACGACCTAAAACAAGGGATACGAAAAACTTGTCAGCTAAAAAGAAAAATGTGGAAAGATCAAAAAAAGACATTTTTTACTCTATTTTTTAAACGACTGTTGGTCAAAAAAAGAAAGGTTACCATTAATATTAGTTATAATTTGGATTTTCTTTCTCACAGAACTTGTGATTTTTTTTTTTTTGCTGCAAAGTGGGCTTCTCGTCTCGATGCTAACTATCTGGCTACTTGCACACCTATCGATTTTGGTCGGGCGATAAAATACTGTACAATAAATTCTTTTGGTGGCACGAAGAGTATGTGAGTTTGCATCATGTGTCTACAGGGTGGTCCCGAATTCATGGTACAAACTTTAATGGTAGGTACAGGACATTGTAACAATGATTTATTGTATAGGAATGTATAGTCGCAAGTGACGCGGTGAGGCGAAAACAGGGGAAATAACGGCCGAAAGGAAAAACAAAGATTTTATTGAAAGCGTTGTTGACAAGTGTCATGTTTACAGTAACTGTTCAAAATTGCGTCCACCAGTATCGATACATGCTTGACAGCGTCGGTGGAGCGATTGGCGTACACGTTCAAAGATGCCTGGTATTTCACGCACACCTGCAGCAGCTACAGATAAGCGAGCGACGAGATCCTCATCTGAGTCAACTGGAGTCTCATAAACAAGATGCTTTAGATGTCCCCATAAAAAGTAATCGAGGCTCGATAAATCGGGAGATCGGGGTGGCCAAGGGACTGGTCCACCACGCCCAATCCATCGAGTACCAAACGTGGCATTCAGGTAATTCCGTACATCAATGCTGAAGTGTGCTGGCGCCCCATCGTGCTGAAACCACATGCGGTTACGAATGGCGATCGGAACATCATGCAGCAGTTGTGGTAACACTTTTTTCAGAAAAATAAGATAGCTTCCGCCAGTGAGCCGCGTGGGTAGTAAGTATGGGCCAATCAAAAAGTCGTTCACAATACCAGCCCACACATTAATACTGAAACGTTGTTGAAACGCATGTCGACGCGTTGCATGTGGATTATCGGTTGCCCACACATGGGAATTGTGCGCATTAAAGACACCCTCGCGTGAAAATGTCGCTTCATCTGTAAATAGCACATAATCTACGAAATCCGGCTGCAACGCACATTGCTGCATCACCCACAGGCAGAAGTTCACGCGGCGAGGATAATCTGCCGGATTCAATGCTTGTACTTTCTGAAAATGGAAGGGGTGTAAGCGATTTTCGTTTAACACTCTGCATACAGTCTGATGACTCACACCTACGTCACGCGCAACAGTTCTTGTGCTTGACTCGGGTCTATCAGCCACAATGTTCAAGATGCTTTCTTCCAGCCTTGGAGTGCGTACAGCTCTTACTCGACCAGCGCCATGTCTGTTGACGTCGAACGCACCTGTTTCACAAAGTTGACGATGTAACCGTTGAAAAATTCTATGATCCGGCATTCGTCGATCAGGATACTCCGCGCGATACATTCGTAACGCAGCTCTGCCGTTACCATTTGCACGGCCGTACATGTAATGCATGTCTGCTTTTTCTGCATACGTAAAGTCACCCATCGTCTACGGCAGCACAATTGTGAATGGCGCTTTTCCCTACTGCGATGCATCATGTTCAACAGCGGCTAGACATCTACTGCCCTCTACCGGCAATGATACCAACCGATCACTCCATTTCTCTTTCCTTTTATTTCCCCTGTTTACGCCTCACCGCGTCACTTGCGACTATACATTCCTATACAATAAATCATTGTTACGATGTCCTGTACATACCATTAAAGTTTGTACCATGAATTCGGGACCACCCTGTATACACAATCTCCATTTTGCTGCCGTTCACTGCCACTACAACAGACGGCTGTCCTGGTTTATTTTATTTGAGAAACAAAACAAATCAAAAGTTTTGACTGGTTATAGGGCTTTTTATATTCTCTACTCTAAGTTTCTATCTTTGCGATCATTAAAGATAGAATGACAAATTCAACAGATTTGAAATCTGCAGAAAATGTACACCTAAAAGCTATCTTACATGTGACTTTCTTTTAAAAAAATAAAAAATTGGAATTGTAACTTTTATATTATTGCAATAAGAATTTGGCTTTATTTCTTTGGACGCCCTGACTGCTAAAGCTACGGCTTCCTAACAAAGCAGTGTTGTTATCTAGCAGCCATGATACGTCATATGTGGCGGGCATAACAAAGCAGCCGTCTTAACAGAGACCAGAGATGTCAATTTAGACGGACAGAAGATGGTGGAGAATGGACAGGATGTCTACTAAATTTCTGTTGGTCAATTTAGAGACTTTTTGAGGACATTTTGGGGACCTTTTAAGGACTTTCTGAAACAAATGCATGACCTGATTTTACATGATTGTGGGTCAGTTAGATGCAATTACTTTTTTTTATTGCTTCAGTCTAGTCTCGAGAAAAGAGGACTCTAGAAAAAAATTTAAGTTTAACTAAGCTGTTTTCAAAATAAAATTTTAAAATAAAGACAAACCATAAATCATGTCAAAGCAGATGAACATATTAAACAAATACTTTATATTATATTCATTATTTTTGTTTTCTAAATACTTGAAATTTTAACAAAAATTGAAAAAATCAACAATTACTTTAAAAACATTTCGTCGTGTAATTTTTTATTTTTATGTTTTATGCATCAAATGAAGTTGGTAAAAAAATTATATATCAATTATGTATTTATTAATTTATCATCAATTATGTATTGTGTATATAAAAAAACTGTCTCCGAATGTGGTTGGATTGGATTTTGTGATTTTATGGCTCAAGGTCCAAAAACGGACAAGCTGCGCCACCGAATGTGGTTGGATTGGGGGAGTTACACCATTTTCATTTTCTTTTCAGTTTGCATAATTTCTTTGTATTAATTGTTCAATTTCATACTTTGCAGTTTGCATGATTTGCAATTTTCTTTTTTTTTCATTCGTTTAAGTTCAGCTTCAGCCACCTTTTGTTTTCACCTTTAAAAAATGTGATACATTTTCGGAACAAAATTTATGGGTTAGGGACTTTTTCGCGACCAATTTTCCGTTTTCGGCATATTTTCGAGACTTTCAGTGCCAGTAGACACCATTATGGACGATCTAGATGTAGCATTATTAGTATATCACGTGGTGTCAAAGCGCAAAACACCGGTTCCATTCAGAATTACTTTCAAATGGCTCACCTGCGCCATTTGAGCAAGTACTAGTCTGGACAAAGGAGGAAACTAGTCTGGACAAATTCAAACGCAAGATGAAATTACACAATTATGTAATAGTTAAAAAAATCAAATACTTTCAAGGACTTTTCACCAAGTTCCGTAATTTTCAAAGACTTTGAAGGGCCCCTAGTTCGGAAAAAAAAATTCAAGGAGGTTTCAAGGACCGTGAGAACCTTGAACAATTGTAATGCACAACACCATATCGCACGTTTCCAAAAAATGACGAAACTCGAAGGTTTTATTTTAATTAACAAAAGACTCCATTAAACTTGAACAAATTCAGGATATCAAATCCAGGAAATATTCTAAATAGTTTTCATAAGGATTTTCGGGAAATCTCCAAATTTCTGATCAAATTAACTATGCTTGTAGATTTTCAATCTCTTGGTAAAATGTGTTTTTTTCCACCTACGCCACCTTTCTCGAAAGTATGTTATACTATCCCAAATATATCCAAATTTCTGCCAGCAAGTGTATTAATTCAAATCACTTTATAACCAAGCATAAGAAGTACATAAAGTGAATAATCAAATAGATATTCCAAGGAAAGTGAGAATAAACTGGGCTTGAATTAAGATACTGCATCAGGTACGAGTATCTGGCTTCATAAATAGTTCTTTCAGCAAAAAACATTGTAAATTTGGATCGTGACTAAGTTGAAGCCATCCCGATGGCTTCCCATTTAGTTTAAAACTTGGTATATACCCCAATAGGACTGCATATAAACTAAGCGATAAATACATTACAGGTTTAAATGTAACATAAGATCGAGGGATTCCAATAGTTGATTCTAATGATTATATCCTTCTCACACTCCGAATACACAGGAATATTCAGTGTGGAATAGAACCTTTTAAGCGAGTCTTGTGGGACGACTGATGCTCTTACCATTCGATTGAATTTTAGATTCAAAATATTCCTTCTAATGCTTAAAATTTTAACGGATGGATTGATAAATTGCAATCACTGTATCAATGGACTTCGTCCAGATTTCACAACCAATATTCCCTTCGATAAATTGATGTAAATGTGTTACTATTTGAAAGCATTAAAAGCTAATTCAGTATCTCGATTTAAAAAAAAAAGCAGATTACATTCATATCGTCGACTTGTAAAAGAAACACTGTCAAAATTTTCTAGATGAAAAAGCTAATAGCTTTTTAAGTTCAAGAATGTGGTGAACTTCAAATTGAAGTCCAATTTTTCATCGCATGAAGGTTAGCTTTTTCATTATAATCCCACTTAGTGAGTACATAAAAAGAAAACATTTTCCTCTTCGTTTTCACAGAACTGCTTATTTTGGCTTTGCGTGTTTCATATGCAAGTCGATGTTATTATGTATAAGAAAGGCTTCTATTACAATCTCAAAAGTTTGCATTTTGAAGAATCGACTTCTTCACGAGTATACTTTTTTCTCTCGATATCTTTATTTACAGAATCAGTTACATTTTCAATGCAGTACGCCAAAGCGATAAATTACAGGATACGTCATAAACGACATTCAATCAAAACGTGCAAGTCCTAAGAGACATTCAATAAAAACGTGTAAGTTCTAAGAGATATGCAATCAAAACGTGTAAGTCCTAAGAGACAATCATCCTCAGACAATCAATGTAAAAAGCATTGCTTATTAAGCATTCCTGGTTTCAGTAAAGGCATACAAAACACTTCCTTTTAATTGTTTTCAGTATTTTTCTACGGAACAGCCTTCAAACATTGGGTTGATTGGGTTTTACGGTGCAATTGCCATATTTGGATAAGCTACGTTAAACATCGACTAGTTAATGGACATACACATGCATATGAAGGAATATTTTACTGAAACAGAAGAGGAAAATACACATAAGGAGGAATCGAACCTCCATTGAATACAACTCGCAGGTTGTTAGTACAGTGGCCCTGCAAATACAAATGGGAAATAAACAAACTGCAACACATATTTCAATCGATAACATCACAGTGAAAATCGTGGCACAACGATTTAGTAAATAACAATATAGTGAAAAAATTCGCTGTATTGCAAGAAGGGGAAAGGAAAAGAAACACTGTTGCCTAACGTCACTCGCTTTTTTCCAATATCAGACTGCTCAATAAGAGCTGACATTCGAAATGTGACAAAGTTACTGGAATGTCACAGTAACGACGAGACTTACTATTGAAGTGGATGGTTTACGCGACAGGTTGGACGACACGTAGAACGTAGTCAGTCACGCAAATCCGAAGGGTTTATTTTGTTTTAAATGATTAATTGAGGTTTAGCGGGGGATATGTGACGAATACTGAAATGACGGGTATACCGAATTATCTGCGCGATTACTTTTTTGCCAACTATCACTATCAATTAAAAAATTGAAAACGAAAACATATTCTTTACATTAAGTTTATACTCAATTACACAGACGAAAAATCCGCATACCCACATAAACTACAGCCGATTAAAAAACTATAACGTCGGAGGAAAAATCGCCAAATATTAAAAATTACTGCGATTTCAAAGCAAGCAAATTTTGTACGCCTTAAGTTCATGCTACCGAATAATAAATTTAAATATATTTGTAAAAACACTGATAACTTTTTTTTTTGGATTATGTAAAAATTATAAAAAACGGCGGATTGCAGCTTGGTAATTTTTATTTGTAATTTTTTTTAATTAACGTCGTACTAGAGCAACACAGCGGGCTATTGACGACGGTCCGGGATCAGTCCCTTAAGGGAAAGATCCGAGGACAACACCTCGTAATTTTGCACTACTGTCAGATGACGAGGCCACACCTGAGCTGGCACGCCACTCTCCAAACTTCCACACCAACCCAACGTGAGGACTTTCGACCACGACAGATTTAAGGTGCAGCAGCCTCCTCTACACCATACGCTTACAAACATCCGTGCACTGACCCGGATTCTAACAGGAACCTTCTGACCTAGAGGCTAACACCATAACCACCAGACCGGTCCCGAGAGCGGTAAAGCATCACAATCAGGTCTACTGACATGCCATGGAGCAATGACCTATTGCATATCCGAATGGCGCTAGCGGACATACATCCCTAATAGAATGCGGTTTTACTGTGTGCGTGCTACCTGTCTCCTACTTTCTTTGTTACAACCCAGACCCTCCAGCTTACCAACTTAAGGCCTGTCAAGGGGTGGTTGGAATGCATTTATTAAAACATCGTAGAAGTCTCGTAGAAGCTCATTTAGTAGTAAATTAATTCACACACGACCAGTGATAGTGGATTGTATGAATTTTATTGTTGAATCATGAATTCAATCACCAATGGACAATTCTTCCCTGTGAAGAATAAAACGCAAAAAGGTATTGAACCCAAAGGCAAAATCACTCATGGATTGCGGAGTAAGCTGCTGTCTCCCCACACACTCAGAATACGAATACAAAAAGAAAATAAGTTGGAGCCTAAAAACTAAGATAATACCTGACCTCTGTTCTGAATGTAAAAAATAATATAGTTCAGCTACTTTTACTCGTTGATACATATTTCTGTGCGATCCATCTAGAATATTCCATGTAGAACATTCCACTTAGAATATTCCACCTAGATTATTCCATGTAGAACATTCCACCTAGAATATTCCATGTAGAACATTCCACCTAGAATATTCCATGTAGAACATTCCACCTAGAATATTCCATGTAGAACATTCCACCTAGAACATTCCACCTAAAATGTTCCACGTAGAACATTCCACCTATAATATTCCATGTAGAACATTCCATGTAAAAGATTCCACCAAGAATATTCAATGTAGAACATTCCATGTAAAAGATTCCACCTAGAATATTCAATGTAGAACATTCCACCTAGAATATTCAATGTAGAACATTCCACCTAGAATATTCCATGTAGAACATTCCACCTAGAGTATTTCATGTAGAACATTCCACCTAGAGTATTTCATGTGAAAAATAAACAAGCTACAAAAAGCGAAGAGGATTGGATGAAGGCTTCCGAATTCCTTTTCAAATTATTACGATTAAACAAACATAAAACAGTATAAATAGAATGTGCCTACATTCTGCAGTAACAGAAACAAAAAGAGAACCCAGATAACCGATCTAAATACAAAAATATGTGACTGATAATAATCAATCCACCCTGTCGACCGTGACGATTGCCACTCGGACACTCACGCATTAGCCACAGATCGTTTATTATCATCGATAACATTACTTATCCATTACGATTGATTATCAATGGATGTTTTAACCAAGTGGAATTCCGTAAGAGGGAACACAGGGGATCATGTAGTTAACAAGGTCGCCCTCCACGGACATTAGGAAAGTTCTTTTAATTTTTAATCTGTAAATGATAAAAGGGACTTACAGGGTTCCCACTGCATTTTAATTGTGGGTTGTATCAGAGATAATGAGGCAGAACACCCATTTCTACAACGGATTTAAAAGGCTGACTAGACTTGTTTCAATCAGCAAGCTCGTTGTCTTATTTGTTCGCGTATCTGATTGGAGTTCTGTCGCGTTACGAGCAGAGATCAAATATATTCAAGTATGTAAAAACACTTTGTCAAATGCGATTGACCTGATTTTGAGGTAAAATTCTTTAGAGCGTCGATTGGCCATCAGTAGGTAGTTATTTAACGTCGCACTGGAGCAACAAACCGGGTCATTGACGACGTTCCGGGATCAATCAAGAAGGTAAAAGTCCGCGAACACCTCGTAAATGTGAACAACGGTTAGATTCAACACCTGAGATGGCATTCCATCCTCCCAACTTCCATGCAACGCCAACGTAAGGATATCTGAGATCACAACAGATTTAACATGCACCTGCCCCCGCATACACGAGTCTTTGGTTGGATCGAATTTCGAACTCGCAATTATTATGTTGCTAACCCGTTACTATTCCAACTGGTCTACCACAAAACTGGATTGGCCATAGACTATCACTAAAACGGTTGCATGTTGTATTATTATCAATAGCGATGGTTCGGAAAGACACAGGGGCCCGTAAGGAAGGTGCTGCTGTGTCGGGATAGCTGCCAATGAGGCAGTTGGCTCTATGCGTGCGTTTCGTATGATGTGACGGTCTTCTCGACGACTGGTCTGTCAAGGGCGTCCTGAGCCTGGTCGCCGTGTAAATGACCCCTCTTCTGTCCACTGGTCCCAACACCTCCACACAGTAAAATCAGAACGGCCTACTGCACGAGCTACTCGCCGAGCTGACCACCCAGCTTCCATCATCCCGATGATTCTTCCCCTCGTGAACTCTGACAGCTGCTCATATTGTCTTCGATGGCGGCGTAACGGCATGTCTACCTCAGCGTTTCCTTTGCAAAAAATTAAGTACACTCAAACAAGCTCTACTTACCTGTTTTATACTCTATCGAGAACGAAGTTCAACGCCCTCTAGTGGCATTACGCAATGCGCAATCACGCTGCACTTCTAATCATTTGCATATCTGGCCGACATGTGCCTTCATGCCAAGTTTCGTTACGATCCCACAGTTATTTCTTGGTGCGCAAATTTTTATGGCAATAAGTGTATTTAAGGGTTTGCGTTGAAATTAATTTTATAGTATTGGCAAACGGTTACTCAATTCGGATTATGTTTTTAACATTATAAACCTGTTATATTTTACTATGCAATAATAATTATTAAAATTGTTAAAGAAAAACTTTTTTTTTTTTCAAAGTGAACTTATACCACTTTCAAAAATAATGGTTCATATGATGATTTTTGATGTTTCGTATTTCGTTCTGCTTGTAACATCACACAACCAATCAAAACAACTAGAAAAGCCACCTGCTCGTGACGTCACACAACCAATCAAAACAATAGCCACGAAAACACAGGAGAATCTAACATTTCATATAATATGATACGAGATTTAATCAACGGAAAATGACCAAGCAAGAAAATGGCTCATCCTCATGTCTAAGCCCGATTGTCAAAAAGTAAGCCAGCGACAATGCAGTTTTTATGAAAATTCCTCTCACGACCGATTCACAAAGCCAGTGGATCCAATAATACCTCAAGAGATTCCTAGTCTCGATTGTCGAAACATGTCAGGTTTCGAATACGGAAAGAACAATTCCATCGGGGAGAAAAATTCTGGAAGGTTTACAGCCGCATTTCGCACGTGTATCACTGGGAAGATGGAAATGGTGCATTTTCCTTTCAAGTTTTACAGTCATGAATAAAATAAGAAGTGTAAGCTCAAGCAGCGAATCAATACCTAAAAGCTTCAGGGCACTAGTGACATAAGTTCGAATGAAATTGGAATTATTCATACGCATCTGCATCATCATAAAACATACCAAAAACGGGGAGCTGCTGCGAAAAAATGTGGCCGAAACTAAGCTTTGTTTCGCTCGAATGCCCTGGCTATACTAAAAAAAAATTTCTTCAGCGAAAACCTTATGAGTGAAGTTCTATCACCTCGTGCGATTGCATTTTGGACATTAAAAAATTCAGTTCTGTTAGTTATCTTTTTGACAGCAGTTGGAATTTTTTTTCAGCACGTGATTGAAAATGTTCCCATTATTTTCACTGCAAGAGAGGCTGTTTCGAAATAAGTTCTGAAGTAATTTTTAAATATCTGTTCTGCCATATCGTGTTCCAAAAATATCTTGTTAAAAAGTATCAAAAGTTCCAAATATATCTTGTACAAAAATATCAAAGGTTCCAAAAATATCTTGTTCAAAAATATCAAAGGTTCCAAAAATATCTTGTTCAAAAATATCAAAAGTTCCAAAAATATCTGGTTCAAAAATATCAAGTATATTCAAATCTTGTATGTGTGTGTGCAAAAAAATATATTGTGTTCATTTCACAAAAGCTTCCTACAATGTCAAGTCTTTCATTTGCAAAATATTTGAAGTAAATACGAGGATGGATGCTTATGAAAGCAATCAAGAAAGAAAAACGGCTGAATCCCACAAGTATCAATCAAAGGGCAATCAAGTAACCGTTTGGTTACTTGACAGCAAATAGTTACCCGTGCGGTTTTGAAAGCAGAAATTCACATTAAACATCTGTGAAAGTTCTTGACTCGTTGATCTAGACACATTTTCAACAGTGGAGCACGTATTTCTTCATTATCAATGATGGACGGTCTTCTTAAACGTGGCGCCTCCGCAAGTGATTCATCATCAGAAATTAATCTCTTAAACCATTACTGCGCAGTACCTTCTGTGTTGCCGCGTCTTTTCCAAATACCACACATATCTTGCGAGAAGTTACGACATCCTTCCAACCGAGTTTTCTTAAATACATATCACGAAAGATGCCCGGTATCTCTAAAGGAAAGGGGGACATTTGACAGTTTGATAGGCAGGTCTGGAAGGTAACATTTACTGACGGAATTAAGCAATTTCGGGAAGGTAAAAAAGCTGACTGACAATTTAAATCGAAGTTCATTATAAAGCGGTTCAAAGAAGGATCTTACATTTCTTGGCGAGCACGGATTGACTGACGTGCATCTACGTATGTATCAAAGCGAATTGATTCAGATTCAAGCAGTGTGAACGAGTTAGATGTGGCTTAAGGGGGTCCGGGACACAAAAACCGTCAAATTTTCGAAATTTTTTTTATTATTTTAAGAAATTCTCTGTGTTTTTCTGCTTAAAATGACGTCTAAATCATGTTTCCTTCTAAATTAGAACTAGAGATATAATAATTTTTGTGGTGCGTCGTTTAAAAAATCTAACACTTTTGATAGTTGTTGTCATGGCAACAACATCTGTCTTTAAAACTTTAAATGCGTTTTTCTCCATGATACATTTTTTCAAGATTTCCTGTATTCAAATTGCTATAAGTCGAAAACCGATAAAGTTTATGCGTTGAAATTTGGAATATATCTTTTTCAAATATTATACTTTAATTTTGATTCAGCAAATTTGAAACAAATATTTACTTTAAAAAATATGACTTTTCAAAAAAAAAGTACCTTAAAATTTTCAAACATTTTCATTGAAATATTTTTTATTTTTTATTAAATTAATATTTTTTTAATTGCTGAAACAAAATTAAAGTTTATAAATTTGTGAATAATTTACTGCAAGAATTTTGAAAATTGATCAAGAATATTTTAAGTCTTAGCAATTTAAAATGACCCCTCTTTTTTTCAAAAAATTTTAATTTAAAATTTTTAAAAAACTTTTGGAAAAATTTTGTGTTGTGATTTCGCTTATTAGTTAGATGGATAATAAGTACAAAAAAAAATCAAAATTCTAAATTAATTAATAAAAAAAAATTTCTGATGTGTCCCGGACCCCCTTAAAGAAATAACTCATAACCTAGAGCACACTGATTTGACCTATGTGCGGTTCAAAGAAATAACCCACAACCTAGAACTCACCAATTGACAGATGTAAAGTAGCGATAAAAACGAACCACCCTCTCTTCATTCGAACAATTTTAACAGAAGAGGAAATAATTCAAAAGGGAATAATGTCTTCTACAAATTTTAGGCATAAAATTTGCATAAGCGGCTGTTTTCATATTTAATAGCATCCACTTCTTAATGATCAATAGCAATCTCCTATTTTGACACAAAATTTCGAATCCATATCCTAATTTAACTACCAGATGTCATTTATGAATAGAAAGTTTGAAGTTCCAAACGTTCAATCAATTTCCCAGACTTTTATAGGTACCTTCCTAAATAATATTTCTATAGCGCTGATATTTTGTAGCTCGTTGCTATTAAAGTACCAAAACAAAACATACACAATGTTTTAGTTAATAAATAATTTTTAGTTTGCCTTCAATTACAATGACAGGTCAAATCTCGGTTGTATTCAAGCATTTGGGGAATTTAACCAATAGAGATTTCAATCACAACTGTACATTTAGACCAATGATTTTCTGGGGTCACTTCAATTATATGTAGTGTATTATAAATACCTAAACTAGATTTTATAGAGTTATACCAAGTTTTACGATTACTCTAAGTCCAAATAAAATTGATGTTGAGATATTTCAAAACAAATTTTCATAATCTGTTTCCTAAACTTTCTAACTAGTTTCATCAGAATACATCACGTACCGATTTTAAACAAATATAAGTTTTAAAAAATAATATATTAAATGACATACAAGTACGCGTACAAGTTGATGAAAATAGTAATAAATATATCCAGAACAAATGAAGTATTATTTTCCTATAAAATCCTAAAACAGCGAAAGAATTTTTCACTGCAGGAAAAGAAAATATGCGAGATTTTAATTCCAAAAACGCGAAAGTTGCATCGAATCATTAGTCAAAGGGAAATAATGCTTTCTTAAAATTAAGATATCGAGTACAAGTTCCAGAACATCACGTATCTCATTACTCTTCTTCCAAAGGGTGTACTTCTTCGGGTGGAAGTTTTTACTTTTGTTCCGATTTCTCTTACGGACCCTGACGGAGTTTTTCACGGCGTCGTAGTTTAATTTTCGAGTCAGTTGTTAGGTTCTACGAAATAAAAAAATATACAAACAAGCTTACGACGATAAATAGAAAGAAATTCGAGCCTTATTTTTAGGATGCACTCACGAGCTCACTCGGCAACGACTGGCGAATTAATTAGAATTTTTCTCCAGCAGCCATTAATGAAGCCAAGCGTGACTTTTTACACTATAGCTAACACGAATTTCCGTCAATAATTAATGAAAACGAATACTAATGTTTTCGATGCTCGAGATCAATGTGAAAAAAATAACAAGAAAACTTCCTATGTAAAGAAACCACGGGATAAATAATTCAAACAAATGGTAAGTGATGAAAAAGCAAATTCTCCATCACCAAGCAGTTACACAGCAGATGAGAATCATTTGGCTTAAGAGGTCAATAGTCGTTAAAGTAATGTCCCTGAAGCATCGTTGATTTCGACTAATTAAAGTATATTCCAAACAGAACAATCGAGCACATGGATTTAATGGTTGTTTTTCCTTTCACAGATGTGTATTCCTACTTTCATTAAAGAATAATGTAAGATTCTACATTTTAATTTCAGTGCTGCTTAAATTGCGTCGAGATTCTTTTGGGTTATTTTTATAATTATTCAAAAGGAGATGTGGAAATTGTTAAAGTTTATTTTTAGAATACACTACGAGAGGCTTTTTCTGTCCAGCAAAATGCAGTTGACTTCTGATTCAGAGGCGGAATGTTTTTCCAAATAGGGATTCCGAATTGATGTATGGTAGTTGATTGGGATGCGCCAATTGCATTAAATGCCAATACGATGATAAAGTACATTTTAAGGTACCCCCGATATGTATCGCCCGAAAGCATTTGGGTTCAGCTCGTTGGGTTAAACTAGTCATAGTTGCACACACATCGATTTTTAATCGTACGGAAAAATATCGTACAATATTTCATGGTATCTTTTTCTTGCACACCAAGAGTTTTTTCTGTGTAGAAAGTGCAGTTTCTTGTTAAAACCTCGTGACTCCTCAAGTGGTATGGAAAAGGAATCTCCAAACCTGAAACTATGTGATTGGTGGCGGTAACCTTGACGCTTTTTTTGGCGCACTTCTAGTTGTGAGTTAAGGCAGGTTAAGGCACAACACATCTTTATAATAGTTATTGCGGTGCAACCTCGAAAATCGGAAAGTTTAAATATTCATTTTGAATATTTAGAAAGCTCTATCAAAATCAGTTAAACTATCGTTTGATTTCATTAGTTTATTTTAATTATTTTCTTTGATTTCATTGGTTTAATTAGTGGTTTTTCGCCAGTAATGGAATTTTCTTTCATTTTAATTTATGTCACGGTACAGTGATGTCGTCTCGGGTTGTATTGTTTCATGCATTTTTTACTTCTTGCTTTATGGGAATGAAAAGCTTATTGCTTTTTGTGAACGTTTTAAAAATATTTTTTTAAACGTTCACAAAGGTGTTTCTAAAGAAGCTTATTTCTTTCCGTTGTAAAGAAAAAAATATTTTTGAAATAATTCTTTCCTTGACGACTTTAGAAGTGCGCCAAAAAAAAAGCGCCAATGCCGTTGCAACCACTATAAACGTAGACTGCAGTTGTACCGACAGTTGTCTCTTTGAAACTCATTAATAACAAACACACAACTATTAGATGAGAAATGTCTTCCAGGTACAGAAAGTCCAAAAGTTACATACTTCTGTTGGAGATGAAGTATTCGGGCTACATAAACATTTGTTATGGGTATGTGGGCGAACACACCTTGCGCTTGAGAAGAAGTTCAATATCTTCGAAAGCCTTATTTAGTTCTCAGCAGATGTCTGTGCATGCATTTCTGATAGCATTTCTATATTTGTACATTTCTAATGTTTTGTTCCATAGCACTGGTCTTACTTGAACCAATGAAATAAGGATTTCTTTATCTATATTTTATGATACCAGGGGGCTCATCCGATCCCTGATTTACCCCATTGTGATCTGTACTTTCACGGTAAAGCGTCTGAGAACAGGGTGAAAAAAGTAAGCCTTTTTCCACGCCAACTAAAAAAAAATCGTCTTTATGGCAATTGTTGCTACGATAAATTTTATATCTGGCAAACCCGATAGTCAAAAATATAAACTTCATTTTGGTGAGGAACATGCACCGCGAAAAAATAAATACGAAATTTGTGTGACCAACTTTTGATTGCATCGAATTTATTTATGAACCAATTTAAAAAAATAATTTTACCGTAAGAAACTGTGCATTCTAAGCTTTCAAGTGGTATTTTCAAATTTAAAAACTAATTGTATTAAGCTATAGATGTGATAATTTTAGTTTTTTATCGGAAATTACAATCTAAAAGTTCCGAAAATTGTATGACCTACTTTTAATTCCATCGACTTTATTTATTAACCAATTTCAAAAATAATTGTACCATAAGAAAGAGTACTATCTAAGGTATTCAGTGATATTTTTAATTAAAAAAATTATAGTATTAATCTTTAGATATGACAGTTAACAAAAAAGTAGCGAAAGTATCCCAATATTCCGAAATTTGTATGACGAACTTTTGATTGCATCGAATTGATTTATTAACCAATTTCAGAAATAATTGTACCGTAAGAAAGAGTATATTCTAAGGTATACTGGGATATTTTCAAATTTAAAAACTAATAGTAATAAGATATAGATATGACAGGTTTTTTTTGTTAAAGTAACGAAAATGTCCCGAATTTCAAAAAAATATTATCAGGAATCAAATTGAAATTTCTTAAAAAACTCGACGAGCTACAAAATTCACGTTTAGAGTTACTCTACAAAAAAATTAAGACTGAGGACTGAAAATTTGTACATCTTTTGCTCACTCGCGTTACAAATTTCGCTTTTTCAATTTTGACACTTAATAAACCCTAAACTAATAGCGGCATCGGGGAAAAAAGTCTTCATCGTCTTGTTCCCTGTACAATTTTGAACAAACCAAGTCAATATGGTAATGATCTTCTTTTCTGATCCGTACTTTCTCGGGAAACTGTCTAAGAATAGAGCGAAAAACGCGAGTTTTCAATCCTGCGACGGCGGCAACATTTTTTTAATATGGAGAGACACGTATCTTCATTGTCTTGTTCCCTGTACAATTTTGAACAAACCCTGGACATGTGTACATCGAACTTTGTACAAGCACCCTTGTTTTTCGTTACACTAAAAGAATTTGAACGTACGATCGAAATCGATGTATGTGCAACTAGCCTAACCGGAAGTAAAATTTCTGTCTCCCTACGTCTTGTTTGTATACACTACAAATATCATATGCAAATATCTAAGATAAGCACATCAAACATAACAGAACTAGTAGATCCAAATCGACATGGAATAAAATATCGCAAGTTTCTGGAATATTTATTCCATATTAATAATCTATTACATACCAAAAAATACTAATTAAATGAAATAAGTTGGAACGTTAATTTCGCTAGCGGACTTTGGACCTGGAAATTAGCTTTAAATTACTCTTCCAATCCAGTCAATTGGCGCAATCTAGCACATAACAATATTGTTTTTAGATGGCGATAAGAATTTTCTGTCAAGCTAAACGTAGGTGGAGGTAGTGCTTCTGTGGTCATTGAAAGTGATGTTAGTTAACTGGTGTATCGAATAATATTAAATCATTTTGCCAGTAAAAATTCCAAGAAGCTAGTTACGAATTGATATACGGTGGTTCCCTGATCAACTCCTGTTTTCAACTCCTGAATTTTCTGTCAAGCTAAACGTAGGTGAAGGTAGTGCTTCTGTGGTCATTGAAAGTGATGTTAGTTAACTGGTGTATCGAATAATATTAAATCATTTTGCCAGTAAAAATTCCAAGAAGCTAGTTACGAATTGATATACGGTGGTTCCCTGATCAACTCCAATTAGATTAAATGCAAAACGGCGATAAATTTCTTCTTTATGGAATATCCTACATGTATCTCATGCGAGAAGATATAAATAAAATATTCGCTTTCCGTCTGGTTTGTTTATTTTAACTGAAAATCCTAATGATAAAGTTGAATACATTGAATTCGTATCTTAATTATCCAAGAGTTATTTTTACAATGGATTTTTAGATTTAAATAATACCTTGAGACTCAACTAGATTCCACGTGCCACATAATGAAGGCAAAGAAATCGTATTCCATGCTCATTAAATGAAATAGTACATAACTGAAGGAGTTTATTTTCAAGTAGATTCAAAATAATAGCTACCAGACTCAACTACAGATACTCTTCTAAAGGCAGAAAAGATAAAAAAAATGAGAAACGATCACAGTAACTTCATAAATACAATCCAGGACAAATAGTGAAGTGCAATTAATTGTTAGTAGATTCAAAAGAGCAGCTCATCAAACTCAACTAAGTACACTTATAAATGCCACATAATAAAGGAATATGCGATGATATCCGACAAATGCAGTCTTGATAAAACAGTGAAGTGGAGTTGATTTTTTTACTTGTTTCAAAATAGTAGCTTGTGAAACTCGACTTCAAATGTTTTCCGAAATTCTACATAAACAAAGCACAAGAGACGAGAAATAAATACGCGGCGATATTAATGTTGCAAACACAATGCATGCTAAATAAAACAAGTGAAATGGAGGCATAAGAAATTTTTGTCACAATTTCACCCCCATAAACCTCCGAAACGGCCAAATTGGATCACATCATCAGATTCCACGGGAGAGCCATGCAATTTCTCTTCTCTCCCTCTCGCCGTGTAGTGCACAAAAACAAACAAAGAGGAAGTATACCATCTCGGCTTCAGCTAGATTTCCTTCCTGTTGGCTCGGCCGGTATTGAGCAAATATTCGTCCGGCCACATTTTGGGGAAAACGTACGTGCCGGCGAATGAGAATGAACAAAGAAATCAATATTTGAAACAGCTCCAAGAGAATGTTACTCTCTTCTTTCATTATTTTTTTCACTCTTCTTACTGTAAAATGGCATCGTTGGATCGTTTTAAGCAGCTGGAACAACGATATTTTCGTGTTGTTCTTCGTTTAGCAAAGTGGATCATGTGCGGTTTATGTCTTTTAGAGCCGTTCGAGATGCGATGGGTTTGCTTTTATACCCTCTGGGCTTTTCGGATGAGCGGGAATTTCACTCCCGAATCCCAGAATGGAAACATCAGAATATCACGAAATTTCTCCCTTCCCAGAGAATTTTTTTTTAAGTGTTTTCCCTTCCAAAGTGCATTATTTCGTGCATCGACAGATTCGCGGTTCTGCACTACGATTCCCAATTTTCTTCTCCAAGGAGGTTCCGTTAAAGGGAGGCCAAATACTCGTGAACAAATCACGAAGCCTCCTTCAGTTACTTATAGTTTAGCAGGAAACAATTGAATACTTAGAATGGTACCCAACGAACCGATATCCAAAGACAGAAACATTCTGATTCGAACTAGCTAACATAAAAAAATTCCGGTTAACCAAGACGCTCTCTGCTGATAGATCATTAAGATCTCGAACTCTCTAAAGGTGGTTGGGAAATCATCTATTTATTTTGTTACGTAACTCACACTTTGCACATGTTTATCATTACTCATTATTTAAATCACTTCATTATATTCAAACAAAATTAAGTGCTTTTGTATACACAAGAAATTCGGAGCTTATTCAATCGTTCGCTACTATCCATCATATTTTATTTTTTTAAACCATTCTTATATTTTTCCAACAGTGCACGACACTAGATTTTTAATGCAAAAATTAGTCAATTTAAGAACTTCGATTATGATGATTTTCAGGTAGGAAATGAACCCCTTTGGGTTCTCGAGATTGTGTTAATATAATCAAGTCTTTGAATCATTATCAGACATATAATTGATTTAATTCATTTCAAGCGAATACATTCTTCTGCTCTCACTTAGTCCACATAACCGGACGAAGTATTTAATAAAAATAATATGGATGTAAAAGGTTTAATAACTACATCATAAATAAGGATTGATAAAAATTATATTGCCATTTTTTTTTTTTTTTGGAAATTGAAATTAGATATAGAACTTTACGGATAATTTCAAAATATGACAGGAAAAACGATCAGTGCCTATATTTATATGTACATGCACGTTTTTCGGAATAATTTTGCTTTATCGAATTAGAAAGAAATAATTTCATAAAATTTCAAATGAAACTTCTTTTTATATTGAAATCTTTACTTAAAATACTAGAAGGCTACATCAAATAATTTGAATTTCAGACACGTGAATATTGTATTAAGGAGATTGAAAAAACATGGTTCAGCGATTCGCAGTGAAAGGAACTTCAGGTTTCATATTCTTCCAGCAAAAAAATATATTGAGGCTTATTTAAGGCCTTACTACGGCACTTATTTCACATCGATCGCAACAAATTAAATTTTAAATACGTCAATTTTTAGCAAATCTATAATCTATCTGAAACTTTTAGCCAATCGGTCTAGTGGTCAGGGTGCTGACTTCTGGATCGAAAGGTTCCTGGTTCGAATCCGACGAAAGCATGAAGGCTATTCGTCCTGAATGAAAGTGTGGTCTCTTAACGGGATGTACCTAACCTAGAATGTATGGTAGGAATGTGATGTATAATATGAACATACCACCTATAGTGCACCATGGGGAAGGAAAGTGGCTCATAAATCCGTACTTGCTAAACCATGATGGAACTGTTCACATTTTGCCAGACATAAGGGTAAAAGAGGCTATCCTAAAAAGATTATGCCATCGGTTTTTGCCCTTTGGTCAGAGTGACTGAGCGATGTCTTAATTTGATAGACACTGTGTGTAGTAGTGGCCAAGAACAGAGGGATACTGCATACCTAAATTGGGCACGCACATTTATTTTACAACATAATACAAAGTTTCAAATATACACGCCGCAATGCCCGGTGCAAAAACACATCTCACTCTTCTGGAGAATACGGCGAATCAAACAATATTTGTGGTGTTGTTCTTCATAACAGCACCCAACGTTTCGTATTCTTGATCGTATCAGAAGACAGGCACTGTCATACATCGATGTTCGTCAACTAGAACAGTAACAACCAGAACACAAGAACAACTGTTCTTAAAACGTATCTGTGTTCGAAATCACCTGTCGGGAAATCGTTACACCATTGATTTCTGAATGCAGATGAAATAAAATATCCTTTGTTCTTGCAAAAGTTAAGGTTTTTAAAAAAGTAAATTTTCAGCAAACATTAAACCTAAGCTGAAATGAAAAATAAAGGCTGGCTCAAAGCCAGTGGGAACCCTGAACTTGGAAGCAGATCTACATTTTGACTAACATTCCTCTACGCCAGTCCCCTCTTCACTGGTTTTTGCGTGCCGGACCACTTGCGTGGCAGTAATCGCAGCTATTCATCAAATGAGATCTTTTCACGATTCGAAGGTGCATTCACGAAGGCACAAATGACGAGACAAATTAGAAACTCAAGAAATCTGGTATTTCTCGGCTTCGAGTGCCCGGCTACTGGTGATCAATGAGTTTTTTTATTCATGCTAAAGTAATTGATACTCCTCTGCTTTAGATCCACACTCTTCTATTACGAAAACATCGATATTAGCACTAAGCACGCAAAAAAAAATTCTCTTTTCGAAATGAAATCTTATTTGTATGATAAAAGCGCTGTTAATATTTTATACGTTTTCCAGAAGGGCTCAATAACTAAGGCCCGGTCAACGTGCGGCGCCACTGCGGTACCGAAGCCTAATTGTGCACACATAACCGTGAAATGACGCACGAACTCATTTCGCGCCATTTGTGATAAATATTCTATCGAAGAAAACGTGTTTATTTCGCTTACTTGGTGTAAAAAAAAGGTATATTTTGAAACAAAATAGACGTTACTGGATACAACTATTTATTAATTATTATTTATATTCCATTTGTTTAAGAAAATAAGGTACTTCAAAACGGAGAATCGTGTGCGGCGCCGTGGGGAACTGCAGTACCAATTGCACGCAAGTTGGACGTGCGTCGCCCCAGTGGCGCTGGAGGCACTGCTCCATTGGATCTAATGTATCTCAGACCGCACTTGCGTTGCGGCAACGGCACCGCACGTTGAAAAACCGGATGTGTGCACCGGGCCTAAGAGTTTGTTCTGACGGTTACTATGCTACCCTCACATACGATTTAAATTCAGGTGTTTCTATTGGTGTTTTGATTTTCCAGTATCGTAATCGAGCATAATATGCAAATAAAAAAGAGTAGAAATTTCAATTGAAATTAAAATCAAGAAAGAGTTTGTTTTGAAATAAATACTGAAATAAAAATGGACATCGTGAGATACTTCGACCGGAAAAAGAAAACAATCGGAATTTTGGAATGTCGAATGTATTCTGATTGATTGTATTTCGGCGCCAGCTGCTGTTCTTATGTCGCGCGTTTTACGACTTGAGAAGAGCAGGTGAAAATAGAAGCGTTCTCTGCAGGTGGTGCTCTTCCAGAATGATCTTATCGGTCTTTAACTTTTGAGGTTGGGCGATTTTAAAAACTACGGCAGGGGCCATTATGGAGACAGAAAGAGAGAGAGACAGACAGAAGCAACGAGTGAGGTTGTTCCCAGCGCTGGCCTGTGATATACATAGTTTGATGTATGGGAATATGTTACAGCGATTATGTAAATAGTGTATGAATTCTTGTTCTTGGAATAATAAGAACGTAATTATGGTCCTTTCTCCTTGTGTACGATTCGTACTGATTTCATGCTACCGTTTTGGTGCGACGACACCACAATACAAATGTCTAACGAAAAATCAATCCTCCCAAATAAATACTCACTACGTATTTCGACAAACGCAAAGTTAATTTTCATGCACAATGACAACCAGATAAATGCACATAGCTGCATGAGTCCTTTTTTTTAGATTTGTACAGATTAAGATCACTACAAGTTTATTTTTCATGAAAAATTGTATGTATTCATAGCAGAATTCAAAAGTATAATAGCTCACAATTTTCACATGCTGCCGAAGACATCTAAAAATGCGTTTAAAATTTTCTGCATTAGTTTAGTTAATTATTTAGTACTCTTAATCTAGTAGTGAGTACATCTTTTCAAAAATTTATTGAGAAAGATATTGTTGACGAAATTGACTTAAAATATGTTAATTACTACATTAAAAGAACAAATTAATTTTTTGTAAAATATTAGAATACGTGTAGAACTCTACAAGACGGGCAAAAGTATCAGAACTAGCTTTCATAAAAATGAGCGTATTTATCAGCCAACTGTTATATTAGTAAATATCACAAAAATTCAACGAAGCTTATGAAAAATTAAAACAAACTGTTGGGCCAGACACATAGTAACGTTTATAAACAAACTGCATTTAAACGAATTGCCTTAAGGTAATAATAGCTGTTTAGGATAATTGTTTTGGGGTTTTATGACGCAAGGGCCATATAAGACCAAGCAATAGCCGTTCAGAAAAAGAAGTGTGTGTTCACTATACTTTGCTCAAACATGTCACAACTTTATGTTGAATCACAAATAGGAATGGCCGAAACTTATATATAAAATCTAAGGTTTTAGCTTAACATTGAGCTGGTATTTAGAAATATAGTTTAATTACTTTAGAATTCCATTCTTTCTCCTAACTTCGCCATGTATGTTAAAAATGTTTCGTTCTTTCGACTTCCTTGGAGATTATAGAACAAAATTTACTGGAGTACTAATTCCAATTTCAGCAGTTTTTAGGAACTCAAATTCAACACCGTTAGAAATAAAATGTTTTAAAAAACTTCGACTATTTCCACTTAATTTTATCAGAAAATATCCATAGTTCAAAGCCAATAAGATATATAAATGTTCTTCAATTTATGGATTAAATGCAGAAATCGTATTGACATTAATAGGTTTCTGTGTATTTTTACAAAAAAATGGAATTAATGTAACGCGATTGGTTGAATAATTTGGTCAAAAAATCATTTCTGCTCAAGAGCTTTTTTTCTTACAAATAACTCATGTAGGGTGATTACAATACATTAAAAGTAAAACTTAATTTCCTTTTCCTTTCTCAAAAAATTCAAAAGTATCTTCTTTGTTTCTCAAACATTACTCTTTATGCTCATTGAACTTTTCAACACTTTGAAGTCTCTTATTAAACAAAGAACGAGATAATTAAACTTCATTCCCAATCAAATTATTCCCATTCGAGAAATAAAATAGAAAACAGTCTTATTTCGCCTGCCAAGTACAACAACCATCTTCAGCTATAACTCGAGAACAAACGTAATTAATCGGGATTTCTAAACACTCAAACACACCCGCAACAAAAAAATAACAAAAAAGAGGAATAAACAATCACTGCCAGAAGTATCATCGGCATAATTAAAGGATCGTTCCGTCATAAAAATTATATTCTTGAAGAAATCAAAGATAAAATGTTTTCCCAGTGCGCATTTACTCCGAGATTCATTAACGTATGATAGGTTGAAACCCAATGAGGCTTATTGAAAGAGTTAATGAGTCAGGAATTTCTGAGTGTCTTCAAATAAGGGTGCAAGTAATGATTTCCAGTTCATAATGTTCGTTACTGTTCAGTGAAGATTTTCGTTACTCAGTGTCATAAATATTGATCACAGTGATGAATATTCAGCAGTGTTTTCCTTGGTAATTACACAATTTTTTTGCCTACTGTGGGGAAAAAAGGTATTATCCCATTATAGGATTCATGAATTTGTGCCTTTAAAGTGCTAAACTTAACCAAACCAACAATTTTTTTTTTCGCGAACTAACGATTCCGATTTGAGTAGTAACAGAATTACATGGTTACTAGATCGATAATCCTACGAACGAAGCAGGGGTAGAACATTTTTGTGATCCCCATTTCATAGGTTAGATTTCAAGTGTATTTTTATCAAAACTCTTCACTATTATACAATTTATATCAATAAATCATTATTTTTTTTAAGTTAGAGTAAAGTGGAGAAACGAAGCTAGATGTAGCATTTTCTTATCTTAACTGCAGTTAAAAGAAATTGATTGACATTATATATATATATATATATATATATATATATATATATATATATATATATATATATATATATATATAATCACTTTTCAATACAATATATATATCCTCAATACACTGAATTTTTCTCGCAGTAACCGAATGGTTGGTTGCGGTTAGCATATAATAGGTTGGTTGGATTTTATGACGCAAGAGGCATTATTTAGCCAAGCTGCGACAAATACCAGAGAGACAGCATCAAGTAATGGACATGTGCAAAGAAAGTTTTACTGTCACCAGGAAAGTTACAGGAATGCTCCAAATTATATACAGACACCCAAAGTTCAAAAGCTGTGTTAAACTAAAGGGTTAATGGTTAGCATTGAAAAGTAACTGTAAAAGAATTGAGCAATTAATGTGGCAATAGATGTTAAAAGTTATCAGGATATCCGTGATGTCATGGGTAGACTGAATCATTTACTTTTGAGCAATGCTTCTCAAAACAGCACGAACTGCACAGTTCTTTCTACAGAAGGTTTTACACAAACTACTAATCTGTGACTGTAAATTCTTCAAGAATTCAAAAATGAGTTAGTCGAAAGGATCCGAAAAAAGGGAGAATTACACATTCTCTTAAGAGTTTTTATGAACAACTAATGCTATAGGGATTTGTATTTAGGTAAAATAAAAATTTAAAAACGAATCAACACAGATAAACAACTGATACTTTAAAAAGTGTAATGAAATTCAAGTATCTCTGTTAAAGATTCTAGAATATTTCATTCTAAAAACTTTCAGATTTTTCAAATTATACGCATACAAGAATAGTTTTATAAGAAAAATTAAGAATATTTTTTAATGTTATATTTGTAATTAATACTTTTAATTTCCGCTGCCTCCGAAGTTATATTAATAGTACACATCGGAAGTTAATTTTTTGAGAACCGAACTAACTTCTGTCGCAGCATCCTTACTGACGACAGATATTAATATTCTAAGTCACATCTGGTATATTGCAAGATTAATGATAAATCCTGAAGCACATCCTGAGGATATTCCTAGGGGAATTTAATATTAATATACTCATCGTTTCCAAACTTTCATTGGAACTTTGCCTGGTTCTAAATGAGTTTCACTGAAAAAATATCATCGATAAGTAGTCGAAAATGAGCGGAAATTATACAGCGTACAGTAAATAAGATGAACTACAACTTAATAAAAAGTGAGGTCTGCCTTTATTAGATAACTTGAAAGGGATGAAGAGTTGTAATCCATGAAACAGATTAACATTTGCATATAAGTTTCTAAATTGACGAAATGAACTAAAACGATTGGAAAGTTATCAACAGTTTTGTGCAAACCATAAGTAAAAATGCGTTATTGCATGCATTAAATCCAACGGAACTTTCAGAGTACAACTTCTCTAAATAAATGCTACATAGCTATCGTTTTTGAAATTAATAGATATTATTCATGTAAGGTAATTTTAATTAACGTCGTACTAGAGCAACACAACGGGCTATTGACGATGGTTCGGTATTAATCACCTAAAGGAAAAATCCGAGGACAACACCGCGTAATTTTGAACCACGGTCATATGACGAGGCAACACCTGAGCTGGCACGCCGCTCTCTAAACTTCCACACCACGATATTTGCTAATCCGTTACTCCTCCAACCGGGACACCGCGGCCCCTGTTGTTTAAGGTTTTTCTGTAATCCGTCTAGAGCAAGAGCGTACCACCCGAGAGCGTTAATTTGGCATTTTTTTAATTAACGTCGTACTAGAGCAACACAACGGGATTGACGATGATCCGGGATCAATCCCCTTAGGGAAAGAACCGAGGACAATACCACGTAATTTTGAACCACGGTCATATGACGAGGCAACATCTGAGCTGGCACGTCACTCTCCAAACTTCCACACCAACACAACGTGAGGACTTTTGGCCACGACAGATTTAAGGTGCACCAGCCGCCTCTACACCATATGCTTGCAAAGATCCATGCACTGATCCGGATTCGAACCAGGAAACTTCCGATCTAGAGGCTAACACCTTATACATCAGACCGGATGGTCGGCTAGAGATACGATACAGATAACAGTGTTGCGCGAGAGATTATAAAGACGAAAAAGGTAATCTTTGGAAATCAAATTATACACCAAATTATCAAATTATAATCCAGTGTGACCGGTTTGGAATTAATTCTACAACCCGGTCACACTGGAGCAGCATGCGACAAAACATACGGCATGCGCATGCGTACTCCGTTTCTGTACAGAAAACATGTTGGTACGCATGCGTATTTAAGCCAAGTAAGTGTCGCAGGAGTGATATTGGACCAATGTATGAGTTGCCTATTTGTTATAGCACTGTTAGATATTTTTATACAAGTCTCCAGATCAGTGCAATATTTTGTGTTTCGACCAACCGGTATAGTGGTTAAAGTGTTATCCTCTAGATCGGAAGGTTCCTGGTTCGAATCCGGGTCAGGGCATGGGTATTTGTAAGCGTATGATGTAGAGACGGCTGGTGCACCTTAAATCAATCGTGGCCGAAAGTCCTCACGTTGGGTTGGTGTGGAAGTTTGGAGAGTGGGGTACAAGCTCAGGTTTTGCTTCGTCATCTGACCGAGGTTCAAAATTACGAGGTGTTGTCCTCGAATCTTTCCCTTAAGGGATTGATCCCGGACCGTCGTCAATACCCCGTTGTGCTGCTCTAGTACGACGTTAATTACCAATTACCGATTTATTTTGTGAAAATAAATAGATTTGTTTACAATTCTGTTATTCAATTGTTTTGTGAAAAAAAAATCATCTCTGGGCAGCAATAGCAAATAAGAGTCCATCTAGTTGGTTTTCGTATATTTCGAAACAAAAATAACAGTCATGGAATTGTTTACAAAAGCCAGACGGGACAGTCTTTGCATTTCCATTTTAATTAAACTTAAATGTTTCTCGAAATCTGTAGTTAATTTAATAAAGTAACTACACAATGCGAGTTCACGAATGAGAACTTAACCAACCTGTAATTTTAACAAACGCGAGTTGTGAAAAGGAGGAAATTAAC
Organism: Metellina segmentata; assembly: GCA_947359465.1. NCBI lineage: Eukaryota > Metazoa > Arthropoda > Arachnida > Araneae > Tetragnathidae > Metellina > Metellina segmentata. The sequence goes on from OX375875.1 coordinate 32,826,437, forward strand.
CACACACAAGACCATTCTCGCTCGCAACCAAGCAAATGCAATATAGGGGACGCGTTTAACGAATTTTATGCAGAATAAGGGCGATTGAAAAGCAGAAAAATTACTTCAGACCCCGAACTTGTTTTTCAACAAATGGAAAGAATTGAATTTATCTCACTTCGGGCGGAATTCTGTTACCGACAATACAGTGCTTCGGGCCATTTAATGAGTCGAGGAAGAATTAATGAGACAGCCGGCTCCAGAGGAGAATACAATTCAAGCATGGAAACAGCACTCGTTATGGAGTGCTGTTTTCACGAGGAGGCATGAATTGCGAGACTTAACAGCGACAAATGTCGATGTTGTAAAGTGTACCTCAGCAGCTGCTGGATCCGTATTTTTTGAAGACGGTTTCCAACATCAAGGTATGTAGATTTATAACCCTGAATTACGATGCGGAATAATGGGGAATGCTTTATGGTTAGAGGCATAAAATTGTTGCTCTTGGATAGCCGACGATTCCACTTTGCATTCAATGGGATCCCAAGAGGGTAGAAATTTAAAGTGGTCTGAATAAGTACAAGGAATGAGTTGTATTTTTTATTGATGTTTGATTTGAAATTGAAAAGAGATGTACTCAGCTGTTTTACCAGCAATGTTTAACTTTCCTCCAAGTGCATACATTTTTATCTTGCTTTGGACAGCGTGCAACTTTTCAAAGTGCAAGATAATTACAACTTTCAATCTCAGCAAAGATTATATTGCAGTACCAAAAGCATTTAAAATTTTCAGGACCCTCAGAGGTCCTTAGCCCCGGAATCATAGTACTGGTGAGCCCTCCTTTATGTGGGGGTCCTGTCTATCACAAAACTCGCACGCATTTTAACATTTATCTTCTCTATACAAAATGCATATATTTTTTATTTCATTTTCAACCTGAGACTAAAGTAAGCGTCCCTTGGAAGTAAGTTAACCACACTTGGGGTTGGATTGGATTTGGTTTAGTGGCACATATTATGCCTCTTGGGACATATTATGCCAAACTCAAGATAAGAAATCAGATATAAAATTTAATAATAAAATGAAATGAGTCATGTCATAATAAAATGAATACGAAAAAATTATATGTGATGGATGAACCCAATGTCATGTAAAAAGCTAAAAATGTTTGGATGAGGATTCTCTCCAACCAATTCTTCTAAAGTCAAGGTATAGGAATTAAAATGTTTAAGTCGTTGACTGTTAAAATGAGAATATTCAAGACTTTAAAAAAATTGGGAGTTCCTATCATATTTAATGATATTTTAGGGAAAATCAAGACAGATAAAACTCACTTTTAATGGGGTATTAATAACGACAACTTTTACACTTAACGGTCTGCAGTTAACGATCCCCCCCAACACATTTTTTTTCACAAAAAACATTCAAGCAATGCAACATTGGAAATTGAATTGGTGATATTCTGAAAAATCCGGACAATTTATAAATCTAGGCGGAATTCAGGCAACGCATGCGAATTCCGGGCTTCAACGGACGTCTGGTAACTCAACTAAAGCTTTGGTTTCCTAAGAAAGAGGAGCCGTTATCTAACAGCCGTGATACGTCATGATTCCGCGGGCATAACTAGACGGCCGTCTAAACAAAAATCCCGACGTGTCAACTTAAACGGACAGAATACGTTGGAGAATGGGCAACACAGACGGCTGTCGTGGTTTGTTTTATTCGAGAAACAAAACAAAGTGGTTTTTTTATTCTCTAGTTTAAAGATTCTAACTTCGGGATCGTTGAAGGTAGAGTGAAAATTTCAACAGATTTCAAATCAGCGTAAATTTCTACGCCAGATCGATATCAAAAACAGTTTTATTATTCAATTATTTACCATTTGATTATTTAATTATTTTTTAAATAATTATTTATTTATTTAAAGAAAATCACATTTAAGGTATCGATCTGGTGTCAAATTTTCCGCAGCTTTCAAATCCGTTGAAATTTTCATTCTGTGTTTAACGATCCCGATTTTACAAAACCGAATTGATCAATGGCAGTCAAAAATGTTTATTTATTTCGCTCCTCTCCGTTCGAATCGTTTGGAGCAGGAAATGAAATCTGGCCGCTACAAGAGAAAAAACGTTCCCCATCTGTTTGAGACCGCTATGACGCCAGTCATGGAAATGGCGGCTCCGATCATTTTTGTTACGCTCACAAACAACGCTCTCTAGGAAACCAACACCATGTGTCAGTATAAGCAACGTTTTAGTGACGTCACCCACCGATACATCACGGCCGCTAGATCACGGCTACCGTTTCTTAGGAAACCGAAGCTTAAGAGAAGCCACCTCACTCTCGCTGATAGCTCTGTAGATAAAGACACAGAAAAAAAAATCCGTATTAATTTCGTTCAACAGACGAGCGACAAATGACAAGCGAGCAATGACATTTCAAAAACACCGCATACCAACAACTCGTAGGGACAGGCTGCCTGTTGCAAACGCAACGCTCGCAAAAGAGGCACACCCAGATTAGAAACTTTTGGCAGCAAGCCATTGCTTCTAATAATACATTTTTGTTTAGGCCTCTCTTACGACCACTTGGATAGTAATTAATAATCGCCTAAGTGCACGGATACGATAAAATGGTTCGTTTATGCTCCGCTCGAGATTCAAAGATCATAAAACGCTACCTGCTGAACACAGCAATCAGCAAACCTCAGTCGAAGTCTTAGGTTTTGTACGTTATCTCTACACATCTCTGGCACACAGCAGGGGATATTTTAAACTCTACAGCTCTTTATCCCACAGCTACTCTGCCATTCAATGCCTGCATAACAATTGTCTTGAATTAACTATATGGCAAGCCGTGGTTTTCACACATTTGATGTACAGGGTGTCCCAAACAGATCAGTACAACTTCAAAAATTTATTTAAAAAAAAAGAATAGGCCTACAGCAAAACTAATTACAACAATAGATGGAATAACTCAAAAAGTTTTTTTTACTACCTCAGTAAAGTTCCATATGAGATCCTTTCGAAGCACAAAGAATATCTTACAATATTCCAACTCAGTCCACGAACTTTTCAGCATGCTAACATCAACAGTAGCTACAGCTGTTTGGATCTTTTTGTTTCAATTACAAGACACTGTAAACTTTTGTTTGGTACACAGCATCTTTCACCTAAAACCAAAAGAAAAAGTCGAGTGGAGTAATGTCAGGAGACCGGGACGGTCATGCTATGGGGCATCCACTTAACACACTGAGCTTTCTTCATGGGATCCGCCATTTTGAATAACTGAATTCTTTAATAATCGTTTGCGTGCTGTGCAGCGCTATCTGTAATCATAAATAGACTGTAGAAAAAAACTTTGAGTTGTTCTATCTATTGTTGTAACTAGTTTTGCTGTAGGCCAATTCTTTGTTGTTGTTTTTTAAATAAAATTTTTTAAGAAGAACTGATCTTTTTGGGACACACTGTATATTCTCACAAAAGGGAATGAATATCTCGTAATTCCAAAGTTGAAATGATCTTGGGTATAAGAAACGAGAATATATAGTTTATTATTGGTTGGTTAATTTTTTTTTTAAGGCGAGGACCATATTTGGTCATCGGCCAAACAAGATAGCCAACGTAAAGTAATGGATATACACCACGAAAGTTTTACTGATATACGTAGAAGAGATTTATACATCTTGGGTGGGTAAGTGGCAGGAACTGAACTTGCGCCGATTACAACTCTCAGTTTGCTTGGTCAGCCGTTGGTTGTTTTCGGGTTGTATGGCGCAGAGCAATATTGGTCAAGTTGCGCCAAACACAAGACAGATGATCACAACAATGATGGAGGAAGAAAAAATCAAAAAGCAGAAAGGTAAAAACGGGCTATTGACGATGGTCAGGGATCAATCCCCAACGGAAAGATCCGAGGACAACAGGTAATTTTGGTCAGATGACGAGCAAAAAGGTAGGCGAGTATAAAAATGAAAGGGAAGAAAAATCACTCGGAAACTTCAGGGTTGGTACCCCATCTTAAGATTTGTCTTAAGATTTACCCCATCTTAAGACCCTTAAGACCCTTTTACCCCATTAAGACCCCATCTTAAGATTTGTACCCCATCTTAAGATGGGGTGCCCCTGAGGACTGCTAGCAGTGGACAAATTCAGCGAGACATTTATAATTTATTATCTTTTCAGACAAATAAAAAAACACGAGTTTTTAAATTACTAGGGGGACCCGCCCATGCTCGCGTACGCTCGCCAACCCCCGATTTATCTGATCCGAACTTTATAAGGAAACCATCTAAGAATCGAGCTAAACAACACAGTTTTCAATCCTGCGGCGGCGACGGCGGTAACTTTATTTCAATATAGAGAGATGATGAAATCAAACCGTTGCTATTACTTGTTACTGTATCATTAAATTTATAGAATAATGAAGACGTTAAGTCAACAAACCTAAATGATTTAGGTCAAAGCAATTTTAAAACGGTTACTATTATCTTTGTTAAATACAAGTATCCCTATAGCATTTGGCTCAGGGGCATCAGACGCAAAAGAGTCATTCGGGGAACGACTTAAAGATAAGAGCCCACTTACTGGAATGTTAAATAAAAGGAGCAAGCTATAAAGTTGGGAAACACAAATTCATTTGATAATTGTGGCAAAAAGCGAGCTTAAAATCGTCTATAAAATAGGTTTAAGTGAACATGAAATTTTTAGAACATGGTATTTAGATGAGTATGCTAGAAACAGATTCTAATAAAACTATTTATGTGTTTATTATCTTAAAACATGAGGAAATAATTTAATATGGTAGCTTTTTCAGAAATCGGGGCTGTTTCCTATGCAGTTAAAAGGTAATTAACTATTACAAAAAGACAAATTAAGTGAGGTTTGAATTAAAAAATGAAAGGATGAAAATGATAATCTATACAAGAAATCGATTATCATTTTCTATGCACAATTTTACGGCAGTAAAATTTATCAATGCGGTTTATAAACCTTATTTCTAATCTATAATTGTATGCTTCCTTTTAAAATATTTTACGCTTAATGTTTATTAAATAGTACTATAATTTTTATCAGACAACTTTCTGGGGTTTTTAATTACTTTTAAGGCCCGGTGCACACATCCGGTATTTCAACGTGCGGCGCCACTGCGGCACCGAAGCCCGACTATGCACACATAATCGTGGAATGACGCACGAACTAATTTCGCGCCATTTGCAATAAATATTCTATCGAAAAAACGTGTTTATTTCGCTTACTTGGTGTAAAAAAAAAAAAAATTGAAACAAAATAGACGTTACTGAAAAAAACCATTTATTAATTATTATTTATATTCCATTTGTTTATGAAAACAAGGTACTTCAGAACGGAGACTCAAGTGCGGCGCCGTGGGGAACTGCGGTACAAATTGCACGCAAGTTGAACGTGCTGCGCCCCTGCGGCGCGCTGGAGGCATGTGCGCACCGCTCCATTGGATCCAATGTATCTCAAACAGCACTTGCGTTGCGGCAGCGGGGCCGCACGTTGAAAACCGGATGTGTGTACCGGGCCTTAAAAGCAATTAAATTAATCATACCAAGATATCATTAAAAATTAGCCTAAGATAGGGTTTTCTGTAAATCTAAGAACAGAGAGGGCTAAGGCCCGGTGCACACACCGATTTTTCAACATACGGCGCCGCTGCCGCAATGCAAGTGCGGTCTGAGATACATTAGATCCAATGGAGCAGTGCACACATACCTCCAGCGTCGCTGGGGCGACGCACGTCCAACTTGCGTGTAATTTGTACCGCAGTTCCCCACGGCGCCGCACATGAGTCTACGTTCTGAAGTACCTTGTTTTTATAAACAAATGGAATATAAATAATAATTAATAAATGCTTGTATCCAGTAACGTCTATTTTGTTTCAAAATATACCTTTTTTTACACCAAGTAAGCAAAATAAACACGTTTTCTTCGATAGAATATTTATCGCAAATGGTGCGAAATGAGTTCGTGCGTCATTTCACGGTTATGTGTGCATATTTGGGATTCGGTGCCGCAGTGGCCCCGCACGTTAAAAAACCGGATGTGTGCACCAGGCCTAATGATTTGGGTAACCTCTTGAACTTTTGAAGTTAATCGAATGCAATTTTTTATCATGCCTCTAACACATTAAAGATTCAGCGCCAACAACCGTGATTCAAAATTACACGAGGCTGCCTTGAATCTTTCCCTTTGGGGTCAACAATGGACAGTTGCCAATAGCCAGTTGTGTAGCTCCAGTGAGATGTAAATTTAAGACCTAACCACAAAACCAATGGTGTCAAAACTGCAGTATATCGCATTAGTTCTTAACCGGAACTATTCTATTCCGGTAGTAGTTTATGTTTACACTAATAAACTCTCTCAGCCTTTTCGAAAATTGTTAGAGCAATTGTTATACAGGAACGTCCATGGTTAAAAGCGAACAGTGTGTATCAATTCATATCACTTACAGATAACAATATTTTTATCACATATTATCAGTCTTAACTTCCGTTTACATCCTACAAGGGCCTCTTCCGTTTCATCTGAACACTTCCGAATTAGCATGCTTGAGAAACAGCTTTTTCCTTCGGGCAAGGACGATTTTATACAATTTTAGGTAGGTCCCGGTGTAATATATCCTCGTTTAGCTAAGCATAAAATGGTACATTTATTTTCTGATTTAAAAAAAAAAAATTTCGACTGTTCCTATAGATGAAAATAATTTTACCGGATAATTTCTGCATGTGAAGTTACATCGTTAGAATCGTAAATAATGAATTGACGTACTTGCTAACACAGCTTAGACTTATTACGCTTGAAGACATGCAATGTTAGATATTTAAAAAAAATACATGCTGCAGAAGTACTCTCGTTTAGAAAATTCACTTTTAATACTTCAGACACTTAAGGTAAGCATCAAAGGCATGCTTCTAAAAACGCTAGAGTAGACAGTGATGAGAATTAGTGGTTGTGTTTACAGTGTCTAATTATCTACAAATGTATCGCATTTAATTTGTATTTTAATCTTAAGATTCTAACTCAAATTTTTACTCGAGAGAACTAATTTAATACCATTATTCATATCAGACAATTTCTAAAGCGTAAGTTAAAGCGTAAGTCTCTAAAGCGTAAGTTTCTAAAGCGTAAGTCTTTTTGTAGTTAACACATTTTATGAAAATTGGAACTTTCTTCCCCATAAAACTCTAAAAAAAGAATCTGGGCCTAATGCGATTAACGTTCCTGAATGCTAGTTGTAATAATTCAATGTTGCTATAATTACAATGTATAAAAAGTAAGATACAATTTTAATATTGGTTTGTTACGGTCAGTTTTTTATACTCGAGGGCTGATATGGACGGGACCTACGGCTTAAAGTGGGTTCTAAACCACAACGTACATCCATGCCATGACAGGGATGCGAACTCAGCCTTTTGAAGGTTGGTTTGTCGAGGGTCCGAACGCCAACCACTAGTCTACCAGACCGGCTTAAAAAAAAAGTTACGATAAAAACTAATTTCTTTTTTTTTCTTTCGTTATGCTCATTACTCATTAAACTTGTGAATAAAAGCCAGGATCCCCACAGTTGCATTCAAGGCCTTAGATAGGCAACTGGCCGCATAATCAGTATAGACAACTGGACAAAATACCAGGATAGACAACTGGCTGTTGTTCCAGAATAGATAACTGCCCCCACCCCTTTCCAATACCTACTTCCATCACTATCGGGTTGATTTGGATGAAAGGCCAAGCTGTTGAAAACAACGTCAAAGTAAAAGGGCATGCACAAACAAGGAAAGTTTTACTGATACAGAAGAGAAAAAAAAATCACACAAAAAGGAATCGAACACACCACTCCTACAACTCGCATGTTGCTAGAACAGTGAGTCACCTCCGAGTATCAGGCGACAGGCTCCTCGTGAAATAAAAATATGTATTGCAAATATTTAATGTTGGACTTTGTTATTAAATGCATAATTGTCCTCTTCCTTCGACACATAAACAATATTTTATAAATAAAGTAAACAGATTTATAACTTTTTAAACTTGGAAAAACACTGCACATAAGAATACAAGAACCTTTTGATATTTACTGGGCCCCAATGCTCTAAGGTCCCCGGTATCACGAAAGCAGCAATCTCATACTTTCTGGTAGCCCGCCCTGAGAAAAGCAAAAAATCTCAAAATGAAATGCTTTGAAACATAATGGCTCGGTAGTTTGTTGTTGCTGTATCGTCATATTTTTGCTACACGAAGGCTATTTAGTACTATTCTTTATTTAAAGATACGACGACAAAACTATTTCAATTATGTGTATAGATTAGGAAAAAAAGGATTTGAAGCTGTCATTTTTACACTCGGTATGGCCTGCTATAATCTCTTTGCTTTTTTTTCATTCCTCATTTACCAGACACATTTCAAGTTACCCAGCTGTGCTAGGAAGGAAATAAAACACACTTTCATCGATTTTCTTTCATCACCTCACAAAAGTATAAAAAAGCCGAGCAAGGAGAAAAAGGATTCTGGAAACGGGGAAAATAACCTATTTTTTCAAAGGGTAGAAAAAACACTTCATGTTTGAAAAAGAGAAGTGAGTTGCAATGAGTTCCCTTGAATTCCCGCATTTAAACAAAACGTGGACAATTTGATATGGGGTGGGATTAAGGCAAAGCTTTATAGGAACAACGAGTGCTACTTTCGGCGCAACATTCAATAATAAATTCGCATTGAGAAGCATTCAATGATAAATCCTTACCATTGTTTTTCCATGGTGGAACTATCCCAAGTTTAAAATTTCATTACAATATCTCAACATCGAAACTTATGTCAAAAATGCAAAAGTTTCTATACATGTTTCAAAACAAACTAAAAAAGGAGGTTCCGGTGAGGAAGCAGTTGACTTTTGATAAGTTCATTTGTAGAAAGGTGGTTAGCTCGCCATGGGAAAGGGTAGTCATACGGAAAATCATCAAGGCTACTAACATTTTTAATTATGTTTAGCCAATTCATAATCACCACTACAGCTTCAGATACCGAGCAATAAACTCAGAGCCAGAAGCCACACTAATGAAACCAACTGTGGGAACAGTGTTTATGTTCAAGTTTATCTTTAATTGAACAAGTAGACTGTTCAAAACCACACGACTCTTCTACCAACTCGCCAGTGCTGATCTATATCAAGTAGAAACTGTTTTGCAATGAAACTGGATTATGTAAAAATAAAATTATTCCGAAATATTCTTCACGATTGGTTGAATGGTTTGGGGTGTTTTATAACGCAAGGGCTATACTTGACGAAGCTGTACCAACACAAGACATATTTTTAAGTCATTCTTTTTTAAAGCCTATTATATACTAGGGATGCGACATCGATGTCGATGTTTTCAAAATATCGATGTATTGGAGTCGATATTTTTGTAACATCGATGTTTATACTTGTCGATGTTTTATGTTTTAATGAAAAAAGTACCGTTATGAAAATTTAAACAATAATCAAGTAGCATAATTTTTATAATCAGCAATATCAGCATACTTTTAGACCAAAGTGGCCAAGGGTGAAAGGTCTGAAAAGTAGGGATGGGACATCGATGTCGATGTTTTCAAAACATTGATGTTTTATAAAATAACATCGATGTATTGGAGCCGATGTCGCATTACTAGTTGCTGAACCAGTTTTGAGAAATTGGGGGAAAAAGTTTAAATACACTGAATTTTAAAAACATCGATGTTTTGGGGGCGAAGTATTGTCAACATCGATGTTTTAATTTTGAATATCGATGTTTTGCTGTCGTAGTCGCATCACTATTGTAGACAAGAACCATTTCAGTAAAGCGCGCCTAGAATTCCAAAACGAATTAGAGAATTCGAACTGTATCTCTTCAACCATATAAGTACAATCGCATGCTCGAAGAAAATGTCTAGAACTCATTTGGTTGGCAAATTTTGCTAAAAAAAAATTGTAAAATTATAAATATGAGCTGCTGTGGTACGAGACTAACAAATTAGAATGATCATCCCAAGACAGCTCGTTGTATTCATGAGCTATGTTGATGATACGAAACCATGTTATATGTAGATTACGAATGCGAAGACTATATAATTAAACGAGATTATTTTCTCTTGCAAATGAGTCGATACTGAAGCAGTTAGTGACTCGTAACATCAGCAACAGAACTGATTGCTCCTATATAAAAGGGGAGGAAGAACGATAAATCAAGCCGCCCACCCCCCTCATTGCTTAAAAAATAAATCTTACATATTATCTTAGTGGATTTGGTTCTAAATCTCTTATCGAACAATAAAATTCGATAAACTAGAATGCTACTTAGAAAAAGAAATCTTAGACTATCTATCTATATATATAATTCTCTTACGTGGCTCACGAAAAAGACGTTATTTGTAATCGCGTTTTGGCAACACTGTACGATTGTTTGTTTATCGCGAAGTCTCGCGCATCGATTGAATTTATAGCGTTATCGGATGAAATTTTATTGAAAAAAAAGAAGGAAATTTTAATGAGCTGTTGCAGTTAGTTTATAATAGAAATCAAAGAAAGCGGGGGATCTTTTCAGGGCCCTTTAAAAAACGGTCCTTTTCAGGGCCAACAATTATAGTTCAACAAGACGCTTGCACTACAACTTTAGGCAACAAACTCAATGAAAAAGTGTGGGTCGTTTGAGTGCTGGGAAAATGTACACACAAACAACATGCTGGGTATTCAATTTCCAAAGCAACGCTCACATTTCGAGTCAAAATTTGCACAAACTTTTCATTTGAATTCTGATTTTAGAGATACTGTATATATTTTTTCTGTAATACAGCAAATTTAGATTTGAAAAACATTTTTTTGGTAACATATTTTGTAAACAATCCCTTCTGCTAGGACACATGTCTTCATTGAGGCGAGCAAAGCGAGCATAGGTTCGCGCAGCGAACCAATGAGGATTGCGAAGCAATCCTCCGGGGGTTGGCGAGCGTTAGCGAGCATGGGGCATGCCCCCTAGTCTTAGTATATTTGGTTCTAAATCTCAAGAAAATCCGATAAATCATCGACTGTTTCGATGAAAACACAAAGTAATACCACGGGTATGCCAACTAGTATACATTATAGTATTTACAACACATCCAACTTCCTAATGGCAGATTAGCATTTTTGGTCCTAAATCTCAAGAAAATACGAAGTGATACCACAGGTATGATCCCCAACTAGTATTGTATTTACAACAAATATCCAACTTCCTTATGGCAGTTGAGTTATTGAAATCAGAATATTAATAGTATCTATTTGGTTTAGGTAGATATTATCACAATGAAAGAATCTAAAGTTAAATTGCTTGGATTCCCAAGATTACCTACTTCAGTTAAATCATTAAACACAATTGCACACAAAATAAAACTATGGTTTTTTAACGACTTACTTATGACACACAATCATGAATTAAGTTTTCCTATATTAGAGGTTTACGAATGAAAATAAACTTCAATATTTAACAGTGAATAACAGAAATAATACAGCATTGCCCAACGTAACCTATTGGATTAAGAATCGAGGATACACTTAACTTATGCCATAACCTATACCTGAAACCCCAACGAATTGACCAGTCGACCAACAAAATACTGCCTACAGTCAAATTTTCTGAATGATCATTAATAGTTAACAAGGAAATATCAGAATGTATCGCTCATCGTATAACCTTAAAAGCAAATTAATTTTTGCAATACAATGCTTTAAATCCAGAAGCGCTACTCAATATCTTCTAGCCTAATTGCAGAGATCATTATATAAAATGTTCGTTAAGGAAAACAAAAATTTTCTTCGTAATTTAAATTTCATAATTTATTAAATAACCACATTTTAATTTCTTAAGACTAATATAAATGAGATAGTGAATCTTAATTATATCAATGCATTCGAGTAACTTAAAACATTTTACACCAAAGGTTTTACAAATAGACATAACCCATTAACCAATTTTCGAAGATAAAAGAGTGACAGTCATTGAGGTTGTCTACAATTATTTCTTCTAGGCTCGCGCTAAGAGGTCATATAGCTCCAATAGGATGTACGCGCCTTTGTAAGATAATCATGTCCAGTGAGAATTTGAAAACAAGCGACTACAACAAATCTGAGCAAGGAACATGGGATATTTGAGCTTGTCTTTGTCTCTGGGTATTTTTGTATTGTACTCTGTGCACTCTTCTAAGGCTAGTACCATTTTCCCAAGTACTACGCAAACGAATTTTCTGTAGTGCAGTGTAAATAAACACTATTCATAGAAATCTATCTCTCCTAGGAATCACAGAACAATAGCCAGTATGACAAATGACCCCGAAAGTTTTCAGCAGGAATGTTTCGTCACCAAAACCGAAGTCGAGCAGTACGACAGGACACAAAAAGCACTCCTCCTATGACATGGGCGCGGTCTTCGATCCAAGCACCAATCCAGAGGGTGACAGCATTCCCAGCGGGAAGATCTCCCACTCCCGTCTTGCGTGACCGTTTTTGATTCGAACTGGACAGACCCCCACACAGCAGTCCGGGCGACAAGATTGATGGACGCGGCGGAGTCGAGTAGCTAGACGGGATAAGACACTACCTCACTTCCGTCACGCTGGCTTAAAATAGGGATTAATGCAATTGCTCTCTCGGACTCCTCACTTAACGCAGTAGGGGTCGTTCAGACGTAACGAGTAAAGGGTGGGATTATGTGCACCATTAAATTAATTCGTTTGATACTGTCGTGGAGTAAGGAAAGGTTCTGAGGAACTGCAGAAATCCCTATTGCTTCAATATAATGCTCAAGCAATTTGGCACCACAAATAGAAGATCATGCAATGTGATAAAAATCGACCAATCGAAATACTGATCAAGATGCTGGCTACTGGATCGATAAGGTTCCTGGTTTGAATCCGGGGTAAGGCATGGATGTTTGTAACGTCTGAATGGATGGCACCTCCACAAACGACTTGTGTCTAGAATATGTGGTTATATTTGTGTGGAATCTGGTTATTTAGGTGTGTATTTGTGAAATAACGTGAACCTACTCCCCGTGGCGATGCACCAGGGTTACGTAAAGTGGTTTACAAATCCCTTGTGGAGTATTAAAAATAATGTTCTATAGACCGGGCATTAGATAAAAACTTAAGATAAATTCGGTGCTCAGATGGCAAAATGTTGTCATTTTTTTTTGTTTAATTTTTCGTGACGGCAATTTTAAGATTCATAATTCAACATGTGGTTCTGTGGTTTTTGACTTATTACATTTTTTTCCACCTTTGTTTTCTCATAAACTGAAAGAAATAGACTTACGACATTTTGCCATCTTCTAAATATTAACAAACCAGACTCCAGAATGAGACTTACTCAATTTTTTAGGAAAAGTGACTTATAACATTTTGCCATCTAAGCACAGAATTAACCACTGATGACTTCAAAATTTCTTGTACACATTTTAAAGGGTGGAAGGAACAAAAAAATTTAATTTTATTCACATATAGATGTATGTGAGTAAACATCTCTCTGATGAGTTAGAGGATAAAATAAAGTGCAGAATTGAAAGCTAGCGACTATGTAAATAACATATTTGTTATCTTCAACAAAAACAGTTTGACAATATTTGTGCACTTAGGGCCGCTACACGGCAACAGAGTCCAGGACAATCCGAATCTAGTAGAATCTGACTAATAAGATTCGAGAGCATTGTTTCTACCAGAAATAGCTTGTTCGTCTGAAAGCCTTCGACATTGCTTACATCCGGAGCGCGTTCCACTTCAAAACGCCCAAATCTAAATTAATCTGTTTCAAACTGGATTGACCCGGATTCTGTTGGTGTAAAGTGGCTCAAGACAGTAGATACTCAACGTTAAGACCATCAATAGTAATGCACACTTTATTACGAGAAATGTTCCGGTTTGAGTTTGGTGCAAGCGCAGAAACATTTGATGCTTCGGCACCCGTCTAGCGGGGATCACGGTACAATCTCAGAGCCTCGTCCTTTTCTGTTAAGCCACCCCATATGCAAGGTGAATTTCAACGATCACGAAATGAATACATATTACCCGTATGAAGTTTGTTTATTTTGACGATGGCCAAAACTGTGTGTGGTCAATTGCCGCGTTGCCGAACAGCGCCCTCCAGCAAATCAAAGAGGCGCTTGCGCACATACATTCCCTATGCAAATACGGTTTGATGTTCGCTATTCCCCTTCCAAACAACCTGCATATTCTTGGAAATCGCGAACGAATAAAATTCACAGTCGTTAAAATATTGCACTATTGTTATTTCGCTCTCATAAAAGAATTATTACCTCAATAAAAGATGCATAAACCTTTCGATATATCGCACCTTATGTTATGTCGTTTTTATTTCTCCTCCGATTAATCTTCTGTTCTTGAAAGAGGAAATCTCAATCTGCTTCTTTTAAATTGAAAGCTCAAACTTCACTTGTTTCAAGCAGATAGAGTTGAAATTGGTTGCAAGTGGGTGTTCTTGAAGGTCGAGATGGTATATTTGTCAATAATATTCTACATCACTAGTATTATTCAAAAAGGTGTTATAACCTATTTTTTGTGTTTAACTTGTATAATTTTCATAATTTCAAATAAAAAATATGTACTTTGAGGTACAAATAGCCTTATTATTTCTACAATAAGTACGCTTTCCTTCGCCCTCCGATCGTCAATAGCCCGTTGTGTTGCTCCAGTACGACGTTAATTAAAAGTCGCTCATTTTTTGTCCCCAAGAAACGTGATATATCGAGGAGTTACCGATTTTAACCGAAATTTTTTTTGTGATTTTTTTAACTTACAACTTCAAAATAATTGAGTTTTGTCAGTACTGCAGACCGTAAAGTGTTTCCTAGCTCGAATAATATAAAATGCATATCTCCATTTGATATCAAAAGAAAAGCAAATAAAGTAACTTTAAAGCTATCGGTCGCTGAGCAAATTGAAATTGCAAAATTAGATGCATTGACCAGCAAGATTAAGGTAATTTCACTCAACAGAGGATTTCACCAATCAATACGATGTATGCATTATTTAAACAGCGAAAATATTCCACGATTAATTCAATACCAAATAGTGATTAGTTCGTTTGAATAACAAAGGAGCGTGATGTTGGGTTGCGTGATAGATTTTCTTCCCAGGCTTACATAAACAGCGGATCATCGATTTCGGACAAACGTCGCTTGTTCACAAAATCAACTAAAAAGCAGACACGCGGATCAAACAAGAGATGTTATTGCGGGGCAAAATCGTTTCTAGAGCACACCATTTACTCGGATACTAAAAACACAAAAATGCTTTTACTAGTGTTGTTTTGTTTCCAGCAATAAATGTATTGGTAAGAAACACAAAAAGAAATTCCGTCGTATTTGCATTGATTCAAAATATTGGATTAAAGTTTTAACTGATATATCGATCGTTTCTTGGATTCTTATTAAACAGAAATTGATTAAAAATATTTTATTCAAATGCATATGATTAAGTAATATCTTTCTGGTGAGGCATGCAGGATCACACGACGTTACTTTTCTCACAAGAGGATCTATCTCGGATCCAGAAATTGGCTACAAGTTGGTTTGTGGCTCTACGGCCAATTATTTGTTGGATGGCTAATTAGACGGCCATACTTTGGGTCAGAGTGTTGTTACTTATTCTTTAATATCTAGCTAAACCAAGAGTCCGAAAACGTTTCATAACTTCAACATTATATCAGGACTCAGATTATTTCTTGTTAGAGGCAGGAAAATCTATCATTTTCTTATCATCTACACATTTGGCCTCCAGGCGACGCAACACTAGCCAGATTGGCGATCGGATTAGGCCCGGTGCACACATCAGGTTTTTCAACGTGCGGCACCGCTGCGGCACCGAAGCCCAACTATACACACATAACCGTGAAATGATGCAAGCAAGTACTTATTTCGCTCCATTTGCGATAGATATTCTATGGAAGGAAACGTGTTTATTTCGCTTATCTGGTGTAAAAAAAGTATATTTTGAAACAAAATAGACGTTGCTGGGATACAACCATTTTTTAATTATTATTTATATTTCATTTATTTATGAAAACAAGGAACTTGAGACCGGAGAAGCGTGTGCGGCGCCGTGGGGAACTGCGGTACAAATTGCACGCAAGTTACACGTGCGTCGCCGCAACGACGCCGGAGGCATGTGTGCTAATGTATCTAATGTGTGCTAATGTAACTCCATTGGATCTAATGTATCTCAGACCGCACTTGCGTTGCCGCAGCGGCGCCGCCCGTTGAAAATCCGGATGTGTACACCGGCCCTAAGTGTCTCAAGTGTTCGACGACTGAATATACATTATCCTTGCTTATAAGTTTTAAAAGTGCAACTAAAACATTTTAATTCTTTTCAACTCTACGGTCTGTTAAAGATTTAAAAAAAATCCGTTCCATATCATATCTCCAATCGAATGTGAGGACAGCAAAATTAGGTATCTAGGACCACAACAAAGTGCCAGTCTGAAATCTGTTATTTTGGGATTCCATAACTCTTTCAACGAAGACATCAAATCGACCACAATGGAATTGTTTCCTTTTAGCACTCTACGCGTTCCTTAAGAACTTTTCTATCTAAGCCACTCTTTTGTAACTATTTCCTCAATTGCTTGTGGAACATTGAAGACGTTACCTTAGACGACACCGGGCCTTAGACGGCCATACTTTGGGTTGGATTGCCGTTACTTATTCTTTAATATCTAGCTGTCCGAAAACGCTTGGTTTGGGCACCGCAGGTGGCCCCCTCGTCCCCGCTGTGATAGCAGGTTATGAGCGGTTTTTTGTGGCCAACCACGGAAGGAGAGTATTCCCCAGAATTGGGGCGAGGACTGGGCAGGGGGCGCCTTAAACCGCCCCCCGGCCATTGAGGTGCTATTTGCAATGGTGTTTTCTCAGCTTGGCATTGGAGTTTTCTAATCTTGGCGTTTAAGTTTGCTCAGAATTCAAAATTGATGGGAAGCGATGCATTGAGGAACTTTAAAGTTTAACTTTCGAGAGTCTATGGCAGATGGTAGAGTTAAATCAGTTGTCCTGTCCTGAGAATACTGTTGAAGAAAGCCGTTGTTAAATGGTGGTGTTAAGTTGGAAGTGTGGTCCTGTAATTATGTCTATATTGCTGAAAAGGAAGTGCATTACTTTCATTATTTTGACTTGGGCTTTGTTGTTGGTGGCAGTATTATGTTTCCACGCTGTGCTTAAGTTGATGTTTGGTTCTTTTAAATGATTGGTTGTCGTTAGAGGGCAGTGGAATAAGTAGTGGTCCGGAGTTCCCGGCTCCCCGCAAATGCAGTTATTGTTGGTGATGAGGCAGAATCTGTGTAGATAGGACGGGAACGGGCCATGTCCCGTCAAGTAGGCTGTTAGGTAGGGTCCCGGTGGGTTTTTGTTGTGATTGACTTTGTTGAAGAAGTCGTAGGTTCTGCGGCCAGTGTCTCCCCTGTCCCATTCATTTTGCCACTCGATCATGATGAGGGTTTTTAGACGGTTTTTGAGGAATCCTTTGTTGAGTTTGAGTTGGATAGACAATGGGGCATCGCCCGCAGCTCCTTCTTTGGCGAGTTGGTCTGCTCTCTCATTGCCCTTAATTCCTGCATGAGCTTTGACCCACTGTATTTTTATGTCTTGGTTAAGTTTTAAAACTTGTCTGATGTCTTTCGTAATTCTATCCTTGTTCTGGACTCTTTTGATTGTGTGGAGAGTTGAGAGACTGTCAGTATGGATGGTTGTAGGTTCATTTTGGTTGGAGGCCCAGTTGGTTGCAAACAGAACTGCTATCTTTTCCGCCTGTGACACTGTGTTATTGGGATGGAGACTGGTTTTCCATGTGAGGGTTTCTTGATTTCCTGTGTATATGACGAAGGCCGCACCAACTCCTTCTTCTGTCTTAGATCCGTCTGTGTATATATTGTAAGTTGCTGGTGTTGTGTTTAGTGTGTCGATGTTGGAGAAGTCCATTTCCTCTGGGTCTTCTTCCCAGATGTTTAAAGTTGTTTCATAGTCTTGGGCCCTTATTGTTTGTCCTAGGAAATTAACATCAGAACTGTGCCTAATTATTTTGTTGGTGGCTGCTTCTTTAATTGCTATTAGATGAAGAGGGACAAGGCCGCAGAGTATTAGTATGGCGTTTGTTGGGGCAGTGCGGTATCCTCTGCACATGCGTAGGGCAAAGTAACGTTGGATTGTTGCCAGTTTTCTAATAATTCTTGTTGTGATGTTGCTTGCCCAGATGCTGGCCGCATAGCATACTTGACGCTCTGCTACTGTCTTATACCAAATTTTAACCATTTTTGGGTTTGTGCCCCAATTTCTGCCTATTGTGGTTTTAATTCTATTGGAAAGGATTATTGTTCTATTTCCTATGGCCTGTAGATGTGGGAGGAAAGAGAGGTTCTCGTCAATGATGATCCCCAGGAGTTTGAGATCTTTGGTGACTTTTATGTGCCATTGACCTGCTTTGATTGTCGGTTTACGAATCATGTGCCTTTTCTTTGCTATTATAATTGCTTTTGATTTTTGGGTTGAAATTGTTAGTTTTTCCCTTTGGCACCATTTCTGTACCTCCAGGAGTGTTGTCTTAGCAGTATTCTCTATTTCCCGTCTTGTAGTTCCTTTTATTGTAATTGTTACGTCGTCTGCGAACGCTTGGATGTTGCAGTTCGGGCCAAAATCTTGGTCCAGAAGTGATTGGATGACTGTGAGCCAGAGAAAGGGACCTATACATGAGCCTTGCGGGCAGCCTTTTTCAAGTGTTGTGTTTGCGGAATCCTGTCCTTGTCTAAGTTGCACTGTTCTATTTGTTAGGTAGTTTTCTATTATGTTAATGATGTCGGCCGGGTAGTTTCTGTAGTTTAGTTGATTTAAAAGTGAAGGCCACCATAGAGAGTCAAAAGCTCCTTTGATATCTAAGGAGATCAAACATGTATGGTATTGGTTGCTCTTGTTTTGTTCAATGTTTTGGAGTAGATTGTGCAGCGCGTCTTCGGTAGATTTTCCTGAGATGAAACCGTATTGATTTGTGCCTATTGTTTTATTATCGTGGTTGAATTTGTTAATTCGAAGGAGGAGCAGCTTTTCCAAGGTTCGACATTATATCAAGACTCAGATTATTTCTTGCTAGAGGCTTGGCAGTCTGTCATTTTCTTATCACTCACACATTTGGCCACCTGGTTGGTCTTTACACCAGATGGGCTGTCGAGGCTCTAAATGCCATTATCTCTTAGATCTTCTGAATTAGATAAATACAATTCTGTCCTAAAGGTTACGAATGTAATAGCCTCATTTTCCAACTGGATGGGGACACGTCACAAAGTGCAATTGCAATTAGTTATTACAGTATCGTGCAGAAATTGGTTATACTTAGGTGTTTCTGAATTCCATCGTCAAATACGGAGCCAATTCTCCTGAAAATGAATAGGCAGTGAAAGTCCCGACTTGTATCCATTGGATTTCATCTTTCGGGTCCAAGGTGTTACTTGGTACGGTATCGCAGCGTTCAAAAACATTTCGATTCGAAACAGGGTTTCTTTAATTGAGTGAATCTTACGTTAATAAAAATTTTTAAATAACAAATACTAGAAATTTTATATAGGCGTTATACGACACACTTTTATAGTACAGTGATAATATCAAGTATTTTTTTTAACTATGCAAATGGTGTTAAAAGTAATTGCAACGAAAAGCATAGTTGAATTTCCTCGGTTTTTATATTTGTGTATTTTTATTTAGGTATTTTAAATTATTACGTAAAACAGATTTCAATACATTAGCAAGAGAAAGTGCAATCAAGAAATTTGAAATCTAGAAAAATATATTATTCTGTATAAATCACAAACAAATAAATTGATAAATATTTTTAAAGTAGCAGACAGCTGAACTATTAGCACAAACCTTAAGATGCGCACAAGATTCAAACTAAGAACAATAATGAAATCTAAAAATACTTCTGTAAATAAACCTATCTTCAGGCGAGAAAAAAACTGCGCATCATGAATTTCGTATTTTAAATTTGAAAAACTATGTACATAAATCTCATTTATTCGGCCACTCCATTTGCGTAAACAAGACGCAATAAATCACAACTAATATGCGGAAAATATCATAAAATATTCTACTGTTCCCGCTTACTTCTTTTTTAAAACTCTTCCCATACAGGTAAGTTCTAGCTTCTTCTAAAAGCTTACTCAACATAAATAAATCTGAAAATTTGTCATGTGTGCGCTTCTGTAAAAAAAAAATATCCCCTATACTTTTTTTAGAAGTTTCAGAATTGCGTTAAGTTTCGAGACATAAGTTTTAATTAATTGCTAAAAAGTGACGCAGCGGTTTCTACCTCCGCTACTTTCAACTCGAGTCATTTTAAATGACGCAAAAAAAAAAAAACAGCAAAATCAAATTACAGGTCAGGCAGAAGGGTAATTTATTCGCCTTTTGAAAAGAAAAATAAAGATTAGATAGTAAATTTAGCGGAGACCGAAAATTATAAGGGGAGATCTCTATAGCTATCCATTGATTTCTCGTCTTTAATTTCTTCCTACCTTTTTAATACATTTATCTGAAAGAATGGAAATGTATCCCGACTATTTCGATCTCAAATAGAATTTCAAAAAAATCTCTAAATTTCGTAGACAAACCTGGTGACCGGAGGTTTATGCCGCCCTCAATCCAAAATCAAATATTAGTATTCGGAATTCAGCTAATAAATAGGTGAACGTACTAATCAGTACTATATTTATTTGTTAATAATAATATTAACTTGTATCGATTATACATTAAAACAAGCTAAAGGTCGAGCTCCAAACGTTTGTGTGAAGAGGTTGTTGCTCTTTTCCTTTCTTTTCTTAGTAGTTAGACGATTTCAGTGGATTACACGAAAGGTAGTATTCTTTTAAACACTTTTAAGCATTCACTTCTGTACCGCATGAAACGGTATGGTAACAGAAATAAATGGCAGCGTAAAGAACAAGATCTTCGAGTTTCACCACTGTAACACATTTATTCTAACATCCTATAGCTTGACATGTTCAGCATAATTCGATATTTTGGGACAAGAGGGGTTCGGCAGAGGTTGGCGAGCGTGTTCTCGCTCTCAGTTCTCAAGGGTCTCTGTTCTTCCAAGTGTTCCAGGTCGCTGTCTGCTGAAAACCACCTGTCGATGGAATCCTGAGTGTTCTCAAGGGGCTTGAGATTTAGAAGATCGTAATGTCAGTGTAACGTCAGGTGACGAGTTTATTTCAAGTGCCCAGAACTTTATGACCCGTGTGGTCAAATGAAGTGCTGTAATAGTACTTCTAGGGTTAGTTATGAAAAGTTTATCACTTGAAAGGAGTTTTATGATCTACAATTAAGAAGTTCTTGAAAATCTCTATTTTATGTTGGCTTGATCAGAGAAGCCGCCTTTAGAGCGTTACAACTTCCCCCGCATAACTCGAAAAATACTTGTGACAAGAATAAAATTATGCATAAAATTATAAACAATTTTTTCCAAAAACCAAACCTTTGGAATGAATATTTCTGAAATGCCGTTGTTCAGAGTTTGGGGCTGTTCAGACCTCCGCCCCTGACGAATCCCTTTAGCAATCCCTGTGTGTGGTACATATATGGTTATTATTTGCTACTAACATTGACTCCCAGGATCACAAATCTGAAGATATACAGGATTTTTCTACCCTCATCGAGGACATTTTTGTATCTGCGTGTTATGTGGAAAAGTAGTGTTACTGTATTCATCCTGTATCAATTTCTTTCATTGTCTAGTAATGATGATTTATGAAATTTTCTTTTGTGGTGTGACAGAAATTCGGCAATCGTTGCCTTTTTTTACCGAATCTTTATAAAACCTCGGGAAATCTCATCTCTAAATTGGATTAAGTTGACTTGTTGACGCCGATAGGCGGAATTCGTCACATCCAAGAGTAGACTAATCAAAACAATATGCCCGTCTGCGGATTTCTATCTCAGATTTAAGCCTTTAGGCGATGCAGAACTCTATCGACGATGGTTTACGTTAAAAAGAAAAGTAACTAGATTTTAATTAATTGAATGGGTTAAGTGGCTTGTTTTGGAGTAGTAGCTTTGCGACTGTTCGCTGTATGTGTAAAGTATGCAACCTATTATTTAATCGTGAAGAAAATAGAAACGAATATTTTTATTTGCTTTTTCAATCTGACTCGCATATTTCCTTAATACTGATAGACATAGAACACTTGGCCGAAGGCATTGTACCTAGAAAACCAGAAGATTACAGCAGTGCTTGGTGATTTCGAACATCGTTGATTCCCTTAGGTTTGTTACTTTTTGTTTTGAAGTATACATATTCGCGAAATTTTCATTGGAAATCCTTTGATATTTCGAAATTTTTAAGCTAATGAATTCGAGAATGAATGGAATACGGCTGAGAGCTAAGCTTGATCTGCATACAGACAAACAAAACATCTGACAAATAATGAGTGCGAACAAGGTAAATTTGAATTCGCTTTAACCCTCAGGTTATTTTTTTTATTCTCTTTTGGACAAAAAAATGGTTAGAAACCATTTTGGAAACACCTGCAGTCGATGCTGAGCATCAGCAGTAAAAATCACTAACAATATTGTTTTTTCTATCATTAGAACATAACTAAGGATCTATATCTTAAATAAAACGAAAACTATTTTACAAAATCCATACAATTTATTCCACAAATTTGAGAACCTTTTAAGGACCAATCATCGTATAAAAATAAATAAAATTTATTGTCTGTGTTGAATCAATGTTTCTTTCTGTTTTTATTTCCTTAATCATATCAGAAGGTATTTTAGTAATGCTCATTTTATAAGATATAATAGCTATTCGCAAAAATCCTAACAGCTATTTATTTATGTGACAGTAAAGGAATATTTATAGGTCTGACGTTTGCAACAACCTTGTAATGTAGAAACAAATGGCTATTTCTTGACATTTAAAACTACTCTCCAAACTATGTTGTAGACATTTCCTTTAAATTTCGAGATTTTATTTTTCTTTTCACCAATTTGAACATACACTACACTACAATAATGAACCGGACAGCAAGATGTGATGGTATAAGGGAACGAATACATGCTTTAATAAGGGGATGGTCCCCATGGTGCTGCAATTGCACTACCAACCCTTCTGGGCATACTTGCAACAAAGTATTTGCTTGCACAGCTATGAGTATTTGTGTCCATTCCTGTTGCAAGAATGTCGCAAGTTCAGCTGTGGATTACGTACGTGGTTCCCTGGTCCGTAAGTGTCGCTCTAACTCGTCCCACAAATGTTCTATGGGGTTTAGGTCGGGACTCTGTGCAGGGAGGGAAGACGTTTTACATCTATATCTTGACAGAGGGTTCAACATGGCATGGAGGGTTGTCATCCTGGAAATAACATTCGTCCATTCCATAAAATTGCCAGAGCTTAGGAAGACTCTGATTGTCCAAAATGCTCATGTAGGCGTCGGCGTTTAATTGACCAGGAACAACATGCAAAGGTTCCAGGCCATACCACGAAAAACACCCCCAAACAAGTAGTCGTATTTTATGCAAAACCGCTGGTCCGATCCATTATTGTCGGGTAGTGCATTAGTAGTCTCCAAAAAACAAATTTGCTATAGGCTATCCAACTTCTCTAGAGAATTCGAGATCATTTAGTTCCTAATATACACCTCGTTGGTTTTGAGGGGTACCGAGAAATTTTAAAATAAATCGCTCTCTACTGAATTTATACCAATAACTTAACATTCAGAACAGAGGAAAATATACGTTCCTTACAAGAGGCAAAGGAAAGTAATTTTTTCACATACCACGTTTTCAGGTACAAAAAAAGGACCACGTCCTTCAATAAAATATGAGGCGACGGAATAGCAAATGCTAGTATCAGTGTTAGATTTTTGTTCCTCTTTATGGTTTTGCTATTTTTATACCGGGGCATAGCTGGATACAGATTGAACTGCATTCGGTCTCCTCTCTTCCCAAAATAGGCAATGGGGTGATAAAAAAGAACAGAAATAAAGTATCTTCGGCTCTAACATATTCGGTTGTAGATTGGAGAGAAAGAAGCAGGGTCGCCGAAAATGATGCGTGCTGAAACACACTACTCTGAAATTTTAAGGTTTCAGCCTAAAATGAACTTATTCAGAAATCAAAAAATTTCTATGATCTGAATACTATATTTCATTTGCATGGCTACGGGTAGAGCAACGTCAAATTCGTCTATTTTCCGTGTTCAGCATTCTACAATTGTCACTATATTGCTCAAAAGACATGTTAATGTGAATTTTCTGATTCAAACACCGAATCAAGAATATTGAAATTTAGAAGAATCGGGAAATATATACCAGTGCATAAAAAGAATAGGTATGGATATGTGTAGAGGATTTGCTTCGTTATTTTGAATGAGGAACTAGTACCAGTGAGGAAAATGCTCATTTCTGATCGTCAAAATGCTAAAAACGACAATACCAGAAAATGGACTTAATTAAAATTTCAAGTTTTAAATTAACGAAAAGTATGGCAAAAGCACATGACCTCAAAACGTTACGTGACGTCATTGTGCACCACGATGTAATATTTACGTTTGTCTGGTCCGTTGAAATTTCATATTGCTTGCTCTTTTAATTTTTAAATAATCAATTTAAATCTTTTTCTTGCTATTTCAACGTCGCTATCAAAGTAAACAGACCATCATTGGGGCACAGTGACGTCACAAGAAGTTGTTAAGACTAGTGACTCATTTGTTGATCGTTAAGGTGAAATTCAAAAATAAAAAGGAATCAAAGTATGAAATGCAAACTCAGCATTCGATCTCCGGATGATACCAAAGTGTCAGGAAAGGGAAGGGTTATGTTTCGCCACACGAGATCCAATTTGATCAGGACCAACGGTTTGAAGTGGATTCCCAACCATAAACCCGTGGTTTAATAATTGGATTGGACGCCGTAGGCGAACACTGTTTCACCTGTGCGGCTTTCAGCTGTATAGTCCGCCTTACGGAGGAGATTCTGGGATAAAGGAGAGCTAAGCAATCCACAATATATACATAAAAATTTAAGTACACAGAAGGGGAAAGTCAAGTGAAGCACATGTCAAGCAAAACATGTAAGCACAAAAATACAAAATGACAAAAGAAGAGGATGACAAAGTTTGAAAAATTGACACAGAACAAAATGAGAAAACAAAAACAAACGGACATAATCATAAACAAAATCAGAACAAACAAACAAATTTTAAAAATCATTTTCAGAAGAAAAAAAATAATAATACTGTTAAATACAAAAGTCAGAACGTTAAACACAGATGTCAGACAGCCGAAATGACCTATAAAAGTTTCGAAAGAGAAGCAAAGTTATTTTGAGAACTATCGACTTAGACTTCTCAGATCTCACAGATATAATCAATGTTAGAGCTGAGAAATTCCATTACTTTAAGGATTTTGTGGTGGCAGTGTATGTTCTTGGTAGTATTTTGGCACCAATGAGAGTAGTGTTGCAGAGAAGATTTCAACAAATGCCACTGACACGTGAGATCACAGTCAAAAAGGTAGTGGATGGGATCACCTTCTCGGCGGCATATACACAGCGCACTAGTTCGAAGGTGAAAACGCTCTAGATATGCCGGAAATGGTCCATGGCCTACGAAAAATTGTACCAGCTTTGAGTTCTGGTATTTTAGGTATGTTGAGATCTTAGGGAAGAATTGATAAGTGCATCTTCCTTTGGTATATAACACCCGTCATGACCAGAACTCGAACCTAAAGAATTGAATGCCAGAGTGTTAACAACTCGGCTAAAAGGCTAGCCAGAGAGGGGAAGAATTAGGGTTGGTACCTAGTCTATTCAAAATTAATGGAATATAAAAAAATATCTGTATGTCAGACTTTCATCAGTACAAAGCTAAAAGGATCTTAGTTTCTAATTCTAACGAAAGTCCCCCTCTAGCAATGGGAAAGCTACTTAAAACAACGAAGGTACTTTAAATAATTATTTTCTTGAGTTTGAAAATTTCTTTGTAAACTTCAAGCTGCTTCGATTTCTCTTAGAATAAAGAACCCATTATTTCTCGAGCAAAAGGGTAAAAAACAGAAAGTCTATATTTAAAGTTCCCAGATAAATGTACCTCGTCGTCATCATTCAAGCTAAATATTACCTCATCGGGAAAAAAAATTCAATAGCATCAATCAAGAGGCTTCCTTTTAGATATGAAAAAAGAAATAATGCAATAAAGCGGATACTCGTGTTCTCTACGGCTAATTACATTTTCATATACAGACCCAAAAACCTCTCTAATTTTGCGGAGTAAGCATTTGTTAATGGAGGAACGCGACTCAAAGAAAAGCCTTGAAGTCATCAACTCGGCACGAAATAATGGGCATGTGAGATCACTGAAAGAGGAGCTTTTTATATAATAGTCTCTCTTTTATCTCTTGGAGAAATTCCTTTAGCGAAGAGTAAACCTATTTCGAAAAGATATTTTCAAGAGTCGTCCTTATTTGGTGTTTTATACTGAAAACATTTTAATACCACTACAGTTATTAATTTCGTATACACTGCACTTATAACTAGTTATTTAAATAAAAGTGTAAATTTGAACACTGTTTTTGTACCAAAGCACAACGGAGCTCGACGTTAGTTTGACGATTGTTTGAATGATCTATATATATATATATTTCTCTTACGTGGCACGCAAAAAAGACGTTATTTGTTACCGCGTTTTGGCAACATTGTGCGATTGTTTGTTCACTAGGAGCCTCGCGCCTCATTTTAATCTATAGCGTTATCGCGGATGAAATTTTATTGAAAGAAATGAATTTTAGACGAGCTGTTGCGGTTTGTAATAGAAATCTAAGAAAGCGGAGGATCTTTTCAGGTCTATTTAAAAAAACGTTCCTTTTCAAGGCTAACAATTATAGTACAACAAGACGCATGCACTACAACTTTCGACAACAAACTCAGTCAAAAAGTGTATGGGTGGCTCGAGTACTGGGCAAATGTACACACAAACAACATGCTGGGTATTCAATTTCCAAAGCAGCGTTCACATTGCGAGTAAAAATTTGCTCAAAGTTTTCATTTAAATTCTGTTTCCAGAGGTACTGTATATATCTTTTATGTAATACAACAAATTTAGATTTGAAAAATATTTTTTTGGAATATCTTATTTGGTAATCAATCCCTTCTGCTAGGACACGTGTCTTCATTGATGCGAGCGAAGCGAGTATAGGTTCGCGCAGCGAACCAATGAGAATTGCGAAGCAATCCTCCGGGGGTTGGCGAGCGTTAGCGAGCAGGGGGCGGGCCCCCTAGTACTCTTTATTCTAATAACATTGCTCAACTATCACTTGGCGATTTGCCATAATGAAGGTTGGTTCATTCTTTTGCGACGAAAAACTAACGCCAAGTTCAAGGTCGCACCGTCAACTAGATTTTGACCTATCTTCCAATTACACAATTTAATATTCGACACAAGTTCTTTCCTGAAAAAGTAAATAAGAGCCCATCTATTTTAAAGACTAGATTGAAAATTAATGGTTCATATAAAATTAATATTTAAAGTGGTTTGCTGTTTGTAAATTTATTTTTTTCGCGAATCCGCACCTTACATGCAAAAGAATGTTGCGTTAAAACCACTCCTAAACTTATTTCAATTAGGACAAATATCAGGTTAAATTTAAAACACGAATGGAAATTATGAACGCAGATACCCAAAATTTAATCATTTTAAATTAGTTATTGAGTATCCAAGTGCGCGCGTGGTTTTACAAATACCTAAAATATTATTTTAAATACTTGGTCAAATTTCAAACCACCATCGTGAATTTGCAATAATTATCAACACCAATTGGCAATGAATTAGAAATATTGTAACCCGTAGTGGGACATCTGTATGCACGTTCCACTTGCGCGCTAGTGGAACATATTTCAATATGGTGGCCAAAACAAAGTCCTTTGGTGACGAATCTTTTAGTCACCAATTTGGCAAGGAGATTGTACCATATTATAAAGTTTAATTAATGTTTTGTCAGCAATTCGTTAATCCGGTATTAAAGCTAATTTTGTATTAAAATCAAATAATTTCGTGGTAATACTCAGCAAAATAACCAACAATTTTCAAATTGGAATATTTTAGAGCAGAGAACAGGGTTTTCAACCCTAGTGATAATGTCCCGAGTCTAATGCAGTTCTCTATTCTGCAATATATTTAAGCGGTCATGCATTGTCACCTGAGAGAATTTATTAGTCCCCTTAATTTCTGCTTCGCCGAGTTCAAGTAACGATGATTTGTCGCTTAAGTGATCCAAACACACGATTAAGAGATCCTAATGAATCTCGTACACAATTTATAAATATACGAGTTGCATTTAATTGAATAATACTTAACAATCTCGTTTCGAACTTTAAATATTGCGAAGATATTCATGTTTCAAAGTGTGTAAATCTTTATTATATATTCCCAAGTAACGCATATCCGTATATAAACAAGTATAATCTTTCTACAAATATTTCCCTAATGGCACACAAGTGGAAATTATTTGTTTTACGGCGAGTGGTAACAAACGGATATAAAAACTATAAAAGCAATTGCTATGGAGTTTGTTTGGTAATATTACTTAGTTTAATATGTGTGTGTGTGTGTGCTTGATCCTGCTGCGTCTAATTAAATTCTTTCGTGGTCTTATCACAGAAGTCGAGAAGAATTCAGAAATATAGAAATTAGAGATCGCAGATATAGGTATAGGCGTCAGAAAATACCGAATCGCCTTTGAATGGGAAGATGTTGAATATTCAATTCCGAAAGATTTAGAAGCAGATTGTGGTAACACGATTGGGACGAGCTATTGGCACGGTCCTGGATCAATCACAAAGGAAAATATCTAAGAACGCCTCGTAATTTTGAACAAACGTCAGATGACGTCACGTGAGTACAAAAATTGCTGTTTTATATTTTTGATAATTTTATTTAATTTGAAGGTATAAAATTGGTATACATCGATGTTTGTATTCATAACTGTACTTAAATGAGTTATCAAATGTGAGTAACCCGACACTGTCCCCATCCATAAATATAAACAATAAAGACACTATGTGTGCGAGTTATAGAACAAATTTTAAAGAAATGTGGAATATTTAATATCCTAGACACACAAAAACTGCAAACTTCTGCCGATAGGAATTTATAAAAAATATCATTTCACAGAATATAAATAATTAATGCGTAAACAAGTAGGGGTACAGCTACAGCCTACGTTTATAGCGGTGGCAACGGCTTTGGCGTGGTTTTTTTTTTTTTTTGCTGCACTTCTAAAGTCGCCAAGGCAATAATTATTACAATTTTTTTTTTCCAAGAATATTTTTTTAACGCAAAATGAAAGCTTGAAAACTCATTTGAGAACGTTTTGAAAAGTATATTTTTAAAATATATCACAAAAAGTAGTAAGCTTAAACACATTCGTGAACCAGCAGAAAAACTAGCTGCGAATGTTGGGTAAGAATACCTTGAAACTTATTAATTACAACAAATACAGTAGGCCTCTTTGAAAAGGAAAAGATTTTTTTAAAGAAAAAAAAAGCAAGAAATAATACAACCCGATACGTCAGAACTGTTCCGGGAAAAAATTATAAAAAAAACGAAAATTCCACAAATGGCTAAAAAACAAAACTATAACAAAATATAACAAAATAAAATTCCACAACTGTAGAAATACAAATAAATAAACCAATGATATCACAGAAAAAAATTTAAGGGACCAATGCAAACAAAGGATATTTTTAAATTAAAATAACCAATGGAAGCAAAGAAAAAATTTCAAACGAACCAATAAAATCAAACGACTAACGGATTTTGGAAGAACTTTCAAGAATATTCAAAATGAAAAGGGAAAGTTACCATTTGTCGAGGTTGCCATGAAAGCCACATAACCGTAAAGACAGGTGCCTTAATCTACTGTTGCTCGTTACTAAAAGTGCGCCCAAAAAATCGACAAGGCCGTTGCCCCCGCTTAAACTTAGAGTGTAGCTGAACCCAAGTAGGAAGTAGTAAAAAAATATATTCAGAGGAAGAAAAATGATCTAATAATCTAGTTATCATAGTAAATACTTTTTAAGAATCTTGAAAACGGATTTACATTCCATAAGTACAAAAAAGTTTTAATAAAAATAAGCATTTCACTTAGAAATCAAATGTGTTAGTAATTGTCTCTAAGTGGGATTTTTAGTTGCAAATAGAGTTCGTCGTGTTTCACGTCGGTCATGACGGCATGTTTGGATAAAAAATTTTAGAAACATGAAACTCTCTTATTAATTTCTATTTGTTTTGTATAAAGTTAGAATTACAATCTATCAAAAAGACATACTAATTCAAGTTCGTGTATACTGCACTTTTTATACCTTTCATAGCACTGTATTTTCCCAGTCTCACTAATATAAATAGGAAATGCTTATTTAAAGAACATAAAGATTAAATGTCCCAAATAAGAAAGATAGTTCATAGTTTTAGTCAATTCACCTTTTTCGACATATTCACATAAAAAGCCCAGTCAGAAAATAAAGAATTTCAGCAAAATTATCTTTTTAATTATACATTGTTTAGTTTTTATTTTTAGATGACTAACCAATATCTAGGTACACAATTTTTAAACACATATTTATCTTGAAATGTTATGCCCCATTGGTAAGTTATATATTGTGAGAAATTGAGAGTTACTATTCGTGACTGTGTTCAAAAATTAGATATTGATACGAATACAAGTGATATGCATTGGAATACAATTTTAAAAATAAAACAAATCTGCAAAATGCTATGACGCAATTATTTTGAATGAATTTGAAAGAAAATGATTGATTGTTTTTTTTAAATGGGTCACTACGATCCTAATATGGAAAGATAAACATGTTTAACTATACCCAAAGGGATTGATGGTGAAAAATTATCCGATTATTTTTGATACATCAAAATTTTAGTCGACTACGATTATTTCTCGATTAACAATAACAAATTCTAGAAGCTAAGCTATAGGTCAAATGGTTTCTGTAAAATTATTTTGTATTCAGTGTCATCTGTTTATGCTTAAATATATCATTTGGAGTAGCAGTCTTCGATTTCCCTTTCATGATCTGATTGCCAAAAGCTGCTAATTCGACGTGTCAATGCTTTCCTTATTTTTCGCTTATCTCAAACAGATTGGCAGAATCATTAATATTAGATAGTCCAATGTAACAGGTGAAGACATTAGTAGAGCGAATGAGTTATTTATTCTAGTTATCACTCTTCCCAGAGTTCGTAAGTTTTATTTGTTCAATTCTACTTCGAATCAAATACACATTTGTAGTTTAGGACGTTCGGAATATAATGAAGGTAATTTTTATTCTTACAATCACGTTAGATATCTACCTCTACAAATTATACCAATCCTTCTTTCGGTAAACAGAAACACCAAATAAAAAAATTGGTAGGTAATAAATCATTAAGTTACATTACGCGTGACAGAAGATTGAAACTAATGGCTTGTCTTAATGTTAGGATTTACTGATATGTTATTTGACAAATCATCCGATAATCGATTCATTACTCAAGATATTTAGTCTCTGAATAGAAAAAAAATTTAGCATTATAAGGCGATTAAGAGACTGATGATACACAAGTTAGCAGAAAAAACGGAATTTTGACTGTGGCTATGAGATCTGATGAAGAGTGTTTTAGTGCTCTTTTTGATATTACCTGGAACGACGAACTGTATTTTATTTAACAGAATTTTTTTATTACAACCTCAACTGCTGAAGTAAAGAGTATAAAATGGTATACTATGTTTACTCAGATCTGGAACTTGCGCTATTAAAACCCACTGTCTGTAATGCATTCCAGAGAATTGAAAGCATATTGCAAAAAAGTAATTTTTCAGGACTGTAGGTATTAAATTTGAAGACAATTATTGAAGTTGATCAGCCACCATGAAAAAAATCCAAATTGATGTTTTTCACACAAACGTACAATTTTTCGACGATAAAATATAATTTTAATCTATTTGAACATAATTCACCGAAGTACGTGACGCTGAAATCGACAAAATGGAATTTATTATTTGTAGTGTAGAATGACAACAAACTGGTATAAATATAGAATTTACCGCTTGGGACTTACATCGACAATTCCGCTTAGTTCAAACATACTTAATTTAACCTATGAAGTAATAAAATATTTTCTAAAATTATAAGGAAGAGTTCGACGCTCTAATAAATACTTCAACAATTTTTAAGAAGAGAAATCTGGAAGATAGAAATCAGCTCAGGTATGAAAATGTTAGCGAAAGGGAAAGTCGTACCGATGGAAAAATACCGAATCGTCTTTGATCAAATTAATAGGCAGATAGTTCAATTCACATCACACTAGAGCAGCACAAAGGGCTATTGGAAACGGTACGGGATCAATCCCGGTGGGAAAAATTCGAGGACAACTCGTAATGTTGAGCCACGGTTCAGATGACGAGGTCAACTTCCACACAACGCCACGAACAAGTGAATGGAATGCAGTTCAAGTGGATGTTCATAAGCTGATTGTAATAACATGAATAAATTTAAACTTTTTTTTTCTTCGATTGCTGTATCAAAATGCTTATTTCGAATAAATCAGCCCACTTAGGCCCGGTGCACACATCCAGTATTTCAACATGCGGAGCCGCTGCCGCCACGCAAGTGCGGTTTGAGATACATTAGATCCAATGGAGCAGTGTAAACATGCCGCTGGGGCGACGCACGTCCAACTTGCGTGCAATTTGTACCGCAGTTCCCCATTACGCCGCACGGTCGCCGCACATGAGTCTCTGAAGTACCTTGTTTTCATAAACAAATGGAATGTAAATAACAATTAATAAATGGTTGTATCCAGAAACGTCTACTTTGTGTTTCAAAATATACTTTTTTTACACCAAGTAAGCGATATAAACACGTTTTCTTCGATAGAATATTTATCGCAAATGGCGCGAAATGAGTTCGTGCGTCAGTTCATGGTTATGTGTGCATAGTTGGGCTTTGGTGCCGCAGTGTCGCCGCACGTTGAAAAACCGTTGTGTGCACCGGGCCATAATTTCTTCGAGTACTGTATCAAACTGCTTATTTCGAATAAAAGCAACTCATTTAGTGGATTGAATGCAACCGTGAAATGACGCACGAACTCATTTCGCGCCATTTGCGATAAATATTCTATCGAAAAAAACGTGTTTATTTCGCTTACTTGGTGTAAAAAAAGTATATTTTGAAACAAAATAGACGTTACTGAATACAACCAGTTATTAATTATTATTTATATTCCATTTGTTTATGAAAACAAGGTACTTCAGAACGGAGACTCCTGTGCCGCGACCGTGCGGCGCCGTCAAGAACTGCGGTACAAATTGCACGCAAGTTGGACGTGCGTTGCCCCAGCAGCGCTGTAGGCATGGGTGCACTGCTCCATTGGATCTAGTGTATCTCAGACCGCACTTGCGTTGCGGTTGCCACGCCGTACGTTGAAAAACCGGATGTGTGCACCGGGCCTCGGACAGTTAACTTTTCAAATTACTAACCTCGTGTTCAACGCATATTATCGGTATACAATAGAAACTAATTAACACATTTTTTCGAAGATTAAATGGTTAGTTTCTCATGAGGAGGAAATACACCATACGGACAAAAGTATTTGGACACTGCAGAAATTCGGAGTAT
Organism: Metellina segmentata; assembly: GCA_947359465.1. NCBI lineage: Eukaryota > Metazoa > Arthropoda > Arachnida > Araneae > Tetragnathidae > Metellina > Metellina segmentata. The sequence goes on from OX375875.1 coordinate 32,860,133, forward strand.
CCATCATAGCGTGGGGTTGTTTTCCTTTTCAGGGCTCGACCCATTGCTTTATTACCTAGTACCATAAATGCTGACGTGAACCTCCTCAATATTATTATAATTTTATACTTTGACCTAAAATCTAATAGTTAGTGTAACACATGTACAGTAAAAATATCTTTGTCGGTAATTGAATTTCTGTTCAACATAAATCCACGATATATACGTTATCTTGTTCTAACTACTTCCAAAGAGATGCGAGACTATTTGTAAGAAGAAGTCACTAGTTGGTGTAGCTCTTACTCAGCTAAAATTGGCGGCGAGATGAAACAAGCTAGATATAGCATTATTCGTCGTGCTGGTTTCGATTGTAACTCCTAATGAAGTGGAACTGGTCGATATTCGGTTGCAAGAGCTGTAGGCGCAGTGAAAATAAAGGTAATGCTAGAATTCGAAGGCGGAAGTTCGTTGCCTTTCGAGGAAAGTTCTCGATATGTTGTTCGCCTTGATTTGATACTTAAAAACGCGATGATTGTTTTAAAGAGATCGTATCTTTTTAGATTGAATACTTTTTAAATATTTATGTGATGTTATTTTATATATTGTTAAAAGAACATTTCATAATAATGGTGTTGATGAGGTTATAGAGAACCTGGTCCCGAAGAGGCCTCAATCTCCGGTATTGACAGTATAATACTTGATAAAATGGACCTGCTTTGGTATTTTGGAATCCTAATCAGTTGGTAGATAAATAGGAAAAGTGAATAAATGTATGTATTGGCAGTTTGTTTTATTTTTTACGTTAAAAAGCTGCTAGATTTAAGTCCAGCCCAAAATAAATTTATTTGATTGAACTTTTGAAAAAATTGAACTTCGATCTGGATATTTCTTAAGTCGAATCCAAATCGGGCATTGTACTCACACCGATCAATGGAAATTCACAGCAGTGAAAACGCTATCCACATAAATATACATCTCATACATGGCACGAAAGGACCTAATTTGTATTTGTTGTACGTCAACGACTACATCAAACATCGCACAATTCCACGCGCAGATCAAATCTGTTGACGAAAATATACACAAATGTTCACCGGATTTCAAATGAAAATGCAAAAATTATATTATTTTAAATTCGCATTTAAAAAAATTTGTAATTGTGCTGTAAAATACTTCAATACGAACCAAAGAATAATCAACAAGCAAATTAATCCTTAGAGGAAAGTTGTGAAAGGTAAAGAGAGGTACGCAAGTCCTTTCAAAATAATTAGATTGTCCTGAGGTTTTTCTGAATACATGAATACATATGGCCAGTATCTTGATATTCTAGATGTGTAATTTAAAGGTGTCTTTCTACCCTCAGTAAATTTATCAATTAGATTCACTTATCTAACAAACGATCATATTCGATCAATAAAAATCTTTGGGGATGATGAGAGTCGGTGGAACACTTCAGTTTTATGAGAAACACTTTTCGCGTGTTAAATTTATAATGAATGTAAAACTAGAACACAGTAAATGCTTATTGAAGCTTGCTTATAAATGCCAACTGGCAATTTGGATAGCCTTGTGAAGGGTTACCATATTCTATAATCATCATCAATTAGCGATGTAAATTAATCGAAAATTGGCGATTTTAACTAAAGACATTTTTTGTGGTTTTTTCCCTTGCCAAAATTTTAGCGGTTCTTAATGCAATTATGTCCGATGTATTTTTACTTTCGCTTATCCGGATTTTGGTCTGTTGTTTTAGTAATTAATAACTTTTACCTTTTACGTTTATTAAATTTCAGTAGCTTACAGTTTTACATTTTCTTTTAAATCATTTATCTTGCGTTTAAATAACTTTATTAAAATAGTTATTTGATTTCACAAGTTGGTAAAAATTAAACGCATCAAGTTGTTCTTTGTCCAATTCTTTTAATATAGTATGTAATAAATTTACTACCTCTCGTATCGCAGTTATAAGTATCACTGTTGAACATCACAGCAATATTCTGCTGCCGAATTAAAAAAAATTATGTTAACCCTTAAAATTATGAATAGGCAGCTCAGAATTAAACTAGTAACTGCAAGCGATAATTAAAGGGAAAATTTCATATGACCGGAAGAAGACTACCGACCATCTGTAACTTAAAATTTTCATTTTACTTGTTCTTTCGAGTACATTGCAACTGTTTGATAATTTTCGAAACAAATACCAACGATGTTTCAGTTAGGATTCTAAAACTAAAACATGTTAGAATGAAAAAGTATAAATCATGCTTTCTTTCTTGGAAAAAATGTTTTTCTCTTCTGGTATCTGGATTAATCCAACAGCGCACATACCAAAACCCCGAAGGAACAAATCATGCTTTAAAGCTTCATTTGGAATTCCTGCGTCCAATCACAAGAGAGAAGCGAAGATAAATGCTCTGTGATTAGAATGAACAAACAAAGCGACTTTATACGTGGGATGTAAAATGGAAAAGCGAAAAGGTAATAACAATTTTTTTTCGTATAAAAAGAACTGCTGCTCGTTTTGTTGATTTAAATAGGAAAATATTTAACCCGGCAGTTGAGGGCAAATTTCACAACTGCAACTACTATTAACGCAGATTTTACGAACATTTCAAAGCTTGGAACTTTAACCAAGAGAGAACAAAACCATCGTCAGAAATAAAACATTCTTAAACTGAGAGAAAAGATGACGTATATAAAGAATGACATTTTAAATTTAATTTGAAATTTAAATTTAAATTTACTTTGTACAAAATGCACAAATATGATTTATTCGCCAGCAAATTTTTCACTTTTAAAAAAGATATGAACAATCCTCTCTAGTCACTTTTCCTGGATTGGATTGAATGTTTATATGGCACATATGGCATATTGTACTCTTGGAACATATTGTTCAAAATTCAAGGCATTAAAAAAAAATTATTCGAAAACAGCATTTAATAAAATAAAAACCAGACTTCAATGCATAAATGCAAGTCTAAAACGTGTCGCATAAAAGGTTCAAATATAAAAGCTCAATAGATTATCCTTTTAAATGAATATAAGATCAAATGAAAGCATAATAGAATTATAGCATACTAGCTGAATAACCCGGCGTTGCTCGTGTTTCAAATATGACCGCGACAGCTAAAATATTACGGCGACATTCCCCTGTGTTAACTGAAACATACAAACCCTGTAGAACGTGTTTCCTTGTTCATGTCCATTTATTGCAGGAAAGCAAACTTTAGGTTTTAAAATTGGGGCTTCGAGGGGCACTTTTAGAACTACCTGTGTGCCAATTTTCTTGGTCGAAAGTGCTACAGATTGGTCTGAAGATAGGAAAGAAATATACAGTAGAACTCCAATTATCCAACTCCAATAGAAATATACAGTAGAACCCAAATCAATTGGGATCAAAACGCATTCGGATAATCAAAAATTCGGATAATTGGATTTTTCCGAAAAAAGGGTCTAGTACGTATTTTAATTAATTACTGTATGTATGTTGAAAATGGGAGAAAAAAAACTATTTTTAAAGAAAAATAACTTTTAATTAATTAAACGAAAAGCCAAAACTTTTACATGTTAAGCGTACTTACAAGTGCCGTACATTAGTACAGTATGTACGTACCGTACTGTAAATGAAAGTCATTGCTTGCTGAACATCTCTGTCAAAGTAAGCTGTTTGACTGTCTTCATCCGTTTTCGGGCAGTCAAGTCGCGCATCTGCTTGACAAGTGAGAGTTGCATGTAGTCACGCTCGGGCTGACGCTCCATCCACTTCAACGCGGTTTCAAGGCCGGAAAATGCTTCACTAGCAGATGATCCACTATCTGCTTCAACTTCGACATTAAGGTCATCTTTTTCCTCGACACTTTCTTCTCTCACACTTTCAATGAGTTCATCATCATTTAGAATTTGAAACCCAGAATCATTATTTTGCGAATCGCAGTACTTTTTCGTCTTAATTTTTTTTCTTCTGAAATTCTGAAAGTGATTCGGATAGTCGGAGTTCGGATAATTGGAGTTCTACTGTACTTTAGAACACCGCGGAAAACATAGGCTAAGTGTACCAAATTTCGTGTGGATTGGTCAAACTGTGTAGATTTGTATAAAGAATATGCACACACATTATAAAAAAAAAAAAATTCTCACACTACCCTATAATAATGGACCGAACAGCAAGATGTGATGGTATAAGGGAAATAATACATTATTTAATAGGGGGATGGTCCTACGCTTGCTGCATTTACACTAGCAACCCTTCTGGGCATACTTTCAACAAGGTTTTGATACACGGCTATGGGTATTTGTGTACATTCCAGCTGCAAGAATGTCGCCAGCTCAGCTGTAGATTTCGGACCGATAATGTTGTCTTGTATCAGAACGTGCTTCCTGTACACATTCCAGGTGTGACGTCATTTGGTTTGTTTTGCGAAAACAATTTCAGCACTTTCCCATAAAAATTCCAAAAAAATTAATTCCGAATCGATATCCGATAACTTATTAGAAAATGACAGTTAGATTGAACGCACAATGTCGCAACAAATGCAAAAACAGCGATAAACTGCATTTTGAGGTAACCCTAAGTAAAGTAACTCTAATCTTCTATCAAAAATGCTCTCAGATGAACATGTTATATTCATTTTGTGTCATTAAAGTAATTAACCGAAAGCAGATAATATAATGCTCGAAAAAGGTATGAATTACGGATGCGACATCGATGTCGATGTTTTTTAAAAAACATCGATGTATTGGAGTCGATATTTTTGTAACATCGATGTTTATACTTGTCGATGTTTTATTTTTGAATGAAAAAAGTACCGTTATGAAAATTTAAACAATAATCAAGTAGCATAATTTTCATAATCAGCAAATTCTGCATACTTTTAGACCAAAGTGGCCAAGGGTGAAAGGTCTGAAAAGTAGGGATGGGACATCAATTTCGATGTTTTCAAAACATTGATGTTTTATAAAAAAAAAACCTCGATGTATTGGAGCCGATGTCGCATCACTAGTTTCCTTTCATAAGAAATGGGGGAAAAGTTGAAATACACTGAATTTTAAAAACATCGATGGTTTCGGGGAGAAGTATTATCAACATCGATGTTTTAATTTTGAACATCGAAGTTTTGCTGTCGATGTTGCATCACTAGGTGCTAAACAAGTTTTAAGAAATGGGAGTAGAAAGTTTAAATACACTGAATTTTAAAAACATCGATGTTTTTGGGGCTATGTATTATAAACATCGATATTTTAATTTTGAAACATTGATGTTTTGCTGTCGATGTCGCATCCCTAGTATGAATTAGGGTTTATTTATACCTTAAATATTTAGTTTCAAAGGTTATGTAATTTTTTTAATATATATATATATATATATATATATATATATATATATATGTATCATGCTAGCGCATTTGGGTAACGACGTCAAATCTCCGTTTTACGTCTGGTTTATTTACGAATATTGAAAATCCTCGTAGAATAATCGTTCTTTTTCTGAAAACCTGAGCGAGATTTATTAATTCCGGTAAAACTACTCAAACACAATAATTTTTTTTTTAATATACTTTTTATGGCACAGCAAAAACACTTATCCCTTAAATGTGGCAATCGAAAAAATACTCTTTGTATAACTAACAATATGTATATAAATTTACCTCGGAAACAAAGGCTAGCACTAATAGGGCAAATAAAAAAGACGTTACATTAGTTCTGAATGAGCTTTTTCTATTAAACAAAATAGCTTCAGAAAAGTTTTCAGGTGAATACAAAATTGAACCATAGCTTTCGCCTTGTTAACGAGATATTTCAATCCAGTGAAAAGATAAATCAAATTTTCATAACTTGAAATTTTGTAGCTAATTAACAATTCAGACTGTTTTAGATTAATTTTTGTATTAATTAATCACTGGATGTATTAGTAGGTCAATTTTGGAGTGTTTAGGAAAGTTTGGAGTGTTTGGAGTGTTTAGGGTTGAAAACGGAACTATTTCATAGTTCCACTTCTCAGTTCAGTTTTAGAGATCAAGATTGCGGAAAATATAATACCCAAACTATAGAATACAAAGAATACAAACATCGTTCATCATACTATTGTTAAACATTTCATCCACACAAAAAGCAGAAATATAACAGAATAGTTAACCACTAACAAAAGAGTTCATCTAACTGGATGTATAACTGGATGAACCCCTCCCCACTAAGAAAAGATATTCCTTTCCAACCTATTCATCAATTTATACCCTTTTCTATACATCTCTAATAATACAATAAATAGAATATCCATGGTTTCCATTTTTGTTTTATCTTCAAGAACGAAACCTTTAGCACATGCCAGCAAAAAGAGCAATATCTAACAATATTACTATTTTGATCAGGGATCAAATAATACAAAAACTTTTCCCTCTATTCCATTTCTGTCAATGTTTTTTTAATAAAATTTCTTTTAATATACCGAATATTACGTTTCACAGTCTAATTTCATGATAGATACAAAATCAGCCCATTTCAATACAAAATTGATTATTGTGTTCCTTTTTTAAAAAATACACAATATTATACCTACATTATATTTATGTGATGCTTTAAAAGTAATCAAGCAGGGAGTATCCCTAAGGAAATTGAATATAGGAGATATATTAACAAATCGAATTTTTTTTTTTACGCAATAAATTATAGGACACCAGAAACCCTGCAATCTGTTAGCATCTTGAAGATAATTGTGTTAGGTGGAAACGAAATAATTAGTGCTTAAGTAAGTAAAACAATATGTAATTATGTAATTTTAGTTCTCTTTTGTAAACTGATGTTGGACTAAAGAAAACGTTTATCACTTACGTAAGAATGGAATTTATTTTCGCGTTGTAAGATCGTGTTTTGCGCCATTCAGAGCTCAGATTGTCAGTAAAATAGTGGATCTCCGTGGTTGCTAATCTGTGTGTACAGGTCCTCCTCGCATAACGACCGACCTGTTTAACGACCACTCATTTTTACGACCGGCTCTTCACCGCGGAAAATCCCTTTACGCTGTTTTCGTAACACCGACAAAACTGGAGCAGGTGCCTACAGCTCATACTATGCAAAATAAAGGATTACTGTGATATCGTGAGAAACTACGTTGTGTTTGACCTTTAGGAAGGGTCACTTGCAGGGCAGGTGCTCACTCCATTGTGTCATCAGAAAGCTGAATGCATTCCGATTGGTTATATTTTGGCGCTTGCTACTGTTCTTCCGCCAATCGCCTTACAATGACTTATGAAGAACAGGTGACAATACAGAGCGTCCTCTGCAGGTGGTCTTCGTCAGGATGATCTGATTGGTTGTTGACTTTTATCGTTGGTTTATGTTTAGACTGCGGCATAGCACTTTGGAGACAACGGTTAGAGAGAAAGCCAGAACCAGCGAGTGAAATTGGTTCCCCACGCTGGACTGAGAAACATACTTTTTTGTATCTGTGTAATGAAGTTGATGTGATGATGTAAATACTGTACATGTTCTTCGAATAATAAGAACTTGAAAATTTTTAGCTGTTTGTTATCCTCTCCTTGTGTACGATGTGTACTGTTTCCATACTTCCGTTTGGGGCGACGACATTACATTAGACGCATAGCTCAATCCTGCAGCAGACATCGGATTTACAGCTAGCAACTCGGATACCGGAATCTTCTCATTACATATTCTGTCGCGCGGCTTGCTTACCATACACCTGTCATTACCCAGCGGAGCGAAATTTCTGGATTGTTCCATAAAGCATACTAGTTTATCGACAGCTTAAACCATTTTACGGCATTTTTATACAGAGTAAATAGAAACGATTAAGCTCTCGGTTTTCGACCAATTCGCTTTTTGATCTAGTAGAAGGAAAGGACCTCTGCCGTTAAGTGAGAAACGTCTGTGGTGCACTTGAGATTTAAAAAGAAACAACATTAAACTAAATGCAATTAGTATGTAATAAAACGTATTTCATAAATTAACAAAAGCAACAAATTAATTATGAACACATTAATAAACCCATAGAATGTTAGACATAATGTATTCTCACTGTTCATGTTTTTACGGAGGAACCAATAAGAAAAAGGAACTTTTTGAAATTTTTAACGTTTTTACAATTTTATGAATATAACTTGATGCTCTAAAGCTGTACTTCAAATTATAATTGCACTACTTTCAGACATATTTTCAAAACTCAGTATGAAAATAAAATCCAACTTTCAATATATACATTTAAAATTTCCTCCAAAATCCAAGGATCCAATTTATCTATAATTACCATTAATTTGCTAAAACTACATTTTTGCGTCGTAAATTAAACACACAAATTAAATATTAAATTAAATCAAGGTAATCATTGTTTATCAATACCGTTAAAATATATAAAGCTCACTCCATACATTGCGCTAAATTAATTGATGTTCTAAAGTTGTTCTTCAAACTAGAATTACACTACTTTCAGGCAGATTTTCAAAACTCAGGATGAAAATAAAATCCAACCTTCAATATATACATTTAAAATTTCCTCCAAAATCCAAGGATGCAATTTGTCTATAATTACCATTAATTTTCTAAAACTACATTTTTGCGTTGTAAATTAAATATGAAAATAAATTAAGTTAACCTTTGTTTATCAATACCGTTAAAATATATAAAGCTCCCTCCATACATTGCGCTTTCCTGTGAAACATCAAATAATTTCAGATTAGAATCAATGCACGCGCTTACCTGTTCCTCTAATTTTTTTAATGAAGCTGCATAATGTGCCGTCTAATCAATTCATAAAACTCCGAAGCAATTTCGAAACAAATGATAACATCGTCATTTTCAGAAACTACTCCCTGCAAACACAGTTCACATTTTCTGTTACACTTCCACAATTGAAGGAGAAACCGTTAAAGGCAGTGACGACTCCAAGAGTCTCCAATCATCAACTGGAATCACCACATACCGAGCAGGTCTGCTCGTTTTAATTAGATGGGAAAACGCAGGCACCAAAGGACCTTACAACACAATCCTTTTACAGGCAAAATCGAGAGAGTAATTCCTCATTTTGAACCTGCTTTTAAGAGATTAGTTTTCGGATCAGAAGCACTCCTCAATTTCCTCCCGTGGTAACTTTAATAGCTTTCGAAAGTCTAAAGGAAGAATTCCGCTAGGAATAAGGGAAAACTCAGGACTGGTGTATAATTATCACTTTCCCTTGACTCCCTAGTAAGCAATTAAATAAGGAGCGATTTAGTTCGAGATATCGAAGCTTTTTAAAACAGGACGCAGCACTAACTGCATAAATTTTCTTGGTAATTTATTTTAGTTAACGTCGTACTAGAGCAACACAACGGGCTATTGACGACGGTCCGGGATCAGTCCCTTAAGGGAAAGATCCGAGGACAACACCTCGTAATTTTGAACCACGGTCAGATGACGAAGCAACACCTGAGCTGGCACCCCACTCTCCAAACTTCCACGCAAACCCAACGTGAGGACTTTCGGCCACGACAGATTTAAGGTGCACCGGCCGCCTCTACACCATACGTTTGCAAACATCCATGCCCGGGCCCGGATTCGAACCAGGAACCTTCCGATCTAGAGGCTAACACCTTAACCACTATACCGGTTGGTCGGCTATTTTAGTCATGTAATTAGTCAAATTTTCTAAGTCATGTACTCATTTTTATGGGTATATTTAAATCAACACTGCAAAGTATCATTTTCAACCTGACCTTTCCGATTTCAATGAAATTAAGCATATCCAGTTTCTTAAAAAATGAAATTTTGCAAAATATGAAATGAATATCTAAATTATTTTTCGAATTATCGGTCATTGAAATCTTGAAAGACCGACGCACACAAAATTTAGCTCGTATTAGATTGGTTAGTTTTCGGGTATTTATGGCGAAAAAGCCATACTGCACACACAAGACATGCAATAGACATGGCACACAATGAAGTTTTACTGGCACAGGTGTGAAAAATCCCAATGGAGGAATACACCTGACAAGAATCGATATTTTTAGTTAACGTCGTACTAGAGCAACACAACGGGCTATTGACTACGGTCCGGGATCAGTCCCTTGAGGGAAAGATCCGAGGACAACACCTCGTAATTTTGAACCACGGTCAGATGACGAAGCAACACCTGAGCTGGCACCCCACTCTCCAAACTTCCACGCCAACCCAACGTGAGGACTTTCGGCCACGACAGATTTAAGGTGCACCGGCCGCCTCTACACCATACGTTTGCAAACATCCATGCCCGTACCCGGATTCGAACCAGGAACCTTCCGATCTAGAGGCTAACACCTTAACCACTATACCGGTTGGTCGGCTGACAAGAATCGAACCTGCACCATAAGCAACATGGAAGTTGCTGACGCAGTGGGGAATACCCACTGAGCCACGAGTCAACAAAAAAGGAAAGTATTTTAAAGTTCGACAGAACAAGTTTCTAATTAATATGCTAAACCATGACATTCTTACAAAAGAGATTATTTCAAAGTCAAGGTGCGTGTGCGTGTTTTTTAACCTCACATTAAAAAAAAAAATTTGAAAAGATTGCAGAGATAATTAATGTTTTTATGGTTCAGACTGACTAAACAAAGGTTTGGCTAACAATAAACTAGTGGCTACTAGCTACCCTCTGGAAGGAAAAATATAACCTCCGCATATTTATATTTGTATTTGTATTTTTACGGCCGTATTCACAAGAGTCCGAGTTAAACCGCGGATTAACGATAATCCCCCGATCATCGAAAAAACCGTATTCACAATGCCTGATTCGAGGTTTGAACCGCCGTTTCGGTGTTAAATTTTGATCCTCAGAAATCGGTGGATTAACTCTCGGTTGAGAGTAACGAATACGCGGCATTTTCTTTTAGCGAAAGGAAGCGAGATAATATTGTAAACAAAACAAAATGGGACTCGACGCTTCATTCTGTGCGTCCAGTATTCTTTCGACGACGCGCTTTCAACTGATCTTATATAAATCAGAACAAGAAACTAGATGACATTGTCTACAAAATAGATATGCCCAGATGTGATGTTTTGGTTCGAACTTTATTCTGGCTCGCCAGAGTTTCACAAAATAAGAGAGCGAATGGTAGAATATGAAAATAAAAAAGCAGGAATAAGAATAAACATTCTGATTCTTGACATTAAAGTAGAAGAAAAAACATAGTAACGATCTGTTGAAAGAGGACGACCACTTTTGTACTTGCGTGTCATTGTATCGTTGTTTTCCCGTCGAAATATAAATTTTTATAAAAAAGTTGAAGTTTCCTTTTATTTTCCACCAAACATACTGGCTAAAGTTTGCCAATCCACCAAACATCGACGCCTGCATACTGGCTAAAGTTTGCCAAATATTAGGTATGGTTGTTGGGATTAATACCGAATTTATAAAATTTATACGTGCAGTGAAACTTTGTCGGATGTTATTAGCTTTCGAAATCGCTAGGAATAGTTCGGAATATAGGATACATTACCAGCCAGAGTAATTGACTAATTAATGCTTATTTTTCATTAAAAACCTCTCCCTGGAGCTAATTTGTAATTGTAAAATTGTACTTGCAAGACTTCTGTAGTTAGTATCTTGTAAAGATGGTGATTAAAATGTGCAATAGAATTCATAATACTAAATACTACTTTTTTGGTCAACTACAGGAACACATGCAGTTTTGTTCTATCAGTGGATTCACTACAATGTGTTTATGACTTAAAATAATTTAGTCAGGAAAATTACCATATATATAACAAATTAGTGATATTTATTTCTTAAAAACAAATTTTAGTTCAAAATAAGAAAGAATTGAGATGAATTAAGATTGATGCACCACTTCTCAGTACATTATACAGGATTTTGAAGATCCAAATGATTTGACACCTGTTTTTTTTTTTTTTTTTTATCAATAAAAATACAAATTAGTGAACTTCAGATTTGATGCCATTTATTCCATAAATCCATTTGCTATAACATAAAATAATAAATTTAATTAACTGTGTAACAAAATAGTTTGCTTGTTTTAATGAGAAATGTGCGGAAATGGTCAATTACTGGTAGGTGGTCAGGGACTGGTTGATTTATCGTAGTTGATTCTTACACATGCAGTTGCGTTGACCATGGCAGGTGCAAAATCGTTTGTTTATTTTTTAGGAATGAATGAAAAATGACAATGTAAGCTACTTCACTTTGCACCAACTCACCAAAACTGACGAGTACAAATATCTTCGGATTACATTGATTTGTCAAGGCATTGTGTATAATTTTTTTCTCGCTTAACTTAAGTTTCCATTTAAAAAAAATAATTAATTAAATATCTTAACATTTCTCTATTTTCAAATCCAAATAAAAATGCGTTTCTAAAATTATACCGTGCCCATTTTATTAAAATCAGTATTTGAAATCAATTCTGCCAGCGAAGTACGTATTTGACAAGTATGAATGCAGGATTCAGGCGTTGTAAGAAATGTAAATAATATCACGTGGTCAAGAGAAGAGACAGCAGTAGCCAATCACAGCTAGTTTTCCGTTAAAATTCGCGGACCACCTAAATTTAGTGCTACGTGAATACTGTTCTTGGATAATCCCTGGTTTAACTGACTCGCGGATTTTCTTATCCACTAATTAACTCGAGACTTGTGAATACCGTTATAGTATGTTTGGCTGTGATCAGAACATAATTTTTTTCAAAATTTTAAAATAAAGGAATTTATAAAATAAATTTTTAAGGTTTAAAAAAAAAATTGAGAAAAATATTCAGTCTAGTTCCATAAAATGTTATATCCTCTTTAATATGCTTTCAATAGACATAAAAAAAATAGCCGCACAAATTGAATATATCGCAAGATATACTAAGCAGAGTTATTGCAAAAGTTTAAAAAATGCACCATAATTAAAATTCTCATTTTGGGTTATTTTTTAAAATTAAACGATTATCACAAAAATTTATTTTATTCACTACCAAAAGAGCACTTTATAACTAAATTTTATTGAATTTCGAGGTATCACGGTTGATGACTGTGTTGAATTAAAATGGAATGACCCCCGATATGTGCAAGTAGGATTTATACTAGGGTTACAACCCAAGAGGGTTGAAACCACCATGATACCCGGGCCCAAGAACTATATTTTGTTTAGGTATAGGTTTATGGTGCAAGGATCAATTTTAAGACTCGTCCTATGAACAAGAATGTCAGAATACGTAGAAGTTGAATCAAAATAGATTCCCTTGAATTCTCAAGAACTTTCGAGTCGGTAATCCGGAAAACTCATTTTAGGTACACAAAGAAAACAACTTCCTCACAATAGGGGACTGACAAGAGCTCTGAAATCATAAAAGGATTGATCTCGTCATTCAGAGAAATACAGATTGCAATGGTTGGTTGGATTTTATGGCGCATGGACCTTACTCGTATTTGTAGGTTGCAATGAGGTGAACCAAATTCTGTACGCTACAAAGAAATCAAGTGCAGCCGAGGGTTTCAAGAAACGAGAAATTCCAATCTCACATACTGTTATGAGCTTATTCATTGGATGGAAATTGTATTTCACTGGTCCTCCGGCCCTTTCTGCCGTGAGACATTTATGATCTTCCATGAATAGTGAGTACCTAGCTTTGAAAACCATTAAGTTTTCTTTGTCGCACTAAAATCTAGAATGGCTCTGTAGAATGCCGTGAAGAATCGAATGGTTGGTACACAAGATTAACTCTCGTTTCTCAACAACTACCTATGTCCAAAATTGACTACAAATTAGACTACGAACCTCTCATACGTCAAGCACGTTACAGAGATGCAGAGAGAAGGGGTTGGACTTGTTGTTCAGCGTTGAATCCAGGGTTGATTCGAAAAGCACCGAAACAAGACAGTACTGTATATTGCACATTAAATGCTATATATTTCGAATGTAGGTAGACGGTTGCGTAGACGTGACAGGATTTGAGAACCACCGCTGGTCTCTTCAAGATGCCATTTAAAATTGAAAACTTAACAAATACTACATTCATCTGCAGAAAACAACTAAACATTCTCACTTTCAACCCAACTAACCGGTTGGTTTTTCAGTTTTATGGCGCAAGGGGCGTATTTGGCGAAAATGTGAGAGACAAGACAACATTAGACAATGGACATACACAGGGTTTTAGAGACGGGAAAAAAACCAGAGAGGAATAGAACCTGAGACACCTACAATTATCAGGTTGCTGGTGCAGTGGGCAAACTCATTAAGGTACGGTGATTCCACCTACCCTAATACCACTACAAATTCGCGAGAATGGCAGTGGAATCGTGAGGAGAGTGGCGGGGCAAATGTTCACTCGTCATTCGCTTCGTTTATCGCCTCGCGGCTCGTAGCGCTCACGCCAGAGTCATTTTTTTTTCGGGGGACAAGTCTAACGGCCATATTTACAAGTCTCGAGTTAACTCGAGGATCAGTTGATCCGCGAGTAACCGCCGTATTCACCGTTGACTGGACCGGAGAAGGAAACCCGCAGTTCGGAAACCGAGGGTTAGGCAAAAGCTAACCGCCGGTTCAAACTTGATTTCACCACTCTTTTTTCGACTCCGGTTACTGAACTGCAGGTTACTGAACCGTCAGTTACTGTTCGATTCTCATTGGTCAAAACGGACCTCGTGACGATTTGTTATTGTTTATCTGAAACGCCCCAATCTATAGACAACGTTGCTATTTCAGTTATTCCTTTTTCTATTATTTCATCTTTTCTTAAGTTTCTTAACGTAAAATGGTTCTTCAACCAGGTAGATTGTTTTTTGCACAATTTGAAAAGGAACTTCTTTTAATTCTAGTGAAGCCCTATTTAAATACAATAGAAAATAAAGAGACAAATGGAGGGACAGTTGCTAAAAAGACTGAAGCCTTTAGAGAAATTGCTAAGCTGCTTAATGACACTGTCGAACACAAACTCCTCGATCAGACAAACAAATCCGTCAGTGTTACTTAAACCTAAAAATTAAAAAAAAATAGGTAAAAAAGCGACTTGTCTTCGACAAGAAAGGCGAAAAACAGGAGGTGGTGAAGTGATGAAGCAAGTAGAGCTATCCACTTTGGAAATGCGATTTTTGACCGAGCCGATGCTGAAGCTGCCAATGTCTACTTTATGTGACAGTGACCCCACCGAAATGGAAATCTTAAGTAAGTGAAACTTCTAGCTACTGCATTTATCTATTTTAATTATGCTTGTTCTGGTCAATAAAAATTGGGGCTACTAGAGATTGCAACACTAGGGAGACAGCCCCACAACAAATTGAATTCCATTTAAAAATTAAAGATTCTCTGAAAAAGGAGCTTAGTGTTTCTTTTATTTCAGTATTCTAGGTTAAAGGATTTCCTGGTATTTTTTTTTTACCTAAAAATTTAACTTTTACCAAATTTCAAAAAGTATCTGAAATGTTTAGTTGCCATTGCAGACTAAAATTATCAACACATATCCTTTAGATAAATATTTATGTGATGATAAATTATTATGTTTTATTAGATAAATTATTATGTTTCCAATATTTTTCTAAAATCAAAACATATGTAAACTAATTGTAAGAGTTTAAAAAGCTTTTGTAATTAAAATCTAATTGTTAAATAACAGTTAGATTTTATGAGTTAAAGCATCATAAAAACAGTTCAAACAAATTTATTGAGAGTTGTAAATAATAAAAACTTTGATCAGGTACATCATTTGTTTCACTTTAGTCTGAAAAATTATAAAAAATAAAATATTTTAGTCTTTTTTTTTTAAATTTTGAAATAAAAATAACTTTCACTGCTAAAAAGATTGTGCGACCTATTGCAATTGCACAAAAAACTTTCAGTAAGCACATATATTGTTTCAAATCAAAGAATCGTAATTATTTTTTATGCAATCTCTAATCTTTCTAATTTTTGATGGATCAAAAGAGTCAACTCCACGACACTTTCTTTGGTGAGCCGAAATCTTCTTCGGAACTCGTAATAGTCCATTTCAATAAATAGGTCTTTTCTTTTTATTTCCTTTTCTCTTTTGCATTCCACTTTTGCTATGAAATCTAATTTCTCAATCAATGAAATTTTCTTCAGTTTATCCATCGCAAATATGTAATGGTAATTTTTGTTGACGTCGTGCAAATATCCAAAGCTGTTTGTAAACGTACGAAAAATCGCTTACTGCCCATGCGCGGTTGAATCTAACCGAGTTCTGAGCCAGGTTCAAGTTCCGTAACTCGACCGGCGGTTAGTGGACTGAACCTGCGGTTCGGTTGACGGTGAAATGAACTTTTAACTCTGACCTGGGAAAAACCAGTTTTTCTCCTTCGACTGCCGGTTAACTCCCGGTCCAGTTGACGGTGAATACGGCCGTAAGAGTTAATTCGAGGATTAGCAAGAACGGTATTCTCAAACAGCGTGTTAAGTGATCCGGGGATTAAAATGAGACGCTCGCTGTGATTGGCTACATCACGATCACTGGGTATTGTTTTCATTAGTTACGACGCCCGAATCTGCATTCATACTATCAAGCACGTACTTCGCCGTAGAATTGATTCCAAAGTGTGAATAAATAGGACTCATACAGCATTTTAATATGGGTTTGGGAAAAGAAATGCAAAGGTATTGCATTTCAAATTGGATTTTTATGGAAACCTAAATTTTGCAAGAAAGAATTGTACACAATGTCTTGACAGATGTATGTAATCCGATTCTCTTTGTACTTGTCAGTATGGGTGTGTGTTGGTGGTGTGAAAACTGACTTGCATTGTCAATTTTCTTTCATTCGTAATAAATCAACAGAATAATTTTATTCTACGACGAATTTGTATCTGCCATGATCGTTTTCTACCGTTCGCTCTCTCCGGCTTATAGGACAGAGGTGGCGCCATCTATCTTTTCGCTAAGCTGCTTGTTTAAGAGTTAATCAGCATTCTTTTTATTTTCGTTTTATTCTCGCATTATTTTCATTTTTCTTTTGAATTTCTATAAAATTATCTCTCTATATTAAAAAAAAGTTACCGCCGCCGCCGCCGCCGCCGAAGAATTGAAATTTTTGTTGTTTAGCTCCATTCTTAGACGGTTTCCCGAGAAAGTACTGATCGGAAAAATATGAAATTAACATGCTTTGTTCTTCATCGTATTCCCTGGATAATTATTAAGATTTTTTTCCGATGCGGCTATTAGTTTAGGTTTTATTAAGTGTTAAAGTTGAAGAAGTGAAATTTCTTCCGCGAGTGAGCAAAACACATTCAAAATTTCAGTCTTTAGTCGTGAGTTTTTTTTTAAGAGTACCTCTCAACGTAAATTTTTGCAGCTCGTCGAGTTTTTTTTTGAAATTTAAATGTGGTTCTTGATAATATTTTTTTGAAATTCGGGAAAAATCGGGACATTTTTGTTACTTTTTTTTTAAACTGCCGTATCTATATCTAATTACTATTAGTTTTTAATTTTTAAAATATCGCAGTATACCTCAGAATATACTCTTACTTACGGTACTATTATTTTTGAAATCGGTTAATAATTAAATTGGATGCGATCAAAAGTTCGTGATACAAAATTCGGAATCTTCGGATATTTTCGCTACGTTTTGTTAAAACCGTTATGTCTACGGCAAAAACCATTATTTTTTAAATTTGAGAACATCACTGAATACACTACATTACACTCTTTCTTATGGTACAATTATTTTTCAAATTGGTTAATAAACAAAATCGATGCAATTAAAAGTAGGTCATACAATTTTCGGAACTTTCAGATCGTAACTTCCGATACAAAACTAAAATGGTCATATCTATATAGTATTACTGTTAGTTTTTAATTTTAAAAATATTGCAGTATACCTCACAATGTACTCTTTCTTACGGTACAATTATTTTTAAAATTGGTTCATAAATAAATTCGATGCAATCAAAAGTTGGTGACACAAATTTCGTATTTTTCAGTTCGCATAGCTGGTTCGGCAAACAGCAGTGGGTTGCATTTTCTACTATCGGGTTTGCCAGATATCAAATTTATCGTAGCAACAATTGCCATAAAAACGATTTCTTTTTATTTGGCGAGGAAAAAGGCTCGCTTTTTTCCCTCTGTTCTCAAGACAGTTTACCGACAAAGTACAATGTATTGATATTAACACTGTTTACTTAAAATTGTACAGGGAACAAGATACAGAAGATTTTTTACTGATGCGGCTATTAGTTTAGGGTGCATTAAGTGTTAAAGCAAAAAAAAGTGAAATCAATTGCGAAAGAAGTATTGGTTTGAGAAAGCAAACCAAACGGGATTGCGTAGCAATCCCCGGGGTCGGCGAGCGTAAGCGAGCAGGGCGCGAAGCCCTCGCTGTGACGTCATGTACCGGAAAGTGAAATCAGCATAATACGAATTATTCAGATAGTTTCACTCTGTGAAAGGAATGTTGGTTTGCGAAGCAAACCAAATGACATCTGTTAAAGGAGTGTTGGTTTGCGAAGCAAACCAAATGGGATTGCGCAGCAATCCCCGGGGGTTGGCGAGCGTAAGCGAGCAGGGGGCGGAGCCCCCTAGTGTTTTAAATTTTCCATTTAAGCAATATTATGGTGATGACATGAGCTGCTATGCAGAAGGTGCTCCGTAATGATACGTCGAATCCAGTGACCAGTCGTCGCAAGAATACTATACTTTAGCATAGAATGAAATGTGTCATCCATTTTGTTTTACAGAATATCCTTCGCAAAAAGGTAGTACTGAGCATGCGTAACTCTTACTCGCGAGTTAACTCGCCGATTTCGGAGGATCAAAATGTAACACCAAACCGGCAGTTTAAACCACGGATCAGGACTTGTGAATACGGTTTTTTCTATAACTCGCGGATTATCGTTGATTCTAGAGTTAACTCGGACTTGTGAATACGGCCGTAAGGCTTGTAGCGACGCCAACGAAATCCCTGTTCAGTTTGCAATAAGCAGCGGGTTTATCAACAAGTGCAGGGCGGATGCCACCACAACTTCCACATCATCCATCAGTCTCGACTTGGTGAACTAAACACTTGGCATGTAAACGATCATTCGCGTTGTGGGAACGAACGAGCGAATGCCACTCGCGAATGTCGGCGAGTGAGGAGGCGAAACACGAGCGCGAATGAGTAAATGCGCCATAACAGACAAGCGCGACATCTTAACAGTGAGGACGATGTTGGGTACGTGGCATTGGGAGATATATGAACGTTGTACATATTTATCGGACTTCAGTTATTCTGACTATCACTTATTTCCCCAGATGAAAAAGAAAGCAGTTTTTTATAGGATATATGATAGAACTCAGCTTAGTGAATCGTGGAGGAGCTTCACACCTGTATGAAAGGACTCAGATTTTTGCTGTTTAGCGTGATTGCAGAGATAAAATGAGGTCCTGTACCAGTTCGAGGGAGACAAGGTGAAAGAGGTTGGAGTACAACTTCAGACGGACATGAAGTGCTAGATTTCTTAACGTCAAGCTCTAGACGCAAGCCAGGGTCCATGCTGGTACCCGTTCTTTTGTTAGCCTAAAAGGATTTTGTATTTTGGTTCAGTCATCCGATTGGAGTGACATTGGATTGGTTTTTTAAATCATATCCCACAAGTGTTAAAACATCTCGTTCATGGTGGTTAACGGAAGGGTATGAAAAAATCATTTTTTTTTAATCACAAAAATCAGATTTATTTGATTTAAATCAGACTTTTTTTTATTTCAATCGGAATTTTATTATTCATATCGATTTTGTTCGTACAAGTTTAAGCTTGTTGGATATGAGACATGTAAATCAGTGGTTTCTAGGTAGTTTTGACTTAAGTTAAACATTAATATTTGTGATGAATAAACATTAATGTGTTTGGAAGGGTTTGAAGGTAATGTGTATTGAAGTTTTTGAAAGATTAAGAAAACGCGATACACATAGGAATTGGTATCCGACTTACACCATAGTATAAATTCTTTATAAAATTTATAAAAAGTCGGACAAATTTCGGAATGTTTTTTGCATTATATATTTATTATATTTGAATGATTTCTTTAGTTATTTTTATTTTTTTAATTAATTGGTTGAAGACCTTTTGTAAACCATCTCAGTAGATTATAAAACAAAAGAAACTTGCTACATATTAATGAAAGAGTTCCTGTTTCTCATTAATAATTAACTTGCAAAAAGTACTTATTTGTGAGAGAAAAAAATACTATTGTTAAGTAACTAGCAAAAAATGAGACAAGACGAAAAAATATACACAAATTGAAATCAAATAAACCTTTTTTTTCAAATTTTCTTAGCATTGATAAGTATTTCAAAGTTAGATTCCAAGCACACAAAAGAAGTTTGTACATAAAATACAAGAAAATGAAGCTCCTCTATGTGAACAGCACCGAATAAGTATAATAGCATTCCCCAGAACAAGCCAATAAATTTAATATTTTATATTATTAAGGTAATAAGTTTGGAAGTTTTTGAAAGATTAAGAAAACACGATCTATGTAGGAATTGGTATCCGACTAACACCATAACATTAAAATGAATGATTTTAGTTATTTTTATTTTGTAATTTATTTATTTTTTCACTGGAACAACACAACGGTCTATTGGTGATGGTCCGGGAACAACCCCCGAAGAGAAAAATCCGAGGACAACACCACGTAATTTTGAACCACGGTCAGGTGACGAGGTCACACCTGAGCTGACACTCCACTCTCCAAACTTCCCCACCCCACCACGTGAGGACATTTGAGGCCCCGACAGATTGTTTGACTGGATTCGAACTTGCAACCTTCGGGTTGATGGTCCGTTGCTCTACCAAACGGGTTACCGATTCCCGAGCAAAAATTGTGTTCGATGCGAAGTCGAGTTAAAATTACGTCTGGCTTTATGATATTGCAAAGGGTTGGTTGAGTGAGTAGATCGTAGTGGCGCAAGAGATGTATTTGGACACACTGCGCCAAACACAAGACAGCGTCACGTACACACACACAAGGAAAGTTTTACTGACACAGATGAAAGAAATACAGGAATCGAACCTACGCCACCTACAACTTGGAAATAGAAATAAAGGAGGGGATAAAATAATAAACAGGATTCCGCGTTGATTTTAAAACAGAAAAATCCTAACAAAAACAAAATGTAAGTGAAGTTTAATGGGAAAATATTTCAGGCGACTTTTCTTTCTAGGGTTTCTATTCAGTTAACAAAGAAAATCCTTGTATTTAAAGACGTTCCTCAACTGGTCAGGGATGGGGGAAAATCAAACAAAAAGACTGGAACATTGAAAAGAAAAGCTCCTGACGGTGATTTACTTAATGATTCTGCTTCCCTGTACTTTTACGGTAGCCAATTCCATAGCTATGGGGCAAGGGTCTTTGGTCATTAAGTCAGATATATGGGAGACAGTTTCCTTTCGAAAGACAGAGACGTAATAATAAATTATTGAGAGTCAGAAGCTCGGTAACTTAAGTCACTTGGGGTGGCATTGTTGAGTTCCATGGAAATGTGTAAAGATAGGGCTATCCATACTGTGGACCGATGGGAAAATGTGAATATAAGCCAATAGTTGAGTGTGCTTTACACAATAAATATAAAAAGTATGTCGTGAGAATCCAATTGAATAGTTGTCAGGATCCTATAAATTTTACGGAAAGAAATGCGTGCATATATACAATACAATGAAACGTCGATTAACCGTCATTCTTTTAACCGTCAGTCTGTTATTACGGAATACTGCCGCTCAGAAAGCATGAGCCTCAAAGAAACAACAAAGAAAATTAGACTAGTTTAAAAATTGAATGTTTACGTCTAGAGCGTAAGTTTAATCATGAAACAATATGTACTATACTGTACTTGATGTAAATGGTATATTGTTTGTTTCTGTAAAATAAAATACCTGTATATACTATATATTTCTAGTTCAAGAACGTACATTTTTTATATGGATGTGGCAATTATATGCAATGGATCGGTGTGGTTTTTGTTAAAGGTTTTTCGGGTCCCGGTTCCGACCTTGACGGTTAATCGAAGTTTCACAGCACTTACAGCCAATAAGCTTATTTATGTATTTAAATATTGTGAATAGCTTATTAAATAGAAATAATGAACGCGATGAAATTAAGAGTTAAATATCCAAAGATAAACAAGAGTAATACAAATGTCAACTTATTTAGATTTGTTATCAAACGAGAACATTTAAAACTTAGGTTTTACGCTGCAAATGAGGGAATTAAAGCTATTCTGATCACCACCAATGTATGAGGGTTTTCTCAAAGTAAACAAACCAAATAGAATTAGAATATTTTATCTCCGCAATCGTAGTGTTTTCGCATGATACATATCAGGGTTACCTTAAAATATTATCGACGTTTGGTACGTAAACTAAATGTCGTTTTGACCCCGATCTAATATATTTCAACTCGGAATACATTCCTTGGAATTTTTACTGTCGAAGTACTGAAGTCTTATTCGAAAAATAAGCCTAGTGAATAATAATCCAAGTTTGAAAAAGCCTAATTTGGAATAACGTTTTAAGAAACACTGCCGTCACTTATAGAATAGCTTGATAGAAAATGCCCGAGACGCATTTTTAAAAGTATAAATTCGATTACTTCAGATTTTTGTAGCAGAATACTTTCATTTCAACAGCAATCACCGACGTTTAGAAAATCATTTTTTTTTTTAATAAACCCCTTTGTGGGATGAAAAAGTGACTTCTTAAGTAGTGAATTTCTTTCCCGACCTCCCAAACGTAAACAAGGCAGCAAATGCGGAATAAACGAAGTAGAGCAGAAACTACACAAAGCAAAGCAAGAAACTAGATTCGCATTCGAACCCTATGGTATTGGTTTGTTTTGAAGGAGAGTACGCAATCACAGTCTTAAAAAAATCATCTCAAAAATCATTCTTCTTATTGATTAGATAAAAAGCGTTGAGATTAGTCTTCCTTTCATTGCCTTAGGTTTCGTTTTGTGCTCTCTATACTTCGGAAATAGATAGGCTTTTTATTTTCCGAAATGCTTCTGAAGATAGAAAGGAAACTCATCGATGAACGATGTCATTTTGTCGACTGTTTCCGTCATTTCATTTCTTGAGTTGGATGCCTTCATTTCCTTCCATTTGTTTTTTCGTCGCATATTGGGAAAGGAAATCCATTAAATTCGATTGGGGGAGACAATGCCGAGAAGCAATTTTGGGAAATATAGAAATGAAAACTAGATTATTCATCTGAGGGTATATTGAAAATACAATCTCAAGTAAAGAAGTCTGCAATAAATTCCATATGTTTTTATTTTTTAAATATTAAAAATATAAATTCTTCAAAAGTAATATATGCACTAAAATTCGATTCGAAGATATAAATCTACATTTGAGGCAAACCCATTACTAAAATTAAACTGGGCAAAATTAGGAAAGAAAAATAGATCATTGAATCACTTATTCAGTTTTTGTTAGAATAAATTTCTTAAATAAATATCGAAGAATAACTAGAAACGAAATATCACACGGAGAGTAAATTTCAGGATATGAGCAAACTACCATAGCTCATTTCAAGTACTATTCTCAGTGTTGTAAGTAGAAGTGGAGTTTCTTCAAGGAGTGCTAGTGCTTCAAGTGGAGGAAAGCTTCAATGTTTAAGTTTCTTGACAAACAATAGAAAATCATCTTCTGCAAAATCTAGATAGTTCTTCTGTTGAGCATTGCAATTCAAAACTAATGAAATAAAAATGTCTAAAAATATTCAAATAAAGTTTTGTTTAAGTTTGACAAACTGACCGAAAATGTTCACTTTATTTTGTCTTTTCCTTCATTCCTTTTAATAGAGAACAGTTTTTGTTGTTAAAATGCTTTTAAAGTTTATCTTAGAAATTAAAGTTATAAAATGTACTTTTAAAATCACTTATCTGTTCGTTTTTCAACAAATTAGTAGTTAGACACAGAAATTGTAAAAATTAAGTTATAGTTTTGTTTTTTCTGTTTTGTAATATATTTCATGGGTTCTGTTGTAAAATAAAGAATTTTTTAATAACATAGAGTAACAATTAAGAAACTAAATTGTTTAAAAAATTTGTTATTAGTTTTAGACATAACAAAAAGTACCTAGCAAATATCATTTTAAGTGCAAAATATTTCAGGTCATACCAATATTTTAATGGTCGTTTCTCAGCAATTTTAAGGCTTGAATTCTTTTCGTTCGTATTTCATAATCTGAGGAATTATCTATAACAATGACGTAAAATTTACATGACTAGTCTTGAATACATCACCCGAGAAATGTTTGAAAATAGCATTGAATAAAGTTCAGATCTCGAAACGAAGAAAAGTATTAATATTTTTAATCCACCAATCACATAATGAAAAATATTTTTTTTTATATCGAAAAGCGTTTGCGACGTATGTGCCATTTCGTTATTACGAAAATCCTTCCATCCAATATTCTTCGAACTACGGAAGCAGAAATGTTAGAAAGGGGGATACCTGAAACTATCGTAAAGTCGTTTGCAAACACTTTCGCACACCTGCTACGATAAAAGCTTCGAAAAAGAATTTAGTTACTTTTTTCATCCTACACTTCGTCAATAATGTGCGGTTCCACTCAACTAAGCCTACTTCGCTAACTTTGCTATCAAGAGTAAATACTCGAGTGAACTCACTGTTAAAAGCTTTCGGTAATGGATATTACTCGTTTCCCGACATTTCATTGGTTTGCAGTCATAAATCATTGTATTTTTCTCCACTTACGATAAAATCGATCATTTTATAGCATTGGATACATTTTATTAGACTGGAAATTAACGAGTTCACCAATATGTTGAAGATAAGATAAATGTTCCAGATATATTTTTTATTTTTAGTATTTGTTCATTTTTAAATTTTTTTTCGATTGCTTTTAATAACTTTTAGTTTTTAAATGATTTCTTCGTTTAAACACATTTCTACTCGATCCTTAAAAGTATGAGCGCAACAGTGACTGTGCACTTCGGGGATTGATCCACATTTCTTGCAGAAAGGAACCAATTTTCTTAATGTTGAAGAACCATATGCGAATAGATCAATCTATTCTTTCCTCAGGATGAAGCTGGTGTGCTTTAATCAATCCTTTATGAATACCATTCCGATTAGATTAGTTTGCTTCCCCCAAATTGAATACGTATTTACAAATTTCTCCAAATCAGAATCTGTCTTACACATAATTCACGTTGTGACCTCAAGCGTTTCAACGTCCTTCTGACCGTTCATCAACTCCCCTTCGTTCTTTCAAAAGACCAGGATGACTATCCAGAGGACCATCCCTACTTGCGTCCATCGTGGTCCAGATGGTCCTTGGCAAACACTTTTCCTTGTCTTGCCGAGGAGCCTTGCTCATACTTCTATGATAATTGGATAATTTAGCAGTAATAAATGTAAGATTCGTGTTGTTCTGTTTGGTAAGGTCTATATTAAAGACTTCGAATCTTACAGCACATTGACATTTAATGAATAAATATATACAATTATTATGTACAGTTGAGTTCTATTTCAAAAAAGTTCCGTCATTATCGGCAGCAGTCGTCTCTGGTCGGAAAAAATACGTCAGCTCTCAATGGCGTCCAGGGGAAAAAGTGTCTGTTCTATTAATTTTCTCGTAACTGAATACCAGAATGTGAATGGCTCGTGACAGTCTTGCCTTGCATTCCTACTACACTGCAACTGACTCCTACCAGTCTCGTTGCTCTTATAATGAGTTCTTTCCAGACTAGTAGACAACTACCGTTGTTTAGTATTCCTACAATCGGCCATCCTGATGATCTTTCGTCCTCGAAAGGAACACGACAAACCTAAAAAAAAACACAAAACAGTATCTGGGAATACATTGATTCAGTATTAGTTATTGAACCACGACTTCATATGGTCAGCTGCTGTCGACGTCAAGTTCGGTCCTTCATGGTTTCCAACTTTCTCAACGTCATAGCGATCATGGGGTTTCACTTTCTTCACTCGATATGGTCCTAAGAATTTCGGTCGTAATTTCATTCCGACACCAAATTGAGTCCGCTGAATAGCAATAAGATCGCCCTCTTTGTATTGATGAGGTTTCTTCCTCTTCTTATCATACGTTCTTTTATTCTCTTCCTGAATTTTTAGGATATTCTCTTTGGCATCGTCTCTTAATTTCTTCCTCTTCTCTAGAAAAACTTCAGTATATTCTTCTTCTAAAAGCTGGACTATCTTGAGATCTTCTTTGTTTCGCATTTTCACACAGTTTCGAAAGTTCCTTCTATCCGTCTTTTCCGTCAACTCGTCTTTTCCGTCTACGCGTTTTTTCGTCTACGCGTTTTTTCGTCTACGCGTTTTTTCGTCTACGCGTTTTCTTTTTTGTCGTTTCAGTCTATCATCAGCACCACGTCAGGAGAAGTCATGAAACTGTTCTTGCAGATGATTAAAACACAAGTCCAGGTTTGCATAGGGAGTCAAAACATTCCGCCGGCCGGTTCAATCGTCACTGCTTTCGGGGTCTGCTAATCCGTCGTTCAAGCCCTCGTACGAAGGAGGAGAATCGTCGCGGTCGTCAACGGTTTTTCACATCCCGGCCGAGCCCCCATTTTTTGTAAGATTCGTGTTGTTCTGTTTGGTAAGGTCTATATTAAAGACTTCGAATCTTACAGCACATTGACATTTAATGAATAAATATATACAATTATTATGTACAGTTGAGTTCTATTTCAAAAAAGTTCCGTCATTATCGGCAGCAGTCGTCTCTGGTCGGAAAAAATACGTCAGCTCTCAATGGCGTCCAGGGGAAAAAGTGTCTGTTCTATTAATTTTCTCGTAACTGAATACCAGAATGTGAATGGCTCGTGACAGTCTTGCCTTGCATTCCTACTACACTGCAACTGACTCCTACCAGTCTCGTTGCTCTTATAATGAGTTCTTTCCAGACTAGTAGACAACTACCGTTGTTTAGTATTCCTACATAAATGCATAACTAAACCACCAAGAGACAGCTCATCTTCAGTCTAGCCCAATCCTTATTTAGCTACAAGAGTCTAATGACCTCGTCTATTTTACGAAAGTCGCTTGCGTAGTAGTCACATATCTTTGAAGTCACCAAGGCCAGAATTCATCATATAGTTACCCAAGTTTATTTGCACATCTTGTGCACCCGGACAAATGCTTTGTTTGCACAATGGAAGAGGTGATATTAGAGCATGTTTCATTTTCCTGCACCTGGGAGAACTTCTGCAGAAGACATTTGACAGAATTGTGCAATTTACTAAATTGCTTGTTTTATCCAATTCTTATTTATGACCATTTCCTTTCATGTATATAGAAGCTGACATATCGGAGCTGGCAGCTTTGGAATCACAAAATAAAATTGCATCGTAATGTAGAAGCAAAATGATGTTTTGGATAAGGTAGACCCTTTAGATACACTTTATGCATAACATGCTACCACATAATAAATACACTTTATGAAATCATTGTGCAAATCGACCATCTCTCACTGTACAAAGCGACCATCTCTTATCAATAGGAAGAAGAAAAAAAACTCATGCAAGAAAAGTACTTGGACCTAAATATATTCTTTCAACCCTCGAGTTGGATGCTGCTGTCATTAGTAAAACATGGCTAATACAGAAGACTCGCGTTATAACGAGTCTGTGGGGACCTTCGCACCAGGAATGTTACATTGAATGGTCGTTAAATCGAACATTCTTCTTTCGGGGATTTTTAGTGGTAGTAGTGCCGATTTTTTAACACCTTATAATAGAAATTGTAATTTCAGTAGGAAAATACATCGTCGTTAAGAAATTCCGTAATGAATAACAAAAGGCTCCAAGAACGGTGTAGTAACATTAACAGGGATATTTTTTAATGAGCATATTCTTCAGCCACTATGGAAATTACTTTTCTAGAAAAGGGAATTTTACTTCCCTGTACCTCATCTAATTTGGCGGCACATCTAAAGCTTGCAATATGGTGCTCCTGTTATTTATTGTTGGTTATTAAACGTTGGTTAGAAATGTTGGTTATTAAATGGTTTATTTTCATTTTTTTTTTTTTGTTCTCAGTAGCACTATGAGGCATGCTTGGAGTATTCATTAGTCATTTGGGATCAGGTGTAGGTACTTGGTACGTACGAGATCTCATCATCTCGGATTGCATTAAACCCATGTATATTGTCTGTGATAAGATAATTAGACACACTTACGTGACAGCAAAAGGTGTCAAGGTATATGAAAATCAGTCTTTCTTGTAACTATGCAAAATATACTGGCTCAACAGGTGCCTAAAACTGTTGGATGTAATTAAATTCTAATTTGTTCATTATTCGGCATAAAATTTTAATAGAAAAATATTTTATACAGTTTATTTCAAAAAATAGCATAAACATTAAATTCGCTATCGTTTACTTACGAATTTTGCAGTTTCTTGTTAAAATGTAAGCGAAATAAGAAATTCCACAACTAACCTCATTCAAAGCACATGAGAAAGGAAATTATGCCTGTATTATACATCCCCCAACAATAATTAACAATTTTGTAGCTCAGGTAGTTTCCACGGAAGCTAAGACAAGCAGATAAACAGCCTAAATCCCCAATGTGTAACATGAAATTTCGGCCAAACTAAAAAAAGCAACAGCCAGTCTATCCAGTCGAAAAATCCCTGGATAATAACATTCACTTTTAGATACCTGAGTGCATTTCAGCGTTAAAAGTTAGGGGAGTAAAAGGTAATTAAGCCCGTTGTTCTATCCTGATTCCGTTAACTAGAACCGCGAAGGACACTCGAATTTCCAAGAAAACTAACTTGGAGCTCGAGTATCCGCTACAAATATATATTCGATCCAAAGTTTCGCACATTTTTCGGAAGAGTAAGCTTTTGGGGGAGATCAAAGTAAATAACGTCTAGGGAGCATTAGACTTTCAAATATGTTCCCCATGTTTGAGATTTGTTTATTTTTTGGTCTTATCTTTTTCTAGATATAAGATGTCCGCAAAATGGTGCGAGAACCAAGAATGCAATTTGGGAGTCTTTTTCACGAATGGTTTCGAGCATTTTAAGCGGTATTTTTATTACGATGCTTATCACTGCACAAGGAAATACGGGACTGAATGTAGATAAAAATACAAACATGAATAAACAAACACGAAGAGCTTGCATCTTGGAATAAATACATGGCAATTTACAACTATATGGAACATCAAATCGTGGAGATGAAAAGATAAGCATGAGTGAATGAAAATGAGCAGGAGCTTACATCTTGGTATACATCATAACAATTTTTAATAATGCAATGCGTGAAAACATTCAGACGATTTAAAGTGAATTCACGTGAGTTATTTCATCTCAAACTATTCTAATGTAAATTCATGCTTGAAATAACAATAAATATCGATCGAAAAGAAGCACTAGATCGTTTGACCGAGGTTTAGAGTAAAATGAAATACAAATTAGTCTAACCAATTTGAATATAGCGAGAGTTCAAAATATATTAATGAAATAAAAACAAAAAATATGCTTTTTTTATATTGAAAACATAAAAATGAATTTTGGTAATGAATTCGTTAACTTAGAAAAAGGGTTGAGAAAGAAAAATTTTTAACACTGTATTTTGAAAGTGTAATACTTTTTTCAGATAAAAATATTTTAATTTATACTTGAATTCATTTTTAGAAATATTAATAAAATATAATCTGAAATTGAATTCAAGTACTAGAGATAATTCAAGGCTATCAATAGAAAAGCTATCATCGAAAAGCAATTTTTTATTTTTCTCCGGCTACAGGATCTAGAATTCATATTCACTTATACAAAAAGATGACGAGGCAACTTCTAAATACGTATATCTAGTAACACGACCAAAAGCGAGGCCCCTAGCTTAATGTAAAGAGGCAGCTAATTAAAATACATGACTTTACGTGGTTTGGATTTTGAAACTGATGTGAAAAGGATGATAGTTGGATTTCTTAGATGGAGAATTGAAAAGAATAGCGGTAGAGCTAGTGTACCTTTATAGCGGTGGTAACGGCCTTAGCAGCTGGGGGGGGGGGGGGCGTACTTCTAAAATTGCCAAGGCAAGAAATATTTCAAAAATCTTTTTCTTTCAAAAAATATTTTTATTTTTACAACGGAAGATGAAAGCTTGAAAACACATTTGAAAACGTTTTGAAAAGTATATTTTTGAAAAACTTTCACAAAAAGTAGTAAGTTTAAACACATTGGTGAACCAGCGGTAAAACTAAGCTACGAATGTTAGGTAAGAATATCATGAAACTTATCAATTACATTAAATACAGTACTTTTTGAAAAGAAAAAAAAGCAAGAAATATAATACAACTTAATACGTTAGAACTTTTCCGGGAAAAATTTATAAAAAACAAAAATTCCACAAATGGCTAAAAAACAAAACTCAAAATCGTTTCGTGAGAAATATTTTATAAAAAAAATTCTATAACTGTAGAAATACAAATAAATAAAGCAATGATTTCGCAGAAAAAAATTTAAAGGACCAATGCAATCATTTAAAATTAAAATAACCAATGAAAGCAAAAGAAACAATTTCAAACGAACTTATGAAATCAAATGACTTTAACGGATTTTGAAAACACTTTCTAGAATATTCAAAATGAAAATTAGAAGTTACCGTTTGCCGAGGTTGCCATGAAAAAACAATAACCATAAAGACAGATTAATTACATTAGACAGATTACCTTAATAAACCGTAACTCGCTACTAGAAATGCGCCAAAAAAAAATCGCCGAGGTCGTTGCCACCGCTATAAACGTAGAGTGTAGCTGTACCGAAATAGCTCTGTACCACAAGTGAATCAAATTAATGCCTTGTGATAATTTGAAATAAATTTGAATTGTGACTGAAAAGATATTGAATATTATTAGATACTACACATACGCCAACTGCTGAACCAAACCAATTCCGTTAAGGAACTGATCCCGGACCGTCGTCAATAGCCCGTTGTGTTGCTCTAGTACGACGTTAACTAAAATTACCATTACCAAACCAATTTCACAATCATAACAATAAGAGATCTAAATGAAGATCTCCAATTCCTGAACGACTTGAGAGTTGTTAGTGAGGAATATCCTTGTCCTAAAGTTTGTATTTCGTTTTTATATCAACGAAATAAAAAGTATACAAGAGGGTATATTGTATTCTATCTTGGTATTGATCCCCTTGGTAAAGGTCTAACCTAGATCAATTCCAAAAGACTGTTGTACGAGTCACACAGCGACCAACTCCTGTGCATCCAGAAGCTATCCCACAGACACCGATATAATTTCAAATATGGGTGACGATGCTGGGGGTTGAGGAGTATGAAAAAGCTGGAAGTTCTAAACCCTTCTTTCAAAAAGTAATGTCTTGTATGCATCAGGGTTTAGGCTGGAGAAAATATTCCCTTAGCAAAAAAGCTAAAATGAATAAAAAAGCTTTAGTAAAATGCTAAAATAACAAATTTGTTAGTGATCGCAATTTTTAGAACTGTCAGAAAAGGCACAGAATATAAAGACATTGGATTGGAATATTTCAATCGGAATTATTTCATTTAATAACAGAATTACGAACAATTCTTTTCTTCGGCGTTTATTATTCTTGCTTACATGATTAAGAACCGATATTTCTTCTGATCCTATTCCGTTTTTTTTTTTCTTTCTCTCACCAGTGATCAAGGAAGCGATGTTTGGAACATATGCCGCAACGATTTTTTATTCGGATTTTTGCGAAAATGGTCACCATTTCTTTCGCATTCCGAGACCTTTCTTTAGCATTTTGCGAAAAAAGCGATCATAGTTTAATCCCTGGTATGCAAGCGTATTTTACATCGTGTTGCACCTAAAATTGTGTGCTCGAGATTGGTTGGGTGTTTTCGGATTTTATGGCCAAAGGGCCATATTTGGCCAAGCTGAACCAAACGTAAGACAGACAACACACCGTGTTCAAGAAGTAAATCAAAACAGTGAGTCATGTGAATATTTCGCATAACATTGAACTGAATATCGTTTCACCTGCGTATCATTCTAAAATTAATGAATTTCACTAAAAAAGAAAATCATCTTCTCTAATTAACTAGGGAAAATATATCATCATCTCACAATCAATTAAAACTAATTTTTAGACAAGCTAAAGCAATATTCACAATAGCTTATCTCCGCTCTCGAACTTAAATTTAATCCAAATCGGTTTACATGCTAGGATTCAATGCTCTAAAAATTAATACCCACAACCTAAAGCATCTAAGCCTGAAAAATGTCTCGCGCTTTATGCCGTTGTAAATTAAACGTCTAGAAATAACGAAGCCGCATTACATATTCATCACGCGCGGCGTAAATTAGCCAGTACGCACACACAGAACAAACTCCCTGAGTGTAGAAGATAAATGTTTGGCTGCTTTACCTTTCAAATTACAGCTCGTGCCCTTTAGAACTCCGTTACTGAAATTGAGTTTTACCGCTGCGAACGTTTAGTTGGGAAATACATAACGGATACGTGTATCAGGCTCAAAGAAAAGACCGATCACCCATCAAAGATACTGAGTTAAAATGAATGATTCAGTACATTGCATTTCTTAAAAGCAAGACTCCATCTTCAAATGAAAAATAAAATAAACAGATTTACAAATAATCGTTTGCAAAAATTGCCTACTTCTTTGATGTTGTGTACCTTTTTCTCAAACCTCAGGGGATCAGTGAGTTTGTCCACTATTTGTAACTTATCGTGGGTGAATTTCAACATCGGCCCTCTAACGAAATAGATGATACACACGCAGCTTTGAGCTATTTCTTACAGTAGCTAGCTTTGAAGATCTTTCACATGGTTGTTAGGAATAGCATGAATACTAGGTAGGTAGTTGAATTGACGTCGAACTATAACACAAAGAGCTATTGGTGACGGTCCGAGAGCAATCCCAATGAGGAAGATCCGAGGATACCACGAAATTTTGAACCACGGTCAGATGACGAGGTCAACTCTTGTTTGGGTATGAACTTTACAGGCTGCGTGGACGTGTCTGGTAACAGTGTAATTGACGTCGCACTGGAGCTACAATAGCAACAGGCTGTTGGCGACGCTAGTTCAAGATCGATCTCCGAAGGGAAAGATCCGAGGACAATACCTGGTAATTTTGAACCACGATCAGATGACGGGGTCAACACCTGAGCTGGCGCCCCACTCTCTCGAAATTTCCATACCACGCCAACGTGAGAACATTTGAGGCAGCGTGGACTTTCGATAATACTTGTAAACGTTGAAAGAAATTGATATTATTAATACGAACCACGGTCAGATGACGAGGTCACACCAGAAAGGCAACTCTCCAAACTTCCACGTCACACCAACGTGAGGACATTTGAGGCCATGACATTTAACGTGAGCCAGCCCCCACGTAGACGATGATTCATGGTCGTATCGAGTTACGATCTTGCTACTCTTAAGTTTCTAATATGCTACTCTTCAAACCGGGCTACAACGGCCCTTACGCACGATTCCAAGTGTGAGATAAATTATTGATGGGTTAAAGTGATTATCCAGCGTGATTTAAAACACTAATCTGTGCCAATCGACTCAAGTCGATTCCCAAGTCCACGTGACTTACCTTCTGAGATCTTACAACAGCCATTCCCCAACCAGCTCAGTCTATTTCTTTAAAAAGTCGATATTTTAATTCATTGGTTCACAAAATTTAATTTTCTCAAAATGAATGGAATAAATTACTAAACTGGTCATAAAACAATCACCTCAATCATTTTGTGTTCCCATTTGCTTTCAAGTTCCAGCTAATTAGGTTCCATCCTGCTTCATTTTTTAAGAATGCCATTGCGTTTGATTGTATTTCAATTTGCTTCTAAAATTTATAATTTAACTTGGCAGTCCATAGTTGCAAAATAAATGTGGATGTTGCATTCTACATCTGTTTGTTTCTGATTTCCAACTAGAAAAACGATAGTTGCCATTATATATTTATAAAGAAAATTATTTCACAATTATTAATGCAAAATACTTTCACAGTTTTTAACTGAAAATACTTTTTACAATTTTTAATAATTCAAAATTATTTCGTTCTTTTTGCATCATATACCTCAATAGATGTAAAAAAATAGTAAACAATATTTTGATTCATCTGTGACTATAAGATAACCTAATATTTTAATATTCTTAATCTTTTTTCAAGTAGTTATATTCATTTTTTTGGAACATATTAATTCCATTCTGCCTTGGATACGCTGATACTGAGATACAAATTGCCTCCCTAATCTGTTATTTTATTTGAGTGCAGTTATTCATTCAAAAAGGTAACATCCGTTGTGTTCAAAATTTGTTTCACAGGTGTTATACATGGTCAGCATGACGATGCAAGTTCAATTCCTAACCTGGGTGTAATTCTCTCTTCTATGTCAGTAAAACTTTCATTGTGTATGCATGTCCATTACTTCATGTCTGTTTTGTGCTTGTCACAGCTTGGCCAAATATGCCCTTACGCCATAAAATGCAACCAACCCTTAAATCTCAAATCAGTCTACGAACGATTTAGAAATTTTATTTCAACTAATTACTTTTTTCTCTTAGAAAAGCAAGTTCTTTATATTTTTCACAGACCAACCACACAATATTTACTAAACAAAAAATACTCATTGATCAACTCCAAATTAAAAACTTACCTGTGTTTGTTAGAACTATTTATCAATATTAGAATAAAATTTTTGAATGGCGTGAGGGAAGTCATTCTGCATATGTTACTTATCGTTATCATCAGATAAATAAATATGAATTCGAATGTTTAGGGCTCATTTCGTCTTGGTTGTAAGACATAGTGGTAAACAATACTGGTAGTACTTATTAAAACGGGGATTTTTAGATACAATCATTTATCCGGCGAATGCTTATTCTATATGTAATATTTTACAATTATATCATATGCCTTAGAGCAGAAACTCATCAACAAAAATATTTTTTTTTTTAATTTAGACTGTTAGTTTGTAAATCGAAAAATAAAAAATATAACCATTTTGATGTTATATCTCCATTGTTACAAAAAAGGAAGTGTTTGTCTTTGTCTCTGTATACTGTACGTAGAGTCCTGACGAATCTATGGCACTTACAATACTGAAATTTGGCAAACAGGTAGTCCAAATATTTTGCTATTTTCGTTTGCGCCCGAATTTTAAAACTTATCTAGAACATTTTAAAATTAATTTATTGTTCATTTTCACTTTGTTTCTTCTTTCCAGAATGTGACGTCATTGAAGAAAGGTATAAGGAAAATAATACATGCTTTAATAGGAGGTGGTCCCCCACATGCTGCAATTAAACTGGCAACCCTTCTGGACATACTTTTAGCAAGGTTTGTGAAACACAATAATATGATACACAGCTATGGAGAATTGTGTCCGTTCCTACTGCAAGAATGTCGCCGGCCCACAAATGTTCTATTTGGTTTAGATCGGGATTCTGAGCAGGCCATGGAAGACGTTTGACATCCATTTATTAACACCACTACTTGACAGAGGCTGCAACATGACATAGGGCGTTGTCCTGGAAGTAACATTCGTCCATTCCATAAAACTAATTCACCTCATTTTTACAAAAAGTGCTTTAAAGACGCATGTGTTTAGTCTTTATACTGCTTATCATTGACTTTAAATGAAACCTCATCGTAAACTTTTATTCTAACTCGAAATAACCATGATCCAACTGATACTTATGTTTTTAAAGATTGCTTGCTTAGTCTAGAACGAAATTTTTGGATTTTTAGTAAACGGGGGTTAAAAACATACACCCTTATGTTTAGATCAATTTTCTCAACTTTACTAAGCAGTCATTTATAAACACATTTAGAAATGCATAAAAGAATACGGGCTATATCAAGCAATTTTTGCGGAAGAAAAGAACTATAGCTAGCTGCTTTTTCAAACAAAAAGCAAAACTTCGTAAAAATAGACGGTATAAAACTATCTGAGAAATCCAATATCTCTGAAACAACTTAATTCAATTGCTTTTGATGGTGGTTTGTTAGAAAATTAATCGTTTCCTTTTCAAGAATTTCGTTTTTATTTGAAAAGCTTTTTCTTTGTTTGTAACGATGAAATTGCAGTCGAATTCTTGTTTTGCTCGATATATTTTTTACTTCGTATTAGTGGCAATCTTGAACAGATAAAAGAAGGTTAAATGATGAAAATAATATTCGTTTATTTCCGGATTTCGGACTGACTAAGTGAACTCTCATTAAATTGCCATGAACTTTGACGATATATAAACGTATATTTAAAATTAGATTACAATAGTTGAAGGGGGATTACACCAATTATTGTACAATCGATGTCATTAGGTTACAAACATTTAGTAAATACGCGTAAATTATATACAATCAATACTAATATAGTTGATTTGAAACAGCTTCTTTGACATTAAAATATAGTTGAGTACATATTTAATGTTTATTCAAAACTTTTAGTTACTGATGTGAAAAATTGTTATTAAAAGGAATATATGTTGGAAATAAACTACCGGTCTATTTAAGTTTCCAGATATACTCTATGTCCTACTTTTTTTTTTAATTTTTGTATCTAAAAATATGTCTAGAAAGTCGAGAGCATTTGCAATATTTAATCATATTTATTTGTCTAACATATGAAGAGAAAGAAATTTTTTGCTGAATCCCGTGAACTTCTCCCTCATTGCAAATCAGTAAAAGCAAAGACATATTTTGATGCAATTTAACTTTTCGGTGACGTTTTTCTTTTATATTGTGTTTCAGAAACGTTTGTGGTGTTGTCATGTCCTGAATCTGATTCACATGGTCCTGGGGAATTGACTGTCGATAAATTAGACGTACTCACACCTCTTCTACAGACTGGTATGTCCCTTTGCAAAATAGACTTGAAAAGGTTTCGGTGAGGACTGTGTACGATGCTGAAACGTTTTATTCAAACAGGGCCGAAGAGATCGTTTCCTACAGTGAAACTATTCGTAAGCCTCGAATAACTTCAAAAGCTGAAGAGAAGCATTTAATAATCTCCTGCAAACGTAACCAATTCAAAGCTATGCCTGGATTATGTTCACGTTTCATTTGTTACGGAGAGCACCAGTGTCATTGACACAGTAAAGAAAGGATGTCAAGAATGGTCTGAATGGATATGGCATTAAAAACACACACCTGATAACAAATATTACCAAAAGGAAAGACTACTGAGGACCAGAAAACATCAAAATTTTACCCCTAGACTTAATGGTTCTATTTACAAATGAATTCAAATTCGAACATTTTGGCAGTAAATCAGTGTATCAGTTAAGCATGGAGGTGGTTCTGCTATTGCTGATTTTGAAGGCAATGAATGCATTTGGCAATTTGTTCTAAAACATTGGAATTTTGACCAGTATGGTCCACAGCTGCAAACAATACTATTTGAAAGGCGCCTGATTAATCCTGGATTCGTTTGTTAAGACAATGACCCGAAAAACTGCTAAGAGATGTTACCAAAAAGAGACTACTGAGGACTAGAAAAAAAATCAAAATTCGTACATTTTGGCAGTAAAAGAATGAAGTTTGTTCGTCAATACTTTCTGCACCAACGTGTGCTTCTTTTGCCGAAATTAGTCGAGCTGGAACATTTGCACATAAACATCGCATTTTCTCAAAAACAGAGATACGAAGATTCCTATAGCCAATCGCTTTACCGTCGCAAATTACAACAGTCAGCTTTTCCTAAAAATCGACGGATAATTTTTGGCACCAAGGCGCCAAAAGCGTGTTTTTCGGCCAAGCCTATCTTTTAACATTACAGTGAAGGGAGTCGTTTTCTCCCGAATCCCTCGGTCCCGATTTTCATGCAACTTTGTTTCCTCACATCTTATCGGCTTTTCTACAGATAGCTCGAATTTGGTAGAATTCCGCCCGTTATTTCTGTCCAAAACGCCAAAATTTACATCTTTTGACGAAAGGAGTCGAATCGGAAAATTTGTACTTGAATATCGCATTTTCTCAAAACCCGTTAGAGATACGAAAATTCCGAGATAGCCAATCGCTTCATCGTAATTATCAAAGTTATGTTGAACTTATTTTGCAGAAAAAGAAAGACTTGGAGACCTTCAATCAATGCACTGGCCATCACAGAGTCCTGATCTCAAATCGAGTTTTTGTGGGATAAACTTGACTAAAAAATCCGAAACCTAATTCTTTCCCACATAAATCAGTTGTGGGAGGCTCTACTTAAAGGATGTAAACAAATCACAATGGTAGATATTGAAAAATTGCTTGCTAGAATACCTCGAGTTGGTAAAGCTGTGATACAAAAGCTAGGTTGATATTTCGAAAATCAAAGATTCGGACTCAAAATAGTACCCTATGCAGTTAAATTAAACTACCTTCAATTTGAGTATTTAAATATTTAAAACTTCATTGTGATTACATTCGTTGTTATTTTATTAGGTTTTGAGCAAACGTTCAGGTATTTCGAAACCTGTGGACGGTATGTATATGTGAGTCAAAGATAAAGTTGAGCAAGTGCGTATTGCAATGATGTAAGGCAAATAATGATAAGAAACCAAAAGGTAAAACGCCATGTTTAGTCAGAGGCAAAAGATAAGAGTTTTTCAAATCCTAACGGAGAATAATTTGCTTTTCGATTTAGATGATTCGGTGGATAAGAATTTAAAGCGTTAAACGAAAATATCTCCCGAAAATGTAAAAGTACATGTTCATAATAAAATGGGAAGACACAAAGGTGCTTTTTTTTCTTCGGATTAAACTAAAGTAAATGTCAATATATACCGACGATAATTTAAAAAGCCGTCTTGACAAACATTCAAATATCTGACATGGAAATGTTCTCTTCTTTTGTTTAACCTACACTTTTAATTTAAATAATCAGTTCAAAAGAGGTTGGATGAACGCATTGCAAGGTAGCATAAAATGCTTCGATTCACAACTTTTAAAACAATGTTTTGTAAATTTGAAGGGAAACTCCTTCGAAGACTACTTGAGAACACAAGATGTCTCGAACGGCAAAAATTATAAACTGACAAACTTGATAGCTCAGTAATGTTAAGGAGACATAACTAGAAATTACCTTCTAAACACTCGTACTTTAGAAACATTTTCACATTTTATTTCAAACCACACGAAAACGTTTCAACTTGTGAACCGGAACCGGAACATTTAAAATTATTCTTTATTTTTAAAACCAATCAAGTGGCATCTCAGAAAGATTAATGTAATTAAAAACCAAGCACTCTAGTAAATTGAATGAACAAATATACCGCATTCATTAAAATATGTACACCTCCATCTACACAAGAAAACAGTACAATTTGTTAAATTGATACTTTCTGGGACATTTTTAGCACTGAAGGAAACTCGACATAAAACAAAGTTCCAATCTTACTCACGTTGATTAATGTCATGCTCTAGTGACGCTTACAGATTAAAGGTAGGGGTCATTTTTTATCTTCCATTTTAGAAAATTTCTTTTTTGCCCGATTTTTTTACTCTTTCCGCATGTTCTCTTGATTGATGTGAAAGATCTACCCGTCCTGTTCTCGATGTCACCGTTGACCTTTGGATCTTCGTATATAAGATTGTGCACAGAAGCTCTGTAGAAATCGGTCTGATACAATAGCATTCATTTTCCTAATTTCTATGCATTTTTTCCCAGAATGTACTAAAATACCAGTATGAGTTTGTGTACTGAATAAAGATTTACTTATACAAGGAGGCTCCGCCCCCTGCTCGCTATCGCTCTTCAATCACCGATGATTGCTACGTAATCATATTTAGTTCGCCTTTGCGAACTATACTTTTCAACAATGAGAGTTAGGGGATTGCTTCACAATCCATCCCCATATGGATCGCTGCTGGATTGATCCCGGACCTTTAGTACGACATTGATTGAAGGTTCCCTTCCCATTGCGATATTTATCGCATGTGCCCGAGTAACGGAAAATTGCCTTTTTTTTTTTGCGAGACAAGCGGATCCGTATATAAGCCGACCCCAGTACGACCCCAGCAAAAATTCTCGGCTCATACACGGAAATATAGTGTAAATAAAAATAAAATGTTTTTTAAAATGTCAAGAACAAAACATCTCATTTCCACATAAAAAGAAAATATTTTAACATACCATATTGTTAAAATTCAGAGAAAATCTCATCATAATTTTAAATGTTTTAGCTTCTCCGTGTTGTTTGTTGTATAGTACTTCTTAATATTTCATATTCGACTGTTGCTATGGAAACGGCGACCGAATTCGCCGGTTGTTCTGAAAACATTGCAAACTCTCTAGAGCGTGCTTTAAAATTTTATGAACGAATTAATTTTAAAATATAACTGTGTTTATCGTCTATACGTGCTCCAAATTCATTCGCCCGTCGAACCGCAAGACTCGCTATTACCAATCACAAAGCGAATAAACCTGAAAAATATTGCAATTTTTTTTTATATATATAATAGAAAGATACTGAAGCGAAAACTTTGTTCTCCCTGTCCAGCAATGTGTCACATTTAGCATTTGTTCCCAAATAGTAGTAGAAAATAAAAACATTTAATCGTAAATTAAGATGTTTTTTTTTCAATCAGGTTTATAAACATTAACCTTACGCTGCAGCGTTTAGGCTCTTTTACCTGCATATACGATACCCTTACCTAATTACCAAACTTGAGCGACAGAGCCTTGAGTGGTATTTACGAGTGACGCTGAGTATTGTGTCGCGTATAGTTTGGCGTGAGATAGATATCACCGGAGCGACCTCCTACCTTTCCTCCAAAGCGTTCACACCTCACGGTCGACAGGATAGGGTACCGAACAAAAGGAGGAACCCTCTAGGTCAGTCGCAGACAGCTAGTAAATTGTGATCGATGCCAGCGGTCACTTAAAAGGGGGATAACATCCACAGTACAGATCTATACCATGCCGCTGGTTTAAACGAAATTTTAGAGGTAACAATTGTCTATCTGCCGCAGCATTAAGGTTAAGACAGCTGGCTTTAAGGTTATACAACTTGGAAAGCTATTTTCACCTGATTTTCAGTTTTCGTTCTTAATATGTACAATTTTGTAAGCATAACGTCCAGGTGACATCACTACTCTACAAGACAAGATTGCAATGTTGAAAAAATGTTTTCTCACTTTTGACGTGAATACGTCTTCAAAATCAGACCAACATCAGATGGCCACTGCAGAAAGTCGCGAGTAACGCAAAAATTAGGAGAAACCTAATTTTTTTTTACAACAACGCCTACCGAACCAAGTAGTGTCGTTCAGATAGTTCAGGGGACCAAGACTTCTTAGTGACCTTGATTTCGTGTGCTTCAATAAGAGGGGAGGGGTTAAGGTTTATAGAATAGAGTACAATGTACTTCAATTAACTGTCGGTTGCTGTTAACCGTCAGTCCGTTATTACGAATGCCGCTCAGAAAACACGAGCTTCGAAGAAACAATAGAAAATGAGACAATTTTTTAAATTTTAATATGTACGTCTAGAGCGTAAGTTCGTGTAACTATATGTACTATACTGTACTTAATGTATATTTTTTGTTTATGTAAAATAAAACACATAGATGTAGTGTATTTTCAGTTCGCAAACGTGCATTTTTTATTCGTTCATGATACATTTATA
The DNA here is from genome assembly GCA_947359465.1 of Metellina segmentata. Classification (NCBI taxonomy): domain Eukaryota; kingdom Metazoa; phylum Arthropoda; class Arachnida; order Araneae; family Tetragnathidae; genus Metellina; species Metellina segmentata. The sequence goes on from OX375875.1 coordinate 32,901,645, forward strand.
GGGTTGTAGTGGAAGTTGGGTCTTTCAACTAACATCATACTGGAGCAACACAACGGGCTATTGACGACGGTCCGATATCAATCCCCAAGGGATTTGAGGACAACACCACGTAATTTTTAACAGGCGCCTCAATCCTATGATAGGACTTTACGCAAGTCCAACTTGATTGGCTAATCGGATCACATGACCTAGATACGTAGTCATGAGAATTCTTCTGTTGGCGATTTATCTCTTCCTTTGTGCATTCTTCTTTTCTTTTCAGATCCATGGCTATGGGTGGGTAGAGGTGGGAGCCGAAAATTGTATCCTTTTATAAAAAAGTTAATAATTATATAAGTTAGTGTTTTATGTATGCTTTTTGTTACATCAGAATGGTCCTAAGCCAGCGGTGGATACGACACAATCATCCTAAAGCAAAGGGGACGGCAGAGGGGCGGAAAAATATCAGTTGGTAGTGAGTTCAGGAGTGGTTCTTAGAATATTTATGTAAAATCAACGGAAGCTTGGAAAAATATAAAAAGGGTATTAAAAATTGGGAAAAGTAAATTAGAATGAAAAGGAATCAAATTTGAATTTTTTTTAAATAATTTGGAGGATCTAAAAAGTTTTACGCCAGCTGGGTTCGAACTGGGGTAGTCATCCTCCGCTGCCGACGCTAATCTGAATGTGGGTGACTTTAGCCGTTAGGCCATCGTTGCTTCACGAAAAGAAGCTCTTTAAAGTATAAGTACCCTTTAATATAAGTTTGCAAGAAATACTACTAACAACAACCATACAACATATATATGAAAATGAGGAGCAAATCAGAGTCAACTTGTCGGACACTTACGCTGTACGCTGAGGCGCTAGTGTATGTATTGTATTTCTACGAAACAACGCGCATATTCAAAATCGAATGGTTACTGCAACAATCAGATTGGCGAGATATCCAAGTGAAGCCAAGCCCGTGAAACTAGCCAATCAAATTGGACTTGCGTAAAGTACTATCATGGGATTGAGCCGCTTCTAATTTTTAACCGCGGTTAGATGAGGCAACACCTTAGCTGGCACCCCCACTCTCTTAACTTCCACACCACTTTCACTTCACACATAGCTGTTCACTTCACACATAGCTGTTCACTTCACACATAGCTGTTCACTTCACACATAGCTGTTCACTTCACACATAGCTGTTCACTTCACACATAGCTGTTCACTTCACACATAGCTGTTCACTTCACACATTAGTTGCTCACTTCACACATTAGTTGCTCACTTCACACATTAGTTGCTCACTTCACACATTAGTTGCTCACTTCACACATTAGTTGCTCACTTCACACATTAGTTGCTCACTTCACACATTAGTTGCTCACTTCACACATTAGTTGCTCACTTCACACATTAGTTGCTCACTTCACACATTAGTTGCTCACTTCATACATTTTTTCTCGTTTTCCAATGCAGAAAGGACCCAATAAAGTTTATCAAAAACAGCAATACTTTTACATGTTTTCAATCCAGATTTATTTTTGTCACCGCAAAGTCACATGATCTAAAATTATAGCAATATTTTTGTGTCCTGACGTCTAATCTTGCGTCACTGTACATTAGAAATGGGAGCGGTCAACCACAGTAATTTACTATAGGACGAGCGGACTTGGTGGTCATGGCATTGGTTTTGAAGATGGGTTGTGACGTCACCGCCACTGACCTTTGATTCCAAATGCCTGAAACAAATGCCCGAGCCCTGCTGACGAATGTCGCAACAGCTGTCCCGTTTGTTTTGTGGTACCAGTGATTTGTGGCTGGCGGAATGAGGGGTCTGCCGACAAAGCAGATACGTTGTAGAACTCGAGGGAAGCGGAGGTTTTTGTTTTGCGGTGCTCGTTGATGAGGTCGCGGCTGTTGAGTTTTTTGACGGTTTCGTACCGCCCATGTCATAGGGATGCAAATCTCTAGTGTACAAAGTGTAAATAATGAATTGCAAAATAAAATGCAAGTTATTTTTAAACTAGGCTGTTTCATTTTGTAGAAAGGCACACCACTCGGCCCACTACGTTACAGGGGTTCCTCGAGTGTGGAAGGAATTTCTCGGGGAAACGCGGTCAGATCATGTGAACGCCGGGAGTGCATGATCTGAGATGCACGTGTCCATCGATGAAACAAAGTTAAAGCATAACTTTTGAATGCTGTAGAGTCATCCCTGGAACATCGCAGCTGGAATCAGCAACACCTCAGTGCCGAAATGTCAGACACAGAAAATTGGTTGAGTACCATTTACCTAAACTCCCCGTCAATTCACCTTTAACCCCTCACAACGCATCAACCCCATAGCGTTCTTACCGTGCATTCAATGATACGTAATATGGACTGCTGTCGAACTCGACGCTTGTATGATCACTATTGAGGGTTTGATTGAACATAAATTGTTATACAACATACTTTTCATGTTCTCAAGAAATTTAACCAATGTGCATATAAATTTACAATAAGTAAATAAAATTTCACCTTTAGCTCAGATGGCAAAATGCATGTCACTTTTCCCGAAAAATTGAATAAGTCCCATCCTGGAGTCTGGATTGTTAACGTTTAGATGGTGGCAAAATGTCGTAAGTTTTTCTCTTTCAGTTTATGAGAAAAAAAAAGGTGAAAATTGTAATAAGTCAAAAGCCACAGAACCACATGTTGAATCTTGAAATTGCAGTCACTAAAAATTAAAAAAAAGTGATTTGTAACATTTTGCCATCAGAGCACAGAACTGTTCACAACGCCTGTGCGCATCTATTACAATATTATTCCGATAAAGGACTTGTTTTCGGGACATCAAAATTTTCATAAATAAGATGTTTCTTAAAATGGTTGAACTCTGTTTTGCAGGCATTAATTGCGTAATTCAGTGAGGAGAATTCAAGTTCAATGCAAGTAGGGGTGATGCGAAAATAGAGTCGAATTTTGTTTATTAAAAAAGAATGCACGATCGCAAATCTCTCCTATCACTCGAAAGAGGTGGGACCCTATTTTCATAATTTTTTCACCCTAAAGCTAAGGAAGCTCGTAAAAAGCAAGAGTAAATGGATGGAAATCGTTGTACAGTGAAACGAAAGGCGTGACCTCAGCAGCGAGTGATAGTCATAAAATTGGAATAAACCCTATGGCTATATATGTAACGAGTAGCAGCTTTAAAATTTTATAGTACGCTGCTCCATCATAAAAAAGAAGCGATAACTCTCTCCTAAAAGCCATTACCACCCGTTCCCTAAATATGGTTCACTAGATTTCAATGAAATGGGTTAAAATTAAAAATTCAGAGGTGACCCTTACTGTAATAACTGAGCTATTGTGTGAGTGGGGAACTGAAGAAATTGATGGCCATTTTGTGTCATGATCATTAATTACCAGTTGATGTATTTTATTTAAAATGTTTCTTCTGGGTCTCAGTTTTTCTCATATATTAATCTTATCACTGACAATTGATGATTTCAGTATAAAAACTGTCGCATTTTAGTTTTTCAAAAATGAAAAATTCCCTGCGAAAGAATTGAATAAACCTTTGTGGCAACTTAATAAGTCCCCTTTTTTTTTTAATGGTTTTGGTACATAAACTAGAAAATAAAAAAAAAGAACGTGAACAGAAGAACAACTACAAGAAACATCAAAAAGTTCAAAGGATAGCCGAAGGCTATCACCCCAAGAGTCTTTTAGCTTCCCAGTATCTCGAAGTATCAATTTCTCCATGGAAAGCTTCAGAGACACGCAGGTGTGTGATCATAGGCTCGTTTTTGTCACACAGGCGCTAGTCAGCTTCATTAAGAACACCAATTCGACACATGCGCAGCAAGGCAATCATGCCCGATAATTAAGCGAAAAGCAGCCACTGCTCCCCCCTTGGTCTATCAGGAACACCCAAAAAGCAGTCTTAGACTTAAGACTGACTTAGAAATGAAGACTTAATGAGTCCTTATTAGATACATAACATTAAAATGTTTAGACATTTTAGAGGCGGTTGATAGATATTTATAAGTAATAGAACTTAATGTCAACACAATACAAGAGGTGATTCTATCTAAATGTTTAATCAAAATAACTCGCCTAATCAAACAAAATTATGGTCAGTTGGTTTAAGTTTATGTCCAGCCACACGCTGGAACAATATGAGCATGCGTATTCCGTTTCTGAACAGAAAATGCGCCAGTACGCATGTGTATTTCATCCAAGACTGATATTGGATCAATGTGTGGCTTGCCTAATAGCGCAAAGTCTAGAAAAGGATAAACTGGATAAACTAAGGTCTGATGGCAAAGGTAGCATGATAGTTTATCTTCAACAGCAAATAAATATCCGAGTGATCCTGGGAACCTAAAATTATAAAAATTGATTAATTCACCCGACTAATTCAAAAGCTGAAACCCACAACGACGATTTTGAAAACTCGCCATCTTAAAACAAACAAATCTTAAAAACTGGAATATGGAACACATGGTGCTATAACTTCAGATGGCGTCCTACACGATTAAAAGCGCTGAATTTAATACATTCGAGCAACAAAAAAAAAACACTTGACAAGTAAACTAATAAATTCGTGCTTTGAATTTCAACAAACAAATAACTGTTAAAACAGAATTGGTCTTTGGCAAAAAAAAATAAACACATTTTCTTCATGGGAAAAATGGATCTTTTTCGACAAAGCCTTATAAAATAAAATAAAAAGTGGAAGTGTTGAAGAAAAAGATTTCAAAACGACAAACCCAAAGAAATATTGCATTACGAAAAGAATGAAGAATTGAAATAAAACAAAGCAAAAAAAATTCTGCTTTTATTCTCTTCAGGTTAGTCACATTGGTATGAAAATAAGGTGGATGTGAAATTGGAAGTTATTTGTATCCCAGAACCTTAAAACAAGTGCGAATTTTCTTACCTGGAATATATGCGATAAATATAAAACAATTTGTCCATAAAAATTTGAAAAGGAATAAAATAAAAATAGTTAGTTTTATCATAACTACACAATGAAACCCACGCAACTTCATAGAATTTAAGGGGGGGGGGGTGCGCAAAAGAATTAGGTATTTGTTGCCGGCTGGAATTTTCCATTGATCTGTAGCGAAAGAAAAATTTCTAATTTTGGTGAACTACATCATGTAAAAATCAACATAGCCATATTATATATAAGTACTAAAATAATATGTCTTTGATTCATAATATTTTACATGAATAACTGCAGAATTATTGTTTTCCATTTTAATAAACACGAAATAAAGTCTAACTATCGATTGTTTCAAAACTGAATGATGGACAAAGGTAGTGAAATTCCCACTGCAGGGTCACTTCAAGGTTGAACACATTTTTATTTTAAATATTCGAATTACGATTCGTATTTTGGTATCGTAAGTATTCCACGATAAAACAGCTTCAACTAAGTTATATTGAACAAATTCCACAGAATTATTTTATCGAACATGTCTCGAAAAGCCACTTTGATCAAATTTAGCACACAATAAAATCAAACGAAATAGAGATCTAAAGAGCTCTCGTGGGGGGAAAAGTAACCATAAAGTAACAAATGCTGATATATGAGACATGATTTTGACTCGGGCAGTCTTTGTCTGCTATATGGGGCATTCCAGTCACGAATGGGACAGTCACAAAATTTTATTCCAGAAAATGGCACTACCTTTCGTATTTATAAAAACATTCCGAGGTCTAAAATTAAATCAATAATGGTTAGAAACTCCCGCATCCATTCAAAGCAGCTATCGTGATTTTTGTTGATTTCATGTGTGTAAAAGGAATCGCTAATACAGAGTTAAAAGTAATTTTAATACCCCCTTTTTTGCGCCATGAAGTAGCTTCATCGATACGAGAGGCTCTGGCGCCTGCAATTTTCACCGAATCGGTAAAGTAAGGTAAGGTAACTTTAATTAACGTCGTACTAAAGCAACATAACGGGCTATTGACGACGCTCCGGGATCAATCCCATGAGGGAAAAATTCGAGGACACCAAGATGATCACCTAATCGGAATGAAACGAGATTTTAAAGAAATTCAGAAAAGCAGGAATGACGATCGCCGAAGTTGATTTTATACGCCAACTCATTATCACAGCTATCGTTTACGCCACCGAATGATAGCTTTAAAACTAGAATCCGCGCCAAAAGTGTCAGTTGAGGAAGAGCTTCGTGACTTTCTGACCTTATTTAAATAGACTCGTCCAAAACCACATCGTACCCCGGTAAGAAAAGTGGTAACAATCAAAATCATTGAAAAATATGTATGAAGTGCCCCAAGTGTGTTGTATTATGTATTCTACAGAATACAATAGAAGTTAACACCATAAATACTTACTAAAATTTAAAAGTGAGAAGCTTATACTATTTCAATATAAGTTTTATAGTATCCTTTAAGTTGATGTTTCTCAAATTCTGCAATTTTGAGTTATGTCACTTTTTTTGCTGAGGTGCGACATGTCTTCTTGCGCGGAAACCGGACTATACCACTTTTGAGAAGAAAAGACACAGGGTTAATGTGTTTTTGAATTCAGCCAACGAGCCGGTTAAACGAGCGGCTAGTAGTTTTAATTGAAAACGATGACTTTCGCTTAGAGTCCATTCCTGGTTCTGTAACAAATTGCCGGATTATTTTCTCTAATTGGGTAATTGCGTTCGAAATTAACTCCGTTTAGAGCAACTTCCAGACAGGAAAACACCATCATTGATTATCCGCTTCCAGTGAGAGTGCACACAAACGAACAAAAAAATAAGCTGTAACTAATTACAGCGTGGAGAGTTTGTACTTCCGTGGAACTATTAAAATCAATGCCTACTTAGAATCTCCCAGAGTGGAAACACTCGTTTAAACGCAAAATGTTCGATCAGAAAAAGTTTACTTAACGCTTGATGTAAAATTATTATTTAACAACCGTTTCGATTTTATAATCACGACAGCCTTTCGTCATTTTACTAAAAGAAGGAACACACACAAATAAGATACAAAAGAAAAATAAACAGAATCTCTCTCTACATATAATGATCATGCACAAACACATAAAACTTATTTTTATTCAGTTTACATACTTTGAAATTACATTAATTTTGCATTTCAGTAACTTTCTGACATCCCGTTTTAATAGAACTGTATCGGCTACTCACACAATTGTCACTCTTGCATTATATAATAGCCATTGTTATTATTCTAATTTCGCTTTTCAGTTCCTTTCTCACATTCATTTCATCTTTCCCTTTGGGATTGATCTGGGCCGTCACCGATAGCCCGTTGTGTTGCTCCATTGCGACGTTAATTAGCTACCTACCGATAACATACACAGTCCTGTCGATGTATCGCGCGCGTTTAAATATGTTTTCTTTCGCAATAACCATATGTTCGGAGCTCAGATATGAACTACTTGTTAAAAAGGAGAGTGAAACACATCACACTTTAAAACTTATTCGTGTCTGATGCCTTTAAGTAAGACATATCACCAACGTACATGGCACAGAAATGGATGTTATTTGTATGTTGGCGAATGGCAACAAATTGATATAAGCCATATAAAACCACTACGCGGTTCATTCGCCAATTTTGGCGATTCGTTTAAACTTGCTTGATTAGAGCTATGGAGTTATACAAAATGACAAAAAGATACTAGGAAGAGGTCAGCGTTACAATACAAAGGCTATTCGCACATTTTTTAGACGATTTTGGTTAGCGGTAATAAAAAAATCGTTTGCTGCAAAAGAAATAATTGCACTTGTACTATGTTTTTAAAAGTCAAAATTATCGTCTGTGGCTTGAGAGGTTTGTTTTTATTCAAAATGGCGTTTTTAACGAAGCAGTGGTTCGAAGGCTATATTTATGCTCTTTCCGAAGAGAAATATTCATATTCCGTTATCCAAAAACGATGTGAGAGTCATGGTTTTGTGATATCTAAAGCGTCGATAGGTAATATCGTCAACAAGAAAGGGAAAAAAACGTCAAATTGGAGCCTCAAGTGGGACAAAAATTCCAAACAAGTATCCAAGGAAGAAACGGACATCTTCGACTATTGCAAAGGTACGTTGTTTTATGTTAAAAGAAAATCCCCCTAGTCAAAGGACAGTTGCAAAATCATTAAAATGCTCGGTGTCCACTGTAAACAAAATGATAAACGTTAATTGAAATCTTAAGAAAACGAAAAAACGCAATGTGCATCGTCTTTCTCCAAAGCATATCGCTGAACGCAGGACACGCTTCCGAATTCTATATGAGAAACACTGATCCAAAGAAAAATGGAGAAACATTATCACAATAGATGAATCATGGGTGCATTTAAATGATTGCAGCAAAAAAAGAGTCATTTATTATCATAAAAGGGAAGAAAAAAATTTAAGTACATGGTTCACAGAATCGAAAGAAAGTTTTTCTAAGGGATTCATGATTGTTGCTGGTTTTTCCTATAATGGCAAGTTAAAAATAAAGAGAGTGGGAAAAAATGTCAAGATTAACTCCAAATACTATCAGGAACATATTTTATCGCCAATTTTTCTGAATGAAATACCATCGCTTTACCCACAGTGCCATCAATCTGTGGAACTCCATCAAGACAAAGCTAGCAGTCACACATCAAAATCCACTGTAAATTTCCTAAAAGAAATGGAACAAAAAACCGGTATCAAGGCCATACCCTTTACTGATATCCCTACTAAATCTCCCGATGTATCACCTATGGATTTTTGTGCTTTCGGACTTTAAAAATCTGCATTATCCAAACGTCGTCCCACAACCCTTACAGGACTCTGAAAAACTGTTCAGGAGGAATGGGATAGAATACCTCTTCTGACACTTCAAAAGGCATTATCTTGGAAATTACGGTGTCGAAAGATAGTTCAGAATAAGGGCTATCAAATAGAACATTTAAAACACAAGAATTTTATGTAATTTAGTTTTGTGAATACAATATACATTGTCTAAAAAATGTGTGAACAGCCTCTGTAGAATAAATACTTCAGCAGTTTGATGGTAGAAGGTGAAGAGAAATTTACAAGATGTAAATCAGCGAAGAAAAAAACGTAAGCAAACGCGAAAATAGGCTTCGTCGTCCAAAATTACTAAATCGACATCATCAAATAAAGGTATTTAAAATGAACATTCCGAAATCAAATGTGGTAACCAGACTGAGGTTGTACTTTCAGCCTTAATTTACATGCACTTAATTCAAAATAACAATTTCCGTTAGTAAAAACAAATCGATGCTTATATAAACATTATAAATTTTAAAATAAAGTATGAAAAATGCTTAACGACCCTTCCATCACCAGATAACGGCAATAAATAAACTTCAAAGCAAATGGGCTATCTATATACGCGGCTCTAATAATACCTTCAGTGACTCTCCCAGAAAGTACTCAGATTTAAAAACTCCAGTCATCAACCAAAATATCATCTTCAAAAACGACAATGATAATGAAAAATAGAATTAAAAACCTTTACTATCTCTCACAAAATATTCCACATTAAGCTTTCACTGTGAGAATACATAATTAATTCTTAAATCATAATAGTATTTTTTTCACATTCCCCCCCCCCTTCCCCCACTATTGATACAAATTATTGTCTTGATATAAAGGAAATATGAACGCTCTAAAGATTTTCTAGAACTTTCTTTTAAATAGTGTCTCTGGATATTTTATTTTACGTCTTCTGAGAATAATTACCATATATCCAGCCATGTAAATATCGAACGAATGAAAATTATTATTTTCGCCTGTTTTGCCAATTTAATGAAAACCGTCTTTATACCAGAAGCATTTACAAATTTAAAACATAAAATAGGTAATAAAAAATTCAAACCAGTAAAATCTTGGAACAAAAACTAAATCTTGCGAACACATTCATTCAGATAATTGCATTTTCATTCGCATCGTTTATATAACACAAATCTCGGATTCAAAGGAAAAAATTTCGGGACTCAAAAACTCTAGGGAAAGAAACGAGCTAATAAAAAAAAGCAGACAGATCTCGAATCGCAAACGAAAAAAAAAACAATTAAATTCGTAATTTATAAGTAGCTCGAAAAGGAAACTAAAAAAAATAATCAAAGCATTGTAATTAATACGAAGAGAAAAAGAAGTGGTGACAAAAGAGAGGAAGGAAATGACGTCATAGTAAGAGCACCTAAAATTGCACAACCTCGTGCGCTCGTCAAGTCGAAAGAGGTTGTCCTTGAACAATCTGCTGTTGCGTTCAGAAGACTTTGGTTTTTTTTTTTAATTTGCATACGTCAGCCAGTTTTGTGACACTAAAAAAGGGATGATTTTGCATATTTCACACAACAAATAACACAACACTGGTTGAAAGTGAAACCAGGCCATATTGTTTTTGGATAAATGTCCAGACAAATCATAGGCCTTGAAATGAAGGACCAGAAGCCTTAGATTGAATCAAGAAATGTCCTAAGGAGTCAGAATTTGTTTTTTAATAAATTATGAAATGTTTTATTCAACAAAATATCAGGTTTTCATGAAAGCAGAGGCATAGCTGTCGGCGGAACTGCAGAGTGATCTGGTCAAAGGCGATGTCTACGAGCACTTATGTCAAAAGTAGTGGTTCCCGAAATGGGGGTCCACTAGGGAACCACTGCATCAATCCATTTGAGGACCATCGGACACATTGTCAAGACTTGGAAACATCCTCCAGCCAAGTGAAAAGTTCGATACCTCACTAGTCTAAATAAAGAACTTTAAAGAAAAAAAATATTACACTTTCTCCGATTCTTTTTTACTTTTAAAAACGTTTTATGTACTGATTATGTACAATGATTGTTGAAAATGTCGATTATCTGTTCTAAAAAAAGAGCATTTGAACTTGCAGCTAGGAAGTATGTCCCAACACAGATGATCGTGTTAACATAACACGGATGCCGTCATAACAAAATATGAATTTCTAGTTTTAGATGCAGAAAGACTAAACACGTCTTTCTACATGCTGCAAAACCGCAAGTATCAGAAAAATTTAATTAAACGTTTTGTAGTTTTCTATGGTTTTCCTTCGTCCCTTTCTAACTTCAGTCCAGGATACTCATTATTAAGGCAACTTTTTACAACAAATGCCACTTTTTTTCACGCGTTCTACGCTGCATGTAAAGTACTAAAACCAAAATTACTCCTCCATGGGGTGCATTGTAAGTGAGTTTATAACAGCAACATAAATACAACTTTCTGCATCAATGCAGCTTTATAAAATATAGCTTGAAATTAATTAATATCAAATTACTATTTCATTTTTTGCTCTCTGAATCAACTCTTCGATCACGTGTATCTGATCTTGCGAACGCCTAAGTATTGCGGATCAAACAAGTTCATGGTAAGAAGGTGTTCGTCCTAAGACGAAAATGAAATAAATGGCAAGTACTTTTAACACATTGGTTGGCACTCTTGATAATCCAGAGGAAACTTGCATAATCGACCGCAGAGTTTGTGAGGTGAGTGTCGATCATCAATATGTTGTTCGCCTTGTAGATGACGTTTTAAAATCTCTGAATGTTGAGAGAAAGGATTTTGCGCTTCTGCTATCCGATACAGCACATTATATGACTGCAGCTGGCGCAGATTTTCAATGTTAAAGAAATTACTGTCCAAGGATCGGACATTCAATGTTCTTCTGTATTTCAGTATGTATTATAATACTGTTGTGCACGACTAAAATTGTCAATATATTTTGAATTTTTTTCATTTAAATATTTATTTTACGAATAATTTATTTTAGAATTTAGTGTATCAAAAATAAATGCAACTTTATTTCCATAAATGCAACTTTAGAATGATAAATGCAACTTTTCCCATTTTTACTGCAACAAAAAAGTTGCCCTACTCATTATAAAGTCTAACATTTTACTTTTATACAGTCGATAACTAATTTACAATCAAAAAGTAAAATGTTAGATAGCACTTTATTAAGGAAATTAATATGGTACTAAATTTTTTTTTCCTAATTATTTAAGTGATTATACTTTATAATCATCTGTGTAAATTTTGTCAAGACAGAGCAGTATCTGCTCTCTAGTAGAATAATTCGTAATAGAGATATACAATTCTAGAAGTAGATAGGTAGTTGAATTTATGTCGCATTAGAGCAACCCAACGGGCTCTTTGTGACAGTCCGGGATCAATCCCAAAGAGAGATCAGAGGACGCCTCGTAATTTTGAACCAATCAGATGACGAGAAAACCCTGAAACTCCACTCTGTAACGCGCAAACAAGAAATAGTCGGGAATTACTCAGGTTGAATTAACTTGGTTGATAGTTTAATTTAAGTCGCACTGGGGATAACACTACGGGCTATTGGCGGATCAATCCCGAAGGGAAGGAAAGATTCGAAGACGCCTCGTAATTGTGAACCACGGTCTGATGACCAGATGAACACCAGAGCTAGAACCCCACTCTCCAAACTTCCACACCAAGCTAACGTGAGGGCATTTGAGGCCATAATAGATTTAACGTGAACCATACCCCACGTGCAAGGTGGTCTTTGATGATTGGATCGAGTTTTGAACTCGCAAATCTCCAATTATAATTGTTGAAGATAGTTTTATATACTTGTGAAAGTTAAATATTGAGCAGACTTTTTTTTTATTTCATTAGGGGACCGTTATCTAAACCGGTAAAGGGACCTGGAGTGCAAATGGGGGGTGAGGGTACTGGTGAACAGATGTCCCAGTTTTAAGGGTCTCAGCGCGATCAGACATTTTCCTATTTCATAAATGAATCGTCTAGTTCGAAAAGATAAGGAATTCGAATTTTATCAAGGATCATGTTTAGTAGTTTTCGCTATTCATAGTTCCTGAGCTACTGCGTAGCTTGTTTCCCATAACCATTATTTCGGATTGATTCATTATCATTAAAGATTATTGGTAAAACACAGTTAGAAAGCTACAAAAAAAAAAAATTCTTTAAAAGCTCGAGTTATTCCTTTTTGCAATTAGTCGAATATCGTTGGTACCACGCCGAAGTCACGAATTATTTGCGAAAAGCTTGTCTGCATGAAATTGTATTTTCTGGATTGTTCGTTTTTAAATATATGAATCCTATACGAAAAAAATGGCGATTTTTTTTTTATCTTCTAAATAACAAAAAAAACATACTGTGGTGTCGCTACCCCAAATACTGTAGCAGGAAAACTGTACGAATCGTATACAAGACAACCAACAGCTAAGATATAATTATGTTATAATTCCGAGAACAAGAATTATATATGCTATTTACATCATCACCTGCTCCTCATGTCGTAAACAGAGCGACACAAGAACAGCAGCTGGCGCCCAAATACAACCAATCCTAATACATTCGGTATTCCGAAATTCCGATTGTTTTCTTTTCCCGGTCGTTTAAAAATATCAAAACTTCAGGCGAGTTTTCTCGAAACAATGATTTTGCAGATTTGTGGTTTGGAGTCGCGCCAACGATATGTCCCGGTTTTTGAAAATAACAATATTCCTTCAAAATATATATATACTACTGAAGTGAAATACCTTCGAAAAAGAATCAAACCCCAAGTCATAGCCGAACCAATCGATATTTTCCTAATAAATCTGAATTCTGTTTTTCTTTTGATGAACCGTCGATCCATGAAAAAGTACACCATAATCCTTGGGGTGATCCCGGTACTTGATCATTATTATCCTCTACGGTACTCTATATCGCCCAAACCCATTTGATACTTGACCGATTGGTTCACCCAATCCCCCAAAAGGACCCCAGAACTGAAGCAACTTTAACTTGCAAAAAAAGTTGCTTCCACTCACGATTTTTTAGAAGGACAAAACGATGCTCATTTTACGATAACAGTGTCAACCGTTATTGCTATTTTTCGATAAGTTAATATTAGCAGTATCTGTCTCGCAACAAATAGTAAGTTATCAATTAAATTTAACGGTTACTATTTACTACTAGAAATTGACTAACGATTAATTTTAAAGATTTCTTAATTGATTAAATTTGACAATAAGTTATTTTTAAATTGTCTGTTTTTCAACATTTTCTTTGTATCAAATATTCTACAAATTTTAAGCTTTTAACAAAATTTAATTCAATTTAAATTGTTTCACTTCTTTTCCGATGACATTTGTTGATAGTTATTAATATTTGCTTTAACAATTGCTAACTGTTATTTTGCAATAACGTTTGTTTAAACTGCTATCAGAACTCGTCTCGACGATTTACTAAAAACGAGAAAGCATACGATTGAAATAAGTGAATAAATGACGAATCATATACAAAGAAATACAAAAAGTTTCCAAGTGTATTCAGTTTTCAAAAATCTTTCACAACTAAAACATGAGAAAGCTAGCTCTTTTGAAGATGTGATTTCACACTCAACGAATTTCAGACTCCAAAAAGAAAAGCAAATCATCACAGAAAACTTCACATTTAATGTCTGTTTTTATAAATTGCTCAAAGGATTTATCCGATTTCTCACTGACGCTGCTACAAAATGAAATAGTACTAACTTGCAAAGAGAACAAGAAAAAGACAAAAGAGTCATATTTCGTAACAGTTTTATGTGTTGGAAAAAACAACTCTCGTAAAACAGAAAAACGAACTTATCATTTGCGCTTCAAGAAACAAAAGAAGTGAAGTAAAAACGGAAACGGGGGATGAGGATTGATAGTAGGTAAGAACAGGTATATTCAGAAGGTCTAAAGAGACATCCTTTTTTTTTTTCGAATTCGATAAAAATTTCTGACTTGAGGATATAAAGATGTTTTTAAATTCGACCGAAAAGGCACGAAAAAATTACACTTTTGGTAACATATTCACTTTTTTCAGTAGTTTTAAATATTCTTTTACAGCTCAAAGATAGTTTCCCAAAATATAAAACTATCGCACTATTTTCCACTAAAAAAACATATGAGGATTAAACTAATTTCTAGAAAATGAACATATTTCACGTAACTTCAAAGAACCCTTTAAATACAGTCGTGTGAAAGAACACTTTTTTTAGCTAATAGCCGCAAAAAAAAAACTTAAAAAGTAAAAAATTCCAGATTTAGTCAAATAAATTAAAACTCGTGGCTGTAAAACATTTATAATTTTATTTCTTCCAAATGCTATCAATATGTTGCATTTCTACTCGAGGGGCAAACATTTGTAGGTATACGGTTACGCATTCTTTAGAATTGCAAGAAGCGTGTGCCAATTATACCTTTAGCATTGTTATAAAGTGGAACTTAAAACTTAACACATGGAAACTCACAGCAACAATTTGTTCAGTTGGTTTGTCCTGTTGAGACTTGTTTACCCCATGAAAATAGGAATGTAAAAAAGGAACTTTTCTCAAACAAGTTATTCTACAAGTATACAAAGATAAAATAGGTGGTCAAAGGAAATAAGAAAGCCATGTAGAGGATAAATATATCCTATCTGTCGGTAATTTGTAGCCTACTGTAATAAAAACGTATTCAAGGAGCAAGAAACAAGATAAATCACCCTAGGAAAGTTCCACACGCCCTTTTATGCAAGTACTTCTTATGTTTTATGGGTTTCATTAGCGAATAAATCTAGTCTTCCTAAGCTAATGTGGAGAGAAAGAGAACTTAGTAGTTTTATTATACTTAAGATAAATTTATTATCAGAACAATAGACTTTTTTTCTATTGATGGATGGTTGAATTGAAACTCATCAGCAACAAACAGATCATATCGCATCCTTAAAAAACGTCCCAAATAATGCAGAAAGTTTCGGTGAACAATCAAAAATAGATTTGATTTTTTTTTATGGCACAAGGGCCAGGTTTGGCCAAACCAAAAACAGATTTAAATTCGATTTTTTTTTTTTGAAAGTTGTTTTTGTTACAATTACAATAGGATATGAAGGAATTTGCAATACTTCTCACAACAGAGCTGGTTTTGCCATTTTGTCATCGATGGAATAACTTGAATTTAATCGCCTGTACACCCAATTTAATTTCAACTGCAAGATACATCATGATTTTGAGTAGGAAACCTGCTTGATTAGCCATTGTACTTGAACTGATTCATTGTTTATTGTACTGATTCATTTGCTTTGATTAGATTAGATTTAATAAAAATTACCTATATTGTAAATTGAATGTGCATTAAAATTTATCTTTCTTGGTTGGAGTGTATCTGTGAGACCCGTATGACCGTGTTTTGTCTGTTACAACTTTTTTCAGCCTGACTGATGAAGAGTTAAAAAGTATTTTTTTCCATAAAAAATCCCTAAGTTTGTAGCTCTAGGCTGTTTGGCAGTACGACATTGTCCCAAACATTTTGAGAAGTCAGTTGAACATGGGCTGGTTTTCAGAACCAGACAACATCGACGCATGGAAGGAGTTGCCAACCAGTATATCCAATTTGGCGATTATGCACGGCTGTCGGAAAATCCATTCAACGATACTGTTAACGCCTCATTCCGAATTGTAAAATAATTGTATTTAATTCACGTTCTTTTCGGTAATCGCACCCAATATTTCATGTTCTTAATCGTATCAGAATTCATGCATTGTCATCTATCGAAATTCATTTACTAGAATATAAGAACCACTGTTCTTGCAACCTATCGATCTCGCAGAATGGGCGCAATCCGTGTAGTATCTCGCAGATCTCTATTCAGTAAAGTTGTGTTTGTAACTACATCGCATTTCCTTATCTTAAAATAGTATCGCATCGCATTTACCATATCGCATAAACACAACATATAATACCAGAAGTTTGACCATTTATGTTAGACAACCCATATGGTAGATGTATACCATTTCACTTCGGAGAGAGCTGATATGCATGTTACCCGTACCCATCGTCAGTGATGACGATGAGTGGCCCAGTGACAAACAGTGCCCTCTATTAAATCCAGATGGCGCTTGCAGTCATATATCCTGAATGGTTTGGTTATCATGTGACAGGTGAATAGGTTTAATTTCGTGTTCTGTATCTCCTCTTAAAAGGGGCAATGGAGTTCTGGAATCTCCAAAATCGATTTCTTAATGTTTGCGTGAAAAGTTAATTGATAGCAAACTGCGCAAATAGCAAAAATAATTTTTCAATTTCGATCAGTTTTGAAGATATAAAACAAAAATATATAGTAGATAAGTGTAGTTAGTCTACTAAGAAAACCAGTTTCCTTTTAGATATTTTGTTATTTTTCAAATTCCGAAATGTTTCTTGCGTATCGGATTTAATAGATTTCCTTGAAAATTATTTTTGGATAATGCTTGCAATCTGTTGTACATATCTAAGTGCAAATGAGAAATTTATCATGCCTTCAAATTTGGAATTTTGGCTTGGCAGTACAAGAAAAATGAATGCGCTTGAAACCTATCAATCTTTGCTAATTTATAAAATATTTTCACCCGTTTAATGTAATACTTTCCACTGAACTTTTTTTTAGACCAAACTCGGTAGAAAACCATATACAAATTTTTAAACTATCTGATAACTGCATATTTTTGTTTCGAAAGCCTGCTCTCCCCTTAAAGTAGATATAGGAGTTTTTGAAACACTCTGTATAGGTTTCCTTTGAGTGTTAAGGATAAGATTTATAAATATTCTCTCAAAAAAAAAATGTCGCTTAAATATTGTAAAAATTGCGCTTTTAGATTTTTAAAGAGAGGTGGGATATGAAAGAACTTAAAATCTAAATTTTTCTCGCGTGCAAGTTATATTCAAGTAGTCAACACCCGTTAAGTTTTTATACGTTTTTCCAAAGCTAATTTTTTAACCTAATATATATGGGGGTAAGGGCGAGACGAGAAATAAAAATTGCAATTTTCAAATTTAAAATTCATTCGACAGTTAATATACTTCTCTTTAAGTGGAGATTGCAAAACGAAAATTAAACTCGAATCTGAGTCAACGTGACAAGTTACATGGCGAATTGTGAATTTAGAACTAGCTCAGGTGTTGGACAGGGCATATTGGAGCTCCTGCTAAACAGCAGCTCGTCGTAATTAGAATTGAGTTTACTTAAAACCAAATTAACATAAATGATAATATGTTTGTTTCAAATCATTGATCTAAGGGTTTGAAAAAACTAAAAATCAGCAAGTACAAAAACTAAAATATCTCCATTGAGTCACGTTGTGATCAGGTGGTCACCCTCTCTACCTGGGAGGGTGACTATGAATGAGATTCAGTTTCGGGAAAGTCAAGTTTAAGAGTTCAAATTAATAAATTTACTTTGAAAGTAGTAATGCAATTTAAAGTCCAATCGTGCCCTAGTTATTGGCCATTTTATTCGCAGTATTTCCTTACTGACCTTGCCATTGACTCCAACAATTCAGAACTGCTGTTCTATTCTGGCGCCAGGCCATTAACTTCAACAATGTACTTAAAAGGGTTAAATTGCATCATTCTTCTAGGTGTACTTAGTAGTTGCAGTTGTTCGATTACCTACTATTGTTATTCACGCCAAAACTTTTACCATTCAATAACGATCTATCATAGCAAACAATATCTCGAATCGCAAACAACTGGTAATCAGAATAAATGTCCGCGCATAGAAAAGCAAGAATTTGCTTCTTTCTAACAGAGGCATTTTTAGACAAGCTAAATACAGTTGTCGGTAGTTTCTGGACGATACGAGTTTCCTGTTAAGTATTCTGAACGCGACATCAGTTGGCTTGTTTTTTCCAAAACAATTTCAGCACTTCGCCAAGAAAAATTCAAAAGAATAAATTCCAAATTGATATCTTTTCGTTAGCTAATTGGCCAGTGCCAAACTTCAAAACGGCGATATAAACTACATCTTATGGTAACCCCGAAAAGTACCATACGACAGCTTTGGGTAACGGAAATAAAATCTTCGCAGACCAGCTAGTTTGCACTGAAAATCTTTTTATGCACGTAAGAACAAAAAACGACTACAAATTTGAAACTGTCGGTACCACAACGAGCGGTATAAAAATTTCGAGGGTGGATTCACGATTTTGAGGGTTTATTCAAATGAAATTCGCAGGAAAACCCGGAACCCAAATGTGAACCCGATTCCACCACACAACTTCCTTATCGGTTCTCTCGGTATCGGTTCTAACTTTCGATTTTCTTCCTTCCTGAAAGCATCATGTTCGCTTCGAAAACGAAGCGGATCGAACAGGCAGAAGGGGAGGGGGGGTTCTTGGAAGCATGGAGCGTCCTATATCAGAAATACTAAGCCTGAGTAGAAAGAGGAAAATTCGGCGAATTTCAGGTGATAAGGAACGCGATGTGAAAAGTTCTAAATCTGGATTTTGCTCGAAAGCCTGCGAGTATTAAAGTTTAGACACGTCGTGAGTTGTTTGTTGGGGTTTTTGGGCACAAGGGCCATATTTGGCCATAGATACGTCGTGGATTTTTGTGACAAAAATAAACTTTGAAACTGGTATGCTAAAGGCTGGAATTATAATTCTCGCAGGTTGAAAAAGTATACAATCTGTCATGTACGAATCAATAATGGACCGGACGCCAGCGGATTTGAATAAAATCCGACTACTTGTTTGGGGTGTTTTTCCTACGTGAACATTTTGGACAGTCATGTTCTTCCTACGCTCTGGCAATTTTATGGAATGGACAAATGTTACTTCGAAGACGACAACGCTCCATGTCATGTGGAGACCACTGCTTAACAAAGGCTGCAATATATGGATGTAAAACTTCTTCCATGGCCTGCTCAGAGTTCCAACCTAAGTCCCTAAACCCCATAGAACATTTGTGGGGGGTGTTAGAGCGACGCTTACGGACCAGAGATCCATATCCGAAATCTACAGCTGGGCGGGCGACATTCTTGCAGCAGGAATGGTCCCAAATACCCATAGCTGTATATCAAAACCTTGTTGAAAGAATGACCAGAAGGGTTGCTAGTAGAATCGCAGCACGTGAGGGATCGTCCCCCTATTAAAGCATGTATTATTTCCTTTATACCATCACATCTTGCTGTCAAGGTACATTATTGTAGGGTAGTGTGTATGTGTATATATATGTGTGTGTCTTAGTATAAACACACACAAATGAATCAATTGTTAACCCTCTCATGGGTGACAGAACATTAAAAAAATTTTTATTCCACTTTAGAGTGAATACTTATTACTTCACACGAATGGATTTCGTTCATAGCAAAATTTAGTATTTTTAAGGGAAAGTTGGTCCCCTAATGTCTCATCTCTCATTAATAATTTTGATTTGTTGCGGGGAAAATATTTTTATTTCTAACCTTATACATGGTAGGGATTTCTCGAAACAGCAAATAACACATACCATAAAAATAGTTGAAAGCAATTAAAATTTATCTAGTAATTTTTGAGAGATTCAGTATGAAAGAAAACATTACAGTCCGACAAATGCTGCTTTCGAACATACACATTTCTGTTTTTACACTAATATTAAACACTGCAAAACTATTCAGCAATAATTCTGTACTGCAAAAAAGCTTGCTCTGATAACAGAAAGAGGTATAGTGCATCCCAATTGTGCAAGTAGCCTAAATAGATTTTTGAAATTTCTTGCCGAACTTTGCAAATTACGATTTTATTTATGCATGTACTATATTTTTCCATTCAATATTTAATACATTGAAACAATTTTTAGATCATGTCAAGTTAAATATGTATTATATATTCTTAGTGAAATTATAAGAGTACATCACAGAAATTTCATTTTTGACAATGCAATTCATTGGTTAATTGTGTTTTATGGCCATATTACATGCCTCGAAATAGATTTTTTAATACAGGTGCACACTGTGCACCTAAGTTTTTAAATTAGGTGCACATTAAAAAAAACGCAATATAAGAATATTAATGTAATGTAAACTACTGTATTAGTTGAGTACGTAAATATTGGTTCGTAGTAGATAGTAAATAAAAAATATTCAAACGTATCGAAATTCTACCACGCACGGCTGTCGCGACAGTCGCTTCAACAGGGGAACATCTGGAAAATGTTACAATCATCGGAAAGTTCTGGTGGCAGTGACACAAGTAAACCTTCCTCCTGTATATACCCGTTACGGCCCAGCGATTTTGTTTTTGCTTAGTGTGTATTTAGGAATTTTAATTACGTTCCTTTAGAGCGAGAGATGTCGATACTAATATTTTGTTCAAACATCCAAATAACATAAAGCACGTCTCCCCCCCACACACACACACACCTTTTTTTTTTTTTAATGTTAGGTGCACTGTATGAAACTAGCGGGAAAAAATTAGGTGCACAATTTTATTTTCATGTGCTCAGTGCACCTGTGCACCCGGGTATTTTGAGCCCTGCCATATTAGACCAAATTGTGCCAAGAGAAACATCAAGCAATTCATTGGAGTTTTTTAACAAACTGTAATGTTTTATGTAAGATTTTTGTAAGATTGTTTATGGTAACTTATGTCGGGTTTTTTAATTAAGATACTCCTTACGTTCTTTTCGTGTTTCTTTTTACAGAGCCACTGTGCAATCTGTAAACAATAAAAGGAAAGCCAAGCACCTCGATGTAGCAAACATCAAACATACATATGAAATAATTATCGTGCATAACAATGCCTTCCATACAATACAGCTTTTCATTCAGCTCTGAATGTGCTATGCAGAGATTTTTTAATTATTTTAAAGTAATTAAAAACTTTTTTTCTAATATCTCTTAACTGAAATAGAGTTTTGCATTCTGCCTCAAGCAAATGTGCTTTAGAAACTAAATTGCATTTTAAGGACGGGTACCAAGTTCACATTCAGAATAAAAGCTGTTTGATAGAATGAAGCACATTAATAAACTCCTTAAAATATACTTTTAAACAAGACTAAAACAAGAATAAAAAAATAATGATAAAAAATTTACCTCATTTTAATTAACTAGACAAAAATAATTTTTTTTGGAAAAGTCCTATTTTTTCAGAAACTGAAATTACAGCTCAACATTTGTTTTGGTTAAACTAGTTGATATAAATAAAGGCTCCGCACAACGTTGTGGTGAACCAGAAACATGTTCCGTAAAGAAAGAAAATTAAAAACAAAATAATCAGAGGATTAAAAGAATTTGTGACTATTTGAAGGTTGGTAGTCACATTTATGTCGCACTGGAACAACGCAACTTTCTATTGGCGACAGTCAGGTTGGATAGGCAGGTATCTTATTTAACATCGCATTGGAGCAACCGAATGAGATATTGGCGACGATCCGGTGTTGCCTCGTCATCTGACCGTGGATCAAAATTACGTGGTGTCGTCCTCGGATCTTTCCCTTGGAAATTGATCCCGGATCGTCGTCAATATCCAGTTGTGTTGTTCCAGTACGTTAATTAATACCTACCCTTTCAAATGAAGATATTAAAATACGTCAAATCAGGGATACAAATTAGCGGTCGTATTTTGCACCTATAAATGTCGATTTGACGATCGCGGATTCGGACCTCGTCACCATTTTTGAAGCCTGGCTTCAATGATTTGAAAACCTCCAAAGAAAATACACTACAAATCATGTCCAAAATTGAAGAGTGTAAAAGGTTTAATCTAAAACTATACATAGCAGTACGCCGTGTTCCAGAGAGTTTTGAAAACCAACTTCCCCAAACTAATTCTCTAACGAAAAGGTCTCAAAATGTAAATACAGCAGATCTTAATCTTTGCTTGTTTTATCACACCGATCCAAGTAAAGAGTAAGTAACCCATGTATTATACGAGGGAGTATCAATAAGTAAGACACATAATGTAAAAAATAATAATAATAAAAGCAATTAATGACAATAGGAAACAGATATGAAAGTATTACCCATTTATTACTTTTCCACATAATTTCCATGCATGTTGAGGCATTTTTCCCAACGATGGATCAGTTTGAAAATCCCGGTCTCATAGAACTCCGTAGGCTGCGAGAAGAGCTACCTCCGCGCGGTCCGTTTGAGTGTCGTCGTCAGAGTCAAACTTCTTACCGTCAAGGAACTTATTTATGGGTCCAAAGAGCAGTGCGACACATCAACACATTCGACTGCTGCACGACATCACTCGTCCGCATGTGTCTCGCCTAGTTCGTACAAGAGTGCAGGGTTTCGGTTGGGAAGTTTTGGAGCATCGTCCATACAGCCTGGACCTAGCACCTTCCAATTTCCATCTGTTTGGACCCATAAAGAAGTTTGACTCTGACGCCGACACTCAAACGGGCCGTGCGAAGGTGGCTCTTCTAGCAGCCGACGGAGTTTTATGAGACCGAGATTTTCAAACTGATCCATCGTTGGGGAAAATGCCTCAACATGCATGGAAATTATGTGGAAAAGTAATAAATGGGTAATACTTTCATTTCTGGTTCCTATTGTCATTATAGCTTTTATTATTATTATTTTTTTTTACATTATATGCGTTACTTATTGATGCTCCCTCGTACGTTAGAGAGCCTGCCGTGACCGCAATTGTTCTCACGTCGACGCAGTGAGGAAGTTTGGAAAGTGGAGTGCCAGCTCAGGTATTGACCGCATCATCTCAACATGATTCAAGATGACGAGGTGCAGTCCTCGCATCTCCTTCGGAATTGATCCCGGACCGTCGCCAATAGCCCATTGTGTTGCTTCAGTGCGACTGCCTTCCTCTAACGAAATAGACAAAGCCATGTGGGCGGCTCTATGGAAAGATCTCTGAAGTGTTGGTTGCGTGAACTTGGGAATCGACGTGAGCCGATTGGTCATCGAAGCGCAAACCAGTATTTTGAATCACGCTCGACAGTCGGAACACGAATCCTAATTAGTCCAAGATCAGGGATTGTGCTTTCGCACAACACCAAGTGACAGATCTTCGAATCGAGTGATTGTTGAAAATAACATGAAACTGCGCGCTTGTGCTCCGTCTATTCCATTAGAAGGTTGATGGCCAACGATACCCGACAGTCTGCCTTTCTAACCCTGTTTCAACTGTTTTCATGTGGATGATTTTTTTTGGTATGTAGCTCAAGACTCGTATTTAGATAAGGGGAACAGCAGAAGACCGACAACGTTGAGTTAGGCCCGGTGCACACATCCGGTTTTTCAACGTCCGGTGCCGCTGCCGCAACGCAAGTGCGGTCTGAAATACATTGGATCCAATGGAGCAGTGCACACATGCCTGGGGCGACGCACGTCCAACTTGCGTGCAATTTGTACCGCAGTTCCGCACGGTCGCCGCACATGTCTCCATTCTGAAGTACCTTGTTTTCATAAACAAATGGAATACTAATAATAATTAATAAATGGTTGTATCCGGTAACGTCTATTTTGTTGCAAAATATACCTTTTTTACACCAAGCGAAATAAACATGTTTTCTTCGATAGAATATTTATCGCAAATGGCGCGAAATGAGTTCGTGCGTCAGTTCACGGTTATGTGTGCATAGTTAGGCTTCGGTGCCGCACGTTGAAAAACCGGATGTGTGCACCGGGCCTTAATGGACATACACAAGGAAAGTTTTACTGGCATAGAAGAGATAAATACACCCAAGGAAGAATGGAATCTGCGCCGCCTAGAACACGGAGGTAGCTAGCGCAGTGGGCAAACCCACTGTATTCACGATGACTTCGTGACCTTTTGACTACGGCTATAGAAATAACAAGAGCGATTCTTTCTTTTTGCGCGATTCTTATAACTTTCAAGGTACAACTGCTGTACCGGCCGTAGTCTAAAGGTTAATTTACGTAGAAGCTTTACAAAATTGCAAACGCTTTGCACCTAGACGTAATAGTGAAATTGATATCGAAAACACTGCCGAGAATAACTTCAAACTTACTCCTTGGTATATCATAGAAATAAAAGGTAAAATGGGATTTACTTTCCGACTGGAAATCCCAATAAAATAAATATCTGCAATGCAAATGAAGACGTGGAACAAAGACGAAAGCATACACTTAGTATTTTCTCATGCATATAATGAAAAATAATAAATCAAAACTACAGCTCGGTAATGCACAAAGATATCTCGGTAATGCAGCTCTAGCTGTTTACGCCCGATCTTGGAAAAGAATATATTTCCTATTTTCCATACACGAGTCATCCGCTTAATAAGTAAACCTACCAAAAGTCAGCAGCATCTGGAAATTATTAAGACTTTAGCCCCCGAGAGAATACAAGCGCAAAACATTAAGGTATGAGAACAAGGAGTCATAAATCGTTAGGAAGGAATTCACAAAGGATAATTTGAATATGATACAAGCTAAATAAGCTCGATATACAAAATGGCGTAAGTCTACGAAAGTATTTGTGTGAGTAGTTTTATTCTTATTTCTAATACAAATGAAAATTACAAATAGCTATCGTCGTTTCGAAGAATAAATTAGTTTCATTAGTCACTGCCATTTTACACCGTTACAGAAAAATCATTTCTTTTCTTAAAAGGGATTAAGGATCATAATCCACGAGTATCAAAATAAATTTACTGCTTTACTTTATATAAATTTTTATTCACATCAATCTTGTACACCCATTGTTTCTAAAAATTAAAGCAAACTTTTATTTAAAAAAACTATTCATTTGTTTAAACCTCATCCTCATTTCTCAAATATGTTGTTTATTCTCTGGCATGGTTCCCACTCTGTGGTGGGAAAAAAATTCAAGTACTTTTCCAGGACTTTTCAAGGCCCATTTGAAGTTTTTCAAGGACTATCATAAAAAGGCAGAAATTCCCTCTGTAACCCTCCATTTTAGTAGACAACTTTTCTGAAGAACCTCTCCTATAATGTAACCTCTTCATTACCATTCACATACTTAACAATTCCAGATATATTTATAGTCAATATTCAAGCAACCATATTATGGGAAAGAAAAAATTCTTAAAAGAAAAAGTAAAGTAGCTAAGTTATTATACTTATGTTCTACTAGCCACTGCTTGGCAAACACCACGGGCAACGCCGTGATGTAAAAAATTAATATGGTGTAAAATTATCCGCAGATTTCAAATCCGTTGAAGATATATTCAATTAAATAATTATTTATTCAAAGAAAATCATACTTTTAGGTATCAATCTAAAGTGAAATTTTCCGCAGATTACGTTGAAATTTTTACTTCATCTTTAACGGTCTGGGAGATAGAAAAAAAGAACTGTGACTCCAGGTAAGATTTATCGTCTGGGTGGAAAATCATTCTTCGCGCAAAATCAAAGCGGAAACGAAAATAATAATTTTCTACGCGTTTTGTCAGTTGAAAAAAATTTGGCATGGTTCCAAACCCTGACTGCAAGGTCAAGTGGGTAGAAGAAGTCATCCGCGTTTGAAGAACCATGTAGAGAATAAAACTATTAAATTAATTTTAAAATCTTCTAGATTAAATTTTAAAATTTCGTCGCGACCCAAAAATTGCAAAAAATTTGGACAAACTGTGTGCCAAATTTCATTGCAAGTGCCATAGAATCGTCAGGATTTTGCGGCCGCGAAAAAAACAAACACTTCCTTTTATAATATTAGAGATATGTTCAAACTGACACAGAATCACACTGACCTTGAGCAAAGAAAATAAACACATGCCTTGATGAACAAGTGTATTTGGCATATTCTTCGGAACCGGAGAAAACCACGCCTTCTAAGCGCGTTGTGAGGCGTGCATTTCAAACCGATTCATACGAGAAAATTCCAGATTAAAAATTTTCAAAATAAATTCAAGGACTTTCAAGTACTTTGCACCAAATTCAAGTACATTCCTGAGCCCTTGAAAACGAAAATAAAATTCAAGTACTTTTCAAGGCCAGTGGGAACCCTGCCTGGTCAAGAAATGTTAGACCAGGTGTCACGACGTCGAATAGAAGGATCCGAGGACAACACCATGTAAACCACGGTCAGATGTAGATCAGCGTTTGAGAGATTTAAATTAAAAAGACAACTCTGACCATGCCATTACATTATTCGTTTCATGTTCAGTATCCAGTGAAGTTGGATTAGTTCTTTTTTTCTACTAACTTACAATAAGTAATTCAGAGATTTTAAAAGTTCAAATGTACTAAAGTTTACACAAATAAAACCACATAGACGATACAGTTTCAGCTTTCATTGTAAAATTGAAAAACCGTAACTGTACAAACAACGCTGTAACTTAACCCGGCCTTACATAACATGCAGTCTTGGAAGGACCAAACATTTTATGGTACTTTTTTGCACATAAAACAGCATTTATTGAGCATCTAATTGTATGTAAAAATCAGAGTTTCTAGAAGAGTTAAATGTCGACACTCCCAAAAATTAATATAAAATGGACCACTATTAGCAATGATTCCCAGAGACATGGAAATCTCCTTGAGCATGCAGGAACACAGGGGAGAAACAACTTCAATCATCTTAGTGTCAACTGCTTTTATCTCAAGTAAAGACATCTTTCGCTTCAGCCGGTATACTCAATTCAGTTAATAGAAACTAGAATAGAATTTTTGTATGTTTTTTTTTATTTAAATAATCATGGGATGGGTTTCCAATTTTAGCTTTTAATTAGAAGAATGCATTTACCTAAATACAAGTATAGTAAATTAAAATTATACAATTGATTGGAATTTAAGAGATTAATCACTAAACAAAGCTGACGAAAGACTGGTTTTACTTCGTGTTACTCAAATACTCACATGATACATATCGAGGTTACCGTAAAATCAGGTTTATTGCTGTTTTGACAACGCTTGGCGATTAATCTAAGAATATAATAAGTAAATTCAGATTTCATTCCTTGCCATTTCTATTGGCTACTGGCTGAAATCGTATTAAAAAAATAAGCCAAGTGACATCAAGTCCAGAAGTATGATAGGTATATATATATATATATATATATATATATATATATTAATTGTGCATAGTTGTACGTTTATTTATTAGTTGTTAGCATCTTTGTTAGTTGTGTGAAACCTAACTAAGTACTAACGTTCTCAAACCTCACACACAAAAACATGTTTTAGCGAGAAAATTTTGATGTACATCCATATTAACCTACTATCCTAATTTATTTCAAATATAGTAAAACAATTTTATTAGTCTTTCAAATCATTAACAAATAGCAAAGTGAGTTGAAAGCGAGTAATTTAAAGAACAGTATAATATTCTAATTTGGTTTTTTCAAGAAATTACTAAAATATGGCTCGATACACAAACATCGCTCAGATTCAATTACTTTTTCAGTACAATGTTAATTAGTCGGTTATTAATAAATAACCGAGCAACTTGAGAACAGTTTAACACGCAAACCCAAAAATCCGCATTATTTCTAGAAGCGTACTGGAAGACATCTTAGAACTCTGAATGAGAATCATAGCCTGGCGTTCTTAATTAATCTTCCATGGCCGAAGTTGTCAATTAGCTAGTGCGTGTTGAAAAGCCGCGATTTCTGACAGTACAACCAGCATTAATTATTCAATGGGATCCGTGCATTTGACAAAGGAATGCAACATTAGTTTCTCTGTAATATTCCCTTTTAGCACTCAATGTGTGGTTATAGAATATTTGAATATTCCAGGTAATGGCAGATTAGTTTTACTTTTTATTTTCACAAAAGTAATGTTTATAGC
Source organism: Metellina segmentata (assembly GCA_947359465.1). Classification (NCBI taxonomy): domain Eukaryota; kingdom Metazoa; phylum Arthropoda; class Arachnida; order Araneae; family Tetragnathidae; genus Metellina; species Metellina segmentata. The sequence continues at coordinate 32,930,057 of OX375875.1, forward strand.
GTTTTGTGAGATTTTTTTTTTCAACGCTTTCTATTAATGAGGAACACTTTGAAAAGATTAAAACTCACAAATCCCTCACGAATTTTCTCTACTAGAGAAAATTCGAAACAGCAAAGGGTGAATTTCATTTTTAAGAGATTGTGCTTAAGCTCCACAAGTGAAATTTCAACATAATGTTCATTACACTAGAAAAACCTTAATCAATAAAATGTTCCGTTTAAGCAAGATGTTCGCTACAGGATTTCCATTGCAAGATAGCGAACTGAGAAGCGTATTTTACGCCCTTGCTTATCTTCCGCATACGTGAGGGAAGAGAAGCTGTTCCATTAAACTTTGCAGTTGTCGATATATCGATTCTGGATTCTTTTACAGTTCAAGTTCACTCTTCACAAGACGTCAGTATAAAAAATATCCGCTTACATAGGTGAAAAGCCGAACGTCGATATTCTCACAAAAGAACCCAGATGTATCAGCATTTGATCTACACACAATTTCAATATAAAAGTCACGAACGAAATTTTATTTCGAAGTATATATATAAACGAAAACAGTTTAAATAGACTTAAATAATGAAGGTTTGTTGTAGGTTACGTACGTGTAGAACCCCAAGATCTGCTGTCCTTGCGTCAGTAACGATTTAGGTAACTGGCAACATCACCAGATTAGTTGACGGACCGCGGAACCAGTTTAGATAACTGACCAAGTTGATGAGCCCCAGTACCAACTTAGATAACTGGCCACATCAGGTTAATTGACGGGTCCCAGTACCAATTTAGTTAACAGACCTCAATATCAGATGAGTGGTGGAGACCAGTACCGGGTGAGGTGGCATAGTCTAATTAAATGGTAAAAGTAAAGTTTATTCATCCAATCGAAAGTACTAATAGTACTAATTTATGTAGTAGGTACTAGCTGAATAAACCGGCGTTCCTCGGGTTTCAAATATGACATTTCACTGTGTTAATTCTCAAATACACAAACATTAGAACGCGTTCCTACTGCGACAGCTAAAATATGACAGCAACATTTCCCTTCAAATACAAACTTGTAGAACGTGCTTCCTTGCCCATATCCATTTATTGCAGTAAAACAAACTTTGGATTTTAAAATTGGGGCTTCGAGGGGCACTTTTAGGACTACCTGTGTGCCAATTTTCATGGCTACAGATTGGTTTGTAGACAGGAAAGAAATAGCCTGTGTTTTCCGCAGTGTTCAAAGTATAAGTGTACCAAATTTGGTATGGATTGGTCAAATGGTGTAGATTTGTAAAGAGAAATGTTTCCTACTGCGACATCTAAAATATGACAGCAACATTACCCTTCAAATACAAACTTGTAGAACATGCTTCCTTGCCCATATCCATTTATTGCAGTAAAACAAACTTTGGATTTTAAAATTGGGGCTTCGAGGGGCACTTTTAGGACTACCTGTGTGCCAATTTTCATGGCTACAGATTGGTTTGTAGACAGGAAAGAAATAGCCTGTGTTTTCCGCAGTGTTCAAAGTATAAGTGTGCCAAATTTGGTATGGATTGGTCAAATGGTGTAGATTTGTAAAGAGAAATGTTTCCTACTGCGACATCTAAAATATGACAGCAACATTTCCCTTCAAATACAAACTTGTAGAACGTGCTTCCTTGCCCATATCCATTTATTGCAGTAAAACAAACTTTGGATTTTAAAATTGGGGCTTCGAGGGGCACTTTTAGGACTACCTGTGTGCCAATTTTCATGGCTACAGATTGGTTTGTAGACAGGAAAGAAATAGCCAGTGTTTTCCGCAGTGTTCAAAGTATAAGTGTACCAAATTTGGTATGGATTGGTCAAATGGTGTAGATTTGTAAAGAGAAATGTTTCCTACTGCGACATCTAAAATATGACAGCAACATTTCCCTTCAAATACAAACCTGTAGAACGTGTTTCCTTGCCCATGTCCATTTATTGCAGTAAAACAAACTTTAGATTTTATACATCTTTTTGTAGAGAGAGATAGATAGACTGTGCATAACATAGATGGTTCGACCGCATAACTCCAAGAACCGATTTGGAGAAACGTTTACCAACGAAACAATTCATGCGTTGCTTTTGTCCAAACGCCCTTAGTTTGCCAAGGCAGATAACACTACGAGAAAATATTCGCATTCTCTCAGAGATAGGTACATAGTTACATTTACGTTGCACTGGAGGAACACAACGGGCTATTGGTGGCGGTCCGGAGTGCATACAATCTCATAGGTATAACACGGCATTGTTTCATGATTAATTTGAGAACCGAAAAATCTTATGGGAGTTAAACTTTGAGCACAAGGGACTTTTTTTTATTTCATGTGAGGAGACCGTCATCCAACTCTGAACTGGGTAGGTATTTTAATAGTAGTCGCACTGGAGCAACACAACCGGCTATTGGCGACGGTCAGGGATCCAACCCGAAGGGAAAGATACGAGGACTACGTCACTTAATTTTGAACCACGATCCGATGATGGTTGTTTCTTCCAACAGGATCTAGCTCCACGTCACTGTAAAATGTGTGCTGGACTGGTTTTCTGAAAATGAGGTGAATTTTCTTGACTGGCCTGTTCAAAGTCCCGATCTTAATCCGATCGAGCACTTGTGGAACAAACTGGAGCGACGAGTATGACACCGCCAAGCACGCCCATCTTCACAACAATCTCTTCTCACAACCTTGCAAGAGGCATGGCGAGCTATTCCTGCCTGGACTTTGAGAACTTGTGAAAAGTATGCCTCGACGGCTGTAATACAAGCAAAAGGAGGGCCTACCTCTTACTAAATAGAAATAAAGCACATTTTCTGAAAAACATGCATTGTCTAAATATCTAAATACTTTTGTCCATTGTGTGTATCTTCCGATATCTATTTTTTTAATACTTCTTCTAATATCTGTAGTTAAATATACGTCGCCCTGGTACAACCAACACAATGGGCTATTGACGACGGTCCAGGATCAATTCCGAAGGGAAAGAACCGAGGACAACACCTCGTAATTTTGAACCACGGTCAGATGACGAGATTATATTCGAGACTTAACGAGATTCTTATGAGGAATTTCGAACCCAAAGCGGGATAAAATTCGATTCTTATAATAACGTGGGAGTAAAATATGTTCACCAATACGCATAACATCCTGCCTGATAGATTTTGATGTGGGAGATAAACTTAAGATGAAAATATACAATAATCGTTCGCAAATTAGAAGAATCTAACTCGCTATTTCATTAGGGTTGGTATAAAAAGTGAAATAAGTTCTAAAACAGCTGACGACAGAACGGGAGTACCAACAAGAATTCTGCTTAAAGTCCACATCATCTTGCAGTGGCAACAAGCCTTGGAGGAAAGTAAGAATCTCCACACATCTTTATTCCGAGGAGAAAATGGGGACAGGGAAGGTGAAATAAGACAAGGGTTGCGGAAGGTAGATACGTATTTTAAATAACGTCACACTGGAGCGACACAACGGGCTATTTCAAGGGTCAATAACCTTATTCGATGTATTTCTACTGATAGAAAATGGGATAGTTTAAAATTTTAGAGAAAAAGATCTTAACCAATGACGCGCAGAGAAATTTTTAGTCAGAGGCTAAAATGGAATAAAATGGCATGATTTTCTGAAAGCGGTGAAGTTTTTGGAATTATTTGATGCATACCGCCCATACAATCCAACTTTTTTGAGCGAAATTAAAATTGGAAATTCATTCGTTACAATCACATACACATTGTTTACGAAGTCTGTTATTGGACAGTGGAAATATTTCTGCTTGTAACAGACTATTCTATTCATATTCCTTTGTTCTTCAAATAAATAGGGGCTCCTTGGTTAGGATATTTAACGCAAACAAACTGGACAAAATGTGAAGATTTTATGAAATCATACTTCCACTACCCAAATGCACTCGCATGATACTTATCGTGGTTATCTCGAAATGAACCTTTATCGCTGTTTTGTCGACGTTTGACGTTAAACTTAACTGGCGTTCACCAATCAACTATCAGGAATTCATTCTTTGGTATTTTACTGGCAAATTGCTGAAATCGATATTGGAAAAACAAGCCAAGTAACGTCATGTTCAGAATACGGCCCGGTGCACACATCCGGTTTTTCAACGTGCGGCGCCCCTGCGGCACCGAAGCCCAACTATGCACACATAACCGTGAAATGACGCACGAACTTATTGGTGTAAAAAAAGTATATTTTGAAACAAAATAGACGTTACTGGATACAACCATTTATTTATTATTATTTATAATCCATTTGTTTATGAAAACAAGGTACTTCAGAACGGAGACTCATGTGCGGCGACCGTGGGGAATTGCGGTACAAATCGCACGCAAGTTGGAAGTGCGTCGCTGGAGGCATGCGTGCACTGCTCCATTGGACTTAATATATCTCAGACCGCACTTGCGGCAGCGGCGCGGCACGTTGAAAAACCGGATGTGTGCATCGGGCCCAAGTACAGGAAACACGTTTCGCCGCAGAAATACTACCACCGCCTAAATTTAAAAGCTTGGCAGAAAAAGCCATTCATGGTAATATGCAAGCCAGTCATGGCAAAGGTATGTGTCAGCTACACTTCTAAAGCTTTTCGAGGAAGAACCAGTCACCTAGAATATATTTTTATGTACCCCAGAAAGCAGTACCGTTGCTATCGATGTGTTCTATTTCCCCGAAAATATTATTTCTAAATATTAAAAAATTGCGTGTGTAAAATTTGTAAAACTACAAGCTTTACTACACTTGTAGAACGGCTATATTCGTGTAGAACGATTATATTCGTGAAGAACGGCTATATTCGTGTAAAACGGCTATATTCGTGTAGAACGGCTATATTCGTGTAGAACGGCTATATTCGTGTAGAACGGCTATATTCGTGTAGAACGGCTATATTCGTGTAGAACGGCTATATTCGTGTAGAACGGCTATATTCGTGTAGAACGGCTATATTCGTGTAGAACGGTTGTTTTTTTTGACTCGTAGCGAAAAGGGCACTGATCCTTTTCCTTTGCATAGCCTTGTTGTGAGGTTTCTTTATTTCGTCAAGAGCGTGAATTACTACGTCCCTGTAAAAAAATATCCGTCTGTCTGGTTATTTTGACCACTCATTAGGTTCGGTGGAAATATGAAACGATTGGTTGGCATGGGCTTTTTGGCCTAAGGTCCGTTTTAGGAGTAGCTGCGTCAGACGAAAGCAAGATAAAATATACCCAATAAAAACAATGTAATATCACGCGTATGTCATTAAGAGATGTCTCTATTTGTCTCAATAATACACAAATAAATCACAGAAGAATAAACATAGAAAAATAATTAATATCAAAGGTATTCACCACACAGAAACGCGGACTCTTGTGTTTTAATATTTCATCACGAATGTGAAATTTACGGAAGGCGTGATGTATCTGACAGATGAAACCAAAAGTGGATTTGACTGACACTTGAAGAACCATAGCATTCCGTCAAAAAAAAATTGTTCTAAGAAACTGATAACTAGAAAAGAAATGACTAAAACAAATTAAACTAGTACCCGCGACCTGAAAGTCGATACCGGACCACTAAGAAATTTTTACCCGGACCGGGATCCAGACTTGTTGTTTATTGAACTGAGGCTAGAGCGTTGCCCAGTAGGCAATAGTTGAATTTACGTCGCACTGGAGCAACACATTGGGCTATTGGCGACTCGTAATCGCGCATCTCAAAAAAGGACAAACGATAATAGTTGCAATTAAGGTGTCAAAATGTTAAAAAATTTTCCTGAGATTTCCCTGATTTTTCCAGAATTAAAAAGTTTCCTGAGAATTCCCTGATTTTCCGGTTCTGTTACCACCCTGTGTACGCACATTTTAATAACAGTAGTATATTTAACCTTGCAGTAAATTCCATGCAGATTACAGTGACAGAGCACAATGTGTAGTGAACTGATGCAAATCGCAATTTTACTGTGATTAACATCAGTTCACTATTTTCTTAGTCAGGAAACTAGAGTGAACTAATATTAAAGTTGAAAAATGTAACTGTCATAAGTTTTAAGGGAAAGAGTTTGGGCCATCTGCGGCGGGGAAAAATAAAAGAAGCTAAGTAGAACATTTCTTCCCCAGGGAAAATGTAAAGCCCCTCGGAAAATAAAAATACAATTTGATGTAATCAACAAAATCTGAAAAAGTGCCCGCTTTCTGAATGCCGCATTATCGAGGTTTCACTGCAAATCTTTTCATTCCTATAAGAGGAAGGTTATAACCAAGTGCCCCAAAAAACAAGTATGCCTTAAGAAAGACCTGAATTGTTTTGTAATCTACAAAACATATATATATATTTTTTTTTTTCGGTTTTAAAATGCATTTCAATTACGGTTATTTGAAATGGATTTTTGACTTTGGTGCAGTTTCTGAATGTATTGCATACACGAAGTACAAAACAAACTAAAGACACTGAAGCTAAAACCTAAAAAATCTATTTGGGAAAATAGATGGAACGATCGTAGTAGCCTCGTCACGTCACCGAATGAGGAGACATATTGTATGGAGGGCTGTAACGGATCGTCCTGCAACATTAAGAACCATAGCAAGAATCAGGATGTTGCACAATCAGTGTCGGTACGTACGATTCGACGTCGCCTGCAGCAGCGGGAAATATTTTCAAGATGTCCATTGCTGCGATTACTTACTTGTATGATTATACATCACCAGTAATGTCACCTGGCGTTATGATATGGAGCGCTCTTGGGTTCTACTCCCGCACTCATATGGTACACATTGTCGGAGCACTCGACAGACACCACTACATCTCTGAAGTTTTAGAGCCTATTGTTCCTCCCTCATCTCCAAGGCTTGCCTGAGGCCGTCTTCAGCAGCAGACAACAATGCACGACCGCACATGGTATGCTACGTACAATTCTTGGATGTTATCCAGGTTTCACTTCCATGGCCCGCCCGTTCACCAGATTTGCCTCCCATCCATTGAACACGGCTGGTCTGATCGCTCAACTACTGGCACACCAGATACTTTGACAGACGAAATTAGGGCAACGCATTGGAGCAGTAGTGACTGTCATACTCTAAACACGCACACCTAAGCTTTTTCTTTCATTACCAAAACATGTAGCATAAGTTATTTCCGCACTAAGCGACTACACAAAATAACGATTTCATCGCGATCCGAAAGTCGAACTGAGCTGTAATTTCAATAATTTCACCTCCCTCTACGCCCTATGTAATTTGTATAATAAATAGGCTTTCACGACGCTTGTCTCTCATGGTGTTGCATTTACCAACAGCGAATTGTTTCCAGCAATGATTTTGTTCATAAAAGTAAATTATATTGAGCTTTACATCAAAGACATTATTACAGATTCAAATTTTAGCTTCTCATATTTAATAAAATACTTATTAATTAAAATATAAAAATGGTGCTTTGCACACTATTTTTCAAATTTGTCTGAGTTATTTTTTAGATTTATTGAAATTTTAATTTTATACATTTGTCATGCCAATAACACGATTAAAATATTAATAAAAATAATATCAAAATTAGTGAAGAGTTGACTGTTCAAATAACCACGTGTGATTGTTTTCATATCTCAGCTGTCATCGACTTTGACAGACCTATAATAAGCCGGATGCAAGCATTAGTCAAGCATTAATTATTTTGCAATCGTAACGCTACAAAATTATATGGTATGAAAAACGGAAAATAAAGTGCAATCAAAAAGCGTGAGAATCACTTAAAACTTTCGGATATTTCCCCCGGTATTCACTTAAAAGACACAAGCTATTGATTTCACCACACCTACGGACAAGAAAAAAGCATAAAATTATTCTTACTTGATACATGCAAAAGGAACTGTTTTGCCTCCATACTCCAAAAGTCGCGTTTGTTAAACTCCAAGCTATTTCAGGCATCCTTTTCAAAGGCATTAAAGCCATCACAACACACTTTCACACTCAGAAAGGGTCAACACAGCACCGATACCCGTTGTTTGTGAGACCACACACACAAGCCCACATTTGGCGCACACAATATTAACACGATGTACGTCTGCTTCAATCTGTATTGCCAATTCATGGTACTCAATAAAAACAAAATATCGTCTAAAGTTTCTGTATCAAAGATGGCTTAATATATAGCATACCACTATTTTTTCACAGATAATTAACGATTGGCAATATTTTTAATTTCAAGAAATTTTAAAGCTTTTAAGAACATATAATGATTAAAAATAGATCTTATGTGTGTTCTGTGTGTAATTTTATCTGAATTTATTTTTCTGATAAATATGCATGAAAGATAGTCAGACTATTTCAAACAAACGTTTTTTTCTTGAAATAATTAGTGACAGATTTTCTTTTTATTTCGTTCTTTCTTTTTTAAAAACTGAATCATTACCGATATATTTGAAACGCCTGTTATTTTTATAGTAATGGTAATAAAACGAAACTGTAACTGTGACTAATCTCAACAAAAAGTAAACAAATATTAAATGGCTTAAATTTCAAAAACTGTTTTTTACTGCACTCAAGACACATTTTCCTAATCTAAACTTCCAAAAGCTGATGCATTTTTTGTCTATTATGAACGAATTTCTTTCGAGGAGCATTCTATCAAAAACAAGTTTTTGCAACAAAGGACCCAAGAAATTACCTAATCAACCAAATAATATCGATATAGATACATATGTTCTATAGAGCCGATATATTGAATATATGCCAGAATCTGAAGGATGTAATCTTTGTTTCAACTTGACCAAACATCCTTTGTTATATTCATGTTTGTGAAGGGTAAATTTTTGTGATTTCTATACTAAATGAAACTAGTAAAACGCCAATAGAAAGCAAGCAAAATAATAAGATTTTTTAGCAGTCCATAGATTAATACTAGTCTACTATTTTAAGTATGATGGTGGTTTGTACAGTTAAAATATGTGTATTGCATTTATTGGTAATATCTGTAGCAGTTTCTAAAAAGACTTTCAACTCAAAAGGTTTGCCTGTAATAATATGGTGGACTGATATGTTGTATCCCCATGAAAAGAGTAGCTCAGAAATAAAGTGCTCTTTGGGTAGTTGTGTTACCAGCAAACGAAGACATTATAATGAAAATGTAACAATATCCTACCTCTTTTATGGGACTGATTTCGATGGTGATAATTTGCCCCTTCCCAGAAAAGAAAATAATATCTGGTCATTACTTCATGAAGAATCCCCAATGAACAATTTCATTTTTTCACATTCATCTGGTATAGAATTATTTAACTATACCAGTACATTTTCCAAAGACTCAGATTTTCCATTAACTACTCAATTTATACCTTCTATTGCATACTTGACTGATAGAAAGCCTGTTCCTATTTCTGAAAAAAATAACTTTAGAAGGAATGGCACTGCACCTATATTATACTTGCAGTCACATTGTAATGTGGCATCAGACCGAGATCGTTATGTGAAAGAGCTGATGAAATTTATACCTGTTGATTCTTTAGGTGCGTGTTTGCACAACAAAGATTTGCCACCTGATCTTTCATCAACAAACACTTATAATGATGAAGAACTGTTTTCGTTTATAGCTCGATATAAATTCCAGATTGCATTTGAAAATGCTATTTGTGATGATTACATAACAGAAAAACTCTTCAGAACTTTACACATTGGTACAGTTCCAATTTACAAAGGATCTCCATCTGTCAAAGATTGGATTCCATCTACAAAATCTGTGATTCTCATCGATGATTTCAAAGATCCATCTGATCTTGCTGACTTCATATTGAAACTAGATCAAAATGATGACTTGTATAGTGAATATCTTCTTTATAAGGAAGAAGGAATCACAAACACTTTTTTGAAGAAGCATTTATTGGAAAGGACCTGGGGAGTTAACGATCCAAACGTTCTTGATTTCATTCAAGGTTTTGAGTGCTTTGTATGTGACAAAATTCAAACAATACCTTCGCTTTCTATAGCAAACAAAAAACACATGAACTGCCCTCAACCTCAAATGTCTTTGACACCAAAAAGTCTCAGCCTCTCTAGTGATGAGTAAGTGTTTAATTACAGTAAAACCAAGCATCCTTTTAAAAGATATTCTGTACTGAAGCTGACATATATAATAAGCCTTTACATGGTTAACCTTATACTCTTGAAAACAGCAGTCTTTGAAATTCAATGAACTAGCTAAATTTGGATTGATGATAATTTTATCTAAAAGTTTGTAAATTTATTTGTCTTATGCAACCAACTAGCTTGTCTTATGCAACCAGTACAGGTAGTAAGAATGGTATGCTGGCAGTGATTCATGGGGGGAAGCATGGAACTCGAGTCTTCCCCAAGTACTTTTGATTTAGCTCATTTATCTACATCCTCTGAAACTGCATTAATCAAAATTTTGCTAATTTCACAGGTAAAAAATACCCCTCTTCCCCTTTTGTGGTGCTCTGAACCTTTTTTGTAAGTTAAGGGTATGATTAATGTAAGTTCATAGGTAAAATACATCTTGGATCAGCTACTTTAGTCAAAAATATCTAACATAAATTAGCATTATGGCTATTTGATTGAAATAGAGAATCGTGTGAATCTGCTCTATCCTGACAATATTTACTGAATATGTATTTGACTGGTAAACTTACCTGTTACTTAAAATCTTTTACTTTTTATATATATGTGCAGTGCATCCTATATTCCATAAATTTTTCTGAACTCTAAGGTGTTTGACTCCATTGTGTTAGTAAACTACTTTGACCTTCAAAATAAATCTCAAGATTTTAAGGCATGAATGCACTCAGAATAGCATATAAACCAGGTCTTGATTTTTATTTAAAACATTCTAACGCCACATCTACACTTCCAGGTCTGGGCGCTAGGGTTAGAAATTAGGAGCAGAAAGGCAGGTGTCAGTGGTACCTAAGCATTTCTTCTCAGTTGCCAAAATGCTCTATGTGGGTGCAATTTTAAATTTGTTTTGTATTTCTGAATATATAAACAAAACACAATGTTATGACTAGGACCTGAACTTTGGAAACTTTGCCTGCTTTTTAAAAGTAACATAATAAGAAAAAATTATTGGTCAGTCAGAATTTGTGCCAAACAAGCAAGAGAATTTTACCATTAAAATGACAACTAGATTTAAATCCTCGGTCTTCAAATGTGTCAGTGTAAAATACAACTAATAACAGCGTTTAAAACCCAGTAAATGACATTTGAAGTATCCTTTACATAATTTACCAGAATAACCCGAGTTTAAGTTTAGTCACTATTAAATAATCTAATTAGAAAATTAAACCACAATGTTTTTAAGATGCAGCAATTACACTAAATTGCTTTCAATAGATATTTTGTAACAAAATATTTGCTTCTCTACACAAATGGTTGAGGCCAAGCATCCTTACCAAAAGTGAAGGATAAAATTATAAAAATACTGATCACATGAGCAACTAAAAAGACTAAACAAAATGAAAAGATTTAATATACAATCTTCATTATGTAATTAATTCGTCTAGTTTGAAAAGTAATAACTGGAATTGTTTGAAGTTTCATTTTTTATTGGGGAAAAGATCAGTCACACAATCAAGAATTCTTAATCTTGGTTCATAGAATTTTTTAAATGATGTTATGAATGATTTAAATGATGTTCCAAAAATTTGTTCCTCCTTAATTTGGCACCATTGGATTATTAGAAATTAACCTAACACATGTTTTCTTATTCAAATTAACTTTTTTTTTTTCAAAATATTTCTGACTTGCATGATTTTCTTGCTGTTTAAAGTTTTATGATGTAAGATTTAATTAAAGTTTGCTCTTTTTTTCTTCAATATCTCATTTTCTGCATTCTATATATAATCTTATCATTGTCTTTCAGATGGTTGATAGAAAACTGGCCAGAAAATTATTGGTTTGCTTATGATCAAGCCAAAGCAATTGAGCTTATAATTAATAACAAAGAAAACAACACTTCAAATTTTATAAAATATCTTTCAAAGTTGAAGCATCATAATTGGTATTGATGACCAAGTAAGAAAATGTATTGTTTTTCATAAATAACTAATGACTAGAATATTGATATTGTTTGTTCTACACTCATGTCCATAAATTAAGGATAATGCCAGCTCCGGCAAATAAAGGTTCAGAAACAAAACAAACAAGATTTATTCATAAAGCCCATTTATTAAACTAAAGATAAAAAACAAAAAAGATGGTGTATGTATGATACCATTCATCAAAACTACGATTTTTGCTCACTGGAGCAATTACAAAAAATATCGACCTTACAAAAACTTAACATGATGTGGTTGATATGATGGTTAATACATTGTATGTCTCCCAGACGATGAAACACTGTCTGTACAACGTCTAGGCATGCTGATGATCAAATTATCGAGCTGATCTTGGGGAAGTTCACTCCACTCAGCAAGCAATACTCTCTGAAGTTCTGGTACATTCGTTTACAATGTTTGCACGGTGAGGATGGGCGCTGTCATCCATAAACACAAATTCTGCACCCCTAAACAAACGTACATGTTGTTCCAGAATGATATCCCGATACATTTGGCCTCTCATGGTTCCAATATGAACATGTAGAACTATTCTGGAGCCCAGTATAATTCCGCCCCAAACGAGCAATCCTGCACCACCATAACAGTGTCGTTCGATGATGCTGTCTTGGTGGTAGCGTGTACCTGGTGTTCTTCATGTGAACGTCCGCTGTGAATCAGACTGCAAGCTAAACCTGGACTCGTCGGAAAGCATCACACAAGTCTTGATGCAATATGGTCAACATGCAATATGGACGATGTCCATATTGCATGTTCTCTACTCCAAGCTAACCGCTGCCGACAATGAGTTGCCATGAGCGGAACATCTGACAGGCCTGAGAATATATAGACCAACATGTTCCAAACGTCTGTAAAAAGGTTTGCCTTGAGACTGTTGTACCCGTGGCTGAAGATAGCTGACGAGAAAGGCGGATGCTATGCTCCATCTGCTTCTTTTTGCAGTTACTGCCAAATACCAGTAGTCATTCGGCGTTGTAACTCGGGGGCGACCTGTACTGTAACGTCTACTGACATTTCCATCATTTTGGAATCGTTGCCAAAGCCTAGAGATGACACTTTGGGCAATTCCAAGTTCCACTGAAACTTCCGTCTGAGTACGCCCACATTCCAGGTGGCCGATAATTCTACCTCGTAAAAAATCTTCGACATGCGTCCTCTGTGTCACAACTATTCGGTTGTGGCACTGAGCGGCTTACAGAGCGCTTGTGAACAATTTTACATCTTTGCTACCATTCCTTATATACACCTCTAACACTCTCATCATTGTGACGTACCATTGGCGTCATCTGATGGCTTCCTGTAATTTGGATATTATTCTTGAAGATGAGTGCGACAATTCCACAGGTGAAATTTTTACTTTAGAGTTCGATTTCCGTGTGCTTCTAAATTATCCTTAATTTATGGACGAGTGTATATTAGACTTATCTTTGGAAGTGCATTAAAGATTTTCATTTTTTATTAAAGAATAAGATAGTTGATGCATAACCTGTTTTGGATTATATTTAAGTTTACACAGTGTCACTTTTTCTTATCAATATATACATACTACTTTATTCACTTTAAGTAACTAGTCACTGAAGTTATTGTTCTTTTAAAACCCCTTAACCCTAGATATTATTTTTGAAGTCTGAAAACTTAACTCCAATTAGATTGTATCATAATGTAAAATTGGAAAATAATTACTTTATAATGTATAGTGTACTTGAAATTAACCATGGTTTTACTACATTCTAAAGCATCCCACTTCGTTGACATTGATTTTTAAAAAATCATTTTAATAGTGGTAGTTCAAAATTCTGTTTTCAAGATAAATACATACTTTAAATAAAATTGTATATATTAGAATAATTTAGCTTTGTTTATGAAATTAAAATTTAGATTCGTGTTGCATCCTATAAAAGAAAAAAAATTTCCTTTATTTTAAGCATGTTGTAATTGTATCATGTTGTATTAAGTACTTTTTATTCATTAAGCCAAAGTGTTCCATGCTAAGTTTCCTCAGTTTAGTAGTTTAAATTGCCTTATAATACTTAAGTGTTGAATACTTTATAAAATTTATCAAGATGATTCATCTGTAGTTAGGCGTTTCAATAGCTTAGTGGATTAATGCATGCAATAAAAAAAAATGTAATTCACTAGTGTGTTTTTTCTAATTCAAAATTATATCAAACAGCAGTTCAATTCCACTTTTTTTTCCAAAATATTTTTTCAAGAAAACAAAACTTTTAAGTTGTAAAAATTCCTTAGAATTCATCCAGCAATTAAAATTTTGCTTTTCTTAAACTATCATATCATATTATTTTCTTCTTGTGATAGTTAAAGTACTGTTTCTAATTATACTATATATTTTTTTAATAAAAGATATTTAAAAACTAAATTATTATTCAGAATTTACTTTTAATTTTTTTCGTCCTATAAAATTCTCTGAATTTATTAGTTATTAGTCTTTCAAAAACATCTAATAAAGTTTCTGATTTTATATTTTACAGCCTTCAATATGAACATTGAACACTTCAGACATACACTCTGACATCTTTTACTATTGCTGTATTTTCCTTGTGATATTTATACAAATTTTTCATTCTCTGTTTATCTGTTTTCAACTATTTGATATTAGTCTTTAAATAAAAGAAATTATTCATATATATTTTCAATTGTTTCCTTGTACAATGGAAAGGTATTTGGTATGTATTATTTCAAAATTTTACTTGTATTAAAAATTATTTATTGTATGTAATGCTGTGCACATGCCAGCAATTAATTTAATTGGATTAAGTTTCGAATATTCTTAGCGTGCAGATTGATTTTATCCATAGAGACAGATGAATTTACCCAGCTGATCATGGAGAATAATATGGTTGATTAAAAGCTTTTATATTTCTCTTCATTTGCACTGCAATGAAAAAGTTGCATTTGTTTATTTGTGAATTTCAAAAACTTCCATCACTTTACTGGGAAGTTAATAAATGCTTGATTTTTCTAATTTTGAAGGTGCCTTATCTAATCATTTTTAATATTAAAGTGGTATGAAAAAAAAATTATTTTAGCACATGTAACTATTGTGAAATTGCAAAAATAGTCGTTATACTTTGGTAGTGTATTCAGGGTGGCTACAAAAATTGAAGTAAAAAGTTCCCCGAGTTTTCCCTGATTTCCAGAGTATTTTTCCTGAAATTCCCTGAGTTTCTCCATCCGTTCGCAGAACAATTCTTCGGTAATTATGACAAACTTGACACTTGATGAACTAAAAAACTATACTGATAGATGAATAAAAATAAGATAAGTAAAAAATATTTTTACTCTATTCCAAAAAAAAACAAATAATATAAAGTTATAGATAGAATATTTAATTTTACACTTTTAACTATTTTGATGTGTTTGTAAAAGCAGTCATCAGCCCCTGAATCCGTCAATGGCGCCCGCGCTCGGTGCATCTCTACTATTATAAAAGGAAGTGTTTGTCTGTCTGTCCTGTATGCAGTGTCCTAACGAATCGATGGCACTTACAATAATGAAATTTAGAACACATGTGGTACCGAATTTTTTGCAAATTTTCAATCGCGCCCGAATTTTAAAATTTAATCTAAAACATTTAAAAATTAATTAATTGGAATTTAATTATTATTATTTTCCTTAGAATGGCATACAATATAAAGACATGACATTCTAAATTTATTTTTTCCGTTTCCGTTAGATTTTCTCAGCAACGATTTTAGCGGACGAACAAAACAAATAAAGTTTTAACTGGAGTTATGAAGTTCTTTTTTCTATCTCCTAGATCGTTAAAGATAGAAGAAAAATTTCAACGGATATCAAATCTGCGGAAAATTTTACAACAAATCGATACCTAAAAACATGATTTTCTTTAAATAAAGTTTTTAAATTGGAACTTTTATATTTTTTCCAATACGAATTTGGCAGCCGGCGCCGTGAAGAATTCTACCTTCGTGGTTAAACAGATCAGATTAATTCATTTTGATTTCCTGAGCAACGGATTTAAGTTCGTTCGTTCTGGTTCGAACTGGCGTTCTTCGTTGCTTTTTTCTATCTTTGTGATCGTTAAAGATCGAATAAAAATTTCAACGGATTTGTAATCTGCGGAAAAATTCACATTAGATCCATACCTAAAATTATGATTTTCTTCAAATAAATAATTTTTAAATTGTAACTTTTATATTTTTTCCAATACGAATTTTGCCGCCGAGAAGAATAACCTTCGTTTGATTCGAGATTCATTCATTTTGAAGATTAACGGATTCGGGTGAAGCAAAAGAAATAATTAAAGTTATGACTGGCGTTCTTCAGTGCTTTTTTTCTATCTCAGCGATTGTTTAAAATAAAATGAAAATATCAACGGATTTCAAATATGCGGAAAATTTTACACCAGATAGATACCTTATACGTTTGATTTTCTTTTAATAAATAATTTTTCAATTAAATATTTATATTTTCATAGGAGATGGTGACGTTACGCTGATTGGATCTCTTCGCAAACGATTTTGGCCGCATTTGACAAAGACGAATCCATCACGAAAAGAACTGTAACGGGCAACACAAACTTTTCAACAAAAAAACCTCATAGTTCGAAAAAAATAATAACTTCTAACACATATGTATTAAAAAACATATGCATAATCTAAATTAGTACTTTTCCGTTAGCCGGGCGTAATTTTGGACCAAAATCAAAATCGCCAATCTAGGTATTTTAGAAAAAGATGATTTTTTTTTCAATTGTTGATTAAATTGGTAAGCAAGTTTTTCCGACCGTTAGTATTTTTTAAAGCCGCAAGGCACTACGTTCCTATTATTGACATTAGGGAACGTGGCACAGCTGTAGACTTCGGTACAGGATTTCCGGCCGTTACAGGTTTAATAAAACAGTATACGATGTATACAACTCTTTTTTCTGGATGTTTACGTAAAAAATACACTTCTCACTTTCGGAATGAAAACAAAATTGGCGACATCTTGATTTTGGTTCAAAGTGGCGCCCGCATGGCTTACGGAAAAGTACCAAATGGGTGCCATTTGCAAAACGAAATTCCAACTTTTTCCCTGAGTTAAACGAAACTTCCCTGATTTTTCCAGAAAATGATTCTTCCCTGAGAAATTCCTGAATTCCCGGTTCTGTCGCCACCCTGTGTATTATATAGGAGCTTGGAAAAACAATAAACTTCTGTAATGTCTTTTGGAGAAAAACCAAATTTTTTGTTGATGAAATTGAAAGATTTCCTTTCCCATCAAAGTTCAAATATTTCTATCAAAATTGATTGCAAGGTATGCTTTAACATTTCATAACTACTTAAACTTAGTCTTAGTTATAGCAAAAATTATACAATATATATAACCGTAGTCTATAAATCATTGACCAAATGTTCACAACATAGTGATGTATTAATTTTAATTATGGGAACATATTTCCTAAGATTTTAGTGAACTGCTCAAAAACTTAACTATCGATCTAAAGTGACATTTCTTTTCCAGGGTTCTTTTTTCAAGTATAGATAACTGGTAACAAAGAATAACTGAGTATGCAAAAAAAAGCAAATGAAAATAAATTCTATTACAATAGGTCTTGAGGGAGAATTTATATTACTTTAATTATATGTGGAAATAGAATAGTTCATTAAATCAGTGTTAGTCAACCTTTTTGTGAAGTACAATATCCTATGTCCCAATTCATCTTTACTGCCGTAATATCTAAAATTAAAAACTCAACCAGTAAAAAAATTTTATAAATAATATAGAGATACTAAATGGCATTTTGAATTAACTACATGTGTACAGAAATGTGTATTATTTTTCTAATTTTTTACATAATTTAAAGCACGAAATTACAGTAGACAGCAAATTTATGGCATGACATGGTCAAAATTTGGCGATAAAATTGATATATTGTTGTGTGCCAAGAGAGAGACCTCACGTATAACTTGTTGAGAACCTTTTTAAATTAAATCTTTCTTAACTTCAAGACATAACTAGATAGAATAAGAGCACTACTATTTCAGACTTTTACCAATAATAATTATGGATACATTTTATTACTTTCCAAAATATGAACATGAATTATACAATACTTATTTAAAATTTATGAAAGTAATATCTTATCCCCAAATCTTGTTTTTATTTTTTTTTAATCAAGGTTTCTATTTTCTTAACACAAAATATTATACAAAAATTCACTATTCAAACTTTAAACTTCTAATTCTAGAGAACACAATATATTTTTAATGAAATTTATAAATGGTCTTGAAAACAAAAGCTTTAGTCAATATGTTTTGATATTTTAACTTAATCTAAATTTGTGATACGATTAATTTAATCAGCAATTTTTGCTTTTCCTGTTTTCCAGATGGCTTACAAACCTCATGAAATATAAGGAAAGGCAGAGATCCCCCAATTCTAATTTATAGTATACAATTTTAATTATTTAACATTAGTGTTAATTACATTAAAAACTAACAAATATCCATTTATAACTCTTACCTGAACATCTAAACAGTATTATTCTGCTCTTATGATTTTTAGACACATTTTTTTCAGATAATTGTAGACGTGTCATGAACTTTAATGAGAAAAGTATTTCTTTAAATCTTGCTTATTGCATGAAAAATGTTTTCTGTCAATATAGTACACAAGAAACAATTTTTATAATTTCTTTTTAATCTGATAGAAATAACTCAGTAGGGTAACTGTATTACAATAAAATTACTAGGGTTTTAATTCACACCAAATTGACATACTGTTGAATTGCCAAAATATAAATTCTGAATTTGTGCCGATACAAAAAAGATTTAATCATGAAGTAATTTTTAAATACCTAACTCTTTGAATTATAGAAGAGTTGTTAAAAATCAATTATTAAACAGGTAACTAAAATTTATAGGTAAACATTCTCTCAAAGAAAAACTCTGCTGGTCAGAGAAATAAATCCCCTCATGTGTATATAAACACTTCCAAGTGTAATATAAATTAATTTCCAATTTTTGGTATACATTTTTACATGTTAGCTAAATAGCAAATACAGAGAAATCCCATAGCCATAAAAAAAAACCTTTCATAATAAATACATATAGAATCAGATGCATTTTCAATTACATGTCAAGAAACAAAGACAGCAGCAGAAAATAGAAAGGTAAAGGAAATACAAAGTTATTTTAATTGCAAACAATTATAATCAGATAAGACATGCTCTTATCTAGTATCCCAAATTGTCATCATTTGTAAAGCTGCATGAAAAGGCATTTTAAGTATGAGATGTGTAGATTCAAGGTAAACATTAGCATATATCTACAATCGGATTAATGATGTCCAATCTCAAATATTATTGCTGAAAATGAGCTTAGGATAAACAAACTTATTTTGTTCCAGCATTGAAAAGCTGTAACTATCCACAATATGCATAAAAATGAAGGGGGATTGTAGATAAATTATTAACTTTAATTAAAACCAAAATTTGGTTGATTAATTTTATATTTCTGCTTTAATGTTAGTGAGATGCTTCAAACATTAAAAAGTATTAACTTTTCAAGCAACAATATGAATTTAAATGTGTGTCGATTTAGATACTCAGAAAATTTATTTTCATGCTATTTTAACACTATCTGTAGCCCTTTACAACGTGTGTAGATTTAATATGCACTAAGATTGAATAAGTGAATTTTTATTTCAATTGAATGATGTCACCAATTAATATTTAAAAAATGATGGATAAATTTTTAATTTGAAAGAAACAAATTGTATGAAATCAATAAAAATATGATTTTGATACTCTGAGATTCTCCTATATACATATTTGGAATCCTAGAAATAGTATGGTATATCTGTAAAATATTGCAAATAGGTTTTTGATCATATGCTTTAAATGAATTATTGAAAATAAATTAATTTTTCTACATTTTATAATTTTTTATTTTGAAGTGATGCAAAGAATTACTTGAATTATGAAATTTTTTATTATTATTTCCTTTTTAATGGCATGTTTCTGCAATTATTAAAAAATCAAAACATAAAAGTTCACTAAAAAGAAACAATTTTTATACATTAGAGTAGCCACAGAATTCAATAGTGACTACTTTTTAAAGATGTCAATTTTTAAAAGGGATATTTTGAATAGAAATGACGAAAACGTTCAGTAGCAAACTGAGTTGTATATTCATTAATATACTAGTCTCAAATTTATTACACTTTTAAAATTGTCTTAAAGAATTTAGTAAGTTAAAGAAAATTCATAATTTTGCATGAAAACAAATTTGAAATGGGAGAAGCTTTTAAAAATTCTACATCATAAATTTGTATTAGTACATGAAGGGTTTGAGTACTAGAAATGTAAAATCCATAATATTAATCTTTTTACAAAAAAAATTTTAATATCTTTAAAACTAAAATACAATACATCAACAAAAAAATCATATTACATACCTAATACAACAGAATTAAAATACATTATCAGTCTCCAAAATTTAAAAATACTTGTGAATTTGTTCAACAATTAGTTATTTTAAACCAAACTGCTTACTTTATTCATCAGTAACTTTTTCTAAAAAAATAAAATCTACTAGACATTTTTTTGAAAATTAAAATGTTTAATGTTTTTTTTATAATTGTAAAACTTTAATAACTTTCTGCCTATTGAAAGAAAAATATAATTTCCAATGCCTAGTAAGACTTTAGTCATTTGTTTGACTACTTAATTCAGCCTAAAATGTCATGATTTCAGTTTAAGAAAACCTGAGGCTTTGTAAACAATTTAGCTGCCATGGATATCTTTGTAGCAATTAAAATTTGCAATATTTTTAATAAATTGATACCTTTGTCTAACATTTCCTTAAAGTGCTTCTGAAAGTCAAAATATAAACAAATAGAAAATAAACATTAGTCTGTAATGTAGTAAAAAAAATATTGTAGTGTTTAGTGGTTTTCCAAATTTGCAGTTCTTTATTTTAATGATATTGCCTTATACCTTATATTTACTTAAAATGTTTCCTAAAGTCAGGAAACAGAAACAAATGAAATAAACACGAATCGACATAGTTAAAACAAAGAAATAAAATTTTCTGACAAATGCATTGCATGAGCAACTTTTATAACTACACATACACACACCAGTTTAGGTCAGTGTTGTTTCAATAAAAACAAATATCTCTCACTGTGAATACATGCCAGTCTTTGCATCACAGATTGGTGAACTTACACAAGAACAGGCACTAAGCTGTTAATCCTGCAATTAGTAGCCTTCATAAACTGTCCAAGTCCCACAATCAAGGAAACACAACCATATTTCGCAATTAGTATAAGAATCTCTTGAGATTGAATCAACAAAAGTAGTAGAAAGTTTGTTTTCTGTGACATTTAGAGGAACTACACTAATAGCGAAATCGATATTAGTTTCTTCACTTGCGGGACCTACTGAAACTTCAAATATTTTTACGATATCAATTTCTAGTACAGAAATCGAAGACCTTGCTAAATGACTGGTAACATAACTGAAATCCATCCCAGCAAACGGCCGACGTTTTGGCAGGATCAAAGACGAAGCATTGTCCACTGTCGACTAGTTTGTACAGAACCCTACATACTGCGGGCACTGCAGTCACAGACTAAGACGAAGGAGAGAATAGGTACATCTATCTACGATGACTGTATGGGTTTGCCGAGCCATTAGAGGCTTGATCAGCAATGGTTTCTGGACAATCTTCCTCTATTGCACCATCTGAAACACAAGTAAATTCGAAATTCAATAGTGCTAAACACGCAAGTGAATTTTAAAACTACCTACGAAGAACAAAAAGTAAAATCTTGGAAGTAGCCAAAACGGTTTTAATAGGGGTTGGCTTGCAGGGGGATTGGATTGATGGTGAGCACTGTTGGAAATCGTTCCTCTTCATTTAACATACATACAAAAATAGTAAATCTCCAAGATAGATATATTCTAGAGTAGTAAAGCCGTATCATTTTTAGCCTGACACGACTAGTCTCTAATGTTATAAAAGGATGTGTGTCTCTGTACGCAGTGTCCTGATGAATCTATGGCACTCGCAATAATGAAATTTGGCACGCAGTTAGTCCTCATTTTTTGCAAATTTTTGTGAAGCGCCTGAATTTTTAAATTAAATCTAGAATTTTTAATTAATTTACTAGTTTTTTTCACCTTTTAGTACTTTTCCGAATGTGACGTCGTAGCTATCTTGAATGAAGGAGCGGATTTTTCGATTGCTGACGTCACAAGCGTTTTTCATCCTAATGCCTTTGAAACCATGCCAAGTTTTCCGATTCTAGCTTGTTTTGATTTATGTTGTTGTATAGCCACTTTGAGGTTATCATGGCATTGCCTGTGGAGTTCACTTGCAAAGCAAAACAAATGGAAATACGTAGCAATCACCAGGGTCAGCAAGCAGTGGTCACATCTGACCCCACGAAAAGAATTGTCATGTTCAATGCCATGCTGACCACACAGTGGCTAGTTAATGATACTTGGGCTCCTCTGCACCTCCAAATATCTCAGAAGGACTATTTTGCAAAAGTGGTGGCAAGTGTGTCAATGCTTTTTAATGATAACTCACTTAAACTTGTGTTTCCTTAAACTTGTGTCACTTAAACTTGTGTGTTGATTGTTTAATTTTTTTAAACTAAATCTCATATTCAGTTGTGATGGAACAGTTAAAATAATAAGAGGATTTGGATATTGGATTAAACCAATAACAATGTTTTGCAATTCCAAATTAAATGTTTCTTCTCTTTAAGGAAAGCTGCATACAGACATGAATAGACAGTATGAACATATCAGCCATTAGCAATTAGAAAATTGTTTTAAAATTGCTTTCCAACACACTAAACCCAAAGAAAGTAATGCAAAATTAGTTGAAAACTTATTAAAACAAAATAAGATAGGTAAATAAAAGTTATCCCTTGTTCTGGTAACAATTATAAAACTATGTAATATGATCATACCATACATTTTCAAATTTAAAAGTAACTAACAGAATTCATAAAAGTTTTCTATTATGAAATGAAGTGGTTCCAAGCATCAAAGCAGAAAACATTGAAAATGTATTTAAAAACAATTAATACAGTATATTATTCAATGTCTAATGAGCCAAATGGTCAATCAATCTAACATTAAAAAAAAAGTGCATAAGCCCTTTACTATGTAGTTGATGAAAAATGAACGAATAAATATTTTCTTTACACTGAAAGATAAAACAAATCCTTAAATATTCCATACTTAAGATATTGTATTTCAAATTGTTTACTCTAAAATTCATAAGACTAAAAACATAAGACCTTAAACAGATCCAAGTATTTCATTAAATAGTAATGCAAAAGTAATTAAATTCATAAAAAAAATTTTAAGTTTGTTAGAAAATATCCAAAAATTATTTGCATGCAACAATTTATTTAATAACAGCATTAAACTGAAATTTCATGATCATGTAAATTTTGTAAACGTATCCAGCCATAACAATGTATCCCATTATATACATCTCATCACTTGGTAACATGATTAGACAGTATAATTTAACATGATAAAAGTGGTAAATAAGTACAGAACTCCAATTATCCGAATCACTAATTATCCAGACCGTTTTGACTAAAAAAGAAATTAGCAAAATCCGCATTGAAAAAGTTTCTTTTCGGTGAATGATAAAAACAAAGATGACATAGTGTCATTTGAGGACATAAGAAACATTGTAGTGAAAATTCCTGGATGTTCCATGTGCAGTGCAGAGGACGTAGGCGAGTGGCTGGTGTGATACTTCGGACAGTGGATTCTAAATTCTCAGTGACGATGAACTCGTTCAAAGTGTGAGAGAACTCATTGAAGATCCGGAAGATTACGGCGACACACACACATTGCTACTTGAGCAGACGCTGTATCGTCATCTAGTAAGGCATTTGAGGGCCTTGACACAGTGCTAAAATGAATGGATCAGCAGCCTGAGTACAACCATCTACAGCTACTCACCGTCAAGCACATGTGAGACTTGGCAGCACGGAAACTAGTAAAGGCAGTGAAACAACTGACTTTGACCGATATGTGCAAGCAGATTCATTTTAATACAGTATGCAAGTACAAACTGTAAACAAAATTATTTTCAGTCATTAAATTATGATACATGCTAAAGTAAAATTCATTGTTTTTTAATTTTTTTAAAAATAAGAAATAACCTTTTCTTCATGAATTATCCGATTATCGCGATATTTGATAATCCGGATGGGGTCTGGTCCCAACTGATTCGGATATAATTGGAGTTCTACTGTAGCTTATTTTTCCATGCCATCAAAGAGTAGATTCATGAGTGAATTGAGAAGATTAGAAGCTACGCAAATATATCACTACAGGGAAGGTTTTTAACAATGAGATACAAGTAAATTGAAATCATGTGATAAAAGTATTCTCAGAAAAAGTTAGCTTTGGAAATGTTACAGACACGATTCTTGTATTCTTCAGAATAAGAAACAACCTTAAGCTAAAAGTTAAAGAATTTTAAGAATCATGCAAACTCTAGACATAGTACTATATATCAAAAGAACAGCGGAAATGTAAATATAATTAAAAGTTTCACTTCTTTATGGAGATCTGGTTAAAAATAAGCCATATTTTCAAACACATTTCAAAACAAAATATTCAAATATTTTGTTTTTCAAAAGTATACTAGTGGCAAAGAGATTTAAGAAAATAATTTATTTTCCACTAATTTTCCAGATCAATAAAATGTTTCATGAAGCTATAAAATGTTTTATTTATAAGTATAAAGATATTAAAATGGTTAGTATAGCAATGTATTAAGTTATTTCATGTATTAAGAGATTCACAAATCAGAGAAATATGGAGGGTTGTGTAACATTATACCTAAAAGTTTTCAAAAAGAAATCTAGTTTGATTTTTCATTATATTAAAACTTAGGAAAATTGTACAGATAAATGAAATTACCAGCCTCGGAATTGTGATGAGCAGTCTGTGGACGGCCTAATCCTAAAGTATTGTGAGTCTGCTCATATTCCAGAACTTCATGGTAAATCAGTTCTAAAAAAGCAATAATCTTCATGAAGGAAAGATGATTACAATTATGATACAATTTGAGTTTAGAGAATAAATAATGTAATCATTAGCTTTATGAAGAAACAGATTTAACTTAAAAATACTCAACTTAAAGAATTATCATATAAGGAAATAATCATTAAAAATAAATCAGTTTAGGTCATATTATCTATCATTTACTATAAGATATAAAAGTATAACATTTAGTAAAGTATCTCTCAACTCTGAGCATTACACATGCACTATTCTACATTAAATGCAGTATATTCTTTGCATGACAACAAACTAGTTTTAGTGATCTTGAACAAATGAAAGTTCACTTTGATTCTTTGAACTAGTTCGCAAGGTATATGATTATCTGTGGCTTAGTAGAAAAGGGTTAATGTCAACTATGCAAAGTTTTTGGTAACAGCTGATTTTGCAATTCATATTTTTAATGCAGTCTGCAAAAATTTAACTTTCAATATTTTGCTACATTCACAATGTATTGATAGAAAGGACATAGGTACTTTTTTCCCTATCGCAAATTCATTAACTTGAAGTGATTTGTGAACATCTCAAAATCAGGGAATTCGGGCACTGGCTTTGTTTCTACCAAGGTACAGATAAGTATTCAGTAGGATAAAAACAATACTCTTGGATGTCTCAAAGCTCAGAGAGCTTTAAAACATTAATCAATTCAATCATCTTTATGCATTGAATTGCTTAATATCAAGAGACCCATTCTTGAATGATGTTCAAGACATGCTTTGGACATCAGAAAAATCATTGACTTTCAAAAGACGGCTGCAGTATGTTTCCAATCTTGAAACAAAAATATGAGTAGAAATTCTGATTTGTATCCTTTATCATATCTTTTTAGACCATATCGATGATTTCCAACTGGTATGCTGAAATTATGGCACAACTGTGCCTTACAAATGGTGAAATGATAAAATTGTTTCAATTTTAATATTTTCACCATTCATCCATAAGGCAAAGTTCAATGGTTCAGTTTAGAACTTAACAAGGGTGTTCACAAATAATTTCAAGAAATTACTAATAATTTTTAATACCATAATAAAAAATGTGAGTAATATTTTGTGTTACAAAGTGTAAATTTTTTCAATAAAATTTTTTAAAGTTAATTTAGAGCAAAAAGGTTTTTAAAGGCAATCAAAATTTAAAATGTATTTTTTGTTTGATTGGCAAAAACTATAATATATTTTGGGGGGTTTTATTTAATAATTAATAATAATTTTAATTAGTTAATGTGTGTCTGATGAAAATGGTTGAAAATCAGTTATCTGTATTTCAAAGTTAATTCGATATTGTGATACAAAACACTTTGTTTCTGTATTTTATCTATTTTATTTGAATATTCAAAAGTACCAAAGATAATGTTTTTAAAAGTGAAATGCTTTAAGAAAAGAGGGCAGCTTGTGTAGATTTGCAAATGGGCAGTTAATACCTCATGAATGGTCTGGATTCAAGGCTATTCTTGGTATTCAGCGCTCTTGAATATGAATGAAACAATTTATAAATATATCAAGTAAAGCAATCGTGAAATTCAATCAAAGCTTTTCAAGGAGTAATGTCTACCATTGTGCACGATTTAAACAAAACACATACTTAAATTCCAATTTGCATCTAACAGAAATTGACTTTTCAAACAATGTATTGGGTTAAAACAAGATTTTATAATAGTTTCAAGTCATCAAATAAAATATGTAAATATTTTTAAATAAATTAGAAAATCATAGATACCATGAATTTTTAAATACCAAGTAGAAATAAACTTAGCCAAAGTACAAGCATACCTTTCCACTGTTCAACAGTATGTTCCCTCTCATCAACAGAATGATCATAGGGCCCGGGTGCAGGCTGCAAAGAAAAATTTACATCACTGTTTTATATAATGTATTTTAGAACTCTATCCTTTATCTTCACTTAATTATGGGGAAACTGAGGGATGAGACAGACTCTATAATTTTAGGTCATTACATTCTCTCACTCTCTCACACACACACACACTATTGCATTTAATTTTTATCTTTTTATTATAGAAAAAAAATTTCAATTTTTTTTTCAGGTTTAGTCATTCATTTTACCAATCACAGCATTGGAAATATTTTTGGTAACTACATTTGAAAAGGATTAATAAAGGAAATTTTGGCCTAAGATAACCTTTTTCATTAAGTCTCAATTAATTCTCAATTAATACTTTTGGCAGTCATAAAAAACATTATTCCATGGCAGCTTAACATTCCAGTTACTTTTATAGTTTAGTTGATTTTCTCTCTCTCTCTCTCTATATATATATATATATATATATATATATATATATATATATATATATATATATATATATATATATATATATATATATATAACTGGTCATATCACATTTTCTAATGAAGTTGGGCAAACATCCAGGAAATTAGTTGATAAATACAAACTGTTTTATTTTCATGTTTTCTGATAGTTAAGCCAAAAATTATTGCTCTCAATTGTTGAGTTTATTCTTAGTTTGAATGATTTATCACAGAATTTGCTTCTGAAAAGAACTTTAATGTCGAACCCAGTCTGTTGAACTGGGGGTCGAACATTAATCTAAACCACTTGGAATAAATATTGTTGAAGGATGTGCATAGAATTGGGGAAAAACACACCAAAGTATAAAGTAAAACTTTGCATATTCCAGCTTTCATTATCTCAGATTTGCATTGATTTAATTGCTCCCTGATCCAGTTTTGCTACCTTTTTTGGTTACATAAGACCTGAGATCAAACATTTTATAACTTTTTGCTTGTGTATAACTTCATTCCTCTTCTAAGCTATAACAGCTATTTTCTGCAAAACTGTAATTTATGAAAATTTTGCTGTAGTAATTTTGATTTATGTTAACTTCCTGAGGAACACAAGGCAATATTGAATTTTCACTAGTAAAATTAAGTTAGCTATATATTAACAATTTAGCAAAAAACATTTTATACTCACAGCATTTACTTCATTTTCATCATACCAAATATTTATATAAGGATGCAAGAGAGCTTCTTCCACAGATATTCTCCTTTCTGGATCAATTACAAGCATTTTTGATAACAAGTCCCGTGCTTGACTCGCTTAAATAAATGCAAAATAAAATGAGGAAACAAATTTGAAACATTACAATCAACACACAGAATCAACATTGTCAATTTCATTTAATCTGGAAAAGTAAAGGGATGCAATTCTTTCTATTCGAGATACTGACATCTCAGGAAGTAATATGAAGGGTATGTAGGTATTTGAATTAATGTACCACAGGAGTCACACAACGGGCTATTAATATTCTTAAGGGAAACCACAAAATAATAAAACTTCTAATAATTTCTGTTAGCAGAATATGGCATACAGCTCCATGTAACTGTTTCATGAAAGAAATTTTTTCAGAATCGGACTTTCGCATACTAACAGATGTCAGAAGAATGTTGATCGATGTAATGTGCGAGTTGGTCAATATTTTCCACAACTGATACTGAACTGAATGTAAATGAACTGAGTATAAGTTTATTAATTCAATCTGTGAATTTAAAACTTGATAAATGAATGCAGCATAATATAATAGAAATATTTCCTCCTAAATTAGATTACCTTTAATTGATTCTTTTTACATACCTTGAACTCTATCACCTTGCAGTAAATGTTTTAATTCTGAATATAATACTTTTCCGAATGTAATACTATGTATTAAATAACTACAGAACATCCCTGAATAATCAAGAGATCTTAACAAAAACTTAGGCATGATAAATCAAATCAGTAATTTTAGATCCTTAATGTTCAAAAGGTTAAGTTCAGACAGTTTGCAATACTTCTTATAATAGATCTCACATGAACATAATTTTTTTTGATACTCCCACAAAAATAACAGTAATTTCTTTTGAATTATGTAAAATTTTCAATTAAAAATGTTTTGAATTATATTTGCAATTGCAAAGCTGTGACTCGGGGAAATAAGGTCCTTTTTTTTCACACCTTTCAATCTACTATGTTCTGAGCTATCTGCAGGAAACAAAACATCTGGGAAAAGTCTCTCAAATGCATAGCCAGCATATTTAGGCCTGTTTTCCACATAGTTTCGAACAGTTGGCTGTAATCGTTTCATAAATTCTTGAGCAGGAGTTCCAAGTTGCTCAATAATTTTATTCCACTGATCGATATCTGTGTTTCAGGATGAAGGAAAGGTAACAAAGATTTTAATCAAAAAATCTAAAGCAAAGGACGGCTAAATGCAATTGTACCGAGGTAAAATTTTTCTTATTTCATGAAATAACTTTTTATCCATAATTATAAGGTATCAACAATTGAAATATCTGCAAGCCCAATTACACTGATCAAAATCAAATTTTCATGGTTGCACTCAGACAATTGATACGCAAATGTTAACCAATTAATTATTCCTAAATCCTCAGAAAGGCAGTGCTGCTTTAAAACATATGAAACAACACAAATTTTTCATTTCTGGAACAAGCTGGTGAAAGGATTTGCTTTAAAGAACATACCGGTAATTTAAAATGGTAAATAAAACTAAGCAAAATTAAAGAAGTTATAAATAAAGATTTTCATCTTAGAGAAGCATACACTGGATATTCAAGAGTTTTATAGTACTAATTGCCACCCAGCTTGTGAATTCAGATCTTCTACTGAAGGATTGTGCAAGTTTCCTGTACACTTGTGAACCTACCTTCCTAAACGTTTTCCGAGTCAACTAGGTTTTGAATTGTTATCAAGAATACAATTTGTAATGGTATTCATGTAAATATAAATTATAATTTTCAGCTTTAATTATGTATGTCTTGTACATGTGGAAAAAATTCATGAATTCATAAAACATTTCTTACAAACATAAGTTATATACAGTTTATTTATTAATAGAAAAATTGCATGAATAATTCGTTTTTATTAATTATTTATTTAAATGCATGATAAAAATTGGAACAAGATTAATAGCACTGATTTAGGCTTAAGGGAATAGCGTAAAAATATTTGGTCGATAAGATTATTTTCACTTTGTTGTGTTTTGAAAATTTGAAAGTCACAGAAATAAAGACACATACTTTTATTTTAAGTTTGTCCTTTTGTAATTTTACTTCATAGTAATGCTAAGTCTCATTTTATTCAAATGGAAGATAGAGGGAAATCTATATACTGCAAGTTAGATGCAAATATCAGTGCAGATTTTTCATGTTTTCTCATATGCTAACAAATCAAATTAAATATTGGAGTTACAAAGGGCACAGCTACTAAATAAAATATAACAAAATTAACAAATAAAGACAAATAAAAATATAATATAATTTTGGAAACACACCTTTTAGCCTACTCTGTTCAGAATTATCTGCAGGGAAAAATACATCAGGGAAAAGTTTTTCAAAAGAACAACCAGTATATTTAGGCCTATTCTCCACATAATTACGAACAGTAAGTTGCAATCTTTTCATGAATTCCTGCGATGGAGTTCCAAGTGGCTGAATTATTTTATTCCACTGATCAATATCTGCTCAAGTATAAAGGAATCAAAACAATAAAATAATAATAAACTAAGCGATTTATTTAAGCACAATGGGGTGGCCAGGGCAACAAAACAATTTTGTAAGCATGTTGACAGTCTGTTCAAATGTCTTCAATAAATCAATATTTGTTATATAATTTATCAGAAGCACCAATTTAACTCACAAGCAACTTGTATAGATTAATATGCACTAAACCGTTTTACAAAAAATATATAAATATTAAGGGGAATAAAGAATAGATTATCCATTTATATAACAAGAACTGAAGTTGTTCACATTTTTCATTGTTTTGGATTCTTTCAGAAAAATAGTTTAGAGTATTCATCTGAAAATTACAAATGAAAAACATAATTATATCTGCTATTCTTGCTGACCTTTACAAGTGTTATATCATCTAGTTTAGTATGAGTAAAATGCAAAATTTGTAATACTTCATAATAAAACAATGATCTAAAAATTAAAAATACCTAGAGCTGATCTAAACCAAATACGATTGTAACAGTCTTTCTTAAGTTTTTGATAACTGCTCAATTATTCCATTTGATGCATTTACCAAGGATATTTCTCAACTTTTAACACAATTGTTTAATTATAAAAACTTTACCTAACTTCAGAAAATTATGAAAAATTCCATTACAAAGCATAAATTTCATAATTTTTTTAATTACAGTTTAATCATAAATATAAAAACTACTTTTAAACTCCTCAATTGCCTACTTCCTTTTTACCACAAACTTAAGCATACATTTCAAATGGTATATGATCATAGGCTTAGTAAAATTATATTATTTAATTTTGTATATTTTCCTACTTTTGCTATGGATTCTTACAAAATGACAGTGTATTATATTTACTTCATGACTTTTATTTATGATATTTGTATGCCACTTTATGACACCCAAGAACAATATAATTTTACTAAGAAAAATTTGTAAGTCCATTATGATAAGTGTTTTTCAGGTTTTACCATTATCTGACTACAAATATGTGTGTTTACTAAATTTGTTTTAATTTCTCATAAGTCTAAATCATTTAAGGCCTCATTAACAAATTATCAACCTCATATCTACTCTACAGTTCCACATTTAGTTTTTCATCGCTCCAGAAAAGCTTTGATTTCAAGACTCAAAGTTTTGGAAATAAAATGATGATATGCTGTCTTGCAAGTAAAAGGATACGATCAGTTC
Source organism: Metellina segmentata (assembly GCA_947359465.1). Classification (NCBI taxonomy): domain Eukaryota; kingdom Metazoa; phylum Arthropoda; class Arachnida; order Araneae; family Tetragnathidae; genus Metellina; species Metellina segmentata. The sequence continues at coordinate 32,961,870 of OX375875.1, forward strand.
CTGGAAATAAAACAGTGCCTCGTATCATTTCTCCCATTATGCAACCCACTGACCAGATATCCACTGAAAATAAATCATGGAAAATTTTAAATCATTTGAACAACTCACAGGTAATAAACTATCTAAAAATAGTAATCTAGCATAAAGATATTTTAAAAAATAGCCACAAGTAAATATTCAAGTACTAATAGTTTATCTATCAAACCTAAAACAACATTTTTTTAACATAATACAAAGTATAAAACATAATTTTTGTAAGGAAAACATATAAGTTTTTAATAGAAGAGAAATTAGAAGAAATGGAAATAAATGCATGAACCAGATTCTTATTTTGAATGATCTATGAAAGGTCATTAAAATATCAGATGAAATTATTTACCAACTTTATTACTCTTTAAATATATGCATATTTAAATTGAAGGGCAACCAAATATACATTTTAACTACATGACTACTTAAGTCACAGATCAGTAGCTTTAACACACATTTAGACTGTATATAGGTTTTTATGAGGTTAATTTATCATGTAAATCTTTTTACTCTTAAAATTAGTTTTCCTTCAACAATGCATGAGAAAAACTAGATCTCTAATTCTTTTACGAAAGATTTAATGTCATTTGAAATTAGAACAAACACAACTACTACAGTGATCAAAAAGTACCCAGAATGTTGTTATAAAACAAAAGATATCAATTTATTGGTCAAAATTTATTACATCTCCTTCAAAGTAATCTCCTCCGACTTCAATGCACTTCTATCAATGTTTTTGCCAATCCTCTAAACATGCCTTAAAGTCGTTTTTGTGAAACCTCTTCAGGATTTGTATAGAGTTTTCTTTTAGTGCATCAATGGACTCAAAACGGTGACCACGAAGAGGGAGTTTCACCCATGGAAATAAGAAACGTGTCACATGGTGTCATATCAGGTGAATACGGAGCTTGTGGAGCCATATTTTTTTAATGCTTAGTCAAAAAATCATTAATAATAATGGCATTGTGAGAAGGCGCATTATCATGATACAAAACACATGAGTTATCTCACCATACTTCAGGTCATTGAATTGCTTCAAACAAACAGAGAAACACTCAAATAATAATCCTTATTGGCCGTCTAGCCAGTTGATAGAAATTCATATTGCACAACACCACAACAATCAAAGAAACCAGTCAACATTACCTTGACTTTTGAGCGACTTTGATGCGGTCTTTTCGGTCTTGCTTCACCTTTCAAGAACAATTCACTTGATTGTTGAGCTGTTTCTGTATCAAAAGCATAGATCCAAGTTTCATCACTGGTAATAATGCGTTTTAAAAAGGAATCGCTTTGAGAAAGGATCTATCGTGACACTACAACCTGTTGTTTTTGGAACAAATTCAAAGTTTTTGGAACAACTTGACAAGCGACACGTAGCAAAGTTAATGATCTTTCAAAATTGCTAGACAGGAACCAAATGATATAGAAACTCTTTCAATAATGTCTTTTATTGTTAAACGTCGATCACTAAGCACCAGTTCTCTGACCTGATTGACATGTTGATCATTAGTCGAAGTGGATGGTTTACCAGATTGCAAATCATTTACGACATTCTCTACCTTCTATAAACTTTTTATATCAATCAAATACATTGTTTTTGATAAACAGTTGTATGTAAAAGCTTTTGGCAAAATTTCAAATGTGTTTGTAACAGAAAGTCCATTGCGGAAACAAAATTTAATGCATGTTCTTTGCTCAATTACATTCGGCATTACAAAGTAAAAATTCTTCTCTTATTAAAAACAAATATTTTTCAGATGATAAAATTAAATAAATCCTTGATTGTTGCCACATGTTTGTATTAGTCGTAAAAATTTTTGATAAAAGTTTGCAGACAATATCGACTATATATGTATTTTAAAGGAAGCATTCTGGATAACTTTTCAATCACAGTAGTATATACAACAGACTGAATTTTGGTAAATAATGGTAATAATAACCAAATTGGTAAATAATAACCAAAATAATGGTAAGGACAATCCGAGGAAAGTTGTGCAGTGCAGTAAATTACTGTGATCTTGACACACTTTTAGTATGCAATTCATGTTATTTGGCTGTTATTTTATTTTGTCATGTTACGTTATTTTATAGTGTTAACTTTACACATTTTTAACTAGGGCTTTAACACAGGACCCTTTAGCTGATTCATTTATATCCTTAATTATATCCTTAAACTGAGTCATAAAACACATTTTTTATGCTTCTTAAGTTTTAAAATAACATTTAAATTAATTAAGTACAATTTTGATACTGAAACTTATATAATAATATACAAATTGCAAGTATGCCTAAAAATATAAAAACAGAATACATAGTTTCTCTCCTTAAGTTTAGGAACAGATTTAAACAAAATTGTATGGCAATGAGAAAAATAAATAGCTTTTGTAAAAACTGCCAAATATTTATTCACAATATTGGATAGCCAGGATCTCGCAGTTCATTCTTTAGAAACTTGAACTTTTCTCCTTAATTCTTGAAAAATATATTTTTGAAAAACAATCAAAACTTTTTTTATTAAATACTTAGTTATTATATCTGTATGACAGGTAAACAATAGAACACTATTAAGCACAATTAAGCTTATTTCAGTAAAACCGTGCTGATATTTTGAACCATGTTTACTGTAAAAGAACCCAAACAAAATCCAACTAATATTTTACTTTAAAAATAGTTTTTGGGATACAAAATAATTCTTAAATTAATGTTTGCAAAAATTATGAATTATTACATTTTGACGGGAATCCATTCAGGACTTCTAATAGGACCATGCAAAAAATTTCAGCTTATTCCATTGTTTAGTTATTGCACTACATTAAATTTTTCTCCTTAAGGCGAATTGAGGGGGCAACCAAAAGTTTAAAAAATAGTCAGACAATCCTATAAGGAATGTTTAAATTCTTTTTAAATGGTTAGAAATTTCATTTATGTAAACCAAAATACATTGATGTGTCATATCGATGAACTCCACTAATCAATGATCAATTGAAAAATTGCCTACTCATTTTTTGGATGATTGGATTATTAATTTGACTGTATTAAATAATCAGGCATTTTGGTTGCATGACATTTTGTATTTGTAAACAACAATGCCAAAAATAATTGTCTTCAAGGTTCTTTGTAGACTTCTTTCAGTCCAGCACACATTGAATGACAGTTCCTGAATAACTACAATTAATTTTGATCTATGAATAACAATTTTCATGTCTAGATGATTCCTGTAAATGACAATACCATTAAAGATCTCTTAATATAAATAGTATAAAATATCTCTTAATAAAGATGGTATAGCAATGGAATTCTTTTTGCCTTTTTCAACTATGAAGAATCTGATAAGGATATCGTAACATTGTTTTCCATAGGAAATTCTGTTAGTACAAAATTTAATATGAACACAGTCCCTAATGCAATTATTTTGCACTCGAATTTGTAGAGGACATTATTCCCTATTGAATATCTTCGAATTTTTGCTTTACTATATGAATAGTACTTGAAATAAATGGTGGTTTTTTTTCCATAATCTCATTGAATTGTTTCCAATATCAAAATTAACATGGAATTATCGACAAAATGGTAACTAGAGCCATAATTAATCCTTTAACATTACGTTTTTATGAGCACTTTTACCGTACAAATACTCCTCACTTTAATGACTTAACTGTTCAACAACTGCTTGAACATGCAACTTGTTCCAGTGCAGGGAATCGCCTTTCTGTCTAGGTCTTCGAAATCTCTTTGTTTTAGAGCAGATTTTCAACTGGTGTGCCGCAAAAATGGCACTGGTGTACCTTACAAATGGTGAAAATTTAAGATTTGTTTCAATTCAATGATTTAGTTTTGAACTTTTGACGAGCATGTTCACAAATCACTTCAAATAGCCATATAAATAAAATTATGAGCATTACTATTTTTACTTTAAAGTATCAAAAACTGTTTCAAAAATATTTCTAGAAAATCCTTTCGATGCAAATTGGGTAGGTGATTACTATTACTTTCAGAGAATCAACAAATTATACTTGTTTTGCCATGTGGCAAAATATCCTAGTTATAGGAACAGAGCTATGTTGTTAAGTGAGGAATGCCTGTACAACACATCTTATGATTAACAGTGGAAATTAATTGCTGCATGATGATTGAATTCAGAAACAAACACTGAATAGGAGGCTTGTGAAAGGATCCAGAAAATCAATGTCACATCTCAAATTCGCAGAATGTAAACATATTCATGGCAAAACAGTAAACAATAACGCTACATGAAATGGTGCCTTACCATTTTCCTTATAACCCATTCCCAAAATGACTTCAGGAGCTCTGTAATACCTGGTCACGACATATGGCGTCATCATAAAAGTGGTCCCTGCTGTTCGAGCTAGTCCAAAATCAAGGATTTTGAGAGTGCAATCAGCCTTCACAACAATATTGCTTGGTTTCAAATCCTAAAGCAACAGTTATTTTATAAATTATAACTGTAGTGTAATAAAATACACAGTAAAATTAATCCTACAGATATTATAAAAATAGCAAAATAATACACAATAAAGTATTTTTCCTTGTTATCACACCTTAATATACAGGGTGATTCTAGATTCTATGGTCATGAGGGTGGTACAACTTACTAAAACATACATTTTTCGTATAGGAATGTAGGGTCGGTAGTAAAGTGTGGAGGCACGAACACAAAAGATGAGACATGAACAGAAAATTTATTTACATCTTCGCAAAGTGCTTCTTTGCAGCAATGTTTATAATAAATGCTCAAAATTGCGACCACCAACATTAATATAAACTCGGCAGCTTTGATTGGCTGGCAATGCTGTGGGTAGAGGGCAAGAGAGGACTGAGACATTATTGAGTAAACTGTTAACTTTCAATCAATATAAATTCTCCTCTTGAAAATGAAACCATTTCTCTGCCCACTGATAAAAAAAGTATTTTGAGTCTCTTGCTCTCGTGAGAACATAAGAGTTGCATGTATCCAAACAGGAGTGAGCCAAATCACAAAATGTTTCAGCGGTTGCATTGGCATCTTATGGGGGCAGCTGAAGATCATCGTTTACGGGACTCCAGTTGACTCATTTGAGGACCTCGGTGCTCAACTATGCATAGTGGCTGCAAGAGTGCGCAAAATGTCTGGCATCTATGGAACCAATCACTCTTTTGACACTACCAACCATGTACGGTGGTCGCAAGTTTGAGCAATTAATGTAAACATTGCTACAAAGAAGCAATTTGCAAGGATGTGGTAAAGAAACAATGTTTCTCTGTTCATGTCTCATTTTTTGCGTCACTTCCGACCATACATTGCTATACGAAAAATTTATGTTTTAATAAGTTGTACCACCCCTCCAAGTTTGTCCCATGACAGTAGAATCACCCTGTATTGCCATATTCAGCTATACTGTTTTTTAACATGTGCACAATGAATTTACAGTTTGCAAACATAGAAAGTCGCAATCTTTCTATATATGACTGGGATCAAAATAAGACACCCAAGTGCCGCTGTTTGTATAAATTACAGATTAAACATATGGGTTGAACAGGGAGACAGTGTCTGAGGACTGAGACATTATTGAGTAAACTGTTAACTTTCAATCAATATAAATTCTCCTCTTGAAAATGAAACCATTTCTCTGCCCACTGATAAAAAAAGTATTTTGAGTCTCTTGCTCTCGTGAGAACATAAGAGTTGCATGTATCAACATGGAAAGGGAAAATTGAGTTGGTAAAAATGATTGGAAGCATGAATGAAGAATATCTTGCTTTAATATATTCATATAGCATATGGCTTCCATATTTTCAAGCATAGAAAGAATTATTTTTAAAAATTTAATCTCTGATCTATTTGCTTGTCTTGCAGTTTCATATATTAAATAAAGAATCGCTCAATTCAACGAATAATTTGTAGCTCTCTGTTTCACAACAGTTAAGTTTTGCTTAGATCCTCTCCACATTACTTCTCTATTTGTCACTTTATTCTTGTCCCACAAGATGCACTATATATCAAGGATTACTGTATAATATGTGCAAAAGCACTTGTAAGTTGAAAGATTAAATTCTGTAGTTACATGCATTTGTGTAAATATTTCACTGACTAAACAAATTTTTACTCCACTGAAATGAAGAATTGAGAAAGGCAATCAGATTAGAACAAGCTACAAAGCTAACGAAAAGCCATAAATGTTTAAGACAATTGTAAAAAATATAGCTATATGAGACAAAATCAAAACTTTTTGTAGTCCATGATAGTTCTGACAGAAATACTTAAAATAAATAAGCATGTCTCTCTGAAAATTCATTGAAGTATGAACATTTAGGATCATCAGTTTCCAACTAGGGCAAATATTCTGTGAGTATCGATAAAAAATATCGAAGTTATATTGTCAGAACACAAAGAATCTATACAAAACATACACTCTGGAGAAATTGATTCACAGATAAATTAGGGACAAGGTTCTCAAAACTGAACACCTATCGAGATTTCAACACACCTATCAGCCTGGGAAATCTAGAGACTGCTTTATACGATCTTGTTACAGTCCTTGATAGAGCGGTTTATGGAATGGAGATTGGTTAAGCATCCTTTCTAGATATTGAGGGGGCCTTTGATAAGGTTCAAACAAATGTAATCATTGATGCCTTTATCAAACAAAAAGTTAATCCAATGGTTTGCGCCTGGATTAAAAATATGCTCAAGATAAGGATGGTTTAAGCCTCCTTACTGGGAGACATGCTCACTGTGGGGAACTCTAAAGGCTGCCCACAAGGTGGTGTGTTATCACCCTTACTGTGGAACCTAGTGGTTGACGAGCTCCTAAACAGGACTCATTTCTTGGGCCTGTACTGTATGGGTTATGCTGATCACATAACACTGGTCATACGAGGGAAGTTCCAAAACACAGTAACAGATCTTATGAACACTGCCCTAAAAAAGATTGAAGATTACTGCAGAGGTGAACTTATCGGTTTACCCCAACAAAACTAGCCTAGTCCTCTTCACCCGGAAAAGGCTACGAGATATGCATTTGATAAAATTCTTTGGAACCCCCACTTGCATACATAGACGAGGTTAAATATCTAGGAGTTACCTTTGATTAAGACCTTGAAATAGAGCTCACATCTCCAATACTGCAAAAGCAAGACCAAAAGAGTGTTTTGGGCTTGTAGAGGTGCCATAGGTAATAATTGGGGTTTAATGCCAAAAATGCTATATTGGATAAACACTGGAATTACCGTTCCGATGATATCCAATGGATCCATTGCCTGGTGGAATAGAACCCGTAATGAGACAGCGAAGAATTAACTCACTAGTCTACAGAGAATGGCGAACGTTGCAATTACTAGTGCAATGCGAACCACTCCCTCAGTCTGGAACTGCTTCTGGGATGCCCACTGCATAAACAAGTGCAACTAGAGGCAATTTCAACCTCACGCCACAAACTCATGGGACTATGGAAATGCCCGTGTTCAAAAATGTTGATCCGCAGGTATAAAAGAACATCCCTATCTATTAATGAGATCTGACTGGATGTTAAAGCAATTTTGCTTTCAAGCTAAATATAACATCTTTGCAACCATAGAGGAATGGAGATTTGTCTCCAGCCTGATCGGTCGAGGTGATGAAATTTGGTACTAAGATGGTTCAAAAACTTCTCATGGCACTGGTTCAGGTGCCTTTTGTCCTAATCGAAAAATAAAGCCATCTTTCTCTTTGGGTAAGCTGGCCGCTGTATATAGGGCTGAGGTTCTAGCGATCTCTGCATGTACTTGCAACTGCCTCAATAGAGGAGTTGTTAAGAGGGTTATAAAAGCCTTCTGGCAGCCAAGCAGCCCTAAAGGCTTTGCAAAGTCACTGCTTTTCCTCAAAAGCAGTGTGGGAATGTCGCAATGCACTTGAGGATCTAGCTAAGAGAAACAAAGTTTCTCATGTCATTGCCCTGGTCATTGTGGCATTGAGGGTAATGAAATGGCAGATCAATTAGCAAAACACTGATCTGAAATGCCATTTATTGCACCGGAGCCTGTTTTGGGTCTGCCTCACAATGTGGTTAGAGGGACTATAAGAGGTTTGCTCCTTTTTGAGTCCTACCATACATGGCTAATGATGAAAGACAAGCCAAAGAGCTCAATCAACTATATAGCCCAGGGATAGATTGAGGGAACTGCTGATTGAGCAGGAACGTAATCGGGATAGCTATTGGCCTTCTAACTGGCCACTGTACCCTGAATAGACACCTCAACTTTATGGGTGTTATAGATAGCTATTTTGTGGAGGTCTGATGGTTTAGGAGAGTTCTATACATGTTTTGTGTGAGTGTGACTATCACTCTTCACAACGATTTAAATACTTTTTAGAGAAATAAAGATTTAAATTATGATTTAAATTGACATATCCTAATTATAAATGCATAGAAAAAGATGAAATAATAAAATAACTTGCAATCAATAGGTATAGGCAATTAAGAAAGTTGAGCACAAATGCTACATGCAAATCTGCTAGTTTGTAGTAAAACAGAATAATTTGAATATAAAACACTTATTTGTGAAAATAACATTCACAGATAAAATAATCGGTTGGTACAACAAGACACAAAACATCAAACTCGACAATTTTAGAAATGCATTTCAACAGAAACACAGAAATGTTTGGCAGATTATGCCTTACAAACTCAACAACTGAATGTTTCGGAGATTTGACAAATTCCGATCAAGTTTTACCAACAGCAATTTTGAATCTTACTCGGTGAATTATTCCTGCAGAGTGTAGATGCTTGATACCACACAGCATCTGATAAAGGAGATAGGACATTCTCTCATGGTCAAGATCCATTTGAATTACTTGGCACAAATTTGCATCCATGAGTTCCATAACAAGATAGCTGAAATTAAAACAATAAACATCAGAATTTTAAATAAAATAATGCATTATTTTAAACATATGCAGGCAAAATGTGCCTCTTATTTATATATAGGTGCTTATGATAATTGTATACATTTACTACATGAAATTTGTTGGACTACAGAAAGAATGCGATTTATTATTTAAAATAATTAGGATGGTTTGCAGTAAAAATATTCAACAATTATCAAGGTAAAATAAAGCTCTCCTTTGAATTACACAAACACTACAAATATACTAGGAGGCCCTCCCCATGTACGCTCATGCTCGCCAACGCAGTAAAATATAACGTCTTTTTTTTTGTGTGCCACTTAAGAGAATTATATGTATAGATTGGAAGTAAGTGTTTCGCACCTAGACACACAAATAATAAAATAAATAAATTCAAGGAACAGTTTTCGTACAATTGACTCTTTTATAGGATAGCTTTTGCATAAAAATAAGGGCCTTTGGTTTTCCACCTTTCAAATAAAAACACTTTTAAAGCACATTAATTAAATTTGAATTCCGTTCCTTACAATCTTCCGACAGATGTTATGGACACAGATAAGAACAGTCGTTCTTGTGTTCTGGTTGCTACTGTTCTATTCCTCTCTCTCTCTGTCAACATTTCTCCCCCACGGAGTGTTCGGTGGTTGGCCCCGACACTGGGGACGAAAAGAAGGGACTGAAGACAAGAGGGGTGGTTTAAGAGGAGACGGTGGAACCGGTGGACTTGGAGTAGACGTGTTTTTTTGGCACCGGATGGTGCGGTGTGTATATCGGAAACTTCATATAATATTGTAAAAACAAATGTGCATGTCCAAATTAGGTATGCAGTATTCCTCTATTCTTGGCTGCTACTACACACATTGTCTAGCAAATTAGACATTGCTTGGTCACTCTGACAAATTTGATATCAACTTGTGGGTCTAAAGAAAAGAATCCAGAAATCTACACCTGGTGAGGATATAAAATTAATCAAATTATTTAGGATTGCAAAAGAAATCATTGCAGAGATCCTCTACCTATACAATTAAAACATGCTTATGGCAATGGATAAAATTATAATGAAAAGTCATAGTTGGATAAGGAGTCATAGTTGGCACAGGGTTAGAAACTAGAATCAGAAAATGAAGTATCAACAAATATCAATAAAAATTTTGTTACAAATTATTGTTTAAAACATCAATTAGCAATAATTACAATATAAGACAATAACCCTTTTGGCAAGATTAATTTACAGTTACGAAAGTATATATTGGCATTATGGAACAAAATGAAATTCATACTTAAAATTAGAGACATTTACACTTTCATTCAATGTTTGTTTTAAGAAATAAAACTTAGTATCACTAAAATTAAGTTTTCTTATCATTTTTCTCTTATCAAATGATTTTAGACAATTTTATGTTTTGAAAACAGACACGGGCAACGCCGTGCTGGCCACACAGTGGCTAGTTTGTAATATTATACTAAACTACCAAAGCTGAACAAAAAATGCCAATTAAAATTAACCTATGAAAATAATCTAATTGAATAAAATATGTTACATACACATCTTGAAATTCCTCCATGGTTTTTTGTGGCGTAAATGCATTTAGAAGACCAATTATCTGAAATCAGAGAAGTCGAGATAATTTAGTTATAACTTAGTTAGAATAAAATTAGATGTAAACACAAAAAACTTAAAAGTTTTTCCACTTACGTTTTTATGATTAACTAGCTTCATGAGTTTAAATTCACGGTAGGCCCTTTTAGCATGAGTAACATTTTGAAATGGGCGACTAAGTTTCTTAATGGCAACATTTTGCTCTGTTACTGTATCAAAAGCAGCACTAAAGAGGAAGAGAAAAGAAATTTGCATTGTATTAACAATCTTGATACATAAAAACTAATAATTAGATAAACAATCAAAAAGAACATACCAGACAATGCCCTGTGCCCCAGAACCAATAGGTTTTAAATTTTGATAGCGCTTCAAGATTGTAAATTTAGTATCTCCAACTTCAACTGTATGGAATACAGCGGCGTTTCTGCTCATGGTGGAAATGTACTGCACGTAACTGAACTGAAGGACATTGGCACCTATGTTTGCAAATAATGAATTCCTTCAATTTTCAAGCAAAACTCCTAAAAAAATATAAAAATAGTAAACATTTCAGGATTTAAAAAATTTTTATGGTAAAACAACAGTTCTGCATTTGAATTATTCAGGTTTTGGTTGTTTAACATGGCACAAGGAACAGGATCTGATCAAGCGGTCCCAATCAATTATTCAGACATTTTCTGAAAGATGTAGTTGCAAACTTTTGATGAACATTTTATGTTAAAGACAGAAATGCACACAATTTACATGTACTTCATTACTTTAAGCATCAAGCATTCACCTATTTTATATTAAGAACACTTCCATAGGATATAATGCACAGGGTTAGAAACTAGAAACAGAAAATGAAGTGACAATGCCATTAAAAATAAATAGATTATTATACTATAAAACTACAGAGTTATTCAAAAAAAGATCGACCCAATTTAATTAATTTGTATTTCACGAAATATAAATCTGTGATAGTTGCGTAAACAGCTGCAAGGGTACTCGCGCCAATAGGCAGGCATTTTATGTCACCGTAACTTGTGAGTAAGATGGCTACTATGCAGCATTAGCTTCTTCTTGTGGGGCTATGTTAAAGAGGCTGTTTACGTCCCCTCTACCAACAACTCTGGCTGACCTGCGGAACCGTGTCACTGCTGAGGTGCACTCAGCATGCATCATGCATGCTAACACAAGACATGCTTTTTCGTGTGTGGGACGAGTTTGGCTGCCACTTAGATGTTTGCGGTGCAGCAAAGGTGGGACACATTGAACATTTAAAACCCGTGTTAAAAAACTTTGAAACTTCCTCTTTTTATTAGTATGTAGACTGTTCATGTAAAATTTATACTTCGTTAAATACAAATTCATTAAATTGGGTCCATCTTTTTGAATAACCTTGTATATTAAATATACACAATCAATGAATATGAATCACACAAACTTACACACAAGATACATAAAAATACGTAGAAAAAATATTACTCAATGTTATATTAATCTTTGCAAAAAAGAAACAAAAACGTGACAAAGTACATAGATCATTTTATAAAAACACCAACCGAGACCAACACCAATAATCAGTTACAAAACATGGTTTAGTATTTGTAAGGTAGTGCGAAACATTCAGTCGGCAAATTCAAATGAAAAGTTAAACTGATAATTACAGATTGGATGATGCTAAAGCTCCCAACTTTTAGTGGGATAAAGGTAGACTGTATCATAAGAATGTATTATACACAGAGTATGCCGATTTAAATCAGCTTGATTTATATCACGATTTAAATTGAGTGATTTTTATTAAAAAATCATTGATTTAAATCACTGAATAAGATGCATGTTATTAATAAGTTGCATGTTATTTTATTCAAATACGTTAAGAACTTTCCTTATACCCAGTTCAAAAACATTATACTGAAAATCATCCTTCCCTTGAAGACACTAAATAACCATATTTTGATTGTGATCTGTTTGTTAGTTTCTTGCCCGCAATTTCCTGACGAATCTATGGCACTTACAGTAATGGGATGTGGCACACAGGTAGTAAACTTTTTGACATTTTTGGGTCATGGCGAATTCTAAAATTCAATCTAGAACTTTTTTAAATGGATTTCAAAGTTTTTTCAACGTTCTTTCTTTTTTTGGGAAATGAAGTGCACAAAAAAATTTAGACTTTTTTCCCTCATGTAATAAAGTACCCAATATGTTTGATTTTCTTTTAATAAATAATTTATCAATTAAATATTCATATTTTTTGGTTTGCGAAGCAAACCAACGCCATGAGCAATGTGACCCCCCACAAAATGAACTGTCATGGGCAAACGCCCATTTAGTTTGCTTCGCAAACCAATACCACTGGCAACTCCGTTATGGGGGTTGTCAAGAAGGGGGCAGAGGCCCCTAGTACTGCAAAAAATTGTGAAATTTGCATGGTTGAATAATTTTATACAAAAATTCATAATATAGTCAGTGGGATTGCACAATCTTATCTACACATGACTAAAAATTTAAAGTCACTGGTTATGGGTTAGACTCGAAGTAATCTAAACTATTTGAGACCAGTTGAAAAAGTATTGATCATGCATTGCATTTATGGCAGTTCTATTTACTCTAGGGCAATTCCACACTTAAGTAAACCAGAAGGCCAAAAAATTATAAAATAATAAGTGCTATACATAAAAAAATAATGGTAATTTTTCTAGCTATATGAACCAATCAAGGAATAGTAATTTTATACCTCTGTATGAATGCAGAAGTAATTTAAAGTTGGGTAAAAAAATATTTACTATAGCATCTGGTTTATGTATGTCACATGAAAACAACATTAACAACTCGAAAGAGTGATTTATAGGCATACGAACAAAGACTCACTCAATCCTTAGTGTAATGGCAAATTCTAAAAATATTGTGTATGTTTAAAAAACTTCTAGAAACTTCAGGAACACCTTTTTACTTTGTAGATCAAAAACACTTATACCGTTAGTGAACAAAGATGCAGACCAATATAAATCTGTATCCAATAATGAGTATAACTTTCGGCTCATGGGTCATTATAAAACTGACTACAGAAAAAGGGAATTTAAAGGACGGTTGGACAAGTAATTTCAGTCCACAGCAGTCCTATCAGTGTAAAGTTTTTTTTTAAAAGGACTTCAGCAAAAGTTTTTTTCAAAAAATGACTTCAGCAAAAGTTTTTTTCAAATGAAAAAATGACAAAAAAGATGACAATACTGTTGTGAATATACAAGATAATGTGGACATAATAATTGATGAACCCACAATCGATTTAGATTGACATTTAATATATTACTTTCCAATTTAAACAGTAATGCCTCATGAGGTACTTTATCAAAAGCCTTTTGAAAATCTATGTACATGATATGTACACTGCTCTTATTATCCAGCTCCCCAGTAATTTTTTCGTAGAACTTCAAAAGGTTTGTAGAGCAGGATCTGCCCTTCCTAAACCCATACTGATTATCTGATAACAGTCCCCCCTCCTCCAAGTATAACATTATGAATAGTATGAATTTATGATAGTAGAGATGACACATCTGTTACAAATGGAATCATAATATTACTCTATCATAATTTTAATCTTTAAAAACGTCACCGAGCTATATATCCCAATACATTATGGTTACATATCATATATGTTAATGTGTAAAATGAATCAAATCTATTTAGAAACTACACTGTGATTTAGTGTCTCATCTCCAACAAATTAAGAAATTCATTCAAATCGTAAAAACCTTATTTTAATTTTTTTTTAATCTGATTTATATAAAAAAAATCCTATGCTCTTTTTTTTTTAATCATTTCTTTATATCCTGATTATACACCCAAACACTCAAATTACCTCCAATAGCCAAATTTGAAATATATATGCATGGCTGAACTAAATCAACCTGTAAAGACAAACGTCACAGTCAGAGCAAAAGTACTAAGCCATATTAAATAGCTACACAACATTTTGTGTAACAAACAGGATAGGTGGTAATGGTAATTAATCAACATCCCACTGGAGCAACACAACAGGCTATTATTAACAGGAAAGGAACATAGAATTGAACCTAAAAATTTGTTTTTCAAATTCTTAGACCAAATTGCAACTCTTAATTAAGTTAGCATAGATTAGAGGTGCACAACCTGCGGCCTGCAGGCCACATGCGGCTCTCGAATCATCAATTTGGGGCCCCTGCAATCTAATTTTGACTAAACTTTCAAGGGGATTTAAGTTGAGAAGCAAATTGACTGACAAACATTTAGAATCAGTCTTAAGAGTTTCTATTAGCAGTATTGAACCTAACATACCTAAATTAGTTAGTAAAACTCAGTATCAGCCATCCCATTAGCTTAGCAAGCTGTAACATTATTGTTTATGCTTTAGAAATTTTAATATTAAATATATTTGATGCTGTAATTTTTATTTCTACTTTTACTGATATTATTAAAATTTCTGATAGTCATCTTTATTGCTCATTGTACTATTACTGTTATTAAATCTATAACCTAAAATAATTTGCTGAAGTACATATGACGTTCTTGAGACACATTTTTAAAAGCAATTCTAAATGATTGATCATTGCAAACGTTTGTTAACTTATTTTTTAAACTATTCACAATATCATTCATTTAGCTCTGTAACAAGCTCCTACATTTTTTGAGAAAACATTTGTAAGTTTAATCTTTTGAAAATAAGTGATTATTTTTTACTATACATATTAAATGTAATAACATCTGTACATAATTAGGTAGTAGCACTTTCATTGTGTCTGTGCTGTGAAAAGAATAGATCACAAGGGTACTACGGATTCATGAAGCCCATATACACTTAAAGCAGGGTTCTCACTCTATTTCAGAAATAAAATTCCCTGACTTTTCCAGGTTTCCCAGAAAAATTTTTTACAAAATACCAAGCTATACCAATTTAAGAATTATACACTGTAATATTAATACACAAAGCACAAGTAATTTTGTATTAAAATAAACTTATTAAAATAACCCAACATATTTGACTTAAATCAATTTGTGATATAATGTATCTCAAGCATGAAATTCTTTAATTTAAGCCGGTGGATGAAACAAAATTCTTTAACTGTTAAATATTAGACGGGTTTTTTTTTTTAAATCAGTTGAAAAATTCAATTCATAAACTTAAAGCACTACAAAACTGTACGAATATTATCGTCTACTTTTCTTCAAAGCGTATGAAAAGCCGTGATCAATCATTTTCCAGGTCATTGAGGTGACTTCCCAGGTTTTAGACGAATATTCGTAATTTTCCCTGACTAAATTTCAGGTTTTCTCTGACCCATGGAGACCCTGCTAAAGATATGCCCAGAGAAATTTTGATACTTGAATACAATAAGTAAGTACCTTCTCAGCATCACAATTTTAAATCACCAGTAATGCTGATCTCATAATCAAAAGTACCTATATTTCAAATACATGTCAACCCAGAAAAACCTTTTGGTTGTCTAAAGTTGCACTGTCTTTACATGCTCTGCAGCATTCCTTAGTAAATGAAATGTAAAAATTGGAATTAACGTTAAAAATAAAATTAGTGCTTCTGGCCAAAAAGATCCTCCTTCTCAGAAGCTTATCTGATGGCAGGTAGCTGAATCTACATCACACTGGTGCGTTACAACAGGCTGATGGCCACAGTCCAGGATCAATCCTAGAGGGAAACATCTGAGGACACCTCGTAATTTTGAACCACTGTCAGATGACAAGTTCGATATTTGAGCATCTGAGGACACCTCGTAATTTTGAACCACTGTCAGATGACAAGTTCGATATTTGAGCAGGCACACACACCCTAACTCATACTCCAAGGATGGAGAACAGTTTTTAAATATTCAGATATAATTCATATAATAATTTGTGCACAACAATATCGAAGAAAATACTGCCAACTGGGTATGCAAACTGAATAATTTCAGCACGCAGGTTGGAAATAGATAATATTTTAAAATATTACTATGTCTCATATCTTATGAGAAGCAAATATATTAATGGCAAATTAATATTTTGTCAAGAAATATAAAGTCTATTTAATCTTGATAACTGTCAAATACCACTTTCTGGGAATCTTTGCAAAAAGTTTGAATCTAATTCAATGATTTTAAGACAGGGTTAGAAAATAATGCATATTGCTGACAACAATGAATAAAAGCAAGTTAAACACTTATACTTGACAAATTGGGGTATTGCATGATAATTTGCTATGAAATTCCATCAAAATGAAAGCTAATGCATAAAGTAAATGTTGATGGAATATATAAATTGAATCCATCCAAAAGAAAATCAAGCAGCAAATCAAAGAACATATACAGAGTTTAACAATTAAAACACTCAAGATTACAAATATAACTACTGAAGTGTGAGAAATGTCAATATATAGGCTGTTTTCGAACTCATCAAATTTGGAGTTAAATTGACATCACTCAGACGACATTGAGAAAGAATGCAGTTGTTTTAGTCCGTTTTTACACAAGATCTTAGTTTTTGAACTGTCACACAGATTTATTAGAGTTATTTGAAAATTATTTTGTTTAAGCTTTCTTTGTCATTGTGTCCAGGAAAAAATGTTTGGACAAGTTGAAATGAGACGATGGCATAAATTATAGGTTTGTTGTACAAGTGGAAAACTGAAGTTTTATATTGAGGATTTGGAATATACATGAAATTTGATTTATCTGAATGGGTACTAAACTTCCTGTTAATCCTTCACGTAAACTCAAAACAAAAAATATTTACAATTTGTGTAAATCAAAAGAAAAAGATGACAATTTACCGGAATAGTGTGTTGAAACTTGACAATCGAACAACTATATTATGGGCTAATACGAAACATCAGGACCAATTTTATTTCTGAAAGCCATAAGCCATGAGCACAAGCCTCCGCTAAAAAGCTTTTGAGAGCAAAGCAAACGAAAGCAAAGCAAATGCCATTGGCAACACAACGCAATAGTTTACAATGACGTCATTTATTCCTTCATATTTTGATTACTATAAGCTTGGTATAAGCCCTTAGTCTCTTCCATATTCTGATTGGTTGAAAGAGGAGAGAATCTTACTGTCTGCAATGTAAAACGCGCAATCATTAAATTCAAAGGGGCGTGAACTTTTCAAAGCTCAGATTTTTAAGGTTGCATTAACGTAAATGCAGTTCGGCCTCGGTTCGGCTCCGTAATCTAAATATGGCGATAAATGTCTACATCTGGATGAGAAAGACCACTGTTTCTAGGCAATAAATGGTAATGGTAATTTTAGTTAACGTCATACTAGAGCAACACAACGGGCTATTAATGACGGTCCGGGATCAATCCCTTAAGGGAAAGATTCGAGGACAACACCTCGTAATTTTGAACCACGGTCAGATGACGAAGCAACACTTGAGCTAGTACCCCACTCTCCAAACTTCCACACCAACCCAACGTGAGGACTTTCCTCCACGACAGATTAAAGGTGCACCAGCCGCCTCTACACCATACGTTTACAAACATCCATGCCTGGACCCGGATTTGAACCAGGAACCTTCCTATCTAGAGGCTAACACCTTACCCACTATACCGGTTGGTCGGCCTCGAAATGATGGAACTTTTCCAGAATGTGTCTATCTAGATTCTTGGTACTTACCTAACAGCGTAAGCCCAGTTTTTCCCAGAAGACAGGTGACGTCGTACTGGAGCAATAAAACGGAATATTCCAGTTCGTCGCCGATTAGTTGTAGGGGTTGTGAGTTCAAAACACGAAAAACCGTCGTGTACTTGAGCTGTTGTACGTTAATTCAATAGTGATTTCAAATATCTTCAAGTTGGTATTGAAGTTCGGAGAAAGGGGTGCCAACTCAACTGTTGACCTTGTCGTTTGACCGTGATGAAAAACGTGGTTACATGGTGTTTCATGGGATCTGTTCTGTAGAGATTGATCCCGGAACGTCACAAATAGCTCGTTCTATTGCTCCAGTGCGAAATGAATTTAACAACCTAAATATCTGTCTCTGTCTCTCTCAGAAAAAGTCAGATCTTACCGATTGGGATTGATCTTGAATTGTCGTCAATAGCCCGGTGTGTTCTTCAGTATGAGGTTAATTAAAATACCTACCTACCAGAAAGAGGATTTTACAAAAGACTGGAAATTGAAACGGCTATACGCAACAATATGTTACCAAAAAAAACTATACTTTGGTTTGGTGACAGGCAAAGAACTTACCATTACCATTACCGTTTTAGACTTCTTGGCGTTGTTGGTATAAAAATGGCTGCTTTGTCCCAAGTGGTTGGGAAATTTTATGGCTCGCGCGAGCGTTGCTGTGAGATCTGAGAATTTCTCGCCAGAGGACACGCAATGCTGTGAAGTGTGTGCACGGCACGACACACATGCAAGATTGGATCTCGCTTGACGCTGTCGCAAACTTTCTCGCTTGTGGACACGAAGGAAAGATTTGAAGGTGGAGTGGTAGTATACGCGTGACAGTGTCGCCAAGGACCTTTGCATTTTTGGATTTGATAGTAATTTTTTGGTAGATATAAGTCAGCGAAAAGATAAAGAAATATGAAACTTGCCCTCATTTTGTTTCCTCCGCTACGTTTTAAATCCGGTTTATTTCCTGGACGTAGGCCAGAAACTTACTCTACACCTCCGTCCCCAAATGTTGCCGCCGCCAAATGTATTCTGCAAGGTACCCGTCAAACTGATCTTTTACCCAACCGCCAGTTAAACCATCTACTGAAACTATCTAAGCCATCTACATCTAGTTAAACCATCTACTTCTTATCATTCTCTCTTTCAGTTCGTGATGGAAAGTGGGTCTCATATTGTACTGAAAGGTTATCTTTTTCTTCGTTAGATGCATTCTGAAACTTGATGCAGAGTTCGCACTGATCCTTCTTCGGAATAAAAAATGCCAGATTAAATTCTTGGTTAAAAATTGTATAATACATGAGGTAATTACCATACTCAACATTTTCTTCTTCACACATCTCTTTATAATCTCTATAAAGGTCATCTACTCTTTTATCTCCTTGAATATATTCTTTAGAAGTTCTAGCACGGCAATAATGACTCTCACTCTTCGGGATTGAGCTAATATGTTTTCTGATGCTTTCTTTTATTGCTGTTGGCACAGTTGCATGATTACCATGTTTTCACCTTAAATCAATAGAAATAACTCCTCCTTGAGCAAAAATTCTCTTTTCTTCAACAGTTCGAACCATTCGTCCACTTATACCTAAAATAGTAGTAAAAAACTGTTTACAAACCCTTGCTTTATCACCCTTGTGGTCAAAACAAAAAGCACTATTAAGTCGCCAGCGACTATCTTCCTTCTGATAGCGGCTTCAGCTGCACAGTTGTCATGTTAGCAGCAATGAAATCGCGTTACCTCTGTAAGTCTGCCGTTTTCCAATATTCCTGAAAAATATTTTGTCTCTCTTCATCAGAAAATGTTTTTGAACACCTAAGCCGACACTTTTCTCCACATGGAGGCAGCATTTTTCGAGCTTCTCTCATTACTCGAGTTCCATCGCCTTTTTTTATTTTCTTTATAGACTCGTAACGTTTACCACAGTTCCTTAGGAGTTTGTATTCAATTTTTTGCCATTTCTGAACGTTCCTCTTTCTTTTTCGACTTTTATTCTCTGCATTACAAGGAAATAAGACTTCTTTTACCTGTCCTTTCTTTCACCTTTGTAGAATTGGTAGATTTTTTAGCAGATTCTAAACCTGAACTGGAGCTTTCTGATGATTCACTAGAAGAGTCAACAAAATTAGGGTCTGCATCTGTATCGTTGGAATCAAAATCATGAAAACGGTTCTCACCATCGCTCATTGAAGAAGTGGAGTTACTAGCAGTGTTTTAATTTGGGTCACTGCAATCAGCCATGATAGATATGCCCTGGAAATCCTCAGTACTGTCATTTTTTATTAGAACAGCTATAACAAAAAAAATCGTATCAATGATTATTATAAGAAATACACTAAACTGTACTACATAAAATAATTCATTAATTTTTATTTCTTTTTATTTACTAAAATATCGCAAAGACTTTCTTTAAGAATTAAGATTAACAGTAAAATTCAAAGGATAAAAAATTGTACACATGAGCAGGATTCGAAACCACGACTTCTCGTTTGCCAGACGAGTACTCTCTACCACTGAGCTAACGTGTGGGAGTGGGGGAAGGGGGGAAACTCGATAGCTCAGTGGTAGAGCACTCTACAGGCAAACGAGAAGTCATGGTTTCGAATCCTGCTAGTGCGTACAATTTTTTATCCTTGGAATTTTACTGTTCATCTTAATTCTAAAAGAAATTCTTTGTGATAGTATAGCAAATAAAAAGAAATACAAATTAATGAATTAAACGCTTGTAGGGTTGCTACATTAAAAATGGGTAAACTCGAGGATCTCTAAGATTCCCTATATTCATCCCCTAGCCTCTCGGTTAGAGAGGGGGTTGAATAATAAGGGTGTAGTCGTTAGAGGAAACTTGGGTGTTTATCATAAAATTGTATGTGGGAGTGGGGGAGAAATACGATAGCCCAGTGGTAGAGCACTCGTCCGGCAAACATAAGTCATGAGTTTGAATCCTGCTCATCTATACAATATTTTATCATTGGAATTTTACTGTTCATCTTTATTCAACATACAATGTAACACTGTTTCCCCAAATGCTACAATAGGTTATTTAATCGTTATGTTAATACAACACTGACACAACTGCCCTCTAGAGGCCAAATTGTGAATTACTTTTGTGATACTCTTCAACATAAAAATATACCACATTTTCGTTTTGATTATGACATAAGCCAACAATTGCAATTTTTTGAGTTATGCCGGTTTTCTTCCAAAGTAGCGAAATGTTTTATGGTTGTGGTGAAAGAAAGGAGTAAGAAAGTTTAGACCGAGGTTATTCGGGGAGCAGGATTTTGCCGGAACAATAATATATGACTATTGGAAGTATTATGCTGTTACCGATAACCCGAAAGACAGAGAGTTCAAGAATTATCGATTCGAGCATCTGACGGTCAACCATAGGCATAATTTTACGGACCCAGCTGCAGGAGCCCATACCAACTCAATTGAGGGGACATGGGGACATCCCTCAAAGGAACAAACGCCATTAAGGGACAGTTTGACGGTTACCTTGCTGCATACATCTGGCAGCGGCAGCATTTGGGGACAGAGGTTCAGCGTAAATTGTTAGCTTTCCTGAAGCAAGATGTGAAGATTTATAATGCAGTAGAGGAAAAGTATGAAAGTAGGTTTCATTTTTTTATACATTTTTCTATACCTTTTTCTAAAATTGAAAACACTGGTCATTGCCCGAGTGGGTATCCAATACGATGGTTTATACTGGACGCCAACTGTCACTGTGTCTCGTCGGCCCCGGAGGGTAGGAAGGAAGCCAGCAGGCGATGGGTCGCGTATTCTACGCTGTCACTTTTCTACGAAAAAAATACCAGCTGGTAGAGTGGTTTATAAGCATTGAAACCTTCTACGCTATACGCTGTGACTTATCTACACAAAAAATTTCTCCTTGTACAGTGGTTACAAAAAAATTCCTCATTTTGAATTGCATATCTTGCTTACTGAACCCCCATTACCCCCTTACAAATCCCCATTGAGTTAGCCACATAATGCTATTTGCTAGAACAATTCTACAATAATATTCTATCTTATACTTATGGATACGAAAACAAACATCCTTTGTTTTTTTCTCTCATCGAAAAATATCTGGTGGATTATCACGATCCCAGAAAAGGACCTAACCTGAAATTATTTACAAAAATATTCCTTATTTTCAATTCCATATACAGTACAAAGTCCAAAATCCGGAATTGTTGAAAATCCGGTTGGTTTTTTCTATCCGGCGTTTTTTTTTTTTTTTTTTTTTTTTTAATCTTTCCTACTATTTAAAAAAAAAAGGAGTTATAGATGTTCTACTGACTCCAAGTGATTCTGTGATTCGTTTAAATCAATCCTTCATGAGGTTGTGTAATTTTCAAGTTTTATATTCAAGAACGGAGGTGTAGAGATAAGGCAATTGTTCACTCAGTCATGATCAAGCATCGCATGGCACTCTCAACTCAATCAATTTGTAATCAAGAAAATTAATTTTTGCACAAGTTTTTTTTTCACTTACAAATAAAAATTCAATTAATAAAAATATTGTATCAAATAACTATCGGAACAAGAAAAACATTTCTTTAGGCTATTTACCTTTTTGAAAATTAAACACAATAATAATCTGATACCTAATTCTATTTTTAATACAATTTGCAATTGTGTGTTATTGAAAAGCCTTTGCTTAAATCACTAACACACTGCAAATACCTTCCATTAGTGCTGCCATCTAGTTTTAAGATAGATGATTTAATCTGGAACTCATTGATGAAACAACGCAAAATAAGGGACATGTTAGCAGTAAATACTACACAGAAAAATTAGAAGATTTGTTTTTAAATTTGCTGCATTGTATTAAAAATTTTTTTTTTCTTTCTTTAAACCTTGGAATCCATCTTGGATTTGATTAGATTGGCCGCCATTTTGATTTGGCGATAAAAATTGCTTTGTCGACTAACGCAGTGTATACTACATCTCCACCGAATTCTACGAGAACTTTTTTTTATGGGTGTACGAGAGATTAATTTAAAATAAACTTTTTGTTTGGATTTCAAAAACAGAAAATTATGGTATTTTATATATTTATACACTCTATAACAAAAAAATCGACGCACCAAGAAGGAATCATCCGATTGCTTTGAAATTTCGTATACAAAAATGTTTTGACCAAATATGCAAATGATTAGAATTTGGTGTCCAATGAATGAATAGTGCGATCTCCAGCGCATCGGAACTGCGCATCCAGCAGATGTATATAAGGAGTTGTTCTTGAACTGTTGTTAAAAATTTCTGTTGCATTGCGATTTAGGATACCTTTCAACGACTGAAAAAATGCCTCGCAGTAGGATTCGAGCTAA
The DNA here is from genome assembly GCA_947359465.1 of Metellina segmentata. NCBI lineage: Eukaryota > Metazoa > Arthropoda > Arachnida > Araneae > Tetragnathidae > Metellina > Metellina segmentata. The sequence continues at coordinate 32,985,359 of OX375875.1, forward strand.
TTGCGAGTAACTTTCAAAGTTTGAAAGAGGTCGTATCATTGGATTGAAAGAGGCAGGTTGAGCAAATCGGAGAATCGCTCGTCATGCGAGTCGAAGCGATGCGGTGATTAGAAGATGCTGGCAAGGCTAGGTGGACAATGGCAGATTTCAGCGTCATGATGGTTGCGGTTGACGTAGGGCCACAACAGATGGCGAGGACAGAGTGATTGTCAGATCAGCTGTCACAGCGCCTGATTCATCGCTATCAACCATCAGTCGTGCGACCCACACACGAGTGTCCACCATATGACCATTCACAGACGAATGAGAGAGCGAAATCTACGCTCGTACCGACCGTTACGCCACCTACCACTCACGCCTGCACACTGTCGAGCCAGATTACAGTGGTGCTTGGCTCGATCAGGCTGGAATGATGCTGACTGGAGACGTATAGTCTTTAGCGACGAATCCCGCTTCTAACTGTGTCCTGACGATCATCGAAGACGAGTCTGGAGACGCCCAGGGCAGCGTGCCGATCCTGCTTTCACTATTGCACGCCACACGGGCCCTCAACAAGGAGTTATGGTCCGGGGTGCCATTTCCCTTGATAGCCGAACCACTTTGGTCGTCATTAGAGGTACACTTACTGCACAGCGGTACGTTGACGACATTCTGAGACCTGTTTTGCTACCGTTCCTTTCGCAGTAACCTGGGCTTATTTTTCAGCAAGACAATGCCATACCACATACGGCACGTGTTGCTATGAACTGTCTTCAAGCAACACTTCCTTGGCCAGCCAGATCACCAGGTCTCTCTTCCAACGAGCATGTCTGGGATATGATGGGAAGGCGACTGCATCCCTGCATCCGGTAGGGAATGTTGATGACGTAGTTCGACAATTGGAGCAAATTTGGCAAGAAATACCGCAGGAGACCATCCGGGAGCTTTATCGGTCTATGCCACGCCGTGTGGCAGCTTGCATGCAGGCTAAAAGCGGGTTAATACCTTATTGAGCTCGTTACTGTAACTCTGAAATAAATCATTCAATTGTTCTGAGATTTTTAATCATTTTCTATTCTGTACATAATTTTCCTATCCACCAATTTTTGTCTCCATCGGACAACTCCTTTTTGGTGCGTCGATTTTTTTTGTTATAGAGTGTATGTAATCTGTCATCCTGTTGGAAAATATTTTTGTATAATTATTAGGGGGCTCCGCCCCCTGCTCGTTATCGCTCTCCCATCGTCGATGATTGCTACGCAATCATATTTAGTTCGCTTGCCGAACTATACTTTTCAACAATGAGGGGGGGGGGGGATTGCTTCACAATCCATCCCCATTTGGATCGCTGCTTTATTGATCCCGGACCTCTAGTACGACCTTTTTGAAGGTTCTCTTCCCTTCCCATTGCAATATTTATAGCATGCGCCCGAGTAACGGAAATTGCCTACTTTTTTTGCGAGATTAGCGTATCCGTTTATGTGCCGACCCCCGTACTTTAGCTTTAGAAAACGTTCCAAAAATTATCGGCTTATACACGGAAATATACGGTAAATAAAAACAAATGTTTTTAAAAATGTCAAGGGCAAAACAGCTAATTTCCACATAAAAAAATGAAATATTTTAGTATAACATATTGTTAAAATTCATAGGAAATCTCATAATTTTAACTTTATCACCAGGAATGAAAAAAATTCTATTTTTGATGAGTAAAAATTTGGTTTGAATGAAAATATTCTTAAAACAGTTAAAAGAATTTATACCAATAAAATATTTAATACTGTTTAAATTGTACTACTTTAGAGCAACTTTGAAAACAATGTTTTTATGCCACGTACTATACTCTAGATTCTTATGCCAGCTCTAGATTTTGCTCTTGACAATGCTATATACAATAGACCATGCGAAAAAATTACGCTTTCATCGTTAATAATGAGACCGACTTTGTCGAAACTCTGACATTGATGGTCATGGCAAAAGCTAATCTGACTGGAAATTGCAATCTTTTCAATACAAATGGCTTATCTGCATCATTTTTTGAATCTGTAGTTATGCTTGGTATATGAATGATTGTGTGCCCCGTCAACACCTCAACATGCAAAATGTAGCACTCGATCTTTCTCACCACAAACCGAGAACCGTTGTAGAGCCCGTAGCTCATGCACAAATTTCTTAGCAACATGACAGTGCAGCCTGGCTTTAAACGCAGCTCTGTAGGTGGAAAGCCGGTAGGAGTAAGCGAATTCAAATATTCCTCGGGATACTGCAAACGTATATTTTGCTGATCAGTTTCGTCACCTCTCCTAACGTTTCCGCTCAATCAATAGAAATACACTTTACAGTATTACCAGGCAATTTGTTTAAAATACAATTCTTGATTCGCCTAACCTCGTCGTTTCGTGCTGCTAGTACAGCACGGGTAGCCATTTCTTCAACGGTTATGGTGTTGGGATAGAAATCGTCAGTTAAATTTTCCGTTTTCAAGTCATGGTGAATCACAAATTCTTCAATCTCATTGTTACCAATTTTAAATAGCCATTCAGCAAAAGTATTGAAATCGGAAGAAATTCTCATATTTTTTTCCAATTTTTAAATTTGAAAAAATGGCCAAAATTTACTGTTTTTTATATATGCTTGAAGGATTTGAGTGCGACCACCTTTTCTTACCACAGGAAGTACTTGACGAAAATCACCACCTGAGATAAATGTTTTACCGGCAAATGGCTCGTTCGAGTGGTATATATCGCGAAAAGTGTTGTTTAACATGATGAGTATAGTTTGTGGTATCATTGAAACTTCGTCCCAGATAAATACTTCAATTTGGCTTAATTCTGCCTTCCTTCTTTTCCTCCAATTCAACATTGAATTCTCATCGCCATACGTAAGCGGCAAATTAAAGGTTTTGTGAGCAGTTTGACCATACGGAAAAAGGATAGCAGCAATTCCAGTCCAGTCAACCGTTGCAATCTTAGTTTGTATAAGTCTGAAATAGTGAACAAGGCACGTATAAACAAAAGTCTTACCGGTGCCACCTGGTCCACATTAATGAAATACAACTTTTGACTCTCAGACTGGATTCCACTCACAATACTATTGTCAAATGCCAGTTCTTGATCTTGGTTCATTTAGGCATACATCGATTTGTAAATTTCTTCACCGATTGTCAATAAAGGTATCTATTTCGTTTTCATCTTTAACATACGATGCATCTTCTAACTTTGCCCAATCCATCCTGCTCCAACGATAAATTTAATTTTCCAAATAATGCTTGAACATCGAGAGTGTTTTTGCCTTATTCGACTTGTCACATAATTCTGTTTTCTAAGCAAACCACATGAGGCCTGCGTCAATATCGCCAGCAATAGTTCAATACATAAAAAAAATTTCTAAACTGTTCTGGCATCATGATAGAAGCAGCATCGCTCAAAATTTCACGCATGTAATAGTCTTATTTGCAAATTCCTAAAGCTTGGGCTGCTTCTTGAAATGAAGCATAATCAATATTATTTACACGCTTTAAGCTAGCAAAAGATGTAGATCCTTTAACGTGTCTCAGCAGCAGCTTCAAATGAAATCTTTTACGGTCTCGGGCAGACACAATGTTTAATCTAGCTACGACTTTACAGTTATTTTTACGTTTTTGCAAACATTAAATTTTGCTGAAACGTGTAATACGTTCGAATTTGAGTTACAGCTACACTCTACGTTTATGAGTGATGGCAACGGCTTGGCAATTTGTTTGGCGCACTTCTAGTAGCGAGTTACGATAAATTAAGGCAACCCATCTTTCTGTTGTGGTTTTCATGGCAACCTCGGCAAACGGAAACTTTTAATTTTCATTTTGAATATTCTATAATAGAAAGTTCTTCCAAAATCCGTTAAAGTCGTTTGATTTCATTGATTTGTTTGAAATTTTTTCTTTCCTCCCATTGGTTATTTTGTTTTTAAAATATCCTTTGATTTCATTGGTCCTTTTAAATTGTTTTCTGTGATACCATTGGTCCTTTTATTTGTATTTTGACAGTTGTGGAATTTTTATTTTGTTATAATAGTTTTCACGACAGGATTAAGAGTTTTGTTTTTTTGACCATTTTCGTTTTCATTATTTTTTTACGAGAGAATTCTGACTTTATCAGGTATTATTTCTTGCTTTTTTTCTTTTGAAAATCTTTTTCCTTTTTCAACATGCTCACTGTATTTAGTGTAATTTATAAGTTTCAGGGTATTCTTACCATTCGTAGCTTAGTTTCTCTGCTGGTTCACAAATGTGTTTTGATATGTGCTTAAGCTTACTACTTTTTGTGAAAGTTTTTTTTAAATATACTTTTTAAAACGTTCTGAAATATGCTTAAAAAGTGTGTTGTAAAAGGAAAAAAAATTGTGATATTAAAAGAGTTAGAAAATAATTATTTCCTTGGCGACTTTAGAAGTGCGCCAAAAAAATTGCCAAAGCCGTTGCCATCACTCATAAACGTAGAGTGTAGCTGTTCCGAATTTGAACATATTATAGATTTCTAGCTTCTTGATCGTGTTTACATAGCTCAAAATATGCTATAAATTTTGTTTTTTGATTTTTAATAACAGCCTCTTTCTCTTGGCCATTATGGAGAGTGACCATTTACTGCCCCAGTAAATGGATAGGCAACGATTCGACGCTGTGGCTTCGAGAATGCAGGGGCAGCTCCATCAAAAACCAAGCACTTTCCATAGCGCTCAAATATCTGCAGTCGACGTAATCTTGAATCTCATATACGATTACTTGTGGCTGCTGACCTATGTTTGAACTGATCACAACAATTTTTGCTCTATCGTGGCCTTTGTGAATGTATTTGTAGATATATTTAAGGCTCATTACCGAGGCGCAGTATTCTACGTTTATGTGACAGTCAAATCATTAAAGCAAATGAGAGTTATATGGAACAGTCATTTAATTATAAATGCTAATTATTTTGCCGTGATATGTATGACACTCTGCCCGATTATCGCGTCTCCGATAAAGCGGGAAGCTGGGTCCAATCATATTAGTCTGATCTGCAAAAGGTTTTGGAAATTTTGTATGTGGACGATGCGACATATGCTTGATAACTTTGTACCATAACTCTGGATCGTTGTCTTTTTTGGGTATTTCTGCCGAGACATACATATCAATTTGTTCTGGAATAATAGCTTGATGTTTAATGTTACCAACAGATGCATAAGGGGCAAACCACGTTTTTTAAATTCTATAGTTTAGACATATGCTCGCACCGTTCCAAATATTACCTCCAGGTCTTTTAGCAAAGCTAAGCATTTTTGATAAAAAATCCTTCCAACAAAAGTAGAAATATCGGAGGCAGTTGTACCAGGTGGACATTTTGTCAAACATTTTCGGATCTCAGGCCAATTTGGATTGCATGTCATAGTAAAAAAGGTCTGGACGACCAATAACGCGAGATATTGCCATAGCATCATGATATAGCTACTACAAAGCGTGTGGACTACCCCTGTAAGAAGAAGGCAAAATAATTGCTTCTTCAGCGGCGATTTTCTATCAATATTTGGGCAGGAATAATCGGAGACCACCTACTCGGACTTTATCTTTTGCCAGAACGCCTTGACGGAAAAAAATACCTCACATTTCTGCAACAGGTGCTGTCAGACATGTTGAAGGACGTTCCCACACACATCCAGAATCTAATGTGGTTCCAGCAAGATGGAGCACCAGCCCATTATGCACAAGAAGTGAGAAACTATCGGGATTTAACTTTTCCGAACCAATGGATTGAGCGAGGTGGTCCTGTAGCTTGGCCACCACGCTCGCCAGATCTTTCATGCAATGATTTCTTTTTGTGGGGGGCAGCTGAAGGCTCTTGTGTATGAGACCCCCGTGCAGAAGATCTCGTCGCCAGACTTTCGGCCGCTGCAGGGGAAGTACGTGATATGCTTGGCGTTTTCGGAAAGTTCGCCAATCCTTTCTTCGCCGTTGTACCTCAAGCATAGCCACTGCCGGTCACTGTTTTGAACACTTATTATAATCACATGTCATTAAACTTGCTTTTGTCACTTATTCTCTCTTTGTAAGTTTATGTCTATTATAACAACAACACCTTCGGCGCCCTCTAGCACCTTTGCGCTTTAATTCCGACCATGCATTCTTTGATGAAAGTTGTTTGATTGGATGTGTACTATCACCTCTTGAAGTTTTGCCCATCTTTTAAGAATCACCCTGTATATTAACCACTACCTTTTAATTTATTAATTCCATCTCAAAAAGTACAAAGGAAAACAAAACACAAATTTAAATAAGCATCACAGCCAATTTAACGGGAAATAACAGACTAAAGTGGTCAACCCCATTTCGGACAGTCGAAAGATATTCACATCATTTGTAATTTTCCCTTATGTTATATTTTCTTGCACGGGATTCCTTTTTTGGGTCCTGTAGAAATAGTCTGTCTCCTAGGAGAAGGCAGTCGAATCAGTAGTTTTGGTCTAGTCTATTGTTTAAAGGTTGAAACGTAAACAAGTTATGACAGGTTCAAAACTGGTTCTGAGTTTATTATTCAATGTTGTAAGCGATGAGTTTGTTTCAGCAAAACCACCCACGGTGATCATCACACATACTTTTGAGATGATTCTAACGACTTTTCATTCCTATTAAAAAAATCGACTGAATCAAGGTCGCCTGTCGTATCGTCGGAGGCGCACTATAGAAAACGTTCAGGTGCGGAAGGTCTTAATCACCCCAATCAATGAAATGGATATAATTCTTCCGTTTCCCAATAATTCTGTCGTTTGGAGCTAAATCTGATCCTTCTGATCCAGTCCAATATAATATAAGGCTAATCCAGTTCTGATTTAAGGTGTTAAAGGCGGTTCCGCTGTAATTCCATTTATCGTCGCAGAAAATTGCTTCTAAGCAATTTTCTGTGTTGATAAATGATCTGATTGCTGGGATAAGTTTTGAGAAGCGTGTTATCAAAATAAGAAGTCTGTAGATATTTCTGAAAAACAAAAGAAATGAGATCGTGGAGAAAGCACTGCAATTTGCAACTAACACTTGTGAAGAGATGGACATTCCTTTAGTGAAAAGAATCGTCAGAAAGAAGAAAAGGATGTCTAGAGAAAATGCTCAAGATGAACCACTGACATTAAATGAAGAATTGAAAAGATCAAGTTGGAGTGCCATTGACAGGTTTTATCAAGATATAGAAACTCGCTGTAGAGACATAGAAAATATAACAGCTCGGTTTAAAGTTTTCGAGCCCATGAATCTGATTACAACTTCAGAAGACGAACCGCCACAGTTAATACAAAATTTAGTCGTAAACTATGATGAACTTTCTGAAGATGATATCCTTAGAGAGATTCCACGACTAAGAAGAGAGAGAGAGAGAGATCTACAAGCTACCAAAGTTTCAAAAGAAATTTATCTGGAATAGTATTCTTTAAGATTTATAGTTTATTGCTGAATATGAACTTTCAGATTCTGTACCAAATCCAACTTTTCGTCTTCTGACCGAGGTTCAAAATTACGTGGTGTTGTCCTCTGATCTTTCCCTTAGGGGATTGATCTCTGACCGTCATCAATAGCTCGTTGTTTTGCTTTAGTATGACGTTAATTAAAAAACTAATTAATTACCAAATATAACTTTAGCCTCAAGAATCTTGTTAACATTATGTGTGTCAGTAGCATCATGCGAGAGGAGTTTTCAAAACTAAAGTTAATCAAGAGTTATCTTAGGTCCACTATGAGTAAAGATCGACTCAATTCATTAGCTATCTTGTTAATTGAAAACAAAGTAGCGAAAGGAATTGATTTTAATGATGTCATTTCAAAATTCGCAGAGAACAAACTTAGGAAAAAAAGTCTAAGTGCTTATGTCTCAATACAAAGAAATACACCAGAAAAATAACACTTGTAACTGCATCTTATTTTTTCTTCTTTTAATAATTTCAGTGGGGGGGGGGGTGTGAGCAGAAATATTCCGCACAGGATACCATCTGACCTTGCTATGCTACTGGCTAACCCCCGGTAATTGCTACGCATTCCCATTTAGTTTGCTTCAAAAACCAACATGATGGCCTCGACGTAACTAGTAATAAATATATAAATGCCAATAAATAAATTAAAAAATATTTTAGAATTAAATTTAAAAATCGGGCTGGACACATTACACTTTCTGATACTGAAAATATTGAACAGAAAAACAATAATAAGAACGAGTCCCATCTTCCCCCGACATGACACGGGTTGCAATTGAAAAATTATTTATTTAAAGAAAATCCCATTTAAGGTATCGATTTGGTGTAAAATTTTTTGCAGATTTCAAATCCGTTGAAATTTTTACTCTATCTTGAACGATCGCAAAAATAGAAAACCTCAAATAGTCTTTGTAATATTCCGTGAGTAACGTAATAACTTGGCCAATTACAAAGACGAAAAAAAGCAAAATTATTTTTTTTCTTCAATCGAGGAGCTATGACGTCATGTACATGAAAAGAAGAACGTAGGGAAAAAAACAATTTAGTTTATTAAAAATTGTTCTAGATTAAATTTTAAAATTTGGGGCGGACACACAAATCGCAAACAATTAGGACTACCAGTGTGACAAATTTCATTATTGTAAGTGCAACAAATTGGTCAGGACACTGTTTACACACAGACACACATAGAGAGACACAGAGAAACACTTCCTTTTATAAAAGTAGAGATCCAATTGATATTGGAACAAGCTATAGACTTTTAAGGTCAGCACTTTTTATGATTCTCTGCAATTGACGTAGATCCTCCATGGCCATGTAAAAAGAAAATTAATAATCAGCAATAAAGTTTTGAATCTATGTTTTTAAGTAAAGGTCCTGCGATCAGTAGACGAGATTCTCCAAAGTGAGTCGCCATTGTATTTATCTGCAATTCCCACGATCAGGTACTTGTAAAAAGACAAAGAAAATGAAAGCCTAAAAGGACACCATTTTCTATACAAGACTTCTGAAATTATATTTTCCTTATAACTTCAAAGGGCTTGAAAAGCTGCCAGGAGAATGAGGTTAATAGGCACCGTCTATCAGTGTAGAAATATTATTATCCCTTAGGAACTGAGGGTGATAGGCATCATATTGTCAGACAGAGAGGATGTTCACAACATCTCAACACAATATGAATGGCAAATAAAATGAACTAAAAGGTCGATAGAACTAATAAACTGCATGCACATAGAATGAATTTCCCATATTAGACCAGTGGCGTCATAAGTGTTGGTCAACCCCCCCAATTACTTCCCAAATCAAGGTATCCCTCTTGACAATTCTGTGATTGATGGAATTGTGAATTATAAATAACTAGGGGGCTCCGCCCCCTGCTCGCTAACCAATTTGAAAAATAATTGTACCATAAGAAAGAGTGTAATGTAATGTATTCAGTGATGTTCTCAAATTTAAAAAATAATGGTTTTTGCTGTATATATAATCGTTTTAATAAAAAATAGCGAAAATATCCAAAGATTCCGAATTTTGTGTGACCCACTTTTGATCGCATCCAATTTAAATATTAATCGATTTCAAAAATAATAGTACCGTAAGAAAGAGTACATTCTGAGGTATACTGCGATATTTTAAAAATTAAAAACTAATAGTAATAAGATATAGATACGGTAGTTAAAAAAAAAATGTCCCGATTTTTCCCGAATTTCAAAAAAATATTATCAAGAACCAAATTGAAATTTCAAAAAAAAACTCGACGAGCTGCAAAAATTTACGTTCAGAGGTACTCTTTAAAAAAAAACTCACGGCTGAAGACTGAAAATTTGTATGTGTTTTGCTCACTCGCGGAAGAAATTTCGCTTCTTCAATTTTAACACTTAATAAACCCTAAACTAATAGCCGCATCGAAAAAAAATCTTAATAATTGTCCAGGGAATACGATGAAGAACAAACCATGTTAATTTCGTTTTTTTCCGATCAGTACTTTCTCGGGAAACCGTCTAAGAATCGAGCTAAACAACACAGTTTTCAATCCTGCGTCGTCGTCGGTAACTTTTTTTTAATATAGAGAGACTAGCCACTGCGTGGCCAGCATGGCGTTGCCATGGACAGTTCTTTTCGTGAGCTCAGGTGTGACCACTGCTCCTAAAACCTGATAACGCCAAATTTTGAACATATAGACCCAGATGAAAGGCAGTGTCAACCTCACTCGTCACTTTGCCACGATTGTCTTATTCGATATCATAAGAGTTCTTTCTGACTCCTACAACAGACTCGGCGACCTCCAAAAGGAAATGGATAAGTTCTTTTCTTCCAGCTAAAAAGATCTTTCCCCTTAGACTTGATGATCGCGACTGGGATGTGAGGGCCCCAGTAAGGGTTTATAGGACTTTATTCTCAATTAATAGTCTTGTTTTGTGTTCATTGCATCCCGTGTGTGCACTTGTTTTGTGGTTGTTTTAATCCACCATTGAAAACATAAAAAAAAAATGTTTCGAGTCAAGTAAAACTTTTTACAAAGTAATTTTCATTACAAGTACCCCACCCCACAAAAAAATTGATCATGGGGACTGAACTACATTAGCCATCAAATAATCGAGTCTTACTAATTGTTAAATCTCCCATATACTGTAGAGGGCGCTGTATAAGCGCGTGGGTGACATTCAGGCTTCAGACACGGAGGAGAGAGGTGCTCTTCTAGACCTGATAAAAACGCGGCTTCCTCAGCTCTAATTAGTACCAGGCTTCCTTAGCCTTAATGAGAGTGGTCCATCCACAACAATAAAAATGTCACTAACGATGTCCTGTAAAAGAATAACAACTCTTAATCTTTCAGAAGCTTCCTAAACTCTAGAATTAAATTATTTGCCAAAACAGTCACTGTACCTTGAAGGAAAAAATGGGCTTTGGGTCAGCCACATCTGATATTCTCCACTACCCAACACAACCAGGGTGGTAGCTGTAAGAAATAAAAAAAGCATTAAATTAACTACTGATGCAATTTTGGAATCGTTGATGTTCAAAATTTTTATTACCTAAAGAAAATTAATATGAAATGAGCACTGGAAAAAAATTAACAGTTTAAAAAACCCATTTTTGTGATTACAAATATGCATATAAATAGATAGAAATAAATAAAGCAAAAATGAATGGATGAAAACAGGTAGATAAATACGAAAAACAAACATTGCTAGCTATTGCAAGCTTCCTGAACATTGTATAATATGATAAGATAACGAGTCTCTTGGACAACAAAAGCATTTTCGAGGGTTTCCTCTCAGATATCTTTTTTACAGAAGTTGATATACGCTTCATAAACTATATTGTTTACTGAAATAAGTTGGCGAACCGAAACTTTCTTAGAAAAAGGTTATTCCCCGTTTAGAATCTATTGTTTTAGATCAATTGCGTTGTCGATTAAAAAAAAAAACTTCTCAGTATAAATTCCTAGGACAATTTATCACTTCAACCACATTCAACTTAGGGCTTCTTTTAGGGCTTGAATATAGTTACCAATTTCACTGCTTGATCCAATTGGCTTGACCTACATACGAGTAAGTAAACTTCAATCTTGTCGTTATAAAATAATTACGACTGTCGAAACATGAGCTTAATTTAAAAATTTTAATGCAATTTGTCAGACTAACGCTGTATTATAAAATTAAAAACATTATTAGATGCTGCGTATGTATAATTGTATTATGGTGTTTCTTTAACTAGTTTCGTAGTTTTAAATCGAGATGCCGCGGCACATTAGGTGTCGTTAAGACATTTCAAGGTGTCGCCAAGACATTTCAAGGTGTCGCCAAGACATTTCAAGGTGTCGCCAAATGGGGCATCGAGAGCGCCAATTTGCTTTATACGTGTACCGTGGAAGAGCATGAAGCACGATAGATGAACGAAAGATACAAGATGCTATTTTACTTTATGTAAAAATAAGTATTAAGCTTAATTTTCAAATTGGAAGCGCAAGTGAAATACAGGGTGTCCATAAAAGAATGTCCAAGTTTCAATAGTATATTATAACATTTTAATTTGGACTATTTACAACAAATATCCTATATCAAATTGAAGGTAAACTCACCTAGCTTTTCTTACAAATGTTCAATATGTGCACCTTTAGTTATACGGCACACATCCAACCTAAAGTCCAATTCTTCCCACACTTTGGTTAACAAGTCCGGAGCAATAGCCTCTTCAATTCTGTGTCTCAACGCTGGCAAATCATTAGGTAGCGGCGGAACGTAGACACGATCTTTTATAAATTCCCAAAGGAAAAAAATCGCATGGCGTTATGTCAGGTGAAAGTGGAGGCTATCGAAAAAGAGCTCTGTCGTCTCGACCATTACGACCCATCCAACGGTCAGGGACTTCGACGTTCAACCAATCTCATACAAAGAGATTCCAATCGGGAGGGGCTCCATCCTGTTGCCAAATAAAGTTTACAGGTTCACCCTCAACTAATTGGGGAAAGAGACATTCTTTCAACTTATCCAGATAAGCCACCCCTGTTACGGTAAGAATTGGACTTTAGGTTGGATGTGTGCCGTATAACTAAAGGTTCACATAGTGAACATTTGTAAGAAAACTAGGTGAGTTTACCTTCAATTTGATATATGATTTGTTGTAAATAGTCCAAATTAAAATGTTATAATATACTATTGAAACTTGGACATTCTTTTATGGACATCCTGTATATAGGCCAATCAAAGCGTTTTAATTGATTGATTGCGTGATTGCTCTGCGTGTGTCGCTTTACGTCTTGACTTTTTGAGTCGGCAGCGATTCTCGTGGTATTGATAGACTGTAGTTATAAAAATCAAAGTAGCTACCAATGGCATTTTTGTTGCCAATTGTGGACCTAAAGTTGAATTCAAATAGAAGGTTTAAAGCGACACGCGCATACCAATCAGAGGTGCGCGAGCTGTGAAAACGCTCTGATTGGTCTGAGCATTTCACTTTGGTCCGCCTTACGCTTCCTATTTGAATTCAACTTTAGGTTTTTGCAAATTAAATAGTGGAAATCAGGGTTAGCTAAAGAAGCAAACAAAATAAATAGCAGTTTACCATGAGATATGCTCCAGACCTGTTTGTTGTAGTAGAAACTGGTCTTATCCTTTTTTTCCTTAGGGGTGCTTGAATAAATGTATTCATGTTTGTCGCACTTGAAGACAAATTGAAGACATATTTGTTATGATGTTTACTTATCGCTGAGAAGATTTATACCAGTAAACTTCTTCTTTCCACAGCGAAAATAAAATTGCGTCATCTCCAAGAGTCAAATCTATTCACCGAACCAACCTTACCAGTCTGACTTTAAGGCGGAAGCCGTTCTCGTGGTAGACAGACAGTAGTTATTGATCGAAGTAGCTACCACAATAGCATCAATTCATTGTTGCCAATTGCGTACAGGTTTTTCGATCCACGTTTTAAAAGTTCAGCGTCTCTGTAAATGAAGTCTTCCATTCAATGAAAGAGGGATTAATCATTGGTAAAGTGCTTCTGTGACAAAACATTTATACAAGAGGCGGGGAAAAAATGATTACATGTTGGCGAAAGATAAGAAGGCACAGTTTAATATCTCAGCTAATTAATACGCTGCATTTGAGCACGTCCGTGCGTTTAGGAGACTGGTATTGTCTGGAAGCAACACGACACCATATCTCCGAACGAGCAATGTTCCTCAATGCACTGTTTCAGAGGAGTTACTTGATTTTTAATTTCCCAGCTATGTACTTAAGCAGATGAAGTACTCTAGATTCGATTTATAGCGACCCTCGATTCAATGGCTAGATGCGATTTTCCTATCAATTGAGAAGGCACGGGCACTTTACCGATAAAACTGTAATGCTTTTATCAATATCGCTCTATATTAACCTTTAACTGCAGTCATGGATCTCACAGACCCCGAGTCATTTTTGACGGGTCGTTTCCACCCCTTAAAGTGAATATTGAACGTTGTCCTATTCAGTACCTTCCTAATACGTCCAACAGAAGCCACATTCCAAGACTGGTTTGGCTGCCCCAACTATTTCGTATTTCACACTATTTGCATTTCCCGCTTGGTCTCTTAGACTCTTGAACAGCATTTGCGTTACCTTTCTTGTTGAATGAAGTCGTGTAAGTTTGAGTAGAGAATTTCGGCAGAAAGCCTAAAATGGCAACAAACTTTACTAAGAAACACCTGTGTGTCTTACACAAAAAAGAAATTCAGGATATTGTTGATAATTGGTCGGAAATAGAGTACTGGGACAGTGAAATATCGGATAATATTATTGAAAGCGAACACGAAACGGATTCGGAAATTTATGCAGATGAAGATGAAGACATTTCAAGTACGTCTTCACAAGAAGAATATTTCTACAGAAAAAAAAACTTCAAATGGTATGCCTGGGGGGGGGGACCTAATCGTGCCGTTAGACAGTTTTCTTAGTTTCCAGGGTTGAAACGTCCTGCAAAATTAGGTCCGAAAGCTGAACCTGAAGATACAAGGAATCTACTTAACTTATATAGTACTATAAAATGTATTTCATGTTAAAAATTGAACTATCTAAAATTAAAATGTATAAATAATAATTATCTAAAGAATCGTTCATTAATATATTATATTAATAAACTTTACACGCACTTTAGTGAGCGAGGTCTGAGAGACCCCTCCACACTAGTTACGAGACGGTTTGTGACTCAGCAGTTTAGGGTTTAAAAAAAATTGCCGACACAAGATTGAATACTCGTTTTTTTCGCTCGATTCTTACACGATTTCCCGAGAAAGTACGGATACGAAAATAACTTGGTTTGGTCAAAATTGTACAAGACGGAGAAGGTTTTTTTCCGATGCGGCTATTAGTTTAGAGTGCATTACGTGTTACAGTCGAAAAAGCGAAATCTCTAACGCGAGAGGGCAAAAGACGTACAAACTTTCAGTCTTCAGCCGTGAATTCTTTTTAGAGTACCTCTAAACGGCAAGTTTTGCACCACGCCAATTTTCTTTAAAAATTTCAATTTGGTTCCAGATAATATTTTTTTGAAATTCGGTAAAAATTGAACCACATTTTCTTTACTTTTTTCTTAAAACTGTCATATCTATTGCTTAATACTATTAGTTTTTAAATCTGAAAACATCACTTCAAACCTTAAGCCGCGTCCACACCGGAGAAGCAGAGCAAAACATGGGTGATTGATTAACCCCGGAGACAGGTTTGGTGAATCAATCTCTCTGGTTTTTCTGGTTTGACAGCTCGGACACAAAATGTTCCATGTGCTCGCGATCAATCTGGTTGGTTGTGTGTTGAAGTTAAACTGCAAACTTATTGTTTGAAGCAAATTGTTTTAAGGTCCCGTTCTTTACGAAGTCGGCGCATAATCGCGAGTGCAGCGTATATTATCATTAAAGAGAAATAGGAAGAAAAGTTCCCAAAAAAGGCGACATTGGGTGGAAAATATTCTCAGGAGCCAAAAGACTGAAAATGTATACGTCTTTTGCTCACACGCGGTAGAAATTACGCTTTTCCTACTGGGACACTTAATAAACCCTAAACTAATAGCCACCTCGGAAAATAATCCACTTCATCGTTAACCCTGTACAATTTTGAACAAACCGTGTTTTCAATCCTGCGACGGCGGTAACCACTTTATTAATATATATATTTATATCCATACGTACTTGCAAAATTGATATTAGCAGATTATTTCCCTACAAAATAAAAATTTCTTACTGAATATTTCACTCATATGTTCCAACATATTGAATGTCTCTTTCAATTCGGCATTTTTCGGTAAAACGTATTAATATTGCAGTGCAACAATTTTAAATTTTCTTTAATTGCAAAAAAGTTTAAATACATTTTAAATATCCACCTCTTATTTATCTTAAACTAGCCACTGCGTGGTGATTGCTAAGAATTCCCATTTGGTCTGCGAAGCCTATTGGATAACAGCAATCATGGCATTGGTTTGCCTCACGAACGAAATGGAAATTCGTAGCTTATTGGAATGGATTCCCAGCAAATTCTAATTTGATTTGCTTCGTAAACTAAATTATGAATATTATGAACTATGATTTGCTTCGCAAACAAACACCTCGGGCAACGCCGTAATGACCTCGTCATTGCCAAATTCGAATTGCGAAGAGATCCAATCGGCGTGACGTCAGAATCTCTTGCGAAAATATAAATATTTAATTGAAAAATTATTTATTAAAAGAAAATCAAATGGAAGGTAGATATTTAGGGGTTTAGATTTTATTCAGATTTCAAATCTGATGAAATTTTCATCTGTCTTTAACGATCCCGATTTTACAAAAAAGTACTTAACAATGCCAGTCAATATGTTTTTTTTTATTTGTTTTGCTTTTCTTCGCTGTGAAAGGGTTTGAGCGTAGGAAATGAAATCTGTGATATCTCGAATCAAACGAAAGTCATTCTTCACAGAAAGTGGCGTTCGTGTTGGAAAAAATATAAGTTTCAATTTAAAATTATTCATTTATCGAAAATCCTATTTTTAGGTATAGATTTAATGTGAAATTTTCCGCAGATTTCATATCCGTTGAAAATTGTTAAAACTTTAGTCTGCTAACAAATCTTTCTCCGCAAAATGAAATCGGAAAAAATACATTTAGAATCTGCTAACTTTTTATGCCTTTTATTCCAAAAAAGACAATAATAATTAAATTCCATTAAATAATTTTTAAATGTTTTAGATTTAATTTTAAAAATGCAGGCTGGACACAAAAATTGCAAAAACTTTGGACTACCCGTGTGCCAAATTTCATTATTGTAAGTGCAATAGATTCGTCCGGACATTGCGTAGTGGAGGTAGGACACTTCATTTTATAATAGCAGAGATTTGACGTGCAAAGTTCCCCAAGACCACTAATATAGACCATCTAAATACGCATGGATGGACACATCAATTTTGACACTAATATGGGCAGATTACATTTTCACTACTAAGTTTTAATCGTCAACTATGTATAGCAAAACACACAATGCTTACAAATAGACTACTTAAATAATAGTATCACTTTACAATCCGAAGAAATATAAATATTTCTATGTTCCGATCCCCGACCCGTTTCTTAGCGATGACCCCGGTGATTGATTGAACGTCGAGCAAGGGAACGAAAAAACGCCGTCCAAATAGAGCGAGCACGAGCACTTGCTTTCCTTTGATGTACCGACAAGAAGCGGATCATTTTGCTCGTGCTCAAAATGTTCGTTCACCGTCTACACTGAACGAGCTGCCAATCAAACCTGTCTCCGGGGTTAATCAATCATCCATGTTTTGCTCTGCTTCTCCGGTGTGGACGCGGCTTTAGAATGTACTCTTTCTTAAGGTATAATTATTTTTAAATTGGTTCATAAATAAATTCGATGCGACGAAAAGTATAATTTCGCTATAGTGTACAAATTTTTCTTCGCGGAGAAAAACGCTACATACTTCTAACTGGTCTTGATGTGAAGCGCTGTGACGTAGTATAAATGAAGACGCTTGCGAAAGATTAACAAGACAGCGATTATTTTTTTATTTGGCCGTTGACGGTTTCCCGAGAAAGTACGGATCAGAAAATTACGAAATTAACATGGTTTATTCAAAATTGTACAGGGAACAAGATGGAGGTTTTTTCAGATGCGACTATTAGTTTAGGGTGCATTAAATGTTGAAGTAAAAAAAAAGGAAATCATTTGCGAAAAGGAGTCTTGGTTTGCATAGTAATCACCGGGGGTTGGCGAGTGTTAGCGAGCAGGAGGGGAAGCCCTCGCTGTGAAGTCATGGACCGGAAAGTAAGATCGGGATTATACGAAACATTAAGGTAGTTTCGCCGTAGCAGGAGACCGACTCCCTGAAAGGAGTGTTGTTTAGCGAAGCAAACCAAATGTAATAGCTACGCAATCCCCGAGGGTTGGCGAGCGTAAACGAGCAGGGGGCGGATCCCCCTAGTACATATAAAAAAGGATGTTTGTGTATGTATGTGTGTATATTCTCTATATAAATCTACACCGTTTGACCAATGCACACCAAAACTGGTTTTTTATACTTTAGAACACTGCGGAAAACAAGGGCTATTTCTTTCCTGTGTTCAGACCAATCTGTAGCCATGAAAATTGACACACTGGTAAGTCTAAAGGTGCCCGTCGATGCCCCAATTTTAAAATTTAAAGTTTGTTTTCTTGCTATACATGGTCACGGACAAGAAAACACGTTCTACAGGGTTTATGTATTTGAGTCAGCACACGGAATATTTGAAATCCGAGCAACACCTGGTTATTCAGCTAGTGATCGATATAGCAACCGTGAAGAAGGTAAGAAGTAGCGACCATCAGTTGACGGTGCTTCTTGATTCGTAGAGAGTTTCTTCTACAACAACTAAAGAATGTGACATAAAATTCTAAAACAGATTTATTTCACCTAAAAAGTTTGGGACAGTAATTCGAATTTAGAATTGGCAGTGTGATTAAAGAGTGCGACTCGAACGAAGGAAGAAAAACACTAAGTTCCAACATACTATTTCTCCAACGGCTTTGAAACTGGTTCCCCTGGAGATCAGAAATCTTAACGAACATGTATTGTTCTCGATATTAATTTAACTTTGATTTTCAGAATTTTAAACGCACACTAAGTACATAAACCTGAAAGAATTGAATGAAGAATCGAGCAATGATTCAGAACTTCAAGTAATAGACAAGAATCCTTAAGGAAATCGTGCAACAATTCAATACGTCTTATGAGACTCAGACTTGCGCATACGTGTTCCACAAAAATATAGCATTTAGTATTTATAACTAATGTCGCACTGGATCCACACAGCAAGATTTTGTCTAAGATCCTGGATCAAATCCCATGGAAAAGATCCGAGGACAGCACCACGTAATTTTGAACCGCCGTCAGATGACGAACACAAAAATATGAAAAACATGGCGCCAACATAGAATATATATCTTGAGATGACATTATTAAATTAAATATAGCGTGGTTTCTGTCAATGCCCAGTTTACTGAAAGATCTGAGATGGCACTGGCTTTGCATTCCTCTTCGTTTTATGTACAGGGTGAACATAAAAAAACGTTCATTCCTTGGAGGCATTTGTAGTTAAATCGAATTAACAGAACGGAACGAAATTTGGTATTGAGACTTTTGAAGACAGAGAGATATAGTATTTCACGAAAATATGTAGTTTTCGAAATTCGCCGATATGGGATATTTGGTCCGGTTGGAGTCGAAAACATTTGGGGAACATTTGCATTACATACATATGAAATAGATGCAAACTTTCGATTGCGCAAGCAACCAACATGTCACTAATTTCAGCTCAATATATGGCGTGTTACAATAAAAAAAACTGGCGATATACAAACAAATTAACAAAGCTTCAATCTACAGGTAAGTAAGTAGGTATTTAAGTAACGCCGCACTGGAACACAACGGGCTATTGGCGAAGTTTTGTAATCAACTCCCTGAAGTTAAACTCACAGGAAATAATCTTTTATGCACCAAAATCAGATTCCCCTTGACAAAATAGAACCAATTCCGTGATCAGAATCCTTGATTCAGATACCTCCGTGGTGTAAAACTTATTTTACGTCCACCCTGGTAAGATAGTTTTATAATACGAGAACAATTGTGGTAATAAATTGTAGATTTAGGATATTCAATGAGAATTGTCATTACCAACACATTTGTAGGCTTCATTGTGGTTTTAAATTGTAGATTTAGGAGATTCAATGAGAATTGCCATTACCAATACATTTGTAGGCTTCATAGTTATAATATTTTTTATTGGAAATTTTGGACTGAAAATATCGTCTGTATAAAACTTAAACGGACAGATAAAATCTGAACAGCAATTTTCGCCCTTAAGGGGGTCCGGGACACATCAGAAAAATTTTTTATTAATTAATTTAGAATTTGGATTTTTTTTTGTACTGATTACCCATCCAACTAATAAACAAAATCACAACACAAAAGTTTTCCAAAAGTTTTTTAAAAATTTTAAATTAAAATTTTTTTTGAAAAAAAGAGGGGTCATTTTAAATTGCTAAGGCTCAAAATATTCTTGGTCGATTTTCAAAATTCTTGCAGTAAATTATTCACAAATTTATAAACTTTAATTTTGATTCAGCAATTAAAAAAAAAAATTAATAAAAAATAAAAAATATTTGAATGAAAATTTTTGAAAATTTTAAGGTACTTGTTTTTTAAAAAGTTATATTTTTAACAGTAAATATTTGTTTGAAATTTGCTGAATCGAAATTAAAGTATAATGTTTGAAAAAGATATATTCCAAATTTCAACCCTTAAACTTTATCGGTTTTCGACTTATAGCAATTTGAATACAGGAAATCTTGAAAAAAAGTATCATGGAGAAAAACGCATTTAAAGTTTTAAAGACAGATGTTGTTGCCATGACAACAACTGTCAAGAGAGTTAGATTTTCGAAACAACGCACCACAAAAATTATTATATCTCTAGTTCTAATTAAGATAGAAACATGATTTAGACGTCATTTTAAGCAGAAAAACACAGAGAATTTCTTTAAATAATAAAAAAATTTCGAAAATTTGACGATTTTTGTGTCCCGGACCCCCTTAAGTTCTGAGCATCGACCTTAAAATGAAATAGACGGAGCATGCGACCGCAGTTTTAAGTTATTTCTTCCAGTTGCTTGGTTTGAAGATGTGTCACGTGGTTGTGGGTAAAAGTATGAATCACAAACTATTAATTGGTTAACGTGTCTATCCACCGTTATTAAAAACACTAGTCTGTGCTTGCATAGCCAATCGGATAAGTCGATTTGTGATTTACCCTTCAGAGATCTTACGACATCGACTCCGCCCTCATGATCCGTCAATTTCATTTTAAGGTCGATGGTTCTGAGGTTAGATTGACATCAGCAAGGAAAGTCCACGTGAACTAAGAGGGTTTATCTCAGATTTTATTGATTCAGGATTTTTGTTATGAAAGTATTACTATACCCGAAGTAAAGAAAAGTTTTGTTATATGTTTACATCTTTACCACAAAAAAATGCCTTTTATTCCTATCACCACAACATAAATTGCTGTTGTTTCGGAAGTGCACTTAAAAACATTTCTTGAATAACTTATTTTTCAGTATCCAGTTTACATAAATGAAACAAATTGCAATTTGAAATTGATTACGAAGACTATTTTTGAAGTTGCAATGGTAAAGTACCCTAATAGATCTTGATTTCACAACCTTGCCATAACATAAATACTTGCATACATAACATAACATAAATACCTGGATATGTGATTATAAAATGATAGATATTTTTCTGTACGGAACTTATTTTTTAAGCACTCGTACCATTTTGTTTTCATTGTCACCTTTTACTTTTGAAACATTTACCTTGAATATTGTATATGCGAACCAATTAAAAACATTTAACCACTCCCAGTCAACGCCTCCTGCTAAGGTAGAAATAGAACTAAAAACTAGTATTGAGGATTTTGTTTCATTTTCCCCACATAGTTTAATTTCTTAATATTTTCGCTTAAATATTGCTAATTACAATTGATGACACAAGAATCTTTAAAGCCTCTTATTTTCTACCTTAGACGGGTCTATATGTTCCAAGGTACTCCTCGATGAGTACCGAATAATGGTTGAAGAGAATCCGATGGCAATTCACCCCATTGGAAATGCCTGGTTCAGCAACTGCATTTTTAAACATTTCTCTCTCCCTGAGTTCCTAAGTTCCATTTTGTTTATTTTACAGGTGATTTCAGAATCATGTTGCCAGTCGTACTAGCCGCGGTGTTCTTGTCCACGACTTCGCTTGCTGGAACAATATGTCCTCCCAGGGAGAACATCTACCCTTGCAGTTGCGCAAACATCCACCAGTCGAAGAAGCTCATCCATACCGTTGTCAATTGCCATCGCTTGCGAGACTCGGATGTCCTGAAGACCATCTTCCCCGCTTTGAGGTCCATGCAAATCGACCAGTTCCACCTGTACGATTCCTTTTGGGAAGCCGATAAGCTGGGAAACGCTGGAGAGATGAAGAAGGTTCTCCCCACAGATTGGTTGACCCTGTTGAAAATAAAGGAGGTAGAGATCGTCGACAGCGCTTTGACATCGTGCTTCGCTTGCGAGTGGAAACTCAACTGCAAAAATAGTATAACATCCAGGTGTGTTCTTTTTCAGGATCGCTGAAATCAATAGCACTGAAAGCATAAGCAATCATAGTTAATCAATAAGAATTATCCGTTTCGTTATTAAACAGGGCTTGTAGCACTGACAATAGCTTGGAAAAAGTATAAAGTAAATCCTCAGGTTTAGGGAACTAGACCCTGGTTGTAAAAGTATTGGAAGGAGCAAAATGGGCTTGCCTATTCGAAAACATAGAAACGGACGTACATGCTTTCTGTTGTGGTTTTCTCACTCCTCTCTCTCTCTCTCTCTCTCTCTTTATTTCTCTCTCTCTTCCTCTCTATCTTTCTTTCTGTCTCTATCTTTCATGTTTTTACACGTTTGGGTGACAAAAACAAAGAAGGCTGACTTAAAATTCCATAAATCTTTGTTTGAAACCAAAATTGTTTTTCAAATTAACACTGCAGCCTTCATGTGCATAAAACTTAAGCAGCTCCGAGCGCTCAAAGAAACAAAGATGTAACGCTTAACAAAGTAAAACGCTTCGAATATTTGTTTACTTGGGTGTACAAAGTACTTGGGAATACTTGCTTGGGTGTTAGGGATAGTAGTGATACTTAACCGTTCCCTTGCAAGTTCTGAAATTAAATCCCTTCAACTTGCAACAGAGTTCTGTGATACCTAGTAGTTTTTTCATTTGTCCTCAACTCTACGCCATTTGTTTTGGAGAAATGAAACCTTTTATTCTTCCTTCCAGATTTACAGCAGTGAACAGTACCTCTGGCGAAAAAATCTGTTCCTTGTGCAACACTGGAAAAGGACCCAACAAATATCCATGGACCGGCTGCGTGACTAGACTGAAACACTTTCATTTCAGCCACGGAAGACTCACTACAGTGGGAGCAGATTTGTTTCCGGTCCCAATGAAAGAATTGATGATCGTGAATCTTACTCACAACCAGATAACCACTGTTGAGCAGAACGCTTTCAAAAACTTGCCACGCCTCACTACCCTTGATCTTTCACACAATGCAATCGAAAATCTGGATTTCATATACTTCCAAACGGGCCTGACGTACCTTGATGTCAGGTAAGCTGCGTTCTTCTCTCTTCACCTTAAAGTTTCTGCTAAATAGCATAAATATATAGGTGTATATTCTGTCAAGATCTCACTGGGGCATAATTTCGCTCAGGTACTTTCTGGAATGCTTTAAGTAACGTCTGTAAAATATTAAAATTATTTAAAACAAGGAACATTAACGTTAGTATTTCATTCGGTATTCCTATCGGTACAATGGTATCGGAAGCTTTAAGGAAAGTTATGAATGTACCGAAAATGTATTTTAACAAACGATACGTATTCAAAAAGAAAAAAGTTTGATTAATATTTCATGAAACGATAATTATTTATTTAAAAGAATAAATTTGATAGATTTGCAAACAATTTTTATCAATGTTTTATGTAGGGGAAAGTTGGACAAAACCGGGTAATAAAATGTGTTTTTCTTTTCCGAAACACCAATGTGAATAAAATTGCTTCAATTTCTATTCGAATAATAAATTAGTTCTTCTCCGAGCTCCAATTCCTACCCGGTCCTGTCTGACTGCCATTAATCAGAAAAGAGGGTTTAGCATATTTCAAACATGAAGCAAAACGTGGTTTAATAATTTAAAATAATATCTGAAAGAGGTTCTATCAGATGTTGCACTTGCCTAAAATAAATCTACAAACAATTAGAAACCACAGCGTAAAATCAGTGGAGTAAAAATCGAACCTTTTCGATTCGAATTTTTTAAAACATCGGCATCGACAAACAAATAATTTATACTGCAATTCATTCAACTCCACATAAAATGGCGGCTGTCTGCAGCTAGTTTCATGCGTTATTCGACAGACGACAGTAATTATCTAGTCAAAACTGACAACCTTCCCTTATTTATCTTTTTTTATATTCTTTTGCGATGTGACAAACCGAAAAATAAACACAAATAATGGCTAGAGTTCCACAAATACGTAGGAAAAATTCTTGGAATTTGTTGATGGAATGTTATATATAATTATGTTTAAATACAAATTAACATTAATTTTAAACACGCTTTTATGTTCTACTGTCAAATAAATGTAAACACACAAGAAAATACAGGTGTCTCGAAACAATACAAACTTTTCCTTTGTTATGTGCAGTCTGTTTTGTAGGTTCAAAAAGATACAAATATTTTCATTGTGTTTGTAATAATGAGTGTTAAACAATCGTATAAAGGAAAATAGAAAAATTGTGTAGATATGCGAGTGAAACTTTCAGTACTTTAGACATGAATTTTTATTTCATAAGTGGCCCGTCGTTTCAATTTGTTCTGAGGTATGCAATACAGATCATGATGGTGGGGCTTGTTTTAAGTGCATCTACTCGAGCTTGAAATATCTCTAGAGCATTGCATGCTCAAACATACTGTATTTCAAAAAGCTTTGGATAAAAATTTTAAATCCGACACACTTAATTCGATAAAATAGTTTTAATCTCCTTCAATTCAGATAGGGGGGGGGTCTTATTTTATTCCTTCTTAAAGTGCAACTTGAAAAATGAGTTTATTTACAAGTGCTCTTCTGTTTACAGCTGGAATAATTTAAAAACTATCGGAGAAAAACTATTTAAATCTGCAACCTTCTTACAAACGCTGAGGATAGAATATAACGACATCGTAGAACTAAAGGAAAATGAGTGGGAAAATGCCCCCAACAGCTTGATGAACGTCGATATCAGCGGTAAGTGCTTTCACATAAAGACTGATCCCTGCAGAACACACATATATATATATATATATATATATATATATATATATATATATATATATATATATATATATATATATATGTATATATATATATATATATATATATATATATATATATATATATATATATATATATATATATATATATATATATATGTATATATATATATATATATATATATATATATATATATATATATATATATATATATATATATATATATATATATAATTAAGTATATAAAAGATAGTGCTTAGCACAGTCAACTTTATATGGAACAACTTTATTTCCGAAGAATAAAACTGTATTAAGGATGGCTTATTGTTTCTTCGAAGGAAGGGAAGGGAGAAGACGTATTGTTTAGGAATCCCTGAGTGCAGTTGGCGTGCTGTGGAAGTCTGGAGAGGGTTACCAGCTCAGGCGTTTACCTCGTCATCTGACGGTGGTTCAGGGCCGTGGCTGCCCGGTTGGAAAAGTAACGGTCGTTAAATCTGTCATGGCCACAAATGTCCTCACGTTGGTGTGGTGTGGACGTTTGGAGAGTGGGGGTGCCAGCTCAGCTGTTGATCGCACCATCTAATCATAGATCAAAATTACGTGACGTTGTCCTCGGATATTTATTCGAGGACCGTCATCAATAGCCCGTTGTGTTACTGCAGTACCGACGTAAACTCAATTAAAAATCAACCATGAGCGCTGGCCTCTGCATAGCTGCATCATTCCACCAATAGATAAGATAGAGAAAGCAAAGCCAACGTAATTTATGGTCAGAAATATTTTTTCCATTACCTTATCTAGTTGATGAAATGCGATAGTTTTGTGAGTATTGTGACAAATTATGGTGCATATTCTTTAATTTGATAAAAGTTTGGCTCAACGTCAAAATGGTATAAAAGAAAGAATATTATTAATGTTTCAGTATTAAAAGGGGGATTCACAGACACACATATGAAGCAAATCGTCTTTTTCTTTATGCACACAATTATAAACTTCCCACTCAAATGCAAAAATTATTGTTTTATTTTGTTGACTCACCTTTTCATTTGAAAATAAAACTCTGATGCTGAGTATTTGTTTCTCTGACAATACGATGGAATTGATATTGATACAAAAAAAAAGAACTCTTGTGTGTCATAATATCATTTAAAATAATTACATATTTTTATATTTACAGATAACCCCATCCATTGTGACTGTGATATAAGGTGGATCAACGAGACTTTCCACGTGAGCGCAATTTTTTTGGGTACTTGTTCTACTCCTGAAGAGTTCGAAAACTCTCTCATAAGAAGAGCCTCTAGGTTCTTGATTGAAAGATGTGACGAAAATGGCAGTATTGGAACAAGACAGAGAAAAGGAACAACGAAAAGTCTATGATTTTCTCACTTCTCTACATTTCCATCCATATGTAAAATGTCATTCTCCATGAGTTCAGAGCTGTATATTGGCTATGCTGCTTAAAATGAACACATTTTGATATGTGTGTGGAGGGGAATACAGAATTGTTTTATTGTTTTGTCCTTATTCGTAAAATTTTGTTTCTTGAAAGACTTTTTAAAAGTTGTTGGTCCAAACAGTAAGGCATGTATGCGCGAGAAATAAAATATTTTTTTTTGTTGTTTTTTAATGTTGAGTTATTGTTTATTGATTTGTTTTGTAGAAATAAGATTCAAAAATTAAAAAGTATTAATTAATAAAATTAACGAGGGTATTTCAGTGCAAACGAACACGACCGGTTTTACTTTCGTTTACCCAGTAATGAGTACGTACTGTCAGTATATGACAACTTCGGTCCATGGCGTCACAGCGTGGGCTTCGCCCCCTACTCGCTTACGCTCGTGAACCCCCGGTGAATGCTACGCAATCTCGTTTGGTTTGCTTCGCAAACCAAGACTCCTTTCGCCAGTGATTTCCCTTCTTTTTACTTTAACACTTAATGCACCCTAAACTAATAGCCGCATGAGTAAAAAAAACTTTCTCTATCTTGTTCCCTGTACAATTTTAAATAAACCGTGTTAATCTCGTTCTGATTTATACTTTATCGGTAAACTGAGAACAAGCGAGCCTTTTTCCTCGCCAAATAAAAAAAAAATCGTGTCTATGGTAATTGTTGCTAGATAAATTTGATATCTGGCAAACCCGTTAGTCAGAAAATGTAACATTCAGTTCCGTGAAGAACAATGAATGCTACGCGATCTAAAAACGACGAAATTTGTGTGATCAACTTTTGATTGCATCGAATTTATTTATGAACCAATTTCAAAAATAACAGTACCCTAAGAAATAGTACATTCTAAGGTATACTGCGATATTTTCAAATTTAAAAACTAATAGTAATAAGATATTGATATGACGTTTTCAAAAAAAAAACGAAAATGTCTCGATTTTTCCCGAATTAAAAAAATATGTATATAAGGAACCAATTTGAAATTTCTAAAAAAACTCGACGAGTTGCAAAAAATTTACGTTTAGAGGTACTAAAAAAAATCACGACTGAAGACTGAAATTTGTAGGTCTTCTGTTTTGAAAATTTGATGGTTTTTTGTAGGTTTTTTTATTTGTAGAAAAATTTTGTTTTTGTAATTTTGAAACTTGATAAACCCTAAACTAATAACAGCATCGTGAAAAAATCTTCAAAATTGTCCAGAGAACACGATGAATAACAAACCATGTTAATTTCGTAGTTTTCTGATACGTACTTTCTCGGAATAATCTGAAAGAATATTTCCAAATGAATCGATGAAATCAACTTTTTTTTTTACAATGAAGACCAGGCCAACGCCCAAAATCGCCAGGAACTTAATCCTGCATTTTGCCAGTAAGATTACAACATTACAAGTGATTTTGTCTTCTGCTGCTAGCCCCAAGCCCTGATAGGGATTAGTGTCATGTGACACTCCGATACCAATCAGAATCTTACACGAACGAAGCACTTGAGACATTTCATCTGGAAGCGGTACCATTAATAAATTAGAGCATCTGACAACTGAAAAAACTTTGTTATAAACATTCTAACGAAGACGCCTGACATCTCCCTACTTCGACACTTTAGAACGTAACATCTCACCGCTTAAAATCTGTGAAATAGAGACGAGTTTCTTCCCACTTATGACTGAAAAATGAATTTTCCTACCCTCACATCTATATCTTATTACTATTAGTTTTTATATTTGAAAACATCGCAGGAAACCTTAGAATGTACTCTTGTTTAACAGTACAATTATTTTTTTTAATTGGTTCACAAATAAATTCGATGCGAGTAAAAGTATAATTTTCTCGAAAGTGTACAAATTGTTCCTCGAGCAGACGCGCGGATATCCAACGTCAAACGGCCCTTGTAAAACCGAGGCTCACGGGAATGGAAGCCTCGGTGAAACTCGTTGCGACGTCTATGAACGGAGGCGAGCAGGGGGCGGAGGTTTCGCCGTCGCAGGAGATTGACTCTGCGAAAGGAGTGTTGGTTTGAGAGCAGGCGGAGCCACTTGGTACTTACAAAAATCTTTCCTTTTTCCTGAGCATATCAACTTGAAAGGAGGTTATCAAGAGTAAACACTTTAACTTCGAGCTCCTGCCATAAAATCCTGAATAATATTAAAAGGGTGAAACAGAACAAGCTTTGCATTTCACAAGCTTGATTCCACGAAACACTTCAGACGAAACGAAACCGAGGCTGATAAATTCAGGCATAATTTCTATACAATAGCATCTCTTCGAAACTACTCTTGGGTATGTTGATAAGCAAAAGAATTCAATACTGTTATACCTGACATTTTTTTTTTCATTTATCTAAGATAAAGAAACGGTTTTATTCATTTTATCATAAAATGCCGGGATAACTGAACCGAAAATCGTTTTTATACACAAGAGCATAAGTACAATTTTTGAACTGTAGACTTGACAGATTACTTCTGCGTTCCTTCAGAAATTTTTTTCAAGACATGTTCTACGGAATGTTGCATGGTAAGTGCTTTGAGTAAGTCTTTTAAAGTTTCTATGAAAGGCGAACTTCACTGATGTGCTTAAAATTTATGCGATGCTAGTTTACGATTAAGGTTTAGCGAGATAGAAAAGACTTCAATAAGGTTTACTTGTGTAGCTTTATATAATTAGAGATACTTCAAAAATAGTTCTTACATATTTTGTTGGAAACTATCATGCTTGCTTTTGGCACAAAATAGAAAACTCGATTCGTAGAAGCATAAGTCCAGATCTATTTTATACATTACTAGCTGAATAACTGCTCGGGTTTAAAACATGGACGGGACAGCTAAAGTAGGACCGCAACATTTCCCTGTGTTAACTCAAATACACAAACCCTGTAGAACTTGTTTCCTTGTCCATGTCCATTTATTGCAGAAAAACAAACTTCGGAATTTGAAATTGAGTCTTCGAGAGGCACTTTTAGGACTACCTGTGGGCCAATTTTCATGGTTACAAATTGGACTGAAGATAGGAAAGAAATAGCCTATGTTTTCAGCAGTGTTCTAAAGTATGAGTGTAGCAAATTTGATGTGGATTGGTCAAACGGTGTAGATTTGTATAGAGAATATACGCACACACACCCGCACACATTCATTTTTATATATATAGATATTACTTGGGGGAATTTCTTCACCTAATACTCATTTTAAAATAACTAGGGGGCTCCACCCCTGCTCGCTTACGCTCGCCAACCCCCGGGGATTGCTACGCAAACGAACACTCCCTTTACGTATGGCACTTGGTTTGCTTCGCAAACCAATACCTCTTACGCAAGTGATTTCACTTTTTTTTTACTTTAACACTTAATGCGCCCTAAACTAATAACCGCATGAGTAAAAAAATCTTCTGCATCTTGTTCTCTGTACAATTTTAAGTAAACCCTGTTAATCTCCAAACTTTACGATCTGTACTTTGTACTTTCTCGGTAAACCGTCTGAGAACAGAGGGAAAAAAGCGAGCCTCTTTCCTCGCCAAATAAAAAGAAATCGTTTTTATGGCAATTGTTGCTACGATAAATTTGGTATCTGGCAAACCCGATAGTCAAAAATACAACCCTGATAAGCTCCGCGAAATAAAAAATACGAAATTTGTGTCACCAACTTTTGATTGCATCGAATTTATCTACGAACCAATTTTAAAAATAATGGTACCGTAAGAAAGAGTACATTCTGAGGTATACTGCGCTATTTTCAAAATAAAAAACTAATAGTAATACCATATAGATATGACAGTTTTAGAGTTAACGGTTGTAACAAAAAGTAGCGAAAATATCCAAAGATTCCGAATTTTGTATGACCAACTTTTGATCGCATCCAATTTAATTATTAACCGATTTCATAAATAATAGTACCGTAAGAAAGAGTACATTCTGAGGTATACTGCGATATTTTAAAAATTAAAAACTAATAGTAATAAGATATAGATACGGCAGAATATTTACAACATTAAAAATAGGTTTTCTCAGACTATTTAATTTTTCTCTATCAATTCATTGTTACCTTGAGATCTACATACTACTGCAATTTTTATGTTTCCGATTGTTGTTTCTTTGCAACGTTGGATGGATAAAATCAGATCTTGCGCAATGTTCAAGGGAATAGACATCCATTCCTCATACAGAGCATTATTTAGTTCATACGGCGTGACAGGAGGTGGAAACCTAGCAACCACTTTGGTCTCCAAAATACGACACGAAGGTTCAATGTGTTAAGATCAAAGGACCAAGGAGTCCAGACGTGATGTTTTACCCTATCCTCGCGTTCATATAGCCATGCTTTGACACAGAGCAGAGAAAAGTAATGTCGTCTTGGAAACACGTGAAATATAATCTAGAGCATAGGATGGTGTGGATTGCCCAGAAGGCTGGGAAATTTCACATGTTTGATCTTCCCATGTTGGAATACAAATATTCCAGGACCACACCAAGATATCCTACCCTACATCATCACGGAGCTCTATCTATGCTTAAAATGAAAAGGAGGCAGTCAACATGAAAGACTTCGGTGTGTCCTCTTCGGACATAAACATGTCAAGTGATCTAAAATAATGTAAATGCAGATTTTTCAGACGTGATTACCTGTACCCACTGTTCTTGTAATATTTCGGTTTCGTGCTCCCTGCAGCTTCCGCAGAAACCCTCACGCTTTCAACACCCTTTGGCGAGTTGGCGATAGATGGCTGTAGGCCAGCAGAATTCGGGACCTGTTCATATACTCATTTCTTCCCATTAAACCTCAAATTTATCATGCTCCAACATTCCTAATCTGCCACTGCACTGATCTTTATTTCTGTAGTTCATACATGCCCTGGATTGATCCATATCATCTCGGCCCTGTTCCTCTTCATCTCGGCGACTTTGGCTAGTTCGCCATGTCCCCCTCGACAGTTCATCTATCCGTGCAGCTGCGTCAATGCCGGAAAGAAAGGCTCTTTCACGGCAGTGTCCTGTCACCGACTGCACAGTTCGGATGCCCTCCGCAACATTTTGCCGTTTTTGAGGTCCATGCACATTGACCGGTTCTTCATATACGATTCTTTTTGGGAAGCAAGCGAGAGTCAAAGAGTCCTTCCCACAGATTGGCTAACACTGACGAAAATCAAGGAGTTGGAGATAATGGACACTCCTTTGGCCGATAGATTCATGTGTTCTTGGAGTATGACTTGCAAAAACACCGTGTTGACCAGGTAAGCAATTCGTAGGCCTTCTACAATTTATCATTTTGATAATCGTGTTGTGTTCAAAAAATGTTTGGCTCGTATTGTGAAAAATCTTCAGCTTAAATGATGACGCGCCTCCCTATTAACAATAAAGTGACTGAACACAGTTTTTCTAAAATTTAAACGAGAATTTATTACAAGAAGTATGAAATAGCATCCAAACCAACAGTTAAATAAAAGGGGCCTCGAAAATACACAGAAAAATCAATTATCACAAATAATCAATTTAAATAAAAGATGAAAATCCAGGAGAAACAACTTCTATGACAAAACCAAAGAAGAGATAGACTCAACCTCGGCAAAAAGGTTTCGGGAAAATACGGTGAGGTTTCGACATACCAGGTGTCAGGCTGGAAATCGAATCTATAAGGCGAGGAAGGCGTTTCCACTCTTTCGAACGTTTCGCGTCCGGCAGCAAGAACGTTCCATGGAAGATCGTGGTTCCCGGATTTAGCAAGGAAAACTTCTTCCAAGTAGTCCGCGAGTTCGGCGGGAAATTCTTTCAAGTCAGATCTTCCGCTTCGTCCTGTGTTCACAATCGTCTTCTTTCAAGGCAACCAAGTGTCGTGGGCGCGTTGATCTATGTTCGATCCACGCACCACAGAAAATTTATCCGCACCAGTCAGCCAGTTCCAGATCAAATCTTTTGACACCAAAATTCACTTTTGTCCCTCTACAGCTCAGAATATTTTCAAAGCTTCTGTGTACAAAAATTGTCGCATTCCTATTCTTAACGAAACAGGAACACAAACGTATTGTTCGTACATGTAATATCACGGTGGTGCATGCTTCAAGAACAAATCATAGTTATTGTAAGTATAATTTATTGTCTTTGAAATAACAAGTATTTCTGTATAGTTACAACATTGTATTATTAAATAAGGATAAAGGATAGAGTTAAGGATCTAATAAAGGATAGAATAAGTTGAAAATACAGGGTGGTCCCGAATTCATGGTACAAACTTTAATGGTAGGTACAGGACATTGTAAC